>CM065782.1:103393599-105793599 GCA_033296515.1 Macrochelys suwanniensis | reverse complement strand
GTTCAGCTGATTCCTGTCGCAATATTTCCACTGATGTCCGTGGGTCTAGTTGTTTGGGCAGGATTTGGCCCCTTCAGACCGTTCTCAGGATTATGTCTTTGTTGACGTCTAGCTAGTGGGTCTATATTGACATAATTTATCATTAAAGCACAACCAGTAGTTCACCACCAGTAACTGCTTTGATGAATTTGGGCTGGGATTTCCAAAAATGCTCCATCCTGGCCTAAGTCCGCTCCCACTGAGATCAATGAAAAAACTTCCACGGAGCGTTTTTGGAAGTCCCAGCCACATTTTTTTCCTGAGTATAACCGGACACTATCTTTTCTAATTCACCTTGTCTGCATTTCTGATTCATTCCATGCATTCAAAGTCCCCTCTTTGTATACAAAAAATTTTCAGCATGAAAGCAACTGTGAGGTCACACACTGGCTTATGACCTCGTTGAATGAAATGGGTGTGGTGAGGAGCCTGGTTATAAAAGGGAAAAGGGACATTTTTCAAAAAGCACCTAAATGACATAGAAACCTAAAATCATTTTCAAAAGCGAGTTAGGGATTTAGGCCTACATTAGGGAGGCAGTTTCACTGAGTGGCTTGATCACTGGACAGGGACACAGGAGGCCAAGAGTTTGTTCCTGGTTCTGCCAGTGGCCTGCTGGGTGACCTTGGTCAAGTCACTTTGCCTCATTTTTCTCATCTGTAAAATGGGGGTGGTGATGAAATTCCTTTGTAAAGTGTTTTGAGATCTGCTGATGGTAAAGCATTAGAGAAGAGGGCAGTGGTGTTAGTATTTATTCTTATTTTCAAAAGTGACTAGTGCTGTTGGGTGCCTCAAATTGGATGGTCAACTTGAGACACCTAAAAGGGGCTGACTTTCAGAGGGTGGGTGCTCAGCACTTCCTGAAAACAAGGCCCCCATAAAGCATGTCAAGTTGGGCACCCCAAAATATCTAGTCTTTGGGCCAGATTTTCAAAGGCACTTAGGTGGCTAAAAATACAGATAGGAACCTACTGGGATTTTCAGAGGTGCCTAACAGATTAGGAACCTAATTCCCATTAGCTCCATTTCCATTTCCCTGTTAATCAGAAATGCACGTGAAAGGGAATTCAGACACTATATGCAATGGTTTAACTGGTGTTTTGATAAATAACCGTGATTATGGTATTTTGGTAGCTGTTTAAGAGGCTCTGTACATACTCAACGTGAGATCAAAGCATGTTTCCTTTAAGGGTCACTGTCTATGATGTAGAATGGCAAGAGGACAGAGTAGAATTCCCCTGGTGTCGAGGGCGGGGCTATACACTTCACTGAGATATTCCCTGAAAATGCAAACTCGCCTACAGAATTATGGAATTGGGGTTATCTGCTCCTTGCTGGAAGGAAGGTCAGAACTCAGAGTTAATTTCAGGCATAACCATGAAGCGGCCCCCATTTCAGTGCTGCGGTTCTCATTGGGTGGATTGGGATTTGAAGTCACAGGGCCATGGAGCAGTGCATCCAGGTTAAAACAGGTTGTTCACCACTGTCTGGCTCTTTGATGATAAGCAGAGGGTGAAAAAATGCTGAACAAATTCGGACATCCGTAGAATTTCCTTATATTAAAAGGTAAAACAACCTAGCTTGTGAGCTCTGTTCTTCTCCTGTGTGTCTGGTAAAGTGCCTAGCCTGGCCCTTGATTGAAGCCCCTGGTGCTACTACAGTTTAAATAAATGAATAAAGTCGTATTATTTTATTATTATTTTATCAGCTGCATTGAAAGAGCGACTTCTCTAGGCATTTCTAGGCCTGGGTCCAAAGCATTCACTCTTCAGATTTTCAGCATGCTGGTTTTATGTGGTGTCAGTGCTGGACAGATACGACCAAGTATAAATGTGTTTTTATGCTTGTGTTTTTGCAAGTAAAACCTAAATTATGGGAAAGAGGTACTTGACCCTTCCATTTACTCTAGTACAAAGAACAGAGGCAGCAACGTTCTGAAAGACAAGGGTCTCTCAGTCTTTGGGATGTAACGAGGTCTTCTTCCTTAAATGCAGTTCAGGTTATGTTGCCTGCATTACTGTCCCACTGCCATGACAAACATGGACCGAGCATTATTTGCTTTCCTGCACCAAACCATAATAATAAATAATAATAATAATTAATAATAATATCAATTGAATCATTGTTTATTTTTCTCCCGTCCCCTCCCCCCCCCACCCCCGGTTATTCATTAGCCTGTAATGTTTTTCTGGCTAGGAAAGCAGTTGAGTTAAGCCATCTGACTACTTGGGCTGCTTTTCTTATAGAACAGCCCGTTTCTCTACCTACTCCCTTGGCCCAGAGCCTGGACACCTGAGGCCACCCTTCGGACCCAGATCTCTCAGTTGGGAACTCAGTGTAGTCTGTCACTGAGCCTGCCTGAGGTGAATATTTGCACATGTTGAACATGCATCCTTGCTGCATCTGGCAGCTTGCAACAATGCAAAAGCCTGTGTCTTTAATAGATCAAAGCAAAAACCAGCACGAATGGAAATAAAGGTATTTTTTTACAGGCTTTTTTTTTTCTTGGCCTGTGACTAGACTGAGACAGTAATAACAGGTATCTACACTGTTTTCTTTTCTTTTTTTTAAATCTTGAATATTTAACCATGATATCTTCAAAGTGAAAATATATCACACATTCCAATACTGTGATAGATTTCAAAGATAAAGAGCCATGCTACTTAACGTTTAGTCATGCCTTCGTTTATAAATGTATGGCAGTATTATGGTTTAATGAATTGAACAAGTCCCAGAACAACAACAAAAATCCTTTTTTTTGTTTGAACTTTGATACCGCGTACTTCGTTCTTTAGAAGAAGAATAAAACCAAGATGTTTCGTTAGTGGTAAATCGTCAAGCTAACTTCATCCCACATTACTAATTGTATGTGTGTGTATGTGTTTTAAACGGCTGCTTTTAGTCAGGCTACTAGACATAAGCTAAAAATTCGTATTCTGATAGGCACAGGCAAACCTCTGAGAACAGATGGAGCAGAGTGCAGCACAAAGGATTAATCCTATCAGGATGATTCCTGTACGGCCATCTGGATAAGCCGGCGCCCAAATTCAGCGCCTGTTAAAAATACGACTTAGGCCAAGATTAACGTCACAGATTTTCCACTAGACTTGTTCATATTTGACTTTATGATTCTCCAGAAAATTGTATTAGAGTACATCGTCTGATTTGTAAGAGAAATCAGAACAGAGATAAGAACTCTTTGGGTACTTGAATTTTCCTTAGCATAACTGGATTTCAATTCCCTCCCCCTCTCTCCCACAACTGCTTTGTGTTTCTACATAGATTGTTCAGTTTTTGAAAGATGATTTCCTCAGCCTCTTTTGTGGACTGTTCTTAACCAGAAGAATTGGGCTAAAAGTTAATTTTGGTCAGGAAACGTATTTTTCCAAGAAGAAAGGAATGATTCATTTATTGTACAATCAGAGGCAAATAAACGTCTTATTGTTACAATAAATATCACAATCAGCTGTATGAATAATTCATTTCAGACTGGTTTAAATTGATTTTTTTTTCTTTTTGCAATAGGGTAAGTGACAGAAAAACTAATCTGATGTTAATGGTTGATTTAGGTGGATTAGAATTAGAATGGCATAAATTTCTATATTTTGATTGGCCGAGAGGGCATTATTGGAAAATTTGCATCAGCAGCTATGCTTCCTGAATTTGAAGAGTTAAGACTGCATTTGCATGTAGAATAGCTTTTAGATATTGCAAAATAATGTTATTGAACAATTCTTTCCAGTGTGGCTATAAAACTACATACTTGTGTCCCTCAAAATGTCAAGGCTTTATACTGTTGAGCAATTAAAGTAGATCTTGTATCACTGAACTTTCTCACTCTTTCAGAACCCAGGAAACATTTGCTTTCCTAGAGCCAGATTTACACTTTCTCTAACGTTCCACTGAAACCTGAGTTTGTATTCTCTTCCGAACTGGAAGAATTACACTAAGAACATCTCTCCCCAGAAATTGGGGAAGACATAAATCTAATTTTTCTTCTGCAGTTACATTAGCAAATGATTGATTTATAAATGCTCGATCCCTTGTTCTAGGTCCTGATTCAGGAAATCATTTAAATACATGCTTAAATGTAAGCACATGGATTGTCTGATGAATCAGGGCCTTAATTAGCACCAGTCAAGGGCCACTCGTTTAAATTCACTCGGGGTCTGGGATGAGCAAGATATGCAGCTAGATTGCAGTACTTCTAGGGTTGAATTAGATCGCACTTTTTGAACCTTCATTTTCAGCGTAGGTCTTGTCTCCACTCAAGAATTGCCCTGATTTAACTAATTTAAAAAATCAATGTAGATTAATGCAAGCTTTTATGTGGACACACTTACTGGTTTAAAATTGGTTATATTGGCGTAGCATGTGCCTGCAACTTTACTAATGGAGCTAAACAGATATAAGCCAATTGAAACAGTATGAAAGTTCACACAGGGTTTTTCACTGGTTCAATGAAATTGGTTTAAAAGAACACACATCAATGCATCTTTGTGCGTACACCTGGCCTTAGCCAAGTGGATACTTCTTGCATTTTCCTGTTCTTCAATTTCTTGTTCTTAAGGGACAAACTGTGTCCTTGCTTATTTTAGGAACTCCCCAGTGGGATGGGGGCAGCGGGAATGCAGTTCTGTACAAGTGAGTGGCGATGCTGCATGGCATTCAGCCTGCCCAGGGCAGTGCATGCAAATGGCCTCCAGGAATGTGAGGGGAGCATGCTGTTGGGTGTTCATTGCACCAGCTGGTGAACACTAGAGAGCTTGCAGCCTGGTAGGCCATGCAGCGGTGGTTCTGGCAGATGCTTCTGGGTGCCACTAGTCTCTCCTCTCCACTAAAGACTCCGGGCAGTGCTGGTGTTAGCATTGTGCCTCAGGGGAACACTTAAGTCCCCTTTTCAAATGTGAAAGTCATGGAACTTTGGCTCCTCTGGGCCAAATTTCCAAAGGTATTGAAGCACTCAAAGAGGCAGATAGCCCCGGCATGGGATTTTCAAAAACACCTGGAACCCAGCTCCTTAAAAATACGTCCGCGTCGTTCTGCCTCTTTTGGTGCCTATGTCCACCTAAGGCACCAATGAAATTTTCAAAGCCACCGTACAGTAGCCGCATAACCCTGTCGGGACCTGAGTCCCCTGGCCCCTATGTTTATATCGGCTGGCATTTGCAAAGCACCTACGTGTGGGTGAGCTGTTCAGAACCCTAACTCAAATCAATGCCCTGGAAGCCCCAAAATGGGATTCTCAAACTATGCAGGGGAATGCCTATCTGGCCAGCATGGTCTAATCCTGAAGGCATGCTCACCTATTACCTGCCAGCCCACCGCCCATCAGGAGGGCTGGAGGCAGGCCACCAAGAGATGGAGGGGCAGCAGATCCCCCCGCCCCCACAAAAGACAGCTGGGGAGTGTCTGGCCTCTTTCCTCCCCAATGCGCTCGTGCTGAAGCAGCCAACGTTGAGAACTGTCGAGGAAGGGGTTGAGTGGAATGCACAGGACCATTTTCATCCCTCTAACTTTAATCTTTGAAGTGTGCTGTTATAGTCTGGCTATGGAACCCTGGGTTAGAGGAGGTGTATTATATCCTTCATTATTTAATGCTGCCTTTTTCATTCAGTGCAATTATGTGTCTCAACTGCTGGCCAAAACCAGAAAGCTCTAGAAATAGGGTTTAGGTTAAAGGATCCTCTAGGAAAGTGGAACACAGAGGAGTCAGCAAAGTGTAATTTCATTAGCTGAAGCTTCAGTAAAGATAAGAAAAGGAAACATTGGTTTTAAGTATTGATTGTAGCGGGAATATTACACCAGGGGATTTGCATTCCCAATTTCCATTAACATTTATGGGAACTGGGCATCCAAAATCTTAGGCAGCTTTGAAACTCTCAGCTAAAACCTTTAATTCACTATTAAACCAAACCAAAACCCAACCCATAAGCGTGGCAAGATTTCTATATTGTTTGACGATGATGATTACTCTCAGCGTTTGTGTCACATAGATCCAGGGGGGAGCTACCATTTTCAGAGTGGTGTGAATCGCTAAAACTCAAGTAGTCTCATTCTCAAATACAGAGATGCCTAAACCAGGGGGTGGGGAATATCGCAGCCTCCTGCATGTGTTGTATAAAGCTACATGAGTAATCTCTTCAAGAGGGAAACCTCTGTTACCCTGTTTCCTGCATAGCAGCTGCTTATTGTCAGAGCTGAATAGGGAGGGGAGCAGACCATACTGCCACAGAGGAAAGCAGGAAAATCATCATTTTAGTAAGATAAACAGCAAATACATTGTTTAGATTTGGAGGGAAGATTTAATGCTGTGGGTACAATATGTGAAACACACTGTCACATTCTCTTTCCTTCAAGTGTCTATGACTAACACTTTAGACACTTACTTACGGGGTGATCGGGCAGCCCTTATGTATGTGGCTAGGCTCAGTAAAGTCAGTGGGTCAAATTCAACTGTTTTCAAGTGTCCTTGGTGAAAAGCAAGTGGGATTTGACTTCAGAGGTGCAAAATCATGTTGTGATTTGAAATAGGAGGGATGGTAGGTGGGCAGATATCTAGGCCTCAGTCCTCCAAGGCAGCAAGTGCTGCTGATTAAAACAAAAGTATTTCTCGGGGTGGGGGGCAGGAATTTCAGAAATGGTAGGGTTCCTAGTTTGATTTTTTTTTGCAACAATAATAGTTTTCTTTAATCTTTTCTAGGGTTGTCGATTAATCGCAGTTAACTCATGCGATTAACTCAAAAAAAAATCGTGATTAAAAAATTAATTGTGATTAATCACAGTTTTAATCGCACTGTTAAATAGTAAAATACCAATTGAAATTTATTAAATATTTTGGATTTTTTCTACATTTTAAAATATATCGGTTTCAATTACAACACAGAATACAAAGTGTACAGTTCTCACTGTATATTATTATTTTTATGACAAATATTTGCTCTATAAAAATGATAAACAAAAGAAATCGTATTTTTCAGTTCACCTCATACAAGTACTGTAGTGCAATCTCTTTATTGTCAAAGTGCAACTTACAAATGTAGATTTTTTTTGTTAGATAACTGCACTCAAAAGAAAACAACGTAAAACTTTAGATCCTACAAGTCCACTTAGTCCTACTTCTTGTTCAGCCAATCGCTAAGAGAAACAAGTTTGTTTACATTGACAGGAGATAATGTTGCCTGCTTCTTATTTACATCACCTGAAAGTGAGAACAGACATTTGCATGGTACTTTTGCACCTGACATTGCAAAGTATTTACGTGCCAGATATGCTAAACATTCATATGCCTTTCATTCTTCGGCCACCATTCCAGAGGACGTGCTTCCATGCTGATGATGCTCATTAAAAAAAGAATGCGTTAATTATTCCTTGGGGGAGAATTGTATGTCTCTTGCTCTGTTTTACCTGCATTCTGCCATATATTTCATGTTATAGTAGTCTCAGATGATGACCCAGCACATGTTGTTCATTTTAAGAACACTTTCGCTGCAGATTTGACAAAATGTAAAGAAGGTACCAATGTGAGATTTCTATAGATAGCTACAGCATTTGACTTAAGGTTTAAGAATCTTAAGTGCCTTCCAAAATCTGAGAGGGACGAGGTGTGGAGCATGCTTTCAGAAGTTTTAAAAGAGCAACACTCTGATGAGGAAACTACAGAACCCGAACCACCAAAAAAGAAAATCAATCTCTGCAGGTGGCATCTGACTCAGATGATTAAAATGAACATACATCAGTCTGCACTGCTTTGCATTGTTATCAAGCAGAACCCGTCATCAGCATGGACGCATGTCCTCTGGAATGGCGGTTGAAGCATGAAGCATATGAATCTTTAGCGCATCTGGCACATAAATATCTTGCGACACCGGTTACAACAGTGCCATGCGAACGTCTGCTTTCACTTTCAGGTGCCGTTGTAAACAAGAAGCGGGCACCATTATCTCCTGCAAATGTAAACAAACTTGTTTGAGCGATTGGCTGGACAAGAAGTAGGACTGAGTGGATTTGTAGGCTCTAAAGTTTTACATTGTTTTATTTTTGAATGCAGTTTTTTAATATAATTCTATGTTTGTAAGTTCAACTTCCACGATAAAGAGATTGCACTACAGTACTTGTATTAGGTGAATTGAAAAATGCTATTTCTTTTGTTTTTTACGGTGCAAATATTTGTAATAAAAATAAATATAAAGTGAGCACAGTATACTTTTTATTCTGTGTTGTAATTGAAATCAATATATTTGAAAATGTACAAAAAATTCAAAAATATTTAAATAAATGGTATTCTATTATTGTTTAACAGCGTGATAAATTGTGCGATTAATCATGATTAATTTTTTTAATTGCTTGACAGCCCTAATCTTTTCAAAACTATTTTTTTTTAATGATAATTTTCAGCTCTAGAAAAAGAAATCCCACAGTGTAACTAAGCTGACTGGTCAGAATGGGGAATGCAAGCAGCCCACAGTGAATGATGAATAGAAAAAAAATTCATAGAAAATTAAAAGAAAATTAAAATTTGCAGGTGGGGAAACAAATGTTCATGAAAATTGCCATTTTTGAAAATGGCCAACAGGCAAGATTCTCAGCCCCTTCCCTTCCCACAAAGGGTGGGCATGGGGGCCAATGTCGGAGCCGAGTAGGGTGACCAGATGCCCCGGTTTTATAGGGACAGTCCCCATATTTGGGTTTTTTTCTTACATTGACGCCTATTAACCCCCACCCCCGTCCCGATTTTTCACACTTGCTGCCTGGTCACCCTTGAGCCAAGGCCTGGGTTCTGTAGAGCACTTCAGTGAAGTTCAGTGGGATTTAAATACTTGCTTAAACGCTTTGCTGAATCAGGGCCCAAATGGGGCGGGAGGTGAGGACTCTCAGCACCTTGCTGGATCAAGCCTGTAAACGCGAGTTTAGTCAATGGCTGATTTCCATGAAGAGTTTTGGTTCTAGCTTGGAAAATGTAAAATAAAAGTAAATGATTGTAATTTCAGGCAGACATTTTAATCTTACCTGACTTCTAAAATTTCCTTGAGACGTATGGTAGCTGTACCTGGCTTTATGCAATTGCACTATGTTTGCCCATTAGAGTCCATCATATTAAAAATAAGAAAAACGCAAGCACATATCCCATAATTTTAACTCCTGGTGTGTTGCTGCAACTGTTACCAGAGCCTCATCTCTGGATAATGAAGGGCGAAACAATATTTTATGATACAAACGGCACACCGGGTCATTCTTACAGTCTCGAGCACAAACCAGATATTAATCAAAGCGCAAGTAGATTCCAGAAGCAAAATAAGAGCAGCCCCAGAACTCTGCTGATCGCTGTGCATGCCGCTAATTCACCTCGGGGAGCACGAACCTCTGAGCTCAATTAACCCTTCTTCCTGAAGCCACCCATAAACCCTGAAGTAAACACCATTTTCCCTCTGGCCCCTCTTTTCTATCAGTGAAATAGATCATTTCAACGGGCGGGTAAAATGTAATTTCCACTGATAAATTCAGGTCCCTAATGAAGAGTCTGATGCATCTGGTGCATGTGTTTGGGCACTTGACTTACTCTCCCATTGATTCTGTAAATCAGGATGCTTGATGGTCCTGGAGGCATCTGCTATTTCTTCTGTCTTCCGATGCTATTTGAGTCTCCAGTGAAATTGTCTGCATACAGAACATTAGTTGTTAAATATGTAAGAGAGGCTGTAAGGGTTTTTTATTATTATTATTATTACTGTTCTCCCTCCCAACCATTGTTCAGAGGCAAATTGGAAATCTGGTAATTAGGCCCTGACTCGTAGTGTAGTATTAGCGGCCCAAGCCAAAGTTCAACACCTTGAAATGAAATTTAAACCAATTAATCTGTTAGATTTTTATCGCTTGTCCGTGTTTTCTCAGCAATTCCCCCAGCACGTGGCCTTTGATCAACTCTCATACAAAAGGTAAAATGTGTGCCTGCTGCTAGCGAGATGGGGCTGACATTAACATGGCACTCATAAAACAATCAGAGCAGTGAAGCCTTCAAACAGACAGGGCATAGTAATATTTAATAAAAGCACACACATAATCTTCAGAATTAGCATTTTGTGCCTTGCAGTACCTTTGGGAGAAGAGCTTTTATTTGTGGAGTGATCATTATTATAACAAAGAAGAGCTACCTAATAATTTCCACTTTAACTCTGCAATATGCCACAAGCATTTCTGAACCATTATGCTAAACTGTGGCGGGGTAATCATTTTATTGTCACAGTTTGAAGGAAGGAAAGTCTCCTCTACTTTGGTGGGGGGGGGCGGGGAAAGCAGACATACACATACACACATACATACGCACACAACTCCTCAGTGCTGGGGGGGTGGGACTTTTCTCTTTTGTTTCTTATGCGCCGAAGTTGGTACATAACATCCAGTTCTGGAAAGTTGTGAAAATGCACCAACAATCCAGAAAAGAAGGGGAAGATTTTTCAAAAGCACCTAAGTAGCATGAGTTCCCTTGACAGTCAATGGGATTTGTGCTCCTAAATCCCTTAAGCATTTTTTAAAAATCTCTCCCTGAGGGTGAAATCCTTGCTCTATTGAAGGCAGTGGCAAATCTCCCAGACTTCACCTTAGATGCTTATCATCTCTGTTCATACAGATAGCAGGAGCTGCACAGCAAAACACATGTCAACATTTATTTTTCTCAACGTCTTGCAAGGAATGAGAGGATCTCGTTAATACTCATAACCACAAGCAAAATTTTACGGGTGTAGGATATGACCATATCATCTTCAATCAGGAGTGGCAAGGTTCACATGTGGTGTTTGAGAGGTTGCAGTTAATGTGGTCTCCTGTGTTTATTCAGTCCGGAGACTCTGCTGTGAGAACGAAGTACACTCACACTGAATATCTGAGTGATTTTTTTTTTAATGGCATCTGGCAGTGACACTTGCAAACTCTTTTGGTTCAGGATACAATTGGGTTGTCTGCCTTTCATTATTTAAAGTGTGTGTGTAGGGTGATCAGATGTCCTGATTTTATAGGGACAGTCCCAATTTTTGGGTCTTTTTCTTATATAGGCTCCTATTACCCCCTACCCCCATCCCAGTTTTCACACTTACTGTCTGGTCACCCCATGTGTGTGTATTCACTGTTGTTTATTATGAGAACTCTCTCATGGAAGCTTGGAATTGAATTCTGCCCTGTTTGATCAAGTGGGCATGCTGCATGACTTTACTGTTAGAGTTGGTCAAAAAAACTTTCACTGACAGGTTTTCCTGATGAAATGTGGAGTTTCATCGAAAACAAAACTATTCACAGGAAAATGTCAATTTCAGTGAACTTTTGGGGGTTTATGATAGGAAAATTCAAAGCAAAACTTTTAATTTCAAATGAACATTTGGAACTTTCGAATGGCCAACATTTTGAAACGAGACATTTTTGTTTTGGTTGAAAATTGTTAAAATTTTTCATTTTGACGTTTTGGAATGAAACTTTTTGGACCTTTTTATTCCTCAATTCCCCCTCCCCCCTCCCTGCTATTTCAATGTTTTGTACTGTTTTGGAACCAAAGCAAATGTAGACATACCAGAATTTCCCACAGGACATTATTCAGTTTTCTAGTCCACTCTGTTTATTTTTGTAGGGTTGCTGATAAGTAAATACCTCCCAGGAAGATAAATACAGTTAAAGATGCCAAATGATTAACAGATATATGCGGCACTAAGAGCTGGACCATGACTGGCCCCTGTACTGAGGGCATAAGTAGAGGGCAAATATTGACGTTCCAGTGAGCTGCTCCCCCATGTGTGCTGGGTACATTGGGAGCACTGCATTTCCATAACTCTCCAAGTGCAGGGCTGTGATTTGTGCAGTGATGTAGACCTTTACATTTACAAACCAAATAGGTTTAAAGCAAAACACTCTGGGTACATGGGGGAAGGTGGGAGGTGTCACTTGAAAGTGTATTGCCCCAAGTGGGAGAGATCCCGTAGCTTCATGAACGATCAGAAAAGCCACCCCACTGTAAACTGATCACATCTCCGGTGACGCACACTCTATTTCTAAAACAAGTCCCTTGTTCGCTAATTTGCCCCAACCTGAGTTCAGGTCCTCAGGGTACTATATTTCCAGTGCTATTGTTGACAGTTTCACTAAGGTAGTTAAATATGTGTGTCATGTTAAATGTTCGAGAGAGAAGGCGAGGGAGGGAATATTTTTTATTGGCCCAACTTCCGTTGGTGAGAGAGACACCTTTTTGAGCTTTCATATTCACCATTCACTGGGACTAGTCACATGCTTAAAGTTACACATATGCATAAGTGCCTTGATTAATCAGGGCTTAGAGCCTCAATTTGGGAAAGCATCTGGGCACCTCCTTAAAGTTCCATTGATCTTGATAAGGCATAGACATGTGCTTGAAGTTAAGCAGATAATGCAATTGTTTGCCGGATCAGAGCCAAACATGTAAAACAGTGCAAGGAATTCAACTCCCTTCACTGCTTTCCGTGTTGAGGATACCCCCCAAAAGTTGCAAGATAAACATCAAGATGGTAAGGACCTGGAGTTGGGTCTTGCAACTACAAAAAAATACTTTACGTTCATGTTAAAGATGAACGGAACCTGTAATTGTGAAGGCTGTATATTGTTTCAGTTAATGATGTAGGGACTCAAATAGATTTTATACATTGGGCATTGTTGTTTTTTGAAGTGTTTCTTCTAGTCCGTAAGAAGAGTAGCTCCTCTTGCTGACACATGGAGAACTGATTATGTTTAGATTTTTATTGCAGTGTGCATATCCACCATCAATTGTAAATATCAGGAATTGTGTGATTTGGAAATGATTTTAATTTTTATTGGTGAAATGATTGGATTTTGTGCAAGGGCTAGATGACATTTAGAAAAGCTGGTTTAGTGGTAAATCCTCTGCTTTGAGCTCACTCAAAAGGAAAGCGTTTGGTTTGGGCTTTCCAAAGTTTTTATGCACAGTTTTATGCGAGTAACTTGAATCCAAATTAAACATATTGAAGTTACTTCTGTGTGTGTGCTGCCTTTTCATGACTGTAATTTTAGGATGTTTCTTTTGTTAGTTCATGTAAAAGTTGAAGTGGTGCCCGCTGCCAAGTTTGGAGCAATGTAATGATTTTTGGCTGGTTTTTTTCCATGTTAGCTGGCACGCCCATCATCTTAAGTAGTGGAAAAGTTTATGCCTGACACTTACAGCCTTTTGTAAGTGGGGACAGGGTCTGTTTGCATCCCATGTACATCATCTGTCATTCTGGAGCTTTTCTGTATCAATATCCACAGAAACATGTACTGCTAGTGGCGATTCACCAAGTTCCAACTCCTTCCTTATCCCCATCCCCTTGCCCACCCACCTTTCCAGTTGGCTCAACGGAGAGCTCTTGCTGGTTGCATCAGTTCAACTCCTACCATCTGGCACTTACCTAATGAATAACATTGATACTGAGTGCTTCTTTAGCGCTTTGGGTTAAGAGCAGTTTAAAGCACGCTGCTTGGCACTGTCTCTTTTATTTCTTTGTTTTATTTGCTTCCTTTAGGTTAAGAACAAAAAAATACCCGCACACAAATTCTGAACACCATGGCAATTATTTCAAATGACTAAACCAAACAGGCGGTTCGGTCTGCCCAGCCTTTCTACCAATATGCAATCCATGATCAACTGCTAATGCCCCCCCCCCCCCCCCCCCCCCCCGGCCTAAGTTGACCTATACATGCAGCTAGAAGTAGGAGTGAAATCCTGGCCTCAATGAGCAAACTCCCATTTGACTTCAGTGGGGCCAGAATTTCACCCCAATTGAGGACCTGCCCCATCGTTTATTTCTAAGACAGGCCTCTTTTGTAAAACTTATACTTATTGGTGGGTTGCTTTTTTAAACAATCCCTGTTGTATAGCTATTCAAGGAATAGGCACAAGTGAGATATTGTGTGTGAATGTAATATAAGGATTGGGTCCCACATTCTTTGTCCACACAGGGCCTTAGATGGGAGTACTGGGTGGTATGGAGGATCAAGTCCTCTGCTGCTCTCCATCTGTGCCCATATCTCTAATATCTCTGCCCAGGTCTGGCTCTTGAGAGTCTGCTACTGCAGACAAATTGGCAAACGGCCACTCCATCAGCGTGCACTGACACAGTTAACTGAGGGCCTGTTTCTCCTCTTGTTTACATTGTTTTTACAGCAGCATAACCCCATTGGATTCAGGCCAGTTAACTCCTGATTTACTCCAGTGTAAGTGCAGAGAATCAGGCTATAACTGTTTTGCTGCCCTGTTCTGCCTGCATGTCGTGCTCAGCTTGCTTGTGACTATAAAGTCCTAAAACCTACAGGGCGCCGCGACATACAGGTCTAGCCCTGCGTGCTGACAGCTTTAACTCCCATTGCCCTCTCAGCACCCTCACGAAAGGTACTACATCGTGCAGGAAAAGCAATATGGGAGAGTGGAGGTTTGCTGCGCACATGTGGCAGGGGACTTCTTCCACCTAAAAAGTGCATTGCACATCTTTCTTAATTGCACAATTTTTGACCTGGTAGCAGATATTTATTTTGATATTTGCCATAGTATTGCAGCACGGCAGGGTAGTTTAACATGGGAGAAACGTGCAGAAGAATTAAAGTAATATAGTTGTATGCCCTTTTTTATTTAACTAACATTTTCCGTAGTATTTATGGTTAGTTTCTATTGTAATGGACAATAAAGGTAGCTGGATTATCTTTTTGTTGAATCAAGTACTCAGCATTTAAATATACACTAAATATAGGAATATGTTCTGTTTTACTGTCGGTTTGTGTCTATCAAGCTGTGAGTTTCTTCGCCTAGGCTGAAAAAATGTTTATCATCTTGATAGAAACGCAAAGACAAAAATTAATGGGCAAAAAAACCCCAAACCTCCTCCCCAAAGATCTAATTTGGGGTCACATGCACAAGCAAGGAAGAATGAGCTTTCTGGAATCTTCATGTTAGGGGGGCGGGGGAATGAAAGCTTCCCCCCCCCCCCTCAAGTCGTCTGTCATTAAAATCCAGTTCTAACAGCCGAATACTTCTCTTTTTCATGTGTGTTGAAAAGCAGCTACACCATGTATCAAAGCTATCAGCCCGAGTGAAGGATGGACTACAGGAGGTGCCACTGTCATCATCATAGGAGACAATTTCTTTGATGGGTTACAGGTCATATTCGGCACCATGCTGGTCTGGAGTGAGGTAGGTGTTGTCTGAATGTTAATGTCTAATAGCTTTGTCTCGTTTATAGCAGGCCTGGCTTTCTTCGGGGCCCAAAGCTAAATCAGCAACAAAGGTTTAGACGTGAATTCCTTCTTTTGCTCCTCCAGTTCTGTGCAAACAGGATCAAATTTGCAAGGGGCACAAATCCAGTGTAGCCAGTGGAGTTGCACCTGCTTACATCAGAGCTGACTTTAGCCCTATGACTTTCATTTCAGGGAAGAGTAAAGGATAAGCTCTCCTCTCTGTGAAGGATTCTGCATTTAACATGACAGTGGCCCAGGGCCCAATGAAATAAAAATGTGCGAGGTCTTGATTTTTCAGAGGTGCTGTGTACTAGAAGCACTTATTTACTTCAGTGCGGGGTACAGAAGCCCAAAACCTCTGAATAGCAGGCCCAAAATTCTAGTTATTTTGTTCTAAGCATCAACTGGAGAATTTTCATTTGATATACTGAACCGTACCCACTGTGGAAAGTATCCCACCAACCCGAGTCCTTCATGCTTCAAGGCAAGCCTTTCTTCTCTCTCATTTCCATTTTTTTTACTCTATTCCATTGCTCATTTTTCTTAATTTCCTTCTCCCTCTCTTCTCTCACATTATGGGTTTTTAATTATTTTGTATCCCAAACACCAGTGAAACATTACATCACAAGAGATATCAACAGAACTATCCTCCTGTAACCAGGGCCGGTGCAAGGAAGTTTCGCGCCCTAGGAGAAACTTCCTTGCACCAGCCCTGCGCCCCCCGCCCGCCCCGTGGCAGCCAGTCCCCCTCGCGACGGCTCCCCCGCCTGCAGGCCGGCAGCTCAGCCCCCCCGCCCGCGGCAGCCTCCCCCCGCCCTCAGCCGCAGAGCTGGGAGGGCGGGTGGCAGCCGCGGCCTGGTGCGCCCCCCCACTCCACGGCTGAGCGGGGAGGGCGGGCGGTAGCTGCAGCCAGGCACCCCCCCGGCTCCCGGCAGCCGTGGCCAGGTGCCCCCCACGGAGGGCAGGTGGCAGCCGCGGCCAGCCGCCCCCCTGGCTCCCGGCTCAGCCGCGGAGCCGGGAGGGCGGGTGGCAGCCGTGGCCAGGTGCCCCCCCGGCGCCCTAGGCGACCGCCTGGGGTCGCCTAGTGGGCGCGCCGGCCTTGCCTGTAACATACGGGCCCATAGAAATCCATGCAAAACTCCCACTGATTCTCTGGCACCAGGATACTTCTGACGTCATGTTTTAGATGTTGCATTCATGAGGCTTTAAAGGCAGCATTGGAAGATTTACCTCAAGTCAATATTTATGTGACTTTAGTACTGCAGTAAACCTCCTAATGTTAGTTACAAGCCAGCCTTGCTGCATTAGCTATATAAATACACACCCCGTGACATTTAGATCATGACACGATAGTCAAGGTTCCTTGGTAATCAGGTGCAGAGTTGCATTTTGTGATTCCTAAACTAAACGGAATTAAGTCAAAAAAAGCTTGAAAGAGAGGCTTGCCTCCCCCTCCCTTTCTTTTTAATCCCCAGGACTGTACATTTTAAATATTAAATCCGTCCCATCATTTGCTTCAGATCTTACCCTTTTACCCTGGGTGAGTGTGCTACACATTTGGGAGCAATTTCCATAGGAAGGGTGCCCTCTACTATTTGCAGTGGACTTCACTTCTCTCTCTCTCTTATAACCCCCTCATGAAAGACCAATGCAGATGGATGAAAGGGTATTATAACAAAGCAGATGTAATAAATGGGGTCTATTTTGAAGCCCTTATGTAGACCAAGCTCCCCACTGACTTCAGTGAGGGCTTTGCTTGTATGAGGGTGTGCAGGATTGGAGCCATTATAGTTAAAGACTTTTAATGGGAAAGGTGAAGAGGTTAGGAAGGGAAGAGGGTGTAGAGGCTGCAGCAGGAAATGTACCTAAGATTGGCTTTTCCATTTTAAACCCCAGTTCTAGTGATTAATAAAGGTAATTGGTTGGTAGCGTCAAAGCTTACCAGGTTGAAAGCTGGTGAATCAGTTGTTATTGTGGATGGTGGAAAGGCCTTGTCATCAACTCAGACGATGGGAAAATTCAGACGGAAAGGAGTTAGTTTGTTTCTTTGTGAATCTTAGAGAGTGGGTTGTAATTGGGCTTAGAATGGAAATTGTCTTACAGCCTTCACTATAAAATTGTTACTGCAGTTCTGTAACCTAGAAATGGAATATGAAATCCCAAAGGGAAAAGATATGACTGCTGAAAGAACCAGGAGTCCATTAAAAGCAAACCTGGAAATGCATGAAGGTAGCTGAATGATCTCTAAATAATTCAAACTATACACAGTATCCACATACACAAGACAGGATAAGCCAGCCATTATATCTTCTCGTTTTGAAACATGTCCATTGGATTTTCAGTACCCAAAGTGAAGGTAGCTATCCAGTACGAATGTTTTAGCTGCCCTTTGCTAGAGGAAGGAATGAAGTGCTTTAGATTTTTGGATTTCATTTGCAAATGCAAAACTCAGAGCAGGCTGATCCGAAGTTTTGCAAATGTGAGGCTCGCTTTGAGCAAACCTGGTTGGATTTATGATTTTATTTTCAAAACCATATGAAATGTTTAGTTCCTCAGGATTTTGCCATAGAACCGAGTGAAGCTTGGTAGTTTTGACCAAGCTGCACGAAACCCAAAGCAAAACTGGAGTTTTGGGAGGAAAGCAAACCCATGAGGATGGAAACCCAAGAAATTAGACCCAGTCCTGAAAACAGTCCACTCACTGTGCTCTCTTTGGCAGCACTAGGAGTTCTGATTGCAGTGGGCTTAAGGGACGAGGACTAATGTTTGGACTAAGCACAATTTTGCAGAGCTCTGCTAACCACTAAAATACCTCTGACACCAGTAAGCTCTTCTCAAGTTTAATATGGGGTACACATGGAACTTTATTTACATGGACTATACTGACATTAAAAAAATGGGTAGGGCTCCAGCCTTGGTCTCAGGACACCTGGGTCCAATTTCTTGCTCTGCCACAGACTTCCTGTGTGACCTTGGGCAAGTCACTTAAGGCCAGTTTTTGAAGGTATTTAAGCACCCAACTCTCATTGATTTCAGTGGGAAAAGCAAGGTAAAAAGAAAAAATGTAATTTAAATTTTTTATTGCTGTCAAACTGTATATGTTATAAATAATTTGGAATATAAATAATATAGTTTTAATTTATTTTACATGTATTCAAGGTTTGCAATTGAAATATTCAGAGGCTTGAAATGGAGTTGATTATGTTAAAGAAGTAAATTTAAAATGGTTTCCTGAAACACATATTTATTATTTAAACCTATATTTTAGTTGTAAACACTTTAACATAATTACAATCTTTCCCAGATGGAGGAGAGCTAAATAAAAACTTAATTTGTCGCATTAATTTTGTGCAGAAATGCAGATACTTTAAGCCACTAAGTTCAGTTCATCTTTGACTCACTAAAATATCACGTTTTAAAATCATTTTAATAAAGAATAGTGAAATGGGCTATCTAATACCTTTCTCCATGTGACTTCCGAAACTGACAAACTAGTTTGGTATAGTTAACCTATTTAACAAACTTCATCTCTTTCTGTTTGAGAACAGTCTTGAACAGACTGATTTGTTCCTCAAAATTATTCAGTGAATGTTCTTGGTCTGTGAATTGTTGTGAGTATTCCACATCTGAGCTGCTGCTTAGACACATGGGAGTTTCTGGCCCCTGATAGGAGGAGTTTAACTCTTGGAATCAGGTTTCAGGGCAAATACTCATGACTATGAATTCAAAATTAGTTTCTCATCAATATTGTGCAATATTTGCTTAAAATTGACTGTTTCGTTGAACATTTTCCTGCCCGGGAACATTTCTGCATCTCCACAGGGTCAGCTGGAAACGTGCTTTTTACTTTTATCCTGAGAAAAGAAGGAGAACCCATGATATAACAGCTCCGCTCCCCTTGCACAGCACAGAAGCTGGGACTGATTTTTATGCTGCTGAATCAAATTCTATGGCCAAGATTTCCAAAGCTAACCATTAATTTTGGGTGCCTCAATTTTGAAGAGCCCAGTTTGGGACCCTTTAATGTAGCCTGGTTTTGAAAAAGTGCTGGGTGCTTTCGCCTCTCAGTAGCAGGGCTCTTTAAAGCATCTGAGGCTGAGGCTGGGCACCCAAAATCACTTATGAAAATTAGGCCTGTCCCTCTGTGCAGACAGTGTCGGGCTCAAGGCTTCTTCTGTTGGAAACAGCAAATCTCCTACTAACTGAAGTGGGTCCAAGAGTTTGGTTTTTTGTCCTCACTTCTGTTTTAATGGCCCTCTTTATACAGGATCCAAACTAAATTTCTGACCAATTGTAATCACTTCTGTAACCACAAACCAGTGCTCACAGAGGCAAACATAGACTAGTGACTAAACGTAACATCATCTCCTTAGCTTTATATAATGCCACTTTTTTCTTTTAAGAACATAACCTGGCACTCTCCATAGTGTGAAATGATGCTGCATCACACAAGAATGCATCACACACTAGAATATATTAGCAAACCAAAAAAAAAAAAAAAAAAGGCTTGTTGCACAAATACAAATCCTAATATGTGTTGGATTTTAAGAAACAAATTCCTCCCTCTTTTCTGAAGACCTCTGTATCTGCGGTTTTAATCCTATCCAATCTGGGTCCCAACTGATGTAAGAGAGATGATATAAAACAGCTGATGCAGATGCCAAAAAATTAGCCCAGTTTAGTTAAATATCCCTGGAGAGAGGGGCCCGACGCTAAGTTGATGTCCAGATCCAGATCAGACTTGCCCCAAAAGTTGGGGGGAGGCGGAAGTTAATGTGGGGTTTAATCTCTGAATCACGGAGACTGCTTCTTGGCATAGCTCTAATATGACTATTAATTATTTGTCCTATCACTGCTGCCTGTCTGAGATCAGGACCCTGCTGTAGATACACGTAGACAGTCCCTGTCCTGAAGATCCCACAAGGTAGAGAGACTAGAGTAGGAGGAGTGGGAGGGGAACGGAAGCAGGGGCAGAGAGGCGAAGTGACTTGCCCAGTAGGTCACTGGCATTATGGCATCGCCAGGAGTAGGACCCGCGGATGAAATCCTGGCCCCCCACTGAAGTCAATGGCCGTTTTGCTGTTGATTTGAACGGACTCAGGATTTCACATGCGGTCTCCTGAGTCCCAGTCCAGGGCCTTATCCACTGGATCACAATGCCTGTCATCATGTGGCGTCTCATCACGCGGGACTGCTGTGAGGCCTTTGTCCCACTGACGTCAATGGAACCACTCAGGGTAGTAAAAGTTCCTGGCGTGGATCAGCCCCTTGGATTGCAAGTTGGATTCATAGAGCTAGGCAGCAAATTTGTAAGTGCCACTGGATTCAGTTCTCCCTTCAGTTCCCATATGGTGATCAGTCTCCCTCAGGGCAGTGAAAGGAATACACCTGGATCATTTCCTTTTTTGATCCTTGAATGCAGACTCTCTGAGGCAGAGGCTGCCTCCTTTGTTACTTGTCTGTACAGCACCTAGCACGGTGGGGCTCTGGTTTCCACCGGGGTTCATAGGTACTGTTGTGTTATAAGTAAGAAGTAATAATAATCCCGAGAAGGCACTTCATTGAACCTTGCCCTAGACACTGAAGACAATCCCTGACATGTCACCCAGCATTAACCACTCTTGGTCGCTGTGACCTCTTGCAGACCGACGTTGAGTGTGCTGGTTTATAAAACTGAATTACTTGATCCTTTTTCCTACCCACCAAGGTCTAAATTAGACACGAACAAAATATAACCCAGGCATCCTGGAACATAGGACTTTAGGCATAAGGTTCACCCTTTGAGAATGACAGTGTTGTATATGTGTGGCTTTAAACACAGCTAAACATATTTGCTTCAGAGGACAAAGGAAAGCCAAACTGTTTGTTTGTAAAGAACCAACCAGCAAACTTTCTCAACTCTTCCCGTCTCTCACTATGTAACAATGGGCCATAAATAGGCCAAGCACTTCTTGGGAACCAGGGAAGAGGTCTTGGAAAATGCCACAAGCGATGTTTAAAGAACACTAAAGTGGTGACAGACCAGTAAATGCTGAGCAATTCATAGCTGTGGCTAGCCTTTCCCCCTTCGGATCAAGCCATCCTGGAGGGGAAAAGGCACAGCATGATGTGATGGGAGGTAGCACGTCCGTCTTTATCTTTAAAGCCCTTGGCTCTTTTTCTAAAAGATGTCTTACACCTGGCACGACCAGCGTAGGGCAAGCTGTAATAGCTAATGAGCCTGACTTGGCGCTGCCGTGCCCCCTGGGTAATCAGTTACCTCTCTACAAGATGGGGGTGAGAGGCTCCCAAATCAAACTGGTAGCTTGCTGTGCACTCAGTTGGTCCGGAGGTAAGAGGTGGAAGACTCAGAGCTCGCATATTTCAGTGTTTGAAATGGCACATGTTCTGCAGTGAATCTGCTGAACTTGAATTAATATGCAAACTAGATACCATTAACTTAGGTCTGAACAGAGACTGGGAGTGGCTCGGTCATTACGTTAATTGAATCTCTTTCCCTTAGTTAAGTATCCTCACACCTTTGTGTCAACTGTCCGTAATGGGCCATCTTGATTATCACTTCAGAAGTTTTTTCCCCTGCTGATAATAGTCCCTCTTAATTAATTAGCCTCTCACAGTTGGTATGGGTACTTCCACCTTTTCATGTTTCTCTGAATGTATAAATATCTTCTTACTGTATGTTCCATTCTATGCATCCGATGAAGCAGACTGTAGTCCACGAAAGCTTATGCTGAAATACATTTGTTAGTCTCTAAGTTGCCACAAGAACTCCTGTTGTTGTTTTTTTTGAAGGCCTAGTGCACTTCACGTTCAATCTTTGTGTGCTGAATTGCAATGGTCCTTGTTCAGACACTTAAAACTCACGACTGACATTTTTGGGGTTGGGAAGGAATTCCCCCCCCCCCCCCCCCCGGCCAGATAGACAAAAAAAAAACCCCAAGGCCCCTGCCATTGTCTGCACCCTGGGGCATGGATTGCTTGCTAGGATCATCTGGGATATCTCACTAAATCAAATCCCTTCCATAGCAGGGGCTTCAGGCAGTGGTGCACAGTCATGTAGTTCTCTGAAGGCTGGAATACTTTATTCTAAGCCAGGTTATTGGGCTCAATACAGGGGTAACGAGGTCAGAACAGATGATCTGGTTGGTTCTTCTGGTCTTAAACTCTGTGGCTTTGTGACTCTATTTAACACCTCCATCATCTTATTGTAAAGTATCCTTGTTGGTGCTAGGACTTGAACTTGGTACTGCCATGAGCCCGGTGTATAAAAACTGCATCCTTTGTGTGCTAGGTATACTCCTTGCAGTAAGGCAAGCTTAATTTTCACACTAGGAAGCATGTGCCTGCCAGGTATGAAAACAGAGATAATGTTGTTTTGGCTGGGAAGGAGAACGCTTGTAAATATTGGTGTCACTGGCTTTTATGTGGGTTACATCAAGACTGTATTCAAACATTGACAGGTTAATTACACGTTTCAAAGCTTTGTTTACTGAGCTCTAGGAAGAAAGTGTTGTTAGAGAAGAATTCTGCATCTAACTGTGCTTTCCCCCCCCCCTCTCCCGATGGTTTCTTCTAGCTGATTACCCCTCATGCAATCCGAGTTCAGACACCTCCCCGACATATCCCCGGCGTGGTAGAAGTCACATTGTCCTACAAGTCTAAGCAGTTCTGCAAGGGAACACCTGGAAGATTCATTTACACAGGTAAGCGTGCGTTCGCATTAGCTACAACATGTACAGCGAGGGCAGGCGGGCTCTCGGCCACTTTCTGGGATGCTGCTATCATTCCTTAAAAGCTGCACTGAGTTTTGCAGTTCTGGCTGAGTATATCTGCCTCTATCTCCTCCCGGAAGGGGGAATGAAAGGAGGAGGAGACTAAGGAGAGAAGCAGGGATGTGGGTATCGTGGTGACAAGCCTGGTATCCATGCCCAGACAGACAAACAGGGCCAAAACATCAAAAGGCATGTAGAGCATCCCACCCAGGAGTCTGTCTACACTAAAGAGAGAACTCTGTTAAACGCAGGCAACCTGTGATCTGATGCAAGGCCAGCAGCACATCCATCCTATCCATGCCACAGCGATTTTCCAAGCAGAAGCATATCAGCCCGCCCACAGCTACAATGCTGCCCTATTGTGTGTGTCTCAGCATTCTGGGAAGTCGGGGCAACCAGGGTTGGAGAACGGAAATGCACTGGTGCTGAACTGTAGTGCATTCTGGGATATTCCTCCCTCTAGTGTCTCTGGGTGGGAGACGGGCTGAGCTGGTTTTAAAGACACTGCTAAGAGGTCCCAAACAGTTAGAAACCTTGTTCACCCATAACATGCATGGATGAGAACCACACTTAAAATAGTTCAGGCGGTAAAGTAGCTACTGACTTTAGAAAAGCGTGTAGTGTCGATCCCATAGGAGCCGGCTGCACTACAAAAAATAATGTCATTGGACCACACTTGTCCCTAAATATGGTTAGAGGGTGCCTAGACCCACAGCGTAGACAGGGCTACATGTTCTTTAACTGTGTTCCTGAGTTGTGACAGGGACTTAGCCAGTGCCGCTCCCTTCTCCCCTCCTGTTGTCTCCCAGAACGTTACGTATAAGGGATATTCTAAAAGCTCATGGCTATGAGACACATTTCAAGCACACTTAAGGCCCAGATACGGCTCTTGATATGTGCCCAAGGCCGTCTATCAGAGCTGCACGTAGGGATGGAGGGCAGAATTGGATAGGCTAGCTTTGGTGTGATTTCATTAACGCAGAATGAGTTGCTGAAAGGTGCTCGACAAAGACTTGTCCCGTTCCC
This sequence comes from Macrochelys suwanniensis, assembly GCA_033296515.1. NCBI lineage: Eukaryota > Metazoa > Chordata > Testudines > Chelydridae > Macrochelys > Macrochelys suwanniensis. Next base: position 105,769,528 of record CM065782.1, on the reverse strand, counting down.
CCCACCTCCCACCCTCTCAAAATTGGGCTTGTCATTTGTTTCGTTATGATGGATAAAGAAGGCCTGTCCGTGTTCCAGTATGGTCTTTCGTGCTAAGCTGCAGATGCCTGTTGGGTGTCTCAGAGGTGGTTTATTGTGAGCGCTGGCGCTTTAAAAGAATGAGTGGGAGGCTCGAATCTTTAACAGACATAAGGCTGATTAAGCATGGAAGTTAAATAAATGTTAACAGGAGCAGAAGAGAAACGAGGGGCCAGACAGCCAGGGGGTGTAAACTGGCTATTTCAGTTTATACCCGCTGAGGATCTGACCCAGAGTTTTAAACAGTTTGACTGAAAATCCTTCTCCCTCTCAATTTCCATTCTCGTGACTGTCAGGATGCCATCATTTCCCTAGTTCTTTAGTCATCAAAGACTATCTCATGAGAAGAGGAGGCCTGCAATGCAAATGCAAACAAATAAAAAGCAGCAGGAAACCACCTCCCCAATTTTTCTCTGGGAGAGAATTTCCAGGTCTTCCTTATACACCACAAAGAAGGGCTTAAGCTCAATTTGTTTTACTTTTCAGATCACCTTTAATCATTGCAGTGTTGTAACCATGTTGGTTCCAGGATATTAGAGAGACAAGGCGGGTGAGGCCATATCTTTTATGGGACCAACTTCCGTTGGGGAAAGAGACAAGCCTTTGAGCTAGACAGAGCCCTTCTTCAGGCCTGGGAAAGGTAACCAGAGTGTCATCAGCTTGCATTTTGTTGTGACTCGGTGAGCACCTTTCCCAGACCGGAAGAAAAGCTCTGTGTAGCTCGAAAGCTTGTCTCTCTTTCACCAACAGAAGTTGGTTCAATAAAAGATATGACCTCACCCGCCTTGTCCCTCTGCCTTTAATAATGTCATTCCAGTAGAAAAGAGGCGTATTTTGGCCTTTCTGTACAAAAGCAGATAACTGACTGATATGACACTAAATTGTTCCATGTTTTAAGATTGTTTCCTTATATTTTATTGTTTTATTTGTGCCGTGTTCAGATTAACATTTAAAATACTTTATTTTCATTCAATAAATGAAGGAGATGGAAAACTAAGCAAAAATGACAAAGCAATTCAAAGGCATGGAATGGAAGATTCTGTTTATTATACAGATGCAATAAAAATGTGATCAATTCTATTCTGACTGACCTTTTACCTCACACAGTCTTCCTTTCTGTGCCCCTTTGTTGACGCTTGAACTGAAACCTGGCTTCCTTTTTTAAAAAGGAAAACCCTTCTCTAAGAAAGAAAAACCCTAAACTAAAATAAAAACAATTAATGCATTCTGACCTTCAGAAATGCCTTGCAGCCTTTTAAACAAAATGCAGGTTCAGTGCATGCCTGCCGATTAGTTTTAGTTAATTGAAAATTATAGGATTGACCCAAGAGGAAAATTTTGTTTGCACTCCAAACACTTTTACAAATTAAGGAAAATTACCACAATTTTGTTTAGCTAAGGTTTCACACTGAGTTCACGAAATTAGCTCAGCCATCCCAAGGAAGTCAGCACTTTGTTAGTGAGCAGTAGGGGGAAAAAAAGTCTATGGTATGTACAAACGAAGCATAGAAAAAGCTATGATGCTTTATAGAACTAGGCCAAGTGTTTCTAATTAGGATTATTGGTTCATTGTAAGTTTTGAAGAACAATCAAACTAGCAGATTAGCTGTTTTTGTAAAGCTAGAATTTCTTGCCATTTATTTTTCCCATGAGAACTTGTTTTAACTCCCACATAGCACTATTTTTTTATTTTATTTTTTTACAAGACTCATTATGGGCCTACAGGAAACGGACCAATTGGAAGTTCTGATACTGTAACATTCCACAGTATCATTCCAATAGATGGGAGTTTTTCACAATGTTCTTCAGTGAACTCAGTGTTCTGGAACATATTACAAAACCACAGAGGCCAAATGTTTTCTCAGAGGAGTATGGCCTCGGTTTTTGGCCAAAAACATTTCGGCATCACTTGCTGCTCTTAAGAACAAAAAAAGGGGGAGAGAAGGAAAGAAGTGGGAGAAAGAAAAGGAAAGATATGGGGGTTTGTGGGCAGTCCGGGAATCAATCAGGCGTGGCTTCCTTTCTAGTGAGAGTGTCCCTGTACGTTATGGCCCTGTTTTGTGGTCAGCTCTCATTTAAAATAAATTATTTTTAATCAGTGTTCAAAATAATATCCCCTCAAGCCACCTGGCTATAAACTGCTTTTTTCCCCTTGCTGTTAAGTACTTAAGTTTTCAGAAGAAAATACCAAGTGACCTATTAATTTTAGCCTTCCCCACCCTCTTTAACTACAAACAACTTAGTAACTTGATCTCTGAGTCCATGTGCCATCTAGGAATCAAGGTCACATACATATGGAGAAATCCTAGCTTTTAAAAGTATTTTAGAAAGAATGAAACCCATGTTGACTGTGCTTACAGGGAAATGTCCTTCTTTATGTTCTATCTGTAAAGCGTGTCAGAAGCAGACACTTAAAAGAGCAATTATTGCTTAGATTTCAGGGTTTGAAGTTCCCAGAAAGATATTGTCCATTAGGAATCAATTTGTAGAAAATAGAAAAGCTCACACATTTTACAAATAAACCATCAGGTTCTAAACCAGGGATCTCAAACTCAAATCACCACGAGGGCCACATGAGAACGAGTAAATTGGCCCGAGGGCCGCATCACTGACACCTTTTCATACAATGATACAAAAGTACAGTCAAAAATGAAAAAAATGAAGAGTAAGATAGTATTCTGTTAAAAGTCAATGTATTAACTTTTTAAAAACTGTAATGCAAAGAGGGGTTTTCATAAAATCTAAACACTCAGTAATGTTTGGAGCTTGGCTGCCAGTGGAGTTGGCGCCTATGGCGGGCCACAGGAAATAACCATGCGGCCCGCGGGCCGCGTGTTTGAGACCCCTGTTCTAAATAATGTTTTATTTCCACTCCATGCAGAGGAATATCCTGACCCATTAACAAATTGAGGAACCGATTCTATGACTCATATAGTGACTTCTCTCTGTAGAGCTTTCAATGCACTTTGCAAACATTAATAAATTCAGCCTCACGTCGCACATTATGAGTCAGGCAGGGATCATTATCCCCATTTCACAACTGGCAAACTGAGGGTCAGGCAGAATCAAATCAGGGACCCAAAGCCCTCCATAATTTGCACGATGACTCAGGAAGTATGTGGGTGAGGATGAAAATTTATACTAATTGGTAATATACGGATGGGCCTGTAATTTCTCTTTTTTTTGTGTTGCATTAAAAATGTATGCATCACGGGCAGTGTGCTTTTCACAGATGGCTTGCTCAATGAATGGTGCTACTAATCCTTTGGATTTACACACACTGAGACTTTACTGGGATTGCATGGGTGTAAATGAAAGCAGAAATTCACTCATTGCGTACAATAAAGGGCATATGGAAAGCCCATAAAAATTAATTCTTCTTCGAGTGCTTGCTCATGTCCATTCCATATTAGGTGTGTGTGCTCGCCACATGCACCGGTGTCGGACGCTTTTCCCTCAGCAGGATCTGTAGGGGACCGGCTCTGGCACCCCCTGGAGTGGCGCCCGCGTGGTGCGGTATAAGGGGCGCCGCCCGCTCCTCCCACTCTCAGTTCCTTCTTGCTTCCAGTGACGGTGCTGGAACATCTGCTGCTTCGGCTAGCATTGTTTTGTTTTCTGTTCTCGTGAACTTTGAAAACCTGTAATATAGTTGTATATAGTTAGTAGTTTCTTAGGGTATGTCTACACTACCCGCTGGATCGGTGGGCAGCGATCGATCCAGTGGGGGGGGGTGGATTTATTGCGTCTAGTCTAAACGTGATAAATTGACCCCCGAGCGCTCTCCCGTCGACTCCTGTACTCCACCACCGCGAGAGGCACAGGCTGAGTCGACGGGGGAGCGGCAGCAGTCGACTTATCACAGTGAAGACGCCACGGTAAGTGGATCTAAATACATCAACTTCAGGCACCTTCAAATTGAGACCCCTGAAATTACTGGTAATTTTTTTTTAAAAAAACTTGGCCCATAGTGCAGATTTCAGATGTTTCACAGGTATGTGAAGATTTGGGGTGGGGGAGCAAGATCACAAACAGCCCCTTCCAAAGCTTCTGAACTTTCGAACCTGGTAGACTTCGTGGAGACCTTTGCAAGAAAACTTTGCTGCTCTCCAGGAGGATCCGATGACTGTGTCATACTCAAAAGATACATAATCAATGAAGCAGTCAGCTTTCAGAAACAAGGGTTCTGGAGTTTGTTGACTGAAAGAAAAATGGTACTAAGAGACAGACTGGCTATCAAGATGTTCTGGTAGCCCCGCTGGAGGCTTTGCTTTGATCCCTTTGGAAGGAACGTGACCTTATGCCAGCTCTCCTTAGCCATAGCTGTTTATCAGCTGGTTTCTGAAACGCGTTAAAGCCAAGCGGCAGTTGTTCTCATCGTCAGTAATCCACAACCTTATTAGTTTGCCTCATTCATGTGTGTTTATTATTAAATCATGAGCACTTAAAGAGCTGATTAGTATGAATGAGGAGAGAAGGCCATCGCCAACAGAACACGACAAATAATAAAAAGGCCGGCATCTTCAGTGCAGTCAGGGGTTTCACTCTGATGCATTCGTTGAATTCGTCACACACCCCCAAATAGGACATTCGTTACTCTGAAATGAAATGTAAAACACCTCTCCTGTCCTGAAAAGTGACTGGATGGGAGATCTCGTAGCAAACACATGAACAGTAACACCATTTGTCTTTTAACACCAAACTTTAGCTGCATTTGACAAGTGAATAGTGATCGGGGTAATAGAAGAAAAGAGCGGCAAAGAGTCCTGTGTTAAATAGTCAGATACTAACTGCTACCGAGGAACTAAACTAAACCCACAAATGCAAAGAAATGCGGAGCTAAAAACAAAAGCCGATGCTCATGCTGTCATGCAGAAAGCAAAGACAAGAAAGCGCTGCAGTTGTGTCCAGATTTCCATGTATAAGACCATTATACTGCTGTTGATCTCACCGAGGTTCTGCTGTAGTGATATTGGGAAGTGGAGAATTAAATCCATGCAAAATAGCTCTTTATTGGTGAATTTTATTTGCTTTCAATGTTTGTAAAAAGAAATTGAAAACACTTATTAACACATGTTTTAAAAATTGCCTAATTATATAGTTAACTGATTTGCCCCATCAACTCATTATGCAAATTGTTAATTTGCATAATAAGAATACCTTGCCATGAGATTGTAGGAAGACTCTGATTCTGCAGTAAGTGCTGGGTAGGCAGAGATTATTTGAGGATCTGGGTCTATGACTCCATTACTTATTTAGAGAACATTTAATTATGGATAGACCGTACTAATTCAGTGGTTACTGTCTGCTGTGTCAAGCACTGCTGGAGTTTCCCAGACAGTGGTCCAGTCTACCATAACTGATTTCTTTCCCCATATCCAATATAAAATGATGTGGGCAGTAAATAAGGCCTAGCTACTTATGTGGCCTTCCTTGCCCTAATAGAAAAGGAACTCACAATCCTTAATTAATTTTATTCCCACTACAACCTTGCCCGGTAACCAACTATTTCCCCACATGAACTGAAGTACAGGGTAGAGTAAATGACTTGCCTGAGGTCACATGGGAAGCCCCTGGCTGAGCTAGGAATTAAATACAGCTCACTTGAATTTTTAGGTCAGTGTCTTATCCTCCAGGAAACCCTTCCTGCCCTAGTCAGGGTAGACGCTCCACCTGCTTGATGTACCAAGCCTATTGGATAACACAACCTTTTGAACTGTTCAGGGAACACCTGCCTCCCTATAAAATAACTCCAGCATTTATTATTTGCTTTATTATTTTATGTTCCTTAGGACTTCTACAGTGGTTCTGACAGGTTATGAGAAGGAGTTTGGGCTTCAGAAATTCAGGACAGGTAGAAAGGTTGGATCACAGGGAAAGGGGTGTTTAGACAGTGAGGAGGTAACCTGGAAAATCCCTGTTGTATGCTAATATGATCACTGACACCTCTGGCATTTGTTAAACCCTGTCAGCATTATAATGCACTACAAAAAATACAATCAGTGAAAGTATGCCGGGTACCTGTAAGACATCTGCAGAGTGAAAGCAATTACAGCTATGGTCAGAATAAAGCTGTCTGTGAAGGAAACATGTTATTATGTACATACTTTCCAAGAATTATGACTTTTATTTTCTAGTTAAAGGGGAGTGCACTCAGGGTCTATACAGCAAACGGGAGCCCGATCATTAAAAAGAATATTTTCTCCGATATTACAAGTCTAAATAGGTACTAGGCCTTATTCACAACCTTGGCTTTTTTCTGTCTGCCCTGAGTTAATAAGTGATAAGGCCAGAAGAGAAATAAATCACTGAAATCCCTGTCCAAAGAAAACATATTGACTACAGCCAAGCAAATAACAACCCATAACCAATGGTCCCATTCATCATTCATGTAATAGGGATATAAAGTGTTTTCTACCTATGAAACTCCATGGAGTGAGAAAAAGGCTGATAAGCCTCAATCTAAGCTATGTGATTTGATTATTAAAGGACATGAACTATTTGTCACATGCCTTTAATCTTTAAGATGTGTTGCCATTTCTAAACTATAAATTTGTGTAAAGGATTAGAAAGCTATTAATGATAAAGGTATAAACTAGACTTTATAAGTATTCCTGCAATTCTCATGCCACCCTATCCACTGTTGGAACCCTAACCCGTTTAATATGATATAAGGTAGTTATCTGACCTTCAAAGCCAATAAACCACTTTGTGCTTTTCAAGTTTTATAGTTATTCCATGATAAGTTAACCCACTGGGTTCACAACATATATATTGTAAATTCCTTCCTTTATCCCAAAAGAAAACCTTCCATTTTCATCCTTTGCTTCCAACTCTCTCACATCCGATTGAAAGTATTACTCTTTTCTATTTTGTTGTTACTTGGTTACTGCTTAGATTATTCTACAAATTTGGTCAATAAAACAAGGTCCTGAGGTGCGTAATAAAAAACCTGCATCGTTTTAAAGGTATTTCCGGATTTCTACAGGATTTCACTGACTGGTTTCTTAATGTTTGGGTATACAAATGCCATGTGTACACTGTATAAAGAAGGTGCTATTTTTCTGATGAGGCAAAAAAAAAAACCAAGACAACTTGTGGTGATTTAAATATTTCATTGCACTCTGTATAAGAGTAGAGATCTTAGCCTTGGAATTCTGACACCTTCTAGTCTGGGTACATAGATTCTGCCTACCTAATTCCTCCCCAATTTCAGTTGGACTCAGCATTTTTCAGTCCCGGTGCTAGACCGTTGTGTAGTGTCGCTGTGTGCTGTGAAAGAGTTGCTCGGTTTCACCCCCCGCTTTGTACGTGGCAAAGTGAGTCTTGTAAACTGTGGGCCGGATTGTCAAGAGTGAGTGTGCGTGTGCACAGATCAGTTGGTGTCCGCGTGTTTGAATCCAGGCTGTGCACGTGCGGAGGAATTTGCATGACCTCCAGCACGGGGAACAGCACATTTATACTTTGTGCAATAAAATGTTTTCAATCCACGTGGACGACAGGCTGTGGTTTAACTCCTGCCTGTATTATATTCTAGCTGCTTTGTGTGTTTCTGTATATGTGATGGCTGCCCCCTTGGCCCACAACTGGGATTGTACTGGGGACCCGCAGAACTGAAAGCATGCGTCTCCAGAATTCGAACTAAAGAGCCAGACACTGTAGCTAGGGCTTGTGACCAACTCCCATCCTCTGTTGCTTGGGCATATGGCAAGTGGGGGGTGTCTCTCCCTCTCCCTCTCTGAGAGGCTGGTGGAGCCAAGAGCTGGGCTTGCTTTAAATGACACGTGAGCTGAATCTTATTATTATTTCTGGCCGGAGTCTATAAGAGACCAGTTGAGCAGGACACGGTCTCCTGAAGCTGGAGCCACAACAAAAGAGCCTTGCAATCTGATCAAGTGAGAGCCCTGGAACAAAAGCGCACCTGGGAGGGGATCCCAAAGTGAGCTCATCTGTAGTTCAACCAGTCGGAAGCTGGACTGATGTCACCTGACACGGCTGTTGCTTTCCAAACAGAGGGACAGTTTGAGGATGCAAAGCCAGACCACTGGGGTAGGCGATCTCTGGATCTTGTGTTTCCAGCCCTGATGCCTCCCTGAGACAGGGCTGTAAATCGCCATTATATTTAACTCTTCCATTGGAAAGTGACCAGAGCCCTTTGGCTAGTGTTTTTTCGTAGAATCCACTTTGATTTTTGATTTCCACTGCTTGCATCCGAAGAAGTGGGTATTGACCCACGAAAGCTTATGCTCCAATACCTCCGTTAGTCTCTAAGGTGCCACAGGACCCTTTGTCGCTTCTACAGATCCAGACTAACACGGCTACCCCTCGGATACTTGATTTTTGAGTGTTTCCTCTGTTGTAGTTTGGCTTCTGAAGAATGTCAAGTAAATACGAAGCGCCGAATTAGGCCTACCCCTGCCTGGATAGGAAGGGGAGAGGGTCAGGGAGCTGCTTCCCCTCTCCCCCCCCAGCAAACTGGCACTGGAGGCAGCCAAGGTTTGGCTGCAAGCAGTGGCGGATGCGAGGGAACTGCTGACTTGTGCAGGCTGCTGCATGTGTAACCCTTGGGGCGGGAGTGGAGGGGAGAAGGGAGCAAGGGCCCCCTCTCCTCTTTACCCCAGCAAGTCTATGGGATTTAAGCACAATGCAAAGCTGAAGTGCTTTGTTGAACTGGGACCTAAGTACCAGCAAGGTCTGCTGCTCACCACACTTCGGTTACCCCCCAGAAGACGACATGCCTTGTCAGCCACACCGTTAGCCCATGTCAGCGCTGTTTTTGACTGCACTGTGTTTCATCTCAGTGGCTCATGCTCTTCTTCACCTGCCCAGTCCCAGGGACTCCCATGCTCACGCTTTCCTCCCATGACCTCATTTCTATACCACTCCTGTCTTTGCTGCCCCTGCTTCTACCTCGTAAGAATCCCCGTGGAGCGAAGCAGGCAGTACATCCGAAGGCACCTCTGGTCCTGGGAATCCCCAGAACACCTGGAGAACCAGCTACCTGCAGATCTCAGTACAGTGGGACTACTTTCTCCTTGATATGGGAATGCAACACACCCATTTATGTTAGTGCACCCTGCGAGCAAAATATCTGACGTTTTGCTATCCATCCACTATTTATATTGCATCTTTCAACACAAAGGATGTGTAAAGAGGACTGGAAAATTGTTTTGTTTTCCACAAAAAGATTTTTTTTCCTTCATGTTTCGTTTTCTATTAAAAATTCTCACATCCTGTCTAGGCTGGAAGATGCTGTGATGTGGCTCGTAGAGGGCTAGTATGTTGATGACGTTGCATGAGCCAAGAAAGTGAATGCTGAGCCACTGAGAGGGGAAGGGAATTTTAGCCAAACAAACTGGGTTTTGTTCTTTATGCCTATTTAACTTTAATGCTTAGTGAACATTTGAGAGAAAGGAAGCTTTTGTTAAAGATTGAACTCTCCCAATGTTAGTGCTTTGAATGAACATCCCTGAGACTTCCCAGTGGTTCTCCAGCAAAACCTGATATTCCAGACACAAGCTGAAAAATACAGTCCATCTCTAGTCTTCTTTTTCCACCATACAGAAGCTAAAAGAGAAAGCCCAAGACCAAGTTTTTAAAAATCGCTGGCATCTTTCACCCAAGTGAAATACAAACTACAAAGAAGTTACTTCATCCGCTACTGAAATATACCACTTGTGTAGCAGCCTCAGCAGCATGCACTGATGTGTGGTCACAGTTCCATCATACGTTCTGCAGTGAAATTCAGGGTTATGAGGCCATCACCACTTAACTATGTCTCGAAACGTATGCAGATCCTTTTTTCAAGAAGGCAGGAAAACAGCAATGCAGCTACTTTGCCTTGCAGTATATTTCAGCACAAATAGCCACAGAGCAGCCTAGAAAAGCACCATGACAATACACTCTCTCCCAAACGTAATCTTTCACCTTTTTCCTGTTAGCATAAATTGTGGTTAACCTCTTTGCATTAGGAGTTGCTGACTTGAACTGCTAGTGCATTTGCACCTGGTAGCAGGATTGGTGGTTAACATCAGGAAACCTCAGCTCCCAGCAGACAGAGGGTTAATTTTTACACACACACACACACACACACACACACACACACACACACACACACACACACACACACACACACTTACTTTTTAGGTCCCTATGGAACATAAAATGCACATGAAAATTAAAATGTTTTAACAGGCATCTGTCAAAAATACATGTTTGTTAAAATGGTAGGCAGTTACAAAGCTCTCCATTTGAACTGTTTGGGAAATTTGCAAAGCCAAGCCTGCAGGGTCGCTGAGCCTAGGGCTTCTAGGAATGCGGCAGCACCCCCTGGCTTGAAGTAATAATGGGAACCGAGTGCCTGGCTTCCATCATATATAGTTTTGTTCAATGGCTTTCAGCTCCCTCAGTATAAAAATTGTTCCACCGCCCCCGAGTGTCTCTGAATTACTGGGACTATTTGCATCAGTGTGAAACTCATCATCTTCTCGTCTTGCAGCACTCCCTAGGATCCCATTGTGCTTGGTGCAGTACAAATATATCACAAAGAGATGGTCCATGCCTGTACACAGGCCATTCGTCAGGTTTTAAGCCAGACAGTCTTGCTTTTCCAAAGTTTGTGCCCCTGTCCAGCTGTGGTTTTGTCCAATGTTGGATGGGGGTGCTATTTTCAAGAGTGCCCTGCCCTGCCCTTGTTAGTGTGATCTCTCATGCACTGTTCATGCGTGGTCGCAGCAACAGGTGCATGGTCACTTCAGTGGGGGCGGGCCCACACCATACCTGGGAATACCGGCAGGCATACTAGAGATGCGTCAGTAGCCATCCGACGTACCCCAGAGATTTTAACTTCTTGGCAGTTCCCAGGATTTTCTTGAAACACATGAAACTATCACCATTTACTTTTATGTGGAGGTGGGTTTTTTTGTCCCAAATTTCATCTCACACCTGGTGTCAGAGTTGCTCTAATTTAACAAATAAAAGCTACCAATTTTTTGCTCTGGCAGAAAAAAAACAACAACAAAAACCAGAAGACTTGCATTTCAGAGATCAGAAGCGGATTGTGCTGAAAAAAAATTGCCATTAGGTCTTGCAGAAAATACAAATTTGTAATGAAACCCTAATTTTTATGATTGTTGTTTTCATGAACATGGAGAAAAGAAGATTTCTGGCGAGTGCCATCACTATAAAAAGTTGTAAGTTTCTCCAGAAGTTTCAGAAGCAGCATGTCATGCATCAGCAGTTAGGTGTATATCTGCAGAATGGTTCCTAAAAATAAGTTTTAAAATAGACACGGTCGTAGGATAACAATAACGTTGCGTCCACAGTTACGTGCTCTTGGTGTAGTTTTAGTTTACTTATGCTTTGCACTGAGATGTTCATGCCATTTATTTAGAAGGAAAGAGAATGCAACATGCCTCTCCTGTTTACCTTAAGTTTGATTCTTCCTTCACCATTTTTGGGCTCAACATCTATATTGGCCATTGTTGTGTTATCAGAGGGCGGCATACATCCACTGAACTACAAGGTGTGGGTGAGAGAGGAGGTTTTTAGGAACAGTCTGGACAAATGCCTGTCAGGGAGGCTCTAGGTTTACTTGATCCTACCTGCCTCAGTGCAGGGGGCTGGACTTGATGACTTCTCGAGGCCCCCTTCCTGAAATGCCTGTGATTCTGTGAAATCAGGGACAGACATAAGTGATATATTTTAAGTGATACTTATTCGGCAATGAAGAACTTAATTCCGTTTTCTCAGAGACAAGGCCAATCTGCCCTGCATTTCTTCACCAAACCTGTGTGTCCCAACAACCCTCTCAAATTCAGTTGAAAAGACAAATGATCCTCCTTTCAATGAAGACCCCAGAGAAGGTAGGGTGATGACCTTCCCCTTCCATCTTTCTTTTTGGACGTTCATTCCCAAATGTTTGTACCACTTAGAGCTGGGAGAAAAAGGTATTTTGAGCACCATGAATATTCGTGTGGAAGACTTGTAGCGTTTACTTTCTGTCCATTTTAGTACACCAGGTAAGTGTTTCATCCAGAACTTGGAGAAAAGTAGCAGCAAGTATTCAGCATCATGAGTCTTTGCACAGAAATTGGAGCATAAGAGTTAGTTTTCTATCAGGGAACAAAAAATATATATGACCCCAATCCTGCAAACAGGATTGGAAATTAGGCATACATTTCTAACAGTGAGGGTAATTAACCATTGGAACAATTTACCAAGGGTCATGGTGGATTCTCCATCACTGACCATGTTTAAATCAAGACTGGGGGGCAGGTCTCTGGCCTGTTCCAACCAGGAGATCAGAATAGATGATCACAATGGTCCTTTCTGGTCTTTAAATCTGTGCCCACATATGCCTGTGGCAGCGTTAATAAAGTTAAAAGCAGGTGCGTGTTTTCAGGATTGGGGCTGTATATATAAATATTATACATTGAGAGAATATATATGTGGAGAATATATATAGAATATTCATAACACTTTGCTTGTTAATGATCTATACGGTTAGTCACAGAACTATTTGATGAGTAACTTCAAATAACAAAGACATTGAAGGAAATTGTGATTTGTCTTTGGACAATTGGTGAGCAGAAATGATTTGTTATGAGTTATTTGTTCCACTGAAATACCGATGCCCACTTCCAAATGGGTTATTGGATGGTCTCTTTGAAAGGTCTATTATGCCATGCCTAATTTTTCCGAGTGGATATAAGCAGAAATCTACTGGAATTTGTAGTATCAATTTCCAGGGTAATTTCTTGTTCTCCGTTATATGTTGAAGTGTTATCCAAAAGTGAAAGAACACTGCCATCCCTTTTACTTTCAATACTGTAATTCCATGGGAGCACGATGATCAATGTGGTAGCTAATGCACAGTTAATTACCCAGGGAGTGGCCATGATCCTGCAATGCAGGCCGCTGGTTTGGATCCCTGCGTCTTTGTGGCATCCTATTGACATCAGAAGAACTCCATGCTAGCAGGTTGCAATGTGGAATTTGGGACCAGTGTGGGTTGCCCACAATTACTATCATTTCCAGTGTAATGATTGTTTAGTTACACTGTGTTTTCTGCAGAATGATGTGCACAATTTCACAATAACTATGTAATTAACTCACTTCACTATTCCCCTCTCCAGGGAAACTTGTAGCTCCCATTAATGTTATAAAGAAGGTCCTTTGCATAAAACACAGAAAGTAGTATAGCAGATGAGTTACCATGATTTGATTTGAGGATGCTTTAAACACTTAGCAGGAAACAGCTATGGAAGCTAATTAAATCACTCTGAGTTGCACAGAATTATCTGCTTTGTAAGAAACAATTTCACTGAATTATGCTGGCCCTTTAACTGAAAGGAGGGGGAAATCATATTTGTTTGGAATTAAATTTCAGATACAAAGTGCCCATCAGAACTCCCTTTTCCTGTGCTTCTAAAATTGTGTTCTTTTAGCTGCTAATTTTTTTTTAGGAATTTGCATTTTTCTGTTGCAAAAGCAGTGTTATTTTCAACCTTTCTGCATAAAATTCCCCCCCTTAGCTATTGATTAGGCTCTGCCTTTAACCATGGCATAGTGTCTTGAGTAAAAAATCATGTTGGTACATTCACAACCTTTCAGATACTGCATCTTATTTAGTGTACCGGAATTCCCAGTTTAAAGTAATCACAAAATTTATGGAGAAACGGATAAAAAAGGTTGTAAAATATTGATTTGGGGAAAATAATAACACAACTCATCTATAATAAGAAGAAAAATGAAGCAATAATTCAGGGGGTATTGAACGGCTTGCTGCAGCAAGTATTGATCCAGTGCTTTAGTGTGTGAGATCGCACCTGAGATTGGAATGGAAGAACAGTGCTGCATTCCTCCGCTCATTATTTCGTAGATACTATTGCCTCGTTACACGGGTCCTGCAGAGCAAGGATTGTTAGAGCTCCCAAAATACTCACAAATCTGTATCGTCTTAAAGGCACAGTGCCCTGCTATAACATTGCGTACGTTTTAAGCTCCCAAGTTTCCATGATCCTTTACTGTATCTTACGACAAACCAGTACAATTTAACTTTGTTTGGGTCTTTCTTTTTTAACACTATATCACATTTATTATGTATGGCAGCTAAAAAAAAGTGTAATTCCATGATGTCTATCTGATGGCATAGAATCAGAAACAATATCATTGAAGAAATGCATGTTCCCTAAATATTGACTTTCATGATGTGCATTGAGCAGTTGCTAATGGTGTCCCAGTGCTCACCTGTCAATGCAATGAGCATGTCTTGAAAAGGACGAGGGTCACGGAGATGTTTAAAAAAGGTACCCCGACATTTACATAGCATTAAACTCCACCGTGCAACATCACTTTTGTATTTTTCTGCTGATGTCTACAAACGTATCACACTTAATAGCAATAAATACTTTAGCAGCAAGAATTTTATAATGAACAAAGTCGTGATTTAACTGCAAAAGGAAAAAATGTAAGAAATTGCACAAGATTGGAACTCCTGTAACAGTAATATTTTAGAGTTTCTAAAGATACACATGCATATATTTCTATGCGGGGTCCGCTTTATAGTTTCCTGCAGACTTGGTCCATCTCATCGTGATTATTATCTAGAAGTCTGAGCCTGATCAGCCCAATGAGTTCTCAATGGCTCAAGCCTCCTGAACATGTTCTATGTGATTGCATAGGATCCTTGACATTGCCGTGCCTGCAATAATTGTCTTTCTTTTGTACCCCGGCTGGAAAGAATTTGTAAAACCAACATTTCATATCGGGGGGGTGGGGAGGGGGAAATAATCCTCAGCTAATTGAGTTGCGGAAGAAAATTACTTTCAGTAAACTGCAAGGGCCATGCTGAAATCCTGAATGTCACTGCAGAATCTCGGACTGTCAGTACTAAAATGTACAATGTCTAGTGCAGGACTGGACTCTCTACTTACTTGAGCAAAGCTCCCTTTGTCCTGACGGGAAGTTTTGAGGAGGTCAGGATTAGGACATAACTGTAGCACTGGGAGACACAGAACTCATTTTATTGTGTCTGAGTCTACTGGGGGTTAGATGGAAGTAGAAAAGATAGACTTGTTTTAGTCACATAAAGAAAATTAGCAGTTTTATAAGCCCTGGAGAAAAATAATTATCACGCGACAGCTGGCAGAGCATGTGTTGCATCTCCATGTAGGGAATGTCTACACTGCATTTTAAACCCCACTCTGTGGGTCCCTGGCTTGTGGATTCATGTCCAAGCCCAGGCTAGAGTGTCCATAGTGCATTGTAAATCTGGATGTCTCCATTGTGCTAACGCAGCCATACTGCACTACACAGACCTGATGGGTCTGTGGCTTGACCTGTGGCCACACTGCAAAATGACAGCGCTTGGACCCGAGTCTTGGCAGGACTCGGGCTCTTAGTCACACCCCCTAGCAGGGTCTCAGGACCCAGGTCTGACTCACACTGCTTTATGTGTGGGCTTGGATTCAAACCTGAGTCAGAGCCCGGGCTTAGTGTGCAGTGTAGACATAATCATAGTGACTGGTCCACTAGAGGGTAACAGTTTACTACAGCTACCAGCTAATGGAATTATTCCTGTTGCTCAAAGTGATAGAGGTCTGTCCTTAGTATCTGAAGGTCATGGGCTTTGCCACAGACTTCATGTGTGACCTTGAGAAAGTCACTAAGAGCTTGATCATTACTCACTGAAGTCAATAACGAAACTCCCTTTGACTTCAGTGGTACAAGAGCAGGGCCTTAATCTCTCTGGGCCTCAGTTCCCAGGAGTAAAATGATACTTCCTTTGTGCTACCCTTTGCCTCTTGTCTAATTAGGTCCCAGTTCTGCAGGTTGTCCACCTGCCTGAAGTGCTTTGCAGGATTATGGTGTTAGATTGTAAACTCTTCAGGGTAGGAGCAGTGTCTTCCTATTATAGATTCTTCGGTGTTGGGAGTATATAGATGCATAAAACTTCAAACCCCCAATATAAATCTGTAAGACCTGCATTGTCATGGTTCCAAAGATACTTTTTGATGACATTTTCCTGGGGGTTTGGTGTAGCTCTGGCTTAATTTGATGACAGTTCCCCTCCCCCCCCCAAGATTTGTGCAAAATTTTCCAACAATTCATTTAGCCCTCAGATTTCACAACTCCCAAACTGTCTCTTCCCACCAACTTCAGGGAGGGGATTAAAAAATCATTTGTGAAGCCTCAAAAATCCTCTTTGTACCTTTTCTTGAAGCGTTCTTCAAAATCACTAGTGGTGTTTTTTTCAGGGGAAAAAGCTGGCTTTTGATTTTTCACAGGCACACACCGACAGATATTTTGCACCGCAGTTGATTGACAAACATGCATTTTGTTTATGGTTTGTTTGCAGAAGTTTTGCAAAGTTCAAAACAGACAAATGTGCTCAAAAGAAAACAGCTCTGGTCAATACCGCATTCTGACACACAGTACTTTTACTCTACAATTTGATGGCATTTTGATTAACAAAATCAATGGCAATGATTTATGCCTCCTCCCAGGCAAAATATGTAAGCACATGCTTAACTTTCAACCCACAAGTAATCCCATTGAAGTCCATGAGACTTGTCGTGTGCCTTGTTTTGCTGGATCAGGGCCTAGTTTCCCAATTCTGCAAATCACTCCATCTGGAATGGTGCTCTCGTTTGCCAAGATTTTACTTTTTTTTTTAACTGCAGCAAACCTCAGCACAGAGGACGATGTGCGTAGTTTGAATGCTACCATGCATGCAGTCCTGACAAAAAACAAAGGCTGAGACTGTAGGTGTTTCAGTGTAACAAACATACCTGCTTTCTTTGCAATGGTACAGAAGATCAATAGGTCCAATGCAAGGAAGGAGGTGGCATCAGCTTTCACGCTGTTGTTAAAAATAAGAGTCATTTGAAAAACCCTGCGTAAAACTAGGGACACAGTGGTGCCTTAGTGCCCCTCTGGGTAGTTTATCCATCAGTGCAATTTCAGGGTTGCTTGCACTTTGCAACATCTAGCATGGGCCACTGTTGGAGGAAGTGTACTGGCCTGGATGGCCCATTGATCTGTCATAGTGTTATAATGCATAGGTTCCTCCAGGTCACCCAGGCTGGAACGCCTGTAGTTTGGCCCCACAGTCCGGCTTAAAACAATTCTACCCTGAAGCACCTGTCAAGTTATTGCAGTACATACTGGTACAGCAGGTAACATCATGTACTGACCTGAGACCCTTGCACCTCCTGGGAAAAACAGATACTGCCCCTTTCTCCTGCAGTCTGTTGCTTTTTTGTTTCGGTAGTTTAGGGTAAAATATAGGAGCCTTTTAAATGGTTTAAGTAGAGCTGATTTTCGTGCACTTTGACAACCACTAGGGCATTCTGAGAGAGCAAGATGGTTAGATACACAGCATTTTCTTATTAAAAGATTTCCTGTAACACATGTATTCAGCTTGGTTTCCTTTAAACTGTAGCATGGTAAAATGGCAGGAGAAAGACAAGAGCAATTGTATTCTCTTGTAAAATTGCTGAAAGGATGTGTAGACAAAAAATTATTTGATGCTTTTCTTAGTACCTTGTACAATTACTTTTTCCCCTCCAAAGGCATCTTTTCTGAATTTTGTACTTTGTTATTCCTACAGTGCTAAAAGACAACCCCACCCTCCCAACTCTACTCTTTAATTCACTCTAAAAAGCTTACCTTTTTTTTTCTATTTTCTTGTTTAGACCAAATTGTGTGCAATATGTAGGAAATTGAAACCACATTTTTCACTTAACTGTCCCAAATTAAAACTTCTGAGGAAAAAGAAGCAATAAAGCAGTTACAATCTGGTCATCTATAATTATCTCTGTGGTCGGAGTCGTTCCACATTTAAAGAAAGTGACACCAAAAGTTTGTCAAGGTTTTGTCACCCTCAGAAATTTCACTTCTCTTTTATTATTTCAGATGTAGGGGATCTATAGAAAACTGCTGAAACTAGCATTATGTGTTTGGAAATTATCTTGATGAAAAAGGAATTGGGGATCTATAGAAACACACCTTTTCATTCGAACAGTGACAGAGCAATATTTACTTCCTTAGGCACTAATTTTAGAATTTCAGAGATGTTAAATTTATTGTACCAGATAGTACTTTTTAAGTTGATTTAACTGAATTCAAAGTTAAAAGGCTTAATTTTCCCACAAGGTCTATTTCTATTCAGATGTTCCACATTATTCTTTTTCTCTGAATGTTGCGTTACCAACTGTCAGCCAAGAAGAAGAAATGTCAGTCCAGTGCCAGTAATCTTGACCCCCACCCCCAGCTCAGTAATGTTGCAGGGGCTTGTTTTAGTTTTGCATCTTTCCTTTTTTAGACTCTACATTACAATCAAGCCAAATGATGGATGCCCCCTTACAAGCAACTGTTTCAGACAAACCACCAGAAACGATTGTTGGTTTCATTTACACTTGATCAGTTCAGGGAAATGAGAACTCTGCTGTCAATCGGATATTTCTTCTCCACGGCCCAGCTCAGCACAAGCTATTCACGTTGTAAAGCTGCCAGCAGAAGGATAGCTTGTGACAACAAGCGAACTGTCTTATATGGACCCTGTTCCCCTGGTATCTGAGTACAATCTTTTAATCCAGGTCCTAGGCTGCTGCACAGCTCCAATGGCTCACTTTAATTGGCACAGTCCTGTGAGGGGGGAGAAGGCTCGCCTGTATCTTCCCTTTTTGTTTGGGGAATCGGTAATCTTTGGGTCTCTGGTCCGCCATGACTTATCTCCGAGTGATGGTGCCATTCAAGATGATCCCCGGGCATAACATTGCACCCATTAGTTTTTCCTCCATCACTGTCTGAGCTTTTTTCAGACATGAAGAACCTACCCAGTGTTATGATCACGCTCAGTGTTCCTCTGATGGTTAGTGACCACTGGTCATAGTCCATAAGCTGGACAGACTTGCAAACCCCTGGAAAGGGATGGTCTCTGTTCCAGCAGACGGATGGGCTGGTGGTTAGGGTGCTAGTCTGGTACCCAGAAGATACTGGTTCCCAGTATGCCAAATCCCAGTTTTGCCACAAATTTCATGGGTGATCTAGAGCCAGATTTTTCAAGGTATTTTGGTGCCTAAAGATTCAGACAGGCACTTGGTGGAAATTTCTAAAGCACCTACCTGCTAATTCCATTGGGATCTTTTTAAAAATCTAGTTTGTTTGTTTGTTGGTTCCCAGTCCCAATTCCCTGTCTATAAAAGGGAGATGATACAATGTGGAACTGCCCTATTTTACAGGTGTACTGTGATGTTAACTAGATAGTGAGGAACTCAGATACTAAAGTAATGGAGTCCACGTAAGTACCTGAAATAGATAGATAGAAATCGCTTCTGCAGCATCATACCAGGGGAGAGTCCTTGGCGCTCAGGATACGCCCACACTGCGATAAAAAACGTGTGGCACAAGTCTCAGAGCCCAGGCTCCCGCTAGTGTAGACAGCCTGGCCCAGACTAGAGTCAGGCTCTGAGACCTGACGTGGGGGGAGGGTCTTGGAGCCTGGGCTCCATTGATCTGGAATGTCTACACAGTAGTTTTATAGCCCCGTAGCCTGAGTCAGCTGACCCAGGCCAGCTGCAGCTGTGCCATGGGTCTTTATTGCAGTGTAGACATGTCCTTAGAGGCCCGGTGGTAATAAAATCTTGTTTGGGCTGCATAGGTTCTGTTGTTTAAGAAGAATTCAGACCACATCACATAATGTGACTGATAATCCATCGGGGGTTCAGGACCCTTGTGGACAATGAATAATGCCCTGCAAATCTAGTAATTATGTGGACCATTCCGTAATAAAAGTCAGCCTCAGGTATTTATTTATGATGGGATTTATTTACTTGAGATCAAATTCTGCCACCTGATACACAACTTCTGTGGCAGTGAGTGCTGTATCTGAGTCGCTGAGGGGAGACTATTGCTCTTAGAAGATATATAGTGACTTACAATGTAACAAGCATTGCAACAGATTTCAGATTAATCCCCCATCTCCACCCAAACGGTTTGGTTTTGGAATATTTTGAATGTGTGTATTTGTTCTAGAGCCCAAGAGATGATCACTTTTGTATGCATGATAGATATAATTTAATATTATGACAAAGTAAGGGTGCTGCAGTCTGTGAAGGGTTAACAGATTCCTGCCTGTCACATGGCTGCTCCAAGTGGATCATAACAGCTGTGTCAAAGGAGAACTAAGGGGAAGGATGGGTCTTTGCTCCTCTGTGCTGGTTAAAGCAGGGAAATCCTATGGGAATTATCACCTAGGGTTTTTGAGTTTATTAGTTTTTTGTTTTGCAGGCAGTAACCAAACCCTGAGGAAAGAGCCTTAAAAGACTAATACCTGGAGCTTTATTTCCCTTTGCTGGCTGGGGAAACTGCCCACCGCTTTACCAGGACATTAAAAGTTCTCCGCAAGAGAGTCCAAATCATAGTTTGGAGACACATGCTCTGATACACACAAGCATACGTTCGTATGTGGCTTCAGTTAGGACAGGATCATTCTAGCCCATGATTAAGAAACGATGAAACTTTTTCGCACAATCAGTTTTAGTGTTTAATCTGTCACAGAATGTTTTCAGTGTCCATTATTATTTTTTATCACCTAACTACAACTTGGATTCATTGTGCATAATTACCTTTGCCACTACATGTATATCACTTGCTCAGTTAGGGAAGAGATTTCAGGGAAATCTGGAAATCAATAGTAATAAAGGGAGTAAACACTGATGGTGGAATCTACTGTCCTGGCAAACTGCTACCAGTGATCTCTCCCCACCTTTCAGTAGCCAGGTGCTGCATGTAATGTGATGCTGGAATTGCACTGGCATCTCCAAAATAATCCGGGCCCTGTTGCCCTGGAATGATCTTTGAGCGCACAGCAAAACAATAGATGTTTTAAAATCAAAAACATTCTCCAAAGCTCTTTTTCTGCACCACAGCTTCAGTTTCTGCCGGTATTTGTGCTTGATTTGCACAGTCAGTTGAAACAAAGGGTAGGCTGTTGCTCGAGTGTGCAACACGAGGAGACGGTGCAAAGAGCGCCTTCTCCTTCCCCCCCTCCCAATCCATTGGGTCCTCTAGACACAATCGGAATCCTTGAGCTCAGAGAGGGCCGACTTTTCTCTCACTTATGTCTTGTAATTCCATTAGATTCAGTAGAGGAGGATGAGGCCCAGCAAATGTCTGGACTTCACAGATCTAGCACCTCTGTGTGCGCTGTCCCATGCAAAGGGGGTGGGAAAGAGAAAGAGGTCAGGGTGTATCCCCACCTCACATCCAGCCGTGCAATGGAACAAATCTTGAACCTTCGTCAAGAGTGTCACAGCAGCTGCGCTGTCCTCATGGCAGGTGCTCGGACACTCAGGAGATGGGTGTGGGATAAGAATTCAAAGAGCAGAAATGCAGGGCTGTGTCTTATTGCCTTCATTTAGCCCCTCTTTATATGCAAAGCTGATTTCACCTTCCGACCTCCAGAGTCGGCTAATGAAACTCATGCATCTGATCTAATCAGTACGGTCCATCGGGAGCAGGATCTTAAATCAACGTGTTGTTGAAAACTCAGCCGCATTTATTCTAATACCCCCCACAGGGAGGTAGGGAAGTGCAATTGTTCCCATTTTACAGATGGGTAACTGAGACCCAGATCCTCAAAGGCACCTGACTCCCATTGATCTCAGTGGTAGTTAGGCAAGTTTCTCAGGCCCAAATCCTCAAAGATAGTTAGTTGCCTAAGGTCAAACTGGAAGTCTGCGGCAGAGCAGGGAATTAAACCCGGCTCTCCGAGTTCCATGTAGCATCCTAACCACTGAACCATCCTTCCCCTTCCTCATGTTTATGCAAACAATTCTGTACATAATGATCAATTGTGTTTTCCAGTTCTAAACCTGTGGCCCACTGGAGATAAAAATCTCTGTATATAATATACTATGATTTCTGTGTATGATCTTTTGCAGTTCAGTTATCTGTATAGTTTTTTTACGCAATGATAGAGTTCTGTTTTGCTATTCTGAGAGATGAAGATCATCTAACAATTTTTAGGCTAGAGCTATGCTGTGAATCACAGGGCAGGTTTTACATCTTTATTTAAACAGTGCCTCATCTTAGCCTAAATTTAAGAATGATGCAATTGCTGTGCAGATTAAAATAATTGTTGCTAACTCATAATTTGAGATGGAATACTAATTAGTTTTGGAGTGGGTTTTTTGTTGATGTTCAGAATTCACAGTTTTGGGCAGTATTTTGTTGATGCGCAGTGGTGTGATGACATTATGGAAGTCATTAGAACTGGGTGAAAAACAGAAAAAAGACTTCAGGAGCCAATTAGAAGTTGCTTCCATTTTGTCAAGTTCACGCCTTGTCCATTTTTCATGACATTTTTAAACCACAATTTTATCAAAATCATTAAACACTGTTTTTTAACTGAAAAACATTTTTCATACCAAAACTGGATTTCAGTCAACAAAATTTCAATCATAAATTTCTAAAAAAATGCGATAATTTTTTCAATAAATATTTGGTACATTTTTATTAAAAATGTAATGAAAAATTTCATATAAAATGACAAAATGTACAGTGGGAAAATTGTTTTTGAAAAGATGCTTTTTTTTTTTACCAAAAATTCTCCCTTTTTAGTGCAAAACATTTCAACAGCTCTAGACTAAATCAGTCCATCAAGAGGATGCCTGTAGGTGGATGAACATGTGTATAACATTGCTAATTCCTACTCATTAGCAAAGAATTGTGTACTGTGTTTCAAATAAACAACAATGCAAATTGTAGAATCAACAAGTTCATTTCACATATAACATACATCTCTTTACGTTCATCAGTGGCGCCAGAATATGGCGATCATTTTAGATGGGGCAGCTAGATAAGAAAACTGTTAGATTTGAGGTATACTGTAGATTCTCCTCTTATGTCCTCTGGTTCTGCCATGTATGTTCTAGATGATAAACCGTGATGGCAGGAGTGAAATAAGACAAATGTGAACAGAGTGAAATGTGTAATTATTTTTACTGCCTCACTTATAGTTATTCCTTTTCTCTTATGTCTGTGAGGCTCCAGTTTCCAGCTTAGTGTCCTCTCTGTAGGCACATTTCAAGGCTATTTAACTAGTATTCGGGGGGCAGAATTGCATTATTTGTTGATTCCTCTGCAATTGACTTGGCAAGGTGATCTTGGTGTTGACAATTTAGCAAGTGCAGCATTATTTGTCGTGTTCCATGTTCGGCCCCAGAATGCTCATTTTGTCATGAACAAGAAGCCATAATAGGGCTGCCTTGGCCCTATCAGTCCCCCACCCTCCCATTGCTGAATCTCGCATTCCTTGTAAGCACAGCGCTGAGACGAGACTCACCAGCAGAGCTTCTGTGCAAATGGGTCATTAATGGTTTGTGAATCTGAAGATGGTTAACTCATCTGTGCAGTCAATTAAGATAAGTTTTTCAGTTAACAGGCACCTTGGGAAGAAACAAGTTACTTTCATTTCTGGGATTATGAGTACTTAATGAAGAAAGCATATCAGAATTCTACCCAGGCTGCACAAGATAACCCCAAAATGCAACATTATGTTGTTTTTTAAAATTTGTTTGACTAAGAAAAACTTGCCAGGTGAGGAGGAGAAGGCAATGCTTATGTGAATTCTCCTGTGGGCACTGAGCAATGGAGAACTGAGCCATGGGCCATAAATTAAAATGGCTGCACATGCAAAGGTAAAGGTCACTTGTTAATTTTCTCAACCCACCATGTCTAGCCCTCCCTCTGCTTCTATTTGCCTGTTTTAAAATAATATTTCAACGTTTCCTTTGATTAAAAAAATTGCTGTGGTTTTGCTCTTGGGATTGTTTCTTTTGTAAACCGAGGATATCCGTAGTAAAGTAGGTGAATCTGGTTAAAACTCAGTGCCAACCTTTTGCCATCAGACAGGCATATCCTGAAAAATAGGCCACATCCTCAGCTGGTATTAATTGGCATAGCTCAAGCAAAGTTAAGGCTGTGTTGATTGACACCATCTGAAGATCTGGCCCAGTGATTTTAAGTTCTGTCTGTGTTGGACTGAAATCCGTAGTTAATGAACCTGTGGATTCTCCTGAAATGTGGAATGTGTTTCATCCCAGCTCTTTGTGTTTTTATCTCCATTGTTGGAGCTCGTTGAAGAGATGTGTCCTGAAAGGGCCAGTTCTTTTTTTTTTTTAAGCACAAACACATCTTTTCTGCATCTTGTGCCACCTGAAAACCTACTTACCCAAAGCCCAGGAGCATAAGTGATTGTTGGTTTTTAAGACTGAATAACTCACTTCCCATATCATCCTCAGATGCGTAACTGATAGAGAGCTAGCTAACAATATGTGTTTTTACACACACGCCTGATAACAACATAAAGGTAGCACTGCAAACTTTAGCACTCAGGAACATTATGTGGATTTGAAACAATCCCCAGAGAATTTTGGTTCTCTAAAAAAAAGTATTTTGGCAGCTTTTAACAGATATAATCCATCTCCTATATATTTTCAAACCACTTAAAGGAAAACTGCTCCCATCTCCTCTATAGGAAAATTTGATTTGCCATACCAGATCAGACCACTGGTCCATCAAATCCAGTTTCCTGCCTTTGGCAGGTATCCTGTAACTGATTACGTAAATATTTCATGCCAATTTAGCAGTGCTGTTCATGAAAGGGAATTTATTCCTGACCCCTACAGAGATCCATTATGCCATGATACAGGAGATTTGAGAACCCATTGGTAACCTTAGCTTGCGGTACTACAAATATTAATGATCACAAAATTATCCAGGTCTTTCTCAGCTCCAATGACAGTATTTGACTTGATAATATCCTGCAGCAGTGGATTATACAGGCTGTATATACAGCTGTGTGAGGGAACATTTGTTTATTTATTCTACAGTCTCCAGCCATTAATTTAATCCAGAGTCTTTTCATTATCTTAACAAGACATTGGATAGTTTTCACCATATCCTCCTTAATTTTAGATTTCTCATGCACGTGTTCTGCAATCCCTCTCCTTGCCACAATAAGTGATTGTTTTTTGTGGTCTTTCGTCATTCTTCAATTTCCACCATACCCCAACCCTTCTCTTTCTGTGGACCGCTGCAATTTGCACTCTTCTTACAGTGAGGTGAACAGAACTGGACACACTGTTCTAGATATACTGCTTATTGTCGTCCGATAAAATTCCTTATAATGTTGGCATGACTTCAAAGGGGCTACTAAGTCATGCAGATGTGTAAGTGTCTTTGCTGAATGGGGCACTCCATTTTTTTACAAGCCAAAGTTTCAGACACAGTTATAGGGTGATATGACAGCTTGCCCAATTTAGAATTGAAAAACATGACTCCGTTCTTTTAGCCTCCCCCACCCCCCACCCCCACAAAGCACTTGGCATGCAAAAAGGTTTCTGTATTAGTTCTGCAGTTCTTGTACAGTCAACAAACCAATACCATAAAACTGATATTCCTTTTAAAAGCTGAACCTGCTTCACCCTGCCACTCCTACACCCAGGCTTGCTGCGGTTGTGTATGGATTCTGCTAATGGGCAGTGTCAGGTGGTGGGGGCGGTGACTGCTGCTGCTGCTAAAAATTGCACTTTGTGTTGTGAAACTCTCAAGTGTCTTACTGGAGAAAACTATGATTTGACGGCAGCAACAAAAGCATATTAAAGGGATGGTCCTTAATGGTAGGATCCAACCAATAGAAGTGTATTCGGCCTTCCGTTTCAGTTTAATGCAATAACTACCCCGCTCATTAACAGCTATATAGCAAGATTTTGCATCCATTTCCTTTATCCATCTCAACTATTTGTTCACACACTCAGCATATGAGTCTATAATAAGTAGTAGATACACTCAGGGCCATTCTCTGTTTTCACATATTTGGTACTTATCTCAGATTTTCTTTTCTTATAATTGAATCAAAAAGTCATTTTAAATCACAGTAGACCTGCCTGGAAAATTGTTGCTAACCTCCAGTTCTCCTTGTGCCACAAGGTAGCAGACAATGGAGAATATGGACCCTGAAAAAGTCCAGGAGATAAGAAACTTGTGTAGGCAAAACAAGGTATCTACTGATAAATGCATAAAAATTGGAGCCTCTAATTGTTGCGCTCTCTACTCTCTCTCTCTCTCTCTCTCTCTCACACACACACACACACACACACACACACACACACACACACACACACACACACACACACACACACACACACACACACACACACACACACACACACACACACACACACACACACACACACACACACACACCCCCCTCTCTCTCTCCAGTGCCAGGCAGGAACTCATTTTGCTCCCAAAATTACCCTTTTCTCCCAGATATTCGGTGTCCCCTCACTTCTATTATTGAGAATTATTGACATCACAGATAAAGAATTTTGAACTGAAGATGACAGTGCTTTGCAAAAGAGGAGAGAATCTCTCAATGTTTTAAGGTTCTTGGATGAATCTTTGTTTTGGATCTCTCCGTTTGGTTCTTTGTCCCACTTTGGGGCCTTGGCAGGTTGAGAGCTATGCCAGAGTAAACTATTCAGAAATAAAGAGTTTTCAAAGGGGCACCAGGCCATTCAAATCATCAAGAACCAAGCATGGCTCTAATTTCAACCAAAGAAGCTTCTGTTTCAAAATAAGGGTGAATGGTTCCCTGCTTCTCCCCCCACAACCCCCAAACGCTGTCCGTCTGCCGTCAATGAAGTACAAGGCTATGCTTACGTGGCACTTGCTGATTAGGAGACATTAGTAGTGCTGAATATGGTATGCGGCCCACTGATGTTGAGAGCATTAATTAAATGGGGGCCTGACTCGAGAATCTGGAGACTTTGAACTATGTCACTATGTTCAAAATAGGCCAGGGTGGTAATGGCAGAAAGTCATTTTTATCTGACAGCTGTTCAGTGGCATATGTTGCATAAACTGTTGGCTTTGGATCAATTCTTAGTAGACAGGTATCTACATTAAAAAAAATCGCTACTGGCAGCCTTGTCTCGGCAGAAATGCTATGGGTAGAGCAGGCGGAGAGAGGAAGGATGTGCCAATAAAGGCTGGCGTGTTTAGTGGGGACTTGGGACAAGACTTTACGGTGGACCTGGTTCAATTCACTGCTCTGCCTCAGACTTTTCCTCTTTGATGTTGGGCGAGTTACTTAGGCTCATACTTTCAATGGTGTTTTGGCATTGCTGCCTTCAGTGGTGCAAGGCCTCAGCGACTTGGTCAGCTAACGCCCATTTTCGAAAGTGAGAATGTAATCGAAAGTCAGTTGTTTGCAGTATTGCATATAGGCCCCTGGACATTAGAGAGACAAGGCGGGTGACGGGTTATCTTTTATGGGACCAGCTTCTGTTGGGGAGAGAGACAAGCTTTGAAGCTGCACAGAGATCTTCTTCAGGTCAATATAACCTGGGCTCCTAATAGTGGGTTTTCAGAAGCGCCTAAGCAGGTTAGGCACTGAAGTCACTTTTGAAAATTGTACTTAGCCGTCTGAATCACTGCGGCTTTGCAATGCTGAGCACGGCAATGCCTAAATACCTTTAAAAATCTGGCCCTTGGTCTCTCGGGGGCTCAGTTCCCCACATGTCAAATGGGAGTATTAACCCTCCAAGGGGTGTAGGGAAGATAAGTACGTTAAAGATTGTGACGCACTCAGAGACTGTGTCAATCTGGTATCTTGTAGGATCATTGCATTCACTTGGGGCGGGGGGCGGGGAGATTAATTTAAAATCATAGTTATGATCCCTTCATACTTCGCATGTTGTTTATTAGACCAATTCAGTAGTCATTTGGAGGGTCCAGTCGTGTTACCACGTACATATACATTTGCCCATCCCCAGTTGCCTGTATTGGTTAATTCATTCATTTCAGTTACATTGTTTTCTTTATCTAGTTGTTTATTTTTAATTTTCTCACTGTCCACTACCCCCAGTCAGCCACCCAGACATCCACCTTTTCGGTGAAAATTAATTGAGTAGCCCTGGGTAGGATTTATTGTCAATGTCACAAAGTCTAGAAGAATAGCTAAAGCAGTATTTAGTTCTGCCCTGAGAGAGGGCAAGTTAGTATTTAAGTTAAAAGGAGCACGCCATCTTTAAACAGGCGTTGGTAAGGTTTTCTTAGCTATTGAGCCTAACTCTGTGATCACCCCTGCTGTGAGCCATACGTTGCTTGTAGGCTTGTTCTGAGAGAGTAATAAGTATTGTTGTTTAGCAATTGTGTTGTTGAAATTCAGCTCCACTATGTCTGACAGTATTTATCTAAAATACTTTCCCGGTGCGTGTTCAAGTTCCAGTAAACCGTGTCTTATTGTGCGACCTTTTCATTTTCCAGTGAAAAGGGATCAGCTCGTCAGATAAAAGCTACAAGCCGGAGTACAGGAAAAATGCGTGCTCAGAAAATCCGAGCATGATTGAAAACAAGATGTGTTAAATCAATGCGGTTTATCGCCTGCCTACTCCTGGCAATTGCTGTTCTAAGCTCATTCTGAGCACACACTAGATGATAAAAGTATAGTGTCACGGTGCTCGCTGGGGTGTGAGGGCAGGGAAACATGTTTATCAGACAAGCTGGTATGGTTTCCCCCCCACCTTGATAACAGTTATTGTCAAAATTCTTCGGAAAGAAATCAGAACAATTAGAGAAGTAAGTAATAAAATCTGAGGCTGCCGAGAGGTCTAGAATTATAGATTTCCCCCAAATATTAGAAACGGCAGAAAAAACTGTTTGTTATAATCACTTTAATACTCTATCATCCATTATACAGTCAAAATGACCTGTCTGCTTTCTTCTGAGCAAGTAACCTTTTAATTATGTCGCCTGCCCAAATCAAAGATAATGTTCAAAAATAAAGATGCATGGAAGCCTGGAAGCTTTAGTTTTCTCAAGGGATTTAATCTTAATTTAGATCTTTAATACAACTTCATAACTAAGCCTCCTGGAAGGTCAGTTTCTTCCAAGAACATCACACATGGTTCACAGGAGGCTCATTACAGTTGAGGGGGGGGCGGGGGCAGGAGGGTTGTACTTTTTCATAGGGTTTGTCCGCCAGTGCCTCACTTCCCATCTCAGATGTAGGGATGATGGAAATGATTTCTGGCATATTTCCCCTTTCCTCCCCAAGTAGAGACTTGTCATTGGACTGACATCCAAGTGCAAAGGAAGGCAGAATTTTAAGACATTGTACTGTAGCAATGATCCTCAACTTTCAGTAAGGGACATTGTGTTATTTATGCAGCCTTTGGTCTTGAATATTTCTTTTACCAAATGGCAAGTGGGTTCAGGCTAAGCTTTCACATTTTAAGGTCAGTGTGTATGTATAGGATAGGCACAGAGGCTTGTACTCAGACAAAGTTCTCCATTACACCCGGAGCTCAATGGAGTTACTTCTGATTTACAGTTCTGTTACAAGAGCAGAATCAGGCCTCTTATAATCCGCAAAGAGAGTAGATGAGAGATGGTAGGATTTGCAAAGAAGGAAAGGTTAAAAATAAAACATTTCCTCAAAGCAACTCATCAGAAGCTTGAAAGCGTATATCGATGAAGTGAAAATAGGGCTTTTCCTACAGAATGATGGGTTTCCTCCTCTCTTTCTCTCTATTTCAGCCAAGACCTTAAAAAAATGGCCACTGGGCTCTCAGCACTTTTGAAAAAGAGCCTAAATATGGACTTTGGAGCCGAACCATGGGCACCCATTTTTAAAAAAATGTGGCCTCTTTGTCTAATTATATATTCACTTAAACAGAGTGGTAATCCCTCGAGATCTGCGCATTTCCAGCAAAGTCGTTTGCAGCAAAGTCGTCTTGTATTCTTTCATGAGTTTCCGGAATATGTTCCAGACAAATAGAAAATATTTATCTAAAAATGCTGTTTCTGCCCTGTTGGTGGAGATTGCAAAGTATGTCTCAATTAACCCAATATCCTCCTGACTGGAGTCAGTAACTAACGTACGTAACTTCTGTGGGCCTTTATGCTCTATCTACTGGCGCCTGAGCCAGTGCTACCAGGGTTTTTTAAACTCTTATTAAAGGATCCAGAAACTTGTTTGGTGCACAAAACCACATGATTTATCAGGTTGTTTTAGAGCCAGATCTCACCCACCTGAGGCAAGAAGACAATTGGAACAGTGAAAGGTGAATGAAGTAGCTTGGAAAATGGTGAATCATTCAGTTTTTTCCACGTACCCAGATTGCAGCTGGGTCATAGGTTAGCATTCAGAGTTAATGTATTTTGAGGATTTTATCATAAAATCACTGGCATTCAGGTACTGCAGGAATGGGAACCAATATATGAACCTGAACAGACAGATCTTGTAATTTCAGTGTTTAACTTTTAGCATTAATTTGGGGCCAAGTCTTGCATTCCTTGTACAGTCAAAATCACCATAGAACACCCTTGGCAGTGTAGCTGCAAAAGGAATGCCGGACCAACCACTTAGGTACTGCAGAAAAATTGCCGCCATTAAGAAAATATCACATTGCGTAACGTGCTTCTGAAGCTGGCCCGTTTCACCGTTAGTTCAATAAAGAACAGTCGCTAGGGAAACCCAGAGACCCAGGTGCTAGTCTGATCATTGGATTTGGCTCCAGAATGTTATTTATCGCTTGGCAAACATATTGGATATTTGTTTGGACATTAAATTGCAATAAAATATAAATATTTCATTTCTTAATATCGCCATCTCTTTCTGTTTCCAGTAAAAAAAATGACATCATGTCACAGTACCATTAAGAAAAGGAAATTAAACACACAAGAATATATTAAAGCAAGAGAGCCATGCAGCCATAAAAAGCAGGGAAATTCTGAGTTAGCCCTGGAATGGCTCTTCTAACACCAATTTTTCTGTCCAGGCAGTGGCTGCCCCTCCCACTTCCATTTTCCATTACCTATGGGAATAAATACCCCTGGGAAAGCTAATGGAAGGGAAGCTTTACAAAAAACAAGTCATATTCACAACAACAGGAATAGCCTGAAAGCTTGTGTGTTTTCACTGAAAGATCTTTAATTAGCAAAGAGAACTCTTTGCAGGGAGATTTGCAAGATACACTTTTTCATTTGATGGTGTCTTCTGGCTTTCCTTGTGGAACAAGTACAAAAAGCCAACAGTGCACAGAAGTGGTCAGTTAGGGTGTGCTCCCAATGTGCCGTTTCAGAACGTATAACATCATTGTGCTTAGTGTTGCTCTCTCTGTGGACTGTGGGGAATTGGTGAGGTCCTAGAGGGAGGGTTTGAGTAGAAAAATCAA
The DNA here is from genome assembly GCA_033296515.1 of Macrochelys suwanniensis. Taxonomy (NCBI): domain Eukaryota; kingdom Metazoa; phylum Chordata; order Testudines; family Chelydridae; genus Macrochelys; species Macrochelys suwanniensis. Next base: position 105,738,197 of record CM065782.1, on the reverse strand, counting down.
AAGTAGAGAAGAGCAGCATAAGAACCAATCAAGTAGAAACAGCTGTTCAGAGAGGCCGGGAGATGAGTTGCTGGAGGAGAGAACAAATGCACAGGAGAAAAAGTCCACTGTGATCCATGATTTTTTTTCTGAAGACATTCAACAGTGTATCAGAGACGGTCTCTCACCTGTATTCAGTTAGGCTCCGCTGAAATGCTCTTTGTCTCCAGACATTTTAGCAAATGCCTAAAAGTTTTAGCCACTTGGTCCAATGTCCAAGTGAAATGGGTTCTTCAGCCAAGTGAAATTTGTCATTGTTTGTCCTGACTGTACTGCGTATTTTTTGTATATAATTTTTAATGGTTTCAGATGACTGCCATGTGAATAGGTACATAACGTTGTGTATGGGTGTCTAATCCCTGTCTAGACACACACATCAAATTCTGTACACTCCTTTGGCAAATGGTGTCGTCAACTAAAGTCCGGGCTGCCGCATCGTGACCCATGCGGGCACACCCCAGCGCAGCAGCCTCTTGACAATGCAGGGTCAGGGCCTGAAACTGTACTATCCCTCTATTTCCCTTGTAGGGGCAAATCCAAAGGAAATAGGCTTTGCATAGGACACAGGGCTTGAGGTCAAAGCATCCTCTCAGCCGTGGAACTCAGCAGTGGTTCCACTCTCAAGCTACTGTTGCATCATCATGCTGCAATGGCATTCTTTTCCTCTGGATAGCCCCAGAGTATGTGTGTGGGGGTGGAGCCAGTGGCCATGGATGGACCCACTGGCCTTGCTCTCACCACTTACCCAGCCTGCCCTGCGTCCACTCCCTTCACACCTTCCCCCCCAGGAAGCCCTCCATGATGCTACAAAAAGAAGCAATATGGAACACTAACGGGTGGTCTTTCTGCAACCTCTCTTTCCCGCTCCACAAACAACCAAGGCCCTTCTGTTGGGATTAGGACCCTCTGCACCTGTGGAGCAGAGGCAAATTTTTCCCCATCACTGGTAACCTTCGGCTTGTTATGAGTATTCTTTGCTTGTGTTGTTTGAGCTTCCTGTGTTCCTTGCCCTTTCATGCAGCCTTGCTGCTGGCTACATCTTCTGAAGAAGAGAACGCCAGTAGCGTAGCCGGGGGGGAGCAGGGAGAGCGGCCGCTCCCCCTGTGAGCAGAAGCGACACCACTTCCTTTTTAAGGCGCCACTTCTTGCACTCACCTGGCGGCGCTCCGGGTCTTCGGTGGCATTTCGGCGGCGGGTACCACCGAAGACCCGGAGCGAGTGAGGACCCACCGCCCAAGTGCCGCCGAAGACCCGGAGCACCGCCGGGTGAGTACAGAGGGAGGCACCTTTTTATAGCGCTGCTCCCCCTGTGCTCCGGACCTGCCTACGCTACTGGAGAACGCTCCCAGTTTATATAGCTAGGTGCCAGTTTCGTATTGGTTTTGCATCAAACAGAATAAAAGAAAAATTATGGCTGAAAAATAAAAGGAATAAGTGAAGCCATGACTGCATGGGAAACAAATTAACTGGTTTTGCTTTATGCTCTGAACTCTTTCCATAATGCTTCTATGTAGTATGTGTTTATTTTTCTTCAAATAATAATGTTAAAATGTGTCTAATTCAATTACTCTCTGCATCAGCTGAATGAGTTTTCCTTGGTGAAGAGTTCTCCTAGACTACCCCAAGCTATGAGTTCCATATGATATTTGAACAGGTTCTTTTAATTGCTGATATTAAGTGTCGATCATTCTGCTGTAAGTTGGCAGCATGGCTAGAGAAACAAATTCCTCTCTCAGATACATCAGACAGTCATTCAATTAACCACCAAAGTTTTATTGACACAGTAGGAATTCATTATGTGAAATATTAAATAAATAAATAAACAACCCCCCCAAAAAACCTTCCACTGTCTGGTTTAAATAAAAAAGAGGGGCAGGGATTTTTTAAAATGGTGGCTCATCTATACATCTTGATTAAAATGATCAATTCAATGATTGAAATTATAGTGATGGTGGAAACGTTTTTCTCAAAAGTTTAAGCAGCATTGTGGTTGAAAATCAAGTTGGAGGTGGAAACATGAAAATAATGCTCACTCATGTCCTTATTTCCACAGACATTGTGTTTGTTTTTTTATTAAACCCCTTTGATTTTATGAATTACGGCTTCAGATTTTCTGCATAAAGAGCTCTGTGGCTTATTCTGTTAGAGTTTAATTCGAAAGAAAGTTCTTCCTCAAGGGTTTAAGAAGTAATTCATAAAATGGTAAGAATAATAAATATTGTGCCTTAACTCATAGACAGACAGATTTTGTACACTTGGGTGTAATTTTAGTTAATTCACACAAGAGACGGGTTGAAAGTTTATTGTTTGGAAGTGAGAAAAATGGCTTAAATCTCATATTTGCAAAAATGATTATATTAGCTTAAATGAAAATGCTATTCTGTTAACGACTTCAATAAGCATTACATTTGGAAAAGTATTTTAATAAAAAGTTACCCGAAGTTCACTACAACTTAAGATATATAAGTGAGGGGAAAGTACTTACTTTGATTTATATGTCTTTTGGGGGTGTAATTATTGGCTTTTTACTCACCTATGTAAAACAATATTCTTTTGTAAATGGATTTCTGGCCACTTTACTCCATTTTTTAAAAAACATAAAAAGTAAGCACTGTCAATCAAATAATTTTAAGGTTTATTTCCTCTTTAGAAATGATTGATAGCCTTTTAGATTTACAAGTTGACAAGTTAAAGGGTTCTATTGGTATAATTATGTACTAAATTCACAGTCTTTCAATTTAAATGTCCTTTTAAAACCACAAGATTATCATACCTGTATTTTGAAAAGTGGGCCAGTCAGTTTTGGTTGGTATACAAATTACTTCCATTAGCCTTGGGACCTATTTGAATTTAATACAGTTTTTAAAGTTATTAGTACTTTCAATAGTACTTTTAAAAATTAGGGTAATGGGAATGCATTTTAAGTACAATATATGGGAACTTGTTTTTAATGTATGGATGGATGTCAAGAATACAAATACTGACTTTATTGCTCAGGCTGAAAATATGAAAAAAATCTTGATCCTCTGCCCATTTTATATTAGGACACTGGGAAATGGAGTATAAGTGTGGTGGAGTTCAGATGTAGAGGCCAATCCAGCTCTCATTAAATACAATGCCAAAACCTTCCATTAGGCCAGAGTTTGATCTCGTGAGTTTACTGGTGTAAGTGATGGAGTTACTCCAGATTTTCACCAATGCAAATGAGATCAGAATCTGGCCCATTTCTTTGGCATTTTGATGTAACGGAGCAGGTCTGACGCATAACTCCATGGCTGGGGTTAAATATGTAAGCAGGCCTTTTGGTGCTGGAGGCAAAAGTTTAAAGTTGACCGAAATTACAAGTGAAATGAGTTGACTGGTCTACATTTGAAGAAAAATGGAGTATGGCCATGGCCAAATCTATGGTGAGACGAGCAACTCAATTTAATTTTGCATTGGGTCAAAGATAATACAATTCAAAGAGTTAGAGACTCATAAGATGACAGACAACAAATGCTGCTGAGGACCTGATCCTGTAAATGACTGAGCGCACTCTCAATCCCCACTGACGAAAAACTGAAATCAGTTGAAGTTAAGAGGGCTCAGCACCTCCCGGGAAGCACTAAGTACCTTGTGGGATTGGACCACAGTTACTCTTTTTTTGGTTCTCCAGTTTAGAAAATAGTCCCAGGAAATACTCTGTGGATTTCTAATGTGCTGAAAGTGTGGGAAGATATGAGAAAATGACTAGTACCTCAGAGGGGAATTTCAAAACTGGCCTCCATTTATAATATCCCAGAACTTAGTAACTACTTTGAGAAAAAATGGAGAGGGGGACAATGGGGAAAAAACTAGATTGAAATGCCGAAGAAATGAACTTGACAGAACCTAGCGAAAATCTTTCAACAACTGCAAGAGAAATCTCGATTAGAACTGTAGGGATGTTGTTTAATGTCTCACAGTTGAGCTATTTATAATAAATAATAATTTATCATAAGAATTAGATACAGTTTAAGCTAGATGTGTCCGCAATGAAAGGCGGTATAAGGAAATTGCTAAATAATGCGATCAGTGATTTAAAAAATAAGTACATTGTGTCTAGATTTTTCTACAAAATGACATGGCAGCGCTGACAATGTGAGGCTAGACTGGGAAATGGAAACAAACAAAATATCCAGAGGACTGGAAGGCTGTTATATTACCTGTTCTCGATCATGAAGTGAAATACTATGCTTGGATGTTTCTGCATGTCAGTCTAACAAAACAACATAGACGCAAAGTTTACAGCAGAATATAGACTTGTAGAATTGCAGGGGTGGAAGGGACCTCTAGAAGTCATCAGGTCCAGCCCTCTGTTTTGAAGCAGCACCAAGTAAAGCTAGACCGTCCCTGACAGGTGTTTGTGTAACCTGTTCCTAAAAACCTCCAGTGATGGGGATTCCACAATCTCCCTTGGAATCCTATTCCAGTGCTTAACTATCCTTATAGTTAGAACATTTTTCCTAATATCTAACTACATCTCCCTTGCTACTAAGCCCTTCACTTCTTGTCCTGCCTCCAGTAGACATGGAGAACAATTGATCACAGTCTTCTTTAACAACTCTTAATATATAGTTGAAGATAGTTATCAGGTCTCCCCTTGGTCTTCTTTTCTCAAGACTAAACCGTCCAATTTAAAAAAAACCTTTCCTCATAAGTCAGGTTTTCTAAATCTTTTATCATTTTTGTTGTTCTCCTCTGGACTCTCTCCAGTTTGTTTACATCTTTCCTGAAGTGCGGTGCCCCGAACTGGACACAGTACCCATCTGAGGCCTCACTGGTAACACGTAGACCCCAGAATGATATTAGCTACCACATCACATTGTTGTCTTGTATTCGGTTTGTGATCCCCAGATCCCTTTCGGTAGTATTATCACCTGGCCGGTTCCCCCCCCCCACACCCCATTTTGTAGTTGTGTTGTGGAGAGATGCCATAATACTTGGAGAACATCTCCCATTGAAAGACTGCTGGTCTGATGTTAAAACATTGTTGCAAGAGTTATTTCAGGGATAGACCCGAAAGATTCCTGTTCTGATGATAGAGAAACTTCCTGATTCAGTTTAGGTGAGTAAGGGTATGAGAATCTGAGCCTTTGTTTCCAAAAACAAATACCTGCTGTAGAAATGTAGTTGCCAAGAATAAAAGAATTAAGAGAAATTGAACACCCAACTGCCTACAGTGGACTAACACCTGGCCTATTTGGGGAAAGATTGGCCAAAGGGACAGAGGGATTGGTTAAAATCAAATCGGTGATATTACTTTTATACTATATGTGTGCTTACTGCAAACCATAACCTGCCGATGATGTTCAATAAACAAATATTGGAGTGGCCTTTTATTAAAAATAAAAAACTCCAGCCAGATTCTTCCACTCTTACCCAGGTTGAGTAGTTGTATACTCTACCTTCGTGGCAGTCCCATTTTGCTACTCATGGAGAAAGGTACTACTCCAGTGTGAGTAAGGGTTGCAGGATCTGACCCTAAATCCGTTGAAATGAATTAGATGGTGTGAATCTAGTCAGAAGAAGATAAAAGTCCTCATAGTGAAGCCACCATAGAAGTCAATGCAAGGTGCATTCACAGTTCAGGAGAGGTCAGAGACTGAAATGGCAGGAGGTGTTGGTTGGGACAGGCCAAGATATGCTGACAACTGTGTCAGGAGGCTTGAGAGTGCCTGACTCTTGTTCCAGCCCAGCAGAACACTTGAAACACATCCTTAGGGTGACCATCCATCCCATTTTTAAAGGGACAGTCCCGTTTTTTGGGACTTTTTCTTATATAGGCTCCTATTATCCTCCACCCCCTGTCCCATTTTTTCACAGTTGCTATCTGGCCACCCTACACATGCTCAACTTTAAACATGCACTTAAGTTCCATTGACCTCAGTGCTTTAAATTAAGTGTGGAGATGGTAGAGACCCAGTACACCATGGTCAAGGTGAATACAAGACTTCTTTATTTCCTGTTTTCACAGTCTTACCTCTGTAGTGTGTGCCCCCTAGTGGCCACGCTGAATAGTGGTTCTAAACATTCACAACTAACACAACATTAAGCACTTGCTTGAATGCTTTGCTGAATAGGGATGGGCTGAAGCACATGCTTAAAGTTAAGCAAGTGCTTAGCTGCTGTGCTGAATCAGGGCCTCTATCAGTGCTATTAATGCCACGTTCTCATGCGAATTTAAATCTTCCTCTTCCTCCCCTTTTCCTTCGCCGTGATGACTGGATAAAACCCTAAAAATGCAAATGGAAATGTTAAATGAAATAAACTCGGTAGGTGTCAGTTCAGGTGTTGATAATTTGAGGGCTGATCCTGGACCACTGAAGTCAACGGGGAATTTTGCAGTTAACATCAGTGGGTGCAGAATTGAGCCCTTGCTGTGATGAAAATGCACAAAAGTTTACAATGAAAATGTACATGATCTCTACATACAGGTGGCACTGAATACATAATAGCATGTGAGAATGCGAGTCTCTTATGCTTTGTCCTTTTGTCTTCCAATCGAAAGGGACTTTCCTTCTAACTTGAAAAGAGAAACAATTGAAACGCGGGGTGCAAAGCATTTATCAAATGAATTTATCAAGGCTTTTGGAGATAGTAATTGCTCCTTACTCAGGAGCTGTTTACAAAGCCCTGGAACTTTGCAGCAACCTTGTCACAAATACTTGAGCAGGAAGGGTTTTGTTTCTTTTTAAACCAAAGCCTCTAAACTAACCTCAAACAGTGCTTGAAGCAAGACTTCACAGTCGTTGCTGATTTAAGTAAAAAAGAGCAACGAGAGATTTCGCTCTGATCGTTTTCTGATCTTGCGATGCGTTGCCAATTGTTACCCAGCACGACTGAGCCTCCTTGCTTGACGTTTGTCATCTCATGATGTTTGTTGTTGTTGTTGCAGCCCTGAACGAGCCGACCATTGACTACGGTTTCCAAAGGTTACAGAAGGTTATCCCACGGCACCCTGGTGACCCCGAACGCTTGCCAAAGGTCAGCACCAAGTTTTGTTTTGTTTTAAATATGGCAAAGGTGGGACTGCCTGGTCTTTGTTTGAAAATAAGCACTTTGATCTCTACCAAAGGATCCCGCCCGTCTGCCTGTTAAATGTAATGTCCTGGTTTGTCATCAGTGGCAGCTCACATAGACACTCAGCCCAGAAGGTTCAACTAACAAACCTTCGCTGCAGCCTTCTGGGACACTGCACATGGCCAGCATCACAACTGGAGCTAACCTGTCCACTGCCTGGTGTGTGCTGTGTCTGGAGGTCTTAAAGGCACAGTCCGCTGCAGGTAGTAATGTGCAGGAACGCTCTACACCAGCACGGGGTAGTGTGGGTATTTGGGAACACAAGCCTTCTGTACATTTCAGCAAAGTGAGACCTGGATAATTAGATGGCGTTTGTCTTAGCAGTGGCTGGCATTGCTAATTGCAATAATGTGCAAAATTACACCGAGAACTCTGCCACTGTATAAATCAGAGGAGCACAAGCCACTGTGATCGTGTGTCATTTTCTGTTCAGCCATGTGTCTCCATTTAACATAATAATAGTACACGCCATTGTTTCAGTAACCCTGAAATAATCAAGCCATGTCTACACTACAAAATGACATCAACCTGTTACGTCGGCATACAGCCGACGCAGTTCTTACATCGCTTGTGGATGTGCACACTTGGCTTCTCATGTCGGCAGGGGGTGTCCTCATTGGTATCGACGCAGAGTGCAGTGCAGTGTGGGTAGGTATCCCACTGTGCAGCTTGCCACCAACCAGCACAGGGTGTTTGGGGAAGTTTTTGCAATGCCCGATGAGAGAGGTGGTCAAGTGGCTTCGCGATCAGTTCTGTGCCCTTCAAAGTCATGGGAAAAAACCTGCCATTGACTTCAGTCCTGCAACAGTAAGTGGGGGAATTGGGACGTTTCAAGTTTTGTCCTGACACTGACTCCCTCTGTACCCCTGTGTAAACTGCCGTGACTTTTCTGCATTAGTCTCCTGAGCTGTAATATTGGGATATCTCATAGCTCTGTTGTGAGCATTGATAGTGCTTGTGAAGTGCTTTGAAATGGAAAAAAGTTAATAAGCATCATCATGTTGTTATGTACTCTCTGTTGACACAGAAATGAAATTAGCTGAGTTATTTTAAATGCCTTATGAGCTCTCCATTCACTTTGATTGGAAAGGCTTCAGGCATTGGTGCCTGGGGTTTTTTGTTTTGTTTTTTTGCCCTTCCTTCCTGCCTCCTGAGAAATTAGAAAAAAAACATGCTGTCCTGGAGCATGGTGTTTCATTGGCTTCATTTTCCCTCAAAAAAACTTTTCTCCTACCTCTCTTTCACCCCATCCGCATGATTTTTAAAGAGATTTGCAGCATGCTTTTGTACCTAGGACTGCTTCCTCCGAGGAGCAATCCTCCCTAGGGATAAACAGCATTCTACTTCTGCATGAGGCTTTTGTGACTGCAGCATATCTCTGCAGCCAAGGATGCCCACTGAGAGAAGCTGTTGGCCAGGGAATAACAACATGGTTATGATGCACTCCGGATTTGCAAGCTTAAAGGGTGCTGAAGTCATAAGATTGCTCTGGACTCAACTTTCCAGCTAAATAGCAGAGCCTTGTTTTCTGTTTTTAAAGAACAGATTGAATGTAAATTAGGGCCGAACATTTTCAGCTTGGGTTAGTAGATTTGATATTGCAATGGGCTATCAATCTCCTCTCCGGCCACGAATGCTTATGGATGGGCTACTGCAGCATGTGCCCTCCTGGGCCAGTGGTGTGATATGGCTGTGCAGTTTGAGTTTGAGTCAAGTTTGGGTTCCTTGCAGCTTTCACCATACTAGAATCTGAGCCCTAGCAGTTTGCACGCCCCTAGTCTAAAACAATGGCTTTTGCTGCATAGGAAGAACCTAAGCTCTTTGTATGGCAACATCTAATTTTGCTTATTCATCTACCTCTTTTGACACTCATCTCAGTTACATTGTGGCCTTTCTCATTGTGACATCAAGGAATCACACTAGGGTAACTGGCAACAGCATTTTTTTGAGGTTCAGGTGTGAGAAATACTACAGAGAATGTCTGAATTTCTACCTTCTTACAAGCAGCCCATGCATAGGAGCGGAGTCCGGTAACCGCAAATTGTGTGAGTTAGGGCTTTTCCACCACATGCTAGCCCAGCAGGCAAGTGAGCAGATTGAAAGGGGGAGCATTTCCTTCTCAACCCACAGGTTGGGCCCTCACTGCAGTTCTTGGCCATGCAGTCCATAGTGGTGGTGGTTTTGCAGAGGTTCAAAATGAAGTCTGGACTGGTCAGGTTTGCCCCACTTCTCGTGAGCTGCTAACTATTTGCATATTCTATTTGAATTTGCATATTCATTGGCCTGCATTATTTTTTTAACACACTCTTCCATCCGTCGCCTTCTAAGATATCATAATTTGCATTCCCTCCTCCCCGGGTAGTGAGAAGGCGTTGTTTTGTGGTTAGTGCATAGGGCTACGGATCAGGATTCTTGAGTTCTTTTCCCAGCTCCACCCCTGGCACTCTGAGCAAACCACTTCACTGCACCGCTGTTCCCTCGTGTTCCAGTCTGTATAAGAAGGACGTTAAGATTTCACAAAGGGTGCGTTGAGGTTTAAATAATGAATGCTCGCTGGGTGCTTTTAGATCCTGGAGGGAAAGGTTCCGGGGATGACCAAAATGTGGTCCAGGTGACCCAGCATTTTTCTGCTGTCCTACGTGTGTTTCCTCCTACTTGACTGGTCTTCCATGAAGTCGCTAAATCAAGGGAAATCATCTTTTCTATATTCCGGGTGTGATCTCAGCTTGTGTAACTCAAACAGCGAAGAAGTTACCAATTTCCTATTTCAAGGAATAATTGAACCCCTGGCTGGAACCAACATTCCTGTAAGACCCTACAGGGAGGCAAGAGGAGGATACACTTCTTTGGCAGCTGTGTTAGAGAGAGCTTGAAGGTTGGGCCTCAAGTTCAAGACTCATTAATATGCCGTGCACAGAGGCTGAATGCAGCAGGGGCTGGCACGCGTCGGCTTCTGCATTTGAGGCACTGATGGTTCATTCCCAACACACCGTTTGCTGGCTCCCGAATCCTAATCAAGGACGCAGTGAGTTTGTGTGCAGGCTGAATGCTGTCAATGCTCTTCCATAGTCATTAAAACGAGGCAAGGCTTTGGCAGGATTCCACGGCAGGCAATTGTCAGTGACTACTTAAATGAAAGTTGTGGGCCATCTGGCATTGGATCTTAAGATGGACAGAAGCACCAAGAGTGAAGAAGGAAAATGGGTGGGGGGGAGGCAGAGAAGGGAATGGAGAATAGTGCTCAGTGCTTTAGATCTTGCTTTTCCTATTTTTTAACCATTGCCATCCCAATGTATCAGTACTTCCTGTAAATTAAGAGCCTTGTATGCTGTGCTTTTCCATCAAAAAAACAACCACCCCTCCACGTTTCCATAACTGCCATTAGGGATTGAAGGCCATTGTTCCATTAAAGCGTTATTGATGAAATAGACATCTTTTCAGAAACGGAAGCAGCTGTCGTCCTGGGGAGAGCGTGATGCTGACTCTTAGTGCATGCTCTCTGCTCTGCGGGGCTCCAGAGGAGGAATGTAGCAGCAACATCTGTGGCCCCAGGGCTTGTGATATCCTACAGTAGAGATTTGGTCTCCTCTTGCTTTAAAACTGCTGGGCCATTTTTTTCCAAGAGTGCTCGGCGCCCATCCAGCAACTCCCATTGAGAACGACGGAGAACTCGGACTCCCTTTCCCCACCGTTGGTTACAGGAGGAGCTGCTGGGTGCTGAGATCCATGGGAAATCTGGCCTGAGTTTTTTTTTTAAAGGTACAGTTTCTGGAGAAGCAGGAATGGAAGCTGGTGTGGGGGGATGGAGAGGTGGAGCAGCCGGCTGTGGGGAGGAGGCTTCTCCCCTCATGCACAGGAGCAGATCTGGGGAAAGAAGCCAGCTGACAAGAGGGGTCACTAACAGATGTGCCCGGACACACATTCCAAGAGCAGACCCAGTATGGGGTGGTGGGTAGGGTGACCAGATGTCCCGCTTTTATAGGGACAGTCCCAATTTTGGGGTCTTTTTCTTATATAAGCTCCTATTACCCCCCACCCCCGTCCCGATTTTTCACATTTGCTGTCTGGTCACCCTAGTGGTGGGGGACACCCTTTATCCCTGGAGTCAGCCCAGGCACCTGGGGTGAGTTGGGCAGAAATCTTTCCTGGCCAACACACCAGGGAGGCAGATTGCGGGGCGCAAGAGCTCTCCAGAGCGAAGTAAAGAGAACTAGTGGGATGCTAGAGCTGAGGGATTGTATCCCAGTCCCGTAGGTGGAGACGGGAGAAGGCCCGCTCCATGGCGCTGGGAAATATACGTGTGTGTGGCACTCACACCTTGGTTCTTGCAAACACACATGTGGTGGAAATGTGTAAAGAGGCTTAAATTACATGCACATTTATTTATTAAGGCTTCTTCACGCTTTGTACCACGAATCTTTAAGATAAATCTAGGGCAGGGACTGGGAGATTCTGGAGCTATGCTAGCAACTTCCCAGATAGTTGTAAAGCAGGTTCCATTATGAGGTAGATTTTAAACACCTCCTTCCTCACCAGCTCTTACACAGAAAGTTCCTTGCCAGACACAATGTCCCAAGCATAGTCTCCTGCCTGGGGCAGGGAACTGGGGGTGATGGGGTTCAGGTGAATTGGCCCCTAGTTGCTTTTGACTTACAAGACTTTAGGAACAAAGAGTTTAGGCCATCCTTACAGGGCGGGGGACTCTATTCCGGGAAGCAGTGACTCTGAAAAAGATTTGGAGGTTGCGATAGATAATCAGCTGAACAGGAGAGCTCCCAATGTGATGTTGTGACTAAAAGAGCCAATGCGATCCTGGGATGCATAAACAGGGGACTCTCGAGAAGGAGTAGAGAAGTTATTTTACCTCTGTATTGGGCACTGCTGTGACCATTACTGGAATACTAAGTCCTGTTCTGGTGCCCCCTATTCAAGAAGGATGTTGGGGTTCCGAGAAGAACCACGAGAATGGTTAAAGGGTTAGAAAGCCTATTGTGTAGTGTTAGACTCAAAGAGCTCCACCTATTTAGTCTAAAAAAGAAAGGGCTTAAGGGGTGATTTGATTACAATACCTACATGGGGAACCAATATTCAATAATGGGCTCTTTAGCCTAAAAGAGAAAGCTATAACAATGGCTGGACCTGGAAGCTAGACAAATTCAGATCATTAAAAACGTAGGCCTGATTTCCAAAGAGTAAATAACCATTGCAATAATTTACCAAGGTGTGTGGTGGATTCTCCATCACTGACAACTTTAAAATCAAGAGTGGATGTTTTTCTAAAAGCTCTGCTCTAGGAATTATTTTGGGGAAGGTGTTTGGCCTGTGTTCTACAGGAGATCCAACGAGATGATCACAATGGTCCCTTCTGGACTAGGAATCTATGAATGAAAAGAAAAGATTGTCTGTCTGTAAAAACTTGATGCTTATTTTATGCATCACTCCTCTGTGCAAACTAACGCCGAGTATGGTTTTTTTTGTCATTGTTGGCAACTGCTGGCTACCACTGTACTTAAGATTGTGATTGCTCACTAGGTATGTGAGAAGCAACTCACTGTATCTACCTTGCTTACCCTCCCAATAGGGGTCGGAGATCCTACCCTCCTGATACAATCCAGCAGTCCATCTTTAACCTGCTTGTCCTCTGCTTCATAGGCGCCGACTCCGTGGGTGCTCTGGGGCTGGAGCACCCACAGGGAAAAATTGGTGGGTGCAGAGCACCCACCGGCAGCTCCCCGCCATCACCGGGGCCCGCGCCCAGCTCCCCGCCAGTCCCGGGACCCGCGGCAAGCTCACCTCAGCACCGGGAGATGTTGCGGGGCCCCGCCCCCGACGCTGGGTGACATTGCGTCGGGGGCGGGGCCCCGCAACGTCACCCGGCATCGGGGGCGGGGCCCCGCAACATCACCCGGCGTCGGGGGCGGGTCCCGGCGTCGGGGGCGGGGCCCCGCCACGTCGCCCAGCATTGGGGGCGGGGCCTGGCATCAGGGCGTCAGCCCCCACCGGTGCCACCAGAAGTCGGCGCCTATGCTCTGCTGCACACTGTATCCTCTGAACAGGGGCTTTGTTTCTGCTTATGTCCCTGTGGAGGAGAGAGTGGAGCTTACAGTAGTCTCTTTGCCTGTGAGGAGATACACCACTGCTAGGTTCCACCTTCCCTCATGAACCTTCTCCCATGCCAGTCCCCGAGCCATAAAACGTAACCTAAGGGGCATTTCTTCTTCCTCTGCCAATTCAGCCTGTGTCCTGTACAGGGCACCATTAGCAATCGGTTGGGCACCACCTACGGGGAGCCCTTCCCAGCAGGAAACTCCCCAGTACAAGGATTTACCCTTAATCCATCCTGATGTAGCTCCAGATCAGAGAAACCTTTGTACTGAATAGAGGGTGGACGAGACGATGTGGATCACGGGACCACAAACTACTGTGGGACTCCCTACGCGGACAGTGAAGGCGTGAGACGTGATGACCGTCTCTCACCACGAGGCTGGTATAGGGACGTGAGAGCAGAGCGAAGGCTGGTCCTGGCACCTTTCCAGTGATTTTCTGGAGTTCCACACTGTGATTTATGCCAGCACTAGTGGGGCAGGGGAGCTGTGCAGTGTACATGCTGCCGCAAGACGTGTGCAGTGTAGACATACCCTTAGGGTGAGATGTTCAAAACCACCAAGATTTGAGAAGTCAAATGCCTTAGGCAGGAGCTTGGAAAACTTTCACCCTTAAAGGGCAATATCCTGATCAAAGTGTTGCAGTAGGGTGGGGAGTTTTCTTTTTCTGGGACTAGGTAGGGTCTGAAACACGGGAGAGGTCAGAAACAGTGAAGGGCAGAGTCATGCACAAATTTCTGGCAAGGAGCCCTTACTTTTCTGAAGGTCAGCAGCGTGCATGCACGTTTCAGTGAGTTTTCTTTATAATTGGGTCAGCATTTACTCAGCAAACGATTAGAGCAGATGGTGTCATTTAGAATCTGTGACAAAACTTGCATACGTGCGGGCTCGCAGAACGACAGGGATCTATGCATCATTTCTTCACTCTGCCTGCCCCAGGGCAGGTTTCTAGCTTGGGTCTGGACCCTCTAGATTCAATCAGCGCATGCCACATGAGTGACTTGAGCCACTTGTTTGAACAGCCAATAAGGATGATCCCGGTGATCTTAGAATCCCCTATTTTAAAAAAACAGCAACACAACAATGAAATGATGGAGGCGGGAGGACACTCACCAGGTAAACATGTTTCCTTCAAGCAGTAGTGCTTTTAAAGAAAATAAACCCCAGTTTGAGGAAAGTAACAAAGGCTGCATTTGTGTATTTTGCTCCATGGAGCTGAAAATATCTTGTAAATTGATCCTGTGGGAGTAATAAATACACATTACTTTATCTTGTACTTCATGTCCTATACCCCTGAGCCTTGATAGAACAACACCACTTAATAGACTTAAAAAAAGAGTAATTACAGTCATTGGTTGTGTGATTTTTCAGCCCTTCCAGCCCTGCCTGACCTTCTAATTTAGCTCACCGTGTCTAACTAATGCATTTATATTCATCTTTTATGAAGCATGTGTAGTACAAAATTGACTTTGCAGCCTTTAGCAAGCTGTCTTACCAGGTTTAGGATCTGGTTAGTACTGTGAACAGTGTGTGTAGATCTTGCAATACATGTGCTTCTAATTAATTATTTTTGATCCTTTTGGAAATATAATAAAAAGTCTTTATTCCATTTCCTCCTCTCTCCCCTTTAAAGCTTTTATACATTCCAGCATTATTTACAGCTAAACATGCAGGCAAAAAGATGCAACTGTTTTTAAAATGATTACCACTAATGTTTCTGCTTGTCAGAAGCGCTTAAATTTCCCTGCGCTTTGTCTAAAAACTTAGCACTGTTGCCTTTTAAGAATTACAAATGTGTAAGATCTTACCAAGCTGATTTACAAACACAGCTGACAGGTTATGATGAATGATGTTGCAAAATGTGCAGTTTGTTTCTTTGTCATTTCTAGATGTGTATCTATTAGGGAGTGGATTAAGAAAAGAGAAAGCCCTCTCTGAAAGAGCCCTGAAGCTACGGAGCACACACACACACAAATCTCTCTCCCATGTTTCCTCATAACTTCCTACTCAGTGCACTCATCCAGTAGAGCACAATTGTTCTCTGTGCATTTTCTTCCACCATATGGTATCCTCATTACCATACACTAAGGGTCCATATGGAGAACTTGTGAAGTGAACTGTATTCATTTTAACTGCCAGATGAGCAGCCTTTTGCTTTGCAAGCTTAGCTTAAGTCATCTGCTGTCTTTATGTTGTTATGGCAACACAGTACCGATAAAAAATTCTAATCTACTGTAAGTGTCTTGGATCACAGTATTTTAAGTGCTTGCTGTAACTGTCCTCTAAGTGAGGATGCTTGTTCTTTTAGTATGACAAAGGGTTATTGTCAGCTCCAGCAGGTGGCAGTAAAGAAATTGTTTCTTTTTTTTTTCCCCTGGAAAAGTCATATAATTACAAAACAGTATATCACAAACATATTTGTAGGCTGATCCTCCAAATTTCATTGTAAGGTTAGGATCACAGCTAACGCTCCTTCCATGCTGCAAATCACACACTGAACTGTGAAATGATGGTGGCAGCAAATGCGTTCCTATGGTTTTGCTAAGAGAGAGAGAATTAGACTGAAGCACCGCTTCATTGGAATTCTGAAGCCTCCATAACCATGAAGCTGTTTTTGCTACACCCCTGAATTACTCATTCAAACACCATGCTAATTAAGAGTACCTTAAAGTAATGGAAGTAGGCAGCAACATCCTTAAATATAAATCATTTTCACCTCTGCAGGCCACATGATATGTTGCATCTCTCTCTCTCTCTCTGTATTGAAAGTGAATGTTTGCTGTCTCAGTTCATCAGTTCACATTAGCCTCATGCTGAATATTTAAACACAGAACAATTTGAACGCACCATGAAGGGAGACAGTGACTGCGCTTTCACTGGGAACAGCAAGGGCTCATCTAATAATAATTTAGTAAATCAGCCATTTAGTGGCTCGGTTGTACACTGCATTGTGCCAAATAATATTCACTTCAACTATACGCTGATAAAATTGAAATTCAGACCCAAGTCACGCAGCCGTCTTTTGCTCAATGGAGAGATGAAACGGAAAATCGCCCTCCCAATAGAGTAATTGTGTTTAGTGATTTATCATAAATATAGTGGCGTAGCAATAGGACAGGAATTGGTTGTATATGGTACAATGTAGTCTAATTATGCTTTTATTGTTTTAGTTCTTTATACCCGGGCTATTCAGCAGTTCAGAGCTTGCCGTCACATCTTGAACTCAATACGTATGTGGATGAGGAACAGTGACATAGCAGCACTGTGCGCAGACCAATCATACCTGTAGGGGGCAGTGTAGATCTGTACTGCCCTGGTGGAAGTCTATGGAGCCATTGTATCATAGAGCAGCATGATGTCCTGGAGAAGCACCAGGGAGACCAGTTGCAATGGTGTCCTTTCACAGGATGCAGGGTGCACTTTGCCCCACTCCACGGAAGCACCGCAAGACTCGTTTAGTTCCTCCGCTCCCTGAATGCAGGGGGGACAGCTGTATGCTTGCAGCCCATTTTTCCCCCCGTGCGCACCAGGGCCAAATCCTTACTCTCACAAATAATCCCTACTTACTTGAGTAAAACAGCAGGATTTGTTCCCAGTTGTGTTATTTTCACACACTTCTGTAGAGAAGTCAGTACACAATTAGGCCGACAGAATTATATAGCAAATGGGACAAGCAGTGGTGTACTCTCCTAGCACACATTCATATGAGGTTCAAAATATGTGTGCAGATTTGCAGTAACTGTCTATGCCAGGGGTAGGCAACCTATGGCACGGGTGCCAAAGGAGGCACACGAGCTGATTTTCAGTGGCACTCACACTGCCCAGGTCCTGGCCACCGGTCTGGGGGGCTCTGCATTTTAATTTAATTTTAAATGAAGCTTCTTAAACATTTTAAAAACCTTATTTACTTTACATACAAAAATAGTTTAGTTATATATTATAGACTTGTAGAAAGAGACCCTCTAAAAATGTTAAAATGTATTATTGGCACGCGAAACCTTAAATTAGAGTGAATAAATGAAGACTCGGCATGCCACTCCTGAAAGGTTGCCGACCCCTGCCCTATGCAATTCATGCACTAAAAATTGTCTCTTCATGTTAGCTGTACCGGTAGGGACCGTGTTATAACCTTAGATATAAGTGGCATCATATGTTACTTTTGAGTAAGAAGCAGGATGGTTTGGGGGATTAATAATTTAGTTCTATAATTAGCTGTTCCACAGACTTTTTGTTTAACCTTGGACAAGCCTTGCCTTAGTTTCTCCATCTGTAAAATGGGGCTAATATTTTATGTAATATTTGTTTGTTTCAGTTACTTGAGCTCCTACACAGGCCCTGGGCCCTATACATATTTTATAAAAGCACCTTTCCTCGTAAGCCACAAAAGTTTCCCCATTCTCCACAAATAAGGTACTGTCAGAAACAGCCTAGGAAAACGGCTAAGCTATGCTGAGTGCAGAGATCGAGGCTGTCTGTGATGCAGGGTGTTGAGGAAATAATACCTACCTTGTGGGGGTGTTGTGAAATTTCATCCTTTCTTGTAATAAAGACCTTTGAGATCCTCAGATGGAAGGCATTCTAGAAGTGTGAAGCATTATCAATGAGCCAGCCTACAATTACCATTTCTAAACTTAGTCGCAGGTGATATACAGTGGTTCAGTCTCTGATATAAAATATGATCGCTGCATATTTCTCAATTCTCACAACACACTCCAGTTGAGCAGCAGAGAGCATCCTTCTTACCATCATGATGCCGTTTAGCAGCGTGCGCTAGAAGCATAAGGTGCCATTGCCATAATTCTTCTAAGAAATACAGGGCTTCACAATCTATACTTAACTGCTGACACTTGAAAACTCAGACATTTTGGTAAAATGAATCAGGCCTTAATGTTTCTTTTATGAGATCTCTTCTCATAGGAAGGAGGTTTGGCACCATTTGGAGATCAAGCGTAGTGATCCATCATAGTAAAGTCAGCTGTCCCAGCCAGCTTCTCAGAGGTCACTCAATCGAACCAACAGCTCTTACAACTATATTATTGCTTATGGAACAGTAATTGAGGCACTATGGATAAAAATTACCTGGTCTAATAGGCAGTGAGCAATTTGCTCTCAATACAATTATAAGCCAAATCATTCATTTCATAACACTTGGACTAATTTATTTGTTGACCTTTTATTATCCATAGCTCTTCAGCTGTATTAACTGCAACTCAGAAAAATCTCATGTTCATTTTACTTTCATTGATTTTTTTTCCATTGAAGCAATAACAGTTGTTTGAGTACACCCTTTTTTTTCCCTGTTGTAAAAGTCAATCATGTAACTTATGGTGATATAACTCCTCTGGACTGAAACATCTTCTAAGTACAATAGTGTACAATCTCATGCTCTCCCTGTAAACAAGGGCATGCATTTTGGCTTTGTTTTCATGATAGCTCTGTGTTCACATTAATATATTGGACAGTGGAATATGGAGCAGGTGCACAAGAATGTTATATAAAGCTATGCCACCCTATGTAATGTAATTTTGTTTCATACACACAGTACTGAAGATACAGGAATTTCAGAAGTTGTCTTTATTTTAATCCCCACAATAGGGTGAGCTATAGGTCTGCTCATTAATGATGATATCCTCATCATTTTATTTTGACACCATCCGTGCCCATCCTGGCTAATAGCCATTGATGGACCTATTCTCCATGAATTTATCAAGTTCTTTTTGAACCCTGTTATAGTCTTGGCCTTCAGAACATCCTCTGGCAAGGAGTTCCACAGGTTGACTGTGTGTTGTGTGAAGAAATACTTCCTTTTGTTTGTTTTATTCCTGCTGCCTATTAATTTCATTCGGTGACCCCCTAGGTCTTGTGTTATGAGAAGGAGTAAATAATACTTGCTTATTTACTTTCTCCACACCAGTCATGATTTTATAGACCTCAATCATATCCCCCTTAGCCGTCTCTTTTCCAAGCTGAAAAGTCCAGGCTTATTTCTCTCTCCTCACATGGAAGCTGTTCCATACCCCTAATAATTTTTGTTGCCCTTTCCTGAACCTTTTCCAATTCCAATATATATTTTTTGAGATGGGGCGACCACATCTGCATACAGTATACAAGATGTGGGCGTACCATAGATTTATATAGAGGCAATATGATTGTTTTTGTCTTATTATCTATCTCTTTCGTAATGATTCCCAGCATTCTGTTTGCTTTTTTGACTTGCAGCCCAAAGGAGCGCCAAGCACTTTGCAGACGGGAACTGGTCACATTTTTCTAAATTTCAAGTTTTTGACATTTCAATTGGAAAAAAATCTTGACAGTATTTGATCATTTTCATTACATTTTTGGGGCTTTCATCTTTCCTGATAGCTGTCTGAAATATTTTGACGTTTGAAAAAAAAATTATTGAAACTTGGATATATTTTGGAAAAGCAGTAAAAATTTCAAAACATTACTGTGAAATTTGTTTCTGGTATTTTTCCAATCAACTCTGTGAGCGACTATAAAACAGTGATTGTTTCATTCACCAGTGAAAATGGAGCCTTGTCTGGCATGAAATGTGATGCCTATTTTCATATCACAGAGCCATCAAGGGAACTATATTTTATCCAACTGAAATCAGCTGGCAGGAAGAATTTAATCAGAAAAATGTGAACGGTAATTGTGAATCATTTAAGAACACCTTACTAGATGCCCCAAAAGCCACAATTGAGGAAGAAGGCCACACTTGTTAAAAAAAAACAACCCCTGGTTTAGAGAGTAAGTGAACGCAGCTATAAAAAAACAAGTGTGTGTTTGTATATGTGTGTGTACATATGTATAACAAATGGGGGAAAAGGGGAAGTTGATAGTAATGAATATAAATCAGAAGTTAGGAACTGTAACAGAAAATTAATAAGGGAAGCCAAGGGACACAAGGAGAAAGTTAAGGACAATAAGAAGGAGTTTTTAAAGTATATTAGAAACAAAAATAATCTGGACAATGGTACTGGTCCATGACTAGATGGAAATGTTAGGACTATCAATAATGCAGAAAAGGTAGAAGTCATCAGTAAATATTTCTATTCTGTATTTGGGCAAAAACAGATGATACGGTCTCATTGAATGGTGATGATAACACTCATTCCATTCTACAAGTATTGGGAAGATACTAAACAGATGCTACTAAAGTTGGAGATTTTTAAAGCAGCAGCTCCCGATAACTTGCATCCAAAAGGTTTTAAAAAGCTGGCTGGGGAGCTCACTGGACTCTTAATGTTAATTTTCAATAAGCCTTAGAGCACTGGGGAAGTTGCAGAAGACTGGACGAAAGCCACTGTTGTGCCAATATTTAAAAAGGGTAAATGGTATGACCTGGGTAATTATAAGACTGTCAGGCTAATGTCAATCCTGGGCAAGATAATGGAGCAGCTGATACGGGACTTGGCTGATAAAGAATTAAAGGAGGGTGTTGTAATTAATGCAAATCAACAAGGCTTTATGGAAAATAGATCCTGTCAAACTATGATTATTACAAGTTTGGTTGATAAAGGTAATCGTGTTGATGTAATAGATGCAGACTTCTGTAAAGCATTTGACTTGGTACTGCACACGTTTAAGGACGTATATTGGTGGAGTGGGGGGCGGGAGAGTGGGAGTCTTTTGTTTCCGGTAAGCAAGAAAGTTGAAAAAGTCTTTCAACAACATGAGCTAGGAAGCACTTCACTGAAGTAGTTCTCCTTCAGCTAAAGCCTCTTTATGCCATAAAATACTATTAAGTCCTTTGAACACATAGTTATAAAATATAATTGTTACACATTTGGCATTTTATGCTTCCCTAGAAATTACCACTTGGTATCTACACCTAATCTACGTTCTTTCTTTTCATTTCAATTGGGTGTGAAGTGGTCCTTCATTGTAATGAGAATGCCCCTTTCAAGAGACTTTTTTCAATTATACTGATGATAAAATGTAAGTGAACATACTCATTTGTAGGGGTTACGACTGAGCAGTGTTTTAACTAATGCTAAAACCGATCAACATTATTCCAATCTCTATTTCAACATTTTTATGCACTCACTCTGGGTAGAACATAGTGGAATATCATTGTAGGTCAAAATCTCAGTGCTGCTTATTTTTCAGTTTTCATTCCACCATTAAAAGCTAACATGTACTCCAGCGCCTAACCAGAAACTCTTCTTATGGTAGATTTACAACCCAAAATGTAAATTTCCAAAATGTAAATTTCCAAAATTTCAGCTTATGCTGAAATAAATTTATCAGTCTCTAAGGTGCCACAAGTATTTCTTTCTTTCTTATTTTCTTTTAACCCAAAAACTCTTCACCGTTGGACCAAAAAAGTGACAATTCCTCTCATCTTAGTACTTCGCTCTCACATTATTGTTTTTTTCATTAAAACTGTTTTATGGGGATTTTAAATGAATTGCATATATATAAGTTTATATCTTGTTTCCGGAAAATATCTAGTCACTCATACAGGTTTTTAATAGCTACAGCAAATATTCATAAAGATAAATACACCAAGAAAAACAAAATTCGGAAGATGAAATAATTCAGTAAAAGCCAATTAATATATAATTAACACTTTGAATGCCAGATAGCTATACTGATAGACACCCGCTGAGGATCTGGCCTTGTAATACTAATTATAATTAGCCCTGGTCTACACTAGGGGTGGGAGTCGATGTAAGGTATGCAACTTCAGCTACGTGAATAATGTAGCTGAAGTCGACGTACCTCGATCAACTTACCGCACCATGAGAACGCCGCAGGGTCAACTGCCGCCGCTCCCCTGTCGACTCCGCTTCCCCCTCTCTCCACCGTGGATTACCGGAGTCAACGGCAGTGCAATCGGGGATCGATTTATTCGCGTGTACACTAGACATGAAAAATCGATCCCCGAAAGATCGATCACTACCCGCCGATTCGGCGGGTAGTGAAGACGTACCCGTAGATTCTTTTATAGACTTAAATCCAGTGAAGTGGACACATCACCCACTGCACTTCTGAGTTGACTGGGAGGGCCAGCATTTTAAAGGGGATTTGAACCTGGCCTCTTTGCGCAAACAATTGTGCATGCAAGTGATAGAATAAAGATTTCAACCTACTTGATTTGCAAGTGCAGATATGTTTCAAACACACAAAGAAGTTACCGTAATCATCTCTCTATAGTCTACCATGTACACCTGCAAAATTACAAGCCTTATTTGAAACTTTGGCCCCAAGTATTTTTCATAATTCTTTCTAATAGGATATAAAAATTGCTTCCAAGTAAGGACTGTGAAAGAGCTAGCCCTGTCTTTTTAATCAAATGTCTCATAATACAATCTCTAGGCACTAACAATGCCATTCCTATCAAATTCTTTTTATGTTTACATAAGTCCATGCCCTCTAAATAATTCAAAACATTCTTATTCTTCCATAAAGGAACTTCAACAACTTTCCAAACATACACAGGGTATAGAATGATCAAGATA
This sequence comes from Macrochelys suwanniensis, assembly GCA_033296515.1. Taxonomy (NCBI): domain Eukaryota; kingdom Metazoa; phylum Chordata; order Testudines; family Chelydridae; genus Macrochelys; species Macrochelys suwanniensis. The sequence goes on along the minus strand of CM065782.1, from coordinate 105,715,483 downwards.
AGAGCAAGAGTAACAATACTTTTCCTTTTTTGCCACTCTCATCTGCAGCTGTTTTCAAGGAATAGGAAAGTTATTACCATTGAGAGTAGCTGATTTAAGAGCTATCAGGAAATCTTACAGATGCAAAAATGAAAAGCAAACCTTAAAGCCTCAGTAAACTCAGTGACCAACATCCGCTTCAAACTATACTAGATGCCAATACAAATAGTTTGGGGTAAAATTTCAAAGCAGTGAGGTTCAGAGCTGATTTTGCATTGTTTTGAAAATGTACATCTGCATGCATCACCCAGTGAGTGCAAGCGCAATGCATTGTGTGAAATGAATTTAAAATATAGCTGTTCAAATCCTTTGAATTTCAGGGAGAAAAAAGATTCTAAACTTTAGAAATACTTGGTCCGATTATGCTTTCAGCTACACCTATGTACATGAGGAATAACCCCATTGCAGGCAATATAAGAGAGAATAGAATCAGATCCACTGTATTCTGATGGGAACTGGGCATTCCCTTCCAGGAAGATGGCTGTGTTCTGTGAGCCATTGAGTTAAATATTCATGGACTTACCCATTTTTCATTTGGACGCCATTTACATTGTGTTCCAGTGACCCACTAGGGGCATCCAAGGTTTCCCTCCTGGCAAATTAATCGTGGTATGGAAGATTGGATTGCATCATTAAGGAGATGGAGTTGTTGATAGAGTCTCTACCTTCTAGAGATCAGTGCTAGAGCTTTCTCTATAATATGAAAAAATGTTCTGTTTCCTAATCTTACCAGTGTTTCAGACTGGCAGTCTATGGAGGGCATCCTTCTTTACTTCCTTACAGTATGTTTTTTTCCTGATCATCAGGAAAGAGAGACTGTAAAAGCTGCCAGAGAATCACTCAGCTTCTGAGGATGCCAGTTCCTTCAAGCAACAGTTAACAAGTTCCAAATAGGATGGACATCTTCCAGCTCAAGTACTATAAGATCCGTATGGATGGAAATATAATGGATGGCAGCTGCCAGCTAGAGGATCTAGATGGATGAGATGCTGGCCTCATGGGTTAAAATTTGACATCACTACAGAGCTCTGGCTTTAGCTCACAGAGCTGGATGTAGCTCATACTGTGCAGTAATCTTCGTCTGCGATAGAGAATAAGGTAGAAAGAGATGGGGGAGAGAGGGTGAGAAGCTGCTCCAGTGGAAATCTTGCCATTGACTTTAATAAGAGCAGAGGTAAAACCGTAAACTGAGAATAAGGCTTTGCGGCAAGATGCAATATTCATGTGTTTGAGCAGGAGAGGCAAAGCCCTGCAGAAGGGGAATATCTTGTGGAGAAAGATGTTTCAAATGTCATCTTGGCAAAGATCTCCAAAGAGAGGAATTCCTACTAGCAGAGTGATATTTAGTACAACGTTTTCCCCTCTAGCCACCTTCTTCTTTTTGACTTAGAGACCTACCACCAATGAAGACTTCCTCTGCTCTTAGTGATGGAGCTATCCTAATTACGTGTCAGATACGTCAGTTGATGATAATATACTGAGAGCAGCCACGCTCTCAAACATAAGTATATTCCACGGGTCCCACGTTACTATCTAGCCAGACTACGTACCCCGAAGTTCAACATCTTTGCCAGCAGCTAGCCCATTGTTATAGCCCAGCCAAACCCCACCTGGAATGTAAACATGTGTGTTTTAGATTAACAAGGCAGGCCAATACTCTTCTGGTATGTAGGGGTGCTGAATTAACAGGAGACATAGATAAGAAGGTAAACTCACAAGGAGGGGCTTCAGGATTATCATCATTATTGTGTTTCCTCTTTTTGATTGTAGTAGTTGCAGCTGAGAACTGTTTGAATGGGGTGTTTTTCTTCTGTTACTATGGATTTGTCACCCCTGTGGTTAAGAGGTTAGAGGTCATCATTGAGTCTCATCTTTTATGGCTAGATGTCTGCGTGCTTGTGGACTTCAGCGTTCGGTCTTTTTGGTGCCTCATATAGGCTTTCTATATTTTATTGATAGGCTTGATTCATTGTGGAGCAGGTGGGTAAGGTCATGCATCAGTGTTTTTAGTGCCCTAAAGTTAGGCTGTGATCCTCTGTTTGGGTGGAAACCGTGGAGACTGTTAAAGCTTGGAAAAGCCAGCCTTCTAGCCGCAGGGTGGGCCTTGTGTGCTAGAACATGCCATTGGAATTTAGAAGTAAAAACATGGTAAAATTCCATGCTCTCGTTGATATTAAGCTGTACCTTTTCGTCTCAGACATTTTTCTGCCCGTTGGCTTTCTTTCTCATTTGCCCTCTGGTCCTTATAGCAGCTATTCTGTGTTCATGTCTTCAGTGGGAAGACTGAGTTATGGAACATGGACGTATATCCCCGATTTTGTTTGTTCTTCAGTCAAGTTTTAGTTTCTGTGTGACTGTAACGTCTACTCGAGGATATGTCCTGCCATTTTACACTGTTGTGTTTTTGATAGTTACAGTCCCATTAAATTGGCACATTCCCCTCATTTTTAAGTGGATTAAATCTCGTTGCATTTTGAATTGCTTGTACAAATGATTTTTCTTTTCACATGCAAATGTTGAAAACAATAAGATAAAGGAATGTGTGTTGTGTAGATCTGGAGAGATGCACTGAGTTCATGGACATCCGTAGAGATGGCAGCTGTAGTATGGCTTTGAGTCTCCGGTTTGATTAGCTAAAGGACTCGCAGTCCAGAATTGTGATGTCCTAACTTGCAGTCTTATTGGCTGTCTACTCAAACATCATTTTTCTTTGCTGTGGCTTACACGGAAAGGAGTTCTCATGCTTTATAACTCTCTCTCTCTACAAGCTGGTTTTACCTCTAGCCCACTGTAAGAGTATCCATAGTAAGCAGCATCTGCCACTTCATCCATCACAAAATAGTAACAAATAATTAACTATTTAATATTTATCATTTTAATTTGAAATTTCAGAATGTGACTTTGCAAGGGAAGAAGCTAATTGGCAACTTATACTCAGCATTTTAGCTCTGCATGTGTGTTTGTGCTGTCAGTTCCCATGAAATCAGGAAGTCAGGAGACAGAGCCAATAGGTCAGAGATGAATCAAGGAAGTATGAATGACATCATTATCCATGAGTAACCTCTCCGAAGATGAATGAGCTCTCTCTTGTATTGCAATGCTAATAGAGCATTAGAAGGCGATATGATATCTAGACAACACATAAGATAAATGCCTCATGATTTGCTAGAACAGCTTTTTTTTGCAGGTACATAAATCCTTTGGTAGACTAAATAATACGATATGTGGCTGATGAACATCATGTACAGTGGACAGCTCCCGCCGGACAAAATTCATGTGGCTTTAACAAGTCCCTCAAACATTTTGTCATTGATTTATTTAGATTAAATATTTTTTTTAATGCTAAAAATACTCAAGAGAGCCTTGACATCAGTTAAACCCACAATCCACATTGGGATGGATACGTAATTCTTCTTACTAATTGCAACATTGTAAGCAGAGGTCATCAAGAATGGTAACACATCTTCCTTAACAGTGGCACATACTGGTCATTATGATGAAATTTGACCCCAGTGAACCATATATGGAAAATATTATTCATTCTGAAGACAAGTGGCATAGCAGACAAAGCACTAGACTTTCTAATATGAGATTATAATTCACTTTAAAGTAAGTGTCATGGTCTTGATGAATTCCTATTGGAGAGTTACTCGCATCACAAGCTGAACAAATAAAGTTGGACAAGTGCTGTAGTATTCACTTTAGGTAAGTTCAGCCAGAAGTGGATTTAGTTTGAATTTAACATTCTGTGTTCCAAAAGCGCAGTCCTTCTGCTGTGATAATAAAATCCTTCCCGCAGTAATGCTGGACCATGTAGCTACAGGGCTTCCAGGCCTGAGACTCTGCTGCTGTTCACATATGTAAACATCTACCAGTATTTTCAAGAAGAGAGCTGAGAATGCCTTTGATTCTGCTAAAAACAAAAACACAACCCCCACCCCCAATTGCATTTTTGTTTCACAAATTAAAAAAATAATTAATCTGTGTTTACCTTTTCCCTAAAATAAAAACCAGATTGCAATTTTGGGGGTCCAAAGGGGAGGTTGGGTCTAGTTTAGATTGCATAGCCACCTGCAATGCTGGAATACAATGAGCTTCAGCTCTAATGTAATTTTTTCCCAATTTGGTCATTTATTATTTTTTTAACAACAAAATTATGCTTATTTCAACGAAAAGGCAAGAAAATCCTTATCCTGGAACAGGCTAATTTCTGTATACTCGTTTACTCTAAACCAAAAGCAGGGAGACTTTTAGAATAATGAGAAGAGTGACTCTTTCCTTACAAATGCCTCCATAAATTAGATATTAGCTTTAGTCATATTCTGTCTCTCAAGAAATATTTTCACTTGCATACTCAAATAGAAGGCCCCTTAGATGATACCCACTTACAGCATGAAAATCTAGGCTCCCAAGATGAGAGCAAAGAAGAATTTCAGTGAACAAAAAAGAATATGGGACATCAACTCTTGACCTTATCATGAGATTTTTGTTTTGTAGTATGCCAGTCACTCATTTTTCAATAAAAAAAAAGAGTCTGTCTTTCATCACTGCTGCAGTGGTAACATACAGTATCAAGTTGATTTTTAAAGACCTGGATCTTTTATATTAGCTGCCCTTTTTTATAATACTTTTTACAAATTTAATCCGTACATTTTAATATTCTATATACTTTAAGTGCAACATACAATAAATATTGAAGCTTCATCTTAAACATGCTTTAGCCTTTAAATTGTTAAAGCTGCAGTGCCCTTTCAATCTACTTACATAATGTCATAAAATATACATTTCAAGGTAAATGAAGTCAGCTACTTCAATTTAGTCCCTCAAACTGGTAGTAAAGGAGAGGTTAACACTATGGTGCCAAACCCATTATTGAGTAAATTTAGCACCTTGGACAGCTCTGTAAAATCTTTATTGCTTTCCTGACCTGCTCGTCATGTTCTGTCTATGTGTTCGGTGGCTCTCAGCTCTGATTGAAAGGCAATATATTAGATCCTGAACACAAACATGCTCGGGGGCTGGTTCACTGTGAGCGTAATGACATGGAGGTGAGAACAATTTTCTGGTCACCGCAATCCAAGCCCCCTTGCAAGGTCTGTTATTCTAACTTATGGAGGATTTGGGGGGCTCCTCTGTGTTTGAAATCATCACTTTAGCACCATTGGTAATTTAAGCAGATCTGAAAAAGTTTTCAACGGCATAAAACAAAAACAAGCTAATATCTTAAAAATATATATAGTAGCATTTTACTGTGCATGTTTTTAAGACGAGTTTGTCTGTATAGGAGCTATGGTCAGGTCTGGAGTAGAAGATACCACTACCTGACAAAGGAGCTTTTGTGTAACATCCGCCTTGTGTAATCTGAAAATGTCAGCTACAAGGAAAGGCTTTTATTGTGTGAAAATGTTGTTAAAAAAAGCATGAAGCTCACATTTACAGACTCTGGAAATGCTATAAAAATAACCTGGGATGAGCTGGAAATGTTCAGTGCCACTTGTCAAATGTACTTCAATACGTCTTGATGAAAATTAATTTTATTTACATGCAATATGATATGGCATAAAATAACTTCCAATTCCTTAATAATGGGAACACGTTTGACATTACATGATGCAGCAGTAAGATCTCATGTTTTGAGCTTTGCACTGACTCCTTTTTTTTTTCAATCTCTGCTAAGACTCGGTCCAAAGTATTTTTAGCTCAGCATTATATAGATGACCAAGATGGGTTGTGGGGGAGATTGACTAATTTTTAATAATTGAGCAGAGTGACATATTAGCCTAAAAACATTACCAAACAGTTTGCAGACTCTATATTGCTTCCTGATTTTGAATTAGGGCTGGACAAGACAAAATTTGACAAGAAGATCTTTAGTTTGAATCTTTAATGCAAGGCAGATAAGGGTGGTCAATTTTTTAGTGGCTCTGTTAAAACAACATGGATTGATTCTGCGTGGGTACAGCATGCACTCTCTCTGTATACTATTAAATGATTAATTCCCATGGCCAAACAACACAAACAGGACGAAGGCTGTAGCTGCCTAACTGTTCGAAAACTGTTTCAAATGTCTTGATTCAAAATCCATCAATTATATAATGCACTTAGCTTCGTGTGTGAAAAATAATTGAAATGTGTGCTTTGGAAAGGGGATGCAACTTAAGGCAAACCTAAATGTTTACCAGGAGTTCAAAAAACCTCCATCTCATTTTTGAATTTAGGACATTATATATGTCATAAGTAGTTACTGCAGTATGACAACTGTTTTATCTTATATTATAGAGAATTTAAAATTGAAAAAAATGCTAATATGCATCTAAAAGCTTGTCATTTGAAGAGTTGTTCGAGGATTTCTGAAGAGGTTATGGTGACAGCAAAATGAATGCAATTATATCTCTATTTTCTGATCAGAGTGTACAATATATGCTACATTACTGCTCCTTTTTGGGATAAAATATAGCTATTGTGTAAAATATTTTAAGTTAAACTTTTTTAACTTTACACAAAAGTATTGAAAAAAGCCGAAGAATTGGTGCTGCATCTATATTTGTAAACCTCCTGCAGAAATATATATTTGGATGCAGCTTCATGTTTCTATATTAGATAAACACTCAGCTATGGGGAAAAGAAGAAACATCATTTTTATTTAAGAGAGTGAGTACGGGTAGGTTTTTTTCAGACCAATAAAGATCTGCTGGATATTTTGACATCATATAGAGGAAGGTTTCCTTTGGTCTAAATTTTGCAGATGCAGTTACAAAATTTCTTTGGGGATTGTTAGCCTGACTTCTTGCATGCTTAAAAATATAAACAAAGGAGACATGGTATTACCCAGATGTCAGTAGAAAATACTAAAGGAAGCAACAGAGCTTGAGAGAGGAGGAATGAAGAGTTCTTCCTAATGCATATGATCATAGAGAACCACAACAATGATAAACAAAGGAGCAGATGGAGAAAGTGACAAACAAGGAAATTAAAGGTGGTAGAGTTATACCCAAAATTCAGAACCAGATCCCGGATTGTTTTAAATTATGCTTCCATGTAGGGAATCCTGCCAGCAGTCCCCTCTCAATCCTGCTCTGTCTCTCCATAATATTGTTGTGTAACCCTTGCACATACATGATCATGACTGTGGCCCATAACTCAATGATACAAACCATAGAAGTTGAATGTTACATTATCAGTAGCACAGGACTGATTGGATATCCTTTGACTGTGGCCTGTCTGATAAGGTCACAATTCCTGTGAACGAAATAAACACATCTAAGGGATGCATAACATGCTCTGAATGACATTGATTGCAGTAATCTAGTAAATGACCTCAGGATTGTATTCTGCAATAAACCTATGAGTGGTTTATAGTGCAGATGGCAGAGACAATTGAGTGATGTATTTTATTTTGCAGCATCAATGACTCCCACCCTTTTGACTTGATTAAGCATGTGTGTGAATAGGATGAACTAGTGATTTAACACTATTCGATGTTTGCTGAGAGTTGTTGCTTGTAAAGACTACCTGGTTGGGAAAAATAACGCAACCAATACAACAGTATAAAAAGATTCTAACTACCTGCTTTTCCTACATTGTGTTTATTGAATTCAAAGGAGTGCATCTGTTTTTATATTGACAGGAAGTGATACTGAAGAGGGCCGCTGATTTAGTGGAAGCGCTCTATGGTATGCCACATAATAACCAGGTAAATGTATTCTACTGGAGCAACTCTAAAACCTGAATGAGCGTTAGTCCGGGAGCGATGGGTAAGGGTATAAGCATGTTATTACAGCGTGAAAGGAGGACAAGTGCATGAGAAAACATAACATTTTGGCTGGTTGGGTGTTTTGGGCTGGGGAGTTAAGTGTGCGAATGTATTGCTCATGTAAGCAGCTGGCTTCTCAGCCATGGAGAGTTTTATCCCGGATTGCCAGAAAACGTATAATTTGGGCAGCAACGTTGTAAGACTTTTGCCCTGCCACTGCGATCTGCAGGTGCCTTACCCCCGAGAAATGAGTAAGTAGTTTAGGCTCCAGCCCCATTCAGTCTTTGGCCTCTATAGCAATCAGGGTGCCATTGTTTTAGTGATGTGCCAATTATTTTTGTCCACTGGGAAGTGGACCTGGACTGGGGCTTCCAACTCCTTTCTCAAAGAGGTCAGTATGTATCCTCAGACGTTAACAATGTACTGTCATGAACTGGGTGGAATCAGTCCACTGATTTAGAAACAAACCACCCAATCTGAGCCTTTGAGCCTTCCATTATCTAGTCCATTTAATATAACACGTCTCCTTGCATTTGTTGGAAGATAATTTGACGATCCTTTTTATTTGTTCCTTTCCCCTCTCCAGGAAATAATTCTGAAAAGAGCAGCAGATATTGCAGAAGCACTCTACAGTGTTCCCCGCAATCACAACCAGCTCCCAGCACTTGCTAACACGTCAGTCCATGCAGGGATGATGGGCGTGAATTCCTTTAGTGGTCAGCTAGCAGTCAACGTCTCGGAAGCCTCACAGGCCACCAATCAGGGTCAGAGAAAGAAATAGCTTCTTCTTTTTATGCACCCTATGCTGACAAAGGTCAGAGGATCAGACACTAAGGATGTAGGTCAATCAAGAACTGGTTATTCAGAGTTTAATAACGTGCAAGGAGCATGCCTAGTGAATGATCCTCTTGCATATTCCATGCATGATTCTTGAATTATGCATGATTTTGTAAAGGGATAATAGATTGCTTAATGACTTTGCCCCCAGTTCCGGAAAGCAGTTAAGTAATGCTTTCCTGACAAGGGATGATTTCCTGAATTGGGGCCTTAAAAAGTGTTTCCTTACAGTGAAAGAGTATCCCGTCCGTATTTGCATTATGTAAGAAATCCATTTTGGGGACTATTTTAAAAATGTTGATCAAACTTTGGAGCTAAAAAAAAATCAGGCAAGATTTTCAGACATTTTCTGGACATTTCCCTCTCCCCCTCCCCCTCTTTCAATTGGCTATCGAGCGAAGATAATAGTTTTTGAATTTAAAAACGTTCTCACATTTTGTCAAATTCAAAAAAGTATTTGTGAAAATACTTTCACACTCCCTCTCCCCCATTTTGACCAGCTCTCCCAATATGAAGTTTGGAATATATTTTGGTGGTAAAGCCAGTAAAAAGGAGTGTTCTCCTGGAAGGCTGAAAGACCAGTTTACATTACATGAATATATATGTATAGCTTTAGAACATAACATACATTCTGCCAAGGCACCATGGGACAGGCAGCAACATTTGGGTTTTATCTCTCAGAAGTGGAAATGTCTTTTGTATGTTTAGTATAGTTGGGTCTGAAAACTAATCCTACATCCAGACATGATTTCCCCAACCCTGTTGCCCACAATTCTGTGGAAATTCGGAGTTGGATCTGGATTTAAACTTTGCAGCTAGTTTCCATCTCTACCATGAATTCAAATATCTTAGAACTTTGGAGAATTCATTTATCTAGGTCTTACGCCCTACATTTAAAAGTGGCTAGTGATTTTGGTTGTCTTAATTTCTGAATGCCCAACTTGAGACACTTTAAAGGGGTTTGAGTTTTTGGAGGGCAGCACCCAGAACATTCAGAAAATGAGTCCTTTTAACTTGTGTCAAATTGGGCACCCAAAACTGCTGCTCACTTTTGAAAATTGTGGCCAAATGTATACACCAAGTCCAACTCTGATCTGCTACCAACAACCCCTGAAGAATGAGCCTGATGTATTTTACTGTAGTTTGCATCATTTGTCTTAGTTTAGCAGATTTGGGGAAGGGGGCGGGGAGGGCGATGTTTAGAAATACTTCTCTTTAACCTTTTCCCCTTTCCAAAAAAAGGTTTTACTCGCAACTCAAGCAGTGTGTCACCTCATGGGTATGTGCCAAGCACCACCCCTCAGCAGACAAACTACAACTCCGTCACAACAAGCATGAACGGCTATGGGAATGCTGGAATGTCAAATTTAGGTGGTTCTCCAACCTTCCTCAATGGATCTGCTGCCAATTCTCCCTATGCCAGTGAGTATTATACGACACTTCTGCATTTTGCACTTTTTCATTAGAATGAAATGGCGACTCTTCTGGGCTATGCAATAGTTAGTTCTGTTCTCCCTAAGTCATTGGCCTTTCGAAGCACTTTTTAGTGCACTGCTCTACTTTATTATTATTGGTTGGGAGAACGTGCAGGGTTGAAAAAGAATAATATTGCTCACGACTGAGAGTTTCAAAACTTTTTTTGCATCCTGTAAATAAGAACACCCTCCCGTAAATATTGCTAATTCTAGAAAATGGAGATTATGTAAATGCCTTCATGTCTGCTGGATTTTGTCAAAACTTGTAGCATCAATACTGAGCTTGTTATTTGCGGGGGAAGGGAGTTTGAGGCAATTTGCTAAATGAAACCTAATCTGTTCCAACAGTAAGGTACCAAAGTCAGAAAAGAGAGGTCCTGTAACTTTGGCAAGGATTGGTATTTATCTGTGTAAATAATACGCTAACACCCCTCTTAGCAATTATTAATTGTCATTGGGCCACATATTGAGGCCGTTATTCCCTGGTTTTGTTGTTGACTTCACTCAGCACTGAGTAAAACTTGAGCAAGAGTCTCAGAATTCGACTTATTTAGAATTCAGCGTTTATAGAGTGCCACAGAGATACAAAACATGGGAAAGCGTATGTTCCATGCTCTAAAGAGCTTGCAGTTTGAGGTTCTGACCCTGCAAATGCTTATGCCCATTGACTTTAAAAGAGCTACTCAAGTGTGTAAGGTTCAGCATGTTGGCAAGTGTAAGCAATTTCGTAACTGTAACTACTCATGTGCGTAGGAGTTTACAGGATCAGGGCCCACAAGTCTGATCCTGCAAAACCTTATGCACGTGAGTGGTAGAAACTAATGGGAGCTGCCCAGTTCACCCACCCTTACATATGCTGTGTAGTAGCTTACTCTGTGAGTAGTTCCGCTGGCACAGTGCAAACTCAGTGAAAGAACAGGTCTGTTAGGACTAGTCGTGTGAGTGAGATTTTGTAGGGTCAGACCCTAACATGTTCTGTACATGTGGGATGCTAAATATATTAACATGTATAATTCTAAAGTGATCTGATATTCAGAATGACAGTTAATTTTATTGAAATGCATGCAGTGAGTCCAGATTTGAAAGGGAACTAATAATTCAATTTGAAAATAATGACCTCGGCTTCTTAGCTTCCCAATATTTAGAAAAAAATGTTCACCTACAAACCTAGCACTTTGTAACCAGGGAATCCTCCATCAGTATTACTTTTGTATTCTGATAACAATGGAATCTTTAATGTTATAAATTTTCTTACTTGTTAACCTGGATTTCCTGTAATAGAACCTGTACGCTCTGAATTCATAATGCAACATGATTAAAAAGGCATCTTTTTTTGGAAACAGATGCCTGTAACCCATTAAAAATACTCAGGCAATTTATTATTTCATATTTATGAATGAAGCCATCTTTGGAGTAACTCTTCACTTCTCAGTCCTGAATGTTTGCTTGATTCTGTTTTTATTTTCAGAGGGTTTTGTGGTAGAGCTGCCATTCTGTTAATATCTAATCCATTCAATCAGAAAATGTTTCAATCATGACCTGAAAATTAAAAGGTGGCATTCTTAATTAAATCAATAAACTAATTGCTGTATAGTAGCAATTCAATTTAGGTGCTTTGATTGTTCTTCCTTAACAAGTGCTTGCAGACACCAAGTGACTTCAGACTAGATTGGATCTGTCAGACTGTAAAACTTTGAACATTTAATTTCCATTAATTGATTTCCTCAGTGTTTCACAAATATGATATCTGATTCTCATGTAGCGACTCAGATGGGATGATTTTTATCTCCATAAATGCAAACAAAATAATAATCCAAAATTCCAGCTGATTTGAATTTTCTTCCTATAATATTTAATTATTCATAAACCACTCATGTTCATAAATAGTTTCTAAACCAGATGAACAATAAGAATAAAGGATCCCACTGGTAACAGGTCCCTTTCTGTTTTGGTTCAAGGCTGGAGTCCAATAATACTGTATTAACTGGAATTGTTTGGATGCATGTTTATGAAAACAAACTCCCTACATGATAAATCCACGACCCAAAGACATTAACTGCATTATACAGTAAACCAACAGGATTCCAAGTACTCAGCCATTTAAAAATCAAACCTCCTTTGTGTCAACTTTGCAATGTAAACAGGGGGTGTTTAAAAATCAGACACATATGAAAATGGTGCCTTCATTTAAAAATATTCTAAACCTGTTTATAAAATCTGAAGACATCTATTTACTACCATAAGTGGGGCAAGATGTTGAGCTGATATAAATCAGAGTAGCTGACTTGAAGGCAATCGAGCAACACTGATTTACACCAGGTGAGCATCTGGCCCATGGCTCTGTATGAAAATGTAGCATTCTTGATATCCAGACTGTGGTCACAGATCCGCCAGGTTTTCTTGACTTGGCTGTGATAAAAACAAGTCCCTGTTTTCAGTATCCTAAATATCACCCAACATATGCTGTGTCAATCCAACCCTGCCCCTTAATCCATCCCATCCTCCCACCGTGCCACCCTAACCCACCCACCCATTGGCCAGATGAGAAATATGAATAATGTTTGTGATGCTGTGTACTCTGATGATGGCCCTCAGAGGAGTCCAGTGGGGTCCTGAGAAGAAGAAAGCTTCCCAAAGCTGATTGACACTTTGAAGCTAGAGAACAGCCTGATTTCGGCGTTTATAAATCTTGAGACAGGCTAGGTGGAATTCACCTATCGGGATGGCAAAGAAGGTACACTTGGGAAGCAGGATTTACAGGGGTGATGCCCACAATGAGAAAATAGCATTATGTAATTACTACCACATCTTACATAGGATAGAGTGGGGCTGGGAAAGGTTCAGAGAAGGACAGCAAAGAGGATCAAGGGTATGGAACTGCTTCCCTACAAGAGACTAAAAAGATCAGGGCCGATCAGCTCAGAAAAGAGACGTCTAACAGGCGATATGATAGAAGCTCATAAAAATCATGAGTGGTGTGGGAAAAGTGAATAGAGAAGTCCTATTTACCCTTCCCCAGAAAACCCCGGGGTCACCTGATAGAAATGAATAGGCAGCAGGATTAATACAAAGTGCTTTTTCACACAACTAACCTGGGCCTTGGGATGTTGTGGTGGCCAAAAGTATACATGGATTCAAAAAAGAACTGGAGAAGTTCATGGAGGGCAGGTCCATCAATGGCTGTTAGCCAAGATGGTCAGGGACACAACCCCATGCTCGGGACAACCCTAAACCTCTGACTGCCAGAAACCAGGAATAGAAGACAGGGTGGATCACTCCATAATTGCCCTGTTCTGTACACTACCCTGAAGCTTTGGTAGAGGCCGCTGTTGGAGACAGGATACTAGGTAAGATGGACCATGGGTCTGACCCAGTATGGAAGCTCCTATGTTTTTATGTTCTTGTTCCAAGAATCAAAAAGAGGAAACGTAAATAGATGAAGCTACTACAGCAGCCGTCTTGTGGTTTCAGCCGCCTCTGTGCTGCCTATAGCTCGATGAACTTTTAGAATCTTCTGAAAGTCAGTTCTGCCGTTACCCCTCCTGACCCAGAGAACAAATCACAAGTCAGGAGACTCGTTTAACTCTGCACCCTCTTAATAGCGCTTTTTCAATGGTGGGCTGGGGCTTTTATTCCAATGGGAATAAAAGAAAAATCCCAGCCACAGGTGCTCTTCAGCTGAATCTTGTCAGATAGGTTGGTTGGGTGCCACAAGCTCTGATCTTCTGAAGGCTTTTATGAAACACTGCAGTTCTTTCCAGACCCCTTTAGCGGCAAAGATGGGCTGCCTGAAATGTGGGTATCCCAGTCCAGTTGAAAGGTTTGGACTTTCCAAATAAGACCCTAGATCCAAGTTTCCATTTAAATTACTGTACTGTCCCTTCAGCGATTGAACTGGCATGATCTGCCACTTTAAGTAAGTCCTACAGATTTGTCCCAATCACAACTAAAGTAGCTTAAAAATAATAATAAAGTAATGAGCTGGATGAAAAGGGGGAGTCTATCACACCAACAAGAATGATGATTAAGAACATAAGAACGGCCACATTGGGTCAGACCAAAGGTCCATCTAGCCCAGTATCCTGTCTTCTCACAGTGGCCAATGCCAGGTGCCCCAGAGGGAAGGAACGGAACAGGGAATCATCAAGTGATCCATCCTCTGTTGCCCACTCCCAAACCGAGGCTAGGGACACCATCCCTGCCCATAGCCATTGATGGACCTATTCTCCATGAATTTATCTAGTTCTTTTTGAACCCTGTTATAGTCTTGGCCGTCACAACATCCTCTGGCAAGGAGTTCCACAGGTTGACTGTGCGTGATTTGAAGAAATACTTCCCTTTGTTTAGTTTAAACCTGCTGCCTATTACGATTCATGATCAAGTACTAGGCACTAAGGCCTGTGAGATTTTCAGTGGTGACGGCCATACACCATGCGCCAGAATTTCAGAAGTGCTGAGCACGCGGGACTCTAGCTGAAGTCAAGGGGAGATGTGGATGGTCTCGGGGCCCTTTGAAATCAGGACTTGTGCATCCTGGAATCGGAAATCTTTTCTTCCCAGTATCCGCTTGTGAATTCACAGTGTAAGAAATGCTTGGTTTCGGGTTTTTTTCCCCTCTAGTCGTGCCATCAAGTCCAACAATGGCCTCGTCCACTAGCCTCCCATCAAACTGTAGCAGTTCCTCCGGGATTTTCTCCTTCTCACCAGCCAACATGGTCTCCGCGGTGAAACAGAAGAGTGCGTTTGCCCCTGTCGTGAGACCGCAAACTTCCCCGCCTCCTACCTGCACCAGCACCAATGGCAATAGCCTGCAAGGTAGGTGAGGTCAGCACGGGGAGGAAGATTGCTCCTCTTGAAACCGCGCAGTTGCAGCGCTACTTTACACACAGCATTTAATTAGGTGTTGGCAGAGGGGATGGAGCTTGATGGGGCTGTCATGGACCCTATAGTTTATTCCCGTAAAGGGTAACTGGAATCTATCCCCATCCCCCTGTGCCTAGCAGGTGACTGGGAACATGCCCTTTCTTTAACTCTACTGAACCGACTGAATTTAGATGCTGTGACTTTAAAAGCACCGATCTAGTGTTTTGATAAAAACGAGAACTATTTCCGCTTACTAATACCATCCTTTTTCTTTCTTTCCTCTCTTATTCCCTGTTGTCGTCCATTATCAGACCAGTCTTTTGTGGACTCTAGCAAGTACTCCACTGCAGGGTCTCTCCAGGGGCTGGCCTTCTCCTGAAGTACGTCACTCAATCTTCCCTTCCTTTTTTTTCCCTTTGTCATTGTACGCTTATGCAGAAATCCTTCCAACTCCGCAAGAGCTGTAGGGCTTCACGGCACATAGACAGCTGCAAAGCTCGGTGCACATGCTTGCCTTTAATAAATACAACTAAAAGCAGCATTTCCCAATTTACTGCATAACAGGACCAACAGCTCCTTGTGATTAATGGACTGCATGTAAGCCAATTAATCTCCTAAATGATGCAGTGTCCCTTTGAAAGCCTCTTCGGCCGTTGGTAATACAGGAGCTTCTTATTTTCTATGTCCCCAGTTCTCTAATTCAAAAATATACTAATATGGTTACATAAGTACGTAATCATGTGTTCATGCACACTGAGGGAACGGGAGATTAAACTACAGTCAGCGTCAGGGATGCTGCAGGAAACAGAACTGCCCGTTTCATTGTTTGGTGCAGCGTTCTGTACTAACCCTCCCTTATAATTACTGTATGCCACTTGAGCATGCTGAGACATGTACATTTTCATGCTCACTTAGACCGAGGGGTTTTCATAAGGAGATGCAGCCAACTGTCTCAGACTATGCCAGAGGTGGAAAGGTTTTGTGATGCATGCTGTACTTTAGACCTCAGGTTTGGGCATTTTCCTTTCCATGTGCCTGTGCAATGCCTATGAAGAGTACTGAGCGGAGAATAAACCCTTTAATCACTAAGCCCGTTTCACGTAGGGCTTGTTTCGGAACGATCTGTTCAAAATGTGTGTAATGTCCGAAAGAATCTGCGGGTCACGCCACAGCTTCTGTCGTTCCAAAGGAGAAAGAAGCTTGCCTCGCAATCAGAGCTGAGATAGCATCATTCACAAAATAAAACCTATATGCATGTAGAGTGGAAAGAATTCATTCATAAAAACTGGCATCTATCATGACTAAAGATAAGCATTGCATTCAGTGTACTTTAGACTGGTAAATTGGGGGTATAAATCCTTATGCTGAAATAAGTAGTTATAAGGCTAGAACATACGAATTAGTAGCTTTTTTGAGGTGTCAGTCAAACCCCTCATTTAACATGTTAGAAACAAAACACAAGCAGGTTTTTAATCGACAGCTAAACCTTGGCTCACAGAAAATGTGCTACGTTTTCAAAAATCCGTCACTGCCAGCGTGCTGCAGATTTGAACAGCATTTATTTGCAATGGCATCAACTAGAACTATTTAGCCTTGTGAATAAAAATTGGAAACCGATATAGCTGGCTCACAGGGGTTTTTGAGAGTGTTTGTGTTTCTTCTGTCCCTTCCCCCCTTGCTCTGGTGTAGGGAAAGAGCGCAAGCAGCAGGAGGTTTTTTAAAATCATTGTTTTTCACTTCATCACACTCGGAATTCCAGATTTCACCTACTGTATTATGAAAAGCAATTATGGAATGAGCTTAGAGCACTGGTCGCAGTTGGGGATTGCTGATTGCCGCCTCGTTATGTCATGTCCAGAAAACACACCGATCTAAGTGTTTCCCCTAATTTGTGTTTAGCAATTCAGTTTCATAAGAGGAATGAGACACCAAGAGAAACAGTTCATTTCTAGGGCACCACTGAACTTCTTGGTGAGATAAAGACACACGGCCTTTAGCCCCGTGCCTTATGACACCACCCGAGGCATGCAATAATCACTCAGAAATGCACTGCCTGTTGTGTCTTATTGCTTAAATAAACAACCATGTATAAGGAGGCTGTCTTATCTCTCTTGGGCTTCTGGTTACAGCAGAAAGCAATCAAGCTTTGCTTATGTAGCAGAAGTCACTAGAACTGCAGCCATGCTGATCTGTTGTTCTCTTTGCTGAGCAATTTTGTAAAACTCAAAATACATTATTTCTGTACTTTCCTAACAGCAAATACAAATGAGCATGGGATGGGCAGAAATAATGCCCATGGATAGGAGCTGTTCCTCTCTCTCCTTCTAGAGGAGGTCTGATCTCATACCTACAGCATTTCCCTCTGATCTCGCCTCTTTTCAGAATCGGTGGCATGCTGCAGCTGAAAGAATTTACATGGCCCTGTAGACGTAGCACTTAAGGAACAAAAGTAGCACGATCTAATTGAGGACCTGGCAGAATGGAAATGCCAAGGCTTTTAGGCAGAGAAGATGTCGTTTTCTCCATTTGACTTGTAATTTAATTCAGAATATCAGAGCTCCTCAATAAGAATAATAATAGTGATGCCTTGAAAACCTACTTACATGATGTACTTCTGTATCATTTCATTTCCACTGGCATCTGGTGCATCTCTTGCATTTATCTATGGGGAAATGTAACAGTCCTAGAGTGAGGAGTTGTCATTATTTGCTAAGGCTCTGTTGTGGAGTTCCCACAAGTCACCACTAGGGGGCTGCACATAGTAGTACTGCCCCAGGAGAAGACCAGAGTTGGGGGGAGGGGGCGAGAGGAGGGCGGAGGGGGACAGAGTCAAGACACCACCCACGCCCTCCTCTTCCCCTCAACTTCCCTCCACCTGCGTAGGAAGAGTAGTGTCTTCCACTGAGGCTGCTCTCACCCTTCGCCAATCTCTCTGAGATCAAACTGCAGCGCGAACTTGGTGTTCTTTCTTTAGCATCATCCCTGGTTTTATGAACTTTGGGTGAAACTACAGCAGCTTGTTTGGGAAACCCTGAAAATGAAGTTCTTTAAAGCTGCCCCAGATATAACCCAGCCCCTTACCAGAATGCCTAGTGCAATTGTCCTTTGCAAAAACATTGCTGGGTGAGATGTTCCAAGAACAGAAATACAGCTGGACAGGTGGAACGTGTCACCTCTTAGGCTGTCATACAGCAGCCGTGGATGTGTTTTGCATTCTCCCCTTCTCTCGTTTTATTTCGTTTCATCAGTGCAGTTCACTTGAGCTGGTTTCCCCACACTGATTGGACTTGTAATTCGTGCACATATGGTGGTGTTTGTGGAGAAAACATTTCCCTGCCCGCCTCCCCCAGCCCCAAATCTGCGCGCCTTTCACTTTGGCTTGGTTCTTATCAAGTGATTGCAGCTGTAATTAAAGCACAATGAATTAGGACCAGTCACAGGACTGAGTTCTTCCCTAAGAAATCATTCGCCCAGATGTCTGAGATGGCAACTCTGGTGTTTAAATCATGCACCCATGAAGTGCAGCCAGCATGAAGTCTAGTATGCATTTTATATCCTCTTGCAAATAACCATACAACTACCATTTAAAAGATGCAATCCTGTTATAACATTCATGAAGAACCTATGCGACTACCCCTTGTAATGATGTTTACTTTTAGTAAGCTCAAAAGCTTATCTCTCTCACCAACAGAAGTTGGTCCAATAAAAGATATTACCTCACCCACCTTGACTCTCCAATATCCTGGGACTAACCCGGCTACCACACTGCATGTTTGCAGTATACCATTCAGCAACTAGATGTGCCCTTGTTCTGTACAGGTTGTATTGTAGATGGAGTGTGTTTCCCTGGTAAACAAAGAGAGACAAAGGTGGAGGTGAAACTGTGAGGAAGTCTATCGTTTTTCTATAGCTGATTTCTGTAAAACAGTTTAAAAGAGACTATGATTCTGTATATCATGATGCACCATTCCAGTTTGAGGGAGTTTGCAGTGGGAGCCCTGATAGGGAAAAAAGGGAGAAAATTATATTGGAAAGAATAGTGCAGTAAAATCATCAATCCACTTTAAACAAACAAAAGAGACGAAAATCTAAATTAAGACTAAACCTCTGCTCTTAATTCATCCCAGTAGTGAAGAGGCACCTAAAGATTTGGTGAGCCCATAAGACGCCATGATGCTGAGACCCCACACAAAAAAACCCTGGGTTAAGGATAGATTGCAGCTTTAACTTGGAACTTTCTTCTGTGGGGGATTTAGGTTGCTCTCAGGACCGCTGGCTACACATGCACAACTCCCAGTAATGTCAATATCCAACAAGTTTTTAAATAGGTAAAATGTTAAATGTGTGTGCCACAGTCTGAAAGAATCAGGGAAAAGAGCAGAGGTGGGCACCGTGACCACCCTAGGCCAGCTAGTGGTTGCCAACCCGTCAGTTCTGCAGAGTTGCGCAACCGAATAAAATAGCCTATGGGAGGAAATCCATCTTCTCAGCTGGCTCCTGTTAGTTAAGTGATAGGGTCTAAAGCTTTGATTTCCCATAGGCTTAACTGCTGTTCTGATTTGCAAAGATCCCAGTCAGCCTTTGGATCAGATGTTTCAATCCTGTATCATCATGCTCAGCATTCCTTGGGTCTGTATCGGCTCATACTGGCCTACTCCTAAACTCTCTCACAAAACAGCAAAATGTATCCTCAACCCAGCCCAGAAACACTGAGTGATAGGTTTGACCATCCGCTCTTCAGGGGTTTGAATACCGAAATGATCTTTTGTATACACTGCGGGCATGTGGGATGATAGCTGAATGCCCACACAGGACACAAATGCCTGTTCTTCTTGAGAAATTAACAGAGAATGTATGAAAATTCTCACAGTTTAGGTCAGCAGCAACCAAATTCTGCACCTAAGAGCTGAAAAGGGGTTGAGTCTGAGCTCAGATACTGGGCTAAATTTACGCTAGAAAAATGTCATTGATGCCAGCAGTTAGACCTGATTTACACCAGTGTCAGAGAGATCAGAATCAGACCTTTTATATGTAATGCATATATTGTTACTTCTTTTGTTTGACACTTGTGTATGAACTCAGCTCCCAGTATAGATGGTATCTGACTGGTAAATGTAGTGAGGGTTTTGGAATTGATGGTGTGATGCAAAGAAATCACTTTTCTTTTTCTTTTTTCCCCCTCCCTCTCCCCTCCTTTTAACAGCTATATCTGGCATGATTGTTCCTCCCATGTGAAAGGATTGCCTTGAAGAATTTTATTGAAGAGGTTGAATTCTGCTTCAGAGAGAAATCTGATACAAGTCCCAGAATGGAACTTTTTACTCAGGCCTTTTTAAAAAAATAAAATACAATAAAATAAAGAGGAATCTTACAATAACTGCAGATTTTTAAACAAAACAAAAATCACCATTCTTGCAAATACTGAAATTAACAAAGAATCTGCAATTGCAAGGTGTTGATTTGAGTTGTCCATCCCAAATACTTGGGAGATCTATTTATTCTGTGTTGATAAAGAAAATCCACTTTTTTCCTGGTTTTTGTTTTTTGTTTGTTTTATTTTTTAAAGCTTGATTTAACTCAACAGCCATTTGTCTTTTATAAATCATACAGTTCTGCAAGGGACACTAGAGATGAAACTTCACGTTTTTAATTTATGACCCTTTTCTAAAGCTGTGTAAAGGGAAATGAAGTGGTAACATTTACAAACAAGTCAGTAAGGGACAGAATAGAAGTGCCAGTTAGCTTTTTTTAGAAGAATAATGGCCATTTAATTAAGAGTCGGCTCATATGTGTTGTTTATCCAGGGATGGTTTGCTAATCCGATACGTTTTTCATTCTCTAATTAAATAGATTCCACTCACTAAGAATCCGTTCTTTTAAAACAGGGAGAGAATTTGTAACCTCTGTTTTTAATATCAGACTAAATAATTGTGTAAATAATGCGATGAGAAAAGTTAGTGAAAGTGTAGCTAAGGACATGAATAACGTAAGCTGACGTCTTTAACTCTGAAACCCAGTGCCTCTGGATATAATGCTAAAACTGCATAATTAGGCTAGCATGGCTCTCTGTTTAGCTTATATCAGAATCTTTCCAAATGAGTGGCCTCCCTTGAGTTTCGCATAACCTGAGCTGTGCATACAAATCTCCTTTGGATTGTGTGTTGCTGTCTAACGACACGGACTCAAGCCATTATTACATGTTGGGTGTGATCATAAATTTTCCTCCTCACTTTAATCTATTTGTTTCTATGGGGCAGAACCAGAATTGACTTGTCTGCAGTTCTGCATTCTCAATGATCTAGAAGCACACACGTTTTTTGTCAGCCTCCCGCTAGGATTGTTGCTGTATCAGCCGACCCTCTCAGTTTGTAGCATAATATATTAAGCAACAGGTAACTGTTTTTGAATAGTAAGTGGAAACATGAATTTGAATTTGCAGGTGGGTGGGAGGGGGAAGGGCCGTGAGGAAGGTTTCAAATCAAAACCATAGGTTCTGTTTTACAGGAATTTTGCTATCATTATCTGGGAAGTGTTCTTAAAACTATTAGTCAAAGAGGCAGCAAAGCTCTGAAGATGCATTATCTGATATTTTTTCTTTGCTGTTGTGTTTTGTATGTAGTTATAAATACTGTAGATTTTTTGTGATTTTTTGCCAAAGTTGTTGTTCTATTTATACATTTTAATGTCTTAAGACAGTTTTTCAATGTCACAAAAAATTACTGCATATTTTGCAAAAAGAGCTCACTACCTTTAGCTTGCACATACTTGCAAAATTAATTAAAGGGGAAAAAAAGCTTTTTTGTTTTGTTTGGGGGGGTTTATTTGTTTGTTTTAAAGGGGATTTTGTAAAATATCCATATAAATAATGTATTTATCTTTGGAATTTGTACATTGCTTTTCCCCTCCATCCCCAGTTTATTTTATTGTGTATGTTTGCTATGTGAAAAGTGCTGATTTGTTTGGTCACTCACCGTTGTATTAGCTGTTTAAATGTGATTTTAAAACATTTCATTTATAGGGTTTTTTTAAGATTGTTTTAAACCATGCTTCCATTTTTTTATTTCCACCTAAAAGCCATTGTCTATTTTTGTATTATTTGTAAGTTAAGAAGTTTTTTCCAATATATGGCAAAAAGTAGCATATTATTCTTGTAGCATTTAGTTATGTAGATTTTAAAAAATATCCTTTGCTTTTGAGGCTTAACAAAAAATAATGCTGTTTTACTCTATTAATATGCATGGGATCTCTCCTCTTTGGAGTGACGCATTTTTGTGCATTAAATATGGGGAGAAACTTCATAGAACGCAATGAAAATACTTTCTTTCTTAAGTCTGCTTGTATATTTCTCTGTCTTTCACATAAATATAAACCAGCAGATTGGATGCCTTAACAATGCAAATCATATTCATTTCACTTGTACATTGTACTGTGCACCAGAACTGTCAATCATCACTAACATTCTAAGAAAAAAAAGGAATTGAAAAGCACAAAAGAACTGTTTTTGTTACCTTAAGACAATGTAACTTTTTTCTAGTAGAGCAAGAAATCATTTCCAACGATGCTGCAACTGTGCATGCTTCCTGTATGAATTTTGCAATGGTTTTCACTAGAAAGTCACAGTGTGATTTTTTTTGGGGGGAAGGGCAAATAAAAGAAAAAAAACTGGAAAATGTGAGAGACATCAATGTATTGCTTCTCTGTACTCGAAACGATTATTCCAATTCCCATAGTAAACAACAGCATGGCAATGTAATCAAATTTAAAGCCATATTTTGTCCAGTGACACCCTTGATTGGTCTTGTAGAACTCCATTCTAAGTTGTAGCCATTTAGACATCCATGTTAACCATGTACATTCGTAGCCTTTACTTCAAAGTCCAAAGATCCATGAACACCGTGTTTTGTTGCAGCTATTTATAGTGATCAGATGATAGGAAATTTATCAAAGTCTCCCTGCAAAAGACCCCTGTCTCTTACTAAGTAAAAGATGCCACTCCTTACAGAATATGGCTTTAAGTGGAAACGTTCAGATTTCAGTTTCAAAAGGTGAAGCTACACAATAACTGGATTGCATAAAGTATGCCTATTTCCTCACAGTTGTACTAGGATGCAGCTAAAATGAAGTCATCTCTGAAACTACTAACCTTTCACCTTCTTATCTAAATCTTTTTGAATAGACACACACACTGTACAGTTCTATTGTTAGAGAAACTAACTACTGTAGAGATTGTTATAATTTTTTTGCAGAAATTCAAGCTGTAAAAACTTTTCAACTTTCACAATATTTAATTAAAGTTACTTCCTGTCTGTGACTAGAGCCCCTGGTTGTGACTTTATTTATCTGCTTCTACTGCTCAACAGACCAGGATAACTATAACATGGAAGCTGGAAGCTCCTGAATTGTCCTTCTCAAAACACAGAGCAGCAAAAAGTGGCAGAATAGCACATGGAAATCTTCTCATGAAACGCCTCTCGTGTTGCATTGAAACTCCTCTTATACTGATTTCAGTGAACTTTTGCTTATCTTAAAAATGAAGCATTTATTGTTCTCATTTACATCACAGTATTACACTAAGGCCTCGAGGACAGATTCTAGCTGCATTATTGTACAGCGACTACGCACACTCATTGTGCAATAACATAGCTAGGATCAGTCCTTGCTCTGAAGAGCTTGCTGGCTCAATACCTAAGGCTGATGGAGGGTGGGAGAAAGGAAGTATCATCCCCATATTACAGCTGAGGCTCTGAGAGATTAAAGGCTTGATCCTGTGATCACTGAAGTCCATGGCATAACTCCCATCGACTTCAGTGGGGCAGAATCAGACCGTAAGTAACTTGCCCAACAGCCCACTGGAAATCTGTGGTACAGGCAAAAACTGAACCCAGGTGTCCTGAGTTGCAGTCCACTGCCTTCCCCTCAAGAGCACCCTTCCTTTCCAGAATGAAACTACCGGCTTCTGTAAGGAGATTCCACTTTGCCAGTCTTCATATTCAGCCTCTGTCGCCTACCAGATAGGCGTGATGTGCTTCATTCCAAAGAGTGTCCCCTCCCCGTCCTCCTCTGCTCTACCAACGCAGAGGAAAGAGGGGAAGTGGTTAGTAGCCCAGGGGTTGAAGATGTTGCTGCAATGGCACCTAAAACTGTTCTTTTAGACACAACAAATCCCGCATCCTGGCAGGGAGTTACACTAAATGACCCTTGTAATCCCTTCTAACCCTGCGGTTCTCTGATTCAAATGGCAGTGAAGTATAGCCTTTTGAGGGCTCTGTTACCAGACACAAAGCTGCTGATGCCCACCCTGACACCACCCTCAGAGCGAAGGTGGGAAAGGGATATTTTCCCAGGGATGTCACCTCTTTAATTTTTGTGCACAAAACAAAACAGCACCATTGCTCTCCCTGGGCTGGACTCCAACCTTCCCTAGCACCTGTTACCATACTGCCCTCGAGTGGCTGCAGTACAAAAAGGATAAGGGTCGTACTGTATAACTGGATACAAACCCAAACCCCCTCTGCTAAAAGAATATTAAAGTTGCAAAGCCAAGCACTCGCGTTAGGAGAGGCCAGAAGTCGAAGATCTTGTGCAACCGTCATAGATCCGTGGTGATAGACTCTTGCTCACCATCACCTAGGGAGTCTGCGGCCGAGCCAGGGACAGAATCCCTGGCTTCTGGCCCCAGCAGCGAAAGTTGCAAAGTTGTAAACAACTGAAAGCAGAAGCGTATGGAAGAGTTGAGCTTTAAAGAGAAAGGAGTTCTTAAGTTGAACTCTAGCAGAACTGCTGCTCTGCTATAATAGTAGAAAGTGTTAGCCAGTTCTCACTGTACTCATTACCCGCTCTGCCGAGGCTACCTGCTAGACGTTTACCATTAGCTCATAGCCAGTGTACTGTTTTGCTGGCCAAGGTGGTGTTGCTTGCCTGCTTTTGCGAGGCACTGAGCCCTGGCAGCTCTTGCTGCTGTATGATTGCTCAGCACCTCTGAAACGCAAACCCCGGCTGTATGTGGCCAATGCTTTGTTACAGTGCGTACAGTCCACCAGCCGTGTTACACAGCATGTCTGCAGGCAGGAATGCCAGGACCCAGTGTGTTCAGCGGACACTTATTTTTAGCCAATTCTGAAGACAGGTAGCGTGGGCCCACATAAACTGCAGGGACCCAAATGCTAATTAAGCCCGACTGAGAATCTGCACGCTCCAGACAAACTCAGCTATACACCCTGAACTCTGACCTCAGCTAGGAGGCGATGCGTTGGCTAGCCCCCCGCCTGTAATGGTCAAAGCTAAAATGGGGTGAGGGTGTGTGTGTGCGTGCCCTGTGGTTGGCGTGGAAAAGGAATTTATGAGCTGAGCATGGAGTGAGGGCAGCTGGATATTTTGGTGTTCAGGGGGGGGTCAGGTGTGTGAAATGGGGGGGGATGGTAATGCTGTGTAAACGGGTCATTTCCTTGCTTTTCAGGGGTTGCACTTTAATGTCACAAAGCTTTTGGTATGGGAATTTCCCCAGGCTTTTTAAAAGCTCAGTAAAATGAGGTGTCGCTGTCCCGCACAACGGGCTTCCCTCATAGTCTTGTGATCCCCTTCCCTAGTTCTGTGCTTCTGCTCATCCACGTTAGCC
The DNA here is from genome assembly GCA_033296515.1 of Macrochelys suwanniensis. NCBI lineage: Eukaryota > Metazoa > Chordata > Testudines > Chelydridae > Macrochelys > Macrochelys suwanniensis. The sequence goes on along the minus strand of CM065782.1, from coordinate 105,689,901 downwards.
CACTTCTCCATCCCCAGCTTCCTGCTACATCCTCACGCCTATGCCCCCTCTCCTCACTCTGCCTAGCATCCCAGTCCGTGACATCTCCTTACTCATGTAAGCGTTTCTCTCCGTGATGTGCAATGGGGTAGGGGCGTTAGGGGTAGGGAGAGGGGACAGCCAGCATGGGGACGCAGGCTGAAGACTGGGCTTCCCTAGCCCAACGGAGCTAGGCAGTGGGGGTGGGTTTGCTACAGGGAGACTAGGCACTAACCTCTAGTCCTAGTACTAACCTCTCTGCCTTTTCTAAAACGCTTCCCTCTAAAGTGCCCTGGGGTAACTTGCTTGGCAACGAACCCGAGTTTGCTCCCACCTGGGTCAATACTAATCTAGCCAGGATGCAAATGCATGGTTTACCCTAGGCCCCTAGCCCAAGTGCAGGGACGGCAGTTCTACCTGGCTCTTCTGGGTTTGCCTCGACTAGCAATGGTGAGTGGGGTTAGCTATACTAACATCAACCTGTTCCCTAGTGGCGAGACAGGCTAAGACTTTTCACTTAGATTTAGCTGGGCAGGGGGCCGCCTGGGGCTGTGTTAGCTAACTTTAACCACCTGGGCTAGTCTAGACCAACCCTGGATGGTGTATGCAAGCGGTGGGGGAAATCGTGACACCTTCTCCCACCACAGACCCAAAGCACCTGCATCAAGGCCAGGCAGCCTCTGGCCTGATCCGGCGGCCTGATTCTGCCACCGTAGAGTAATACCTTACTCCGGCGAGCGTTTCCATGGACTTCAGTGGGGCTGGTAACGGCAGATGACACTGTCCCCTTCCCGGTGACAGGTATTAACTAAGCTGATGTTGCCCTTACTCATCTGACTGAGGACAGGAAATAAAGACGCCGCTCATCACTTGTCTGACCAGTAGGGCGGTAGTGTTACCGCTGTATGTGGCACTGGGTTGGCTGCTACTGGAATACCATGTCCAGCTGTGGTGTTGGCGCTCTAAAAAGGGACACTGACAACGTACTGGAAAGGATTCAGCTAAGAGCCACAAGACTGCCTCGTGGGGGGCGGGCGCGGAGGAAGGGGGCTGGACAATCCGTGTTACAGCGAGAGAGCTAAACTCAATCGATTTAGCTTACTGAAGACCAAGTTAAGAAGCAATTTGATAACGGGCTATAAGGACTGACAAGGAGAGTTGTGTGAGACCCTTTAAGCTAGCAGACAGCGGCAAAATAAGAGCCAATAGCTTAAAGGTGAAGTTAGAAAAATTCCAGGTGGAAATAAGTTGCCCTTTTTTTAACACGGAGGGTGATTAACCATTGGGATCGCCCTATCCAGGGAAGTAGTTGGCATCCCAACTTGGAGTGCTAACAGCGTGATGGGCTCTCTTTTTGAAACAGATGCTCTAATTCAACCCCAAGCTACTGGGCTCAGTAGCATTCCCTTACACAATAGGGTAGCAACAGTGCCCCCCACTGCAGGGATCACTGCATGAACCTCTATGAGGCGGTCGGTGCAGCAAGGCAGAGAAGATGATCCTAGCAGTTGCTTCTGGCCTTATAAATCGATGGACTGTTGGAATGAACTGCTCCCTTCATCTCGATGGCCTGTTGACACTGCAGTCTAATGATGGACATGTCCCCGTTGTTGCCTTTTTCCCAGCTACTGTGCATCTCCGCTGGCGGCAGTGAGGCGCAATGGGAACATTCAGCCTGCTGTAAGGGATAGAGTGCTGGGGTGCCCTCTGGGCCAGCCCGAGGAGTTCCAGGCCCTACTCTACCTAGGAGAGAACTGGAGCGTGGGGGAAGAAACACCCGATGTGGAGGGTAGGGATACATGAGCCACTTCTGGGCTTCCCCACGTGCTTCCCTAGACAAAGAGGGCAGGAAAAGACTTTGTCACCCGCCATTTTCACTTTCTGGTTACTACTGACTGTTCGTGGAGCCAGAATCTGCCATGTGTCTTCCTCTCCCGCCTGGCAGCTTCCTTGCTTCGTGCAACACAAGCAGGCGGCCAGGAGGGGGCAGCACGGAGAGAAGCAGGGGTAGTTCTCGGCTAGCCACGGGAAAACCACGTAGTGAGGGACTGGCCCTGCCCCTAAATGCTCGCCATCTAATGAGAGAAGGCAAAGAGGTAGTGTTAGCCCTTTTTTAGAGCCGGGGAACTGGGAGCATGTGCCCAACATCACACAGGGGCCCGGGGCAGAAGGGAGAATTAAACCCACATCTCCTGAGTCCCAGTCCAGCATTGTAACACAATCAGCCATCCTCTTTTCTGCTACGCCCATCAAATGAGCTCTGTGGCCCCTTTGCGGGTCACCTGGAAGATGGCGTTAGGGGAGACCCGTTTGCATGGGTTAGCCTGATACAGGGAAGCCCCAGCCCAGGAGCTGAGTTGCACGAATGGGACACAGGGAGGTTTCAGGACACCGGTAAGGGAGCCTGGGTATCAACTTGCAGAAACCCCCAGACCCAAACTTGCCACTCTGGGACGTTGGCTGAGGCCAGCCTTCCCCTCTGCCACCGCCAGAGCATGCTGGCTTGGCGGGCTGCCCTCAGGCGGGCGGGGAAGCCATACATCACGCTGCCCCACCCCCCACATCCGTATTTCACAGCGACTTGCTCCCTGTGTCAGCCAGGCTCATGTGTCGCCATCCCGACCCATTCACGCTGCACCGCTACCACTGCCACGGCTTTCCCTTCAACCTCTGCCACATCATCAGCTTCTCCAGAGGGTTCCATATTTATATTAGGGGGAAAATGCAGTTGCCAGGATTGGAAATATTTTGTTACCTTTTTTTACTTAAGTACGAGGCATTTTTATCTGCGCTCTCTGGAGACGTATGCTACAGTGGGACTGATTTTATCCACTTACTCAATGCACTTTAGTTCAATAATGATTACAGAACTTCTACATAATATATTAGGCAGAGCTGATTTCCCAAGGTTTGTAGCCCTCAATCTCCCCAAGCATTTAAAACGAGTCTTTTTTGCTAGGTGTGCAATGACTGATATGCTCTGCCGCAGTCAGGATTTCACACTCATAGCAGCCATGGGCCAGGCCTGAAAGATGGGGCAGGCTATCCCAAAGGGTGCAGCCGAGCTGGCATAAGAAAAAGGCCCAGTTCAGGTTTGGGCCATGGGGGTAGTTCATTGCTTGCGCTGCAAGGTGGGGGGGAGGTAACAGCGTGCGTTGGCCCAACAGCTGTTGGTGAACCAGACAAGCGTTTGCATTTACACCGTGGTCTCCTACAGGTTTATTCTAGCGCTGTTCAGTCTCCTCCGCACCAGCACTGTACAATGACACGCCATGTAGGCCCGAATGGCCAGGCACTCGGGGGCCCCCCCACACACTGGGCGAGGTTTTTGTGGCACTAGGCTGAGCTGGCCGCTTAGGGACTGTCTATGCTGCAATTCGATGCCCACAGCTGGCCTGTGTCCGCAGACTCAGGCTTGCGGGGCTCTGGCTAAGGCGTGTTTAACTGTAGTGTAGCCGCCCGGGCTGCACCCCGAGCGCTGGGCTCATAGAGGCAGGAACGCGGGGTGCGGGGGGGGGGTGCAGCAGCACACCCTGGTTTGAAGTGGTTTTCATTGCGTACAGGGATTACAGTTTTGTTTAATGGCTTTCAGCACCTGCCCACTATAAACATTGTTTTGGCACCTAGGGCTAAGCCCCCCCCCCCCCCCACGCCCCCAAAGGGTCCCAGAACGCAGACCCGGACTGAATGTTTCCACCACAATTAACCAGCCGCACTGGCCCTAGGCGCTGACTCCATGGGTGCTCCAGGGCGCACGAGGCACAGTCATAGGCGGCAGGTGAGGCTTTGTTTGGGGTGGCGGGCGGGAGCGCTGGAAGCTTCCCTAGAAGTGTCAGGGGGGCACCGGTGCCTGGACCGTGACCCTGCCTCCTGTTCCACCGCACAGCCCCACCCTTCCTCGGCTTCCCCCCACCCGAGGCCGTGTGCGTGCACCACCCTCACCCCGCCTTGAGCCCTGATCCCCCTCTCCCTCTTCCGCTGAGTACCCCTCCCCTGAGGCACCCCCCCCGACCCCCGTCTGCTGCCTGCTCCTCTCTGCCCCTTTCCCCGAGGCGCATCCCCCACTGCGAGCCCAATGATGGTCACATGAGGAGAATAAGAAGGATGTGTATCAATATGCTGAACAGAGCCTCCCCCAAAACTCCCCCCCACAGCTCAACACACACCCTGCTTCAAAAGCACCTACTGGAAAAAACAAAAGTCAGCACCTGTGGCGCTAGCCCAGGCCCTGTGAGCCCCCGTCAGCCGGCACGGGCCAGCCGGGGGCTTTCAGTGCAGTGTAGCCACACACTTATTTATGTGTCTAAAAATGAGCGGCGTCTGCCCCTGCCGCCCCCCTGCCCCCCCTGCATGGGTATTTCATGGCTCTGAACAGTGGCAGATTAGCCACTGGGCCTACAGCGCCCATGCCCAGGGGCACTGGTCAACTGGGGACGCACCCCGTTCCCCCACCCCGACCGTGTCCCCACAGAAGGTGGGGAGGGGGTGGGGGAAGCCCCCAGCGCTCCAACCCGTCCCCGGCAGAAGTGCAGGGGGTGGCGGGGGAAGCCCGAGCACTGGGACCGCCCCCCACTGCGGCCCCGGGAAGCAGCCTCACAGCTGGGGGAGCGCTCATGCCCCACTGCGGCCTCGGGCTGGGGAAGGCGGGGGCAGGGCTTCTATGGTCTTGGGGCCACAGTGCGGGGGGGAGCATAATGTAGCAAACGGGTTGAGGAGCTGCAATGGGGGTGGGTGGAATGGGGGGACCCCGGGAAGGAGCAGAAAGAGGTGGAACTGGGGGGGGCAGTGCCGCAGGCAGACGGGGCAGAATGGGGGGGGCGGGCCCACAGGTGGAAGGGGCAGGGAGGGCCCTCCCCGCCCATGTGCTTTGTCCCAGGGCCCCAGGAAACCTTAGTCCGCCTCTGGCCCTGAAGTGTTGCACCAAATCGCCCCAAAAGTTGAGAGGCTCAGGGCCAAATCCAGCTCGCCAGCCGCTATGAGCCTGGCTGGCCAAGTAACACCTGCAGGCTCTACAAATCTAGCCATGCAGCCTCTGTGACTCCCCCTCACCCCCGCAAGCCATCTGCTTGGCCCACTGGCTTTGACGCCAACGCAGCAAGGACCCCTCCCTCTTCAAAAGTGGCCAGTGGAGGCTGAGAAAGGACACCTGAGACTTGCCCCCCAGCGGCCGGCAAGCAGACATTGAAGGCTAGGGGACTAAGGAGAGCCAAGGGAGAGAGAGGCAGCATGAGAGAGAGACAAGGAGGTGCTGGGAGGATGGAAAAGAGGGCAGGAGAAAGTGTGGCAGGTCTCTCCCCCCAGAAGCTAGGAAGTGGTAAGTGGATTCCCCCCGCAACCAAAGCAGCCAGGACAGACACAGTCAAGTGGCCATTTCAATGTTGCCAACTCATGTGACAAGTGGAGTATAGTGAATCAAGAGCATCTCAGTGTCCATTAAGTTTCTAGCCATCAGGGTGCCAAAGAAAAGCTTGAAAATAGCTCAAACCCCTCCCTCCCCCCCTCCCCCCACGAAGACACAAGCGCCCAACAAGTATTAATTTAAAAAAGCCATCGCATGACTGGGCGGGGCAGCGGGGAGCAGGAACTGACTTGAACCCTGGGCTTGGCAAAGCCGGCATTTGAGGTTGAATTTGGAGCCTGAACTGATCATATAGTGGGTGGCTTCCCAAAAAGGCTCACAGACAAATGCCACTTAGCTCTATTTGCTGGGGGAAGGCAGGTGGGCACTGAGGGCGCCGACGCCTTATTTATGAGAGGGTGGGATCAGCAGTTCTGCATATGTGACTCAAGGCCTTCAGGCCTTGTGTGCTGCACTCCTGTAACCCACCCATGGCTAACCCAAACACCAGTCACCAGTCAGCCATCCTCATGTGTTGCTGCTGCTGTCATATGTCACCCTCTGGTCAGTCAATGTGTGTTATGTACCCCCCCCCCCCCCCCCCGCTGTGCCCATGTGGCACAAGGTGTGAGTCCGTGACCATTCCCAGCTACAGAGCCTGGAACCTTAGCTCAAGCTGTAGAGACTCATGGCGTACCTTGGTCCTGGCCTCAGTAGTACCTTATGGCAAGGCGTTCCATGGGCTAATTGGATTTATTATCCATCAAGTGTTATGCATTAGGGTAAGGAATTAAGACCGATGTTCCCTAATCTGGGCAGATTTTGAGGGCACTGGAGGGGGTGTAGATACACGGGATGGCACGGCCTTTTACAAAAGTCATAAGCGTCTGGAAGAGCTGTCTGGCAAGAAGAAATGCAGCTGAGTCGTCTTGCACTAACCTGATTAAAAAGGTCCTTTGGAAAAAAAACCCTCTTATCGCCATGAAAATCTTTACACTCTGTTGCTTGTTTGCCTGATTAACTTTATAATTACTTAATGCAGGGAAATAGCAGTGCAGTTACCTGCAAATGGCTGTTTTGACAATTTGAATGCAAATCGCAAGCTGTAAAAAACAAAGACTCACGCAACAACAAAAACGAATGGAACACCAGGCAAGGTATTCGAAAAATACCACGTAACGCTTCTGCCTGCTCTTCCTGGAGCACGGTCTCTGAGCTCCCACAATTCCGCCGCCTGCTCCCAAAGCCGTCGGAAGAATTCATTAATCGTTGATACATATTGTGGGTTTCAGGCAGTCGCCTTGATCCCCCGCTTGCAGGTAAACGTATGCTGGGCCGAGCAGGCTGGGGAATATTGTGCTTCTCTCATCACAGCCCTGGTGCTGAGGCAGAGCTACCTTGCTACAGGTGACTCGGTAAGACTGCACTGATCTTTATATCAAAATGCTCAGGGGCGCGCGGGTGTCAGCGTGTAGCACCGTGTTCCGCTTTACCATCACTGTTATGCCCGCTACGTTTTAAACACTACAGATCAGCTATAACAACACTGAATATTTATTTTATTTCAACTATCACTCTTGTTTGTCAGGTGTATTTTTATGCACAGCAGGTGCACCCTAATGGTGTTAAGGACTAAACAGAAAATTGACGGGCTCAGACACCCATTAGCTAATGGATTACTAAGCAAAAGGGACTCTGTTTAACCCCAGTGCACTTAGCCCACGGTTGGGAGGAATGTTAAAGACTATAAGCTAACACTCCATCTTCACGTCATGGACCCAGGGGAAGAGAGCTCAAACTTGAATGCAGCTCCTTTGATAGACAGGTGAGTGAACATGGCTATCATTATGTAATCACACAGCTTTGGGACTATTTATCATCTACACAACATGCCCCATGAACACCTAAACCGGCTTGACCTGCTTTGCTGTGAGGCTGTCATTGCAACTTGATAGGCGTATGGAAGGGGTTAAGCAGAATAAAATGATAGCAAAGAGAGCAAATGCCCACCTTCCACCTAGAAAGAGAGCAGAGTGAGTCTACAGCCGGGGGACTGATGCGTGAGTGTCTATTATCCAGAATACTGTACACCTTAGTAAAACATGGCATGTTGTTAATTTACAAAGATCTTCTTCCTACCCAGTCTTTAATCATTTATTTCAGATAGATGTGGCTCATTAGCATTGGAGCAATACCATCACTTTTTCCCCTCTAAAGCCCATGATTTTATTGGCCTATTAACAGTTTGATTTGTTGTCAGAGGCAACAGGGAAGGATTCCAAATCAGCTACCATCTTATCCTACAGGTATCCAGCAGAATGAATAACTGAGACAATAAAATCCAAGCAAGATGCACAAAGGTTATGTGTTCTAAATTCTTTAGCCTTTTACATCATATTTTATGTTTCCTTTCAAGTACAAATACACAGCTCTGTACAATCTGAGCCAGAGTTCGAAACGAGATTGTCATAAAAGAAACAGACTAGAAAAGGTCATCTTTGCAATTCAGGATTTGCCTTCCTCCATGGAAACAAGTCACATTGGCTCTCACTGCCCACCTACACAATAAGGAACAACCTTGCGACATTCTATGGATACCAGTTAAAGGCCTAAGTCTGAACACAAGCATAGGCTTCATTTTACCCATGGGAGGAGTTCCACAGATTTCTAAGGGATGGTTCTAGAGCTTGAAGCTAAGCATGGGCAGGTCTGTTTTCAGGATGGAGGCGAAGGGGAGGAATCCGAAGACCACTAAAATCTGGAGAGGGTAAAATTTGTCACTGTGGCTCTATGGATATGTCTACCCTAAACCCAGGTCAATGGGACCCAGGCTTGTGGATTTGGTGTGTCCAAGCCTGTACTTGAGCATCCACACTGCATTGTAAACTTTAGTTTGCAAATGCTGGCCCAGGGTCTCACAGCTGTGTTACCGTGTGTCCGTCCTGCGCTACGCGGCTCTTTTGATTTGGGTCTGTGGCTTGACGGGCATCCACACTGCAAAATGCCCAGGCTTGGACCTGAATCTCAGCGGGATTTAGGCTCTGTCCCAAGCCTCCCACCCCACCCCACCCCAAGCAGGGTCCTAGGACCAGGGTCCTGAGTGCTTGCTGGCTCAATTCAGACTGATCTGTGTGTGAACAGAAGTGGGAGTATGGCTCCGAGCCCTGCTTACTGTCGGGGGGTAGCCATACTCTAAGGCAGGCCTGCACAACTCGTAAAGCGGTGAGGGCCATATTACTCCGAAGAAAACAGCCGAGGGCCGAAACTCTTCTCCCGCCCACCAAAGTTGTTGAGCAAAAAAAAAAAACGGCTGTATGTTGTGCAGGCCTGCTCTAAGGATACATCTACAGTGCATTAAAAAAACCCAAACCATGGGCAGTGAGTCTCAGAGCCTGAGTCACCTGAGTCAGACGTGTGCTATAGGGCTCGGAGAGCCTTCAAGGACCACCTCTCATAACTGGGATGGGATTTAGGTGCCTAATTCCCTTAGGCACCTTTTAAAATCCCAACCAAACTCTAGGGGTGAAATCTTGGCTCTATTCCAATCAATGGCAAAACTCTCCCTGATGACAGTGGAGCCAGGATTGTAACCTAGGTCACCTAAGCAGCATATGGAGCAGCACAAAGAATACACTGATATTCAATGGAAAGAGAATTGTACTGCTGGTAATGAAGCCAAACTAAAGTTACAGAACCACAACTGAATCCAAAGAACACATCGGATACAACTTCAGCTGCATCCTTTGAGCGTGAGAGAGTTTAAAACACTTATCTAAGCGCATGTCCAACATAGCAACTGGTTTGTTTGCTCCTGGACAATCATTTTACTGAACTTCAAGATCACCAGGGTATTTATTTAATTCAGATTCTCTATTGTTCTTCTGCCATATTGCTGGAGTTAATTTACAGCAGATGCCAATCGTAACAGTAGTCGCCTCCCCAGTAGTGGTTCCCATTTGGCAAGCTCACTACATGGAAAGCAGCATGAGAGAACAGAAGGGGGTTTCTCTCTCTAATATCACCTTCCCCTGCGATAGACTATCTTGTCCACTACATCAGCACACACTTGGCTGAGCAGTGCTGCGGAGCTGACAGCTGCTTTGGGGAAAAAAAGTCTCTCTGTTTTCACCATCACAACTCCTCCAGCATGGTCTCTTCAGGTCAGGGCAGGCACCCGTCACATGGGTCATACGGTGATCCTCAAGGTCCTGCCCATTTTTGTCACCATATTTAATGGAAACAAGGTGCCGCATGCATCAGACTTCTGCAGCGCAGCCACGCTGCTTTATCTAAAAGTTTCATGGTGTGATGAACTTAAAGGTTTGGGATTTTTTAATTTTTTTTGGTACTGCGGTCTGTTGGTGAACCCTTGAAACTCCCCTTACACTCTCTCTATCTCTCTCTTTACCACTCAAGAGCTGTCGCCAACAGATCTACTCTCATGCTGGGGAAAAAAAAAATCAGTAATTTATGCAAATTAGAAAACTGATTAGCATAAAGCTTCTACTCGTAATAGTGGGGTTACTGAAGTGGGTTGATAGGTAAAATGATCTCCTTAGTGATAATTAACTTTGATCTCTTAAATAACAGTTAACTTTAATAAAAGAGAGAACAAATGACATTTGCATCATGGCAACCGTAAAAAGGCAGAACATCAACTTTAGTTGCAGACTACTTGATAAGCCCTGTTCTCAAAGTGAATATACTAATTTAAAAGCAAAAATGACAAGATTTGTAAAGGACTGTTGGGTTTGTTCTTACAGTATGTGCAAATTCCCACGCACTGAGATGAGAAATTGCATATACTGATAGGAATAAATGTATACATAAATGAGACTGATCTGTATTTATCTACAACAAAATAATATAGAAAAGTCAATTACAGTATTTTTTCAGACATAACCACATGCCTGTGATGTAGGTAAATATTATCCCTATATGAATGTAACTGGGAAATGGACACAGAGCAGTTAAGAGACTTATCCAAGGTTACATGATGACTAGTGTCAGAGCCAACATGTCTGGCTTCTAGTCCTGTGGGCTAAACACTGGATGCTGTTCCTTCTCATTACTGAAGGTAACCAGAGTGTCCAAGGTAAATACACGGTGGGACAAGTTGTTAAGCGTAAGGGGTTCACACATGTAGGAGACCACTTAAAAAGAAGTGGGAAATGAACATGAAGTGGGCAATTATCTCTGCAGGCATAGGACAATGGAAGGAAAGTAGGCAGCTGGGTGTGTTACAAATTGTTGTAGTGGGCCATAAAACCAGAGTCTCTGCTAAGTCCATGGTTCAGCAGAGTGATGAATTTGAGTTCCTAGGCTCATCTTTTGAAGGTAGTGTGCAGGTTTTCTTGGAGGCTGAATAAGTGAGAGGTCAGCTATGGCATGATCGCTCTGTGAAAAGTGTTTGCCCACAGCTGATAGGGTGTTTTATCTTCCAACCCTTAGGGATGGCTTGGTGGTTTATTATAGGTGGGGCTATTAGCCTATTAGTCAGGCGGCCTGATACATCCCCATTATAAGACCCTGTTTTCAGTTGATCAGGTTTCGATTAAAAAAAGGACATTTTAACACCATTCTCTTTTCAGTAAAACATTCAGAAATGTTTCATTTTTGTTCCATTGTGGAAAGAAAACAAATCCTGAAACCTCAAAAGTTGCAATGAAATGGAATCGTCATTCTACCAACTGCTCCAACATGAGGGGAGAATTGGGACTGGCGGGACAAAGAGCTGAGGTGGGGGGTGGGAGTGGAAGGAGATTGGCCAAGAAGCCCAGGGAGGGAAACTGGGAGCCAGTGGGGATGGGAGTAGGAAAAGAGACAGAATGAGAAGCCAGGAGGGGAGAAACTGGGACTGGCTGGGCAAAGAGACTGGCACTCGGGGAGACAGGTTGGGATCTGGAAATAGGGGGGCTAGCTTGGGGAGGAAACAGGCAGAAGAGCTTTTTGCTCATTAGTGCACACTCCCCTCTGGAGCCTGGAATAGATCCCAAATGTTTGTGTCAGCAAATATTTGTGAAACCTGCTGCCAAAGTGTCTCCTCCCCCTCTCGTGCTGGTCCACATAAAGGAGGACAACCTACTACTAGTAGTATTTACTGTATTAGCTCAAGTGGGAGAGGAGTGTGTGGTGGATCTAAAGGTTCTGACTCTGCGGATGACCCATGTGGGTGTAAATATGATGCCACATGATAAACTTTATTTTTTCCAGTTTGTTTTTGTTCAAGCCTCATCAGGTTCCAGCCTCTTCCCTGATGCTTGCTAATCACAATGGCTTATCCCCCACTCATCCAGTGGTTGGAGCCTGGGTTCTTTATTTCAGCGCCTGGTGCCTCCACCTGAGGTGACTCCTCTCTGTGCCCGGGATGCTGTCCCTTGGGAAAATAACTAACTCTCCTACTCTGTTCACAAGGAATATATCCTTGTACACATACAACGCAACACATTAATATAAGCCCCAACCCATGAAATGCCACACTCAAAAAGAACAATATAACACAGGGGACTTTACTTGGGACAGGAAACAAAGGCTCGCAGGAAGGAAAGGATTGAGATTAACTAAAATACTAAAACACCAACAATATAACAGATTTTCCACCTCCCTGCATTCCCCACTGCACACAACTCTCAGCTCCCTCCCTAGCATCTTTCTGGGCAAATGGGACACTGAGGATAAGCCCTGCGACAAGTGCTGAAGTACTGGGAACTGGCTGGCTGACACAAAAAAAAGGGGTTCCCTTACTGTGTCTTCACCACTGAGTAGGGTAGGGTCCTTTCTTGGCTCCCTGGCCTGGAGTCCTATGGAGATCCTGGCTGGCTCTGGATACATGGTGCTAGGTTGGTTCTCTGCCTCCCCAACCGCTGGTCTCCGCTGGCCTGGCACTCCCCAGTCACGTACTAAATCCCGCAATAGCTCGAAGTCTCCTGTATTGTGAAGAGCGGGAGTTGAGTAGAAACACAAGAAGCCATGTTACTCCTCCCTCAGCTCCAAATTCAAACAGCACAAAAAACGAAACGAACCTTGTTCCCTTTGTCTCTGCATCAGGCTGTCCCCTCCCATTGAAAGACTGAGCTGTCATGGCTCCTCAGTGGCCCAGCAAACTGTTTACATAAATCACTCCATGTGACGTCCCCATTGGCTTTTATAGGAGTTTCCTATTTATTCTGTCCCCACCCCAGCGTCTAAGCAGGTTGGGAGATGGTGTCGTGAGGCACTAGAGCCATTGTTGTAGTCCAGAGGGTAGGCCCCGTACAGGCTTAGTTCAGTGTTCCAGGTTCCATTAATGCTCCAAAGCCAAGTACCCAAAAGTTAGAAAATGGCAGAATGAAGGTTGCTTGTGCACCCTGTGACGGGATGGGACTCACCACCACGACACCTCCCGCTGGCTAGTCCGGAAATTAGCTCTGGCAGCCACAGAGCACCCTCTGCTGGTGTTGTCCCGTCTGTCTTCTGCTGCGCTGATCTCCGGACCCGCGTTGCTCCCCGCTCGGCGATGTCCATTTCAGGACACTGCCCTCCGGCAGTGCCCCCTAGTCCACACTCGCCCCCTGCTGGGGAGGGGAGTTAACAGCAGTCTTCCAGGTCGCCCCTGCCTCAGTGGCCAACCACAACCCAAAGTCTCACTTCTCTCTGCAGGGGTATGTTTCAGTCTGATATGGCCACTTCCCCATGGCCAGGTGCAGCACAAGGGGGAGACCCAGGACTGCTCACTACTCTGGGTCCCAACTCAGGGACCCTCTAGTGGCCGCCTCTTCACCCTCCTTCTCTCCCCTCATCTGTCTGTCCTCCCTGAGTCACTTCCCCTCTGACCCCTTGCACCCTCTAGGCCCTTCTCTCAAGGCCTGGCTGGTATTGGGCTGGAGCTCTCTTCTGCTCCCCTGAGCCTGCCCAGCACTGCACTGTCCAGAGTGCTGTTCTCCTTACTTCAGGAGACAGACTTTCACCCTTGAAGGCCTGGGAGAGACTGACTGCTTTTCTCCTGGGCAGCCTTTATATAGGGCCTAGCCTGGCCCTGATTGGCTGCCTCCTCCTCCGCTCTGATTGGCTCTCCCACAGGCCCTCCCTGATTGTCTGCCAGTCTGTGCAGCCTCTCTGGCCTGCCTTAGCCCACTCTCGCCTGGGGGTGGGGCAGCCGCCCCACCACACACCCTTAATTCGGCCTCTTAGTGCGTATGCATTATGATAGAGTTTAATTTCATGATCACATACTATTTTTAACACAGGACCCCTGCCTCATTCAGTGCACTGGATGGACAGTGCTCATATTTAGCAGTGCTTTAATATTTTTTTTTCTCCTCGTTCAATGGGTGGCCCTGGGATTCATCATTTACTGCACTATTTAAACCTTGTTCTGGACACGGAATTATAAATTTCCTCATGGGCTTTTCTATGGAGCCCCCCACTATAGTATCCAAGTGCTTCCCAAACATTACTTGACTGATTTTTCACAACATCCCTGTGAGGGTATTATTCTCATTTTTCAGACAGGGAACTAAGACACAGATTAAGGTCAAAAGTATCCATTAACTCTTGGTGCCCAATGTGAAAAACCCAAGACCTTTCTGAGTACTTAGCATTATATAGTGATGTGTATGTTCAAACACAGCTTCCACTGACTTCAGTGGAGCTGTGTCCTCAGTACTTCTGGAAATCAGACCCCAGGTCACAAGTAGAAAATGGGGAACACACAATTGGTGACCACTTGTGAAAAGTTTAGTTTAAGTGACTTAACATCATCTAGGAATGCTGGCAGAGGCAAAAGTAGAATCCAGGTCTTCAGGGCAGCATTCAACTGCCTTGACCAAATGTCAAACATACAGCTAAGGTTAGCATAAAATCCTTCCTTTACCTATAAGGGGTCAATCAGTTCAATTAACCTAGTTGGCACCTGATCAGAAGGACCAATGGGGAAAGAAGATGCTTTCAAATCTGGGGTGGGGGGCGGCAGGAAGGTTTTGTTTTGTGCTCTTTGTGTATTCTTTCTCGGACGAGAGAGGGACCAGGCAGGAAAAAAACATCTCCTAAAGACATACCTGAAACGAGCCCCTAAAATTACAGAAATTGTAAGTAATAGCAAGGAAATGCGTAAAATTATCTTTTGTTTTAGCTTGTGAATTTTCCCTATGCCAAGAGGGAGGTTTATTCCTGTTTTTGTAACTTTGAAGCTAAGTTTAGAGGGGAATCCTCTGTGTTTTAAATCTTTTTATTTACCCTGTAAACTTACCTTCCATCCTGATTTTGCAGGTGTGATTATTTTACTTTTTGTTTTAAATAAAATTCTTCTTTTAAGAACCTGATTGATTTTCAGTGTCCTAAAAACCCAGGGGTTTGGTCTGTGCTCAAATTGTACCAATTGGTGAGGATATTATTCTCCAGCCTCCCCAGAAAAGGGGGTGAAATGGCTTGGGAGAATATTTTGGGGGGAAACAGGGACTCCAAGTGGCCCTTTTTCCTGGATTTTTATCTAAATCACTTGGTGGTGGCAGCAATACTGTCCAAGGACAAGGAAAGGATTTGTGCCTTGGGGAAGTTTTAACCTAAGCTTGTAGAAAAAAGCTTAGGAGGTCTTTCATGCAGGTCCCCATATCTGTACCCCAGAGTTCAGAGTGGGGAGGGAACCCTGACACCAAATTTACTCCGAATTTACAACAGTGGTCACTGAAGGAGAATATGATCCAATAGCAACACACAAAGATATACAAAGGATGAAAATTAACCCAGTGGCAAGAAGGAAGCAACACAATAAAACAAAGGTAGTCTTCCTTAGCTGGGAACATGGGAAGTGGCTTAAAGGTGTACCTTTTTAATAGTGAGAGGAAATAGGGCCCAGATGGATATATAGAGACCATTTCTACTTCTGAGATGAATTTGGGAAGATTTTGGGGAGGAAAAGATAGATTAGAGATGTCAAGATAAAAAGATGAATTTGCTGGAAATTTTTAATCTCAAATCTTGCTGGAATAGAATTTCAGGGGTTCTTTTCTCTCTGCTTGCCCTCAATATTTGCACACTATATATGCAATGCAGAAATATTTTAATGATACAAATTAAAATGGCCACTTTCCTTCTTTTCCTCCTTGTGGTTACATGAGTTCGGGCTTCCTTATTCCTTTCTTGTGGCCTGAATGACTGAATGAAGCCAATGCGCATATGTCGACTCTGCAATAAAACAGCTGCAGCTGGCACGTGCCAACTGACTTGGACTTGTGAGGCTCAGACTGGAGGGTTACACAATTGCGCTGTGAATGTTTGAGCACAGGCTGGGCTCTGAGACCTTCAGGGATCCCATTGACTTCAATAGTTGCTGGATCCAGTTCCAAGAAGCCATGCTTCCTGGATGGCCCAGTCTTGTCTAGACAGGAATTTTGGATTGTTTGTAGCCTGTGTTAACTGACTGCTAATTAACATTGGTTGTGTTAACTCAACTGTAAGAGATTTGCAGACATTTGTTTACCGACAGCTGAACCATGACCAGAAACAAATGCATGTGAACTGTTTAACTAGGACTGTCTTAAAAACAAAACAAAAAAAAATAAACATAAAAAACTTCAAAGGCATTTTTCCTCCCACTGGGTTCTAAATGGGCCCATTTCCCCCCATTTGTGACATTTTTAGCAAGATATGTTATCGACTTTTTTTTGGTTGTTGGTAAATGAACAATTTCTATTAGGATTTCAGTTAAACATTGATTTAGGAAAAATCAGAAAAAATAATTAAAAATGAAATATTTTTGATACTGTCAGCAAAGTTTTGCAAAAAAATTCATTTTGGAAAAAAGGGCGCTGTTTTGATGAAAAAGCTTTTCGATCAGCATGAGTGTCTACCTAATACAAACACACACACAAGGGTCTTCTAGTGTCTACATTTGCTGAGTGCCCCCCAAACTGATGATATACAATGCAGCAGTGACAGCATCCCTTTCATATGGATGTGGAACATGGACAGTTTACTGCAGATGCTTGAAGCAACCTGAAAAATTTCACATGCACTGTCTCCGCTCTCTCTGAAGGTCTGCTGCTGACACAAAGTCTCCAGCGTTAACATCCTTGAAAGAGCACTGACAAACAGCATCGAGGCAATGATCAGTGATGCTCAGCTTGGATGGACAGGGAATGTTATCAGAATGGGCAAAGCTAGACTCCTGAAAAAAGTTTTCTAGAGTGAGCTGAAACTCAGAAAGCACAGGAAGGGTTGTCAACAAAAACACTTCAAAGGCACTGTTAAGCAGAAGCTCGCCTAATACAGCATAAATATTGATAACTTCGAAGACAGCCACAGACAGAGCTGAATGGAGAGCAACTATCAATAAAAGTTGTAAACACTTTGAGGAAGACAGACACAAAAAACTGACTGAAAAAAGGGCCAAGTGCCATGCCAAGTCTTTGGTGGGAGCCTGCACATACTGTATGATACCTGTTCGTGAGCTTCTCCTTACTAATCAGCCAATACAGCCACGTGAGATCACATGTGATACCATGACATCATCATTGGGCATGACAGACAGCCATATATTTACAATTACAATTGTGTTAGTTAACACACATTAATTTGCAGTGAATAAAGCACATTTTACACCCCGAGTAAAATGTCTAAACAATGCCCGTATGACTAGCGAGGAGTTTCTCGCCAGATGGATTTTTTCCCTTGCTCATCACTAGGAACAACTGAATCAGTTCAGGTAAAATATAATGCAGATAAACGGAATCTTTATCCCAAATTCAAACTGAAACTTCATGAGGGTTTAATAGGTTTCATTTACTACTTTTTGCTCCACATCCCTTCACTTCAGGGTTCTGACCCAACTGAGAGTAGGCAAAGTGGACTAAAGAGTTGTGTTTGGCCTGCTTACGCCCTACTGTAATCGGAATGAAAAAAAATTCAATGCTGCCTTAAAATAGCAGGCCTGGTTTAAATGGAAAGCTCTAAAAGTCTTATCCTCACCTTTCCCAGACCTAAAAAAAGCAGCAAAAGTCTGTAAGCAGCATGTAATATGCCATACCATGTTGGCAATATTTAAACCCATCGAGTAGTGTTTCAACCTTAACCTTCATTCTAAATTTCCTGGCTCTTGTGGGTTTTATTCAGACCTCTTTTGTTCTAATGTCATTTTAATGAAGATTTTATATTGTACAGTTACAGCATATTCACTAAAATTAGAGCTGTCAAATTCTTTCATCATGAACTCTGAGGAAACTTATCTGGCTTCAGGCTTTGTTTACAAAGTTTGACTCTGGTTGCCTGATGTTTGCAAAGCTTTCAGGGAACGGGGGTCAAGTTTCAGGCACATTTACATCTCTTTCTGCTTTTATCAGAGATGAACAGAGAAGCTGATGTCGGGACCTATATTAGGCTGTGGGGTTTGGTTTTGTGGCCATGCCAAGGCTAAGGGCTGGGTTCATATTCAATGGTGCACAACTCTTGAGGGCTGTTTTGCTGATATTTTGTCCCAAATTGGAAGAAATCTCATGGGATCTGCTGATTTCATGAGATTTCCACCCTCCTGGACCACATGTGAATGAATTCCAGGAACAATACCCCCACCCCACAATTTGGATTTAACACTATAGAGACCTGTTCTTAGCCAAGGTTTCAAAACAAAACCACACTGAAATTTGGGAAGGGGGAAATATTTAGATATACCATTTCTACTGGGGACCATCCTTAGTAGAAACCAGGAGAAAGCACATGGTGAGGTTTCTAGTTTAGACCAGCTAAAACTGAGTGATTTCACTGAGTTTTGCTGGGTTTGTTTGCTCACAGAGAAACTCATAGGGATACTCAAGGGGTGGAAACCCACTTGAAAAAAACAACAAGCAGGATTTCATGAAGCCCAGTAAACCAAAATCTAGTTGTTTATCTCAGTGCTAGTTACCATCCGCACCCTATCCAAAGTGGTTGATATGCAGGTCAGTGGTGGAGACAGAAGACAACAGGAAAAGAGGTTGTATATAACTACAATATACACACGCACGCACACACAAATGTGTACACACAACTGAGAGAGAAGATTAGATTATTTTAAGTAGTTAATTTAAAACAGTATCTTAATAAAATCTATAGTTGAAGCTGTGTTGTTTCAGCACATTTCAATTCCTGGATACCATCTTAGAACCTTTGCTGTAGATTTAAAGTGCCAGGTACAGTAAGTCTCTGCAAAGAAGCTACTGCAACATCTTGATGTATTTCCTCTCTAGCTACTGCAGATACAGACCATTCTGACCACTCTCCAAATCATCTTATCTGTCAGCTCTCTTCCTTTGATACACATGAAGTTAAAGAGAAATGGCTGTCTTCCTAATTTCTATTTCCATCTAATGTCAGGGGAAAAGGGAAGGCAAATTTTAAAAAAAAATCCACTTTTTTTTATGCATCTTTTAAAAAGAAGAGGAATTTTTTTATGGTACTTAATAGACCTTCCTTGCAATTTAAAACTGATTTCCAGGAGCTCAGCTATTCAAATCTCCAAAGCCTATTTGAAGGCACATCTGAAGGCGCACCCTGCAACCTGTGTGTAGCAAACTCTTTTGAATCTTGTCCTTGAAACAAAAATTAGTGCCCCATGGGAACTCGGCAGTGCAGACAACCAGTAACTGCAGAATGACTGAAAGCAGAGCCAAGAGTCCTTGCAGCCGGGAGGGAGGAAAGGGATGAGAGAGAGAGAGTGTGAAGATGAGAAAAGCCTTCAGGAGCCATTTGGGAGACAGTCACTGGGAAGAAGAAAGAAAGACATGCACTAAAACCAACAGAAACACAGGTGGAAATGGCCTACTGGGAAATCAGGCTGTCAACAAACAAAAGCCGAAGGCCAGAAATCAGTTTCAGTAGCAGCCCCTGCTAACAGGGCTTCAGTGTTCAGTAAATAAATTAGCAGCAGCTTTGACTGTTTGGAAATTAGTAGCGACACCATGAAAGAAGCAAATGACTTGCTTTTATCTGGAGTGGAAGCATTAAACTTCCAAAGAAATCCTCGCCTGTGTAAAGAGAAACAGAGCTGGTTACATCAGCCCAGGTTCAAATAATACAAATAATAAAAGTTTCTTTTCATTTACCAGCGGCTCAGAACGTCATTTAGAGCTAACCAGACCCATCTACCTCTGGGCCATTTCTGACAGCAACTCCCCCTAGGATAGTTTGTCACTTAGGATACATGATATAAAAACATGATAAGTATATATATATATATTTGAAAGTAAAATAGGGTTTGGACATTATGCAATTAATAGGAGACTTTGGATCCGATTCTCAGCTGGTGCAAATCAGCAAATCTCCACTGACTGCAGGGAAGCTGTGCTGAATTACCTCGGCTGACGATCTGGCCCTTCGTCTGTAATTAAACAGGAGATAAGTGAGGGGCTGGGCAGTGCAGTCACTCAGTGAGACCCTGATTCAGGAAAGCACTTAAGCATCAGCTGAATGGTAAGCACATCCTTAAATCCCATTGACTTTATTGGGATTTAAACACATGCTTAAATTAAGCACATGCTCAAGTGCCCTTTCTGCCTAGGGATGCTTACCGAATCTGGGCTGGTGGTTAGCTGTGTATATTTGTTGCAATACATAAGTATAAAAGAAGCATCAGTGCCACACCCTGGGTGCCTTTGACACCAAATAGAAAAACATTCTGATGAGAAATAAACCTGCAGCTACCGAATGGGAAGAGCCTTTTCTATCTATATTTCATTTCCGTGATGTCTGCCGTGCTGCGTGGGTTGGTGGCTGAAGGCATGTCAAAGCAGCACGGCTTGCACTTGGAATGGAGGGAGGGGCTGTCTGAGGCGGTTCTGAGGCTGTCTGAGGTGGTTCTTAGATCCTATGGGAATTCGTCCCCCAGCCCCAGAGACAGCTCCATCTCCTGCACAGAGGAGCTCTCCCCCTGCCATGGACAGCTCCTTGAGGAGCAGAGTTGTTGGCCACCGGCCTCATCCCCATGTATCAGTCCTTTCTTATAGGTATCCTGTGCCCAGGCCACTGCCACATAAGGCACCTGCCACATAAGGACAGAGATTTTGAATTTGACCTGATGTGAGCTCTCATTCATAACCAATCTCAGGCAGACAGGATTGGCTCCCATTGTCCCATTGGTGTGGGGGGAGGAGAGATAGTTCAGTGGTTTGAGCATTGGCCTGCTAAACCCAGGGTTGTGAGTTCAATTCTTGAAGAGGCCATTTAGGGCTCTGGGGCAAAAAAAATCTGTCAAGGGACAGTACTTGGTCCTGCTAGTGACGGCAGGGGACTGGACTCAATGACCTTTCAAGGTCCTTCCAGCTCTATGAGATAGGCATATCTCAATTATTAATAGTAATTGTGCCTGGCTCACATCTTTAGTCCTCACTTCCACGACAAGTAAATTTTACTCACACGTTTCCAGAGGAGAAAGGAAATCTGAGACAAACTGCTAGGATTACGTGGTACGTGGTAGCAGCCGGCATGGATCTGTGAAACACGCCCAGCTGTAAGGAGAATTTAGTTCCATTAAGGCCCATATCACGTATCTCGGTGTTAAGTAAACTCAGCATTGCACAGGAAGTTCAATAAACAAACCTGAGTTCTATTGCCCGGATAATAATACAATAAGGTAGATAAAAGAATCTATTCAATGGATAGGAACCAGTGAGTTATCATCAATGAGTTTATGTCCGAAGAGAAGGAGGTATCAATTGGTCTCCCACAGGAATTGATACTGGGGCTGGTATTAATCAATATACTCATTAGCAGCCTAGAGGAGAATGTACATTCAATGATCATCAGTTCTGTGGAAGATGCAAAGGAAGGGGGAAGAGATGGCAAAGGGAGAATATGACCTATCAACAATAGAGTTGAAACTGGTAAACATAGGGATTTTGCCAGACCAGTAGGAGATGAGATGTAATACTATGTACAACTAGAGATGAATATCACAGTATAAATATAAGTGAGGGGATGGTGTCTGAAATGAAACCTGGGAGACCACAACTGACAAACTTAGCAGGACTTCATGGTGCAATGCCATTGTAGAAGGCCTAAATCATGGAAACACGTGCAAGAGAAATGGCAAAACTATCATTTTGCAATATGCTTGGAGTAAACTGAACTATACTTACAGCCAAGAGTCAGGAAGGACGTTTAATAAAAGGATGAGTTAAGATTAAAGAAGGAAATGGAAGGCTAGTATACTTAAGCATGAAGCAGAAGAAAAATTGCATGAGTAATGGAAGTGGGGAATTTATTTGCTTTGGGGTTAAAACATTGTTGTATGTATCACTGCACAGTTGATGCTGGCTTTTTCCATGTTTCCAAATGTATTTTTGCAATCTTAATCCTAGGGGGTTGAGCTTTTGTTAAATATTTGTGTATTCATGTGTCTTATAAAAATACACCAGTCACTTGAGGGGGAAGAAATGCTGGTGAACCTGGGACCCAGTTTGTCTTAATCTATCTTTGCACAAAGACCATGCTAGGGGCAAGGAAGGGGATGGGTGAGATGATCAATGGAATTTAAGACCAGGAGGGACCATTCTGAACATCTAGTCTGACCCCCATGCATTACACAGGCCATAATATTTCGGCCAGTGATTCCTTCATCAAGCCCATAACTACCAGTTCAACTAGACCATCTCTTTTAGAAATCCATCTAAATCTTGACTTAAAGACTTCACAAGATGGAGAATCTACCACTGTCCTTCACAAATTTTTCCAAAGATGAGTTGCCCTCACAGTTAAAAATGTGTGCCTTATTCCCAGCATGAATTTGGCTAGCTTCATCTTCCAGCTATTGGATCACATTATTGCTTTATCTACTAAATTAAAGAAACTTCTGCTTTCAAAAATCTCTCCATCTAGTTTCCTAGTGGCACCATCTAGCTATATAGTTTATTAGCAATAATCAATATTATATATATTTTTATGATAACTTTCATTGGATTCTTGTCGGGTTCAATATGAGTAGAACCTGGTCTTGTTCAGCAAAAGCTAGAGCTTTGTGATGGAAAATAAGAAATCTTTAAACTACGGTTCTTGGAGGCATGTTTTGTGATGTTACTGTGCCATGCAGCAGGGTCTCCTATTCCCATTAGTTGTGAGAAAAGGATAAAATTACTCCTCTACATTAGAAAAAAATCACAGCTAAACCTTTGCTAGTTCTGTAAATTTTAAATCCCCATTTTCTCTCACTAGTACAAATAAAAAAAAACCCCATAGATGGCTGGACAAACCTATCAAGAGTTCAAAGCAATCAAGTGTGAATTTCCCCTGTCAAACTGTTAACAAAACGGAAAACCTTTGACTGAGAGGTAACTTAGGAGATAAGTAGTTAGATGGATTCTACAGACAACAAGACACAAACAAATTAAACGTATTTCACTGAAACACTGATATAATTTCCCTCCTGAGAATATCTAAGACTGACAAAATAAACAAAGAAATAACATGTTTCTTAACTTGTGAAATGTGACAGTCAATGGCATATGGCAAAACAAGAGTAAGCAGCGCTGGAAGTTCTCAGTGCAAATATGCTTCTTGGAAACTACGAGGCTATATCTTCTCTTCAAACTCCTACTAACTTTGCTTTTTCGAGCAGCCCCTCTTTTCGGTTTCCAACACACCCTGTCATTCAGGCTGGTTGTGAGATCGGAGAGCCGCACGTTCTGGGAAACACGCAGGTAAGCGTTTTGCACTCCAATGACATCTTCTACAGGCCCCGATTCAGCACTCCATCTCTGTGCAACAAAGCACTTGGCCATATGCTGAACTTTGGCTTCAGTGGAATTTAAGTGTGCCCTTAAGTACTTGACTAAATATAAATGGACTTCAGCATGTGCTCGGATGCTTTATAGGATCAGGGCTGGAGTGGGCAAACCTGATGAGCTGTGCATTCTCATGGTGCCCATTTCTGTCAGCCATGATTTCAACTGATTGTGGAGATTTTAAAATCATAGAAATCTTATGACCTGTTGGGCTTTTCCCTCCTCACGAGCAAATGTCAGCTCAGTGATTATTGCATCTAGAAATCAGTCAGCCAACATAATATAGTGACCTCACTGGCTCAATGAAAGCAGAGAGAGTCAACCAAAGAGTCCGAGAGAGTCCTCAGCGATCACCGTGATGGTCATGATGTGTGTGAAATCATTGACACGGCCAACTACTGTGCAGCTTACATTTTCTTGTTACTCCCAGCAGTCATTTTCCTGTGAGCAATCCATATGTCACTTACACATATTCCAGTTAGCCTTCCCAGTTCATACACACGTACTAATTCTTTCATTGTCTTTTAGTTCGTAGCTTGCCTGTAAAATGTCAGGGTTCTTTTCCTAAGTTACAACTGCTTGCACTTTAAAAGTTTATCATGGAAAACAGACGGTTTTTGTGACTGAGAGCTGCAACGAAGATGGGGAAAGGATATGGATCTTTTCACCTCTGGTGCGAATTTAGCACAAGTCACTAGTGACTAAAAGTCATTTAGAGATGTGTAGAAATGCCCAGTTCCTCATCTACCAGCCCAATTGACATTAACCTTGTTACCCTTGTTCTAAAGTATTTGTATGGCCCCCATCACAGTCCTTAATGTATTTATCCTCACACAACACCCTTGTGAGGTAGGGAAGCAATACAATCACCATGTCACAGATGGGAAACTGAGGTCCAGAGAGACTAAATGACTTGCCCAAGGTGTCAGGGGAAGGCTGTGTCAGAGCAAGGAATTAAAGCTGGGTGTGCTGAGTCATAGGCTGGCAGCATATCCATTGGGCCATCTTTTCTGTCTCCTTGGCAGTTCCAGCAGAGAAGCCAATTGCTGACTGGCCATAAATACTGAGCTATCCTATCATTCCTAGCTGTGTTCTTTCTGGAATAGAAGTAGCACACAATGGGGAGTGGAAGCAGGAGAGGAAATCTAGCACTCTCACTGCGCATGCTGTAACTGTTTTGATTACGGAGAACTTCCCTTCCCGTGAGTGTC
The DNA here is from genome assembly GCA_033296515.1 of Macrochelys suwanniensis. NCBI lineage: Eukaryota > Metazoa > Chordata > Testudines > Chelydridae > Macrochelys > Macrochelys suwanniensis. Next base: position 105,665,611 of record CM065782.1, on the reverse strand, counting down.
AGGTGGGCTTCTCCCGCCAGCTGCACACTCACAAAAATAATAATGAAAGACACACAATGCAAAACAGAACCACCACCTAATGGCCCAATCTGGGGATGGATTTCCTGAGATAATGAGCCCTGGCAGTTCCCATTGGCTTCCCTGTAAAATCTGGGTGCTCATTACACCTGAAAAATCTGGCCCCTAATATATGTTTTTGTTTCTTCCGCCACCAAAGAGCATTCATTGTACATATGAGCTAGATTTTTTCAAGTATGTGAGGGAGCCTGTCAATTTCCATCCCCCAAAAAAGCGTCAATTACACAATGCCGCATTCCCTTTCACCTCTTGTCTGATAACATTAATGAGCTCTGTAACTTACAGCCCCGTACAGTTATGTTGGCACTATCAGAAGCACTAATGCAAATTGAAGCTTTTCTGTGCTCTCAAACACTAACGCACCATTCATTTCCTACTGATTAGTCTCAACCTAACAAGCATTTTGTTGAGCCCAAAAGAATATTTCATTTATTTAGATAATGCTGATTGCTCACTTATGAGCTGCAACTCATTCAACAAGGAACAGATTGTTACATCTTGGTATCTTTAAAAAAAAAAAAGAAAAAAACCCCCCAAACAACAACTTGGAGATGATATTTAATCCTCAAGCCCGTTGCTATGAGAAGCAGATCTATTGCTGTGAATAATGGAGAGGGTTTAATCACACAATGGCACAGATACACTTAGAATAAATATTTAACAGCATGTTTTGCAAAGCTGAAGCATGTTCCAACCCGACATTCAACAATTTGCGCCTGGTGCTATCATAGCGCATAATGTGAACCGCATTGATGTGCAGGGTCTCATCTCACTGACTCGTACAGAAGTGGATTTCAAAGGGATTTACATGAAATTTATCAACGCCCTCTGCTAAGACCTAATCATCCTCCCACTGAGGGTTTTGCGTTCGACTTTAGTGGTGGCATCATGGGCTCCTACAGAATATGGACATTACCACGTATGGCATCATTTCTTTGGGGCCTTAAACCTCCACTAGATTTAGGAAGGGACCGAACTCATTTTGCATTCAAACAATGGGTTTGGAAGTTTGTCACAAATGCAAACCTTAACGAGATACTCATGTTGGGTGGAGACGGGAAGGAGCAGAGGGGAAGAGTGAAAAATAGACAGTGGTCAGAATAAGAAAAATACAGAGAGAATGAAAAACAAGCAAAAAAATATCAGAAAGAGGTGGAAAAATCCAGCGAAGTAGTCTTTATCATTTATTGGCACTTGTTTTTGCCTGTCTAACTGGGTGGGGAGATCTGCTATTGCTAATACAAGACATAGGCTTCCCTTTAGGTAGAAAAAACATGGTTTTTTTTAATTAATCATCCTTGGAGTGGGGCGGGGAAAACCTCCTGGGATTTAAATGGCAGCAAAAAATAGTTTGTGAAGTCAGACTAGTTTGTGAACCTAAAAAGCAGTTTGATTGATTTGCAAAACCTCTAGCTTCACAAAGTTCTCCCATCTCTAATGAGAACTGACAGCATTTTTGTCCAGCTTCCCTGTAAAATATTGTTTTACTGCTAAATCCATCCACAAGAATGGCTAAGCATTAGCTTTCTTAATTGCCTCTGGTTTTGTCTGCCAGCAACTGCAGATGGAGTGGACTAAGCTCTGGGTTTGAAACACATTGGCCTGTTGCATATCTCGGCTGCATTTTGCTGAATTAGAAGTGGGATCAAATAGTGGCTTTTTTGTGCATTCTGAACACAGCGTTTTTTAGAACCAAGGGTTTTTTAGCTTGCGTAAAACACAAGTGTGTAATCTTTCCATAACTTAATTAGTGTAAACCCTCTCATATATGGGCTTGTCTACATTACTGCTTAAGTCGAAGTAATTTACGTTGCTCAGGGGTGTGAAAAAACTACTCCCTGAGGGATGCAAGTTATATCAACTTAAAGTGGTGTCCAAGTGGTGTCCACACTGTACTATGTTGGTGGAGATGCTCTCCCGCCGACATAGCTTCCTCTTGCCTCTCATTGAGTGGAGTAATTATGCCGATGGGAGAGCGCTCTCTCATCTGCATGGCGCATCTTCACCAGATGTGCTACAGCAGCACAGCTGCATTGGCGCAGCTGCGCCGATGTAGCGCAGTCGTGTAGACGTGCCCTTACACAAACCATTAGCCACCATGATACACATGAGCTCCATGACAAAAGAAAGACAAACAGAAAAGAAACACTAAGGAACAAATACAAAGGAAATAGTAAAGGAAGCAGGAACAGTTAGATGATCTTACTTGGTGCTGCCCATATACCTTATTTTTTTATGTACGCTCCTCTTATTTGCTCTCCCTTCTATAACCTTCACCCTCCCACCGTTCAATGTGTCAGTTACAACAACTTACACTCATTTCCACCTGCTAGAGACCAAAAAACCTTAGCTATCCATCCACCCATCCGCCCACCTGCCTAAATACCTACAGGGCATTCATCCTTGAGGTATTTGAGCACCAAAGGCATGACTGGAACAAGAGAGTGCCCTAAATATGATATATAGCCTATATCCGTTATAGAATCATAGAACTGCCGGGCTGAAAGGGACCTCGAGAGGTCATCAAGTCCAGCCCCTTGTGCTGAGGTGGGACCAAGTAAACCCAGACCATCCCTGACAGGGGTTTGTCCAACCTGTTCTTGAAAACCTCCAGTGATGGGAATTTCTTGGAAGCTTATTTCAGGCTTAACTCCCCTTATTGTTAGAATGTTTTTTTCTAATATCATTTAGACTGTATCTGTCTCGTCACTACATTTCTCCCCTCTCTTTTTTTCTGTTTCTTTTTTCGCTCTGTCTCTCAAGTGGAACACAGAGCCAGTAAAGCTAAAGTGCCAGCGGAGCTTCCTGACGACCATTTAGGTTCCAAATGAGTTTGTCTCTCCCTACTTTCCAGCCTGAGCAGGAAATGCAAGAAGTATGGATGTTCTCCTAAGAAAACCAGTTTTCCATGGAATTTCCTGCCCCAGAGATTAAGATAGTTTTGATCAAGCTCAGAGAAGCAACCAAAAGACCTAGAGGCTTATCTACATTTATGTGAACTTTTGGGACCTCAGGAGGTCTGTGCATTATAGTCAAACAGACTTCTACACATTTCTTTTTTAGCTGTGGGCTAAATAACCCGCAATTCCTCTTTGCCAGGCACTGCCACTCCATTTTCTGTCCAAAATATGTAACAGTTTTCCAGTGAGTCAGGAGCGACTGAAATTGGCAGAATGAGTTTAAACTAAGAATGAGAAACACCAATTCTAAGTTCTGCCTCCAGTCAACACAAAGATTAATAATAAGCCCTCAAGATCTCATATCTAAGTCTCATTGTGTCACCTCCATCAATAACATCAAGAACCAAGAAATCTTAATATCAATCTCCATAGAATGCAATATCTCCTTATTACAAGAAAAAGGCGTATTGTGGAAAAATCTTTCCTGCACACTGTACAACTCCTGGTTCATAACGAAGGGAAAATAAATACATTTTCAAAATCAGTTACAGATGGTCTGCTGTAATAACGTTTCTTTTTAAGATGCATTCATGTTTTGCAGTCAGTTATTAGTTGTTCTTTTCACATGCATCAAGAACTTTTACACTGACAATTTAAACACAAGAGACGAAACCCCACCTTCACAGCTGTGAGAGACCAGTGACCTCAATGGGCGTGTATGGGTGCAAAAGCAGAATTATGCCAAAGATAGGAATACAACAATTTGCACTGTATCTATATCATACAAATAAAGACAGACTAAGGTTACAAGGTAGCTATGCCTAGTAGTTTCAGCGACAAACAGCATACAGTAATGATTGATTTTGAAGCCATGAGTGACTTAAGATCATCTCAAACTAGTTCTGATGACCCTCCTTACCACACCGCAGTGTCATGCATTCTGCATATGCCTCATTTGTTATGCAAAATCAATATTAGGCATATGTGACATATACAATATACACCAACCAGCGGTGTGGTGTAAAGTTTTTATTAGCACTCATTTGGAGTGACTTGCAAAACTCACCACCCATGAGTACTGTGTTCATTGTAAACTAATGCTGGTAAAACCTGACATCATGTATTCCATATTATATATATATATATAGTGACAAAGCTCTGACCTTGTCTCCGTGGGTCCCGCGTTTCCTGGTAGATTTTGCTAGCCTCAGAGGCTCACTGTGACCCTCCACGTAGCCATTAATCGGTGTGGGGGGAGGGCGAAGAGGGGAGCCCGGGCCCACCCTCTACTCTGGGCTCCAGCCCAGGGACCCTAATAGTATCAGCTATGGTAGCTGACTTTTTAGAAACAGGCTGCATACAATTCCCTGGGCCACTTCCCCACAGCAGCCCCCACTTCCTCAATATCTACTTCACCCTTACCTCAGGGCCTCCTTCCTTGTGCCTGATATGGTTTGCACTGCTTAGTCTCTCCAACAGCACGGCTTCCTCCTACAGCTCCTGACACACGCACCCACCTGACTAACTGGGAGGCTTTTAACTAGTTTCAGCCAGCCCCTGATTGGCTTCAGGTGTCCCAATCAACCTAGCTGTCCTCCCTGACTTCTGGAAAGATCTTAATTGGTCCCAGGTGTCTTAATTGACCTGGAGCAGCTGCCATTTGCTTATCCTGGTAACAGGGATTTGTTTAGCCTGTGGCTAATATATCTGTCTCCCACTACTTTACTATAGCCATCTGGCCTTGCCTCGTCACAATATATATAGTGATAGGCCTTTTTTTTTTAACGTTGTCTAGCTTACACACAATTGGGGAAAGGCAGAATATATAGATATAGATATAGTTATAGATGTAGATATCCATTGTTTTCTCTACCAGACCAAAATTTTAAGTATGTTTCCAATGCTCATCATAGCAATATCTTTGGAAGAAAAGCAATTTGAGAGTTCGAAAGAGGGGGAAACAGCATAACTGACTATAATAAGGATGGAGGAACCCAAGGAACAGTTGGACTAATACTAGAGAGATATATTATACATGCATCATACTGATACATCATATTCAGCATGATGTATCTGCCCAAGTGAGAGATTTATGAAGCTATTGGCATTGACAGGACATTGTCTAAAACCAAGTGCTATAATTTAATATTATATATATCATTGACATCTAATATGCACAGATAGAATGATAGGCATAGACATTTCTAATTTCAGGTCCACATGATATTTTTAAGTAGGTGGCATAGAATGAATACCCATGACAGCCACAGAGTATTTCTAAGAGTTTATACCTGTAAACTTACACCTGTGCCAACCCGCTCTATAGAAACTTACGCTGAAAAAAGTAATGTATTCTATAGACAGACAACGATGCACTCACACACCTTTAAAATGGGACCCATACCGTGCCTTGAAATTCTAACTTGCTCATTCATTGTAGAAGGAGTTGTACTTAGGTTCTGATTGTTGAATATCGAACTTCTCAAAGGAGTGCCCGAAACATAGATAAGAAGCTGAAAACTTCTCTTTAAGTCACAGTGAATTGTGCTAAAATGTACATTGATAGACAAAGTGCTGTAGATCTTCGTAGTGGCTGAAATGTATGCAGAGTGGTGGGTACCTAGCAAAAGGCACATTAGAATAAATGAATATTTAAATATTTAAATAGACTATGATGTGTTTGAAATACATTTTCAAAGCATTGGATGTGATAAACCAGTGCTCAATTGGTTACAGATTCCTTGCTGGAAATTTGTGCAAGTGTCCCTTCTCCCCATTTCGACTCATTAGCCATAAGTGCCGGTTTTAAGTGCGATAATGTAATTGTGACCATCCTCTGCACAAATTACTCTGGTTCGCACCCTCAAAATGTTTCCAAGGCTCCCCTTCAGCTGTCCTGTGGCAAACAGTAATATATGGTGAAAAGAGGACAAAGGGAAACAGTATTGTGTTTTTGAGGGGGAAACAGGACTGGGGAATTGAACAAAATATTGCTGTATCCAGAGGACTAGGCATATAGTAGGAACATTTAAGGATAAAGACTCATATGAATATATTTTCTATAGAGTTCATTTAATACCTGTATTATATATGTCCCAGTTTAATATGAGTTATATATTTAATCACAGGTATATTTATAATGTGCTTAACTTTATATGTGTCAATAGCCCTGTTGACTTCAATGGGACTATTCAGGTGTTGCAAAATTAAGCAAATGCCTAATGTTTGCAAGATTGAGCCCTAAGTGTGGTTGCATTAAGGACACCTAATGATATTTAACAGTTCCTAAATTACATGATTAACTAAAGAAACTGCAATAAAGTCCCCTTAGACTGTAGTAAAGTAAATTTTCAAAAGTAAGCATTAGCAAAGAGGAAAAATCAAATTTCACACTGAATATTTTTCACTGCTTATCTTACAGAATTATTATTATTTCTCTGTGTAGTTACTTATATTTATCGGGACAATGTGTTCACTTTGGGGGAAACACCACACGCACTTAAAAAACTGACGAGTAAGCAAAAATAATGCTGCTGTTTAAGCCCTTCACAGTTTGTGGCCACATTTACATAACATTAAATAAGTCAACAAAGGCATCATTAGCTCCCATTAAAATATGAGAGAAGACATTTAAACGAACAAGACAAGCTAATTGGTAAGTAATGTTGTGTATCAAAAATTATGACTATAAGATTCCACAGTTAATGAGAAGCACTACAATTGTGTTTACTACATATTTAAAAAATAAATTAAAGATGAATATAGATAGCCTGAAAAGTTTTCCAGCTGTCATTTGGGCAGGCCAAAAACCATAGAGGTTACAGCTACTGTTTAATAAAGTTTGAAATTCTCCATAGTTGCATTCATACCAATGGCTCGCAACCTATGGGCCAGATCCTAATCACAATCTATGGGCCAGATCTTTAACCCATCTTGATGTTGAATAGCACCAGTCTCCAAGAGCGTCCCATTGACTTCAGTGGGACTGCTCGTGAAGTTAAGAGTTCAGATTTGGACTCTTTTTGCATTAAGATAGAGGAATTGTAAGACGAGATGAGACTCCAGGTACATCTAGTCCAGTACCTTGTCTGGGAAAGTAGCCAGTGCCGGATACTTCAGAAGGAGGTTCAAGAAACCCCATTGCAGTAGGGCACATGTGGGGCATCTGTGCTTTATGAAAATCTCATCTTAAAACCTAATGTGATTACCTTGTTTTAGACAAACAAGAATGAGATGCCAGTATCTTGCCAGGTATAAAAATAATCAACTTCTTATCAAGAGGGCTATGTTTATTCTATAAATACAGAAATATAACAAACCACCCAGCGGCTCCTTATGGTTTATTTTAACAATCATGTGCCTATACATGCTCATGTTTTTTTAAATGGGGTGCTATGGAATCATTTTGCTAGATCCCTAAAGGCTGGGTCTATGCACTAGATTTCCTTTACATCAGTTACTTAGGGCTTGATCAAATGCCCAGTAGGAATCTTCCCATTGACCCAAAGTGTGACAGTGCTATTCTCAGCTTACAAACACTTTTACAACAGACAACACTCTGTTAGAGAATAGCTGGGACTAGAACCTGCTCACGGTGTTTGTGTCAAATTGGATGGAGAAAAAGGGCTGGATAACTTCAGTTGTCATAAAGAAAAAGAATGAATTGCCTGGGTCATTGAGACCTACAGTGTAGCGTTCAACAGAAACCATCGATGTCTACAGTTTGTGCCTCAGAAAGAACAATCAACAGAGCAAACTCTACAGATGGTGGAAGCCAGCATAAGGGGATTCAAAGATTCCAAACCAACCACAGCCAGTTGTTGCATCTAATGAACAGCCAGATGACCAAGTTGTTATGTGTTTGGGTCATGTAATTAGAAAACCAGCACAATTCAGAGACACTTAGCAGGCTGATCCGTACTGAGCTTCAAAGATAGCGTGACCGTGTACATTTTGTAAATGGCAGGAATGTAGAACTTAAAGGGGGAGATGTAATGGAATACTCAACTGTCCTGTCCTGTACAGTCACTAGGGGGTGCTGCGTGTAACATACCTTATTTAAGCTAACCTCAGCCACACCTGGCAGAACTTTAAAGGATGTTATGGTGAGCACATCTGCCATGTCCATTGGCCAAACTGGACAGTGTCTACACAAAAGAATAAATGGACACAAATCAGACGTCAAGAATTATAACATTCAAGAACCAGCCGGAGAACCCTGCAATCTCCCTGGACATTCAATTACAGACCTAAAAGTCGCAATTCTTCAACAAAAAAACTTCAAACACAGACTTCAACGAGAAACTGCAGAACTGGAATTAATTTGCAAACTGGACACCATTAAATTAGGCTTGAATAAAGACTGGGAGTGGCTGGGTCATTACACAAACTAAAAACTATCTCCCCATGCTAATTTCCCCCCTATTATTACTCACACATTCTTGTCAACTGTTTGAAACAGGCCATCCTGATTATCACTACAAAAGTCTTTTTTCTCCTGCTGATAATAGCCTGCCTTAATTGATTAGTCTTGTTAGAGTTGGTATGGTAACACCCATCTTTTCATGTTCTCTGTATATAGATATCTTCCTACTGTATTTTCCACTCTGTGCATCTGATGAAGTGGGTTTTAGCCCACGAAAGCTTATGCCCAAATAAGTTTGTTAGTCTCTAAGGTGCCACAAGTACTCCTCATAAGAAGGAAACTCCGTGGCCAGGCCATATCTGATACAGAAGCATGACCTGCTAGTAGTAGCCCTTTAACCTACCCTGTATGAGACATACATATAGCCAGGGGATACATACCTCTCTGCACCCCAACACTAGCAGTGTAAGCTTGCAGTCTGCTCTCCTCCAAGGAATAGAAGCCATTGAGTGGAAATGTAATGCTGCAACATGCATTAGCAAACTTGGTCAGCATGCCATGGAGAGCTCCTCTCTTGCTAATTGCATTTTCACCTGGCCATGCCCATGAATGCGCACACACTGTTGCCACAGACGGGGAACCAGCTGGTACTTAGCTGAACATGCCACCTAGTTGCCTTTCCCTTCCATTTGTGTTTCCCAGCTCCATTTTATGATTAGTACATGGTTAGAGGGGAGCATATGGCTCTATATTCTTATCTCACATGCCTTGGATGTGAAATTGCAACGGGATTTGGTAACATCATACAATTAGATCAGTGTCCTCACCTTTACAGACATGTAAAACTGTTACAAATGTACCCATTTATCTCCTCCTAATTGAGAGTGCCGGGGACACTGGTTTAAAGAATCTAGAAATATAATCTTTGTATTCTTTTTTTATTGTTCTTTAAGTATAGTTCTCTTTAAGTATATGTAAGTGTTCAGAGATGAGTTGTTGTGGCCGTGTCGGTCCCAGGATATTGGAGAGACAAGGTGGGGGAGGTAATATCTTGTATGGGACCAACTTCTGTTGGTGAGAGAGACAAGCTTTTGAGCTTCCACTGAGCTTTTTTTCAGGTCCTGAAGAAGAGCTCTGTGTAAGTTCAAAAGCTTGTCTCTTTCCCCAATAGAAGCGGGTCCAATGAACGATATTTCCTCACCCACCTTCTCTCTCAGAGACGAGTGCATTTCTGAAAGGAGAGTCTGCTCGTATCAAAATGCAATTGTTCTACCATCCTTTAGTGTAATGTTGTGAGATCTAAAAGCACAAAGCTAAATTTCACTGGGTTTAGTTGGCACCTAGTGTTCCGAACTTGCTCTGACCAAAAGTATCTGTGAACATTTGATCAAGTGAAATCCATGAATTCACGCTGACTCTGAATTTTTGTTCACCGAAGTCTTGTAAATATTTGTGATAGGTTTACACCTACAATGTTTTCTGGGCCATCTTCAAATCTCTTCTGATTTTTCCTACTCCTGTTTATAAAAGTGTCAGTTATCCAGTCAGGAAGCAAAGATAATACCAGTTGCATCAGGTGAGCAATCATGCACCACAAATAGTGAATAGCCACAGATATAGGCAAGGCTGTGTTTATTCACAAATAGTTCACAAACAATATTTGATTGTGACACAGGAAAGCACTTAAACATCTGATTAACACTAAGCATATTCTTAAGTCCCTTTGACTTCAGTAGGACTTACAAAAGTGAGCACTTTAAGTGTTTTCCTGAGTAGCGAGGATTTCCTGGAATGGGGCTTCTGCCCTGAAATAGCCTCACAATGAGAGCTTGAACAAATCGATTTGTAAATCTCATAGTCTGGTCCAGATAATTTGCCCACAGAAAAAGGGTGAAGTTCATCTAATTTTTCACCATGAGTGAGTCACGCAGCTCTGCTACAAAGTCTGGCCCTTCACATGATCAGCAAAACACTTTCCTTATTAAGCCCTATTTTGATCCACTAAGCACTATTCTGTGTTGAATCACCACCCAGCCGATTGCAGGAAAGCATGCAAAGGAGTAAAATGATAAATACATTAAAAACATAAATAAATACAGCTTTGTTTGGATGAGAATTGGATATGGGGGCCGAATAACAAAGTAGGGGAAAGTAATTTTTACATTGCCCAGATGCACTTACAATAATATACAGAAACTCTGTGAATCATTTCATGGTTTATTAAATGAAATTTTGTTTGCAACTGGTGAGTTAGGAAAATAAATGTCCATGTTTGTTTTCATTTTACGTTTCCTTGGTTTGTCCAGATCTTCACAGCCTTGTGTGCCAGCATTGTCCTCAGGGGCTCATTAAAAAGCCCCGTGTTTGCTACTCTGATTGTCCGGGGAAATCAGCAACAGATTGCCATTAACCCCATGAGGCTGAGTGATGGAAATTCTTGATGCATTCCCCATTGCTGGCAATAGGTTCCGTCACAGCCTTTGGTACCAAAGGGTTAATTTTATCTCTCCTATTGCTGCTGTCAGACCTCCAATAAAACAGTATGTGACCACGATGGGAGACTGACCACTTAATACAGCAGTACCTGCCAAAATTGGCTTAAGACTGTTAGAGATCAAGGGGCAGAAAAATACTGCTTTTTCTAAAGTACACTGTATTACCACTGTTTACTTACAATTCTCTCTTGGATGGAATGCTGATTCTTAGTCAAATGGTCTTGTTTCCTATATGCTCAGTTCCATAAGAGAAAGCAAGTTGTCTCTAGTATCTTGTGTGTACTAAACCTTCTCTGAGGATAATATCCTTTTATTTGTTCACATAAAGTTATAAATTACCGCAGGGGGAAGTTCCAACCCGACAAGCACTGGTTTTTCACCTCGAGATGTATTGTTGCTTTATTACAGGAGTGATTAATATGACATTTAAGAAAAAAAATGGTTTGGAATACTCGGAAGCAGTAAGAAATCGTCTTTCAGCTGAGTCATAACATGGAGAGCCCAGGAAAACAGAGTCCCAAATACACTGCAAAATTGTATCCGAACGTAACTCAGAATGTTAAGTGTGTGTTATCCAGCCGGCTACTCTGTGCCTGGCTCACGGGGGATTGAGTCTTCTCTGTGATGGACTTGGCCAGTTAGTTCAAGCTGTAGTAGCTTGTGCTCTTAGTTCCAAAAGTTCTAGGTTCTATCCTTAGCAATGGCCAAGATTATGGTTGTTCCAATGGTATTGGCATAGCAAAGAAACAGCATGTAAGCTTGTATGTGATATTATTATCTGATGGATCTAAGATGATCACCATCAGCTGCGTTCACAGTTAACTTGATGGTCAACAGAGACCCTCCCCTAAGGTAACATGGCCCTTTAGGAACATGAATTATTCCTACTTTGCTGATGGACATCTCCCTCTGCTAAAGCCATGGGCCAAGTTCCGTGTACTCTAGCAGCTCCATTGAAGCCAGAACCCCTGGAAGGCAGTCTGATTGCATGAGCTGTAGAAAGCACCATGTTGACCACCAAGTTCATGCTGAAGACACCTGGGAAGTGAAGATCTGCAGTAGGGATGCTGGCTTCTGTGCTGTTTGCATCTCTGATGGCATTCGAAACATTAGAACTCACTAATGCATGCTATTTTGTAGTGAAATGCAGACCTGGGGTTAGGAGGTTACATGACAAAAAGCTGAATGGCAGAATTAGGCCCCATGGCTGGGGTTTGGATTCCTAACTCCCTAAGACTCCTGTGAGAATCCCAGCCCGTGTCCTGTATTGAGATAGTGACATTTCAATAAATTTCCCAATGTGCTCAGCTCCAGAGACCAGACAAGGCCTAGCTAAACAAATACACCATTAATGTACATTTAAGAGCAGTCCTGGAGATTTACCTCCCTAAGTACCTGAGGTAAAACACTGGAGCATTTGAACATGTAGTAAGAAGCAGTATATGTACTAGACGGTGCCTACGGGGAAATCCTCAGATGCAGAGCAGACCGAGCACTTAGAAGCTGTATACAGAATCAGCCATCATCTCAGAGTTAGGGATGGGGCCATTAATGCCTAAGGGTGTAAGCACAAGACCAGGAGTCAGAAGCTCTGGGTTATATTCTGGCTTTGTGTGCTCTCAGGCAGGCCAGTTCTCTGTTCTTTCCTCTCCCCCCCGCCTCGATCTTATAAAGGAGATACTCGTACTTACTTACAGCCAGAGGTGGATTAAGGTTTCCTGGGGCCCTGGGCCAGAGCAAGTGGGGGGCCCCTCCCCACCTCTTCCACTTGGGGTCCCACCCCCATTCTGCCCCCCTCCAATGGCCACATCCCTAGGGTCCAGCCCCTGTTCCACCCAGGGTCCCCTCCACTGCGGCCCCGCAACCTGTTTGCTACTTTCTGTCTCACCCCTCCCCCACTGCAGCCCCAAGACTGGAGAAACCCTGTCACCCCGCTGCAGCCTGGGGCAGGTAGTGAGTGCTTCTCCAGTCCCAGGGCCACAGCGGGGGTCCAAGTGTTGAGACTTCCCCCGCTACCCCACCATGTTTCTATGGGGGACCAGGGTCGGGGCCCTGGGCCCTGCGGCGTCTGCAGGGGACGGGTCAGGGTGCTGGGAGCTTCCCGTGCCATCCTGCAGCATTTGCCGGGGACACCGTCGGGGGGTCACTGGGGGCTGCTTTTGAGGGGACAGAGGACACTGGGGGCTTCCCCTGCCACCCCCAGCTTTTGCCGGGGAGCGGGGTTGGGGAGGGGCTTCCCCCGCCATGCCCACCTGCCCAGCTCTGCTACCAAGAAGCAGAGTTGGGGTGTGAGGGCTTTCCCCACCCCACCCGCCTGGGAACTCCAGGGCCCCCCAGTTGGCTGGGACTCCCGGGCATGGGCCCCATAGACCCCGTGGCTAATCCACCATTGCTTACAGCACAGCGGTTCTGAAAGGCTTAGTCTGCACAGAGCTTTGAGATCCTTGCATGGTAGGTGCTGGAGGAAAATAACAGAGGAAAGCAATCTTAAATCCAAACCATTTGTGCGACTCACAGAGAGCTACTGTTGCATTATTCATGACACAGTCGCCTCTTCTTCAGTGGGCTAATATTTTTTTTTCCATACAGCATTCATACCATGAATTCTCTCTTCTTAACTAAACTCCACACTTCTTTGTAGTGGTCTGTAATAGGATTCCTACCCGTACTTAGCAGAGTCCACATCAGAGACAGCACAATCAGCCATCCCATGAAAAGAGTTCCCAAGAGCTCCTCTTACAGAGCATTGTAAAAAGTATAAATAGATAACTCTCTCTCCCTTTGTACCTTCTGGCCCCCTATCCTATGCTAGAGTAACATAGTTGTCATTAGGACACACAATATGCACTTAGGTGGCTGATATGCCCGTCCAGATCATATGGACCAGACGGAATTTTTGAAATAGATGGAAACTGGGAAATGTTTTGAACGTGGTTACAAGTTTTGAAAGTGGTTAGAAAGAGTGTTAAGAAGAATTAGCCATGGCAGCTTACTTGGTAGTTTGTTATGGCTCCCATTTTCTAATACAGCGTATTCTTTTATTCCCCTAATTACTTTCTTTGTGTGAAAGACAATTCCCAAGGAAAGAACACTTCATTGCTTTGAACCATTGCCAGCAACACGCACCACAACTGCTGAAAGCAAGAGAGAAGATCTGGCATATCTATTAGAGCTTTGCACAGGCGCCTATTTTTTCTTCTTTTTAACCTTGGTTTCCCCTTAATACCATGCCTGCGTAGATGAATTTCATTTCTTTTTCTTTTTTTCCTCTCCTTTACTTGCAACTTCTATCTCTGTTTTCGGGTGGTTGTTTTTCTTTTTGTGAACTGAGGTTTGGTTGGTAATTATTACATCTCATGCATTTTCAGTCTCAGTCTTATTAAAAAGAGCATAAAATCTATGAAAGGATTTTAAAAATGTAACTGCAGCATTCCTTAAACCGGATGCTCCATCTGCAGCTTCCACTACAGATCCATCCTGCAGCCCAAGGTATGCTAGTCCATCCCAGAGCCACCAGATGGGAACTCCTCATTGAGGGGGAATTCACACTCAAATCTTCACCAGCATCAAGCCTTCAGAACGCCTATGACGTCGCTCCAAACCAGTACATCACATCAGAATTCCCTCAGACATTGGGAAAGTCTGGATCCAGCTTTGACCTTCACCTCTGGCTCTTATGGTATGTCTGCAGTGGGAAGATACATCCATCTCTACTCACCTGAACAAGAACTCTAAATAGTTAATACTTTTAAAAGTTTTGGAAGGGATATTAAACCACAGACTTCAGGGGTTTAAGCCCATCTCTAATGATGAGGGGGTAGGATGAGACCTTCAGAGGTGGTGTGTGTGTGTGTGTGTGTGTGTAGTGACGTGTTTCTTGTACCTTCTTCTGAAGTATCTGGTGCAGGCCCCTACTGGATTCAGCATACTGGGTTTACTCCAGTCTGACAACTGCTGTCTGTCCAAGGAGCATCCTCTTCACTCACAGAAGCAGAAGCAATGACCTGTTTTAGTGATGATAGTGACTGAGAACTGGTGATTGCGATAACATTTCATGGGGAAATATGACTTACCAGTCATTTTTCAAATATTTATTTTTCCAGGAAGAACATAAGGCCAATCCTGCAAGCTTTCTGCATGTGGAAATCCCTTGGGGAGAGCTTTCATGATCAGGTCTATAAGAATATTCAAATAGAGGAGCCGAAGAGCATAGAATCATAGAATCGTAGCACTGGCAGGGACCTTAAGAGGTCATCTAGTCTAGCCCTCTGCATTCATGGCAGGCCTAAGTATGTTCAGTTAGGAGGAACCTAGCCTAGCAGAAACCTTGGGAACTCAGTGTTGACACTTTCATTGCAATCTCAAATGGACTCTTCGTCAGCTGCCAGTGAAAGACACACGTTTCCTTGTACCCCACATAAGGGAGATCTCTACACCTTTCCATGGTCTTGTGCTGCAAAACCTTAGAACACACTGGTGCATATGCTGTTTGTTTATTCTGGCTTGATTTATTGGTGGTGAGCTGAGGCCCATAGTTCAGGGATGCTTGGAAACAGAGATTTGGCTCATTTATTAGCATTGCAGTTCAACAAACAGTAGCTCAGTTAAAAACTGGAAAAGTTAGCAAAGGTAAGTGTGGCTAAGTATTTATTCCAAGAAGGGTTCAGTATAAGTATATTTCCTAAGCATCTAAATGTGCATACTGGTATATATTTATAGCCTATGTTTTATTATGCCAAATTTTCGAAGGTTGGCTCTTAATTTGCAATGCAAGGTACGCAGAGGTCTAACTACCTGGTTTGTGCACACAAATCCTCTTTGCACATGCACATTCTATTGTTGGAGCACACAAATGACTGTGCTCACAGATTCAGGGGTTAGATTCACACCTCTTTGAAAATATGGCTCTGAATCTCAACTGTTATTCACACGAACAGCAAAAAAAAATCCCCAACACTTCCTGCCATTCCTGTGAATCTGAAGTGTTAGAATCATAGAATATTAGGGTTGGAAGAGACCTCAGAAGGTCATCTAATCCTCTAGTGTTGGCAAAACATGTTTCCAGTTAGTGGCATCACTAGTGATGCACAAGAATGTGCCAGAGTTGTTTTGCTGCTGATGTGAAATAATTCAAATATTAAGTTCAAAATATTTCATGGCCCTTTTCAGATTCATGGTTTATCTGGATCTTGATGTTACCAGGAACATATTCTGAAAACTGCTTATGCTCATTAATTGGCTGCTAATGAGCAGTTTCTCAATCACTTTAAAGCATATGAGCCAGATTCTTGCTGCACCAAATGTGTGTGCGTGCACGCGTGGGGTGTGTCAGGGAGCAGTTGCAGTTCCCTGATTCTGTGGAATAATCTAGGACATCCCCATCCCCCCACGAATTGAAGCAGCCTAGGCGTTGCTATAAATTACACCAACTGGGGATGGTCTCCATATCACTGTCACTGATCGGTCCATCAGCCCTCACAGAGAGAGCACCGATCACAACACATCAGACGCGTTGTTCTAGCCAGTCCTCCAACTACCCACCGGCCAAGCTGTCAGTAGCACCGGACACCCGATTGACATAGCGCACAGCAGCCTAGAACTCCTGAACGATCCACCAACCACAGTCTCCAAAGCAGCTGGGATAACAGGCGCGCGCCACCACACCAAACCGGTCTCTATATACCGGCTGAGAAATGGCACTGTGCAGCTGCTCTTTGCTCCACTCTCCTCCCTCTCTGAAACCTCCCCTACACTATTTAGGAACTTGCTCGGCTGCCTTGTGCCAGTTGAGAATTCCCCGTTCGTGAAATCTCAGCTGACTAGCTCTGGTCAGGTTCCAACTCCTTTGTGCCACCGGAGCAGTGCAAAAGACCCAGTTTGGGGGAGATAAACTAGCCTTATACTTAATAAACAGACACAGCGATTGTTCCTTAATGAGGTTGAACGGCATCCTAGTCAAGTGCCATGGAGATCAGTATCTTTTGAAGTGCCATGAGTAGATAAGAATAAGAGAAGAGCAGAGAGATCATCTTGAACGCCTCAGTTTTGTTCATTTGTTTTAGGGCTAAATAAGTCCTAAGTATGTTTTTAATTCAACTAGGTAAATATTTTATCCATATCATCATACAGATGAATAACCCGTCCCCACCCCCAATCTTGGCTTCATTTTAGTTGCAAAATATTTTGGATAGACTGTGATTTAACATATGTCACTGGAAGCATTCAAACATTATGAAAAATGCTGCTAATATAGCGATATTGTCCTACTTAGCTCTAATTCAGTGAATTGTTGCAGAAATATAATTTTCATGACAATATTTTAAACGAGATGCCAAGAATGTGCATCTTTTATAGGAGCCAGTCTGTGCAGAAATGTCTATACATCTGAAATTGCCCAGGGCCATCCCGTGTCCATGCAAAATCTTTCACTTTCATTAATGTGTTTTCTCCCCTTTCCCTCTTCATGAGGGAAAATGGAGAAGGGGGAAGAGGGAGGGGGGAAAAGATACAGAGCTCATTTCAAAATCCATGGGAGTTGGATACTCCCAAAATTCCAACAAGATTACACAGAAATCTCATCTGGTAAATATTACATTCTGTTTTCGTCTTTGCTAAAGTTTTTACACAAGTTGACAGCTTGTGGTATTGTGCCACATTTCAAAGTTAAGGTTTACAAACATCTGGCTGAACTTCAACATGCCATTTTACATGGACCATAATGTCTCCAGAGCACATTGTTTGTTTGTTTGTACCAAGCGAGGTAGCAAATATGAGTTTTCCTAGAGAACTATGGAGACGTTAACAGGCAACCCCACTCCCATTCTTCATTGACTCTAGGATTGGCCTTCGAGAGATTAATCCCTCTTCTGTTGGGTGGACATTAGAGTTAGGAAATGGTTTTCTTGTCCTATGAAAACCTGTGAGATTTTGAAAAAGTTTCCCATCCCAAATCAGAAGAAAAAGTCAACATCTCGAATATTTTTGCAAACTGAAAATCCCAGCAAATTTTCAGTTTGGGTCAATAGAAATGCTTTCTTTCAACAGGATCAAAGATTTCATTTTGATTTTGACCATTGTTAATTTTTGATTATTTTTTTTTACTGTAAATAGCTTAAATTTCTAAATGAAAAGTCGTTTGGAACCAGAAAACCATAATATTTTCTGGATGATTTCAAAACTTTGTTTCCTGTCAAAAAAAATTCCAACCAATGCTAGTGAATATGCATCTCTTTCCTGGCACATTGGGTCTCCTACATTGGGTCAGCAGATGGCTGCATCCTACTAAATCACTGCAGGCACCTAAAATATACATATATCTATGATCGTTATATGCCCTCACCAGTACCAGTCCTGAGGACCTCACAATCTTTGGTGTATTTATCCTGCAGGGCTATCATTCCCATGTTACAGATGGGAAACTGAGGCACAGAGCAGCTCAATGACTTGCCCCACGTCTGACAAGTCGTTTGGGAGGTAGCAGGGAGTGGAACCTGGGGCTTCCAACTCCCAGACTAGCACTATAACTAGAGCTGGGTGGAGAAAGATCATTCCATTTCACAGAGGAGTTGGATATTTCAAAATGTGGTTTTCGTCTGATTCAGAGCAAAACCCCAACATTTCGAAATTCTCTGTGAAAGGGAATGGAGCCCTGGCAATGCAGACTCTGGATGCTCTGGGGTCCCCTACTCTGATGCTGTTTGCCATGCAGGCTTCTCTGGAACCATGAATGCTGGACTCCCAGCTCAACAAGGTGGGCGAGCAGGTAGGGAACCAGGCAGCCTAGGTTCCACTGTAGGTGAAATCGAACGATTTCTGCAAACAGTTTCGATTTAGCCAAATTGTTTTATCAGAAACTTTTCTGATGAGGGTTAACTATAACCACTGCACCCTCCTACCTCTCTATGGAATAGCGCCAGATTGGCCCCTGTGGAGGGCACATCTCCAAGGGTTCAGCTGTCTGGTGAGTACTGTGAGTAAGAGGCAAGGAGCATCCATTGTGCCCTATAGTACAATCCCTGCCAGAGCTCCCCCGGGCACAGGGACAGTGCACAAGCTGCTACTCCATTCAGTGGGTGTAACATCCTCACCCCCATAACATCCTCACCCCGAGAAGAGCCATGTCTAGCCAGTGATTCAGCCTGCATGTTTATTCACCCTGGGATCACCAGGCTCCTGTCCAGCCATTCTATTTTCTACCATTCTCAGTGAAGAATTATTTACGCAGTAATTATTATTACTCCCTTCCTCCGTTTCCTTAATCCTTAAAACCCCTTTGCACTTCATGTTTAGTTAGGCAATAAAATGAATTGTGCATGGTACAGAGCAATTCGGAGTTGTACACTGCAATGCAATAGTATGAAGTGTAGTTTAGCACTGTCCTATAAGGGGCGTGTGGCTGAAGTATAAACATAAGCATGCTGTAAGTAACGTTTACACCGGGGGAAGCATTGTCCAGAACAGGACAAGGCATCTGGGATCTATTCTCATCTCTTCTACAAACATGCTCTGTGTCCTTTGGCACATTACTTAACTTCTCTGTGCCTCAGTTTACCCCCTGTAAAATAGGGCTAATAATAGGTATCTGCCTCTAAAGGCTTAACTAATTAATTTCATGGGCTTTGATGAAACTTGCTATCAAAAGTGCAACCAGGTATGTTGTTCATTTAGAAACCTGTGTAGGTTGTATAATGACACAGGCATTGGGTTTGGGTACAAGGTGTGCATCAGATACAAGCAGTAATTCTTTATTTGTTTGCAAACCTCAGCATGGACTGCCAACGTATCTCTGCTGCAGCTGTTACAGATCGTGTTATGGCATTAGGCTGACACAGAGCGATTTTCTTCCAGTGAATTCTGGCACTGAGCACAAGCCTACTCAGACCCTAAGTGAGGAAACCATTGTTAATGGTTGTGATGACAAGGAGGTCTCAGGGAGAGCCCAGCTAGAGTCCAATGTGGCTCAGGAGCATGCGGTGATGGGGGAGTAGGAATGGGACACTGAATCCTTTTATCACGGAACTGGCACCGCTTCTAATCCACCACAAAAAATAGACAATAGAATGGAACACCTGGTACCAATTTGGGTGCATACAAATGCTACCCATGTGCTGTGCTCTGAACTGTTTCTAGCTGAGAGTTTTGTTTGCTGGTGGGAATGCTCACAACAATTGATATGCTGAGCAGCCTTTGGCACGGCACAGCTTTCCATTTGAGACACTGATGTGCGCGTGGGGGAGAGTCTCTCTTCTTGATCCCTGGGTGGAACCCCCCATGAGTGTCATTATTCATTCACCCACCGAGGAGAGAACAGACCCCTGTAAGAATGTATCAGTGATTTAAAAAACTAAATCTGGGCATCCAGCATTTCAAATAAATGAAACCTCTCTGGAATGTCTTTCTGCTAAATTGGTCTAGTGACATTGCCTGGTCTAACTCCCTCATGAACAGGGAAAGAATGTCTTCTCCAAATGAGATTCCTTTGATGCCACAGCATTCCTTAGGCCATCCCGAAGAGATCCTTCTGAATGATCAGTTTTTCAAACGGTACTCACGTGCAGATTTCCTACCTGAAACATTTCCACTGCTCTACACAGGGCCAAAATAACTCCCTGGAAGCGGCTCAGTCTCTCACAGTACACAATGGGGATCATTTTAGGCAGGTTATTTCAATGAATTGTGCAGGCTGAATAGATAGTTATGATACATTTTGTTGGCATCCTTTCGTCTGCGAGAGACGGTGGGAATTGCAGCCTAGGATGTAGATGGTTTGCAATGTCTCATGTGACTGAATAGTCCAATCCGAGATTTGCATGATCTCTGGCAGTTATTGCAAACGTCTGCATCTTGGTGGGGAGCTGCTTGCTTCCTACGGGCTCTTTTCTCTTCAAGCTTTGGGGGGCCATATCCTGTCATGGACTTTGTCCTGCTTTGAGCAGGGGGATGGACTAGATGACCTCCTGAGGTCCCTTCCAACCCTGAGATTCTATGATTCTATGATACCCTGATGGAGACGATGGCACCTCTTGCTACGATCACGTGCCAAGATTTCCCATTGGTCAGGATCAATTCCAAATTCCTTCATATCTCGCTTGCATGTATCTTTATAGTGAAGCTTGGGAAGTCCTATTGTTCTTGTTCCCTCTGATAGCTCCCCGTATAGCATATCCTTGGGTATGGGTCCGTCTTGCAACCTACTCAGATGGCCACACCCCTGCATTTACTACACACTCTTGTATTATCTTGACACTGGAGCACATGGAAACATAAGAGCAAAACTACCAAGGGTGCCCATAGCGACACAAAACAGGGAACGAAGGAGGAACTAAGTGGGCCTACAGGCAATAAAATACAGTGAAATGGAAGCAAATCTTCCCATTGCACTCTTATTTCAATTCAACAGCTAGATAAACAGTACAAAACACACCTACTGTGTTTATCACAATGAATACGTTAAAAGGATTGGGGAGGACAGAGCCAGTCCACACATTGTTTGTTTTTAGTGAAACTTTCTTTTCCCCCAACAGGACTTCAGGGTCAGGCAACATTTGTTGATCAATTCTACAGTACAATGGAAAATATACATCTGACCATGGACATATATGTCAGAGGAGAGAGAACTGATTCTACATCGCCACTCACAGGATGTTATTTTATTTGGTCTTAAACATGAAGCAGATTCCCCGTCTACTTACTAATGTCCATTGGCAAGTGACTCATCACATACTGGATAGCGATTTAAAAAGTTACCTCACTGAAATGTCTGGGCCTAATTCCAACAGGCATTGAGCGCTGTCAACACCTATGGGATGTAGGAGTGCCCAGCCTCTTATAGAAGGTGTTCAGCGATCCACAGGATTAGACCCTAGGTGTTGCAGAAGCTGTCAAAGTCGTGATTAATCTCTGTCGTTCTCTCTATCATGTCATTAGTGCCTTGGATGAGGGTAAAAATGTGCCATGCAAGATGGGGGTGAAAACCCCTAGCGTGGCTATCAGACTTCTCCTAATGCCCCCAAATGACACAAGCTCTCTCCCGTTAGCCTTCTGAGAACAGGCCTGTGAGCAGAAGTGATGCTATGATGATGATGATGATGAAGAATTATTTCTGCAGGCCTGGAGTGTGCAGTACAAGACAACAAGGCCCTGATCCAAAAATCTTACAATCTAAGGACTTAGTCCCGCTCCAGTTTGAAGTCAGTGGGCTGGACTCACAGCTGGTGTGGAGCAGTGTATGTCCACTGCAGTCACCGGAGAAACGCCAATTCACACCAGCTAAAAATCTGGCCCAATTAGTTGAACCGGAGCAGGATCAAGCCCCAAAATTACTACATGCAGAATGATCATTTGGGATCTACTGGCAGGCCAAGAGGAGTCTCCGACCAAATGCCTTCTACATTCTGCCAGGCCCTTTGTCATTTACTGAAAGACTTGCGTGTTTGCCATGAACGTCAGGAGACAGAGCTGGCCTGTTTACCAGGAATATCAAGAGGCTGACCTTCATAAAAATGAACAAATACTTTTGAACCTACAGAGACTGCAATCCCCAGGAGGTCCCCCAAGGACCTAAAGATAGAAGGAGCAAGAGGCAGATTCCTTTGTGACTCACAGCAGGAATTAAAAAGAAAATGTAAAGCAACATACATGTGATTTTTTTTTAGGTAATCTTTTTAATACTATAGCTGGGGGGTGGGGGGGATTTTTCAGCCAGGGGCCTTAGAGAAGGTGCAGCATGTTGAGACAATGTAGAAATTAAGGGTCTGATTTTGACACCCATAAGTACTTTACTCTACAAGCAGCTCCATTCGTTTCCACAGGACTACTTGAACAGTAAAGGGCTACTCATCCGGAGTAGTAGAACCAGGCCCCCAGGTGAGCAAGGGATAAAATATAGTGCCCTTGACAAAAGTGCATTGTGTTGCACTCTCAGATTCTGTCTTTACAATCCGCCTCAGTTAAAGGACGGGATATTGCTGATTTCCCCCCAGCAGCAGCACAGAGAGGACATCACAGCTCCCTCTTCTCTGACTTGCTCCATCAGGGAAGCAAATTTGTTCTCCCGCTTGGTCTATACCAGCAGCAAATTGGTATCCCTGGCCTGCACCAGTTCAGCTGCTTGGGCTGGTGCATTGGGAGCAGCGGGGAGGTGGAGACAAAGGCCCCACCCACTTCCTGCCTCTTTCCATCCACTTCCTGTCTGCCTACTCAACGTGGGAGGGAGTAGAGGGTGTACAGGTCTTGGTTACTGCAACGCAGCTGGACCAGGTCTGTGGCGGCTGTGTTGGGACAGCACATCTCACGGCCCATTAGGCCTGCATGCTGGTGGGTAGGACAAAATCCAACCACACGTTTAAAAGTCAAGCAAAACCCAACGAGTGGCAGGCAAAGGAAAGTTTTGTTCTGTGAGAGTCTCATGCTGGCATCTCCTAGCACCTAAGTGCCAGCTGCCAGTTAGTTTTGTTTTTATTAGGCTGACAGCTACACATGGGCAGATGCCAACTTTTGTTCATTATATTTCATATTTTATAGCTGTGGTTTAGGTTTGAAAAGCTGTTGGCATTTGGAGCAACAGCAGCCCTCGTCCCTGAGGGCGTGCCAGGCTTTTTGTTTTTTAATTTCTATCTCCTCTGTGACAGCTGCGGTTTCTGTCAGTGCTCGTCGGCTGGTCTGCTCTTTGCCCCTGTAGGGCTCCGGTCCTTTCTTGCAGTCCTGCGTTTAAGTCACATCACGTGCAATGTTTAGCTTGGTTGGAAAAAACTCCATGGCAATGCAACCGAAAACAAAGCAATCAGCATTTTGACAACACTTCCCTCTAGACGTTGTAGTCCCCCTCAAGCATCCTGCTGAACTGTCCTTAAAAATGACCTGGCAATCAACAGTAAGGGAGATAGGGATCAACCTAGTCTCTGGGGGAGCTGCAGTTCTACAATCCTGGGGCATCTGAGGGCTGGTTAGGCCTCCAGCATTGTTTAGAACAGCCTTGGGACTGCTCTAAACTACATCCCCAGAAGTAAAGGCCCCCCTGGGACCATCTGCCAGGCAAGGGTTGCCAGAGTGCAGCATGCAGCGGCCACACTCCAACACGTTACCTATAGTAGGGGCTGGGAGCAGGGTGTTCCACTGTTGGCTACACCCGCATTACATTATCTGGGCCTTTCCCCTACACCGAGGGAATGCCCAGCTGGCTGTTTGAGCTAGGACAGTGCAAAAGGGCCTCGCAAGGCTCGGTATTGTGCCCATAATTCCCACATTTTAAGAGGGGAAACGAATGTGGAGAAGTTGGTTCATTCGCGAGTAGAGCTGGTTACAAATACTATTTGTTTTGAATGTAGACCATCTTTTTGGTTAAACTAACCGCAGTTTCATTATTCATAAATATTGACCAACGACTACGGTTTATTCATCAAAGCTATTCGTTGTTCTGTTTGCTTTGAATATTTACTATGCATTATAGGGTCCAGCTGTGCAAGGCTTTCCCACCACAGTGAGCAGTTCCTGCCCTGAGTAACCCCACAAGGGCTTCCTAACTTGGCCTGTTCCAGTGCCAAAGGGAGCATGCACAGGAGCAAGTCTCTCTCCAAATGTTAATGAGGGTTTCAGAACCGAGTAGTTTTTGAGTTGTTTGATTGGTTGTCCAAGTCACATGTTATTATTTTTGCTAACTGATTGGCTGAAAGTTTTCTAAAAAAAAAAACCCAGGGGAATAACTAATGACTAGTATGCATCCGACGAAGTGGGTATTCACCCACGAAAGCGTATGCTCCAATATATCTGTTAGTCTATAAGGTGCCATGGGACTCTTTGTCGCTTCTACAGATCCAGACTAACATGGCTACCCCTCTGATACTAGTAATAGACTGTTATAATGCATTTTCAGATGATGAATTAACCGTTCGTGCTAAAACTCATGAAGCTTTCAGGATTCACAAACATTTGGCCATCACCTAATTACTGGTTAATGACAAAAAATATCCCCTTACAATCGGTAGTGAAATGAGCTTGATGGATTTAACCTACACCGTACTTACCAAGCAGGGTTTTTGTTTAAACTCTTCAACTAGCTCAGAATTGGATTCTCCATCTGCTGTGATTGTTTATCTTGAGGAACACCGTCTTGGAACCTACTTGAGATATCTGCAACTGTCAGACCCTCGTCCATGAAGGCAGCATCTTTCAAGATTTCGGGGTATTTTTAAACAAATGAGTGTGTGTAAGTGGGACAGTGGATGTGGTGGGAGAGAGAAATCATCGACATCCATCCAATTCTCCCTTGTTTATTGGTCAGATGTGCAGAATCACATTACCGTGGTTTGTGAACTAGAAGTCTGACAAGAGCAATTGGACTCTTGGATTTATATTTCTAGCAATTTCATCTTGTCATTTGTGGTTTTCTTCAAATTAGAAAACAATTAAATGAAGAATCTGGCAAAGAAAGGAAGCCAGACATAACAATTCCTCTTTGTTTGTTTTTTTTAATGGCAGCAAAAGCAATGTAATGTAATTCTTCCAGATCCTCAGCTGCAGCACAGCTCAGGAGATCTCGTCAAGGAGGAAAAAGCCTCCTTCTCCAAAGATTGTGGATGAAGGTCAAATATTCTATTTGCCAGGCGGAAGGGGGAAGCCCTGGAACTACAGAACTGAGTTCCTGCTAGGAAGCCAGAAGCCCAGCCCAGCCGTTCAGAGCTGACATTCTGACCCACGCTGCTCTGACCCTGCAGTTTGGAAAGCGAAGAGTCATAGGCTCTAATTATACTGTAGCAAAGGCAGGCAAATGAAGATCTCATTATAAAAAGAGATCCTCTAGAAGTGTAATAAAGCGGAAGGAGAATTCCTTAGTGCAAATCGAACTCTCATATCTGGGCAGCTCTAAAGTCATTACCAAGTCAATATTAATACTTGGGAATCCTAATTTTGTTATAAAAGATATATGCATTTTATACCTAGGCCCCATACACCTGTCCTCCATATATCTAGGCACACAGAGTGACAGGATGGGTTTTATCTACCTAGTTTAGGACTTACAACTACAATAGACTTACTTAAGCCATTCAGCTGTAGCTGAGATCAGCAGAGGTGCTTGAGACAGAGCTCCCTTTGTTTAACAGAGAGGGAGTCGTCACCAGGGCACTTGCTGTGAGAGCCCCTCAGCTTTGGGAACTTATGCCCCGCCTCAACTTGAAACAGCAGAGGATGGATTGTTCAGTGGTTAGAGCACAGGCTAGACTATGCAGAACTGGGCTCAATTCTCTGCTGTGTTCTGCCACAGAATTATTGTGTCTCCTTGGTCAAGTCATTTAGACTCTCTGTTCCTCATCTGTAAAATGGGGATAACAACACTTTCCTACCTTACATGGGTGTTAGGCACTCAAGTGCTATGGCCATATAAATATATAGATAGGCCAGATTTATTAGCTCTTAGGGCACCTTGCAAAATGAATCTTTTCATGAAGGCCTGGTCTACACACTACAGTAGCTCCCGCCAATGTAACTCACCCAGTACACCAGCTTAATAACTCCACCTCCGCGAGAGGCATAGCACTTAGCTCGATGTAGTCAGGTCGACACAGCATCAGTGTAGACACTGCGTTGCTTACATTGACTATTGCTGCCTTTCAGAAGCCATCCCACAATGCCCCACACTGACAGTTAAATCGGTGCAAATGCTCCTGGTGAGGACGCACGTGGCCAACACGAGGAGCATAGCCTGGCATGCAAAAGCGATTCAATTACCGCGGTGGCTGTACATTGATGTGACTTTGGTCGACGTAGTTTTGTCGTGTATTCGTGCCCTGAGGCTTTTGAGAAGGAGGCAGTTGCCTGAGAGATCTGTGTGCATTAGGGGTATTCTATCTCCTTTTGCTGTGAAGTGTTAGCTGATGATTGACAGTGTTGATGGATTTGTCCCTTTGCCAAGATACCTAGATCTTGGGAAACGCATCATTTTAAATTCTTATAAGCATAAAAAATGGCTAGCTATATAAAAATGCTCTAACAATTAATGTTTTCTGAAGTTTGGGGCTATTGTTCCATAAGTTAAGATCAAAGGGCTAAATAAATACTATCCTTAGGTATATAGGCACTGATCCCATCCTACCAAATAATTTTACTTTGCAATAAACCAATTAATTTTTGCATACTGATTTGTGTGCTGCCTTATAGATTTGAACTAAATGCTCCATCTCTCCCCTACCCCCGGGAATGGAATTTGCTTGAAAGCGTCATATTACTAGTATCTTTTCCTTTGTGCTTGTTAGCAATAAGAACAAAAAGAAAACCAACGTGCAATGTTTCTCCTGACCTTAAATTATTGACTATGAACTCGTGTGTTATTGGGATTTCCTTTCCTCTCCACAGAAGTGGTGAACATCTTTTAGTCTTATAACATGAGGAAAAAGCAGTAGCAGCTTCAGAACATTTTTTAATTAGCGTATCCTTTGTGCTCGAGGAAAGAACAAGGGTTACACTGATCACTCTCTTAAGGAAGATTATAATCCTAGCAGCAAAACAAGCTGCTGCTCAAGATAAGGATCAATGAAAATGTTGTACAGAAGGGCTAAGATTGAGGCCTGAGAGCTAGGAACCTGGGCTGTACAATTTGTGTTAATACTGCATGTTAATGGCAATAAAAGCTGAACCTCTGCTAAGTAAAATAACCCATTGTTCATTCTGATTTGCACCGAGCCACAATAGTTATGTTCATGCGGCCCCTGGTTCTGTGATCGGCAGACCTGATGTGTTTTTCTTGGCATAGCCAACTTAAACGTTTGTCATTCACCGAGGGGACTCGCCCCAGATTGGAAACATTAAGACAGGCAATTTCACTGATGTTTTGGTTTCAGCGATACAATCCTGCTAAAAAGAAAGTGTTTGACAGAGACTTTAGAAAAACCCCAACCTATAACAACTTTCTTATAGGAAACACATGTTTGTTCTCCACATTAACACACACCATTATGCTAATAAGAGCACAAATATTGGGTTGGATTTTGCTCTTAATATTTGTGCAAATGACTATGGTATGAAACAGAGCTGACTTTTGTTTACTGCCCTGAAGAGATGCTGAGAGAGAGAGAGAGAGAGAGAGAGAGAGAGAGAGAGCAGAGTCCAGTGAATGTGCACTTGAAATGACCTTATTATAACATCGGGAAAGTGTCTATGTAGCTTTCCATGGAACTGTATGAAATTAAGCATCAGGGGAAAAATATCAAGGATCAACTACTGGTTTGGATTAGTTTCTTCTCACCTAGCCCTATATTGGATTATACAGTTCCTTGGTGATAAAGCTGCATGGACTGAAATAAGGTTCAGGTGACGGCTCTGGTTTACTTTTTGTATGACCAGCCATAAGAAAGTGAATACAGTGGATTTCAGGGAAGCTTTGCATATAAACTAAAGAAATTATCTATGTGTTTCCTCCCCACCCCTCCTCTCCCCTTTGCCTTAAAAGCCCAGCACAGTTTATCCGTTAATGGATAGAAATTAGAAAAACCACTTTAATGTGATGTATGTACTTGCAAATACTTGTGAAAATACTTGGAAACTTGGCACTTATAAAACACGGCAATAATGGACTGAGGAAATTTTCTCCTTAAGCCCAAGACCATAATTAAGTACTTTCAAGATTAGCAACACTGTACTCCATGAAAATTACTGAATCCTTAACATTTATCTTCATCTAAACATTACAGAACCTGAGTCAGATGTATGAGGGTGAGCAGAAGAAGTTTATCTGTCTGAGACTTTTTTTTTTAAGAAATATTTTAGACCGACCCCATCAAGGTCTTTTTCGTAATATCTAATTTTTAAAAAGCCAGGTACAAACTTTATTTCCTTGCAGATTTCCCCCATTCTCTTTGCATGCGTGCTGGTTTGCTATTGTAAGGTTACTCACACATTCCAGCTGGTATCCAGTTTTAAAATTTTATTCTTTAGAAAAATAAATATTGAAGTATTTATTTTGGGGGGAAAATATGCAAAGAATGGAAGTGCCTTTTGCAAACAAGTACAGAGGAACCTCACTAATCCAAACGGCAAAGCCTTACACAGTAAACCGAAAGCCACATGGATCTGAAGGCTGGAGTTGACTAGCGCATCTCTCTGTTTGGGGGTTGCAGACCCCAGATCAGTGAGGTTCTACAGGGGATTGGCAGGGAGGGGGGCATTCCAGGCAATGCCACACTTATAACACCAGCTGTGTGGAACAACAACCCCCTTGTCTGGGCTGCCAGCTGGGTTTGAATCCAGGACTGTCAGGAACAAAACATAAGCCTCTTCTGCCTGAGTTAAAGGAGTAACTCCACCAGCTGGCAGCTATAGTAGGGCCTTATCCTCATAGGTGGATTTAAGGAAACAATAACCCACGCTGTGGTAGGGTGGGTCAGGCAAGTAAAAGTAAAAGTGGCTGTAGGTTCTTTGGTCTGTGGATTGGCTGAGCTTGGTGCTGGCCAGCCCTGGGAACAGTATGGGCCTCCTGGTTCCCACTGACCCCACAGCTTGATAGGACTGGCTCCCACAAGAAAGCTAGAGAAAGAGGGGATCGAGACTCCCCTGCAGTGAGAATCGGGGGGTTGATTTCTTTACCCTCAGGCACTGGGGCAGGCCCCAGAAGAAGCTTTACTGCCAGGGCTGCACAGAAAGGACTGAGAGAATGAGAGGGCAGAAAAGGCCCTGGCTCACAAAAAGACCGGATGAAACTGGGCTGCAGGGCAGAAGCAGAGCAGCTGCTGCCAGGAGGCACATGAAGGGAAGGGGGCATCCTCACAGGAGTAGAGAGAGCAAAACAAGCTGTCTTAAAGGCACAGACAATGCAGAGGGAAACCCCCCCTAGTGATAATCCATAAAGCACAAGAGTTTACAATGGAACAAGGGCTCCTGGGTTCCCAAAATTCTCACCCCACCCCCCACGGTTTTAACTGTGTTTTAAATCAGGGTGGTCGAAATGGGTATAGTGTTTTCAACCCTTGCGATTTTAATTCCCAGTCTTCTGAAAGCTGGTGGTTTTAGTAAAGCACGAGAAAAAGAGTATGTTTCTAGTCCACAGGATTGCGGAGAAAAGCTTGAAAATGTGACTCTCCAAGGTTCAAACCTGAGAAGGCACAAAGACATTTGTAATTTAAAAAAAAAATCTCAGGAGTTTTATGTTAATCTTCCAATTTTTTGAGCCCTGGCTTGTGACTGTTGAACTCTTGGGCTTGGTGGTTTGTGTCTTGGCCACTGTGAGCATCAGGACTCGATCAACCAAGAAGCCCCAACATCACACTCTACTTGGTGCCCCATGAACCCCCAATCCTACTCACTTCTTCAGCCTCCTCTCCTCTGTTCCGAGCCCATGTGCACCTCCTTCTTTCCTTCTGTCTCTTTCCAGGATCTCTTCTCTCCTTGTCTCTCCATTCCAAGTCCCCTTTGCCCTTTACAACCCCTCACCCCTTTATTCCAGGTTCTCTCCTCTCATCCTCTCTGATTTTAGTATCTCCCTGCTTCTCTCCTAGATCCCCCACTTTCTCTTATCCCATCTTAAAGGACCTCTGTGTCCCTTGGAGCACTGACCAAACCTGAAGATCCTCCACCGGGCCTGGGCTGAAGAGAGAAGCAAATGGCACCAATGAAAATGCTGAGCCCTTGAATTTGGCAGCATGTCTTTGAAAATGTGAGGCCTGTCAATACAAAGTGCAGTGCTAGGTCCTGGCAGCCCGCTTATTCCTGTTGTTAAATGCCTCTTATCCTATTAGCTGGAGGACAGTACCAGTACCGTGTCTTCCCCTTCCGATCACTGTTGCATAATAGGGCTTCATTTCATTTCTGAAAGAAGTTTGTTTGCCAAGAGGAAAGGGGAAAAGAATATGTTTTGTCACCTCTGCGCTAAACCGATTGTCTCCTTTCTAAAAGCAATCATCTTTAGATATTAAAATGGCATGTACCAGGCATTGCATAGCATTTCTTCTAATCTGTCTGTATTGCCAATCCAGTTCACAGATTGCATTCATTCTTCTTTGAAAAGCTTACACTGTTGAGCCAGAATTTTGCTAAGGAATAGCATTTGCTCACATTGGCAACATGTTCAGCTAGGCTGAAGGACAAAGTCAAGAACAGAGGAGTGACTGTGGCCTGTTAGGATGACTAGAAAATCAAAGGCCTAAACCAATTACTACATCTTTCAGGCTATTTCAGATTTTTAAAGAAACAATAAAGATAAATTTTCTTCTGCAAACACAGAAATAAAGTAAGTAAGAAAAGTACAAAGTATAGACCTCATTTAAGTGGCGCGAGTCTGGTATTCCATCCTCCTAACCATCCAGGGCATTTTGACTGCCTGAAAGTTACATGAAAAGACAAGGGCATGTCCAAAATGAGTGGGGAGAGGATGAAAAAGAAAGCCGAGATGGGACTGAATGAGAAGAATGGAGCTGAATCTTCTTCCTCCACCTCCCTGCAGAACTTTGGGGATCTGGATCCAAACTTCCAGACCTCTGTATTTTAAGTGGGAGGGGTAAATTCCAGCTTGGGAAACATACCTGTGCTAGCACTGATCAAGAGAGCATGCTAAAAATAGAAGTGTTGCCACACAAGCAGGAGGGGCTAGCTGCCCTCAGTACGAGACACTAGGCACGTACGTAGGGCAGCGAGTCTCTCCTGCCACTCACGTCATCACAGCTACACTTCTATTTTTAGCGAGCTAGCTCCATCAGAGCTAGTGCGGGTATGTCTACTTGAGGTGGAATTTACAGCTTCATCATGAAGCGTAGATGTACCTTGAGAAGAGCTGAATGGGCATCCCATCTCCAGGCCTCCAAGAACACTGGTGAAATTCAGTTTCAGGTCCAATTCACTTGGGGTGAATTTTACCTCTCCGCAGAACATCAGTGTAAAACCTATGGGAAGTGTATAGGAATAGGGTAGAATCCCTTTAACTAGTTTGTGAGCCCTCTACTGGCACTCACCATGCTCCACGTGTGAGAAGCTGCCAGAACCCATCCAAAAGCAACAGTGTGGATAGGTAGCTAGGCTTTGCGTGTTGTGTATATTCAGTAAACGTTATTTGAACCCCACCGTGCCCTCTAGGTTTGTTGTGTAAAGAACAAAAGACAGCACACTTTGCACAACTTAAAGCTCATGTCAATCCTGATGGGCTTTAGTAGTCCGTACCATACTCCTGATGCTGGTGCACTGCATAGATGTGAAATGTATTCTGCTTAAACGCAGGTTGAGCCCATCTTTCATAGCAAAGAAATAAGTAATTAAGTGCTACTCGCTCAGCCTGCCAAATGATTCGCATTATTCTATCCAAAACCAAACTGCTCCTTCACACCTGGCAACTGAAAGGGATTTAAACCCTAACCGCTGACATTATTTTATCCATGACTATTCAAGGTAATAAAAATATCCTCCATTGTGATGCACTCTGACACCTCTGATCCAGCGCTGCATTAAGGCTTTGAGAGTGAAGCGCAGGGGCAAAGGCAATCCAAGTGCTCTAAAGAAGCAATTCAGAGACATCATCCTCCATCAAGGCAGGTTACTAACATGGAGGTAAAAGGTGTCATGCCGCATTGATGGCCTAGATCTATCCCGATGTAAGATATTAATAAGGCCACATTTTTAATTTTGCATACAGTAAAGATTGCAGCGGGCTCTCAAAACAGGAGGAATGGACCTATAAGTCTTAAATGCATTTCGGGACAAATGACACCAGTTTATTTATGACATCAATTTATTTTTCACTTTGCAATTACGTAAAAATAGCAATAACATGGCAAGAGAGATGATGTGATGGATCCAAGTGCTGAATTATTCATTGCCCTTCAGCTGTTGACTTCACATCAGCTGTCTACCAATGTGCATTGCATAAATCACGATGGATCTTTTTAGCCACAACCACTCTAGCCTCCTATCAGATGCTTTTTGTATCAATTCCCTTACAAGCCATGGAATAGCCGGTTTGCTGGAGGAAACAACGTCCATAAACTGACTTGAAGGGGATGATGCTACTTGCGGTAGCTCTGATTCTCTGTGATGAAGAGGAGAAACCTACGCAATAGAACTAGAGCTTTCTGATGCGCAATGTTTTATATAAAGAACAAGCAACACATATGATAGATCTGACGTATTACAGTAGGGAAAGTATACATATATTTCATCAGTGCCCTATGCAGTATACCCCATGTGATACTTTAGTCCATATTGTGCTCTCTCATAACAACAACAACGATAGAAGCTCTTTTAAAGGAACAGGGAGGTTTTCCTTTAAACGTCACTGACTCCGTTTTGCATATTATTTAATCATATTCACATTCCAAGCCCCAGGTTTAATCCCACAAGTGCAAACTGTCATTGGTTTAAGTGGGAATCAGGACTGCTCAGCACCCGGCAGGATACCACAGCCCCTGAAATAACTCTCTACACTTGAAACTGGGTGAAATATGGGAGCCTCATCAGACAGTCAAGGATAACCTAGAAACTCAGAACACTTAGCACATAGTTAACTGAGGTTTTCATAACTGAGAAGAGTGAAGAGCTCAGTCCTTAATTTGTGCTGCCAGGGCTGAGCCCCGGCACCTCCGGGCCCGGTGGTTCAGAGCCCCGGCATCTCCAGGCCTGGCACCTCCGGGCCCGGTGGTTCAGAGCCCCGGCACCCCCGGTCCTGGCGGTTCAGAGCCCCGGCATCTCCAGGCCTGGCACCTCTGGGCCCGGCGGTTCAGAGCCCCAGCACCTCCGGGCCCGGCAGGGCTGAGCCCCGGCACCTCCAGGCCTGGTGGTTCAGAGCCCCAGCACCTCCGGGCCTGATAGGGCTGAGCCCCGGCACCTCCGGGCCTGGCAGGGCTGAGCCCCGGCACCTCCGGGATTGCTGCATCAGTTATGAATATAAAAAATAGGCTTGAGCCCTGGCACCGGTTTCATTCCAAATGAAGCACTGGAAGAGCTGTGTATTACACGCCTCTCCTGTCTCCAGTGTCTGTCTTCTTGATCAGATTGTAAGCTCTTCCGGGCAGAGACTGGCTCTTACTCTGTGTTGGTGCAGCACCCAGCACAACAAGGCCTGCTTCTCAGCTGGTCCTTAGGAGCTACTGTCACGAATGTGATTAATAATAAAAATGCCATTTCCAGTTTTCAGCAGTTGAACCTACTGCTGCCTCTTATTTTAGCGTAGCGTGGGAGCCCCCTTTTCACCCTGCTTGCAAGGAGACATGTGGGCAGCCCTCTTCTCACCCCTGTCATTCGCCAGTCCTTGCTTTCAAAAGCCTGCTGAGATCGCTAAGAATCTGTGTTAATTCCCTAATTGCAGCCCCACGAACTGACAGCAGCCAAGATCTGCCACACACAGAGGTGCTCCTGCTTCCCAGACTGGGCAATAGTATTCGTGACCTTCTGCATCAGCGGTTCTGACTGTGACACCTGTTTGTTTCTCTGCTGCCCTGTGGTGGAATTTATTACTATTATTATTAATTCATTATTATGATGATGATTTATATTAGGATAGCCTCCAGAAGTTCCAGTCAGGGATCAGGGCCCCACTGCGCCAGGCACTGTACGAACACAGAACAAAGAAGAGCTTCCACATGCTCATATTTACTCTGTGCCAGAAGCAGAGGATGTGGAAGCAAGAGGATGCCAATCAGCAGCAGAAAAAGGCAGGGGAGAGTCACAGGAAATCTCCATAGGGCCTCTTCTGTTACAGAACAGCTTTGTGATTTCAGGGGGAGGGATAGCTCAGTGGTTTGAGCATTGGCCTGCTAAACCCCAGGTTGTGAGTTCAATCCTTGAGGGGGCCATTTAGGAATCTGTGGCAAAAATTGGGGACTGTTCCTGCTTTGAGTAGGGGGTTGGACTAGATGACCTCCTAAGGTCTCTTCCAAACCTGATATTCTATGAGGGGAGCCTATGACACGCACAGCTGCTGAACATGGTTTTTGTAAGATGTAGATTAAATATCTGTCTGGTATGCATTGTGCTTTTCTATTGTACTAATCACCGTAGTATCTGACCACCTCAGAAATGTTAACAGGTTTATCATCACATCACCCCAGGAGGGATGTCAATGGTCCAATCCCCATTTTTTACAGATGCGAAAACTGAGGCTCAGAGTAATTAACTGACTTGCTCATGGTCAGCCAGGGAGTCTGTAGCAGAGCTAGAAATTGAATCCAGCTCTCCTACATGCCAGTCCAGTGCATGGACACCAGTGGGAATATTCATGTGTGGAAGCATGTGCAGGATTGGGTGCCCCAAGGGTGTTACCCACATTGGAGGAAATTAATATTCTCACAGAATCTCTGCAGGAATTGCTGGTTCCATGAAACTGTTCCATTACGATCCGTTTTTTTAAAGCTATACATTGGGTAAATGTAGACGTAAATACAGACCACAAAATATTTGGAGCAGATGCACACAGGACATCCAGTCACCAAACTACAATTATAGGAAAATTGCTTCCCCCAGCCCTTCTTTCTGCCTTTTCTTGTGGTTTGGTAATGTTAAATACAAAAAAAAAAAAAAAAAAAAAAAAAAGCAGATAATGTGCTTTCATGACATGTCTGTTAAAAATACCATATAGATTCATTAAAAAACATTTTGGTACCATCAAAATTCTTCGCAGTTTTCATGAATACCTGAAATCTAGTGTCTCTGCTATAGCAGAAATGTGATTAACCGTCATGTGAAATTGACAAAGATAATTGTGGGCTGAAGAGGGTGTTCATTGCAAATTGCTGTGAATTATTTCATGCAAAAAAGATTAGAAAATGATGTAGAAGGAAGAAAAAGACTAGGCAGAAGTTTGCCTTCAGCATATGCATTCAGAAAGAGGGGCGGAGGGGGGGACGTTCTGAGTGGCTTCTGGTAGCTGCTATGCAGTTTGAACTCCCACTGAAGTCTATAGGTGAGGTAGGTGATCAATATCATACAGAAAAAACCCCCTAAGCCAAAAATTTCAAACCTGGGTGCCTCAAGTTAGGTGCTTGATTGCAAAGGTGCTGAGAGTCAGCAGCTCCCACTAACTTCAGTAAGATTGGTGGGGGCTCAGTAGAGCTGTGTGAGATAAAAAATCCCACGGAAAAGGGGAAAAAATCATTTTTGTACAAAATTGCCACAGAAAATTTCAACTTTTCATGAAAAAAAATGAGACTCCAAAATGTTTGGCCAAAAATTGAAAACTTTTCATTTTTTTACTTTTCTTTGACAAAAAGTTGAATTTTTTTCCCAGAAAGCAGACGCTTTTAATGAAACATTTCATTTAGCTCAATAACCAATGTTCTCTCAAAAAGCAGATTTGACATACATTTTTTGTTTACTGGTCCTAGAGCTCAGCACTTCTGTAAATCAAATCACTTACATTTAGGTGCCTAAATATGAATTTGGTAGCCTAACTTTAAGCAACCAGGTTTTGAAATTATGGCTTTGTCCCTTAAAAATTAGACTGCAATTTGGAATTTCTGCATTATAATTTACAGCCTATTTAGTTCTACAGATACTAGTCTTGAGTGGATTGAGATGCAATGATTGCTACAGACTAATGCTAAAATAAGTTTGTTAAAATTATTGGAAGATATTGATTGATTGATGGATTGATAGCTTTACAGAAGGGGGCAGGGATAGCTCAGTGGTTTGAGCATTGGCCTGCTAAACCCAGGGTTGTGAGTTCAATCTTTGAGGGGGCCATTTAGGGATATGGGGCAAAAATCTGTCAGGGGACAGTACTTAGTCCTGCTAGTGAAGGCAGGGGACTGGACTCAATGACCTTTCAAGGTTCTTCCAGTTCTATGAGATAGGCATAGCTCCATATTAAAACATGGATGTTATTAATATTTGGTGGTGTAGTGAGCATGTGTGGAAGTATTCTTCTTTGATAATATACCCAAACCTATTTTTCTCATGTAATTAATTATTATTTTTAAATCTCCATCCTTGCAGGAATAAAGAAAAAAAAAGATTTTTAAAAGCCTAATGATTCCACTTACAACAAAGGGCTCAGGGTGGTACAGATCATGCATTCGGGTTAGAGGGAATAAGAAGCACTGCAGAGACATCTGTTCATGCATTATCTGTGGAACCTAAACAGTTGTGCAATATACAAATCAGCCTGATTGCTTTAGCCTCTTAGTATCACTAACCACCCTCCCACCCCCCACCCCCCACCCCGGTATGTTGATTTTGAAGGTTCTGTTTCATCTGAGCATTTTAGACATGATAGTTCTGATGAAAACCTCTGAATTATTTCAAGCTATTTCACTTTGGGTTGCTTTCCCCCTCTGTACCTTGCTGCAATGGACTCAAACTCATAGGCTTTAAGGCCAGAAGGGACCATTGTGATCATCTAGTCTGAACTCCTGCACATGGCAGGCCGCAGAACCTCGCCCACCCACTCCTGTCATAGACCCATAACCTCTGGCTGAGTTATTAAAGTCCTCGAATCATGGTTTAAGCCTTTAAGTTACAGAGAATCCACCATTTACAGTAGTTTAAACCTACACGTGACCTGTGCTCCATGCTGCAAAGGAAAGGAAAACCCCCCAGAGTCTCTGCCATGACCCAGGGGAAAATTCCTTCCCGACCCCAGATATGGTGATCGGATAGACACTGAGCATGTGGGCTAGACTCACTGGCCAGACCCCTGGGAAAGAATTCTCTGTAGTAACTCCGAGCCCTCCCCATCTAGTGTCCATAATCAGCCGTGGGAGATATTTGCTGCTAGCAGTTGTAGGACAGCTGATCGGTACTAACAACGATGAGAAAAACGGTAAGGAAAACAATGCCATGACCAATTTTGCCAAAAAAGGGCTAAAACATGGCACAAGGATCTGATTTCAATTAGATGTAAAAACATCCTGCATCATATTACACTATTCTGATTTAACGGTGTATATCCAGCTATCAATATCAGTGGAGAAAGTATCATACTGTTCCTCCTTTCATACTTAAGAGATGGAAAAACATCCTGCAGAGGGGAACTGACCCAAATCCTCTTAAGCCTTTTGGGTTTTAATTTTGACTCTCCAGAGTTTAACCTTCAAAAATCAGACCTGTATCCACATTACAGCCAACTCAATGTGTATAGTTGGTGTGATTTAAAGGTAGTTGCTTTAGGAGATTTTCTTTCTACTATATTTCTCTACGACAGATATTTAGCAGTATTTGGAATTTTAGAGGCAGCAACAAATTGTTTGCTGGAGTCCAGTTCACATTACTGATATTACAAACAGTTCATTTATATATATGTATGAACTGTTTGTAATATCATTAATATTATATTAATATCATGAGTTACTGAAGTCCTTGAATCATGGTTTAAGCCTTTAAGTTACAGAGAATCCACCATTTACAGTAGTTTAAACCTACACGTGACCTGTGCTCCATGCTGAGAAGGAAGGGAAAACCCCCCAGAGTCTCTGCCAACGTGACCCAGGGGAAAATTCCCCTGGGAATTTTATATATATTATATATATATATATATATATTTATTGATGATTACAAATTTCATATAATATAGCATGTATCTCTCTATCTAGCTAATATGAACTGTTTGTAATATCATTAATGTGAAGGGGATTCCAGCGATTACATATATATAACATGGCACAATGTGTGGGTTTGTTATATATATATACATATATATTTAAGATCAGCTTGTGGTCTTTATTCAGGAAAAACACTTCTTTTTGGCTGAACAAGGACTGGGCTCAAAGATTTCTCTGGTATAATTGTACACCATCTGCATGCATAGCTTTAGATTTCTATTGCTAATACACACACACACACATACACAATAAGTACAAGTCTATTTATATATATTTTTATAAAGACCACAATCCAATGTTGAAGGGTTTATTGTTTTGGCTTTTTTAAAATAGTTCACATTTGAAAACTTTCAAACTGTCGAGCAATTGATTATTTCGCTCTGAACTCAGAGGCTCTATGAAGGGTAAGGAAGCGACAAATAGAATTAAGAGAGCCTAGATGTGTTGTAGCATGTGGTACTAGTTTAGAGGGAAAATGTTGCCTGCAGACTAGATCTGTTTATGGAGATTTTTGTGTAGGAAAGGTATCCCCTATGTTTGGCCTCCAGGTTCAAATCTGGGACATCCAAGACCTACCATACCCAGTTCTGCCGAGAAAACGAGAAAGTGCTAATTTCATGCTGGTTCTGATTGGTTTGCTCAGCCCTTCTTAGGGAAGGAATGATCATTTTGCTAAACAGGGGACAAGCATGGGCCATTCCTGCCTTAGGACATGTCTACAGTGAAATCTGAGGTGTGATCACAGCACATGTAGACACACCTGGGGCTTTGATCAAACTAGTAAGAGTACCAAGAGCAGAGAAGCTGTGGAGGCACAGACGTCAGTGTGGCCCAGCACCCAAGTGACCCCAGGATCCTGACCGAGCTTGTATGTCCTGCAATGAATGCTACCATAGCTTCACTGCTACTGGCGCTCAGGCTAGCTTGGGTATGTCTACCCGTGCTGCAATCACATCTCTGACTGCCATGTAGACATGCCCTTAGGTTCTCATCCTGCCAACTGACCGCCAGATGTAGTGCTTACTACTGTGAGCTGCCCCATTCATTTCAGTGAGCTGGCTTAAAGTTGTAAGCAACCCACTCTATAGTAAGTGTTTTGAAGGATCAGCCACTTGCCGACACCTACTATTTGGTTGCACTGGAGATAAAATGTGGAACAAGAAACATTACAAATATACACTTCCTGGCTCTCCCCTCAGAGGAATTTCCTATCACATTCCCTACGCAGGGATGGTCACATTTCGATTTAAATGTGTTAGACATAGACAATCCTATAAAACGAGCACATAAATAGGCCAGTTTGCAGAAAACCAGGCTGTTAAATAAAATACATTTACATCTCCAATGTAAATGAAATCCCAGTGCGTGATTTGTGCGGCCCTATTGCTGCTGCTGCTGCAGTGTGTAAGCAGCTGCCAGATGTTTAAAAAAAAGCATCTTCTTCTCAAGTGAAAAATGTGCAAAATCTGGTAACTCTTGTGAAAAATGGACAACCGTTCTGAATGGGTAACAAACTGCCAGTGAACTCAGCTTCTGAGAACTCCTGCCTTTCTTGCGACGATCTTGCTTGCTCTAACTTTAAAAGGAACATGATAGTGCAAGAAGAATCCAGAGTAGGGTATAAAGATATTGTGATGGGTTTCCCTGTGCCCAGTGGCTGGGTCGCAGGTGGGTGTAGTTTGAGGGAGAGGACAGGGGAACGGAGATTGAAGAGAAGTGTGCTTGTCGTGGGTGGTGCAGCCAGTTGCCAGCTCTAGGTGGGTAGGTGCAGGGCCGGCTCCAGGTTTTCAGCCTCCCCAAGCCAAAAAAAAAAAAAGAAAAAACAAAAAAAGGCCACCGCCGAAGTGCAGAAGCAAAACAAAAGAACCCAGCCGAAGCAAAAAAAAAAGCCACCGAAGTGCCGAAGCAAAAACAAACAAACAAAAAAAACCATGCCATCCCAGAATCCCCAGACTGCCACCCCCTACAGGTTGCCGCCCCAGGCACGCGCCTGGCCGTTGGTGCCTGGAGCCGGCCCTGGGTAGGTGCTACTGTGTGAGGGCTCTGGCTATATTAGATAACATGGTCTTGCCTCCCTTCCTCGGATACCCTTGTTACACTATTCTGATTTAACAGTATTTGTCTAGCGATAGCGATCAGAGGAGAATGTATCTTTCTCCTTTAATACCTAAGAGCAACAGTTCACATCAAGAAAGGGCTGCTTCTAAGGTTTAATTCGGACTTTCTTATTGCAACATGTGTTTCTGTGGCCTTCATGGCAGTCACAGAGAGACAAGACCGGTGAGGGAATATATTTTAATCGGACCAACTTCGGTTGGTGGAAGAAACAAGCTTTTGAGCTACACAGAGCTCTTCTTCAGGTCCGATTGGCCCAGTAAAAGAGATCACCTCACCTACCTTGTCTGTCTCCTCTTCTAGGACCAACACGGCGGCAACAACACTGCAAAATACATACAGACATTTGTCATACAAAACGTTGAGGAAAAGTTCTCACGGGTTGCACAAACCTTCAACGTGCAGAAGGAGCGTTCTTTGCTCCCCTTTTTAAAGGGGCGTCTCTTGCTCGCTATTTGGGGAAGCTGCCAGTCTATCAGAGATGAAAAGTCAAAATGAAAATGCGCTCACCGTGTTTCATGGCTGTCACTGAACCGGTTTATGAGAACCTGAACAGCAGCAGCAGATAAACCAGCCATGCATAGACCAGGCTGTGATTTCTTTCAACACATTACTCCAATTTTCTCCTTTCCCATTGATCTGCAGGGAGCCGCCTCCTCAGCCCCTAGACAAATTGATCCTATGAGTAACATCTGTGCACACAATTAATCTCTTTCACACATTTGATGTTCCACATTACTGGTCATAGGACTCACACTATGACTCAAGTGTTAATCAACTAATACCTTAAAATTAGGCTTGTGTCTACAGTATAAACAGTGACAGACTATCCATCACCTACCTGAGTGAACAAATGAATTTCGCCTTTGTATCCATGTGCCCTAGTTCTCTATGGTCTGGGGTAGCTGTCGTGCTTTGAAGACATTATACCATCAAGCCAATGTAGAGTCACTGAAACGCAGCCACCTGTAAGGGGTGGAGGAGCATGGGGGGAGCAGAATATAGATTCTAGTTTACCCAGGCACACCAACCAGCTTCCAATTACTGTGACCTGCTTTTCTGTGTATTCTGGGGAGAGGATGTGGTGGAAATCGATCAGCCAGAAAGGCTGAGCCTGCTACATGCACGCCCCAGGCTACAATCCCACTCAGCTCCCAGAGGTAAAATGCAAATGTTTTAACTGCGGCACACACCATACCTGATTCTACTGCACATTATCAGAATGCTTCTCACTCTGCCATGATACAAAGGGTCCAGATTTTCCATCATTATTAAATCCTCTATCAATGCTGCCTGGCAGGCGACAAGACATCGCTTAGAAGGCAAAATGCTGGCTGCAGCCATCCAAGGCTATATACCTTTTTTAAAAAAATAAAGCATTAAAACACATGGTTATTTCTTCCTAAGAGTTGGTAGAGCAATCTGATTGTGATGTCGGATTGTGATCATTGCTGACTGTGATGCCCTCCTGGCAGGCGCCTCTCTTCTGGTACGTCAACTTCCATTTAATGAAAAAGAAAGAGGGAGAAGAGGAGAAAGCGCAGTTGAAAGGTAGGGCACCGGGGCTTCGCTTCGTGCAGCACAGGGATGCAAGAATGTAACTAAAGGGATAGACACTAGAATGTAGAGATTGCAATGGACCCAATCCAACTCCCATCAAAATCACGAGATAGACTCTCGTTGATTTTAATGAGAGTGGACTGGGCCCAATGCCAACATAATTTCCAGGTATTGAAATGACCTGGTGAACAGAGCCGGCTGAAATTTTTCACGTGCTGTAGGAGACTATTTGAAAGGCAGTGGGCAACTAACACCTCTTTAGTCATAAAACTTCTACATGTGTGAACCCCCCGCCCCCATCTTGTGTTTAACTTGGACACGCTGGTTACCTTCTCCAGACCATCAGAAGAGCTCTGTGAAGCTTGAAAGGTGTCCCTTCCATTGGTCCAATCACAGATATTACCTCACCTACCTTGTTGCTCTCATATCTTGGGAGCAACATGGCTATAGCAACATTGCAAACAGATGCAGAAAGTTACGTAGGCCTCTAACTCCCACGGGAAACCTAAACATCTTTGAGAATCTGGGGCTTGGTCTCTGTGCCCCATCCTAATAATACTTCTCTACTTCAAAGGGTCGCTGTGAGGATGAACATACTAAAGACATAGCCACTGAGGCCCAGATTTGCAAAGATTCCAACTTTCATTGTTTTCAATGAAAGTTAAGAGCCTACATACCTTTGAGCATCCGGCCCTCAGCTACTATGCTATTAGGAGCCATATAAGTATGTTAGATCAAAATTAAATAAAAAGGCCGTCTTTTTCTACTGTCAACTTGGGGCAAATTGTTTCTAAATAGTAACCTACCTGCCATCCAAAAATGGAGGGTTTGGGAAGTATAGGGTGAAAATATGCACCGTGATTCCATAGCTGAGAACATTCAGTTCATTTTGCTTTTTTTTAAAATTACCTTTTAACTCAAAAAGTGCTTTCAGTCAATACATTCTGATTGGATTTGCGAGCTAATACCCAGAACTGTAGTGATCTGGGAGGGCTGGGAATGACTGGAAATAAAACAAAAACATGTTTTAAAATATATTTAATGGCTTTTATGTGCTCTCCATGTTTCCTGCCGAAGAGTTCTTGGTATCAGCTGATAGGAGAGGTGAACCATGAAAAAGCTAGATCTCAGTCAAAGTAATTCCATTAGGGCCTGAAATTACTTTCGTGAAACATGAGTAAGGGAAATCATCTGCAGAAACACAACAGCTGGCCTCCATGACATCACTTGCAGGAATCAAAGGAAATGAACTAAGATATGCATAAAAAGCCTTTTTTGTTTGCTTGCTTATAAAGTTACAGTTTGCTTTCTGGGTAACAAAAAAACAAAACAAAAATAAAAAGCCTTGGAACATTTGGCAATGATATTTTGCTCTTTTCGGTAAATCGCTTTCATTTATTGAAGCTGACAAGGAAATAAAATGCCTGAAATCCTTTCTGTTTGTTGTGCATGAAGAAGAATTATTGTAGGAGCAACAGTATCACATGCTTCCACCCAGAATACAGTTGCTAGGAATTCAGAAACCCAAGAGAAAAAGATATTAGGATGCAATGCTTAACATCTATATTATTGTCATTGTCATTTGTTTGCATGGCTTGACCTTATTAGACAGCTTATCAGTAACTAGTTCCTCATGGACATCATGTTTATTGTCAATGGATGTTAAATAAATGGTAAGTAACAGCTTTTAGAGTTCATAAAGCAGACAAACAGTACAAGCCAGGAAAGTCAGTGAAAAGGTAATGCACCATCTGTAGCTCATCCTGCTGCTACACTTGTATTGTGCCTTTAAGCCACAGCCCAGGATTGGGGACCCTATGGGGCTAGTCTGCCCCAGGAAAGAACCGAAGCACTACAAATCTTCCCTGGTGCTTTGTGGGAGGAGCAGACTGGTTATGACAGAGGCCAGTTTTAAAATTAAGTTATTTATTTAACCAACAACAAGAAATAATTTACTAAGTAAACTCATTACTGATGCTGCTGTAATTATTGCTGGTCTATATAATTTTGCATATTTTTGCTGAGCTCATATAGATTGTTGGGAGAAATCTGAAATGAAAAAGAAAAATTCCTCAGAAGAGTTGGACTTAATAGACCACAGCTACATCTTTAAATACTATATATTTGTGTTTTCATGTAAATTATGTAAATACTTAACAGGACTTTTAAATTACAAAAATATGGCTTAGATGTCATATCAATTTTTTTTTGCCTCTGGGGTACCTGGCATTGTCCATTGTCAGAAGACAGGATACTGGGCTAGATGGAGCGTTGATCTGACCCAGTACAGCCTTTATGTTCTTATGTAGTTTCCATTCTTGTATATAGGGTGACCAGATAGCAAGTGTGAAAAATCAGGATGGGGGGTAGGGAGGTAATAAGAACCTAT
Organism: Macrochelys suwanniensis; assembly: GCA_033296515.1. NCBI lineage: Eukaryota > Metazoa > Chordata > Testudines > Chelydridae > Macrochelys > Macrochelys suwanniensis. Next base: position 105,621,209 of record CM065782.1, on the reverse strand, counting down.
ATGAGAAAAAGACCCTAATATCGGGACTGTCCCTATAAAATAGGGACATTTGGTCACCCTACTTGTATATCATAATCATTTTGCAAAGTTAATATCTTGGTGTTTGGAATTTTGGGGCATGTTTTATTTCAAAATGTGAAAAGTGACTAGACCCTATTATGGATAATTGTCTTGCCCATTTTCTTTTAATCAGTTTTTTTTCTACACAGAATGATGGCCATGCAACTTCTTAACAATGCACACACCTTTTTCTAAAACAAATATACGCTCATCTCACTCCAAAAAAAAAAAAGTTTTTTGTTTGTTTGGAGTGGGTGAAAGAATCTACTGATCTAATAACTTGACCCATGTATTCCAAGTTTCAACTTGAGACATTTGAGTTATAAACTCCTTAAAAGCAACATTCATAATCAAAATGGTCCATACGCTTATTGTCATTCTACTAGCGATAGCCACTAGAATTCCTAAGCCCCTTCTTCACCACATCTGGAATGCATACGTGAGTAAGCTTATCATGAAAAATATACTGTGAATTACAGCTGTTTTTTGAAGGATAAAAGCTGCTACAAAGGCAGTAATGTGCTGGTACTAAATGTGTGTGTTTACAAGAACTGAGATTTTCTTTCCTCTTTGGTGTAACTATGCAGAAGGTAGCTGAGCGGCTCTTAGAGGCAATTTTTAACAATGAATGACTTGCGATATCTGGTCAGCAAAGCTTTGCTATGTTACCTAGTACTGAGCAGGAGTAAATCTAGCATATACATTTCATTCTAATAGCAGTCATTATGTAAAATCCCTTGGTTCTAGGTCTGGGTAAAACTGTTCTGGTCAATATCAGTCTATGTAGGTGTTTAAACTGCACCCAACATCTCCGTGCCTACAGCTTTTCTTTCACAGCTTCATTTGCACAATTGGTAACGAGAACCTTTGGATCCCTTCCATAACTTTGTGAATGCTGTTGGGTCAATGATTTAAGTGGCCATGCTAGGGGCTAACTATTCTTTCACACTTGCTACAGGCTGGATCTTCATCAAAAGTGTCTTTGAAATAAAGGCTACTCCATTTTCCTTTTATGTCAAGCCTTTCTTGATGGCTACCTTCTTCTCTGCTTTGTACAGCTCTACAGGGGAAGGGTTAAGTAAAGTCTCTGCATCGGTATTTCTTTTAGAGAGCCAATGGTCTTCTGACAGAGAAGCAGAATGATACAGTAGAGAGAGTGTGTGACTCAGACTTGGGAAACCTGGGTTCTATTCCAGGCTTTGCAGGTGACTTTGGATAAGTCTCATGCCGCTACAAGGCAGGTGGTGCTCGTTAGCCATGGCAAGCAGTCTGCCTAGGAGAAGGAAATGCTAATTAACAAACCGAGAATGTCAGGCCTGGCCAGCCAGCTTGTAAAAGTTGTGCCAATCACATGTGCTAGGGGTCTGCACCTCTGGCTTATGGGACAACACCAAGTAAACCAAAGGCCTTCTGACACTAATGGATGCTATATTTTGTTTAGGAGAGTCTGGTTAACTTGTGGGAAGAAGTGGTTGCATATTTCTGGTTCCAGATTAAGGCCTTAATTCAGGAAGCACTTAAGCACATGCTTGACCTTAAGCATATGCTTAATTCCCATTGAATTCAGTGTCCTAACTTCTTGTGGTGCCCTGCTTTGTACTTTGAAATAAATTGAAGTTGATGGGACTTCAGCAAACGTTTTAAGTCAAGCTTTCCTGAACAGGGATGGAATTAAGCATGTGTTTAAATAGCTTCCTGACTCAGGGCCTTAATGACCATTTTTGCCTCTTTGTTTGACAAGGGAGATCTTCTACCCCAAAGTTTCCTAGTTCAGCATTTAAGTAACAGTTTCCTGGTCTGGTGGAATAGCATGAGGTCACTGTCAGTCCACAGGACTGAATTAGAACATAAGATTGGCCATATTGTGTCAGACCAATGGTCCATCTAACCCAGTATCCAGGTCTCTTACACCGGCTGGTGTCAGATGATTCAAAAGGCATGAACAGAACTGGGCAATTTCAAGCAATCCTTCCCTGTCATCTAGTCCCAGATTCTGGGGTTTAGAGGTTTAGGGACATCCAGAGCATGGGGTTGCATCCCTGACCATCTTGGCTAATAGCCATTAATGGACCTACCGGTGACACACTCATCTACTTCTGTTTTGAATGCAGTTATACTTTTGGCCTTCATAACATCCCCTGGCAATGAGTTCCACAGGTTGACTACGTGTTGTCTGAAGAAGAACTTTTTGTTTGTTTTAAACCTGCTGCCTATTAATTTCATTGGGTGATCTCTAGTTTGTGTGTTATGTGAAGGTGTAAATAACACTTCCTTATTCACTTTCTACATATCATTCATGATTTCATAGACATTTATCATATGGCCCTTAGTTATTTCTTTTCTAAGATGACAAGTTCCAGTCTTTTAAATCTCTCTCATATAGAAGCTATTCCATACCCCTAATCATTTTCATTACCCTTCTCTGTACTTTTTCCAGTTTAGAATATATATTTTTGAGATGGGGCTGACCAGAACTGCACTCAGGTGTGTGTGTCCATGGATTTATACAGTGGCATTGTGACATTTTCGGTCTTATTATCCATCCCTTTCCTAATGGTTCCCAACATTCTGTTAGCTTTTTTGTCTGCCTTTTCACATTGAGTGGATGTTTTCAGAAAACTATCCACAATGACTCCAAGGTCTTTTTCTTGAGTGGTAACAGCTAATTTAGATCCCATCATTTTGTATGTATAGTTGGGATTTTTCCCTCCGTATGCATTACTTAGCATGTAACATTGATTTCATCTGCCATTTTGTTGCCCAGTCACCCAGTTTCGTGAGATCCCTTTGTAACTCTTAGCAATCAGCTTTGGACTCCAGTATCTTGTATAATGTTGTATTATCTGCAAATGTTGCCACCTCGCTGTTCGCCCCCCTTTCCCAGATCACTTTATCAATATGTTGAATAGCATTGGTCCCTATTTATCTCTCTCCATTGTGAATACTGACCATTTATTCCTATTCTTTATATGTCCATCAAGAAATGATATGTGTAATGGTAAAAGAATGTTATTGATGTTGCAAAGTTAAGTACTTGAAAGTTAGGAAATGCCAGTTTTACAGCTGATTGTGCAACCTTAATTCTGCCCTGCTGGGCACTGAATAAGACAGGAGTCCAGTGAAAATAAATAATACATACATAGGGTACCTACGGATGCCCTTGTTTTTCTGTGCCTACTGTGTAGTCCTTTTATGCTTTCATTAATATGAACCTCCGTCAAACAAAGCATGAACTTAGTTACATTGTGGGCCCTCCAATCCCCACAAATAAGTTGACAGGTTTGCAATCATTATGCCCCATGTGGTTCACCCATCCCTGCTAGTCAGGGGCTGGTAGTGAGGGCAGCCAAACTGCTGGCTGCTTAGAACAGGAAACCTTCCCCCAGCAGCGGTCCCATTTTTGACAAAGCGGGGCCTAGGCCATGCACAAAATGTCTCATTTACCAGACAAATTCTCACAAAACACAAGTGACACTATTCAGGTTCTCAAAAGCGGTAGGTCAGGGAGTAAGGTGTTAGGGGTCTAAAAGTTTAGCAGGAGAGAGGAACATGTCCCCTGGCCACAAACAGCATGCAGTATTCCAGAGCTAATTGCTGTACATTCCAAAGCCATGTCGTCACTGGACTGCGATGCAAACTCTTTAGCCATTATGGATGGAGAGGGCTTATGGCATCTATGAAAGAACCCCCCAAAACACATGCTTACCCTTTAAAGACAATCTCTTCCCATCTACCTGCTGGAGCCAAACTAAATGAAGCTCAGGTCTCTGTCCAACGTTTGGAAGCCAGTTAAAATAGGAACTCAGTTGTTTCTCTAAATACACAGAGTATATTACCTTAGTCATAAAATTGGGGACTTTCAAATCTAATTTGTTCAGCACTAGTGCTGTTGAAGGCTGGGAAGTGTTCCAGAGGAAATCACCTCCACGCAAACAGAGATTAGCAGCTCCCCATTGCAGACATATGGAAATGATTGCCTATAATCTCCGGTAATTGTGGCTGTATTACATTCAAATCCTGTTTTCAATTTTCTTAAACTTCTAGACTGATTGTGTTATTAAATCATGCTGGCTGATGTGTTTAATAAGGACCTATTAAATGTTTATAAAATTAGGGAAATAAATATGGGCTTTTAGTCAGACTGCGTGATGGATCTGGTAACCTATTGTTAAAATAACAGCACTGTTGTTAAGAAATATACTTCAGGGCTCACTTTCAAATAAGAAATCCAACCTTCAACACGAGGTGTTTCCAAAACTACATGCACAGATGGTTAAAAATAAAAGACACCTAATTAGAGTAGGTCTAATTTTAACTGTCAGGAAAAGCTTTCCTTCTGTTTCAGACAATAGGTGATGGTGCAAAACGATCAGTTTGAGAGTGTTTGGAATGGGTTGAATTCTGCTCTTGTTAACACCAGCATGAATCCCGAGTAACTGCACTGAGGACGAAGCATTTATTTTGAATTTACAACACCGGACAGCAAAGGGTGGAATTTAGCCTTCCAAGTTTTCTTAAAGTCCTAACTTGTTCCCAACGGTCTGATCCAAATCTTGTTGAAGTCAATAGGAGCTTTCCCATTAACTCAAGAGGCTTTGGTCTAGCTCCCAAACGGGCAAGCAGTCACACTAAAGAATGCAAAGGCCTGTAGGAAAGTGAATTTTGGGAACTGGCTGCAGCAAAATATTAGGGGGAGAAAATAAAACAAGGTTCCCATGCACCCTTTTGTTAAAGAGACATTTGCTCTTCTCTGTAACAGTATGTCCTTGCCAAAGATACCTCTGTTACATCTCACAGTTAACAATCCTGACACCTCCCGACCGCTTAACATCTATTTTTAAAAATCTTTTAGTAGTTTTGATGAGTTAACAATATCTGTTTTCATCACTCTCAATTCCCTTCACTAATAGTTGTCACCTGGCAATGAACATACTGTATAAGCATCTAACTTTTTATAACCATGGTCCACCTGCTAAAGTAATTTTGCTCTCTATCTTAAGGGCAAACATGAACCTGTTTTCTCCTGCAAATTAATATTTTATTTTGTTTCTTGGAGGGAATGGGGGGATTATAAATTAATTAATTGTTAGCTCTTTCAGCATAAAATGCACTGTGTCATTATCTTCACATAAACACATCATCTTTTAAAAATTATAAGTAGACCATAACATTGCAGTTTCAGAATATTATAAAGTAATGAGGAACTTGTCTGATTCACATTAGAGAGACTGAAAGGTTTGAAGAGAATTAGATACAAGGCTAATATTTGGCAGAGCCTTGTAAATAGCTTGATTGTTATTTTATATTGGCTAAGGTATAAAAATCTGCGTTGCGTGCCAGCAAAAGCCAGGCAGTGTGGCCAGGTAGTTACATGGCTCTGTTGTTAGCTGGTTTCATGTAGGAATGTTCTTGCTCTCAGTAGGTTATTTTTGTGTGTCTGTTTATACTCAGCCAAAATAGGGCAAGGACCCTGCACGGCAATTATTTTTACTAAATTTTGTTGGTCTGCCCTCAGGGGCGTTCTCCCAGTTTAATTGTTTCAGGGATTGTTGCCTTCTGGGATTTTTTTCTTTTCAAAATGTTCCTAGTAGAATTTGTTTCTGAACAGAGCCAAGGCTTTTTTGTTTTTTATCTCTTTTTTAAAATGCATGTAAAAGTGCAGAAAACTACGTGTCCTGAAATTAAGAGAGGTGTTTCTTGATGCATAGATTTTTCAATGATGTGTCTCAAGATATCTTTAGAATTGATTATATTAAAGGGGGATAAATCTTCTGTGCCCTTCCCCCACATAAAAGATTTGGAAATAGAATTTGGTTGGATTCCTCCAATTCAAGTTAAGACAAACATGGGAGAGATCATTTGTCTCTAGTTGTACATGAAATAACTTATAATAGTTGTGGCTAGTCCATGAAGTATATGTGAGACTCCCTGGATATAAATCCCAGTGTCAGCTTACAAAGATATTGTATTTATACACCCAACATTATTCTCCCATAAATAATAAGAGAAAAATCCAAATTTATAAGATGCTATTTCTGGATTTATTTTAATACGATGGCATATTCTCCCTGCTCCCCCACCTTTACATTGCTACACTACATTAAACAGAGCCACAAGGCTCTGGCTGAAATCAGCTAAAGAAAATAAATGCATTGTTATGGCTGCCCAAACACCTAGGCACAAGATGTCATCTAGAAAGGGGCAAGCTGGGAGTGTGTGGAGAAAGGTGTGTGAGGGGTGAGGCTAAGGTCCTGGGGAATCATGTCCTCTATTTTGTCATTTTTGGATCAGTCAGATTTTTAAGACAATTTCCGCCCCTCGTACACACAAAGGCAGGGAACACATTTTCTCCTTATTCCCTTTAATGACTTGAATAGTTCATGATGCATTAGTGGGCCGGAACAGCCGCTCAGGTAACTCAGCATCACTCTGAAGTTAAAGATGCACTGCTGGTTTTTGGCAGCGGAGGATCTGGCTCAGCATCCCTCTACCAGACAGTAACTGATATATTTGTTTAAAGGAAAGAGTGGAAGAGCTCACACTTGATTCATTTTCTTCCCCCTCCCTGCCCACCCATTCTGTGCAGGTAACCCAGCATCTGTAATTAATCTGCTAATAGGCGCCTCATTATGCTCTTTTGCTATAGAGGGAAAAAATCTGATATAAGATTAAAATGTAGGCAACAGAGTTAGCTCTATATGTCAAAGCATTTTTCCCCTTGAAATAACAATAGTGCCTGGACTGAAGGATAAATAAGCCGTTGAGTCTTTAAAAGTAAACTCATCCGTTATTTGAAAAGGCTGGATTTCCATCACCAGATCTAATGTCAACTAATGTGCCCATGAGGAAGAATTGTAACTCTGAGCCCAAATCTTTAAAGTTCCACATCGCCTATGCGAAATGCAAGCATCTGCCTCAGTATTCACAGTTTGCAAACAGGTTCAGCAAACCACATAGTGAGTCGAATGCTGGTAGTGAGTTGGGAAGGTGGGGCTCAGCTGAGCTCCCTGCAGACACCAGTCTGCATCACAAAATCACCACACGTAATGCAACATAATTTCCCCCAATTAGTAGTCTCTCTTCAGGAAAGGCCCGAGGCAGTCGCAGCAGACAGATCCCTAGAGAGAGTGGTGGGGTCTAGGTAGGCTTGCGATCACTGGCAGATCAGAGTGAGTGAGTGTGTGTAAAGGAGGAATGGGGGCAGGGAGGCAAACCTCACAATATCTTTACCTAGTCTCATTCCCAGCTCAGTGCACCTCTGCTCAAACATCAGTAACATACTTTTTTATGCGGGGAAAACAAAAATCAAATAATTAAAGCAATTAAAAAACTCTACTTATTTGACACCAAAAGTAAAAACCTAAAGAGCAGACAAGAAAAGAAATAAAGTAGGAAAGAGAAACCACTTTGACACCTTCCTATCCTGCTTTCTGTCATTAACTTTGGAGCACAGAATAAGGTCATTTGGGTATCCTTTAGCTTTTCCACAGAACAGTGACGACAGGCATTTTTACTGAAGAAAGCAGGGTTGCTACAGAAGGCAATTTGGTCTGGAGGAATATGCACAGGTTTAGATTCTTGGATCTAATCCCTATCAACTCATCTTCCGGCCTTGGGTGAGTCACTTCACCTTTCTATCTCAGTTTCTCTTATATAAGTCAGGGACAATAAAAGTTAGTCATCTAAGTGCCAGGCATGTTGTTAGGACTAATTAATTAATATCCATGTGGTGCTCTGAACATAAACACGCTATACAAATGTAGTTTCTGGTCTTTATAGCCTATTACTAAAAATGCATAAAAACTTCCAAATCAACTAGGGCCTGATCTAAATCCCATTGCTATGTGATCTCTGCTAGTTGCAGAGCGTTAAAAAGTCCCAGGGGTCAGCGTACAACCTATAGTATTGAGTAGAACCCTGCTTCTTCTGGTCACTGGACCAGATGCTCAGCAAGGTCATTGAAGCTCCGGTGATTGACTCTGACGTCAATGGGAGACTTTATGCAGATTTCAGTGAGCTTTGGATCAGGCCCTTAATGTCAGGCCTTAATCAAAGCTAAGCTTTGATTGGAGGAAAATTCTCCTGACCTGGTGTTTCTGGGCTAGATGCCATCTGACTTGTGCATTCTTTGCTCCGTTTCACATCATCTCTATGTTGCGCAGTGCACCTGGGATGACTTTACATGACGGGGCTACCTTTGCTCAGTGAAATAAGATTTTTTTTTCTGAATACATTTCCTTCCCTAAAGTTCACAACAATCAAATATTGGGCCAAATTCCTGAGAGTGCAACTTCAGAAGAGTTATACCAGTAGAGAAGCAGGCCCCGTTTTTCAGGAAAAGGAATGTGCGGGTTGGCAAGGAGAGGGAATCAATGCATGACATGGCAACGTACACCCTCCTATCATTCCTTTGCAACTGCAGAGGGCCTAGGCTAGGACCTACTGAGCTTTGCAATGGGAGGGGAGGGATAGCTCAGTGGTTTGAGCATTGGGCTGCTAAACCCAAGGCAAAAATTGGGGATTGGCCCAGCTTTGAGCAGGGGGTTGGACTAGATGACCTCCTAAGGTCCCTTCCAATCCTGATATTCTATGATTCTGTTTCTAAGAAGTTAGCCTTTTTGCCACTGCCTGAAAGGCCGTTTGCAGACCGCGCCCCCCCATGATGAAGCAATTCTGCCAACGACTCTCAGGTAAAAATCTGAAGGTTTAGGTGGACTCCTGAAAATTGGAATCGTTCGGCAGCTAAACATGTACAAAGTGGGATTTTTTTTTTCAGATCTACATTATGTGCACAAATTACCAAGCTGCAGAGAAAAATCTAGTCTGCAATTGCATGCATGCATGTGTGAGAGAGAGAGCGGGGGCGGTGTTTGGTATATGTGGTTTAAAAATTGCTTAAGCTGTTAAGGGACGGTCTGTAGCGCTTCATTACATTGGCACAAGCCACTGTACAGTGCAATTGACAGCGAAGGGCTCTAGAAGAAATGAAAAGCGTGGGGAACCTGGAAAGTGGCGAAGATTCAAGTTTTCTGGTAGAGCAATGTCAGGCAGGAGAGGAGAGAAGGAATGATGTAATAGGAGGGGGTGAGGGAGAGAGAGGAGGCTAATGGGAAATGTAAAATTTCAAATGCAGCGTTTTATTACCGTATTGAAACGGCTGCTTGTGATTTAACGACAGGACTGGCACGGAACGGCTCAGCAGCACAGGGCCACAGTGCCAGCGGGATTTATGATTTTTTAAAAGGCTGCAGAGGGAAAACCGAACTCTTGTTTGGGCCTGGCAGGCCCCAGGCTCGGTAACGGCATTATGTAATAAAATGGTAGCCACGGAGAAAGCAGCCTCAGCTTACAGCTCCAGGGGAGAGAGCCAGGACTGTTGGGTAATTTTATGGAGTCTTTTCTAGTGGCTTTCCCTCAGAGGAAAAAAGATGGAAACTTTAACATGGGAGCAGGGGCCTCTGGTCTGGCCTCCTCCAGGACAGTACTGCCAATGGAGATGTTCCTTCGATATGACTGAGAACAGGGAGTCATCTCTGAGATGGGACAAGTCCCATGCCAAATTGGGAAGTTTTGAGCCCAGACGGGACAGCTGGGCTTTTCGTCAGCCTGCTCTGTACAATAACAAGCAGCAGGTGTGGCCCAGGGAGGGTTTACCGGATCAGAGACTGGGGGTGAAATTCTCTCGTGCTGACAGCCAGCATGAAGCCTAGGCATCATTTAAGTCCCACTTAAACCTCTGACTTCAGTGGGGACTAGGCCCCGGGTTGGCTGTCTATACAGGCTGTGATGGGGACTAGGCCCCGTGATGGCTGTGTTTCCCATTGGGTGAGGAGAAACACTGGGGAGGAAGTCAAGAGGGGTCGTTTTTGAAGACTCCAGCATGTGATCTCTGCTAGTTGGAGAAGAGTTGAAAAAGCCCCCAGGGTCAACGCAGAACTTGTAGTCACTGGACCAGATCCTCAGTGGTGTAAATCGGCAAAGTCAATGAAGCTATGGTCATTTACATCAACTGAGAAGCTGGTCCACTGTATTCCCACTTGCCTGTTGCCTACACAGTTTATTTTCATCTTCTCATGAGGAAACATGGAGAGGGGAAATCTTGCATTGAACAGTTTTGTTGCTTCTGGTTTGTTTGTGGAGCTACCTCCTACTCACAGCCCAGGCTCTTCTGCCAACAAATCCAACAGCCTTAGGTCAATAGTCCGTACCCCGCTTAAAAAAAATTCACCAAGAAGTCTGAGCAGCCACATTCTGCAGCATGATGAACAAACAAAGGGGAGAGTCATAAATAAAAGATCCTTAAACCAGAATAAGCAGATAGATATTTCAATAAACCACTTGAGATGAGGAGTTGAAGCATCCGGGAGAATTAAGAACAAACATTGCACAAAAGTCGAGAAACAGTCACAAAGACCGAGCCAGCCTGGCAGATAATGAGATGCAGCATTATTCATCTCCTACTGCATATCACCATGTGCATTAACAAATACATTTATATTTCAGCGGGATGACTGTTTCCCACCAGGTTCACTACCCATGTGAGAGTTAAGGTAGTAAAACTGCAGCCATCCTGCTCCTTTCTCCACCATTACAGAGATGACAGAATCTGTAGTGGAGGTTAAATTCACGGGGTGACCCCCACCCTCTTGTGTGTAATGCCCCAGAGAGAATCACAGCGAAACATGCCATGAGGCCGGAACATTGAACGGCTTCCCTCTTCTCTTGCAGCTCGTCAGTGCAACATGCAGAAGAGTAACAGGAAGTTCTTAACTCTGCACTGTATCTCCCTTTGATCTGTTTATAACTAAAAAGAAGAAGAGTGCCATGCCTTCATGACCACTGTTCCTAGGAGGAATTGGCAAGCTTTTGACTCAGTGGGGAAGTAGATGAATGCCTTGAACTGACATATTAGTCAAGGGAAGATAAAGAATAATGAAAACAGATTCTTGGCATCTGGGAGGCTTGACAGAGGTAGCTGAGTGAGGGTTTCATATACTCCATTTCGGGGGCAGGATCTGTGCATTGTATATAAACAAGCGTGAGATAAGAGCCTTGTGGACTATTAGTGACATATTGCCATGAAGGGTCCTACCGGCTTGTCACAGGCTTGACCACTAGGACGGCATTTGGGGTTGGGGGGTGGGGCGTGCTGGCTCTTTGATGGTGTAGGGATTTTTCCCACAAGCCAGTTGTAATTTTGTAGTGGACCCATTTATACCCAGAGTTTATTTTGGAATAGCAAAGGTGGCTGTTGTTTCCCGGGAGATCTTTTCACTGGATCGCCTGATGGAAGGTGAGGGCTGATGCTCAGAAGGAAAGACCTGCTTCTATTTAACTGGCTGCACCCTTATAGACATACCTGTTCCTTTCCTATTAATGTGCCTCTGGAATAATAGGTGGCTACATGCAAAGTCCCCTTTGGCTGCTTTGGTAGTGGAAAAGGGACTTGAAGCTCTCCTAGAAGGACATTTGGGGATTGGTACCCTTGCATAATGGCCCCTTGGAGACTGTTACAAGACAATGCAAGTTGGAACAGCCCCGTGGCTGCTACAGCTGGCGCTGTGTGTGTCCATGGAGAGAGCTCCCCCGCACTGTCTCCTGGATTCTGGGGGCTGAAAGATGATATAATGCTACGTTTGTCCCCTCCCAATCCCAGTACATTGAAGGGGGCTCTGGCACACTTGAGGGGTGAAAGCAATGTGTTACGGTTAGGGAATTATTGCTCTTTATTTGTATGGCAGCAGAACCCGACCTCCTCCCAACTCAACCCCCGCTGCCCCTCACGTTAGGTGCTAAACGCTCCCCCCAGCAAGAGGCAGAGGTGATGTTTTCCCATAGTAACCAAGCTACATATGTTCTGAAAGCTGAATTTATGCCGGTGGTTTGTTGTTTCCACCCAGAAGATACGGTCTGATTTGTGTATCGCTCTGCATAAATTCCTCGTTAACCTTTACAACCATCTGGAGCGAGAGTCATTCCCCGTATCACAGCAGACCACAGCAGCGGCAACGCGCTTAACCTGAACCACTGAGCTTTATGAGGCTGAGGAGGAGTTGGTGCCAAGAGGCAAGTAAGGAGCTATGAAGAGGGCGAATCGGAGCCCAGAGACGGACCCTCTGCTTGAGTGCACTGTCCCGGCCAGAGGGCTTTGGGGCATTCCAGGGTTCACCCCAGTGCCTGCGGCTTGCAATGGCCAGACAGCAGCCTAGAGCAAGTGAGAAGCATCCATTGTCATCCCTCAGAGAGAAACAGTCCCAGAGGAGAAAAGGGGAGTGGGGTTGTTCTTGCTTGTGTGACACAGTGGCCCAAAACCATAGCCGTCTGTCGCTACCCATGGCAGTGCAGGCGGCAGCTCAATACAAAGCTGCTGAGTCTCTGACGGCAGCCACACACTTAATGCTCCAATTTCCACATTTTATTTTATATGTAATTTAAAGCCCATGGTGCCTTAATTGTAAAATAAGCCTTATTAAAATAATAGCTTGAAAAGCAGTGGGGTACCCCGAGCAGCAGAATGAAGGTTGCTAGCTTAACTGCTGTTTACAAGGATTTAAAAGGAGATGCAGCCAAAATAAAGCTGTAGAGATGTTTCCAATGTGAGTGATAGACCAAAGACCCCTGGATAATTAAGCCCCTTTTCTCTTCTTCTTTTTTGTGCTGTCTCTCGCGCTATTTAGATACCCAAAGCACACCCTTTGCTGCTTTTATGATTGATGATGCAGCAAGGATACTTCAGTACTAGTAAGCAACGTGAGGCTTTGATTAATGATGGTGGGGGCACTCCCAGAAGACCAAAGAGAATAATATTATCAGAAAACAGCTAAAGCTGCTGGGAGGGATACGGGGTCCTATGTTTTCAGAGGAAACTTTCCCTGCTAAGATCACCTTCCCACCTATTGGCTCCACCTGACGCCTGAAAATACCACGCTAAATTCCAGACATCCCAGTACTGTGCTTTGGGCAGGGATGTGGAGGGGAGGGTTAAGGTGGTTTTAAGTCGTATTCGCACCCCATATATCCTGGGGCCTGACAAGGGACAGCCGTGCCCCTAGGGGACAGTTAGAGCAGCCTCAGGGTTGCTCTGATTTATACTCTGCTTCCTATGGCTCCTCGGAAATAGACAACTGCTGTAGTGAATTCTGACCATGACCCCGACCTAACCCATAGCTTGTTCCGGATTTCCCCACATATTGGGGGCTGGGAGCAGGGCCCATGTAAGGCCTTTATGCAAGGTTCACATCAACTGGGGAGGCCCACGGCACTGGGGATAGACTCAGGAAGCCAATTTCTCCCACTTTATGCTGCCAGAGTGCTACAACAGGGCAGTAGTAAAACTGACAGTTGGGCCAAGTGAGTCTTTGCATAAGTCTTTGCACCTCAGCAGAAACGGCTTAAAAAGTCTATTTTGGGGCTACTTCCACTGCTTTCCAGAATGTGCACTTGGGTGAAATGCAAAGGAGAATAACAGAGAGATGTCACAGGTGTGAACAGGTCTTTGTTTAAGAGGACCAACGCTCCAATTTGTCATGGTCATTTTGAAGTCTAATCCTGTTCTCTGTCGTATTTGCAAGCCCTCCCAGCTTGATGTCATCCACAAATTTTTTTAAGCCTATTCACCACTCCATTATTCAAGTCATTAATGAACATATTGACTAGTACCAAACCCAGGACAGACCTCTGAGAGACTCCACTAGATAAACTCTCCCGGTTTGGCAGCAAACTATTTTTGGAACGCAGTCTTTCAACAAGCTGAACCACCATCTTATGGTAATTTCATCTAGACCACATGTCCCTAGTTTGCTTATGAGAATGTCATGTGGGACTGTGTCAAAACCCTTACTAAAAATCAAGATATATCATGTCTACTGCTTCCTCCCTATCCACAAGGCCAGTGACCCTATCAAAGAAGGAAATTAGGTGGGTGTGGCATGATTTGTTCTGGGCAAATCCATGTTTACTATTCCTTCTGGTCCCATTACTAGATGGGCTAGAATCTGCCTGGTGCTATGGGCTGCTTTATGGCTCTTAGAACCAAAGCTGAGCTGGACTGTGGGAGGCGATGCACCATACAAGCGCTGCTGGCTAGAGGCATTGTGCCTGTAGAGACCAGGAGAAGACAGATTCCCTTCAAAGACACTGGCAGGAGCATGCCCTCCTGCAGCCCGTGCTCCTTTGTGTGCAGCAAGCCGTTAAGCAGAGAAGGTAGGACAGAGGCCAGGCCCCACCCTGTCATGAATAGCCCCCTCTGGGGTGCCAAGCACTGCTAGATGCTCCAACAGAACACAGGCAGCTATATTACAGCTGCCTCCTATGCGGGGGTGCCAGGGGTTGGGGTAGGAGCTCCCTGTGCCTAGAGTCTAGCTAAAGATAGAGAGAGATGTTATAGCAGAGAGAGACATACGCACACCACAGCTGTGATGGTGACAGCCATATGAGACACTAATACCCTGTGATACAACTGTATTGAACATACACTTCTTCCCACTCCGCCTGTATTCTGCCCACAAATCCTGCTCTCCCGGGGCCATTTCCAACATCGCAAGCCCATCAGCTATCTTTTTTTTTTTAATGGGGGGGGGGAAGAAATTTCATTTTTTCCCCCATTCTCAAAAAACAAACAAAACAAAAACAAAAAACCCTCCCCAAAATTGCACTGGCCTGATGCCCATAATGGGATTTAGTTTCATTCCTGAGCCACTAGCAGATTTATTGTGTACATTCTCATGAAACTGCAGGGCTAGAAACTTTATATTATTAGAAAAGGGAGAATGCCAGTTAGGTTCCAAGCAAACTGGCTTTAAAGGTGTGATATTTGTATTATATAAAGAAGCTATTTCATGCTTTTTTTCCAGATGTGTTTTAAATGTATTACTTTCTTCCCCTTCTGAGCCCTGACTTGTGAAGTGACTAAGGTACCTGGCTTTACAGGAAAGATACATTTAGAAAACCCCTCTGAAACCAGTTGCATGTCAATTTTTATGTACCATGGGATAGATGCACAAAATATGCTCACCTGGAGGATGGTATAAAATTCTTATTTGCACTCATTTTGAATAGCCCATTCATGGCTTCGCCAGTCATGAGTAAAATGGTCAAAGTCATAAGATAAACCTTTATTTCTCATTGTACCCTTCCCGCACCCCCATGGTTCCCAGTAAAGTTCAGAGCCAGTTAAAGAAAAAAAAGTATAAAAACTTTGGAACCACCACCCCGAAAAGCCTTATGGAACTTTTTGCAAAAACTGTTCACCTCATAAATTTCCAATTTTTGCAAGAGTTTCAATGA
Organism: Macrochelys suwanniensis; assembly: GCA_033296515.1. Lineage (NCBI taxonomy): Eukaryota > Metazoa > Chordata > Testudines > Chelydridae > Macrochelys > Macrochelys suwanniensis. The sequence continues at coordinate 105,605,864 of CM065782.1, read as the reverse complement.
CATTATCAATATTTTTAAAATCAAAGTTATATTCCTAATTATTGAATATGACTGACCAAAATATGGATAAAAATGTCACTGAAAAGGTGTAAAAACAGAAAGTGGCTCAATTTTGAACCCTAAAAAAAGGAAACATGTAAATTAAAAAATTTCCCAGAAAACTGTTTTTTCCTGCTCCCTACATTTTTTGCGCCCACTCTTGTAAAGATTTAGTACAGAACAATAGAGAAGCACTGTAATGTAGCTGAGAGGGATACAAAAATCTATGGTTATCCTCTTGCAATATCTGTGCAATAAGGGCCAGTAACAGTGGATGTTACAGCTTTATATGGTTCTAATCAAATTGTTAGTATTTTACATGTCTGCATATTAAGCTGGTGATGGTCACTTGGACTCCCCACCCTCTCCTTCCCTGTAAAATCTTGAGTAATATTAAATGGTTATTGGGGCCCTGGAATTCTGGGCTCCAACAACATTTTCCTTATTTCCTTCACGTTGCCACGTGAAAAATTATCTGGTAACATTTCAATTCCACATCATTCAGTGTGGCTTAGATAGGTGTGGTGCAACTGAGGCCTACACAGGAAAAGCTGATTTAAAGTCCTGGCAGATTAGCGGATTCCCAAAAGATGTGGATATAAATTTCTTCTAGGCACATCTGCCCCGTCTGCTTTTAATTTTGAACCACCAGCTTTAATTTAGAAGCTGTACTGTAAGCTCTTCTTTTTTGTGAACAAGAATGACATAATTTGCTCAGCAAAGACCCAGAGCCAAGCTTTTGCTCTTAAGTAATCAATGAGTAGTAACCAACAGACAAATGCTCCATCTAACTCTTTCCAGGGCGAAGTCTTCTAATACCGTGGTTCTCAATCTGTTTCATAGGGTGGGTCACTTAATAGAGAGATAATCCAGTGCAGATCTCCGCTCTTATTCACAATTGTATGGATCACCTCCTCTCACATTCTTGATCAGCTTCCCCGTGGCAACATTTGGCAGCTGATCACATGGAAAAGTAGTATTAGGAAAGTAATGTATTTACATCTGCCTTTTAATGAAATTTACCTATTGGAAACAGGGAGAGTGAGCGTCATGAGACCAGCCAGCTTTGAGCAACTCAGCAAGTGCTCTGTAGACCACCGCCAACCCTTTCTCTTCATCCCTCATGTCTTGTCTGTTAAAGGGCAAGTTCTTTGGGGCAAGTAGGGACTGGCTCTTATGATGTTTACAGGCAGTATTTAGCACAAAGAGACCTCAATCTTAGTTGGTTGGGCACTTGAGGTGCTACTTATTATGTTCTTCTGTACCAAAAGTGGGCTGGTCACAGAGGTTGCTTATACACACCAGATGTCTTCATCATATGATCGTTGAATGCTTTGTTGATTGTTCTTTCTGAGGAACAAACTGTAGATGTCGATGGTTTCTGTTGAGCTTTCCATTGTTGGTCTCTATCACATATGATCTGCGCACTGTATTTATGACTGCTAGAGTTGTCAATCCTTTTTCTTCCATCCTGTTGGATATGAACATGGTCACCAGGTCCTAGACCCAGCAGTTTTCTAACTGAGTGTCCTCTGTTGTAAAAGTGTTCGTAGGCTCTTTTTGCCTGTGTGTCTAATTTGGCAACTCTCTTCATGTCTGCCCACTTTGGAGATAGAACTACTGTTCCAACTTTGGAAAAGAATCTGAGTGGTCTTCCCATCAGGAGTTGTGCTGGACTATATCCAGTAGCTGCTACTGGTGTTGATCTAACTCAGAAGAGCAAGGAATGGATCTTCCCACTGCAGGATTTTCTTGGCTGTCTCTACAGCTCTCTCTGCCTCTCCATTCACTTGTGGGTAATGTGGGCTGCCAGTAATATGACCAAAACCATATTTCATTCAGAATTACTTAAATTCTGCTGCAGTAAGTTGTGGTCTGTTGTCAGTCACTAGTTGTTCTGGAATATGGAAGTGAGCAAAAGTGCACTTCAGTGCTTTGATAACACTATGACATGTTATGTCTTTCAAGTACACTATTTCTATATACCTGGAAAAATAGTTCACGACAACCAGGTAATGATGTCCTCTGAATTTGCATAAATCTGCAGCTAGTCTCTTCCAAAGTCTGTCTGATAGGGGTGTTTGTGCATTGTTTGGTTCAGCATGGTCTTTTAAGTTGATTTATATTGGATCTCCTTTTAGAAGTCCAATATCATCAGATCCTCCATTAAGTTCCTCCATCTTTCTCATTAGGCCCATCATGGCAGCCACACTGCTGCTGAGAAGGCTGTTGGTCTTTGATCCTTTGATCACATGCACTCTGAATGCGTAGCTTTTGTGTTTGTAAGTTGTGGAAACTTTTTAAAGACACCGTAATAGAAGCTCCACTTAAATGTATACCTCAAATTAATAAACATAGTAAGAGAACCAAAAAAGAGCCACCGTGGCTAAACTACAAAGTAAAAGAAACAGTGAGAGGCAAAAAGGCATCCTTTAAAAAGTGGAAGTTAAATCCTAGTGAGGAAAATAGAAAGGAGAATAAACACTGGCAAACGAAGTGTGAAAATACAGTTAGGAAGGCCAAAAAAGAATTTGAGGAACTGTTAGCCAAAGACTCAAAAAGTAATAGCAATTTTTTTAAGTACATCAGAAGGAAGAAGCCTGCTAAACAACCAGTGGGGCCCCTGGACAATTAAGGTGCTAAAGGAGCACTCAAGAATTATAAGGCCATTGCGGAGAAACTAAATGAATTATTTGCATTGGTCTTCACAGCTGAGAATGTGAGGGAGATTCCCAGCCTGAGCCATTCTTTTTAGGTGACAGATCTGAGGAACTGTCCCAGATTGAGGTATCATTAGAGGAGATTTTGGAACAAAATTGATAAATTAAACAGCAATAAGTGACTGGACCAGATGGTATTCACCCAAGAGTTCTGAAGGAACTCAAATGTGAAATTGCATTTATTACACTGTGTGCCTCTAGCTGGACATGCGTCATCTCTTTCTATACTTTGTGCTTGTAGGCTGGAATTTATCCCTCTTTAGCCTGGGAGCTCTCTCTCCTTGCCTCTGGGGTTATGGTAATGACTTTTAAAACTCAGGTGTCCGTTCCAGAAACTAGCTTAGAAACTGTTTTTTCCAAGTGTGTCAAGTTGCTCTTGGTTTTGCTGTTTCACCAGCTCAGACTGCTTTGCTCTCTGGATAGCTGTGGCTAGGGTTAAGTCTCCCTTTGATTGTAGATGCTGTGTAAGGATTTTCTCTGTTAACCCCAGTAACCAACCTGTCTCTGATGTTTTGGGGGTTTTGCATTCCCCAAAATTGTAGTTTTCAGCCAATGTATGCCGCATTCTTATAAAAAACATTCAACATTTTCCCCTGGTTCTTGAAGTCTCTGGTGGAAACATCCTCTGCCATAAACCACATTTCTTTGAGTTATAAAGTATGCATAAAACATAGCAAAAACCCTTTCACAATCATCTTTGTGACTGTCTTCGGTAAAGTCAAATGTTCTAAAGCTATGCTCTGTCTGCTTTCCCATAGCATAAATGAAAGATACCTGTATATCTCCAGTTTCTTTGTGGAGTTTGGTAGCAATGTGAAATCTTGCAAAATCCTATTTTCAGTCTGTCCATTCTAAAGGTTTGTCAAAGCTCACGTTCTCTGGGGCATTGAAGAGTGTCAAGCTGATGAGATCTTGCAATCTTTGTTGCTTTGTCTCTTCTGTTTCTGTTATTAGTTTACTTCTGACACCATGTCATGTTCTTCCATCAAATATCCACATATCAGAATATTGTCCATGAAAACCACAACTCCATTCGTGTTTGTTAACAATTCTGCCATCTTTTTTGGGAAAATTTCAGGTGCACTGGTAATCCCAAAAGGTAATCATCAAAGCAGAATCTCTCCAAGGGTCTGATAAATGTAGTCAATTTAGCATTTTCTTTGGCTAAAGTAATTTGCCTGAATCTGTTTGAGACATCCAGTTTGGAGAATACTGTAACTCCTTTCACTTTGTGGAGGAAATCATCCAGTGTTGGGAGGATACATTTTTCTTACAGCTGCTTCATTAAGTCTGTTAAGATCTGCACAGATTCGTACTTTTCCATTCTTCTTTATGTCTGGTACCATTAGGGAAAACCATGCTGTTGACTCAAAGCTTTTCTCAATTATGCCCATCCTCTCCATTCTCTTTAACTAAGTTTCCACTTTATGAAGTAATGGGATAGGAAACCTGCGAGGTGTATGTACATTATGTGGTTCACTACTGTCACGCAAATCAATATAACCATAGATCACAGTTTATGAACTTCTGCTCTAATATCAGCTAAGTAATAAATCAGCATGCTCATACAATGCTCACACTAATACATTCCCTGTTCTAAACAGTTAACTTGGAAGACAAAGGAAAAACCTGGTTAAAGTGCCACAAGGTAAGTTTCAAAGCTCATGTTTGGCCACTGTTTGTAACAGACCTTCAGTGTTTTCAATGGCCCCTCAAAGACTCCTCTGCACAGAACTCCTGGAGCCTGCAGTGGGAGTTACCTGCATTTGATGGGCTTGCAAGGACCAACCAATTTGGAAGAGAAAAGTAGAGACTGGTGCCTGAAAGTGAGTACACAAGAGTGACACACAACAGTGAATAGAGAGCCAGTTTTCAGCTGTGTGTAAAGATTATTGCTATACCAGACTCAAATCAGGGGAGACTAGTCTAGTCAACTCTATTTAAATTCTTATACTGCCCTCATGAATTCACTGGAACTAAGCAAAGCTTAAAGCTAAGTGCCCTTCCTGAGTAGAAATGCTTCCCCGAACTGGGACCTCAGTTCCTGCTGGGCCTACCTTGAGACTGTGGTTTAATTAGCATAAGCTTTTTCTTCACTGCTAAAAGAGGGTACGTTACCTCCGAGTAACTAAGGTACTTGCACTATCCTGAGGGATAAAACACAATGAAAGCACGGGACTTTGGTTTTACTGTGAGGTTTTACTCAGGTGAGAGTTTAGGGCTGACCTCATCTAGTTTACCTCACAGTAAAACTGACGTCCCTTGCCTTCATTTGTTTTTACCTCAGGATAGCCCATGTGGACTAGTTATCCTGAGGTAACACACCTTTTTTCAGCAGTGAAGACAACCTTAAAAAAGTTAGCAAAACGAAAATAAGAAAGAAAAACTTGTAGCACCTTAGAGACTAACAAATTAAAAAAGTTAGCAACTCTACCCTAGCACATATTAGTGACCACATTATTCCCCTGGTAGCAGCATAATGTGTGCAACTCCACTGTAACTCCACACATCCATCTATATTCCTAAAGAGATTCCCCCGAGGAACCTTACCTCCCAATTCCTGTTCTGAGCATCATGCCAACTTCATTGTAGGACTGGAGGGGTCTCCAGCCATCTCACGCGTGATTCTAATTGCTCTGACAAGCTGTGGAAGTACACAGCGTTTAATGTGTAACCCTATTAAATAATCATTCACTGTCTGTGCTTTTGATGCTCAGAATCTGTTGAAGTTTCACATAGAAAAAACAACTCCATCGGCTTTTGAGAAATGAGCAACTCGGGTGCTTTTACAAATGCAGCATGACTTCATGCTAGTCAGACTTATGTGTCTAAAACTGTTTGTGTTGCTGATATTGACTGGCTGTAACTTATTATGAAGCTTGTTTGTGTTGGTTGTGTTTTGAAGCTGCGAATTCAAATCCTTCCTTTTCCTGACTGGGTTGAAATTCAGGTTCAAGACATGAAGTAGTGGTTGAGAATGCTCAGTCCCCGTATATTGGTGAAATAATGACAATGAGGAAAAAATGAGTGAGGATAAGATTCTTCTGCCAGCTGTCCACACAAAGTAATATTTAAGCAATAGGATATGAGATCTTGCATTCTGCGTATGAGATGCCCAGTCCGATAAAGTGCACATTGACTTCATTGGGATCAGGAAGAGGATCATGAGACCCTGCCCCAAGGCCAAGTGACAAAACATCCAAGAACTGACCCCCCCACCCCAAAAAAAATCACCTAAGAAGCCATATACAGTAGGGATGGTCACAAATTCTGTCAAAACTTTCCCCCCTCCAATGGAAAATTGGGTTTTTAACAAACTGAAAATTTGTAATAGGAAGTGCTTTTCCTCAGTGTTTTTTTATTTTATTGTAAAGCTGAAAATCCCCCCAAACAAACAAAAGTATCCATCCTTTTTAGGCAGTTATCTGCTGAAATTTTTCCGTTTGTTCCCCACTCCCCACACAACAAAAAGTCAAAATTTTCTGCTGAAAAATTGACAAAGAAGGATTTTTTTTGTTATCAAAGTTTTCCACAGGGGAAAAAGAACCCCATTTTCTGACCACCTCCAACTCTCAGAAATGCACGAATAAGTTGCAAGGTACTCACCATTGGCCCGATCCTGCAAATGGCTAGCCACATATTTAGTTTCATGCCCATGAGTAATGCTATTAATCTTAATGGGATGGTTCATGTGCATAAAACCAAGCGAGTACATAACTGTTTGCAGGATCTGAGCCTACAATTGCAAAATCACTACCCTGTCGATGAATGCTTGGAATTAATTTTGTACCTTATCATTCTTATGTTTTACCACCACAATTTGCTATTCCCTCACAGCCAGAGGTCTCAAGACACAGATCTCATTTGTCAATTGCTAGGCTGCCAATAAGTTCAGTTGCCACTACACGTGTTCGTACACTGGCTGTATTCAAACATGTTATCCGACGGAGTCTGATGTTGCGAGGGGTGAGATGGTGGGGTAAATCCAAGCACAGCTGCTTCTCTGTGAAAAGTACACTTCAGTATGCTAGTTTATTTATCAGTGTTATTATTGTACATATTCTGTACTATCCCATTATTTATTTCTGTATCCTCAAGATTTTCTTATTTACCTTATTGTGTTTTCCCAATCAAATGGGTACATATAAAATAGCACAGGTTAAGTAGCACAAAATAGATTATATTATTTAATACTGGCAATATCATAGAATCATAGAATCATAGAATCTCAGGGTTGGAAGGGACCTCAGGAGGTCATCTAGTCCAACCCCCTGCTCAAAGCAGGACCAAACCCAATTAGATCATCCCAGCCAGGGCTTTGTCAAGCCTGACCTTAAAAACATCTAAGGAAGGAGATTCCACCACCTCCCTAGGTAACCCATTCCAGTGCTTCACCACCCTACTAGTGAAAAAGTTTTTCCTAATATCCAACCTAAACCTCCCCCTCTGCAACTTGAGACCATTACTCCTTGTTCTGTCATCTTCTACCACTGAGAACAGTCTAGATCCATCCTCTTTGGAACCCCCTTTCAGGTAGTTGAAAGCAGCTATCAAATCCCCCCTCATTCTTCTCTTCTGCAGGCTAAACAATCCCAGTTCCCTCAGCCTCTCCTCATAAGTCATGTGCTCCAGCCCCCTAATCATTTTTGTTGCCCTCCGTTGGACTCTTTCCAATTTATCCACATCCTTCTTGTAGTGTGGGGCCCAAAACTGGACACAGTACTCCAAATGAGGCCTCACCAGTGCTGAATAGAGGGGAATAATCACGTCCCTCGATCTGCTGGAAATGCCCCTACTTATACAGCCCAAAATGCCGTTAGCCTTCTTGGCAACAAGGGCACACTGTTGACTCATATTCAGCTTTTCGTCCACCGTAACCCCTAGGTCCTTTTCTGCAGAACTGCTGCCCAGCCATTCGGTCCCTACTCTGTAGCAGTGCATGGGATTCTTCCGTCCTAAGTGCAGGACTCTGAACTGGATTACATTAATAGTCAATTCAACAAACATTTAAATCAGCTGTAGAGATGGCTGATTTTTAAAAAAAAATTGATGAATATATTCAACAAAAAGTCCTATTGACTATTTGAACAACATGATCAGTAAGTATTATTCACCCAGCTCTAATGCAGAGTATTAAAAACTACATTGTTGTTTCTTTCGTGTTATAAGTATAATAAAGAGAATGAAGGCTAAGCTTCAATTATCCTTTGAAAGTTTTCTTTATTAAATTAATTAAGACTGTGCTGCTAGTTCACTTGATTGCCATATTTCTGGTGTCACAAATGAGAGTTTTATCTTAAGAACAGAGTGAAAACTGAATAAATACATGAGATTTAGCCAAATGAGAATATAAAGCCGGATCCAAAGCCCATTGAAGTCAATGGAAAGACTCCAATGGGCTTTGGATCAGGTTCATAAATGGGGTAGACATTATCTAAGTATTCACATAGCACTCATCACAGAGTTATTTGAGTGACTTACAGAAAGAAAAACAATTCTAGATGATGATTCCCTTCCTTCTCCCAAAAGCAAGATTATCAAATAGGAATAATAAAGGAAAAAGGAAAAGATGGTCAGGTTGGTGCATTTACAAGGCCATGGCAGTAGAATAGACTGGGACCTAATCATTTGTATTCAACATTCTAATGATATTTCATAACCGTAATTAAAATTCATTTAAAGGAACACGGACAGTGCTGCTTGCTTAAAGTGGCAAGTATGGTGTCTTCTCTTAAACTGTGACAATATGTTATTAAAGTGTCAAATACCAACTTACGCAACAGTAATTATATAAACATCGTTACAGGCTCCGGGGAGGCTGCAGAAACCAAATCCAACAAAAAGACTGTCCTCCAACAGGGAAAAGGGCAGGCCTCTTCTTAGAGGCTGGCAACAAATAGATCTAAAAGGGTGAAGATGGTTTCTCTCTCTTTTAAGGAGAAAGGATTTCCATCGAACTTCAAGCAAGAAATTTATTAACATGTGGAAATCACCACTTCAGCATTTTATTCAGCTCAACATTGTACGGAAGAAAGCAGGCTCCCGCACTGATCGATCATCACCATGGTTCTTTTTTTCCAATTTGAGCCCATCCATAAATGTTCAGAAACACTGAGGCACCATTACTGCACTGTAGAAAATACCTGCATGCTGTGAAGCAGTTGTTCAGATTTGTATTTTCCAAAGTGGTGGGGCAGAGGCAACTGGGTTAAGAAAGTCTGCAATCAGGAGGGGATTAGCTAACCCACTACTTCAGGTTCGCAATTGCTGGCAAACTCATGGATGCTCTAGAGACGGGACAAGATGGATTTCAGTACCCTGCTGAAAGCCAGTTCCTGATGAAAGCTATATGATGAATACGTAAAGATGATGGTATGGATATAGAGAACATCTAGTTTCATTATGCGGGGACGGTCATTTGCTATATGTTGTATAGTGCTTAGAATCATGAGTCCTTGACCTGGCAGACCTCCTCTAGGCACTACTGCCATACAGAAAAAATAAAAACTATGCAATTAAAAATTAGAACCATATAAACTTTCATGCTTCAGGACACAAGCAACCCCACTAACTGCCTGGGCGGGGAAGAAATATCTCCCATAAGCAGGTCATTCCATAATTATTCATTGTGGGTTTCTTAGGCCCTCCTCTGAAGCATCTAGCACTTTTTACTGGAAGAGTCGGGACACCAGACTAGATGGACCGTCTGATCTGCACTGTCAATTCCTGTGATCCTATGTAGGGAGGCAACATGAATTATTCATATTTGCTACAAAGCAGCACACTCCATGCAAAGTACTTGGTATCTCTAAGAGAAAGGACCTTTATGACTGTCACCCCCGTCATACATTATATACCGTATAACCATTTACACATATCTCTCTGTGCCATAGTTCATATGTGGCTATAATTGTTAAAAATGAGATGCTATTTTAATTAAAGACTATTATAATGGAGTTGTGTGTCAGTGGGAGCCCAGTCACAGGGAGTCTTCACCAGACTCTTCAGCAGTTGAGTAGAGAGTGGCCTTATGGGAAATGTTAATTGTCTCCGTCCAGTTCCTAGGCCAAAGATGCCCTCATATTGCAACGCATGCAAGTCAATTGCACTATTTATTGTAGGGTACTAATAAATTCTGAGTTACGACTTTCTCGGCATCCTTTAGTAGTTTGCCACATTGAGCCTCTTGGGCAAAATTGACAGAGGTCTTGGAGCCACATCAGAGCAAGGTTCTATATTAAATTCTTCCCGTGTGGAACAAGGGCGCTGAATTACAAATAGTGTGGGAGCCTTAACTCAAATGACTGGCTTTAGGCAACAGGTTAACAAGAAGAAGTGTAGTCCAGTGGGTTGGGTACTGGCCTAGGAGTCGAAGACCATGGTTCTACTCCTGGCGACATTGGGCAACTTATTTCGTCTCTCTATGCCTGGGCTTAGACTGTGAGCTCTTTGGGCAAGAACTGTCCCTTATGCTCTGTTTGTACAGAACGGAGCTCAGTGGGGCCCTTAGGTGCTAGTTACTCGCTAACCAATAATGAACCCATCTGAGCAGTTTGGGTTTAATAACTTCTTTAAACCACCATTAAAAAGGGCTCTTGAAAAATCATTTTGCATCTTGTACTGAAGCTGTCTAGCCATTGTTGATTCCCCAGTCACATAAACGAGGAAGGGGGAGGCGTTCAGGCCGCAATACACAAATACGTGGCTCCAAGAGGGGGTTTCACCTCTCTAAACTAAACCGGTCTTTAAAGAGGAAAATGGCAAGTTAGTTCTAGAGGCCGGTGCTGCAACATTTAAAGGTACGTCTATACTGCAGACGTCCTTAGGTGGCATATAGAGTACATACCTGCATAGCTTGACTAGTATATAGTGCAGCCTAGGCAAGCAGGGTAAAGACACACCTGAAGGTCCCTTCCCGTCTACACTGATATTTTTAGCAGTGCAGGGTCCCACGGCTGGAGCCTTTCCCTTCCACAGAAGAAGACAGTGTCATGCTACTGGAGCCTTTTGCTACAGGTGTAGTGCCTGTACTCCACACAACAATGTAGACATAGCTTAAGTACGTTGAGCATTTTAACTCTGCACACAATAGTTTGATGTTGTTTTACTCTGTATTAGTGCAACCCTCTCTCCCCCTTGTGGTATATTGAAAGAGGTTAAAATAGTGATCTATTGCTTTAAATTCTCAAGGGTTTTCCTGCTCCTGGTTGCATGCAAAAGTTCTGTTAGGTGGTATGCAATGCATACAAATGGTATCAGCCTGCAGGGAGCCAGGTAGGGTGACCAGACAGCAAATGTGAAAAATCGGGACAGGGAGTGGGGGGCAATAGGAACCTATATAAGAACCCAAAAATCAGGACTATAAAATCAGGACATCTGGTCACCCTAGAGCCAGGTGGGGTGAGATGTGCCTCTCTGCCTTAGGGAGAGGTCTGCTTGTCTCTGTTTTAGGGTTCTCGTGTGTTACAGTTCTGAGTTAAGAAATAAATTAGTGTTACCTTGCAACCTTCCAGCAAGAATATTTTGCAGCCTATATTCAGAGACTCGAGTGGTACTTTTATGAGAATGCTAGAAGATGCTAGACAAAGCAGGCTGTTCCCTAAAACACAGAGGCACAAGTGACTCCACCTTATTCTAGGCTGAGACTGTTTCTGATGTCATACTTCCCCACAGAGGTCCCTGCCCACAAGCAAGACCCAGAAATCACCCGAGAATGTAAAGATCACAGTTAACAGTCTTCAATATACACCATGCCGGGTAACTGTTTAAATAATGCATTTGAAACTCAGCCTATGCTAGTAATGAGGAAGTTTGCACATCTCCTGTCCGCCCTGTGTTGTGATCTACCACATGGTAGTTGCTCTTCATCTGCAGACTCTTTTGTTGATAGGAACCATCATTTCACTAATTATTGTAAGAGAAATCTCAACCCCTATACTACCCCTATATTGCCAGGGGTGGCGTTAGGGCAAAGGGGGGCAAGACTCCAGTGTATGAATCCAAACTACTACTACGCTTTTTGTTCACATCTGTGTTGAAAGGACCCTCTTAGCTGAACCTGGTTCATGTACAGTCTGAAGTTGGAGCTCTTTTGAGAGCAAATGGCAAGATTTTGGTGCCATCAAAAACTGAACCTGAGCTCCGGTCCTGATTAGTCTTTGAACCTGAGCTCTGAAGCCCAGTCTGAACCTAATGCAGATCCAGTCACCTGTTTACATTGTTCTGAATAGTTCAGTCAAGAACTGGGTAAGGATTCACAGCAAAAAAGGCGTTTTATGGATGAAACTTGCTAGTTTTCAGGATTACAACAATTTGGGGGAGAAAACTTTGCACAAAATGAAAGGTCTGTGGAATTTCAATGGCAGGATTAGAGCAAAAATTTAAGGTGGAGTAGCCTCAGTAGCCGAATCCTAGTCTAACAGAACGGACTTACTCACAGGATGAATTTGGCCCACACTCAACTATCACACAGGGATTAACACACATGAATGTGCAGCTTCCTTCATTTGCAAGGAAGAGAAATTTGCTACGAGGTCAAAGTGTAGATGAGGAGAATAAACAAATCATTTAAAGGTAGTTATTGGTGAGTGCCTGTGTTAGAGTAGTGTAATTGGTCCTGGGAGGGTATTCCAGGTTAAGGCAAAATGTTAACTAGTGACAGAGGAGGAGGAGGAGAATATGGAACGACTGTGCACATCTTGTCCTCTTCTTTCAGAGCAGTAAGCCACAGGCCAGGTAGTAGGGAGGAAGACTGGTGCAGGGGGTTTCTCACTCACACTGAGAATAAACAAGCTTCAGCGAAGGACCTTTCAAAAGGATCTTTACTCCAGGGCAGCCTAATAGACACTTGAGAGTAAAATGTGGTGGGAACTAAGTTAATTTAATGGGAGCTGCACAGCTGCATTTTTCTGCATGTTACATTGACAATTCACACCTTTGGGATAAAGTTGGAGGACACTTATTTTATCTTTATTAGCTTATGTCTTGATCCTTCTCCCACTGACGTTTATACAATAGAAATCAATTGAAGCAGGATCAGCCCTCAAGACCTCACAAATGTGAAGTCTACACAATCTGTAAAACAAACAATTACAGAATAAAAGAGTGATATATTAGGAGATCAACTGTAATTGGTGAGCCTGGAGGTCCCAGAAAGTTACAAATGGACGGTTACCGTGCAGACAGAGAACCCCAGTGAGTTTATGTGCTTATATCAAATGTATAAGATAGATGAGAAGTTTAGGGGGCATAGGAAATTGATTCAGATTTATCACTAATATGCACACAGCAGCTGTTTTAAGATAATGTTTAGGGTTTGTCTTTATACAATAGATAGGAAGAAATCCATCTTAAGGTTGGCTTTGTATAATACCACATCTTATTTTACGCTGAAGGACTTCCCACTCAGATCTCTAATTCTTATGGTGCCCTCTTGAACTAACAGGCATCCACTCACATCTATCTATATGATCTACCAAAAATTAACTCAGCAAACCCATTTATGAGTCTTCAGTTTGAATTGGCCTGTATATAAAACAGGAGAAATCAAAGAAGAAAATTGTAGCTCTGGTGGTAACAATCTTCCAGTTACTTTTTTACTACTACTATCCAGTCTTTCAGCCACTCAGTACTGAAGACTAGATTTTTAAGTAGTGCGAGTCAGTCTAACATAGACCTAAATAATAATCTCAATCTAGTCATTCCAGAAAGTGTGTTTAGATCGGAGGCTATTTAGATTATAAACTCTGGGGAACGTGTCTTCTGCTGTGTCCTGAGATATACTGACTATACTATCAGCACTTAAATACATAATAACGATTACATGGACCTGGCTCCCTTAATTGTCACTGGAATGTCCTACCTCCTCCCTTTCTCTGGATGAGGAGCAGCCTGGACTAGATGTGAGGAATTGAGCTGCCACATTTTCACCCAGACCTTATTCTCTCCCCCTCCCCTCCCCCACACTTGGAGAAACCAAATCATTTTGCAAATCCGTGTTAAATTTGTCAAATTGGTTCAGTCAAAAAAAAAAAATAAACCAAAAGAAATTGAGTTTCATTTTGATATTTTAAAAATTAAAATGATTGGATTTTTCAATTTTTTTTTTAATTGAACAAAATGTTTCATTTGACTCAAAGTGAATTTTCTTCAACTCTTTCAGTGCACCATAATTGTTTTGGGCTGACCTGCAATGAGTTCTTCCCCTGGCCCCCACTTTCAGTTGAGTGAGCAAACTGAAGGAAAAGAGACTAGATCTCTGGGAATAACTGGTTAAAACAACCCAAGTTCTAGTCCCAACTCTGCCACAGCTTGCTGTGTGATGTTTGGCAAGTTCCTTCATTCTGTACCTCCCGCACCTTTGTCTGTCTTGCTTATTTAGACTAAGCTCTTCAGAGCAGGGACTGGCTCTTACTGCATGTGCCTAGCACAGGGTCACCCCCACAGCATCAGCTGGGGTCTTTGGGTCCTACTGTTTTACAATTAATACATATCAGTATATTCCATAACACACTTAGGGTCAAATTCTTCACAGTTTTGCTCCTTTGAAGACAATATGTGGTTGCATGACATGTATCTCGCAGCTGAATCTGGACCTTTGAAGGTAAATAATGGTGCAGTGATCAGAAAATAACCTGAATTAAGAGAAAAGAAGCCAGTGGAGTTGCTTGCGGAGTAAGAGGCTACTCAACAGGAGCAAAATGTAGCAGAAACTGGCCCACAGGAATAGAAATAGATCTTACTGGATCAGGCAGCGGTTAGCTGAGGATTAGAATATTATAGCTCATGTCACTATAGCAAATTGCAGGTATTTTGCTCATTTTACTTTCATAGGCTGGTTCAATATTGTAACATACTGGTAGCAATTTTTTTTTTTTTTATTATTAAAGTAAATGGACTAAAAATCAACTCATTTTCATCCCACCTCACAGGATTGCGTGCCAGGCCAGAACACACAGCGATGTTCCAGGTAAGAGGTCTCTCTCCTTGTTTCTCTTTACCGAACTGTAAAAGGAGGAAAGGAAAAAAGCCACAAAAAAGGGGAAAAAGTAAACGATAAATGGAAAAGGAAATCTTAATCAGGTGTTTTTTTGGAGTCTGCTGTATTAAATTAAAGTCATACATGAGTTTCTTTGAAACCTGTGTGTCGGTGGAATGGTGAACCCACCTGACAATGCATGCTAACAGAATTGTAAATGTAAAGGGTAATGCTTGTCAGTTCCTGACAGCTCTAAATGGCCTTTTAGTTCAGTACGCAGAAGCTGTCATAAAGAAACATAAAAATGCATATGCAGACAGCTGAACCGGCAATGCACATCATTATCGGCAAATGGTGTAAGTATCCTGAACAAAGGGCCTTCCAGTTTAAGGACAAGCAGAAGACATTTTTCTGCCTCTAGCCTTAAAACAAAGTGCTGTCAAGAAAACAAGTTTCCCAGTGCCAGAACTGAGGATTTTCTGTCAATCAGCAAGGTGCTACATTTGTACATATTTTTCTGACCCTGAATATGAGAAGAGCAGCCTGAACAGATGTGTATTTAACTTCTGGCAGATACATCTGTTTCTTCTGCAATTTTTTTTTTAATATATTAAACACTGCAGAGCGGAAGAGTTTTCTTGTATACTTACTAGTTCCATTGTTTCTTGGCTTTTCGAGTATCCACCTAATGGCTTCGCCATTTGCATGCCATGATGTTTCAGGGTGCTTTAAAGATCTTGCTATGCTAACCTGGGCATCTTATTAAAATGGTGAGTTTTCTTCTGATGGCATCGGTACTTACTATCCTTGCGTGACAGTGTTTATCTTTGCACTTGCAACCTTGCGTAGGTACATTTAAAAACCGATTCAGTTCCGTTTTTAAAAGGCACACAAGACTTTCAGTAGCCATCTTAACCTTCCGCCTGCTGACTTTTATTCAAGGTATTCCACCAGTGGAAGTATGTAAATCTTGACAGGCTTTGCAAGTTACTCCAGAGACCAGAAAACTCAGGTCCTGTTGCACTGAGAGAGAAGAGTAAGTGCCTAAGTCAAAGATCCTCTCCCGAAAGCTCTGCTCCTGGAGCCCAGACTGCACATCTAATGACTTTAGCCCCCTACATTGCAGTGAACCTTACCAGTTTAGGTAAGCTGGCAGCAGAAGGGTCGTCTTTGAGCCCCTGCTCCGAAGCTCACTGAAGTCTATGGAAAGATTCCCGCTGACTACTTTGGGTTTAGGAGTTAGACCTTGAAGTACATAGGAGAAATCTTAAAAAGCTTTTGTATATAAAAAGCAGCCTCTTCACCTCCTATATGGGCATGATCATCAAACTCAGGTGATGGCTTTGGACACCAAATGCTCTACTCAGGTCTTTATCTAGCTTCTTGTACAACCCCAGCACTGTGTTATCTGGGCACGCTCATCCTTCTTGCTTCACCTACCAACCTAGGGTGATCAGACAGCAAATGTGAAAAATCAGGACAGGGGGTGGGGGGCAATAGGAGCCTATATAAGAAAAACCCAAAAATTGGGACTGTCCCTATAAAATCGGGACATCTGGTCACCCTATACCAACCCCCAAGAACAAGATGCATCCAGAAGTCACTGCATTGATAATCAAGGACAAAGGATTATAATGTGCACCAGCACCATTGACAGAATGGCCTGGTGGCTTCTTGGTGTGCTTCCTCAGAGCCACTTGAAACCCAGCCAACGAGTAGGCTGAAAAGCTACGTTCTCCACCCTAGCAGAATAGGCACACCTTGACCTCAGCAGGCAGCTGTCTTTATGTTCCTTGAGCTGTTCACAGCTTCCTCAGCTGGGGATGGAGCTCCCCACCAGGCTGGCTGTAGATGTGGACCTGGACTCTCCCTGAGCCCGTCTCCCAGTCCTGAGCTCATCTCATGTCGGGCATACTCAATTTGCTGCATCAGTATGCAGGTCTTCCTGCAGCTCAGACAACGCCGTTTCCTCCCAGCTAGCCAATGCACCCAGAGCTGACCAGGTATCCTGTAACCAATCTTGTGTCCTTGCTTGAGCACAACTGAGCTCCCTTCAGGAGTGACATTCCCCTCCCACAATGGGAGACAGGCTGGCAGCAGGAAGTTGGAGATAGGAATTTCCCCTACAGCGTTCTAACTAGCCAGGGTGGAGAATCCAGATGTTCTTCTCTGCTCACTCAGGACTCTGCAGCGGGAGTTGGGCTAGTCATGTCACAGCATTGCTGCTGGGTTATGTATTGGTGGATGCCCATGGACAAAGGGCACAAGGGGAGTGAAGCAAAGACAGTGTTGCCAACTTTTACAGTGAGTTGTGCAACATTTAATCTTCTTCTTAAAGCCCCAGATCCTGGAATCTTGTGAACCCAAGAATTTCAGGTTTCATTTAAAAAAAAAAAAAAAAAACAACAACAAGTATATTTCTAAACTGTTCCAGTTTTCTCTAAACGCTCATGAGACACCTAAAAGATTCAGAAATGAGATGGTCCATCAAGAGACCCAATGTTGGTTTTTAACACCCAAATCATCAGTTTCAGTGTTGGATCTTTATTTGTCCTGTTGTCTATTAATCATTATGGGGTATGTTTTCTGGCTTCTCTACAACCATGAGAGCTAAAAAGAAAAAGTCTTAGATTTTAAATGGAAGTTGAAATTCTCATTCACAAGACTCTAGGAGCTGAGGCTTTAAGAAAAAAGAACAAAGACTCAAAGAGCACAAGACTCATTATACAATTGCAAGAGCTGGCAACACTGAAAAGGGAGATCGCAAAAGGAAAGGGGAATTATAATTACCCTCCGGATAGACACAGGCACATGGCATGGTCTTTCATTCTTCAAACAGTTTTTCCTGTTTGAAGTCAACTACCTACCTAGCCCCTCCCCACACATACCTCCTTCCTCTTCTTCCCATATCAATTCTCTCTCTATAGTGGTTGAAAGCTCAGTCAAATGTCTACCTGCCTTCTACCCTATACAACCTTCAAATTGTAAATATCCAGCCTTCAGCATCTACATATACAAGAGATCATGACAATTCTAAACCCTCCCCCATGACTTGTACCACAGTGCCTGGTGTACACAGATAGCTCCTTGATGTAGCCTCAAAGTACCCTAAATTGCCCACCAAAAGTCTCTTCTCACTGGCTCAGTGGTAGCAGCATATAATATAAAAAGCACAAATCAAAGGTACTCCGAGTTCCTGAATGTCTAAGAGCAAAGAGGCAAAATGTTTCAATCTACAAGAATGGCTGGGAAATAAATGTCAGAGTTTTCTATCCCTTTTATGGCTTCTGTTTATGAAGTGCTACTGTGAAATTACCCCAAACAGTTGCTTAATTGCACCTTAATTTCTCTTTAATGGCTTCAGGATTTCTAGCCATTTCTCCATTAAAAATCCACATTTGTCACATGTATAATTTCCACACTTTTCTTCCAAAATGGCACTTGGAAGCCACAAATCTAAAAATGGATCTTTGATCAATGACAGAAAACAGGAGCTTGTGCACATGTATTGGGAGTACAGACGGTGAAGGCTGAGATTTCCAAAAGTGACTAGCTCATTTGGTTGCCTCACTTTCTGACTACTCAATTTGAGGCACCTTTGTTGGGGGGGGGGGGGCACCTTGATTTTCAGAGGGCGGGTGCTTGGCCCTGTCCAAAAAACCAGGTCTTTAGAGATGTCTCCAGCTGAGCAATCAGAAATGAAGGCAACCAAATTGCTAGTCACTTCTGAAAATCTTGCTGAAAGTGCATAATTAAGAGCATACCCAGCTGGTTGAACATGGTTTACTTCCTTCATGTGAATAGCCCTTGAGTTCAGTGGGACTTTTCACAGCAGTAAGGCAAGCAGGAGTTGGCTCAACACCTGTGCACTGTGTTCTGCCCTAAAGACCAGTTACTATGAGCCATCGTGAGATGCCCCATAACACTGCAGGGCACTATGTTGTGCCTAGACAGCTAGCCAGACAGGAACAGTGGAAGAGACAGTGATGCAGTGGAACTTGCACGCTTCAGGACTGTGTGTGTGTACACATACACACACGTGTGCAGCAAGACAATCCTGTCTCATAGGAATTTCAGCCCACACCAAAACCTGGCTTCCAGGTAGCAACTGTCTCCAGAATTAATTTTAAACTTTAGACCACGACAAAGAGCAGACTGTCCAGCTGCTCCCACACCTCCCTCTCTCCTAAAACTACCTCTATATAAAACCACCACCACTGCAGCATGTCTTCCCAGGAGTCAAAACTTGCTCGCACTGTTAAGAAAAAGGTTTTGGAAGACTAAGTGTAACAGCATCACTTGGTGATGTGTACCATAACAGTATGTTTCTATGGAATTACAGTGCACTTCCTTAAATATATACACACACACACACATATATATATATATATAGACAGAGAGAGAGAGCGAGAGATATGCCTATCTCATAGAACTGGAAGGACCTTGAAAGGTTGAGTCTAGTCCCCCGCCTTCACTAGCAGGACCAAGTACTGTCCCCTGACAGATTTTTGCCCCAGATCCCTAAGTGGCCCCCTCAAGAATTGAACTCACAACCCTGGGTTTAGCAGGCCAATGCTCAAACCACTGAGCTATCCCTCCCTCATTTCTAAATATGGATTGTCACAGGGCACTCTACTCACAGTTGAGTGTTGCCTCCTTCTGGCAAGCCCAGGGATTCGCTCTGTCCAGTTCAGTGCCCCCTTTCTTCTTTGCCACCAGTGCAGCTTTCCTTCCACCCAGAGCTGCCGCACAGCTGCTCTGTGATTCGGTCCTCCAGCCAGGTCACACTAACATCCCCTTCTGGGGGAGTCTCCCTGTGTACCAGCAGCATCAGGCAGTCCTCCCACCCGCTGCCCTGACTAGGTCACTCCTGCAGCAACTCAGACAGTCTTCCCCTTCCCTATTCCCATGCAATAGGCACTCTGCAGTGGATGATAGGGGAATCCACACACCCCTCTGCTCTGGGTTCCAGTACAGTGCCCCACATCAAACTGCTAAGGTCTGTGGCTACACCGGCCTTATTGCTCTTGTCCCAGGACTACTTCCCATGGTGCTTCCCACAACCTTTTCAGTATCCAGACTTCCTGCTCAGACCCCTCTCCCTTAAGCCTGCTGGGTAAGCTCTCTCAGGGGTCCTTTGCCCCCTCTTACCTCAGAGAGAGGAGCTTCCTCCCTGAAGCCACCTGGCTTTCTAGAAGCCCCACCTGTTCCCTCACAGGTGAGCTTCCTTCTAATTAGTTGCATCCCCACAGCCTAAATCCTCCTTGTTTGCAACTTAATTGACTGATTGGACACCAGCACCCCCAGCCTATTTCAACCTTCCAGGGCCTGTGTGGCGCATACTCCCCCACCACACACATTATAAAGAGATCATAAAAGGCCTTTCATGATATTTAAAACATCTGCTATAAAAATCTGCACTAGAGTCATTAAAGGATCACAGGAGATGATATTTGCATTTTTAGAAAATTAAAAACATTCTTCCTTACTTTGTCATTAAACTATTTATTTTCATGGAGTGCTTTTTAATATTACTGATCCTGTACAGAGGGGGATGATCTAAGGAACTGGATTGGAGGATAATAATACATCCCTCACTCAGAGGGGTGCTCTCAGGTTTGTTTAATTAATGTTTGTACAAACGCTTGGAAAAGGACGGCCCTACATAAGTGTGAGAGCCCGATCCTGAAAAGCTTTATTCGGGCAAGTAGCCTCAGAGAAGTCAGTGATCCTACCCGCCTGAAAGAGGACTAATTGTAGAACCACCATCATATTTATAGAAAACCAGAACCAAATTTGACTGTAGAAGGGTGGACTCACAGTTGGCACGCCCCCTCCAGGATCCTCTCCTCTTCAGCACCCCCTGCTGACAGCCGCTCCAGGCCTGCGGTGGAGGTCTATTTCTTCTTGTGACTCCGCCCTCTTGTCAGCTCACAATTTAGTTCTGGGGTAACAAAAGCACAACTAAAAGTCCAACAATGTCCCACTGCAAAAGGTGATTCTGCCCCATCTTGGGCTGTTCCTCATTCTGTGTCTCCATTATCCTTCCATCAGGCTCGTATGCTCCTTCCTTGAGGCTGGTAGAGGAACCCAGACCCCTATCTACTCTGGCTTCTGGCCCAGGCATCCTGTGTTAAGCATCCAGGGCTGCTCCTTAATGGGTGCACCTGTTTCCCTGGACCACTTGCTATCTCCAAGCCCCTTGTGCTGTTTCCCTGCAGCTTGTACTCAGCAAAGCCTCTCCGCTGGTCTCCGGGCCTCTGGTTTTTCCCTGAGTCTTCCTGCCTCTTCTTTCTCTGCTAGACTGCTTCTCTGTGCCTTGCTGCCTGTCTGGGACCCACAACTAGGATTAATGTCACCTTTCCAGACAGGGGAACTCCCTACCTCCTGGGTTTCTCTCCTCTCTCTTAGACCTTCCCAGGAGTTTTCACTTCCTTCTTTTATGAAAAAGACCCAGCTCCTCACCAGCTGGATCTTATAATAAATCAAGCCTAACACACCCACCTGGTGCAACAAGGTGGGCTAATTGAGGTCTTCAGACTCTGGTTAACTGTTTGTTCCTCTAGGTGGGGTAGATGCCCCCCCGAGACTGAGATTTTTGGAAAACCAGCATGTACAAAACTATAACAAACAGCCCAATTCACTATTCGGGGGGCAGTTTTGTCAGGAATAGTGAAATCTGCTTGTTCTCAGCAGGGCTAGTTTTTGTTGTGAGATTAATGTTGGTGGGAGTGTACTGCCTGGAAAAGCTACTCGAGTGGCCCGCTGGGAGACTGATGTCCTCTGTGTAGCTAAAAGCAGGTATAGCAGAGGCAGAGTGGCATTGCAGGCTTCCTCACACACCTGCCCCACGGATGTGTCCCAGGCCTGATATGAAGGCCAGATTCCATTTCCTTTCCGTGCTTGGCTTCTCTGTTGCGACAGCCAGAGGAGATGTTAGTGATTGGAGAATGTGGGTTTTGTGATGTGGACAGCAAGCTGCTGGAAACTAGACCGACACTACGACATCACTGCACCCAGGTCACTGCCCAGCAATCAGAGGGTAAAATCTTTCAGTCAATACTGATTGGAGCTGGTGCCGTGTAGGTGAAAGGGTCTATATCACATCACTAAGTCCTGTGTGTGCCCTTTATTTACCCCCACTTGAGCTATTCTCTTTAAGTACACAGAAAAGGAAAAAACCAAGTAAGAAGGGCATTCTTTTATTACATTTCTTCAAACAAAATGTCTATGTTCCCTTGCTTTCTCTCTCAGATGGTTCCAGCCCGATTTATACAAGGTGAATTTGACCTTCAAGAGGCAGAACATCTGGGAATGACAATTAAAGCCATCTGCACCCAAGACAAGCAGGCTGTTCACTACCCACTCCATTCTGCTGCCTTCAGAATTTGGAGGAGGGGGGCTAATCTCAAGACAGCCATCCCATTTTTTATTGGCCCTCTCCCGTGCCTTTAGAGATGTGAAAATACTGAAAACCTGACTGCATTTCTTCTCAAGGAGGCTTAAAAACGACTGCATGAAAACCATCATTGCTCTCAAAGATTTTCGCTCTGTGCTCTGCGGTGGATGGCATTGTTCGGACTCTGGATCTCTTGCAGGTGACAATAAACCATAAAAGTTAGCAGTTCCACCCTGGAACCAGCCGGTCTGAACTCAATGTCTCTCATGGAACGGCTCATGCATTTTCCTATCCCTGTGCAGCTTTCACTGGACTCAGAGCAAGGACTGTCAAATGCTAAGATGTCATTCCTGGAAGTACCACTTTGCACTTCTGTTTAGGAAGGCTGAAGACAACTAATACATTTTAATGCCCTTGCAAGATCCACTCTATTTTCCCCATCAGGACTTCAGAATAACTGACCATTATATGGAACACACCCCAATGTCTGGATCCATTCTAGTACATGGTAGGACAGAATTTAGCGGGGGGTGTTAAAGCCGTATGGTCATATCCACAGTGGCAACTCTTCTGGATCGGCAAGGCAAGTGCTGGCTACTCAGTGATAAACAGTGAGGCTCCAAAAGCAAAGAAAGAGATAAAAAGCAAGAGAATTGGGTGGTGGGGGGATGCTCGCAATCCAGGAATAAAGCTTTTCCATGGTCTTTTAATTCCATGTATCTTCTCAGTCTCTCACTTTTCTTTTTACATTGCTCTGGAAGTGAGGTGGAGCCCACAAGAGAACACTGCTCACCAAAGAGCCTCACCAAAGATCTCCTTCACAGGCAATCCTGGCTCTCTTCACTCCACCTATCAGCTATGTCTAGTCCCAGCTGCCTTCTCCATGGTAAAGAACATTGTGGCTGAGAAACGGCGTAACGACAGAAGACACAAGGTCTGGGAACAGAGACCCTGCCATACGGTTCACCTGCCCGGCTAACAAAGTCAATAAACTCATTCTCTGAGCAAGTCAAGCTAAGTCCCAAACAATAGTCCTGCCATTAGAGTTCTGGGGTGACTCAGAAAAAACAGAGACCTGAAGTTACACAAGCAGAAAGATATTTTAGAAAATATTCCACACAGTGGATGACACATGCACGTGTTACATCCTCAGAGATTTAACCCCTCCTTCCTTCGATGAGAAACCAGACTCTCAGAGAATTAACCGAGATTATATTGACAGTTTTAGGTTCCACAACAATTCACCTTGTGTATGCCCTATAAACACCTTTCTTTTCGGTGTCACTCACGCTCATTTTCTGCCTCAGTAATTCTCTGCTAAGATCCCATTCCCATAACAAAAAGAAAAAAATGAGTGACACCTCAAACAATATTTGATAGTCTAACAACAATTTCCAACTTCAAAGAACATGTACATAAAAGCTGAAGACTTTTGCTACAGAACCAAACCATTGGGAAATCATTTTCCAACTGACATTAATTCCCCAACCACTGGAATGAAGCCTTTAACTAAAAATATGACTTTTTAATGGGGGTTGGTTAACATTTTAGTCTAGGCTCTAGAAAACATGTATAAAACCCCGGTCATTTTCCCTTTTAATCTAAGAATGGGGTGTAACAGAGGTAACCCCACAAACACAAAAGAACTTCCTGATTAGAGGACAGTTCATGAACACTTCAGCTCAACAAGATAAGGGTTGGCTGAGTCAAAAATATTTTCAGATTCTTTATGAACAGAGACACCTAGGAGGTTAAAGAAAACGCCAAAAAAGAAAAACCTCTTGTAGCAGGGGACGTCTTTGACAATACAAAGATATATATACT
This sequence comes from Macrochelys suwanniensis, assembly GCA_033296515.1. Lineage (NCBI taxonomy): Eukaryota > Metazoa > Chordata > Testudines > Chelydridae > Macrochelys > Macrochelys suwanniensis. Next base: position 105,581,905 of record CM065782.1, on the reverse strand, counting down.
TTTTGGCAATGTCAATGACAGCAAAATTACGTCTTACTTATGACTCACTAGTGGAGCCAGATGATGGAGCTCAACAAGCCATGTACTGTATTTGAGATTTCAATGCTAGCAAGCAACGATCTATCAAGAGAGACAATTGGGGCAATTTCTGCTCCCAGTGACCTTGGCAAAACCCCTTGGAATCTTTTATAATTGTCTTCATTAATCCCCACTTTAGCTGGTTGTGAACTAGAATGCCGGGAGATGGCCAGCCTGCGATATCACGGTGCATCCTTGGGGTGAATTTAATTGGTGAGCATGTTAGGAGGCTCTTAAATGGATCTGGACCTCCTTCTCACCATCTGTTTCATACTTGATGTCTTGATAGATGGTTTAACTTATTATCCACCACTAAAGTCATCTCCCCGCTGAAGACTTGTTACGTGAAATATGGGTGTTTCATTTGAATAGCAGTGACTAAGAACATTGGAAGCCACTTAAATATGTTCTAAATGCATTAAATTGGTAACATGCAATATTGCTTCGTACTGCTTGCCAAGCTGCATAGTAAAAGTTTAAATGATTAAACCAATTTAATGAATGAAACAGGCACTCCATAAGTTTTTCCAGTGTAACATTCGCCTTAGTTAGTGTTGTGCAGAGGTATATAGGTACCTTTGCCAGGAGAAAGTGAAATAATTGATGCAGCTGAAAATGAAAATGACCTTGATATTAAAGTCATTACTTCATTCCCTTAAATATCCGAGAGTGCAGTGACAGACACTAGGGCCCGAGTGTCGATTGTTACTTTTATTTTTTCCTGAGTACTGATCCAACATGTTCACATACGGATGTTAAACCATCACTCAGGCAACTGCTATAATGAAAAATCAAGGACATGTTTTCAAATTGACTGATAATTATTTTTTTGTCCATTGCTGAAGAAGCGTTGACAGGTAGCAGGTTTAAAACAAACAAGAGGAAGTATGCCTTTAGACAACGCACAGTTAACCTGTGGAACTCTTTGCCAGAGGATGTTGTGAAGGACAAGACTATAACAGGGTTCAAAAAAGAACTAGATAAATTCATGGAGGATAAATCCATCAATAGCTATTAGCCAGGATGGGCAGGGATGCAAAACCATCCTCTGAAGCAGTGGTTCTCAACCCATGGCCTGTGGGCCGCTTGTGGCCCAATCAACCTCTCAGCTGCGACCCATGTGACATTCTCTGGGCCATACAGGTAATATATATATATAGTGTGTGGATGTGGCCCACATAACACAGAAAGTTGCAGTCTTTTTGCTCAGGGGAGCTCAGGGATTGTGGTTGTTCTTGGCGTCTGTGCAAGTGGGTGAAGGTTTTTGTACCCTCTTCACTTGCACACGCGCCCGCATGCAGGGGCCCATAGCAGAAGGGAAAGGTGTTTTAAAACGAGTGGCTAAAAGTGGTGCAACAAACTATCTGTGCCCGCAAAATGTTAAGTGACACGGTTCATGGAGTGAAACGTCACGCCAAGAGATCTCACTGCAGCCGCATGTCGCAGACGAAATGCTGTGCGGCTAAAGGCCAGTGACAGGATGACATGTTACCAGAAGAACTAGCTACCCGAGGAAGAGCTTGGGAATTGTACTGACATTTAGTGATCATTTGCCTTTGTGCGGGCTTCTGCAGAAACTTATCTGCATAAGAACTGGAGATAAATTAGCGGAAATGCTGGCACTGTAAAAACAGCTCCATTGATTTCGATGGAATTATATCTGTTGAGTATATGGCCCGTGACCATAAATATGCATCAGGCAAGTGGTACTTTGTAAGTTTGTCTTTTTATCTATGATCGTTTGGGTTTCCTTTCCAAGGAGCTACGCTACGGCCTAAGGAAAATTATTGTGTCATGGGTAAAACTTCAGAGATGTAAAATTTTCAGATCTGTCATTTTTAGAGCATATAAAAATATGTTTCCCTAGCCCTAAAAGTTGAATACACATCAGCGTTATAAAACACTTATGTTATAAAATATTGTTAATATGTTGGCAGGGTCCTTATATCCTGTGCCTTGCTCATGACTCAGTAGTTTACAACTTCCCATAAACCATGGTTGGGATTTTTTTCGTATATCAAATTTACATAAACAGCAGTTACAATAGTGGTGGTGAAACCTCAGAAGGTTCAAACCTTCTCTTTTACAATCCCCTCCTCCCCCCCCACTCCAGGCCTTGTCGTTCAGATTCGGGTTTGAACCTTCTTACGTAGTCCAGTCTGGAATATAACTCTTCATTTTTCAAATTAATATAAATGATACGAGGTAGCAAAAATTCCGTCCTCAGAGGATGATGAAAAGTGATTCCTCCCGGCTACACCAGAATCAGAAGTCTGTGACTTTAAAACATTTTTTGAAATAGGATTTTCTTATAAAATCTTGTGTGGTCCATTCAATATAATATACACAGCATAGGAAATATGTGACTAAGCCTATACACACAGATCTCAGTTTCTGGTGATATTCCAGGCTGATCTATCCAGTTTTGCCACATAGTTACTGGCTCTCAAGATGTCATCTGAACCTGTTAATGTCCGTGTAGTGCCTCGTAGCCCACAAATTACCGGCAGAGTTCGTGCTTCGGACCTGATCTTGCAAAATCTTTTGCATTTGCCTGTGAAATACCCATTAACTTTAATGGAAATACCACACGAGGAAGACTATGGAACTAGGCTTTTAAGCTACGGCATATATACATGCACATGCAGTCCCACCATATGTACATTTGTGTTTGTTTGTGGACTGTATGCTGTATTCTAATCACATGTGGACTCTCTAAGCATAACAAACAGTGTCGTCAAGTAAAAGATTAATCACACCCATTCAAATGGCAGGAATTTGCACCCTTGGCTCTAGTAGGCACTCAGCATAGTGGCAGTGTAATTTACTACATTCCTTCAAATCTCACCATGGGAATCCAATACTTTTTTAGCTGGCAGCCGTGTAAGTGTCATTTTTCTTAGGATATGTATAAATAAAATGAGAATGTCCAAAGGGCATGTATAAATAAAAAGATATATACATACTCATACTCCATTTTATATTACAAAGCACTGCTGCTTAACAGATGCCACTGCATGAAAACATTCCACAGGAAATCTGCTGCCATATATGCCACATATTATAACAAAATCGTATTTAAAATATCTGTTAAAAACCAGTAATACACCACAAACAAGTCAGAAGGATAGCAGCTTTATAGGGAGGAGAGAGCCTTCTGATTTTTTTCTTATGAAGTCAACCTAGCACTACCTCGTGGCTTTACCTAGTTCCTGCTTCTTAAGAAGGAAGAAGTAGCCCTTTTAACTCCTGAAAAATCAAACCTGCGCTGTATTTTATCTCCAGCTAACAGTTCGGAACTTTTGCCTTGTACAGAGCCAATGTACAAATTCTTTACCATGCATGTTTGTACTGCAGTATTCGTAAACTCATGTGCATAAAAGAGACCCTTAAAACCATTATATATAACATCTTACCTTTCCCCCCAAAGGATCCCCAAAGCACTTTATGAACAGTATATATCTGCACTCACCACTGAAATACAGAGCATTGTAGCTATTAAAGAGCACAGAGAAAGCACCACACAACAACTTAGGATAGAAAGTGACCAACAACACTGTATCTTTTTGAAAAAGAAGAAAAACGGGGTCAAGAGACTGGCATTTTCATTTTGTTTGTTTGTTTTCAAAACTGAAATGAAACATTTCAATTTGAAACATGAAAGAGACATTTCCATTTTACGTTTATTCCAAAGTTCCCTTAAAAATCATAAGTTTAATCAAACAACATTTTCTTAGTTTTTGACTAACCTATTTTTTGGCAGGAAAATTTTTCAGTCAAAAATTTTCCACCAGTTCCACACACGTCCTGGGCTGTCTTTCTGGATATCCTACAGATCTGATTATGACATTGGGCAGATCACACAACCTGTGTACCTCCGATTACAATCTGTAAAATGGGAATACTTATCAGTTTTACAGAGCTGTTGTGAACCTTAATTAATCCATTAATTAAATGTTTTTAAGTGCTTTGAGGTTCAGGGATAGAAGGCCTTTATAAGGACAAATTATTTATTAGCATTAGTATTACTACTGAGCTATGCATAAGTAATATAAGAAATGGAAAGCATGGATGGTTTCAGTCAGAGCTGGTCAAACCAAAGGGAATGTATATGGAACAGTGAAACTTGCAGATTCCTATTTAAAAAGGAGAAAAAGGGTTTGAACATAGAAGAAAAGACACCCAAAGTCCACATGCAAGAGTCATAATAAACCACACACCTGTTCTACATCTTCAAAGCATGCTTTCTCTCCAGTCCAGTGTCATGTAATTGTGTAATGCAAGACTGCCCCACAACGCAGACAATGTTCACAATGCATGGAGCTCAAATTGTCATGGGAGTGACATGAATTTACTGACTTTGGTGGGTTGAAACCTCTAAAGCGTAGATTGCGCCCCCAAGGCACAGCTACGCAGTAGGGGAAATGCAGAGATACATGTTCCCAGGAGAGCTCAGTAAAACCCGTCCGTGAGTTCCCTGGTGCATATGGGGTTTCCTGGTCTGTTTCACAGGATGCAAAGCCATAGACCTCTCCCTTTCTTGGCCTGCTTGGGGAATTGTGAATCCCTCCTGGCGCACAGAAGGAAGCTATCTCTGAAATCCCTACGAGCACAAGTACTTCAGGTGTGGGAAACCATTCAATATAGGATGTAAAGGAAGCTTCTTGCACCTTCACCCAATGCTGTGCGCTATGCAGAGACCAGCCAGAATCTGCCCCTCGGTTACCACTCAACCAGTGCAGTGCCGAGTCCTCATCTTCAAGGATGAACCAAACACTCACTCCCTGATGTGTCAATATATGTTTGGTTCCCAGCACCTGTGCAGGTTCACAATAGCAGGTAAAAAGATCCTCAGCCTGACCCTCCTGTTGGGGCACTCGGCCCTCGCAGTTGGGATTCATCTCCCACTCTTCCCCTTCCAAAGTACTGCTGGGAGGTGGTGAACTTCGTCTTCTTTTGCTCCTACAGCTTCAGAGCCTACGCTTCGGTTTCTGCAGCACCTATGAATGGTAAATGTCAGGTCTTTATTTTTGCAGACCTGCAGTCCTGGTGTCAAGACATAAAAGACGGTAGAATGGTTTTTATTCCTGTTTATTAGGAAGGCGCCTCCTCGAAGGGAATCGAGTTGTTTTGTCTGGCGTACCGTAAGTGTAAGCAATAATCCACAGCAGGGTGGAGTGCAGTCTATCATTATTATCTCATATTGTGCATGCCTGCAGAGCTTTGTGAATTGGAGCACCTCTGAATTATGTACATGGCATTATAACTGCACACCTTGCCAGGTATTAGTGCACTAAACTATTGTTAACTTTGATTGTGATCTTAATGTTTTGGTTAATTAGTTTCACCTCATGTGGCTAGGATCTCATAATTACAGATTGCAGGCTGGTCATTAGCCAGTCAGATTGCTCTCTCAACTCACACCATTTGAGCAGGTGCGCTTTGCCCATTGTTTAAGGATTACGGTGATGGAACGGAGGATGGAAGCTGTGCTGTGAACCTGTCTTCTCAATGAGCTGATGGTCTGCACTAGGCTAAAGTGATTGGTAACTGAGACAAAGCTGAGATTTAAAATAGACCTGGTTAGAGATGAGCGAATTATTTATAGTTCACAATTCATCCAATGAATTGAGCCCTTATGTCTGTTTGTGAATCATCTCTGATCAGACTTTGATGTTTTACAACTGTATTCTCTGATAAAAGCTTTATGCAAGCATATTTCAGTATGTGAGTGGTTTGCGACCTTTTAACTGTGACTATATCTTTGATTATTCGCCATTTGTTATTCAGTATGGCCCCGATTCAGCAAAGCACATAAGCACGTGCTTAACTTTAAACATACACTTCGGTCTCCGTGACTTCAAAGACTAAAAATAATGAACCAGGGATGGCTTCAATGGGACTGAAGCAGCTACTGAAACACTGGATGGGTTCAGGCCTGCCTGGCGTGTGAGTGCTTTGTGTGTTGTTTCTGCTCACCTATTGGGTCATTTCTTAACTCTGCACTTGTACACCAGGGAGCCCTGATCTCAGTTTGGGGTCTAGAGAATCTAGTACAACAACAATGATGCAGCACGACCAGCATTGTGTGTGAACTCCAGCACTCTCACGTGACAATAGGTCGGTGGTTCTCAGCTGTGGTCCACCGCTTGTTCAGGGAAAGCCCCTGGTGCACCCGGCCGGTTTGTTTACCTGCCACGTCCGCAGGTTTGGCTGGTCGCGGCTCCGACTGGCCGCGGTTCGCCACTCTAGGCCAATGGGGCTGCGGGACGTGGCGGACAGCACATCCCTCGGCCCGTGCCGCATCCCGCAGCCCCCATTGGCCTGAAGTGGCGAAAGCGGCCAATGGGAGCTGCGACCGGCTGAACCTGCGGACGCGGCAGGTCAACAAACTGGCCCGGCGTGCCAGGGGCTTTCCCTGAACAAGCGGTGGACCACAGTTGAGAACCACTGCAGTAGGTATTCCTGTTCCCCACACATCTGGGTAAACACAAACCCCTTTGCACGAATGCCTGTGGAAATGCAAACAGAAGAGAGCATAAAAATGGTCAAAGCAATCAGCTCTTTGGAATTTGAACTGACACTTCTGAACACCGTTTTCCAGACCTTTGCCCAGCTCTAATCCTGACTCCTGCCCTGTTACAACTTTGAGTGATGTTTTTTTTAAAGGAAACCACAGTTAGGTTTTGGTCTGGTGTATTTTATTAGAGATGATCAGAAACCACTGCCCCCGGACAGGGCTCCATGAAGACAGAAAAGCAGAAACACTATCCCTCTTTTTTAGGCTTTTATTAATACTTGTTCTTTATTAATAGTGATGCCTCAGGAAGTACCATACCTATTACCCGCATGTTAATACCAACTTAGGTTTCATTATGACTAATACCGTCATAGTGAATTCCAAATGAATTATTCATGTTTGGCCCCTTCTTTTAATGCCTTTGGCATGTGGCATTTTTCCCTCATTGCCTGAAAAATGTCTGTGGTAGGAAAATGCTCATCGGAGTCCCTGGCAGCTAGAAGTTGAAAATGTAACTGTTTTGCTTCGTATCCAATGGGGACACTGACATTTAGTGTCAGAGTAGAATGTTTCTTATCTCTCCCGTCTGGCACTGGTAGGACACCTATTTAAAGGCCTTGTGTTAATTCTGATCCACCTATTCTGTTTTCTCAAGCGAGATGCCTAGCTTTCCTTTTTTTCAAAATTGTTTTTATTAGTTTACATCACAGCATCTGCCAAGGAAAAACCCTTGTAGTTCTCTAGGAGAAAAAGACAACCCTTAAAGTCACCAACCTTCTCTGTGCCTCAGTTTCCCATCTATAAAAGGAGGGCAAATAATACTTCTTTCTCCCCACCCCACCCCCCCGCCTTGTAAGCTTAGATTGCAAGCTTTTCTAGGGAGGAAATATCTCTGACTATGTACAGCACTGAGCACGATGGGGTGTTGATCTTGGCTGGGGTCACTAGGTGCAACTGGAATACAGACACCATAATAGAGGCCCAATTTAAATGTATACCCCAAATTAAAAAGCACAGTAAAAGAACTAAAAAAGAGCCACTGTGGCTTAACAACCATGTAAAAGAAGCAGTGAGAGATAAAAAGGCATCTTTTAAAAAGTGGAAGTCAAATCCTAGTGAGGTAAATAGAAAGGAGCATAAACACTGCCAAATTAAGTGTAAAAATGTAATAAGAAAAACCAAAAAGGAGTTTGAAGAACAGCTAGCCAAAAACTCAAAAGGTAATAACAAAATGTTTTTTAAGTACATCAGAAGCAGGAAGCCTGCTAAACAACCAGTGGGGTCCCTGGACGATCGAGATACAAAAGGAGCACTTAAAGATGACCAAGTCATTGCGGAGAAAGTAAATGAATCCTTTGCTTCAGTCTTCACGGCTGAGGCTGTTAGGGAGATTCCCAAACCTGAGCCGTCCTTTGTAGGTGACAAATCTGAGGAATTGTCACAGATTGAAGTGTCACTAGAGGACGTTTTGGAATTAATTGATAAACTAAACAGTAACAAGTCACTGAGACCAGATGGTATTCACCCAAGAGTTCTGAAAGAACTCAAATGTGAAATTGTGAAACTATTAACTATGATTTGTAACCTGTCCTTTAAATCAGCTTCTGTACCCAAGGACTAGAAGATAGCTAATGTAACACCAATATTTAAAAAGGGCTCTAGAGGTGATCCCGACAATTACAGACCAGTAAGTCTAACATCAGTACCGGAAAAATTAGTTGAAACAATACAAAAGAATAAAATTGTCAGACACATAGAAGAACATAAATTGTTGGGCAAAAGTCAACATGGTTTCTGTAAAGGGAAATCAGGTCTTACTAATCTATTACAGTTCTTTGAATGGGTCAACAAACATGTGGAAAAGGGAGATCCAGTGGACATAGTTTCCTTAGATTTCCAGAAAGCCTTTGACAAGGTCCCTCACCAAAGGCTCTTACGTAAATTAAGTTGTTAGGGGATAAGAGAAAAGATCCTTTCGTGGACTGAGAACTGGTTAAAAGACAGGGAACAAAGGGTAGGAATAAATGGTAAATTTTCAGAATGGAGAGGGGTAACTAGTGGTGTTCCCTAAGGGTTAGTCCTAGGATCAATCCTATTCAACTTATTCATAAATGATCTGGAGAACGGGGTAAACAGTGAGATGGCAAAGTTTGCAGATGATACTAAACTGCTCAAGATGGTTAAGACCAAAGCAGACCATGAAGAACCTAAAAAAGATCTGACAAAAATAAGTGGCTGGGCAACAAAATGGAAAATTAAATTTAATGTGGATAAATGTAAAGTAATGCACATTGGAAAAAATAACCCCAACTATACATACAATATGACGGGGGTAATTTAGCTACAACTAATCAGGAAAGAGATCTTGGAGTCATCATGGATAGTTCTCTGAAGACGTCCACACAGTGTGCAGCGGCAGTCAAAAAAGCGAACAGGATGTTAGGAATCGTTAAAAAAGGGATGGAGAATAAGACAGAGAATATCTTATTGCCCTTATATAAATCCATGGTACGCCCACATCTTGAATACTGCGTACAGATGTGGTCTCATCTCAAAAAAGATATACTGGCATTAGAAAAGGTTCAGAGAAGGGCAACTAAAATGATTAGGGGTTTGGAACGGGTTCCATATGAAGAGAGATTAAAGAGACTAGGACTTTTCAGCTTGGAAAAGAGGAGACTGAAGGGGGATAGGATAGAGGTCTATAAAATCATGAGTTGTGTGGAGAAAGCGAATAAGGAAAAGTTATTTACTTGTTCCCACAATATAAGAACTAGGGGCCACCAAATGAAATTAAGAGGCAGCAGGTTTAAACAAATAAAAGGAAGTTCTTCACATAGAGAACAGTCAACCTTTGGAACTCCTTGCCTGAGGAGGTTGTGAAGGCGAGGGCTATAACAAGGTTTAAAAGAGAACTAGATAAATTCATGGAGGTTAAGTCCATTAATGGCTATTAGCCAGGATGGGTAAGGAATGGTGTCCCTATCCTCTGTTTGACAGAGGGTGGAGATGGATGGCAGGAAAGAGATCACTTGATCCTTACCTGTTAAGTTCACTCCCTCTGGGGCACCTGGCATTGGCCACTGTTGGCAGACAGGATACTGGGCTGGATGGACCTTTGGTCTGATCCAGTCTGGCCGTTCTTATGTTCTAAATATATTAAAAATAAAATTTAAATAATGTCATTTGTAGGGCCCTGGTTCTGCTTATTTTTTGTTCTTAGCACAATTAGCACTCTCATATTTCTGCCTCTTCAGTCCATGTGCACAGGCTACACTCCAGGCTTTTCACGGGCAGGCAGCCATTTTCCAAACCGGCACAAGATAACACTTGATCGCAGGTCTCCAGAACAACTACGCTCAGGATAGCTGACGGCTCCTGAGCTGCTTCCCGGTTTGGGGGCTTGATGTTCTGTAGACCTCTCATTAGTGCTTAATTTGTGCCAGGGTTGAGCCCCGGCACCTGTAGGCCTGGCAGTTCAGAGCCCCGGCACCTCTGTGTTTGATGCATCAGTTATGAAAGTCCAAAAATTGCTTGAGCTCCTGCACCTCTTTCATTACAAATTAAGCCCTGCCTCTCACACCTCTAAAATGAGATCTTACTCAACAGCTTTTCGGTTTACTAAGGACTGAAGACGAACCCTTTTCTTCTGAGCTGTGAGAAGCCAGGATCTGCTGATTTCCCTCTGCTTGGTGGCGTGCCTACTTTGGCTGCTCTAGAATGTGGGGTGTAATTTTCTCATAGGCCAGATCAGAAAATATTTGAAATCAGAATGTGCAGGCAAACATTTGCAAAAGGGATTGCACTTGCAGGATTCTTTGTGTATTTAAGAAATCCCAAGTACAGGTACAATGGACTTTGAATACAAGACCTGTAAAAATCTTGCACTGACAAACACTCAGAAAATAAACACACCGTGTTTTCTGTTGTGTCGGAATCTTGAACGAGCAAAGATAGTTCCCATTTTCAATGTTATCGTCATTGAAACAAATGCCCCCCAGTACCTGACAACACACAGCAACGTCTGAAATCACATTAATCAAACTTATTAAAAGTGAACTTCCCTTCTCTACAGTGGTTGCACTCAGAACATTCTCAATTGCCTTTCTGAGTAAATAAAGTTAGTGCAATATTCATACTATTCCCTTGTTGTCCCCTGTTCTCAGTACTGTGGCAATCTTACCTAATTACAAATGAAACAGAAAAGTTTTAAGGGAGAACCACTGTCTGATTACTAACTGTTGGTACTCAGCATAAAGACATCTCACTTACGAAAGCTCTTTGGCATATTTTTGGACAAGTCTTACTATTGTGAGGGGGCAAGGCCAGAGGGCTATAGGAAAGTGGTAAGGAACCAGTATGTTAGCCCCAGGCTAAACAAATCCCTGATACCTTATGGCAGTTGCTCCAGGTTAATCAAGACACCTGGGGCCAATTAAGAACTTTCCAAAAGGCAGGGAGGTTGATTGAGACACCTGCAGCCAATCAGGGGCTGGCTGAAACTAGTCAAAAGCCTCCCAGTGAGTCAGTGAGGGGCGCATGTCAGGAGCTGTGGAAGGAGGTTGTGTGTGAGGAGCTGGGAGCAAGAGGCAGTAGGAGTTGAGAGTAAGAGGGCGTACTGCTGGAAGATCCTGTGGTGAGGATAAAGAAAGTGTTGGGAGAAGTCCATGGGGAAGTAGCCCAGGGATTTGTAGCTGTCGTGCAGTTGTTCCAGGAGGCACTCTAAACTGCTGCAATCCACAGGGCCCTGGGCAGGAACCCGGAGTAGAGGGCGGGCCCGGGTTCCCCCCAAAACTCCCAACTCCTGATCAGACACAGGAGGAGTTAACCTGGACTGTGGATTCTACTAGAGGGGAAGATCTCTGAGGCAAGCAGAATCCGCCAATAAGCGCAGGACCCACCGAGGTAGAGGAGGAACTTTGTCACACTATACAATATCTATGACAAGGAATGACTAACAGGGGCCTTTCTGTACAAAAGGCAAATGGGGAGAAGCTCACAGACAGAAGGAAATTTATTCAGAGAAAAAAAGCCCTTCACCTAAATTTGTTTTATTGTTGTTCTTGTTTGTCTGGAGTACCATGAGGAATAGCATATGCTGTTATGATGATGCCTTTTTCTCTGACTTGTTCCCATAACCAAGCACCACTGTAATTATCAGATAGCAAATATAAACTACTGATAAAATTCCAACATTCATTTTCTTAAATGGCCCGGAGAAATGACGGGCTGTTGCATCAGTCAAGGCTGGAGATGTAATACTGTCATGACACGTTAGTTTCCAAAACAGTAACTATACTAAATAAATATCCAGAAATAAATCATTTCAGTACTTGACTCTTTTTTTAAAAGTGAAAAACAGATTTTTCGCATTTATAAATGTCTTTTTTAGGCAAGGTTAGAAAGAAAAGTTAATAATTGCTTCAGAACCGGTGCTGTAACCACTTTGGAGATGACATATTGTTTATCTGAAATTAAGAGGACTGGATTCTGCTGTTTAACTCTGAAGTGCTGTTTATAATGGGAAGATGAGATTTCACTGAATTCGGGAGCTGGCAGAGGGACATTCTGCTACAGTTTCCCCCCACATTGTCTCTAACCCTATCTCACATTTTGCCTGTTGTACAATGAAATTCTGAGAGCTCTTTGGGGGCAGGGACAGTTTGTTCTATGTTTGTATGGCACCTAGCACGTGGGCCATGACTAGTGCTCCCGGGGGCTAGAGCAATACAAATAAATAATAATAATTAATAATAATAAAAGACTCAATAACATGGCACTTTTGGGGCCTGATCCAAAGCTGATTAAAATCCACAGACAGACTCCCATGGACTGTAATGGGCTTTGGCTCAGGCCCTTGACCTTTGGGATACACAGCTACATGTAGGAGATTGCCAGAGTCCAGGGCACTTCACACTACTAGCCAATGACTGAACAAAAAGTATAGGAATGATCAAAAATCGCCATTGGTTATTATAGTTCAATATCCACTCCCCAGCAGTGGCCAATATATAGTGACACAAACTTACACAGCACATTACACACACACACACACACACACACACACATCCAGCTGTTGCCTTCCCTGATTTCAGTGGGTCAGCACAGATGTAGCCGAGGCAGAATCTCTCTAATTTTGTGGAGCGTTGGCTTGTACAATCAAGTTGTCAAGATACTTCTCTCTCTTTCCCTCTCTTCTGGAATAAAACAATAGTTTGCCATCTGATGCCTGTTCAGTAAGCCAATGCTGAACAAATCAGTGGTCTCAGCCCAGCACCCATAAAGCTGGTGTCCACACCACAAAATGTGATCAAAAATCAAATGAATTAAGAATAGCCTATACAGAGCGATAAGCCCGCAGGTGCATGCAGGGTGCAGATTCAATATTAATAATGGCGCTTTTAGAAAACCAGCTTTGACTGAGACAAAACCCAGCAGAACGGGAACTCTGAAATGAGTGAGGATGCCTTTTCAAAACATGTCAAGATTTATTCTGTTCCTAAAACGACCAGACAGTTAATCCAACCTTTCGGCAGGTGCGTGTTGGTAGGTGATTCTTTGCAGCATCCTCTGTAACTATTCTCATTATTTCTTCCAACAGATGGGAACAGCAGGGAGATGGGTGGTAGCAGGAAGCGTTTGGTGATCCCATTTGCCTGAACTTGTTATGTTACAGATCCTTTTACGGGACACATGTTGGGAATATTTGAGTGATTTGATGTCTTATATTGCTGTTGCTGGATCTCTCTGTGAGTGACTACTGTTCCCCTTTAACTTCAGTGGGGCTACTCATGGGAGTTGCAGAATCCAGGCCTACTTGGAGTGCCAAGTTAAACTTGGAGTGCCACTCATAAGCAGAAATTGATTTGGAAGACTTTTTCCATTTGGGAACTACAGTGGTGCTTAGGAGTCATCTTTAAAGCCTGTATTACACCGTGCATAGGTAGGACACCAGGGTTGCTGTGCCGAGGAAGGAAGTTCCATTTTGCAGAGGATTTTGAGATTTTGAAATTTGGCTTCATTCCGATCAGGAGCGAAAACCAAAAACTTTGAAATTCTCAGTGAAGGAAATGTTTTTAAAACAATTATGTTGGGTGGATCAAAATGTTTCATTTTGAGTTTGATTTTTTTTTAATTGTATTATATTCTAATAGATAATAAGTGTGAAGAAATGAAACAAAAAGTCATTTCAAAATGAAACATCAAAATGTTTCATTCTGAAAGTGTTGAAATGGGACATTTCTGCACTGCTGGGCCCTTTTTTTCTGGTTCTCTTCCAACACGAGATCCCAGAAAAACGGAGCTGATTTCACTACGTGTTTCCATTTCAATCTGGGGCAAAAATCTGTCAGGGGACAGTACTTGGTCCTGCTAGTGAAGGCAGGGGACTGGACTCGATGACCTTTCAAGGTCCTGCCAGTCCTATGAGATAGGCATATCTCCATATATTATTATTATTATTATAATGGAACTACACGTTCCTTCGGAATATGATTCCTTTGCAGTTTCTCTGACGAGCTCTAGCCATCACCATCATGATCTGGACACATCAGCAGACTTCTGAAAACGGTGCCTCTCTTGGGAGTAATCTTGGTTATTCCCAGACAATGAATATTCCCGCCACTGAGTCACTCAATGGCTGTCACTGCCACCTGCCTAGCTTCACGCGAGGGCACCAAGTCATTTATTAAACTATAGTATTTAAAATAGAGTCTTTTTTTATTCTCCGTTGGAAACGTTAGGAAAAGAGAAGCTGTGATAATCTGTGAAGAATCCCCTTGGTGCTTCTATGCTGCAGCCCCGGTGCTGCAAATTCCCAAACTCTGCCTTTATGGAGACATGACACTCAACACAAGGATTTTTTTTCCTTATTTTGTGTAAAAAATGTTTTTAACCTCCCCTAACAATGACCTCAGAGGTGTGTGGTTTTTATCAGCCCTAGTGCACTTGTCATGGCTTTGGCTTAAAGGGAAGCCAAGGGAGGATTAGGGGGAAAAAATAATCCAAGAAATTTCTTCATTTCAAATGTCATTGTTTCTTATTCCTAATTAGAATGCAGTTTGTCTTATGGATTCCAAAGCTTTTTGGATTAGTGGTTTCGAGCATGATGTCACTTTTCCTGCCTATACGACCACAGAATAGATTGAGTTGTAATGTTTGGTAACAACAGAGAAATAACTGTGGCAACCTTATGTAGTAATACAGGGTCTGAACTGGTGCTATGCCTTTACAGGTCCAATTGGGAGTAGACTGCCCAGATCTTTACAACAGGACATTTCTTTTACCTCTGATTCTTACTAGAAACAAAGGCTTTGCTGATAGAATTTCAGCGGTCATTCATAAGGAATTTTTGGCTTGTGCAGCTACTTACCCAGTATATATACATATAAATATGACACAGGTTCATTCTTCAAAAGAAACAGGCAGAAAACCATTATTCAATGGTCCAGATTCATTCCAGGCGTGACTCCAATAAGTAACCCTGGGGCTGAATTTCACTTGAGGTGCAGAAACATTGCCTTTGGTCTTAGAATAGCCCAATTAGGATTTTTTTTTTAAATTCTAGTTAAGATGCATATCTGTTCTGGTTGCAGAGCAAAGGAATCCAATATTAATTATTAGTTGGCTCAGTATGAGGTGTAGCATTGCAGTAATGCCTGGTTCAGGACCCATCTTAAGACCAAATGTAACAAAAGATAGTTCCAGTCCCAAATATCTTACAATCTTAGTATGTGGTGAGTGACAACAGGGTAGACAAAAACGAGCCAGGGCATTGGGCTGGAGGACAAAGCAACAGTGAAATGATCATGTTTTGGCTTCAGCAACATACCAATCGTGTAAGCCAAGAGCGGCCATCTCTTCTCTAAGGGCCTGTGTATGTTATGTGCTCTGGGGATCAGGAGGGGGGAGTTTGTGGGGCTTTGGGGTCTCTGAGGGGTTGGTGTTTGGGGGAGACTTGAAATTGGTAGGTTTTTTTGTGTTTGTTCTTTTATGAATGACTGGAAGGGGTGGGTCTGGTTTGTGGGTGGTGCTTTTGTGGACTGTGATTTCAGATATCTGTCATACGGCCTGGCTCCTTTGGATAGACAAGTATCAGGGGGATAGACAAGTATCATGTTAGTCTGTATCCACAAAAACAACAAGGAGTCCGGTGGTACCTTAAAGACGAACAGATTTATTTGGGCATAAGATCTGAAAAAGTGGGGGTTTTACCCACGAAAGCTTATGCCCAAATACATCCGTTAGTCTTTAAGGTGCCACCGGACTCCTCATTGTTTTTTTGGTTAGACAGCAGTTCTGCGAAGAGGCATGCATGGGCATAACTTTATACCACTGCAACACCAAGCATGAGTCTTTGCAGGGTCAGGGCCTTATTTTGTGTTTGCATGTGTTGACAATGAAATAAATAAACAAAGGAAAGAGTACACACATGCGGGCGCATATCTATGTGTGCACATCTTATATACAAATCAGTTATATCAGGGGAGTTGCCAAGGAACCATCTCATTGACCCTCCCTAAAATCTTTAGGCCAAGCTGGTCCATACGGGAGTGATAATAGCTGACAGGAATTAGTTATGTTTGGCTTGAAAGGGAGTAGCCTGTTTGGAAGGCCCACCCAAAAATGGAAAGGCTGGGCTCTGTCTGAACGCAGAAGTTGGCCTCGTGTCTCTACTCCCACAAAAAAATGCTTGTAAACATTATGCCTTTTGGGTTGTATTTTCCTCTACATTAAAACCTGAGTGAATTTAGTGCTTGTAAACCTAAGGGTCTGATATCAACTGGCTAGAACCAGATGTTACGGAAGAGTGGAGCATATCGTGCAAACAGATCATGCACACTTCACTATTCAGAAGTACATAGCTACATTATTTATTCTCTGAACAGAACGATGTCTTATACAGTATGAAAACATTATGACTGGACCTCTGTTTTTTGGAATCGCCACAGACAATGCTGTGTTTTCCCCCAGATTCTCCATTTCTTTTATACTGGAGAATGGATTTATTCTCGGACTCGAGCTTGAGAAGAAGCCAAACACTGAGTCTGCAGGCTTGTGTCAGGCAGATCTGGGCTTAGTATGCTGGGTAGGCCTACGCGAGCAGGCCTGGCCTTGTTGCAAGGTTTCTCACCCAGCTCTCTCAACGCATTTCAGTCAGCAACATTGCCATTATTCCAGACCAGTCCAATAGCCAATTCAGCAGTGATGTAAGTTACCTAGGTGTAAGTTGGCCTAAAAGGAATGATGAATTAGGACCAATATGGGTTACTGGAGATTTACCGTTTAGACACCTCTTGGTACACAGACTTCAGTGGGAGTTGTTCTTGGAACTTGTGTCAATTCAAAAAAATGTACACAATTAAGCTGTGACCCCACTGATTGGCTAGTAACCCTGTCATGAGCACACACCTGTGCTTAGAGCTGGTCCCATGAAAAATTCCCACAAAACCACCGTGGCACTACACCCTATATTCTTCATAGAGATATTGTTATGATATGAGTACGGCATAACTAAGATGTGTTTTATGCATGATGAGTCACGTGAGGTATCAGTGGAAAGGTTTTGATTTACTGAATGTGATTATCCTATTTGTATGCCTGTATTATTTCTGTATCTGAAGTTAGGAATATTGACTATGTAACAATTTCAAGTGGGTTTCCACCTAGGGAACACCCACCAGCAGAATGCAATCAGTCTGGCTGGCTAGTCAATGGGCTATTAGGGAGAACAATAGGACTTTGAAAATGCTAATCTCCCACCTTCCTGGGAAGTCTTCCTGAAGATTTATGGCTGCTTTAACACTACAGGGTCATGTGATCCTGGTACTGGACTCCATCTTGGACTAGTAGAATTTTTCCACAGGGGGAGTGGGGATCAAACTGGGAAACAAAGGATTCCCGCCGTGTGTAAATCCTATTTAAGGCTGGGAAGTGAGTTAATCAGGGTCGGTTCTTCACTGAATGCCCGCCCAAGATGATTGCTGAAAATACCTAAGACTGGTCTGGGCAAGAAAGGACTGGACCCAAGTTAGAAGGTGTCTGGCCTGTGAAAGGAATACCTGGAGTTCTAAGTTGCAAGCAAGAGCAGTTTGTCTTCAAGAAACTCTGCAACCTGCTTAACACAACATTTAGGGTGAGAGATTACTACTTGTAGCCATTTTCTTTAGTGTATTAAGCTTAGTTTGTGTGTTTGTTTTATTTGTTCAGTAATCTGCTTTGATCTGTTTGCTATCCCTTATAATCATTTAAAATCTATCCTTTGTAGTTCATAAACTTGATTTTGTTTTCTCTAAACCAGTTTGTGCAATTCATATCTGGTGGGCGAAAAGCTGTGCAGATCTTCCTGCACATTGAGGGAGGGGGCGATTTTTATGAGCTTACGCTATACAGTTCTCTGTGCAGTGCAAGACAATACAATTTTGGGTTTGCACCCCTAGCTCATTCTTCCCACGCAGAGCTGATTTCAGTGTCTGTGTCTTTCTGCAGCTGGGTGTGTCTCTACCTGTGTGAATGCTGGAGGCGGCTTGGAGGGCTGGCTTAGCAGGACAGGGTGAGGGAGCCCAGGCTGGTGGAACGGGCAGGCTCAGTGGGACTCCAGAACATCAGATGGCACCGCAGAGTGGGGGCAACCTGTGACAACTACATTTATCATTTTGTCAAAATCTTTCTTTGACGTGTTTCAGGTTTTGTTAGAAAAGTGAAAACATATCAGGTTTCAGCAACTAAAAACTCGAATGTTTTGGTTGCCAACCTGTCCTTCCAAATTCCGTCAAAAAACAGTTTAGACAGAAAAATTTCAGCCAACTAGTTCTGCGATGGCTCCTTGGGTGTTTCATCTGATGAGTCCTCTGCTTCCCCTTTCTCTCTCTATGAGAGGGTCTGTCTTGGCCCCAGGCTCTTCTTATGCTGCACTCTTAAGTCCAACTGCTTTTAAACATACATCTGGCTTCAAATATGCTATGGGGACGATAATCTGGGTGTTTTGGACTCGTCTCTCTCTTTAGACCCACACATCTGGTGTGACTGTGACTTCTGCTTTTCTGCACTTCACCTGCACAACCTGCTCTCACTTCCTTGTCTGTTTCACAGCCACTGCGTCCTGGCTCCCATTTAGATTATGCGCTCTCTGGTGCACGGACTGTCTTCCTTTATACTTGTCTGTACAGCGCCTAGCACACCTGATTACTGACTGGGGTTCCTAGGCTGGCCCCTATTGACCAACATACATCAATAATGCTGACGATTGCGGATGACTTTCAGGGCAGTGGGTTGTGCATCTGAGTGACTTCAGAGTCACTGAATTAGAGTAGTAGGGCAGTGACGAATTAAGCTGTGGGCAGTTCGCAAAAGTAAACTGAACATCTAGAATATAGACCTGGAAAATTGCTCCTTTAAGCAGGGAAGCCAGCGAGCATTTCAGACAGAGCTGGGAGGATATTGTTTTCACAGGAAACCCTCTGTGGGTGTGTTATAACGATGAGCTCTGTTCTCTGGCCTGTCACCACATTATTTCTGAACTTCTTTTATTCCTCTCTCTCTCTCTTTCACTGGAATGCTGTCCTGAGATCTAGCAGAAGTGCATTTATAGCTAAAATTACAAAAGTGGCCCATTATGTTTATCAAGGTAGTAAAAAGACTGCAGTTTGTCATAGCTGTCTAGAAATGGGAACGCCTTCAATTGGCAGGCTAGTGATCCCCCTCTGTGTGTGTGTGTGTGTGTGTGTGGATTGAATACATGTGTGAATAGCCCTCATGATATGCTCTCTGAAAAATGGTGCCGCAGGGAGTCAGGAGGTGAAAGCATTTCTAAGCGCTTAGATTTCAGAATCTCTGCATTTCAGAGTCCTGGTTTCCCACAACAGCTTCACCAGCGTTGCCTTCTCACAGAGCAGGGTGTGAGGACAGTGAGGAGTCATCCCAACGGGGCCCATGGCTGGGAGAGAAGCAGCAAGAAGTGAAACTTTATCACTGCGCCGGCTTTCAGGAGGCAGAGCTCTGAGATACTTCCTATTTTAATTAGCAGGGGCACGGGGAGGAGATGGGCTTAGAATTGAATTGTTTGTCATGGGCCAACTTCAGCCCTGTCAGCCATTTTGGGAAGTGGGCATGAGCAGGTTGTTTTGACTAGCAGGCAGGATGCTCCATTAGCATCGCTGGGGCAAGACTGGGGCATTTCCATCTCTCTAGAAAACTTGGAGGAATGTCATTGGAGAGTAAGCTCTCCTTCTACTAAAGATGGACCAAATACCTTGCATCCACCTAGGGTCTGTCTATACTGCATCTGGGAGCCAGCCTCCCAGCCCAGGTAGACAGACATGCTCTAAATCCACTAGTGTGCTAAAAACAGCCATGTGGCCATTACAGCATGCGGGGGAAGAGGGACAGCATGAGCTAGACACTCAGCTACAGACCCAGGGGGTTGGGCGGGCTTGTACTTGGGCACCTTGCTCATTCCACCACCTGTGCTGAAATTTTCCACGCTGCTGTTTTGAGGATATGCATTTGCGCCCAGCGAGCGGGTCTGCCGACCCGTGGAATGCTTCCAGCTAGACATCCCCGGAGAGGTTCAGTCCTGGTTCTGTTTGATATTGGATGTGTTTTTCCTCTTCAGATAAGCAATTTGCAGAGCAAATTGGTGTTTAGGAGGTTCCGGTCATGATTTGATAAGGCTACAGGATCTGATTAATCAGATCCCCTATTTTAAAACCTTCCCAACATAGCAAATCCTTAGCCAGCTATTCTTTCTCTTTCTCCCACTCCCCCAACCTCCCTTCAACACACGGATTGCAAGCGGACGGGAGTGAGGAACCTAAGGAAGGCCTTGACCACCCTCAGGAACAGCCCAATTCTGCAATCGGTGTAGCTGCACCAGTGCTGACCCCAAATGCAAACAAGGACAAGCAGCGAGAGCCTGGATAAACCCCAATTAGCTCACTCCATGCAAATCCTGACCTGCCGCTTTCTACACTTAGGCCACGGCTAGACTAGCATTTAAAGGGGTGATGTTGCATTGTGTTATCTAGCTCCATCTAATCAACACCTTCTAAACCTCTAGTCATGACAAAACATGTACTTTAGCACATGCTGAGCTGACGGAGGACATGTCTACACTAGCATGTATGTCGGCAAAACTTTTGTCGCTCAGGCGTGTGAAAAAAACCACACCTCTGAGTGACATACGTTTCAGTGTGCACAGCGCTTTGTTGGCAGGAGAGCTTCTCCCACTGACGCTCATCGGGGGTGGTTTAATTACGTCGCCAGGAGAGCTCTCTCGGGTGTAGCTGCATCGGTACAGCTGTGCCGCTGTTAGCTCTCTAGTGTAGACACAGACTGAGTTAAAGTCTAGGTTATAACTGGACCTGCTAAAGTCAAGCTAATGATTTTAAACTGTGCTCACATTGGTGTAGAATGAGGCTTTCCAGTTGAGTTAAACTGGCTTGACTGAGCTAACTTGAGGGAACAAAGCACCGATTTTTCCTGGTCTAGAGGAGACCTTAGGGATTGGAATCAGTTCAGCTGGACCAACTGCTGCGTCAGGCTAGTCCGGAGGGTCGAGAAGTTCATCCCACTTTTGCTGAATGAAAAAGAAAGCTCTTCCTGGCAGAGATTGTCTCTTTTCTATGTCTGTACAGTGCCTAGCATAGTGGAGCTCCAAGTTCGATCGCGGCCTTTTTGCACTACCATCATATAAATATTTACTAAGAAGAAAGAAAGATCATTTTTTGTAATGGCCCCGGGTTAAGTACAAGGCAATTGCATCTTAAATCCAGATGTTCTTCTCTTGGGACTTGCCCATAAGGCAAGTTCTCATGGGATTCCTCCGGCATTCGGAGATGGATGGTGGCAGGAAACTTTTAGCCTAATAATCTCAGGGATAGATGCCCCTAAATGCTGAAGGGTTTACTTTGTAAATTCTGGCAGCTTATTTCCTAAGAGATGCACAGGGAAGAAAGTTTCACAAACTTGATCTTCTGGTCTCTCTACATCCCTGTTTTCAGTTAGCCTGTTCTAAGGGATGCTGCCGTCAAATGGGTGTGTTTACATGTGTGTATGCTGTTACCAAGTTACCAGTGGAACAACAAATCCCAGTGCAGAGAAAGAAAGAGCGGAGGTTGTATGTTGCCCCTTTAGGAAAAAAACCTATCCATTTTGTAATTTTAATAAGCCACAACATTTAAAACTGTTGTTTCACCTGTGCGTAAAAAGAATGACTGGAGAATCATGGGTCTTGTAATTTCGGTCTGCCAAAAGAGTAACAATTCCTACCTCCTTTATTGTAAAAGGAGAGCCCTGAATTCTGTGGAAGGTGCATGGAAGTGTATGTGGAACTAGGTAAGATTTTTACCATTTACCAGTTGTGAACATAAAAGTGAGCAGAATATTTTTTAAAGAGAGCTAGGTAGATGCAAGGTTTGGGGTGAGTAAATACAGCAAATTCAGTGTGTTAAACTGGACTGACTTATCCAATGCAGTTTCATAACATCATCAATTCAAGGCTTACATGGGTTTGATTTTTCTCTCCATCGAATTCACTAAGGAGTTGCACACTAGTTCACTGCATTTTCTGCACAATTACAGATTATTGCCATGGCAACAGCTGCATCACATGACAACTTTGTTACCTCAGAGACCAGAAACAGCCACTTAAAGGAACACACATCATCCAGTAATGGGACTTTTTACTGTTGGCCTCACATTGTTTTAAGAGTAATCATTTGCTTTTTCATAGACATATTTTCCATCATTTTGGTGATTTTTTAAAAACAGTTTTTATTTGCTCTGTAGCAACTAATTTTCTCTTATTTTATCTGTTTCCCCCTTAAAAGGAAATGTAAGGAATACATTTGTTAAAAGAAAAAGAAGAATGAAACAGGGATGGGTAAAATATTTTGGACAAAAATTTTTTTGTTGAAAAATGCATTTGGGTCAACTGAAACATTTTGTGAATTCACGCGGAATTGGCCAAATTGCTTTGGTTGCAAAAAAACAAAAAGTTCTCCCCAAAATCAAAATGTTTCATTCTGAGATTTTTTTAAAACAAAACTTCTTGATTTTTCAATTTGAAAAGACTTTTCTTTATCAAATTTTACCTCTATTTTATTTTTAAAGGGGTTTTTTTAAAAAACCCTGAAAATGGAACAAAATGCTTTGATTTAGGTTGAACAAAATGTTTTGTTTGACCTGGAATTAATATTTTTCGATTTCTTGGTTTAGCCAGTGAACCAAAAGAAGCAATTTTTTTGCACAGTTCTGGACCGTCGGGGACCCAAAGGCCAGTAAGGAGAAAAGGAGGTGACACGGCTTTT
Source organism: Macrochelys suwanniensis (assembly GCA_033296515.1). Taxonomy (NCBI): domain Eukaryota; kingdom Metazoa; phylum Chordata; order Testudines; family Chelydridae; genus Macrochelys; species Macrochelys suwanniensis. The sequence continues at coordinate 105,559,000 of CM065782.1, read as the reverse complement.
TTTCTGGCAGCTGTTTTTAGTGCTGCCATTTTGTTTTATTAGGTTATAGAAGTAGGTATTGAAATAGTGCTAACAACATTACTTAGGGTGAACTCTTGGCTTCACTGAAGTCAATGGTAATTTGCCATTGATTTCAATAGGGGCAGGATTTCACCCTTTGACTTTACCTTATGTCTTCAAAGTGCTTTATAGACATAGGGCCAAATTCATGCCTGCTCTAGGGATATTGAAAGTATTAATTATTCATCAATTAGTTAACTGGCCAGTTGAAACCAATAGACTTACATTAGGGTCGGATATTTTTGGCCAGTGTGCTAATTGTTCCATACAGGTAGAACAGGTCTCAAAATGCCAATAACTTTTTCCAGGAAATTTTAAAGATCTGTGGTTTTAATCTCCTATGAAATCTAAATTTGTTTTGTGAGTCCCACCCCTCTCCTTCCCCCCAGTGGCAGTGTTTAGTAAAAGGCCATTTTTGGCCAAAAAATGTGTTGGATTGAAACATTTCAACCAGCTCTATAGTTAACTATTATCCCATAGTCACTGATGGGGAAACTGAGGCATCATGGTTCAAGTCCTTTGGAGGTATAAATGTTGACATTGGCAAAAGCTGTCCTCTTTGTCCCTCCCCTGGCTGTAGCACCAGCACAGAGATTAAGGAGTTACACTCATTTTGCAGACCCTCTGGATGTCAAATCAATGCTGGTTACATGACTTTGCCATGGATTAAACATGTTTTGTGACCAACAGGCATCACCACGGATGCCACCATAAGAAATGGCCCTGAGACTTCCATGGGTCTTGCACTTTCACCATCTCTGGAGTTTGCCCAAAGTGGCTAAATTCCCAAGGCCACACAGTGAGCTGGGAGCACAAGTCAAGCGTTCCTGGCTCCGTGTCTTGCCATCAAACTGCCAGACCACTCCGCCTTTAAGATGAGAGATTGATTAATTATAGGTGCAGCTGGGAAGCTATAGCTAATCCTTATGGCTTGGATTAAGGGAGTTAGGTGCACAAATCCCATTGACTTTAGATGGAAGTTGGGCATCTAGCTTCTTTCAGCTCCTTTGGAAATCCCCAACTGTAGTAGTAAAATAAATAAATGAATAACTAAAAATCCCTCCTCTCTCATGCTCATAAATGTTTTCTTTGTTTTAAAGAGTTGTTGGTGCCTTACAGAGAGTGGAAAGAGAAATCTTATGCAGAAACATTTCTGCTTCTCTACATATTATCGCAATCCCTGCTGATGTTACAGGTACTCGCATAAGTGGAGTTCAGATTCTGCTCACAGTTCTCCTGCTGTAAATTGGATGCAGCTCTATGCAACACAATGGTGTCACACCAGGTTTATACCAGTGTAATGGAGAGCAAGAATCTGGCCCACAGTTTTAATGCAAATCACCTTGGTAATGAGGAATAAGGCAGAGAAATACATCAATCATATGACACAAACCCAGAATTCTTTCTTAAAGCTTTTTATTTAGTTCCGGGGGTCAGATTTTTTTTTTTATTTGCTTTGGTATTAACTGGAATCCCAGCTCCACCGAGGACATTTTTGTTAATGAGTCACAGTTTAATATAGTTTTCCCTAGTTAAGTGTTTCTGGTACATGAAATTCTGTTGTATAGATTAATTGAGCACTGATATTTTATTTGACTGTGAGGAGCACAGCGACTTGCAATGCACTCACTCAGCCTAGTTTTAAATTTCATGAAGACCTTTTACATATATATATATATACATAAGCATGAGAATAGAAGGAGAAAACTATGTTGTTTTCTTGCATAGTGCTTTTGTTTCACAAGCAGTGTGAACTCATCAGTGAAATGAGTTTGCTTGTCTCTCAGCCCAATCCCCAGTGAATCCACCACGCACAAGTGATGCAGGTTTCAGGCTCCAGAGTAGCCTGCATGCATCAAGAGAAGAGCACTGTAATGGTGAACTGATCCTAGGGTGTATGCATGTTTCCCTGCTCCAGTGGGTGGCTGGGTCAAGTAACCAAGCATCACGGTACAGTAACTCAGAGATGCTGCTGCTTTGTTTAGAAGGGAGCTGACCTGCACACAGATAGGCCCCGGATCAGAAAGTCTGGTGAAAGATATCTGCGTGGAGCAGCAGCAGAAGCTTCAGCAGGGAGAGGCTTTTGGTAGGAGAATCCAGGCAGCAGAACATGGGTTTGGGAAGGAACCACAGAGCTGTGGGAAGATCTGTGCTGAGCTGCGTTGAACTACTCAACACAGATCTTCTCACAAACTGCTCCAAACTCTGAAAAGGGGGTGTACTTGAACCACATGAGTTGATGTGCATTCTTTGGGGTATCTGAGAAGGGCAAACTGAGTCTGTAGACACGTGCCCAGATGGGGCACTCAGCCCCCATAACCAATACCCTCTCTACCCTTCAACTTGATGTAGCTGACATGGACCTCGCACACACCATGAGTGTGAGGTCACACCAGCGAGGGCAGGATCATGTTCCTGGAAGTACTGGAGTGTCCAGTATCCTGGGGATGCATTCAGTGGCCACCCTACCCACAGTCCCCAGCTCCACCTTTAGAGAGGGCAAAAGACCTTCAGTCTTTGTCACCCCTCTCCACATCCTTACACAGCTATGGCAGCTACTTCACACACAGAGCAATATTAAGGTAAATCCCATCTGGGGCAACATGATGTTCCTGATTTCCAGGATACTTCAGGGAGCCCTCCCAGAAGATAGACCACAAGAAGTGCCAGCTTTGCACCTCCTCAAACCTGAGCTTGACCGGGAGACTTCAGGGCTGCTCTAAATTATGGCAGCTACTCATGGCTGCCTATGGGCCAGTCTGCCATCCAGAATAGCTGAATAGACCCCTTCCTATTCTCCACAGAGCCTGGCGGACCATTAATAGTGGACTAGTGGTGTCGGACCATTAATGCCCCAGGCTGGAAAAATTCTTGATTGGGGGAATTATGATTCAAAACCATGGGGCCTAAAGAACTAACAAATAAATTGTTGGCTTTGATGCCTGTAGTTCTGCAGTTCATGGGCTGGGCCCAGCTTCTTCTCCAGCAGCAGGACCCGATGGGAAACAAACACCACTAACTACCTTCAATTTTTCAGCCCTGGGAACCAGGGAGGAAAGAAACTTATCATCTGACCCACCAACACCCTCAGGCAAATTGAGGCCATGCAATTACTAGGGGTCCTGGAAATCATAAATATGTCTTCATATGGCAACTGTGCACTGACTTCTTGTTTTCACTATTGTCCATTTGAAGCTCCCGTTAATGTTCCTTGCTTTAATAACCCAAAGCTTTGGCTCCCAAGAGTAGCTTTACTGACAGGCACATACTAGCTCATTTGTATTTTATGTGCTCTGTGTCAATAGACACACTGACCAAACTCTAGTAACTTGGCTGCAGAAAAACAAAAGGATCTTACACTGACTGTAACTCTGAGGTCTTCCTAGGTCATCGCAAACCCCACTGCTTATACTGCTTGACAAAGAATTTTAGCTTCCATATGGTGAAAAAAGAAAGAAGGAAAAAAATAATTCACATGCAAACCATAAGCAGAAAGTCAGCTGATTGAAATGCCCTGAACTTAAACAGGGCATTAGGCAGAATTAACAGACTAGCCCTCCTAGCCCTCAGAAATTCCCGGTTGAATAAAAGATTGATTTCAAAGACTCAAAGATACCTCAAGGCCAACATTTCCAAAGAAGACAGGAGCTGATTGGAGCTGAAGCATTCCTGCCGTTCAGTGCATTTGAGTGAGCACTTTAAATCTCCAAAGATTGAACTATAAAGAGAAATTAGTTTATCAATAATTCACAGACTTCAAGAAGAAAAAATGTCAAAAGCATATGCTCACGAACAAAGCTGATTTTATTTTCCCTGTTTAGAGTTGAGCAACATGTAGGAAAGTGGAGGGTGTCAAGTTCAAAAATTTAATTGAGGGTTGTTGGGTTTTTTTTCCTCCCTATCCCCCACGTAAGCATTTATTCTGACTTCCTTGGGAGAGCTGAAAGTTCTTCAAATCCCAAATGTTTATGTGAAACATTAAAAGCGCATCATCGTCTTCAGGTCTTTAATAGTTTAGGACATTTTCATGGCATAGTTATTGTCCAATAGCTCTTAATTGTAGCATGTACATTCCAAAAAACACAATCACAGGCTGGAATAATAGAGGGTGTAGACCCCTATTCAGCAAGGTTCTTAAGCACGTGAGTAGTTGCATTGAACTCAGAGCTTCCTCACCCTAGTTCACCAGGCATATGAAGTCTGTAGGACTATGTACATGCTTAAGATTAGCCTTGTTCTTAAGATCCGTACTGAACTGGGACCCTGTTGCATATATTTGGTCAATAATTTGCTGAGTGGACAGATTTACATAACAGATAAATATGGATATGAAGCAACCTGCTATTTACACTGCTACTAGGGATGGATGACAAAGATAACCTGGATTTAGGATGAAGTGCCCTGAAGTCTCCAGTGACGAGAGAATAATAATAGTAGAGCAAGTTGAATGCTCTCTGTGGGAAAAAAAAGACATTTTCTTTAAATGTTCCGATTATTTTTATGAAAAACTGAAAGTCCCCAACCATTTTTGGGTGTTTAGTGAAGTCCTTTGGTTTTCAGTTTTCAACCAAAAAAAATGCTTCTTTCAAAAATTTTCATGGAAAATAGCTCCCATTTTCAAACCGGCTCTCAATAATAGCAACACCCAGGGCTGGCCTTACCATGAGGCGAACTGAGGCGGCCGCCTCAGATGCCAGACTGTGGGGGGGCGCCACTAGGACCCAGAGTGTAGAAAATTGTGTCTGCTGCTGGTGCATCTGTATTCTCTCCGCTCTAGATGCACAGAGATGATGGAGTGCTGTGCTGGAGGAAGGAGGGCACAAGAGACATAACAGGCAGGCAGGAGAAAAGGTGAGAGGCAATAACAGAAAGCAGCAGGAGCTGCAGGGAGAGAGAGGAGGAGGAGACTCTTCTGTACTTCTCTAGCACCCCCAGGAGCCTGCACTGATTAACACCAGCTCTCAGGGAGCTTCCTGTTTCCTGCTGCTTCCCTGAACCCACTTGAGGAGAACAGGCAGTCAACTGAAGTAGTAGGAGCCAGTTAGGCCCTTAAGAGGCTGATATCTTCCCTCATTCAGGCCCTGCTACCAGCCTGCTTATTTGTCCCCTTCAATTGAGTGTTGAGAGCCACTATAGCTGGCACAGAAGAGCAGTCATGAGTGAAAGAAGAAAACGCCCCTCTGGGGCAGCATTCAGAAAAAGAAAGCAAGCAAAGGAAGCTTTTCTATCTACGGAGGAAGGCGCTCTCCTGAGATATATAGACACAAATGTTCATGGTGAGCCTTCCGGACCCAGTGAGGATGTGAATGGGGAGGAGATGTCTGATCTTCCAGTTAGTCAGAGTGCAGGTGACCTGGCAGCTACTGCAGCATCCATACCTCCATCTCAAATGGATGTAACCAGGCACATTCCTGAAGAAAAGTGTAGATCAGAGAAGAGTGTGGTGGAGGCACAAGAAACAGCTGCTGCTGCTGAGTTTAGTTCCTTAAGTCTAGATGATCCAGGACTGTGGACCCACTTGAGCAGTAGCCTGAGGGACTTCCTTGTACTGCATGGGACACAGCAAGTGAAAAACTTCATGTTCCCCAAAGACAATGAAAATAGAAGTTTCCATCCAACACATTAGTGGTGTGAAATCCCCAATGGTGACAAAGTGGAGAGGCTATGGCTTATGTACTCAAAAACCCAGAATGCTGCATACTGTTTTTGTTGCAAACTCTTCCAGTCTAATGTTCCAGCCACATTGGGTTCTACAGGAACAAAGGACTGGAAAAATCTGGCTACAAATCTGGTATGCCATGAGAAGGCAGCAAATCACCAGAGAGCATTCCATAGGTGGAAAGAGCTTGAGATGAGACTAAGGTTAAAGGCCACCATAGATGATCAGCATCAAGAGAAGATTGCATCAGAGTCTCTTTACTGGCAAAATGTTCTGAAAAGGCTCATTGCCATTGTGAGAATTCTTGCTACACAAAACCTAGCACTGCGTGGCACTTCAGATCATCTGAATGTGCCAAACAGTGGGAACTTTCTTAAAACTGTGGAGCTGATTGCTGAGTTTGATGCTGTACTCCAGGAGCATCTAAGAAGAGTCACCACCCAAGAAATGTACACACACCACTACCTTGGAAAAACAATTCAAAATGAGATCATACAGTTACTGGCAACAAAAGTCAAACAGAAGATTGTGGCAGATCTGAAGTCAGCAAGACATTACTCTGTTATTTTGGACTGCACACCCGACATCAGCCATATGGAACAAATACTTTAATGGTGTGTTTTGTAACAACAGAATCTAGTGAAAATGTCCCTGCAATGGTGACTGTCAGAGAGAATTTTCTAGAATGTATTGAAGCTGGTATGACAAATGTGCTTCTTAAAAAGCTGGAAGATACGGGAATTGTGAGAGCTGACATGAGAGGTCAGGGCTACGGTAATGGTGCCAACATGAGAGGAAAGAACAGAGGAGTGCAGACACGGATCCGAGAGTTAAACCCTCGAGCTTTTTTTGTCCCATGCAGTTCTCATTCATTGAACTTGGTGGTCAGTGGTGCAGCATCAGCTTCTAGTGAGGTTGCTGAATTTTTTAATGTAGTTCAAAGCATCTATGTATTTTTCTCTGCATCAACTCATCGATGGCACATTTGGAAGCAACGTCTGGGAACATCCTCTTTGAAACTGAAACCACTGAGAGCCACATGATGGGAAAGTCAAGTGGAGGCAATAAAGCCCATCAAACACCAAATTGGGAAGTTAGATAATGCCATAGTTGCCATTATGGAGGATAATGCTATGACAGGAACTGTTCGTGGGAGAACAGTGGCAGAGGGAAATGGAATCACCAGAAACATACATAACTTCAAATTTCTGTGTGGCTTAGTGTTGTGGCATGACATACTGTTTGAAATAAATGTTGTAAGCAAGAGACTCCAAGGTGTTGACCTTGATATATCTGGAGCAATGGAACAACTGGACAAAGTAAAGTCATACCTACAGTCTTACCGGTCAGATGAGGGATTTCAAAACATTCTGAAGAGTGCACAGAAGTTGGCAGAGGAACTTCACACTGAAGCTATTTTCCCACACATTCAAGAATACAAGAGTCACCGAAGAAGACATTTTGATTACGAGGCACGGGATAATCCCATAAGAGACCCCAAACAACAATTCAAAGTTGAATTCTTTAACCAGGTGTTAGATTGTGCAACACAGTCAGTAGAAGAACATTTCATGCAGCTCAAGGAAGACAGCAGTATATTTGGGATGTTTTATGATATTCCAAAACTCCTCACTATACCTGAAGAAGACCTACACCAGCAATTCAGGGCGCTAGAGACAGTGTTGACACATGATGACTGCGCAATATTGATGCCAGTGATTTAGGTGTTGAACTGAAAGCCCTTTCAAGATACATTTCAGCAGGATCAACTCCAAAGGCTGTTCTGGAATATATGTCCACAAATAAGATGCCCACCCTCTTTCCAAATGCTTTTGTTGCTCTGCGCATACTTCTAACACTTCCTGTAACAGTTGCCAGCGGAGAACGCAGCTTCTCCAAGCTGAAGTTAATAAAAACACATCTACGCTCCACAATGACACAGGAGAGGCTGGTCGGCCTTGCAACCATCTCACTAGAGCATGAGCTGGCCCAGACGGTGGATCTTCAGGAAGCAGTTCAAATCTTTGCAACCATGAAGGCACGGGAAGCACCACTTTGATTATTCAAACAGATAAAAATGCCAGTGTTTACTATGCAGACAAGAAAAGTTACATTTGCTGTTCAGCCATTTGAAAGTTAAGTGTTACTTAAAATTTTTGAACAAGGCATTTGAAGTAGTTAGTTCTCTTTTATTGGGGTAGGTAGCAGAGCAGTACCATGAGAGGAGTAGAACAGGAAGGCGGCAGAATTGAGACCTTTCAAAGTTTTGGCCCAAGCAAGGGGTCATGGGGGCTTCATTTGAGCTCCCCGCCTCAGGTGCCAAAATGTTGTGGGCCTACCCTGGATGGTACAGATAATACTTAGTCCTGCCTTGAGTGCAGGGGACTGGACTAGACAATCTCTCAAGGTCCCTTCCAGTCCTATGATTCTATGAGAGAGAAAAGCAGACTAATGGTAGGCAGAATTCCTTCAACCCACACGTCTTTTTATGCCATTGGGGAAAACCGCAGAAATCAAATAGAGTTACTTTCCTTTCACATATAAATGCCATTCATACTGGAGCAATGTTGAATTTTAACAAATACACTCCAGGATGTATCACTCCTATGATATTAAAAGGATAGTTGTTTTAGTGTTTTACTCTGTGACGCTCTCCTAGGAATGCACTCCAAACTTTGCTGATACTTTACTGTTCTGTGGGGTGTTTTTTTGTTTTGTTTTTTAAACTGTCTTCAACCTTAGTACCAATATATATCGTTGTGTTCAGTCTGCAAAGAGAAGCCGGGGGCCCAATGGCCGCAGAGTCTGAGTTACCTTGCAAGCCCTGGAACTGACCCCTGCAGGGCGTGATGGAGACAGGGGTTGGCTGAGGCTACTCTCAGCTTGCTTTCCTAATGCATGCATCACATCTGTTCTGTGGCTAAATCAAGGGCTTTGCGGGCATCAGCCTGGCAGTTCTCTCTGGGATTATGGCTGGGTGTTTCAAAACCGCGAGTTAGGGAGCCGGCTCTTATTGGAAGTGAATAGGAACCTGTCTTCTTTGAAAACCCAGTTGATATTCACTGTGAAAAGGAAGTTTAACCCCTTCCCACCCCCATCTGATGCATTTAAAAATCACTCCTGAACTCCTGGGCCTGATCCTGTACCCCTTCTACATGTGAATAGACCTCACTCATGCAAATCATCCTACTGAGGTCAGGACCATTTGCCTAAGTAAGAGCTGTAGCAGGAACTTGTCCGTTGACTGAAAGCCATTTGAAGTAGATCATTTTAAATGTAGCCTATCCCTTAACTTACAAAAAGAAATCTAGTCAGGTGTAGCTAATAAGGTCTTCAATGTCAAAAAGGAGCCATTTCATCTCTGTACCCCTATCAGGATTCCTTCCTTGGATCTGAGGTTCTATTTTCTAATAATGCCTGGCACATTGCACTTGCAATAGCCCCATCCAGTCTGTGTTGTGTTGCAGCAGCATGCCATAGGATACAACCCGATTCCATGGGGCATGGCACAGTCTAACCTGACAGGCTGTATTATTGATGCCAAGGAAATATAAGTGTTACAAGGGATTTGTTTCAAGCTGCTTAGCTTATGGAAGGACACAGGTGGCTAAAAGCAGGGAGGGGCTATACATTCACAAGCACTCTTGTTAATCATTTATTTAAATTATTGGGCCCTAATTTCAGCTACCTACACATTCAATTTTATTGATTCCTTGCTGGGAGCTGAGTTAGGAGATTGAGTGACTGCAAACGCCAGTCAGAAATTCTATGAGGAAAGCAAGTTCCAAAAAGGCAGCTATAGAGGTGTTTGGTCCTTTAACCATGCATTGGAAGTGTGCGCGCGTGTGTTTTTCCTATTCATTGGGAGGGAAAACAACTGAAAAGCTACAGCTGGAGAAATCTATAAGAGTTCAGTGTCTGTTATAACTCGGTAAGCATGCATTGTGTAGCCTGCCATCAAAGTTTGGAGACATTCCCCAACGGAATAGCAAAAGTGCTTTAATACCCAGGCTGTTACCGGTACATACAGCCACTGTCTCTCTGCATCCCTTTCATCAAAGCCCAGCAAGAAGGCTGGGGGATGGGTGGGGAGGAGTGAAGGTGGGGGCTGAGAAGATCTCCACTGCACAGTATACACCACTTACTGGAAAGATTATGAAAGTCATAAAAATGTCAACTTCTGTATTTCAGTTCTGTAAACGACACATGCAGAATGCTCTCCACTCAGCCTTTGCAGCTAGCAAGAGTTGCCGTCAGCTTTCCGCTTGAATAACAAATAGAATGTTTCTCACCCTCCTGACAGGTGGGCTGCATATCACAAACATTTCCCCGGGATTCCTACTCTGATCAAGTCCTGAGCTGACTGAAACGAAAATGAAGCTTTTCCAGATTTCTCAGGAAATGCCAGTAATCTACTTTTCAACTGGATGGCATCTCCAGCTGCACTGCTGGTACCAGCTTAAATAGGTCTCAGTGGAGAATAGCTAGCTGGAGGTTTTAATAATCCCATCACATCTCTAAGAAAGTCCCGACGCTACACATTGTTATTCACGTAAAATGAATCAGGAAAAGGGCAGATAAATTCAGAAAGTTAACCGTAGGTGACGGACTTGCTTTAGAACAATACCGGAATTATTATTTAGGAAGAGGGACACCCAAAGTGCCCCTCTGGTCACTTTCTCCTGGTCGCATCAGGACATGAGGACAAAGCGGCAGATTTTCCCCAACCCTGAGCTCCAATCATTGAGCAGTTTCCCGGCCTCTACCAAGGAAGACCCAAGAACAAATTATTATTATGGACTGCATGCTGGGTGCTGGTTCTGCCAAGCACTTAAGCTCGTGCTTTCATTTAAGCACATGTTAAAGTCCATCCCTATTCAGCAAAACACTTAAGCGTGCGCTGAAAGTTAAGTGCTTGCTTAACTCATATCTGAGTCGGGGACTTAAGCACATGCTCAAATGCTCTTCTGAGTCAGGGCTTGGGAGTCTGATCCAAAAATCCATTGGACTCAATCGGAGCCTCTCAAGTGCTACCAGTGGGCTTTGTATCAGTCCCTTATTTGTGATTAAAATAGTTTACTCAAATGGACATGAAAATTAGATTTGAGTCTCATGTTGCTGGCAAGATGCCAGCAAGGCCTTGGTATCACAAGGGCTGGCTACCTCTGCTTTCGCGTGGCTTCTCCTGTTCTGGGAGTGGGGTCCTTCTGCTGTGGAAGATTTTTTTTTGCTACATGCAAAAGTGGCTGACTTCGCTGCACACATGGAAGTTTTAATAATTAGTCCCAAGTAGCCCTGAGAGTTTTAACATAGAAACAAGTTCTACATTACTCGTTAAATTGGTCAAATTTCAATACAGCCAGGAAAACATCTTGAAAACAGCATGAATGTAATTTACAAAGAAAACAATCCAAGCATTACTGCCAAAGAGTTTTCCAACAGGAAGGAAGAAAGAATTTCATTTTCCCCCCTACATAGAATGACTATGGTGTATATTAAATTAGCAGTTTCTGGAGTGGAGGAAACCTCTGTTGGACCCCCAGCATTTATGGGAGGTTTTGTATCATTCGTCAGGGCATGATATAAGGAAAGGTCTTTCCTTTGTTGTTATGTCTCAGACAGGTCACACTGCATATAGCTGCCTATAATTAGGTTTGTGTCCGTGTTTTCATTCTAGACAACCCCTTGTTTTCTGTCATTTTAAGCTTAGCTGTCAAACTCTGTGCAGGAGATGAAGTATGCCAAGGGGTGGGGGTCGTCTCAGGTCAACAGCAAATACCAAATTGGATGGGACACTCTCTTTCTTTAAGACTGTCCTTTATTTAACTTAAAAGTGCGAGAAAGGAGGCTTTCTAGCACTTCTAATGTGTTCCGAAAATCTGAAATTGACATTGTATTGTAATCTGAAAATCTGCATCCCAGTAGTCCACAGTGTGAACCAATGTCTTGGGATAGTTTGAAAGAAAATTAACAAAGAAGACCCAGCATATATTGCAATAAGTACAGCCCCAATTCAGCAAGGCACTTAAGTGGATACTTAACTTCAAGTATGTGTGCAATCCCATTGCTATTCAGCAAAGCATTTTAACATGATTTCAACAGGACTAATCATGTGTTTGGAAGTTAAGTTAAGCAGTTTTGCTGAATTGGAACCTATGTGAACGAAGAACTAAATTATAGAATCCTAGAACAGTAGGACTGGAAGAGGCTATGATAGGTCATCTAGTCCAGTCCCCTGCACTGAGGCAGGACTAAATATTATGTGCTCACCTGCCCCTTGTACAATATCCATTGAGCTCCCAGAGGTTACATTCAGTGAGGTTGCATAGGGCATGTGATGGCACTAGGGTGACCAGACAGCAAGTGTGAAAAATCGGGACAGGAGGTGGGGGGTAATAGGAGCCTAAAGAAGAAAAAGACCCAAAAATCGGGACTGTCCCTATAAAATTGGGACATCTGGTCACCCTAGATGGCACAGAGGTTGGCTCATAGTATGTTAAAAGTCCGATATTGCATTTATCTTCTAAAGTATTAACACCTTAATGAAGGAAATGTCTGTTGGGACTATTCTATCTGGAATTCTTAGCAAGAAGAGGGATGTATCTGGATTTGAAGGGGGGGGGGAAACCACAGCATGGTGGATTGCTGCGAGCAAACCTCAAAGTCAATGTCTTTTTTCAGAAAAACAATCCCACATGTATACACTCTACCATATAAAGTACTTGTGCTGAGTGATACTGAACAGTCATTATTATTTATTATTTGCATTGCAGCAGCACTACAGGAAATGTTCACGTTGAAATACAAAGGCCGCACAAAAACTGGCTGGTGATACAGCTGGCTAGCGCACAATTCCATTTGGCGACAACTTTTGAGGTTTCAAAATTTGGTTTTGTTCCACATTGGAATTGAAAACAAAACCTTTCAAACATTTTCGCAAGAGGATATTGTGGCAAAAAGGTCAGGGTTCTGATCTGGTCTCTCATTCTCTCTTGGAAATAAAATCTTCAAAACAAAAACCAAACATGACAGTCACAGTCAGAATGAATCACAGGTTCAAAAAGAAACCACCCAAATCCCTCCCATTCCCGATTTTCTCCTGAAAACTAGCAGGTCAGTCTAGTATGTACCATAGGCCCCCATGCCAACCACCTTTCCACCAAACTCATTCATTTTTTCCTCCACCATTGCCAGCAACTGAATAACTGCACAAATAGTGTGAACTAGAGTTTCAGGTGTATCGGTCTGTGCCTGAAGATAGACTGAACAGCATCTTTGCCACTGGTAATATAAAACCAAAGCCTTAACAATGGCCAGAGTCTCAAAAAAAATCCACTGCAATTATTTGTCCTTTCTTGTTGAGCCCTCTGGTGTCCAAAAAAGTCCAAAAGCCAATAGTCCATAAATTTGGCCATGCAACAGCGAGACTTTCCGTTTTCAAGCCAACAAATTCCAAATGTGGATGCCAAAGGAGCAGAATAATAACAAGTATTCTATTGTCTCCTCTGACCCAGAGCAGGCTTCCTGAGGGCAGCCTGTATCTACTATGTGCTTCCCTTCTAGGTTACCTCTAACATACAATGCACCACAAAATACCCAGCGCCGTCTATCCCTGTACTTGAAGGGAACTCTCTTATTTTGAAGACTCAGCAATGGCCCACTGAGACAATCTTCAGGCAATTCAGTATTGCCAAACGGTGTTCTGAAAAAAATATTCCATCAGCACCCTCGGTACAGCGCTCTCCTGAACCAAGAGCCACCCTGTTGGAAGGCTGTTGCCTGAATTTGCCAGCAGGAAATGTATCTTAGGGCAAGTTGTACATAAGAGGGAGCCTACTCGGCTGTTGCAGGGAAAAAATACGTTTTCAGGAGCTGCATCCCCTTTGCCCACTAGCTGCTCCATTTCTGTGACATTTCCCAGTCATACTGAAAAAATGAGCAGCTATCCCCTGCCCTCAGCCACATGAACCCTACGAAAATTTAAAAACCTAAACCCAACACTACCAAGAAAGCTTCAAGGCACACCATGCCCAAACCCCTTCTTCAACTGGTGGGTAGACTACACCTCTCTTCACTAGACTACATTTATTTCCCCAGAGCATCTGAAAAAATAACCATGAACTGGACGAGTAATTTTCCAGGACGATACACATATGCCATGTAAAGGTGAAGGGATAACAAGAACGGTGTGATATACACATTACCCTTTCCGCCAAAGCCAGGGTCCGTCTCTTCCACCTCATCACCATAACCTACCAGGAGGCAAACCTCTTCTCCCAGTTCAACTCGGCGGTTGAATCACCACCAAAGGGGAGGCCCAAAATATCTGTAACCCGAGGCCGGCTCCTCAGAGTCTGCAACTTCTCTGGAAGAGCAGAAGAGTACCTGACAGCCCCACCCACAAAGCCCTGCTCTTCTTCATGTTAACCATTGCTCCGGCTGCAGCTGAATAATTATGTAACATGTAAAAAAAATATGTCCCTCTCTCCTGTCCTGCCCACCAGCACTATGACATCATCCGCATGGGAGAAAATTTTCACAGACAGAATAAAATGCCCCTCCCCTCTGACCCATGCATTTAAGCCTTGAAATCCCCTGTTGCTATACATTACTCACAGTAAAGGGTCAAAAGAGAAACAATACAACAATAGACACAAGGGACGACCTTGCCTTACCTCCGAATGTATCTGTCAAAAGTTTTGGTCTGATCCAAGCCCAAACCATAACCATGACATTCTCCCCATCACCCAATTTCAAATGCTTCCCCCACACACTTTAAAGTGTTGACTACTGTGCAATCGTTAACCGCATTAGACTGGGCGGGGAGCAATAATTCCCTGCTTCCCCGCCCCCCTCAACTCTTGACTAGAATGTTCAAAAGCACAACAAGGCCTTCATTTCCTGATATCTTCGAAATCTCCTTCCCCCACAATCAAAAGGCCTAAAAAGAAGATCCCAATATGCCTCTAGTCAAGGCATCATTGAAAATACACGAGAGCCCCATAGAAAGGGGATCCATGAACCTCTGATAAAATTCCTCTGTCAAACCATCTGCCCCCGGAGAAGTTCCCCTCTTCAGTGTCAAAGATCACTGCACAAACGTCCGTCTCCTCTACTTGGCCCACAAGCGACTTGCGTTCCTCATTTGCCAATGTTGGAAAACCTGGGGTACTATCCAAAAACTGCAGCTGCTTGAAAGCAGGAATGGCTTGTCCCTGAAAGAGCTCAGTGTAATATTACTGATCTATCCTCAACATGCTAGTAGGGTCCCTGTGGGCCTGTCCTGTAACTCCACCATAGCCCGCTGCAGTCTCTTTTCCTTACATCCAGCAAATATATCAGAGAAGGCTGCCCTATCCTTTGTCCTAAAGTCCTTTGCAAATTTGGCTGCTTCCAGCTTTGTCCTTTGGTACTGAACCTTTTCCTTCTTAACTTCCTCGATGACCTTTATTTCTACGCATTCCCTTGCTTGCAGTTGACTATGAAGATCTGTCAAACGACTCCGCAATGCTCAATAATGCTTGTAATTAGAGGTATACAGACCTCCTGAAATGAAACGTAGAGAGATCACCAGCCTCCTCTTTGTCAGTTCCCATCATTCCATCTGGGATGCATAAAACTCCCACACTGTTTCTCATTCCAGAAAGATGCCTTCAACCTTTCTCACTGCCACCGCATTATTAAGTAAACCAGTGTTTAGTGTCCAATAACCATGGCCAAATGTCACTGTTCCATTCTCCCTGAGTTCAACTCAGCCCAAACAGACGTCAGAAAACTCCACAGGTTACACTGCACCTAGTCCAATCACTGCCGTAGCTTTCGCATACACCCTGTCCAACTGACTACATGATTTCCCTCTAAAAATGTAAATGCCCAGGCCTTCTTTCAATGAGGATACCCAAAAACACCCTTTAACCCAGTGGCGTCACGCTCAGCTTGTAAGTTTCATCAGCACGTAACCCTTTGCGTTGCTTTGCTCTGTCAGTCACTGCACTAAACAATTAAAATCCCCCATTGAAAACAGCTGTTGAGACATCAGTAAAAAAAGGAGCAATCGCTATAAAAAGATTTTTTCTCAACTTCCGATGCTGTGGGCCACTGATGGGGACACCGATACCTCACACCCAAACCACACAAATCAGCTCATAAGCCCCTCCTGGCTGTTGTTCTAACACAATTGGTGACAATACTATATTAGCATAAAACTGTACCCCTACTCCATAAGTATCAGGCCCTGTGGTGCAAAAAGATGGGCCCCTTCTCCAATCCCCCTGAGCTCCCAAAACGTCATGCCTAGAACATGGTCTTGTTTCTTGGGTCCCCACTAGCGCCAAATCCTGCCCCTCCAAAAAAGGAACGATCATCTGCCTCCAGTGCACACTCAGGAGGGAAGGCACATTCCGCGTGGCAGTTTTCAGTACCACCTTGGTAAAGTCTTAGGTCCAAGTCCATGCAGGCATGTGATCTCCTTCATCATCTTTTCACTGCTGCTAAGCCTGCTGTCTCCCCCTCTCACTCACTCTTTCCTTTTCTTTTGTCACTTTCCCCTTGTTGACCGGTGAGCCCAAGCCCAGTAAATCCCTTTCCCTCAATGAATGCTTATCTGCAACAGTGCCTCATTCAGAAAACCCGTCATCTGTTTGAACTGTGAAAATGCTGGGTGGTTGGACAGTGGGAGGCCACCCTCAGTTACTGTAGCCCCAGCAGACTGCTTGGTTCCTCTCTTCCCCTGTCTGATTTCAAGAAACTCCTCTGTTCCTGAAGTTGAGCACGTCAAAACCTGCTCCCCTGCTATAGGATCTGCCATACCCCGAGCCTCCCAATCCCTCCCTGGTGGCTGGGATTCCTACATAAGCAACTGCACTTGTGGCTATTCCATCCCCAATTGCTCTTTTTTCCCCCTCCCCATCTCCAAAGGTCTCCCCCCACATGACTAGTGCTTGTGTCCCCAACTGTACTGTCCGGGCTCTCAATGGTTCCTACCCTGCCCCCTTCCCAATCCTGTATCTGTAAAGAACAAGGTCAGTCCTTCCCCCCAAAGTACAGTACCCCTGCCCCTCAAAATGGGGCTTTCATCAATTCTTGCAGGGCTGCTGAGAATCCTGGCTCAGGGAAGGAGGAAGGGTCCTGGCAAGGCTGAAAACAGCGTCTTTCCCTATTGTTCCAGGTCTCTGGGCACTGCCCATGAACATGTCCTCTTACCCCGCACATTGCATCTAATGGAGTCCCTGAAGTCCTAGTCCCTAGTGCATCATCTGACCCCGGCCCCTGTATAGCTGTCCCCTCTTTGCAGAGGCTTCCTAGGGTAATGCTTCCATTGTGAGGAGTCTTGCCCAGAAGCCCGATCCTGAACAGCCGCAACAGCTGTGTAGGATTTCTCCCTAGGCAGCCTCTCACGAGACCCACGGCTGGAAACAGACACCTCAGGCCCTTCCTGGTTGTCACTATTCCTTGGCTGCTCATTCACAACAGGCCTCAGTGCTCCCTCATCAGTTCTGGGGCTTCTCTTTGTGCTGCTCGGAACCTCGGGGGCAAGAGAAACAAAAGACCCCACTTAAGATTCTAAAGAATATCTCTTTGGGGTCACTTTTCCCTCAGGTTGACTCAGACCCTGAGTGGAGTCCCTTAAAGTGAATGGAGCCCCTGCTACACAGGAGACCCCTGTACCACCCCCCAGCCTCTCTCCACTTGCAGGGAAAAGGGAGATCACAGGTTTGGCTTCTGAACAGCCCTTTACCACTCCGTTCCTGATACAACCTGAATGTGGCAAAGCTGCGCTGTATTCCTGCCCCTCCTCCAGACCCCAGGCAGATTTTAACTGGAGAACATGCCCTACATCACTTAGAGTAAGGGCACCTAGTTCCACTGCCTCCATCCCAGAGGTTCCCTCTGGCAGCTCCTTCCCAATGGCAGGGAGCTGCAAAGCAAATTCGTTTTCTTTAGAATACACGCTCCTATCGCCCGTCCTTTCACCCCAAATCCTTCCCCGCCCCGCAGTACAGTTCCCAAGTCAGTTTACCTGGGGCCACAAACCTGTTGGGAGCAAAGACATATTTAGGCATGATAAGAAGTCTGTTCTGATAACGGTTAACAGCTTACACTTAAGTAGAACTGTGCATGTGTAAGAAATTGCAGCGTAATCATGTTTGTGAGGAAAATAAAAGTAGCCACAAAGCTAGGAGAAACTGGTTTGAACTAGCACTAAACCTGTACTGACATGGAAGGAGAGTTAACATGGAAATGAGGAACTAATACATATACATGAGAAAAGATAACAGAAGTTAGAAATAAGTCAGCCTAAACAAAGGGAAACTGAAGCTGTGAGTAGACCAGTGACGGAGGAGGTGTTGTCCTGATGTGCTTCCCACTTGTGAGTAACTGAGCATTATTTACCAATGTTCTACCTTAATAAAGATTTGTTAGACCTAGCTGCTCAGTAATGACACTCTAGCCAACAAAACTACAGGTGCCACAGGAACAAGGCTCATGACATTGGCTGATAGCGTCCCAGGATCCACCAGTCTGTGCACAGTAACTTCTGCATCAGTCTCTAAACAAAGAGTCTTCCACCATCACATCCAAAGAACTTACTGGAGAGGGACAAAGCCACCTTCAACCCCAGTCTTCTTAGCAGGAAGAGGAAGTGAGCACAAACTCTCTCTCTCTGGAGGTGACTAGAGAGTTCACCCTCAGAAACCCTCCTGTTAACAACGTCATTGAAATCTGTACATCTCTGCAAAACATTTCAGCAGATGAAACAGCATTTTTTTGGTGGAAAAACATCTCATCAAAAATGTTCTGACTGGCTCTCGCTGGTGATATATTTCCTCTTTCCATGAGATTTTATTATTTTGTGACTGATAACGTATGTGGAGGAAAACCAAGTTGTTGAAAATCCACAAACACATTTTTGGAAGTATGTCTTTCAAAATGCCCCTTCTGTCAGGGGTTCTGGAACAATTTGTACAGTGGAGGTGCTGTGAGCCATTGAATCAAACTGTAAACCCTGTATGTGATGGAAACCACTTCAAGTCAGGGGGTGCTGCAGCACCCCAACCCGCACACACACACACACCCCCACGCACACCTAGTTCCAGCACCTATGCCTTCTGTGTTGTTTTGCTTCCATACACCATGGGAGAAGCTGTGAGGTTTAATTCATTAAAGCACTTTGATAGCCAGGGTTATATGGAGCTCTATAAGGACAAAGTATTATTATTATTAGATGTTTTCAAGGACAATGTTTGTACAGGAGACGTTGAAACCTTAAGCCAAGAATTTCACCAATAGCATCAGGGGAAGAATATGGGAAGTGTATTACTCCTGATGCAATTCTTTCAGTTCTCTTTTCACTTTTGCTGCTCTTATAACAGCTGGGCTCCATCTCTGAAGCATATTTGTCTTTATCTTTGGCCACTTTGTCTGTGTTGGCAGAAGGCAAAAAGAATCTTAGGTGGGGTTGTTCTTTTAGCAAATTAAACAATGACCAAAACTTTGCTCATTTCTTCCATCATTATTTCAGAGTTCCATGGCTTCATTTTGATTTAGCAATTTAGACAGCATGTCTCTGCTCTGAAACATGGAGACCAGAGGGCGGGGCACTCATACACTGTAGAGCTTGTGGCAAGCCATTTTCTCTTGCCTGGGAGGACTCTCATGCTCGGTCTGCTCTTCAGGCCCCCATGCAGAGGGAGCCATGTACAGGCTAGTGCTTAAAACATTTACATACATAGGGGTGGGGGATAGCTCAGTGGTTTGAGCATTGGCCTGCTAAACCCAGAGTTGTGAGTTCAATCCTTGAGGGGGCCATTTGGGGATTGGCCCTGCTTTGAGCAGGGGGCTGAACTAGATGACCTCCTGAGGTCCCTTCCAACCCTGATATTCTATGATTCTATAGCAAGGGCCCAATTCTGCAAGCGGTGCTCATGAGGATTAGCACTTTGGCAAATATGCCCGCTGAAGTCAATAGGCCTATGAGAGAGGGTAAATGCTACTCATTGTGGGTAAAGGCTGCAGAATAAAGCTTTAAATTAGTATTCCTATTGGTAAGAGGTTTCCATTGGCATCCATGTTGCTGTCTCTATTTACACCAGCTCAGGATTTGGCTCAGAATAAGTATATCCGATTCACGGCATCCATGTGTGACTAAGGGCTTGGTGAAGGGGGTTTATTCTGAGCACAGACTTGCCTCTCAGCTAGAAAACTTTTTTAAAAAACCCCAAAACACTGAAATTGGTGAAAATATCCATTTAAATCGCCTCAAAAGGGCCATCTGAATACCGAGAACCCCCCCAAAAATGTTGGCCAAAAATGCCCAGTGATTCTGGGAGTCTCAATTTTTGGTGTGCCTAATAGGAGACACCTTTAAGGGCTGGAAAGTAGTGAACACCCGGGCAGAAAACCTGGCCCCACTGAAGTCCATAGGGAATGGCCAATGACCTCGAAGGGGCCACAATTTGACTGCCAGTCTCTGAAAACCAGGACACTTCAGGGTGTCTCCCACTGGGCCACCAAAAGGACAAGTCACTTATGAAAAACATTGGCCATTTTGTGTGGTGCAAAAAATCTGGCTCTGTAAGATCCACCCCCTCCTGGTTGGAAATACAGGGGTTTAGTGTCTTCACAGGATAAAAAAAAGTCCCGAAATCTCTCCCAGCCTAGGGTTCCAATAGCTGGTGTCCCCTATCGCTGCACACACTGATATGCCAAGTTAATGTTATGATGATCTTTTGGCAATCCCGGATGGGAGAAATAGAACATCAATTTAAATCACAAAGAGCGATGCAGGGCATCTATCATGATTAATCTGGCTGTCAGTTTTAATTTTGGGGACATTACCTCACTCAACACTTGCGGGAGAGAGCGGCCAAAAATGATGATGTCATCATCGCCAGGCACATCTGACCCCGGCTGCTGATTGCCAGAGCTGAGTGCAAGTTAATAAATCCCCTGGTGCCTAGATACACACTGGAGTTTTATTACAATGCAGGCATTCCGGGATACCGCTGGAATTAAATGATCTGGGGAGAAAAAAAATAACCACTACTTTTTCCTAGGTAGTAAAACTGTAAAATATAATTGTCCTGAGACATTTCAGATCAGCTTCCTTCGGCTGTCATATAAAGTTGAGTTTATTCTACCGGAGGGTTAGGCAGAAATGCTCGTGTTTGAGCTAAGCATGCGCTGGGCCTCAAATAAAAATTCTGGCTCCAAGGGCTGCCCACCTCCCCTGGTTCTCCCACAACTGGGCTGACCTGAACTGTGCAAATTGTCCCCTAACTTTGTGGGTCTGAGCCAACATCTCACATCCAAATGTAACCCGCTGGTGTGAGTGTGTTACCAGTCTGCCTTGGTGCCTGAGGAAATGAAGCTGTTACCACCCTGCCTAGAGACCCTGGCCTCTTCAGCTCGGGGTTTTAGCTGTGGAGGTCCCCGGTTCAGTTGCTGGGGTATCGGCTGTCACAGAAGCACCCCGTGAAATGGGGAATGCTTGGAAATGCAGGCCTGGATCCGGCACTGGTCTGGCTCGTCACCCCCTCTGACTATTGAGAGAACTGCGTCTGCTCACTCACACAGAGACACTCCTCTCTGCTGGTACCTTGTCCCAAGCAATCTGGGGCCCTTGCCGCGTACCAGTAGCCCCTACCCCAGCTAGAAGGTAGGTCCGTGGCCGTGGCCGCTCTCTCTATTCTGTAGTGTAGGAACAGAGCCAGTGCTCTCCTTTCTCCCCTCCGGTCCCCAAGGCATAGCGGGATAACTCCTCCTCTCCCCCGGGCAGTGGCAGAGAGTCTGGTCATCTCTAGGGGTAGAGCCAAGTACCTACTGCTGTAGCCTGTCTGCAGATTCAGTCAGACTTCACTGCATTGGGCTACACCCAGGTCATGGGTTCAAGCTTTTTTTTGCAACGATGGGGTCTACCTCTTACTTTTCCCTTCCTAATGACAACCGTGATTCTGGCACCCTTGTGTGACTCTGGGAACGGGGGCCCTAGGTACAGGCCTAAAGTGCCTACCTATGACTTAATCCTGCCCTGCTTGTCCTCTTGACCCCTTGTCTGTTCATTCACCTGCTTCACACTGTGTCAATACTAGTCTGTGAGCTCTCTGGGGCTGGGACTGTGTTTGTGCGGTTTGTTTGATCCCTGATCCCTATTTGAAGCCCGTAGGCACTACTGCAATAGAAATATCAGATAGTATTAATGAATAGTGTATCT
Source organism: Macrochelys suwanniensis (assembly GCA_033296515.1). Classification (NCBI taxonomy): domain Eukaryota; kingdom Metazoa; phylum Chordata; order Testudines; family Chelydridae; genus Macrochelys; species Macrochelys suwanniensis. The sequence continues at coordinate 105,537,068 of CM065782.1, read as the reverse complement.
GAATTGTGCCTCTTGGGCCCACCTCCAGACAAAGCCATAAGACAAGACAGACAAAGTATTCATAGGGTTACCACATTCCTATGTCAGTAGCACCATAACTGCTCACAGGTTTAGAGAGTGCTCTGCATAAAAGAGCAACTGAAGGAGGACTCATGTTGACTAACTAAAGCCTTTGAAAGTAGGAGCCTAGCTGGGGACTTTCACACTGGGGAAAACGTTCAAACAGAGCTTGTTTGGAACTTGGCTCCATTTACCTTTCAAGGATTTATAAATAATGTTGCTTGCTACTTTTGCTCACTATTAGAGATGTTTGGTTTGGTGTTGGCTCTTTTTCCCTCCCAGCCCCTCCCTCTTCTCCTCCGTCTGGATACTGCAGTGAAGTTATCAGCCCGAGTGATTTGACATCATCATCATGATCAACACAATCATTTCTACGGCAACAGAGGATGATGCCATAAACACAGGACTCCACAATCTGTGCGGGCTCAGATGGAAGGAGAGGCAGGGCCGAGAGCTCTAACTTCAACACAAATGTCTCTAATAACAGCGAGATGACTACAGACATTTGCTGGCAAAGGAAAGGACTTTTTGTATAAACATTCTTGTCTTCCAAGTTGTGCTCCAATGGGAAATTCCCTCCTGAAAGTCCTCCTTTAAATACCGGTGAGTTCATGCAGTGATTATGACAGTAAGAGAGAAAGCCAAGTATGATACAAGCAGGAGCTACACAAGCTCCCTAATGCAGCCAGGTTATACCAGCCATGGGTCCATCTTGAGCAACGAGGTGCTGCTGACCATGCCTAAATCTTGGTCTTGTAGTTTCACTAAGTGAGGACTAGTATGCTAGGTTGCGCTAAACTCCTTCTTTCACTTCTTACCTAAGGGCACTTGAAGGCATTGAGCACTTGGTTGGAGGCCAGCAGCAATTTCCTGGTTCAGATCCTGAGGCACCTTTGATCCCAGGATTCCAGTGGAGAGAAGAAGGCTGGTTTTCTTGGGCTTAAGCCACTGGCCTGGGACTTTAGTGATCTGGGTTCAACTCTTCACTCTGCTATAGACTTCCTCTGTGTCTTTGGACAAATCACCTAATCCCTCTCTGTTCCCCTTAGAATGGGGCTAATACATCCTAATTTACAAGAGGGCTGTGAGGCTAATCCATGAATGTTGGAGGGTAGTCAGATACCCCAGTAATAGGGGGCCATATAAGTACTGTAGAGCCTCACTCTTGCATCTGAGCTGTGTCTATCTTAGTTTTACTTAAGAATATTGAATGTCTGAATGCACACAACGCACGACATGAGGTCAGAATCAATAACTGGGGTTTTCCATTGATGGAGCTTTGTCCTGACAGGGCTGTAAAACCTCAATGAATATGGTTTTAATAACCAAATGGTATTTAACGTGCAATCACTGTCTTATTAAGTCTAAATTAAATCCTTACTTGAGACACTTAATTTAAAGTGTGACTGATCTTTTCCTGGCCTGGAAGGAGATACTTAAATGACACTTCTTTAAATTTGGCCTCATGGTTGAGCTGCATAGGGGGGCGAGGGGGCTGGGATTTAAATAATATATTTTGATGATACAGCTCATCTGGTGAAAGCAGAATTTCATCATTTTATGAATATTTGGGGACAGGAACAAATGAAATCTAACTTCCCACTGAGCTAGCTCATCAGAGAGCCACAGTTCAGCCCTGTATTCGAAACACGTCTATTGTGACGACCTGCCCTCAGCATCTGTTTGGTGTTTCAAAAAGGAGGAAAGATATTATCCCATGATCTCCTGTTTTTCTACTCATAGTATCTTGTGGGGTATCTCTTAGGTCAATGACAAGGCTAACATTCTGGTAAGGGCACACTAATCAAATAAACATTGCATGCAAGAGCAATGCTACTAACTCTAAGTTCAGTGTGTAGCTAAAGTGTTACCTACAGATCTACATAGGGTTAATGCCATATGTGGGGTGAACTTATTTACAGCCTCCCCCAATTTGCAGAGCATTGACCTTTGCTAAATCAGTAGCATCATCAGCACTAATTGGGAGTTCCACCCGTAGAAAGTTGAAGGGGGAATACAGCTCATGGATGAATGGTATGCCTGCATTTACTCATGCCAAGACCACAGCTAAAGAATGTCTACAAGGGTCTGAAAGAAAACTTTTTAAAAAAATCCCACAGCAAGACGAGGAAAGCCAGCAAGTATATTACTCCTGTGCTTCGTGCTCCAGCTATCCAGTATGTTGCTGATTCGGGGGAAGGAGGATTAACACAACCGATGTAAATTAAGATGAATATAATGAATGATCTTTGCATTGCTTTCCCATTATTATTATTATTACTATTATTTCATATTAATAAGTAGTTATAGTAACCAATAAAGTGCACTGAAAGGCAATGTAACTGTTCACATAATAATACGTTGTCATTCTATTGTGCCTTTCATCTGAGAATCTCATTATAATTTGCAGACTAATTATTTCATTCTCCAAAATGCCTATGTAATACCAAGTCACCGAGAGACAAAATGAGCCAGTGGCATAATCCAGAATAAAACCCATTCTCACTAGACTACTCCAACCACTCTGTCTGGTACAGAAACCAGAAGCCCTTGATCCTAGACCCATTTCATAATTACTCAAAATGTATGCACACTTTTATCACTGAATCACACTATTGTATGATTTTCAGACAATGAAGAATTTGGAAAAGTAGAACATGTAAGTAATTTTATTCTTCTTGTTCCAAATCTGGCCCAAGAATTCCAATATTTAGGGAAATAGGTCAGGTTGTTTTGTTCTTGCTGATGTACCTATTTATTTATTGGTGTTTCTTCAGTTACTTTCCCGAAGCTCAGAAGTTTTGAGAGCTTTTTCTTTTGAAAAAATAAAGTCAGCAAGAGAATTTGCTCACCCAGCTTGTTTTTCCAACTATCCTTTGTCTATCTTTAATTAGGAAGGGTTTCATGTGATGAAATCAGCCTGTTGTCATAAGTCATCCACATGGTAAATTAAAGCGGTCATATTGACATGGCAGTTAAGCCCTCAAAGCCTGAAGTCAATCAATAAAACCTATGGAAAATTACTCTGAGCATATTAAAATCTTTAACACACAAATGCAGATTTTGCAGTTCTCTGCATAATATTTGTGCACAACCTTCTTGCTCACCCCCCTGCCCCGCCTCTCTAATCCCATGCAATCTCAGTGCCTGATACACCACAGCATAACGCTACCTTCACACTAGTGTAACTTAATAGATTCGTAGATTCCAAAGCCAGAAGGGACCATTGTGAATCATCTAGTCTGACCTCCCGTAGAACACAGGCTACAGAGCATCCTCCAAAAAATCGCTAGAGCAGATCTTTTAGGAAAACATCCAGTCTTTTGATTTAAAAATAGTCAGTGATGAAGAATCCATCTCAACCATTGGTAAATTGTTCTAACAGTTAATTACTCTCACTGTTAAAAATGTCTGCCTTATTTCTAGTCTGAATTTGTCGTGCTTCAAATCCAGCCTTTGGATCGTGTTATCCCTTCTCTATAAGATTGAAGAGCCTATTCCCAAATATTTTTTCCCTATGTAGATACTTACAGACTGCAATCAAGTCACCCCTTAAACTTGTCTCTGTTAAATTAAAGCGATTGAGCTCCTTGTATCTATCACTATAAGGCAGGTTTTCTAATCCTTTCATCATTCTCGTGGCTTTTCTCTGAACCCTCCCCAATTTATCAACATCTTTCTTGAATTGCGGACACCAGAACTGGACACAGGATTCCAGCAGTGGTCGCACCAGTACCAAATACAGAGGTAAAATAACTTCTCCGTTTCTACTCAAGATTCCCCTGTTTGTGTATCCCAGGATCACATTAGCTCTTTTGGCCACAGCATCGCATTGGGAGCTCATGTTCAGCTGATTATCCATCCCTACCCTCAAATCTTTTTCAAAGTCACTGCTTCCCAGAATAGAGTCCCCCGTTCTGAAACTACAGTCTTTGTTCACAGATGTCTACATTTACCTTTAGCCATATTAAAATGCCTACTGTTTGCTTGCACCTAGCTTACCAAGTGGTCTGTATGATTCTGAATCAGTGTCCTGTCCTATTTATCATCTACCATGCCCCCAATTTCTGTGTCATCTGCAAAGTTTATTGGTGATGATTCTATGTTATCTTCCAGGTCACTGATAAAAATGTTAAATAGTGAAGGGCCAGAACCAATCTCTACGGGACCCCACTAGAAACATATGCAGTCCACGATGATTCCCTGTTTCCAGTTACATTTTGAGACCTATCAGTTAGACAGTTTTTAATCCATTTAATGTGGGCCATGTTAATTTTATATTGTTCTAATTTTTTAATCGAAATGTTGTGTGGTACCAAGTCAAATGCCTTACGGATGTCTAAGTATATTACATCACACTATTACTTTTATCAGCCAAACTTGTAATCTCATCAAAAAAAGGTATCAAGTTAGTTTGACAGGATCTGGTTTCCATACACTGATGTTGATTTGCATTATTTACATCACCCTCCTTTAGTTCTTTATTAATCAAATCCTGTATCAGCAGCTCTGTTATCTTGCCCAGGATCAATGTCAGGCTGACAGACCTATAATTACACGGGTCATCCTCTTTATCCTTTTTTCAAATTGGCATGACATTAGCTGTCTTCCAGTCTTCTGGAACTTCCCCAGTGCGCCAAGATTTATAGATAATCATTGTCAATAGTCTAACAAGCTCCTCAGTCAGCTCTTTTAAAACTCTTGAATGCAAGTTATCTGGACCTGTTGATTTCAAAAGGTCTAACTTTAGTAGCTTCTGTTTAACAGCCTCCAGAGCTACCAGTGGAATGGAAAGACTGTTATCATTATAATTTGGTCATACTACATCATCTCTTTTTTACTCAAATATAGAACAGAAATATTTATTGAACACTTCTACCTTGTCTGCAATATTATTGATAATTCTACCATTTCCATCTACTAATGAACCAACACCATTGTCAGGATTCTTTTTTTGCCCTAATATATTTTTAAAATTCCATCTTATTATCCTTAACTCTGCTGGCCATAGAGTTCGTCCTGTATCCCTTGGCTTCCCTTATCAATTTTCTACAATTCTAACTTCTGATTTATATTCATCACTATCAACTTCCTCTTTCTTCCATTTATTGGGTATGTGTGTGTGTGTATATATATATATTTACAGCTGCCTTCACTTCCTCTCTAAACCAGGTCGGTTTTTTAACCAGCATGGTCTCCTTCCTCAGCTGTGGGATTGTGGATATTTTGGGCATCTAGTAAGATGGTTCTTAAATGAATCTCAGTTATCATTCACATTCTTTCTCCTGGCTTATTTGGCTCATAATGGTTTTCAGTTTTGTGATACTGGCCCTGTTAAAGTGCCAAGTATATATATTACTGGTCCAGACTTCATTCTGCTTTCACATTATAAATGTGATCGAGTCATGATCACTTGTGCCTAGGCTACCATTAACTTTTAGTTCTGTGATCAGTTCCTCTTTATCTGCTAGGGCAAGGTCTAATATAGAATTTCCCCATGTTGGCTGCAACATAGACTTCGATGGAGTTACATTGGCATAAACCTGGAGTAACACTCAGTGGCAGATCAGACCACTTTGTTCCAGATAAGTGTCAGCTAATTTCCTACCGTATGGTCCCTTATTTCTACTTGGTGCCTTTTTCCTTCCCCCCTCACTAATATATCAAAAGGGGCAGTAGAATCAGGGGGAGGTGCAGTTGATGCTAGCCCTCCCCTCCTCAGACTAACCTTTGATGATGAGACAGAGCTGAGAAAATATGTGATCTCCTAGTTTCATGCCCTGATACAACACAAGGAGGATGGACAAGCAGGGAGAGGGCAGCCTGTCATGGAGCCATTCAGGGAGGATCTCTCTGCAGCCTGTATTACATTAGGAAAATTCCCCTCAGCGAATTGAAGGCCTGTACTGTGGATGTTTCCTCTCCCTGGTTGTTTCCCTCCTCATCTAACATTTTTGATATTTTGCCCACATTCTATGGCTCAACCCTCCCCTCTCGCGCTTTTCCTTTCCCCTGGAATGCTTATGCAGATATTGAGCGTGTTAGTCACTGGAAGGAAATCTGGATGCAAGCAACTTTCGGGAAAGAGAAATAAATCAGGGAGTCTTGAAGGGAAAATTGGACTTATTAATGCTTTACGGGGCGAAAGGCACATACTAACAGACAGAGTTTATTTCCAAATAGATCCCGCTTAGCTCTGTCTATAATGTATTTCTGTCTATCTTTCTAGGTTCTTGTGTCGTATCTGAGTGCCTCTTTCACATTAAAGAATGTATCCCCACAACATTCATGGGAGGCAGTGGGTATTATGCCCATTTTAGAGGGGGGGAAACTGACGCATGAAGAAATTTGTTTTCTCCCCCTTCCCTGTAATCCCCTCCTAGAGATTTTCCTATAGATGGAGCGCTTGGTCAAGCCCAAGGCTATCAAAGATTTAGAATAGCCCATGAGTTTTAAATCTTCCATGTGCGTTCCTGCTCCTGGCTCCTAGAACTTTATTTAATGCCATTGCTATGTGTATAACTGCCTTTCGGGTGGTTTGAACTGAAGTATTCCTAGGTCCAAAGCAGATTGACAGCATGATGGGCCAACAAACTAGGGCTTTTTTGTTTGGTTGGTTTTTGCTTTACTGCAGCATAAACTGCCAACAGCTGAAGAAAGAAAAAGAAAGTCTAGCTGGAGAGCTGTGAAAGGAGGAGGTGAGGCATGCCTCTAGTAATCAAGCTCCTGAAGAAAACTGCAGTGCAGCTAAGGGGACATTTATTTCTGAGCAATAGCACAACCAAAGGCTTAGCATCTGCAGCTCCATAGAATAATCAATATTTGATTATTATTGGATACTGGGAGGAGATAAAAAGGGAAACCACAGGCACCTTGTAAAAGCACTCGCAGGGAACATAGTCATGGGAACCAGGTCGCTCAAGGTTCGCAGTGTTGCATTGGACACAACCATAGACCAATACAGCATAAGTCGACCCTCAGCCAAACCTGAGTTTCTTTCCATATTGCTCCTTCACTGATATTCCTGCTAAATGTCTCCTGTCTGTTTCTTGTGGCTCGAGCAGGGCTGGCATAAACAAATCTTGGGCCTGTTTCAAGCAGGGAAAAGCATCACTGGTACACATCATCAGCTTTCCTGTCTGTGCGTTTGCCCTTGGAACTGGCTGTCCATTGCTGGAAAGGAGGCAACTCCTCACTAAAGATCAGGCCTTCAAATTGTTAAGGAAGGAAGTGGGTGATTGTGGTGACTGAATTGTAGAGCTAGGAAAACGCTGAAGCAATCATTGATGGTTTATTGTATTAACATTCCGTCTCATTCAGAATCGTTCCATTGCATCTTCTTGGGAGGAATGGGGGAAAGAAGGGAATCCAATTGTATTACATTACTGCGACCAGTCGAAGCTCTTAACTGGGGCTCCAAAGAGCAGGTGTATGCTCCACTTTCCTCTTCCCTTTTGCCTGTCAGGGAGCAGCCTCCATCTTTCATTTTCAGCCATTTGTCTCCTTGAGGAGAGCTTTGAAAGGGCCCCTTTGAGCACTGTGGTATATGTTGGTCTGTTACTGACAAACTCTGGTTTCAGAGTGGTAGCCGTGTTAGTCTGTATCCGCAAAAAGAACGAGGAGTCCTTGTGGCACCTTAGAGACTAACACATTTATTTGGGCATAAGCTTTCGTGGGCTAGAACCTTGGGTTCTGGCCCACGAAAGCTTAAATTTGTTAGTCTCTAAGGTGCCACAAGTACTCCTCATTTTTTTGACAAAGTCTGGGTAAATGCTCCACAGTAAGAAACACATCTAAGGGAGGGCAGATGAGCAGATGTTAATTGCCTCAAAATTATATATATACTTAAAAATTATTTCTGCATTATCCTGATAATGAAAAATACCTAAAACTTCGTCATTACTTAAAGAAATACCTTGTGCATCTGAGTTTTACAAACACTGTCTTAGGAAGAAAGTTTATTTATCAAAGATGTTCAGGCTGGTTTTACTGTCACCAGAATTACTGCATCTCCAAAAGTCAATTCCTGGAATTATTACTCATTCCTTAGTTGGGCCAAACTTCCATTAACTTCAGAAGTTCAAGCTGAAGCCAAGAGGAATTTGGCCTGAGAAAGAACTGAGCAGTGACTCTAGAATTTGGACCTCTAGCTCTTGTGGTTCACCTGTCACAGCAACAATAGATTTATTATTCACTCCGGTGTCGCATCATGTTGGCAAACTCCCACAAACTGCCAGGAGCAACTAAACTTACCTTTTTGTGTCCCTTCTGAACTAAAGAGCATGCACCTTAAACTCCGAATCTCACCCTGAACCTTTGGAAAGGCCAGAGATTCTAGCCAACCATTCCTTTAAAAAAAGAAAAAGAAAAATCTCATTAGATGGGTTTGTCTAAGTCCTTCACATTCTTTTTGTGCAGCTCTGGGAGAGGTTCCACTTTGGTTCATTTGGAGGTGAAATAAACAAATAACTCTGAGGGGGGAAAATTCACATGGTTAAGTGCATTATATTCAGAAAGCAACCATGTGCTGGCTGTGAGTATGATCCAGTGAGATTAACCTCCGGAGCGGCCCACACTGTGAGTCAGAGTAGAGTCCCATGGGAATTAGCACTGTTTCAGGGTCCCAGTGTTAGTGGATTTGGCAGGCCATGTCGTTAGATTGATGATAGGTCTTTTTTTATTTTTTAATCTTCCTCATCGGTTGTTGATTACTGGGAGGTGGCTGTCTTTATCATCAGATTCCTTCCAAAAGCAGTAATACTGTGATTCAAGCTACAATGGAAAGTGAGAAACAAATGTGACTGACACAATAATGCTGAGTTAAATTGTTATCTGTCCTTGCGTTGATCGGGTGGAGAAGGGTCATGCAGTGAGATGCCTGTGTGGCCTACACTAGGGCAGAGGACAATGTTAGTACCTGACTGCTCAGTCGTCGCTTCCTTTGGGGAGCAAATTGCCTGGAAAAGGACAGGAGGAGCCAGGACCATGCCCCGCCCTCCCCACCAAACCGCAAATTGGAGCTCAAGCACTGTGAGGAGCCATTTGCACCATCCTAATAGATAGTGCACCGTGAGCATTCTCTTGTGCACACTCAGTAAACCTGGGAGAGATGGTGCCTTCTGGACAGCTTTATGCCTGAACAAAATTGACCTTCCCAAATGGTGTTCTTCTAGCCAGGAGGAGAGGCCTACTGGAACCACTGCAGCCCGGAGGTGTCATGCTCCCTCAACATCCTCTATCCCCCCTCTCCAGGGGCTGGAATATAGCCCTTAAACTTCCTAGGTCTAGGTTTACCCATGTGTACACCTGAGGATGGTCGTACCCGACAGCAATGCAATTTGGAGTAGTGGGGTGAAGTTAAGGAAGGGAAATGTATGTTGAATTTCAGGAAAAGCTTCCTGACCGTGAGTTATATTGAGCTTGGAATTGTCATCTTAAGAAACGGGGCTGAATGGCAGAAGTTCTCTCTCCTTAGACATTTAAAACCAGAGCAGCCAATGTGCTAGGCGCTTTGTCGCTCTTCTCCGGATTCTCTCCAATTTCTCCACGTCCTTCCTGAAATGTGGCACCCAGAACTGGACACAATATTCCAGTTGAGGCCTAATCAGTGTAGAGTAGAGAGAAAGAATTACTTCTTGTGTCTTGCTTACAACACTCCTGCCAGTACATCCCAGAATGATGTTTGCTTTTTTTGCAGCAGTGTTACACTATTGACTCATATTTAGCTTGTGGTCCACAATGACCCCCAGATCCCTTTCCACAGTACTCCTTCCTAGGCAGTCATTTCCCATTGTGTATGTGTGCAACTGATTGTTCCTTCCTAAGTGGAGTACTTTGCATTTGTTCTTATTGAATTTCATCCTATTTACTTCAGACCATTTCTCCAGTTTGTCCAGATCATTTTGAATTACAATCCTATCCTCCAAAGCACTTGCAACCCCTCCCAGCTTGGTATCATCTGCAAACTTTATAAGTGTTCTCTCTAAGCCACCATTGAAATCATTGATGAAGATATTGAACAGATCTGGACCCAGAACTGATCCCTGCGGGACCCCACTCAATATGCCCTTTCAGCTCAACTGTGAACCACTGATAACTACTCTCTGGGAAAAGTTTTCCAACCAGTTTTGCGCACACCTTATAGTAACTCCATCTAGGTTGTATTTCCTTAGTGTGTTTATGAGAAGGTCATGAGGGACAGTATCAAAAGCCTTACTAAATTCAAGATATATCACATCTACCACTTCTCCCACCACACACACACACACATCCACAGGTCTTGTTACACTGTCAGAGAAAGCTATTAGGTTGGTTTGACATGATTTATTCTTGACTAATCCATGCTGACTGTTACTTATCACCTTATTATCTTCTAGGTGTCTGCAAATTGATTGCTTAATTATTTGCTCCATTATCTTTCTGGGTACTGAAGTTAAGCTGACTGGTCTGTAATTCCCCGGGTTGCCCTTATTTCCCTTTTTATAAATTGGCACTATATTTGCCCTTTTCCAGTCCCCTGGAATCTCTCACGTCTTCCATGGCTTTTCGAAGATAATCTCTAATAGCTCAGACACCTCCCCAGTCAGCAACTTGAGTATTCTAGGATGTATTTCATCAGGCCCTAGTGACTTGAAGACATCTAACTTGTCTATGTCATTTTTAACTTATTTGCTCCCTATTTTAGCCTCTGATCCCACCTCATTTTCACAGTCATTCACTATGTTAGATGTCCAGTTTCTACTAATCATTTTTGTGAAAAATGAAATAAAAAAGTCATTTAACACTTCTGCCATTTCCACACTCCAGAATGGAGTGTGTCCAGTAATTTAGGCTTTGTGGTTGAATAGAAAGAGCATGTAAGAGAAAAGCTAGGTGTGTCTAGGTTACGGAGTTGGTGGGGAGGTAACATGGTGGTGGAGGACAGAGAAGAATCATAGAATCATAGAATCATAGAATCTCAGGGTTGGAAGGGACCTCAGGAGGTCATCTAGTCCAACCCCCTGCTCAAAGCAGGACCAAACCCAATTAGATCATCCCAGCCAGGGCTTTGTCAAGCCTGACCTTAAAAACCTCCAAGGAAGGAGATTCCACCACCTCCCTAGGTAACCCATTCCAGTGCTTCACCACCCTACTAGTGAAAAAGTTTTTCCTAATATCCAACCTAAACCTCCCCCTCTGCAACTTGAGACCATTACTCCTTGTTCTGTCATCTTCTACCACTGAGAACAGTCTAGATCCATCCTCTTTGGAACCCCCTTTTAGGTAGTTGAAAGCAGCTATCAAATCCCCCCTCATTCTTCTCTTCTGCAGGCTAAACAATCCCAGTTCTCTCAGCCTCTCCTCATAAGTCATGTGCTCGAGCCCCCTAATCTAATCCGGCACTGGTCTGGCCAATCACATCACAATGGCTAATAGGCTCAGTGAACCCCAAACAAAGCAAAACTCAGCCAGAACCATCTAATTTCACCTGGTTCTATCCATAACTATGTTTTAGCCCAGTTCTGGTTCACTGAAGGATTTGCAAACCTCAGTGGACATGGTCCAGTTGTTAGGTTTGTAACAAACCAAAAGCCTGGGTAGCCTGATTTTGCATTAAAAATGGTCACACTGTTCTGCTCACAGCTCTTTCATAATGATTCTGGTGACACAGCTCTGGGACTCACCAACAATATTTGATCTGCAGCATGGGTTGGGTTTAAAGAGTAAAGCTTATGGATGCTGTAACCAATGCTCCCAGCATTGACTCCTCAGTCTAGTGCAACCTAAGCCCTTTGGGCCAGAACTGGAACAAAGAAATAAACACAGGCACAGAAACGTTTGCGAAAAACAGTGAGTCTCTTTCAATTTGAAAATTGCTTTTCTTGCAAGAAACTTCAGGGATGTTATTTCTGTATAAAGTAAGGCAGATATGATGGCTAAAGATGAAAACTGCAACTAAACAAGAAAGACTTCCAGAATTCTCAAATGCTAAAGAAAACATCTTTAGGTATGGCACATCACAATCTATTTGCAGTTTGTAAAGTAAAACACCATCATGCAAAAGAATATTTAATGCTATAAAAAAATATCCAACCTTCTGCAGCTAATAAATATCAGATTATCCCTTACTACTGCATGAGAAAAGAAACCATAAAGGTCGCAGGTGCCTGTGATTTCTGAATCAAAATGGAAATTAAGAAACTAGGGTTTAATAATCCTTAACGTTTGCTCTTTGCTAAGTCTGTTGTTTGATGAGAACCGGCCCTGCATATATTACAAGGTCAGAAATTATATAGAAGGTCCAGTACTGTTCTAAGCTCAGAAGATGAATGACAGGTCATGTCCATATGTATTTTGTGACTATATAAATAAAACAGATCCCAAGTTAATTGGAAGTGAGGGATGATGGAGAAAATCAAGGGTGAATGACCCCATGCAAATTGGGTCCTGTCAAAAAGGGAGGATTTTTTTTTATGAATTTGTTTGCTATTCAAAATAACCTGAATTTTAAACGGGAAATAAGATGCATTGTTTTTTAAACAGGCATGGCATATTACCCACTGGTACAGATTACCAGGGGATGGGTTAGGTTCTCCGTCACTGAGTCTTTAGATCAAGCTCGGAGATTGGGTTCTCAGCTAGTGTAAACCAGCTGAGGATTTGACCTGAAATGACTTTCTAGGAGATATGCTCTAGTCCAATGACAAGTTATTGGGCTCAAGGCAGGAATTACTGGGTGAATTTCTATGGTTTGTGTTAAGCAGGAGATCAGACTAGATGAGCCTTAGAATGGAGGAGGAAGATTTTTTGCTAAACCGTCAGCTTGCCTGTAAACTCTTTACTGCAAACAGTCCTTGAAGTATTTGATAGTTAGAATTTGACCCACAAGCTGCATGACTGGTCCTTTACATCATCCCGTATTGGCTTTTTTCCTGACCAGGCATGGTGAGACCCTTCGCTGTGCAGAAGTGCTCATGCAATTTCCACTTACTACAAACATTCTGGAAAACAGATAAAAAATTTGGCGGCAAGAACATTCATGAAAATAGCTCAGAAGGTTCCCAGCCACCACCAAAGCAGACTGGATCAGGAGAGAACCAAAATGCTAGCTAAAAATGTTGCTGAATTTTCCCAGTACTAGCTCACAATGGAGAGCAAGCCCAGCGGCTTTCAGTGGAAGATGCGTACTTTGCTTTTTAACCATTTGAAGTTCTATGAACCAGCTTTGTTGCTTCAGCAACTATTTCCTTTCCAGCAAAAACTCAAAAATATTGTGATGAAAACTGAAGAAAAATAAAGTGATGGCATTATGAGAGAAATAAACTAACAATATTTACACATTTAAGCCCTGTTATTGTCAACATTTACACTCATGCCTAATCTGACATACATAATTCCACCTGAAGCCCGTGAAACTACTCATGGCCATAAAGTGAAGCTTATGTATAAGTGTCTGCAGGATGGGGCCTTAGAGGTGTTGGCAATATTTGAAACTAGAAAGTTCCTGGTGCTTTAATACAATAGGTATGTAGAGCCAAGCGTGAGGAATTGCTGATAATCTGACCTTGTTCAGTAACAAAAATTAAAGACAACTTCAAAAGCCAATCAGAAATCTGGCACGTAAGGGCTATTATCCAAGTAATAGGTCAATATATACAATGAACGACCTTTCATCAAGTAGTCACTTTTAACCTTGATAAAATAAAATACTACTGAGGACTACAGATCAGTGTATCTGCCCTCGTTTTAATCAAGTTATTATTATTATTATGGCAGCTGTGAACAAGCAATGCATCACACAAACAAATACAATTGCATTTGTCAGGCAAGAAGCAGGCCAGTCACAAAGCAGAAGGTTCCTGCTTGCTGTATATTAAGGGAGGAAGTTCTGTGTGTGATTTTAAAGAAACAGACTCAGCATTAGTTCCAAATATTTTATTTCAAACATAAAACACAGTACCCGTACCCATACTAATAAAGAACAGATTCATGCCAACACTGGTGCATGCTTTCATTATTGCATTATAGTTCATGAGAGTTATTGTGCATAATTAAATAGAAAAAACTTGACCTTGGAATTATAAAACCGTCACCACAAACCAACAACTCCACTTGATGTGTATTGTCATTAAATTTATTTTAAAAGAGAGAGAGACAAAGAGAGAGAGAGACAGAGAGAGAGAGAGAGAGAGAGAGAGACAGAGAGAGAGAAGGGAAAAATTCTTTTCCTTGTAAATCATTAAAAATGCATGAAGGTTTGAAGCACACCAGAAACAACAGACTGTGCATTCGCTTAGGAGACTACGCACAAGAAACCCCACTGCATTAAAAGCAGAAATTGCGGTTCTCTGAAATCAGTATGGCATGCTGGCAAAACAAACCGTGCGCGGGGCCTGTTCGGAGAAAACGCTGAAGGTAGGAAGGGGTGCCTGATTGCTATGCCCCTGTCCTGAAAGGGGTGTGTTTGTCTTGCAGGAGTTTGGGAGTCTTCCATGCAGTGCGATTTGCAACAGCCCAGCAGATCTTTTAAAGGTTCCTTCCGCAGGGGACCTAATAGCAGTACAGTAGATGTGATTATAATTATTAATGTGGAGTCCCGCTTCTCCCATAGAGAAGCCTGTTGGCTAAGTTACACTAAGATAGTTTTCTGTGGGGAGAACTGTAGCAATGGACTGAGCTGCAGACGTGAGCTCTGCTTTGAGCAAGAAAGGAAGTATGATCTCCTGGTTAGAGAATAGGGCCTGGGGAATAAGATAGATGTTAAGTTTCAGGCTCTGACACTGACTTTCATCTTGGAAAGTCACTTCAGTTTGGTGCCTTCCTTCCCCATCTGTGAAGTGGGAATACACGACGCAGTGTCCAGCTTTGAGACCCCTGGGGGGGAAGTCACTGTATAAGTGTCAAGTCTTGTTCTGAAGTGTGGGCCGTCACAAACCATCATGAGATGATTCTCACCTCCGCTGAATAAAGGGTTGTTCCTGTGTCATGGCATCACTCCAAAGAGAGCTCATGGCAGGACAGAACTGGCTTTTCTTCCCCCTGTCCTTTTCATATTTTTTTTATTGCCCCCTTTACATTTTTCGACTGAATGTATTGCTCATGAAATTCACAGCCCAGGAGGCCCGAGGCCTCTAAGCACTGAACAGAAGCGGCACGAGAGGTGGCACTGGAACCTTTCTCACCAATATGCCTCAATCCTGACTTGGAGAGAACCCCTCTGGCTTCATGGTGTGAGGACCAATTAATGCCAATATTGATAACTTTACTTATGATAGGGATACCCCTCTGTTCCTTAACTGTAAGCCACCTACCCAGCAGCCTATGGCAATGTCTTAAAGTCACTGCCAACGATGGCCATACGCATCCCTATCACCTGGAGATGGAAGGCTGTGTATTCCAGTCCCCGTTCTCTGAAGCATCCATTCCTTGCCTTCACCTGCATGGAACATAGCAACAGATACAGGTATTTTGTTCCCATGATGGCAACAAGTAACTACTTTGGCATTGGTGTGGGGGGGGGGATGCAGTCCTTTGAACGCAAGGCTGCATATGCTGTACAAACCAGTTGAGGGGTGATCATGTGATCTGGGTATGGTGTCACGCCAGATTGGCAATGTTGCATCAGAGATAGGTAGCTGCAATTCTACTTAGTTACCTCCGAGAGCCACAGAAAGATCTCTCCGGGTGGTGGGCATTCCACCCTCCCTCCCGCCTCCCCAGGAGGCAGATTAGCCCAATCTTCTTACAGCAGAGTTTCTTTTATTGTCCTATGAAGCAACTGATCATGGCCACAGTCAGAGACAGGATACTGCACTAGATGGACCATGGATCTGACCCAGTCTGCCAGTTCCTATATTCTGTGGCTTCTCTAGTCCTGAAATTCAACAGGCCAGAACTAAAAGGCACCCACTTTTCTCAGATCTGAGCTACTCGCATGGGAGCTATTGTGAGTCCTTGCGTGACAGGGTGTTGACAAGGTGTTACATAATCTCAGCACTGTTTGCCTCTCTCTTAATGATGTCATTTTGTGCTATCAGCCTAATGCAGCAAAAGTTGGCCTTAGTCAGCAATTTCCTCGCTTTTGATTCCCTCTCATCACCTTTTTTTTTTTTCACTTTTGTCAATATTCATTTTAAATGCTTGAAGTTGGGCTCCTTTTTAGCTGACTCTGCTCCGTCCGCCTCACACCCTTCAGGTGTGTAACTGACAAAGGACCATTTATGCACAAGGGAAGACTTTAAATGAGTCCCACAAGGAAGAGTTTGTGTAAGAATGAAAGGGTGTCCCAGGCTTTTGCTGAGTAGAGGATGTGATAATAATTACACGGGGGCGAATCCAAACAGGATTTTTCTGTAGCAAGGCTCTTGATCAAAAGATGTAAAGAGCTGGCAGTCACATGAACATTTTGCTCCATGGGCTTTCTGGAGAGACAGCTGCCACTCCGCCAACCTGCTATTACCACATTATGCTTAGGCAAAAGCTCAGCACATTGATCTCTTCCAATTAGCGAGGGAATCGAATATGTAAGAAGGGAGGGGCTGATCACCAAGACAAGGGCAAGGTAGGAGCTGGGAGACTTTGCCATACATTGCTATGACCTGCAGCACCCTCTGCTGTTCCATCCCTGAGCCTGTCTTGACCAGAGACTGCCCCTCATTTCAAACTGTCTGCCAATGTAGAGATGTGGAACAGTAAGAGACCAAGCAAGAGCCTTTCTCCTGTGACCAGAGTCAGGGCAGGACCCCAGGTTCCCCTGTGCCTCTTTTCCCCCCTCAACATATGACTTTGAAGGAATTACTTCTGACAGACACCTGCATATGCCAGAGCAGAATATGGGTCATTGTCTTCAGAACACGCTGGTCAGAAAGGTCCTAGAATGTTCAATATTTCCTGCTTTCAAAGGCTGTCCCATAAAGAGCTTGTGAAACCTGAAGTCACCAGGAGAGCTCAGTAGGACCTCCTGAAACCCGCAGGTGGATTTCTGTAAAGGTAGCTGCTCCCCACAGGAGGCAGAGAAGGGAAAACAGGGGAGGCTGGGAGTTCTTATCAGGTTTGGACTTTTTCCCACCTCAGCCAGTCTTCAAGTTCTGCCATTCTTAAAGTCTCTGAACCAGTAATATATAAATGAATTACTTCCTTCCAGAAACTCACCGATGAGCTCTGGCCAATTAGACCAAAATTAGGACACCGTGGGCTAAATTCTGCTCTTAACTACCCCCAGAAAAACCTGTTGAAATGTAACTAAATGTAACCAGTGACCTCCATGGGGCAGGATTTGAACGGCAGAGATGGTGCGACTGCACGTCCAGTTCACAGCTAGGACTGCTGCCCTTCTGTGCTGCAACAGACTCAATGCGCATACATCCAGAAGCTACAAAAGTTTCCTTTTAAAGCCTGATCAGGTACAAAAACCTAGTGCACCACATTAAACAATGAGGTGAAAGGGGTTAGTCCAAATTAATCTGGTTTTGGAGCTGGTGGTAAATCAACTGTTCAAGACAAGGGCCTTCTTAATTAACATTTTAAATTTTAATGTGTCAGTAATTTAGGGAAGTTGCTTGCCTAGAACTATTTCATGAAGCCAGAATCAGTCATAGGGAGGTGTGGGATGATGTTACCTCCAGGGCTAATTGGGTGTAGCCAAAGATAACTGGATTCATTATGCGTTTTTGCACACTCGTGCATCTGTGTCTTCACGCATTTGCACATTACGTAATATAGTTTCAAATCTTTTAGTAAAAATCTGCCAATTAAAGCAGAGTCTTTCCATTTGTGGGGGGCGGGGGGGAATGTCTCGTTTGGCTACTGTCTCAGGACAGAATGCTCCCGCCCCCTGCCCAGCAAATGAGCAAATAGTCTAAATACATTTTACATTTTAAAGGGATACTCGTTGAGAGTGGACGGCCACTGAATTGAATCAATAGCATGGCTGCATTTAAAAAAAATAAATTGTAACTAATTTGATGGTGGGGGGTGAGGACCCACACTTTTAGTCAAAGGCTGCCATGCTGCTAACATTTCAGCTTCTCTGTTGAATATTGGAAAGCGCTGTTCGCCTGCAAATATTCTTCCCAGAGAAATGTAGAAGCCCACTCTCTTGGGACATTTAAAGCTAGACAGGACAAAGCATTAGCAAGTATATGACGGGGGACAATCCTGCATTGCCAGGGAGATGGTCTGAATGCCCTGCTGCTAATAGGTCTTTCTCGCTCTATTGTCCATGATGCTAAGCTCCCTGGGGTGTTAGCTGAAGAATACATACAAATACGGGCTCCATTCCCCCATCAGTGCATGGGGATTAATGCCAGTAACTCCATTAGCATTAATGGAAGTCACCTGTGTAAATTCCTCCCCTCTCACTATGGAAGATAGGATACTTAATGCAGAGAGTATTCCATGGGGATTGGCGTGTGTGGGGGGAGGGGGTGTGAGAGCGGAAAGGGGATTCATTTTTCAGATCTGAGATATGCTTGACTGAATTATATTTGTTTGACTGTTGCTTTGTCTGTTTGGAGAAAGTGCCCTGGAAACAGACTTTATGAGATATCTTGGGAACCGGTGCGGTCTGCAGCTTGGGGCAGAAGGTTTTTATTGGGAGTGCCCCTGGGCTCCATTACAAAATCTGCAGCTAACTCATTGTGTGACCCTGAGGACTAGATCATTCA
This sequence comes from Macrochelys suwanniensis, assembly GCA_033296515.1. Taxonomy (NCBI): domain Eukaryota; kingdom Metazoa; phylum Chordata; order Testudines; family Chelydridae; genus Macrochelys; species Macrochelys suwanniensis. Next base: position 105,518,364 of record CM065782.1, on the reverse strand, counting down.
AGTGTCATTCAGGACTAGATCCTGCTCCAATCCAAGTCAAAGGGAAAATTCCCATTAACATTAATGGGATCAGAATTGGGCCCTTGACCCATCTGTTTTTCTTTGCTTTCCCGCCTGTAAAATGGGCCCAGTGCTGCTTAGGAACCTGCCTCACAGCGAGTGCTCAGAGACTTGTGGAATGTGTTTTGGTGAGGTACTTGGAAAAGCTCAGCGGACAGCTGATACTGTATCCAAGTGAAAGGAAAAACATTGTCGGGTGATGCAAATGAAAGAATCAAGCAGTGCTATGGAGCAGGGACAGGCAACTGGCTGCATCCACCCTGCCAGATCATTTTATTTGGCCCACCACAGCCCAGCTTGGGACAGGCAATCCAGCGGTGCCAAGGCCAGGAAGGGGGCTGTGTGGGGTAAGGTGTGGCGGGGAGGGCCCCACCTTTACACAGATGTGCACATGACACGGTGGCAAAAGCGAACAGCCCCACTAGGCCCAGCCCTGTGGGATAGGAACTGCCACTGTGGTGTAAGTGTGGGACAGGGTCACTCTCCAACCCACCCACCAAGGCCCTACTACCACCTGAGGGCAGCACCTCCTCCCCCAGCCCCCCATCACACTCCCAGTCCATCAAAGGTTTTCTAATGGATTTTGTGGCCCTCTCTTACCTTACAGTTGCCCATACCTGCCCTAGACTTTCCCCATGCTTTCTGAATGAGCTCTCCTGGCTGGATGTGCCGGGTTGAGGAGCCGGTCAATATAAGTGATAACTGCACGGTCACCTTGGGAAAGGGCTTTTGTTTATATTTTAGGTAGACAGCCTTCCTGCTTGAGGCCACAGCCCAAGACAATAGGACTATAGACAATGAAAATGTTGACCACTATGGATGTAACAGCAAATCAGGAAAGTGCAAATGTAGGTGACTCATTTGGTCTCTGTAATTAAGGTTCCCTGCAGATACTCAGCAAATATAGAATTATCCAATACTTTATGGACTTCAGATTTGGGGGGGCTTTAGTGCTTTTGAAAAACACCAGTTCAACAGCCATGAAAAATGAAACCCTCAATTTAGCCACTGAAGAGGTCCAGTCTATCTCTACCCTATTCTGGAGAGAGACTTCTTTCTATAGGTCAGAGAGTAGGGTACTTTCATACACACAGTCATTAAACTCTCTGCCAAAACTGCCAATTACTACTTGCTTTGATTGGTGACTTTTGTGAAGTGTTTACACCGGCTCACTAATAACTAGGCGGCTCTTGGATAGTAACAATTGGTTATCACTGCCAATCTGGGGTACCCTCAAGCCACCCATCTCGAACTGAAAGGCTTCCTAGCCTGTCACTAAACTTCCTGAGCTTTCCAGTCTGCCAGACTTCTCCTTTTACAGTAACGCACTCAGCTTAACAAAAACCCTACACACGTCTGTCTAAAACGATTTCCTGTTATTATAAGTGACCCTTAAGATTGATCTCTTTTGGTTACAGCAGAAGGGGAAAGTATTTCTTTTTTTAAAATTTTGTTTACATAGTGTATAGTCCATTTCACCATTTCTTCTGTACAGTGGTTCAGTTTAACAAGTGGGTCTTACACAGATGAACGGGGAGGTGGGTGTTAAAAAATAGGAAAATCCGACTGTAAAATTGCTCAGTGGGACTCGTGTAGCACCTAAAACTCAAATTTCAGCTTGAGGGTACCCCTTTAAATCAACAAGGTATCCTCTTGGACAGAGCTGTGCTCACCTGAGATGAGGTTATAACCGGACCCTGGAGATGTACACAGTAGCAGGGTGAGGGTGAGAGGGGTGGAGCAGGTGCCATTTATCCAGTGGTTCATTTTTAATGACATATTCTAAAGAATAATATTTTCTGCTATTGAAACTGCAGCTACTTTGTCACATCTCAAGTGCTTTCCTACTGGTAGCTTCCATTCCATCAATAAACCGCAGCAGCGCTTTCTTTACAAGATATAGTCATAATAAAAACAGAATAGGGATGGGGCTTGGAGAAGTGAGAGGAAAATCTCCATGGCGTGGGACAGTTCGGAGCAAGAACGGAAAGCTGAAGGCCATATGGCACAGAGGAAGTAAAAACCCACCTCAAGAAGAGACTGAAGAGTTCATTGCTTTAGCTGCAGCTCATTAATTTCCAAAACCTTTGCAGGCTTCCCCCAAAAAGCAGGTGAGCCTTGGAGTCAGGATGACAACTGGAATTGCAGCTCTCCCTAAACACGTGCTGCTCAGACTCATCTGATAGCAAACAAAAATTGGACTGTGGAGCTAATCTGGTAGATTCCTGTATTGTCAACATGGGTTGTGTGTGCCATACAGTCAAGGGACACTGGGAATCCAGGGATGATAGGGGGGTTAATTTTTATTCTCCATTTTATGCACATTTACCATATGCAGTTTCAAGAATGTCAACACACAGAAATACTTACTGGAATCATAACCTTAGTTGGTGATGCCAGTGCAGCAAATACCTCAAAATCAGCAAGTCACTCCAGAGAGTTTGAAAACCCTGGCAAATTTAAAATGCACTGAGTGCCCCCTACAACAAGACGATTAGAGCTGATAGGGGGGAAAAAGTGAATTCGTCATTCAAAATTCGCCCCCCTCCAAACCTGATTTTATAGTGAAATGATTCAAAGTTTTTAAAAAGTGTTTTGATTAGACTCAAATGGAATAAAAATAAGTCTGGGTTTTGGATCTCCTTCCCTCTCCCTCCCTTTTTCCCCCTCGAAAAGACAAAGAATGGGAGCAGACCCAAAACCGTGAAAAAATCATTTCAGTTCGATATGAACATTTTTAGTTTTGAATAGAATCAAAACTCCTTTTCCTTTTTAATCATTTAATTGCAACATTTTGAATATGAACAACTTGCACATGCAAATGTTTTTGCATCCTTCAAATGACCATGCAAAAAGATTTCAACCAGCCCTAATTAAGATACTTCTCGGGCTTACCTAGATTCTACTGGTGTGGTAAGCATTGTAATGAACACTTGAACGGGGCCTGAATCAACTCCCTGGATCTGAACAGCCCCGAACTCTGCGGAAGTTCAGCTTCAGATGCGACCTTTTTGGTGGCCAGCATGAAAATCATTTTTGGTGAATCCTTCCCCAGCAGCGGAGCAAAAACTAACAAAACAAAACCCTCAGCTGGCCAATGGGCAGAGCAAAAATCAATCAATTAAAAATATAGGCCAGCCAATCTGAGGGAGCAAAAACGACCAACCAATCAGAGTAAAAAAAAAAAGAAGAGCTCAGTGGTTTGGTGCCCCAAGGAAGCTGGCACCGAGGGAGCGACCTCTTTGCTCACCCACCCTTAGAACCATCCCTGAGTTGGGGTCCAAACATTCTTGCCGGCCTATAGGAAGGCTGCTCCTTTTCCCCCTGACCACATTAAGGAGTGATACTTCATGAAATGATTTCACTCTCTTGCCCCTTGGGTCAACATTTACATATGTGCAGAGCAAGTAAAACATGCCACCACGTGAGGAAATGACTGGAAAATTCTGACAGTGATTGTGCATGGTAATAAAGAATCAGACACATGTTGCTCTTTAACCCATGTATCACACCTAGGTCCACATTTTTATGGAAATCTTTAGCTCCACTAACTTAATTCTTCCCAGATCAACTTGTCTGGCACATATTGCAAATATTTTTTGAGTTCAGTTTTAAAACCCCAGTCCAGGTAACACGAAGGAACCACCACCCTCAAACAAAATGAAATATCCAACCATAGGCTCCCATGCTCCAATTCAGCAAAGCATTTAAGCGAGTGCTTCATTTTAAGCAGTTTGTCCTTATGCAACAAGGTGCTGAAGCAAGTGCTTAACCTGAAGGACATTTGTTGAATCAGGGGAGAGGGTATATACTGAAATGCCAAAATCTGCAGCAACCCTTCAGCCAATTGGGAAAATCTATACGATAGGAGACATCAAATCAACCTCACTAAATCATAATATAATACCCCTCTCCTTGGAACTGCACCCCTTGGAGGAAGTCTTTCAATAGACCCGTAAAAACATTCCCCACTCAGATATTTGTGTGCGTGTTTTATCACAGGCTAACACGGGCCTTTCTTTGATTTGTATATGGGATAAAAAACCCGAAGCTTCCATCAAACTTATGGAGAACCTTAATGGTGATTTAAGGCTGTGAAATCTGGCTTGCCACAGGATTGTGACAGGGCTGTATTTTTTTCTGCCAGGGTTAGATGCTCTGTAGTGCAGCAGCATTTTAAAAAAAAGCCCATATTAATCATTGCCGAAACTGTGGAATCTGGTCTGGACTGTGAGTGGTGTTCAAGGCACAGAGCAGACAGCATGTGGCAGGAAAGGGCCATGTGGGAGACGCTCTCATGGAACAGCTGGACACCGATGGGGCTTTCCGATTGGCCACCGGTGATGTCACGGCCATGCCTACCAGGCTCAGTAAATACTCATCCGCTCAATTTTGAGTGTGTAAATTCCACTTTCTAAGTGCAACAAACCACTCCAGGCTGAGCAGTTAGGGATGATAATTGCATTTCTCAGGTGGTTCAAGTCACTCAGCTTTCGGCCTCGTGTGCTTAATAACACTACCCAAGGCTGTGCCGTAAATGCACTGCCTGCGAAACCTTTTTACTTGAATACACCCTGCCATTTTTCATACCAAAGAATAAGGATTTCTTTCTAACACTGAGCTTTACCACCTTGCTCTTGGGAGAGCACCAAAAGCCCAGCACCCCACTGCTTCAAAAAGTAACAGCATTCCTGTCCCCTGGAGCCCAGTTTTGCAGTGATTGATAGCTGAATGGGAGCACAATTTGCATTGCCACAGGCTTCTTCCCAAAGAGGGAAAATTCCAAGAGACTGTGGACTACTCTTAGAATATGCAACTGACACATATAATCTAGATTGGCTTTCCCAGTCGGACCTTTGATTGGGGAGGAAGAAGCGCAGCTGGTAAAATTAATCTCCTCTACGAAATTTGCATAATTTCCCCCCTGTTTTCCCCTGGCACTGGAAGATTGGCTTTCACTGTCTGGGGAGGAACACAAGTGACAGATGCTGTGTGTCTCTGTCACGGGGTATAGTAAAGTGGAGAGCATGGGTCAGAATTCATCTACTAAATATCCCCAACAGGTTAACCAGTTCTGGAGACCTGCAGTCACAGATCTTCCTCTGAAAGGCCTTTTTAAAAAAACAACAAAAAAACCGAGTGGAAATGATTCCATTTCTCCAGCAATTGCATGTTTCCTTTCAAACTCACACCCTATTCAGAAATAAACCTTCTGTATTTCTTTACAGAACTGGCCTCCAGGATGGAGTATCTTCTCCTGCTTGGATGAAGAACTCATTACAAATGGGATTTTTTCCCCAAAGAGCTAAGAGCCAAGTTTTTGGACAAAAAAATAATGTAATTTAATAGTAACAGATCATTTTAAAGCACCACAGAAACACTCTCTAAAGTGTTCCCAGCAGTTCTATCTTTGAGCTGGTTCTAGGATTTTTAGGCGCACCACAAACTCTACTTAAGACACATTTTTCAAACTTGGGTGTATAAAGTTAGGCATCTAAGCTACATTTTGGTACCACAATCATTAGCCCCATTTTCAGAGCCCAGCTCGCAGGTTTTCAAAGCAGCTGAGAGAGGCAGTGCTGGATGAGGACTCAGAAACCCTGGGTTCTATCCCTCCCACTGACATGCAGCATGATGCTGGGAAAGTCACTTCTTCGCTGTTGACCCTTGGTCTTGTTGCTTTAGACTGTGAGCTATTGAAGCACTGACTGTCTCTTTCTAAGGGTGTCTGTATACAGCGCCTAACACAAAAGGGCCCTGATCACAATCGCAGTCTGTGTAGACCCTACTGTGAATAACTATAGCTGCAGGTACACCGTGCCTCTGAAAAATCAAGCTACTTATTTCGGTTCTGGTCATGCAGTCAGGTACACTTGGGTGGACACTTGTAACCACACTGAGTCCCACTAAGGTGATGGGGGCTCCTCCCACTCTGACCTGATTGACAGACTGGAGCCGTAGTTGCATACAGACAATGGCGCCTAATTTTTGGCACCCAGGTTTGAATATGGCGTTTCACGTTTACATCCCGTATGGGAAAAGGAGCATCTCTCCAGGAGAAGTCCAGTCTCCCGACAGCTACTTTTTGCACAAGTTATAGCCAAATTGCTAGAGGCTGATAACAGCAATTTCCTTTAAGCAGTGACACACGTCAGACAGATTAAAGGCAGCTCCCCGTTAGCTGCCCTGCGGCCTCATTTCTGACCTCAGAGGACCACTGCCTGCATGAGAATTAATCATCCACGCTGGTCCTGTCCAAGTGCCGTCCGTCCCCCGCCCCCAGCAGCTCCAGCCACTGGTGCCAACTTCTGCCTGCCCTAGAGTGATACATGATAAATGGGGACTGACACAGCCCCAGAGTCCAGCTGCCCCCCACCACAGCCCACTAGCCACAAATGACCAGTCAATGGCCCCCATCAAGATGCGTTAAACAGGCAGCCTTGGCTGCAGCAGGTGGTAGCATGAGATCACAGTGCCCGACGCTGCGTGAGAATGGGCCAACCCATCGTGTCATAGAGCGGGCCAGAAAACCCTGCATGAAAACGAGAAGTGGAAATGTCTTTTCCCACGTTTCTCCCCCACTTTCCACAGCGCCGTTTCTTTCAATCGGGGGATGTAATACAGTGCTCATGGCCCGCAGCGTCATGGGTCATGAACAGCGATGGGAGAAGCTCATATGAAATGAGGTCCAGTGTGGTTTGGATAAGCACCCGCCAGCTTAGTAAGGAGAGAGGTGTGAACTCAAGCTGAGGCATTTAGATATAGATCCAGATTTCAAAGGTGGCCACATACATTTAATTCAGCTTGACTTGGATGCCCAACTCCCATCACTTCTCAGTCTCTGACTCGACCCTACCTGACTGCCAGTTATGGAAACGGGCTCTTAGCAATTATGGTGGGCTACGCCCTGAGCAGGCCTAGTGTTTCGCCAACGTCCTAGAAGGCAGCAGGTTCTTCTTGGGATGATTGAATCTTAAAGCCACCATGCAGCCTAAATCCTTCTTCCTGGCTAGCAGCTTTGAAGTACAGCTCAGCTAGAGAGAGATGACAAGCACCATAAAGCTAAAGAATTCCTCCCTTTGCCCTACCCCCAAACAGGGTATTTGGGGACAAGAAAGATTAGCCTTAGTTCTGACAGCATCTGTATGGGACTGGAGCACCACGTTACTGATCTGGGGCAGACACTTTGCAGTCAAATTTTGCAGTCACTTTGGTAAAAGGGAGAGGGCATTTTCTCCAGTCTTACCTCTGTAGGCATCACCTCTGCATTTCTGCCATTCTCAAGTGAGATTATCAAAACCAGCACTACCTCCTGATTTCGGAGATAAATCCGTTACCACAGAGCTTTTGTTCACTAAGCCAAGTCACCCAGCTCCAGAGCTCTCCACTGAAGATGTAATTAATTTAGTGATTAGTTGACATGACAGCCATAAACAACAAATCTCATTAATTAATACAGGACCATAAGTGTCTGTGTTGGTCCTCAATTATACATTCGGTGGCATTTACCCTGTCCTTGCTTGTCTAGAAATCTGTTTCAAAAACCTTTTAAAAAATGGGACTTGGGATGGTAAAAGACACCACCTCCTTAAACTCCTTGTTAGCAATTTTCTCTGAAGATTATCAACCAGAAAAGCAGCCTTCCTTAATGTAGCTAATTAAGAGAACCACCAGAGTTAATGTATTCTCTACAAGCCACTTCCATTGTTCTGATGGCATAGCTTGTATGGTTCAGGCTGATAAAAATCAGTTTCCTTTTAACCCAGTATGTCCCACGCACCCTACCTCTTGTTTCTCATTGCATTAATATCAGCCTGGTTCTAGCTCTCAGAATTATTGTGGAAACTAGCCACCTTTAATTACTGTGATGCTAATTTCAGAGCCATCCAAAGACAATGTTACCTGTTCCCACCGTCTAACCTGGGAAAAACCTGAAGAAATCACACAGTCTAAGGTGGTTTTGCATTTTGGATTGAAAGACAAAGGGAAATGATTTTTTAAAATATATAGAGAAATGCACTGAGATTAAGCAATGTAATAAAAATTGGGTTGATTTTATTTTAAGAGGGTGGAGGGGAAAATCTAAACCTTTTGCTTTCAAAAATGGAGGGGAAGCTACAGTGGTAATACCCTGTTTATTCAATATCTTGATGGATATTTTTCCTCTTAGGAGTTACACATTGAGGCAACAGCGGTATTCCACTCAGGAGTACAGTATATTTGTCACATTTTCTTGCAGTGTCACTTTGTCTGTGCTGTTTCATTGAGCCCTGTTCACGAAGAAACAATTGCCTTATTGTCACTCAAATGTCCCAGGAGCAATGGAAGAAAACACAAAACAAAGGCGGTGGAAAAATAAAGAGACAGGAGCCATGGGACAACTTGTCCTGCATAAATTGCTACTTAGTCAAACCACGTGAGATGTGGTGGTTGGGTTTGCAGAGCTCCTTGTGACCCCATTTTTGCTATCGCTTCAGGAGGGTTCATTCCAGCCCTCCCCAGGTTCACTTTGAGTAGCTGGGGTCAAACTCACCACTCAGTGAAATATAACAAAAATGGCCACATTTCCCATAGCTTTGGGTCAAAATTATGGATTTCACATCACCTCCCTCCCCCCCCCACCACACACACACACACAAAGACAGTCTCCAGTCTCCAGGCCTGAGACTTTTTTTTTTTTAGAGCTCTGCTAGTTCTCACCAAGTAGCTTCTCCTCTCCCCTCTCATCAGGACAGCAGTGTACCTCAAATACACAGAACAGACCAACCAGGGTCAGGTGAAGCAATCAGAAAATAGCAGGCCACATTCTCAAAATCCTGCATGCTAAGTGCACGAGGGAGAATTCTACCCGCATGGATGGGCAGTACCTAAAATTAGATGGGTGTGATATTTCCAAACTGGATGTGAATGCACTCACATGTATCTGAGTCACCTGTTCTGCACTGCTTATGAGTGGATGTACAGAGAGTAGAAGCTACAGGTCTTGTCAATAGAAAAGCTTCCATTCTGGTTAAGAACAATTAATCAGGGGTTAAAGGGGGGGGGGGAATCAACATCACATGCCCACCTTTCTAGCCTTCCCCTGTACATGGTTACTGTCAGGAATGGTCTAGATAATATTTAGTTCTGCCATGAGTGCAGGGGACTGGACTAGATGACCTCTCGAGGTCCCTTCCAGTCCTATGATTCTATTATACAATTCCTGGCATTCCCCAATATACAGAACATTTTTGCCAGAACTAGAAAATGGCCTGGACTGGAAACCCATCACACATTTCAGTGGTAGTGAGGGACAAAAGACAGGGTTATGGATTCAAATCCAGATTAAAACATATCCCTGGGATTCTAATTCGGAGTTGGATTCAAAAACTCAAAGATCTGTTTTCTGGATCCCGTTGAGATGTATCCTAAATTACCAGGTATCTGTCTGATGAATTGGAATCCTGTTGTAACCAATTTCAGGGACAACCATGTTGAAACAATCACCCCGGCCCATTTATAGTTGTGATATAGATGGCACTAACAAAGAAAATATATTCTAGAAGCATATTTGGAACCTGATATGTCAGGGGAGTAGTGACAGCTTTAGAAAAATTTACTTCTAGTTTGCCGGTTCAAATCCAGCCCTGATCATTAATGTTCAAATATTTTTACCCTCAGATGGCAGTTTACTGGCCAATATGAAGTAAGCTTGGTGACTTTCCAGTTGACGGGTATCCATATCACAGTTGCCACTAACTGACACTTATTCTCATCAGGGAGCCAGGCACAAGAGAGGACACTGAGGTAATTTTTCTGACCTTTATCTGAGATGATGCCCATTTCTGGGCCAGCTTGTAGCACTACTGCCTGGGATGTGCCTCTTCTGTGAGTAGATATAGGAGTTCAGTACCCAGTTCTATCAAGAGCATTAACTTGCCATGGACAAATCACGTAGGAAAAATAAAACCAAAAAGACCAGCGTTAAAGGTATGGGATTTACTTTAATCAGCATGATTGCAGTGGGCCTCTCTGTTGGATTCTACAGATACATTTAAGTGAAATACTACACATCCCCCTTTATTTTCTTCCTTTTTTCCATTCTAGAGAACTTTACTGTTGCTTTTTTAAAAATGAAGCTCGAGGATCATATTTGATTGCATGGGACAAACCATTTTAAGTGGTAGGCTTAAGGATGGAAAAAATGAACATTACGTAATTTAATAATGAACCGCAACAATGGAGTAAGAAATCTCTCTGTGGCCTCGCTGACAATGATCATCTCCGGATGCCAGCACTGTAGGCTGTGAGGATCCAAGATTTTCCCCTTGCCAATGCAGATCTTTGCCCACGCCTGTTTCCAAGACTTTCCAAGTGCAAACAGCACACTGGCTGGTTTGCATTACTCTGCTGCATATCCATTAGTTTGCTATGAAAGACTTGTACTTTAAACAGATTTAAAAAATTGGCGTATGCATATTTAATGCAGGCATGGAACATCTTTCCCTAAGCATCGTGTGTCCCCTACACGAAAGGTATGTGGACCAAGTTGCAGGTCTAGATGCATGTGAGCAGTTTGTTGGTGAGAAGTTTGCACTCGGTGCATATTTAGGATTCAAATTTGAGGGATTCTTGGCCTTTCCCCACCCAAAGTCAGCCTTGTGATCGTGACCCCGATCCCACAGTGCCTCATGGTCACTGTTTGATTGGCTCACCTCCCCCCCCACCCCCGGCCTGGGGTCTCTAAGCCTGGCAGTTAGGGGCTGGACATCTGTGTGGAAACCCAGGTAGGAGGTAATTATGCTGGTTCTCCCAACTCACAGATGCTGCGGAGACAGTGAACGGCAACACAGCTTCTGGTAGAACAATTCTACTGAGGTGAGGCACATTGGAGCCATCAGGCTTCCTCACAGGATATACCCATGTCGCTCCAGTTTGCACCTGGAGGGATGTTCCCTCCCTTCACATCCTGGACCCCTGAAGTGATGGGGAGTGGAGGCCACCTGAATTTCAGCCCACCAGGCACTTACCATGGGGACTGTGCCAGAGAAATTCTGCCAGGGAACCTTGGGGTGGCTTCTCCCTCTGGCAGGCATACCAGGTAGAACCGTAGGCTTGGCATGGTTTCCATTCAAAACCCACACACAGGAAGGGAGAGGAAGACTCTGGAAATGGGGATGCGAAAATTAGTCCAGCTAGAATCAGGACTGACCCAAACCTTCTCCAGAAATTCCACTGGAATTTAACCCCACCTTGAAGTTCCAATAAATTGGCCAGCGTGAGCGACAGATTCACTTCCTTCCTGTAAAACATCTGGGGATGAGTCTCCTTCCTTGTTGCGTCTGCACATTCCCCTGCCCAAACAATGCAAATCAGATTGGCTCCTAACAGCCCAGCTACCCAAAATATTTGAGTGCAAGATGTGCACAGCTGCATGTTTGATTGCTAATCCATCTGCGGGACTCAGCATGGGCCGCTTGTCTGAGTTTAGCATAGGGATGGGGAAATGGTTAGGAATTAAAAAATAGGAACGTCCCTGGACCTTCGCCTGTTTCAACAACTGAATTTGAAACAAAGACTTAATCAAGATTCTCAAGTAGTCAGTTGACTTAGGACCATTATTTTTTCTTTTTCTTATGATACCCCTGCACATCCTGCTTCCAGCTGGGAAGGAAGATACCAAAATACCATGAGACTAGCTCTTATTACAGTACTCCCAGCTCAGCTGGAAGCAAGACACAAAGACAAGCTTGCAAGAAAACCTGACTTCTTGGAAATTTTAAGCCCAGATTTGCAGATCAAAAGGTTCAGATAATTGGGATAAGTATGCAAACTCTTAGTTTGTTCATGTGGGCCCAAACGCCAAACCTTTAAAAAAGTGACCACGCCAAGGTTTCAGTAGAGGGGATTCAACAGAATGAGCAAAAGAAATCCACAGAAAGTAAAGAAGCCCTTTTTTTCTTTTTGGTGGTTTAATATTTTCTCTTTCTCCTTGTTCTGGCTCTGTATCATTTCCTCCTTCACACTGGAGCAACGGTGTTACAGACCACAGAGACAATATTTGATTCAAGCCTATGCAAACATCAGTGAATCAGGTTGCCTGGCAAACCTCCACAATTTTGTTCTGGACCTATTTGGAAAGTAAAAAAACCCACCCCCGAAATCAAAACAACTATTCACCCTTTTTGAGCACAAAGCTAGAACAATGTCAAGTTTTACACAAAAATATAGATATGCTGGAATTGAGTTTTCAGTTTGAAAGGAAATAATTCACACCCCATACATCATGATCTCAAACACTCATCAACCGGACAATGAGAGAAACAACTGAGCTTGCTTACTTCCAGCTCTGCTTCTAATTCCTGGAAAATTTGTTTGCCAAAATGAAAGCAAATGCAGACCTGGCCAAAATGGTTTTGTACTTAAAAAAAAAAAGGTTCAGGGACTATCATGTCATGTCAACTTAAGCTGACTTTGTACATAAATAGCATCTTTACTTCTGAAAAGTCCATTCGGAAGACTCCTGTTTTGTGAATTGAAGGAGCTGCCCAGTTTAGGCACAATCCAACAGCTATTGGAGTCAGTGGGCAAAATCTCGACTCTGCTGAAGTCAATGGCAAAACTGCTGTTGACTTCAATGGGGCTAGGATTTCACTCAGTAGCGAAATGGGAGCTGGATCTAAAACTGACCTCCCAAATAGACATCTCACAGTGTTCCTCCTGTGTTGCAAACAGAGGATTAACTTATGCATTTGAAAAATATTCATTTTAACTTCCTTTAGCTAGGGAAGATGGATCTGGTAATGTAAGAAACAAAGATCCCATCTTCCTGAAAGTTCAGTTATCAAGAATAAGACCAATAAAGGAGGAAAGAGAAATATATAAAATACACAATACAAAGAGAAGGGAATTCTTTCTAAATGGATAATTCTTCAGAGTTTTCCACCAGGCACCAGCTGATTATTAAGGAGACCCTTGCTACTCACTACTGCTTGTGGTGGTGCATGACTCAAAATAATAATAGTGCTTAGCATGTATGTTTAAGGAGCTCCATGAATATTCTACCAAATCCTGCTCATCTTCCTCACAGGAAGGGTTGCAGTGACCGCAGTGGGATGACCTGTCTGATTTAGGAGAACAGGCTTTGGCTAAGTGTCTATTTAAACTGTCACACCACTAAATCAGTGTTATCATCCCCTGGAAGCCCCAGGTGGAGATGTTGTAACTTTCCCAAGGCTGTAGGCGGAAATCGGGGTTAGAATCAGGATGTACTGATTACCAGTCTGGTGTTGAGCTCCTCAGCCCGTGCGTTATGTGCTCTATGCCACATGACTGAGCTTTCATTTTAAAAAGAGAAGAAAAATCGCCTGGATTTCTCATCCTGCTTTTCCATGCATTCATTCACGCCATGTTCTGCTTTTGTGCAGTCCGTACAGCAAGTTGTAAATGAGATACAAGGGGAGGGGGGGAACCCATCTGTTACTGCACAAAGACTGCAGATGACTCTGTGCAATTAATGCTCTGCTGTGCTGTGTTGTCCTGTTTGCTGTGTGCTATATCACTCACCTCCCACATCCACCCCAGGCAGAGAGAGATGGGCAAAGAAGTTCACTCTGTCCCTGTCATCAAATCCACCAGGAAAATTCTGAGCAACCTATGAAAAGTTTTCAGTTTATTTGGCATCATTCTTACTTCACCCTCGGGTTTTCATTCTTTCTCCCTCCCCTCTGCCCCAGTGAACCTGGATAGCTCCCAGATCATCCTCCCTGAATGAAAAAGGGTAAAATCGAACCAGGTGTGCAACGAGAGCAAATCGGTGCAGCTCCATGGACTTCTACTGCTATTTACACCAGTGGAGGATTGGGTGCATTGTGTTCACATTTGTAAAGGGATGATCTCGTTTGCAATCCTTACATTGTCTTCGGTTTGCTTGTAAGCCTGTGTATTCTTTGAAAGTGTAGGGTTTCCCGTACAGCACAAAATGCTCCTTCGAAAACAAAACAGGAACGTCAGCAGCCAAGCCCCCCACAGCTGCTCTGTGGTAAAAGACCTGAGTGTTATGAAGAATAGAAAAGATTTTGGCTTCAAGTTTCTAGGAGGTTATTAAACAACACAGAGAAAAGGAAAAGATTCCTGCAAACCATGGAAAGATTGAGTGATAGTTTCCTGGGAAAGTGATTTCATTGTCGAATTCGGTGTGTCATCTTTGTTGGATTGCCAAAGAGATGGCAGGATAGTCACGCAAGCCAACCCAGTGTTTCTTTCCTGCCTACTAACAAGTTACATGGGTGATAAAGAGTATGACAGTAAGAGAGCTGGAAGGGATATAAACCTACATGCCTCAGGGATTAAACCAATCTCTAACGATTTGTGGTTATCAAGAGCCTATCTGGGGGTCAGATTGTCCCATAGCTACCTTACATGGGGTTTCTTGCATCTAGACTAACCCCGGGGAGTGAAGACCTTTGTATATTTATAGAACAAACACATGCTTCCCCATTCTGTCAAGGGGACCGTTCAGCCCTCCCACCTTAATACCAACTGCAAGGAAATCTTTGTGAGGCTCTTTTGGTAGAAATTCCCCCATGTTATTCAGTTGGAGGAGGTGGGGTGTATTCTCACATGCAATAGACTGAAGGACTCACTCTTGACTCCCACAGATCCCTGAGGATCAGCTGGAGACTGGAGTCATTTTCAGAGGTGGGATACCTCATTGGCAGCCCTGGTACCTGTTATGTTCACAACACACAAAAAGAAGTTAGATAGAAAACATAAAATACTCTTGCTGACAGGTTGTAATGTAACATTACTTTATTTCTTAGAATTCAGAACCGTAACACACAAGAACCCCAAAACAGAGAGAGACAAAGCAGGCTGCTCCCTAAAACACAGAGGCACAGGTTCCCAGCCCTGCTGTCACCACATTGACCACTAGGCCTGACTGCCATTGCTCCAACCACTAGGCCTGACCCTCTACATTTCGGTTTCTGATGCATACCCCTTGTGAAAGGGAGAGAGATCCTCATCCTGTATGGGGCTGTGTGGAAGAGATAACACACCTTAATGCTGCAAGTTCTGCAAGGCAGAGAGCAGAGATGGTGCTCGCCACAGCTGTCTGGCACTTTTTGTCAGAAAATGTTGAGCAAAATGCCATTTTAGAAGTGCTTGAAAATTTCTGTGTTGCTCAAAATTTTCCCGTTTTCCACAGAGTGATTCAAAATGAAAAATTCCCACTCCGGTTGATTGGAAAGGGGGTGGGAAGTATTCCAAAGCATCTAAAAGGAAAATAATTGGGGGGTTTAACCCCCTTCTCTATCTTCTCTCCCCCTGCCCCCAATTTTGTTTCAACTCCGTTCAGGTTCAATTGCAATGACAGACTTTCTTCCCCCAACATCAATATGATTTTTTTTCATTTTGTTGCAAACTGGAAAGTTTTCAAAGGAATTTTTTTTTCATTTCATTGATAATTTTCCATGAGAAAGACTTCCCTGAGGTGCGCTGCTCTACCCAGCGTGGAGCCATCTTCTCCCCAACCCCAGCCTGCCCAGACCCCACTCCCCTGCCCGGACCAGCAAGGTGGATTGAGAAGTGTGTGGGGGAAGGGTGATAGTGCAAAACTAGCTGACTCCACCTTCCCAGACCCATAGACGAGTGCCGGGTGGTACGGACAGAGCACAGGTTCCCCCAGTCCCAATGTGACTCAACGGCTTGAGGTGAGAAGGGGAAGCTGTGGTGCCTATTATCACGTGGCTCTTTGCTGCGTGTATTTTTCCCTTCATAGAATCATAGAATCATAGAATCTCAGGGTTGGAAGGGACCTCAGGAGGTCATCTAGTCCAACCCCCTGCTCAAAGCAGGACCAAACCCAAACCCAAACCCTTCAGAAGAGGCCCGTCCCAGCAACCCCCCAAAAACCATCGGAAAGAACTGGGTCGTTCCGAGGCTGACATGCACTGTGTGGAATCTCCCCCGGATCCCAGGCTTTTCAGTTTGGGCGGCTTCAGTACCATGGGCAGGCCCAGGGCTCGCTCTCCTTTTCTGTCTTGACTCAGCCCCCTCCTGGCAGGGATTATCCCCTCCTATCAAAGGGAAAGCTGCAGAGCAGCCGACCGCCTATTCTTCCCGAGCAATGAGCTTGACAGCCTTCTTTTCAAGCCGGCTCGCGTTACCAGCTGCCCTGCAGTGAGGAAGCAAGTCTCCGCACCAGGCCTGTGTTGGGCTCCAGAAGGTGCTGGGGGGGTGATCAAGGGGCGTGCGGAGGGGTGAGAAGAGGGACGGGGGAGGGAAGGAAGCAGCTCCCACAGACTATGGAGAGTTAATCCTGTTTAGCACATGTATATTATCAGCGAGTGTGTGTGGCCGAGGAGGGAGAACCCCCACGGCAGGCTGGACAAGGCAGACAAAGAAGGCATTCACATGTGGGTCACGGTATAAAAAGATGGCACAGTCTGTTGCTGGTTTGACTCCAAGTGCTTCTTCGTATTCAAACTAAGGACCCCCCAGCTTCACTTTTTCCCCAAACTTCCTTGGCTTCTATCTCCTCCAACCAAGAGCTTGGTCTCGTATTTTCAGCCCCTCCCACACTCCTTGGCTCCAGTGGGAGTTTGAAATATAGCAGGTTTCAGGATTGGACCCATAGGGCCATGAGCAGATCCAAATACCCTCCGAGTTCAGGGCGCAGGCTCATCATGGACTTACAGCCATGTTTTCAAAAGAAGCTCAGCGCCTGAGTTTCAAGAACTCAGCACCCTTAACGGGGGCCAGATTTTCTTAGGAGCTCAGCCCCAGACATGCACCCAACGTGCTGAGCGCTTAGGACCATCTGGCCCCAGTTACGGGTGCCGAACCGACCGGAAAACTCTGGCCATGAAGCTCAGAACAGTTTTGGCTTCTGCACCATGCTTCAGGCTCAACTCGAGCTGTGGCTTTGTGATAGTTACTCAAATGTGGGAGGTGCCTCTTCATCCAGACCTTGATCAGGATTTTTTAGGTTCCTCCGTCTTGATTTAACTGTACAATGCAATTGCACCTTTCCCCAGAGTCTTTACTTCCTTGTGGGAAGGAGGAAAAGGAATCTGAACCCCAAACTTCTTTTAAGTAACAGCAAGTGGATAAAAGGCCTGGGCTGGAATAAGTCATTTGAAACGCATAAGGACTCTCGGGCTTGAATCTACCAGCTGTCCCTTTAGAGAAAAAGTGAAATGTATTTTGGACAAGCCACTTGACTGCTAATGAACCACAAACACATACATTGCTGCTTAATTTGCATTCAGTGCCAGAGGAGAGACACTGCCTTTAATGAGCACTGCCAGCCACTCTTACCAGCACCGACTCCCCAGCCACTGAAAGGAGCCTGCAATCCCTCCACGGACCCCACTGCTGGCTAAATCCCCAGGCTTTGGATGGCTGATCACATTGCACTAGATGACTCCAGCTCTCACTTCCCCACCCCCCAGGATGTTCTTGCATTCTGCCTGCCGTCGCTGGAGCCAGAGGGCAGTGGGGCTCCTCTGATCCCCGTACTGTACACGCACGTAGCTTTTAATCCAATTATGCAGCTCCCGCTCCTTGACAGATCCTCTTTTTTCTTCATTTGCTTTCAATAAGGAAGCATAATTTGTTTGGGCGCTTTCCAGGGTTGCAGGAATGGGGCCTTTGCTTACTTGTGTCGCTTACCCGTGGAAAGCTGAGAATGGGCCGAGCGTCGATTTGAGAAGGAGGCTGGAAATGGCCCTGTGATGCCATTATTTTTAAATAACGCTTTTAAAACCCTATTAAGCAAATTAAATTTCAAGAGCCGTCTCACTCCCTCATTCTGGTAAGCCCTTCCCCCACCCCCTTCCTCCCATTTTAAATTGGCACCTTAGCATGCACTTTCCCATTGGCTGGCTCTAAGAGAACCCATCAGACATTGATTTTGACACTTAACAGAATTAGAAATGCCGGCCATCCATATCCCTCCGGCCTTTCACAGGGAAATGAGCACCGGCGGTAACACCATTAGGATGCTTCCTTTTATCACACAGCTCCTCTTATAATTACATTTACTGTGTAGCACTTCCCCACTGCGCACCCTCATTTCCTCAGTCAAACACAACAGTGCGCTGATTTACTGGACTCAATCCATCCCTCTCAGCAAGTTTAAACGTGATCTCCGACCTCAGATAAAATAAACATTCATTGTGCCTGATTCTCCTCTCTGTTATTCCCATGTAAAACTGAAGAAGCACCGTTGATGTTTCATGGGTTTAATCCACTGCAGGCTATAGGTGAATCCGGTCCATGTCTTGTACCCTTTCAGTACAGACGAGTATTGCTTGAATTATGTAACACTAAAAGCACTGGATGATCTAAGGACTTCGGTGAATCTCTCTTGTAGACACTAATAAACAACCATATGTAAAGTCCTAAAGTGCCCAGCAAGGAGGTATTGTTAGGGTTGCCAACCCTCCAGGATTGGCCGGGAGTCTCCCGGAATCTGAATCAAACTACTGGTGGCCATTGAAAGCGATCCGGGAGATTTTAATAGGTCACTAAAAGTCCAGTCGGCGGTGCAGCGGGGCTAAGGCAGGCTCCCTACCTGCCCTGGCCCTCTGCACGCTGCCCCCACCCCAAGCACCGACTCTGCAGCTCCCATTGGCCGGGAACCATCCCGCCAGGCAGGGGCAGTGCGCAGAGCCGCCTGGCCGCCCCTGAGACTAGGAGCCAGACATGCCGGTTGCTTCTGATAGCCGTCTGAGGTAAGCGCTTCCTGGCAGGAGTCCACACCCCTCACCTCCTCCTGCACCCCAACCAGCTACCCCAGCTGCGAGCCCCCTCCCACACCCAAACTCCCTCCCAGAGCCCGCACCCGCTCCTGCAGCCCAACTGTCTACCCCAGCCCGGAGTCCCCTCCCTCACCCAAATTCCCTCACAGAGCCCGCGCCCCACATGTCCTCCTGCATCCCAAGCCCCTGCCCCAGACCTGAGCCCTCTCCCATACCTCAACTCCCTGCCCCAGCCCTGAGGCCCCTCCTGCACCCCAAACCCCTCATACCCAACCCCACCCCAGAGCCCGCACCCACAGCCAGAGCCTTCAGCCCCCTCCCACACTCCAACCCCCCGCCCCAGCCCGATGAAAGTGAGTGAGGGGAGATGGGGGAAGGAGGGGGGGTGGAGGGAGGGTTGGGGTCTCGGAGAAGGGGCGGGGCAGGGCAGGGCAGGGCCTTGGGGAAAGGGTGGGGCAGGACAAGGGTGTTTGGATTTGTGCAGTTAGAAAGTTGGCAACCCTGGGCATTGTGAACCTGTGGAATGCGGTGACTAGCTGCCATGTTGTTCTGCTGGGTTCCCTGCCACTGAATCGAGTGACTGAGTATCCACAGGAAATAAAGTAAGCGAAAGATAGGGGCGTAAAGGTGAACTGAACCACTTTTAAAATGATGTATTTTGCCATATGGCCTGATTCAACGATCATCGAAATCAATGACAATCTTTCCACTGACGTTAGTGGGCTTTGGATCAGATCCTATTTGATGCAGATAATGCGGCATTAGTTAGCAGGAAAAGCAATTCTATATTGGTAGTCAAATTCCCAAGCAAGCTCACTTAGGACCTCGGTAGGTTTGCATGAAGTTTCATATATGCTCAACTGCCAGAGACCTAGGGAAGTACGATGTGCCCTGTACACAGCATTTATCCATTTTACGACGTCTGCGATCCCAAGTCAGATGCAAGAGGGAATGTAGGCACAGGGTTAAAAATTACACATAATCATGATTTAAATCATTAAACTACTCAGCACCTGGAACCCTGGTGAGGTCATATTTAGAGATTAATCAAATATATATTTGAAAATCTACTTCCCTTTACTTATTTGCCAGGATCAGAGACTAGGGGACATGTAAGAGCTACAAAAAGATAATTAACTGAAATAGGCAACATAGGTTCTAAGAACTGACACATGTTGTTCTGTTTTAAACTGTAAAAGTCTCCGTAACTGTTGAGACTACACAAGTATTATGTGTGGTGAAGGATTGTGAAAATTAAAAAACATTTTTTAAATGTATTTGCCAAAGCTTTTTGGTTCACCAGCCTTTATCGTTGTTTCTGCTGGAATGCAATGGGAGTTGGTATGACGTTGTTCCCACCATATAACTTCTCAAAGTACAGACAATTGATGCAAATGATGCTACCCATTAGCAATAAATGCTTTCACCGTCTCCAACTCCATAAATCTCTAAACATCACAAAAAGCTACTTCTTAGTGCCTCCCATGAGAGATTAGAGATGGGACTTCCATGGACACAACTGGTAGTAGTAAGTAGGGGTTTTTTTTTCCCCTCTCGCTCTCTTTCTTTCTTTAATAGCTGTTTTGGGAATGGACATTTGAAAAAAAAACATTGAAAATTAAATCCACTTCCCCTTGCAGTGTGTTGTTTCTCTTATATTGTTTTTTAGATAGATATTGTCCCTGAAGGAAATTAATCTTGGAGATGATTTTTCTGTGATTTGCACTCCTTGTTATTTTTCAGGTCCTTTCTGCAAATGCTAGGAGAGAAAATACAGCATAAGAGTCCCTTGACTTATTGATTTAGTTTTAAGTGATTATTTGCATTTGTGGTACAAGAGGATACATCTGGAAACACACACACCTGACTGAAACTGCCTGCACAAAGTATAATACAAGGTGGGAGATTGTGCCAGGGTTTATAAAAGAATACATGTAACAAATGGAAGATACTGTCCCCCTTTATCCTGTTCTCTATATGCTAAGGGCCAAATTCTACTCTCAACTTCATTGTTGCCAATCCCCAGTGACCCCAAATTAATAGAGCAGATAGCGGAATTACTTTATTTCAATAAAAGTTCCTTGCCCACACTTTAAAATATCTCTCTCTCTTTCACACTGTAAATAATGAAGCCACCCACCCACTCAGTGGTGGTCTTCAGAATCTCCCTGTCTCTCTCTTTTCAAAATCAGGCTTTGGAACCTGGCAGAATTCATGGAAGAAAGAAACATGGCCACTGCCCAGGACCCCAGAATCAGGTTCAGTCCACTCACAACAGCTCGGCTCTCTAACTCCAGCCTGCCCAATCCCACATGGATGCTGCTTCCAGAGGCTTTCGCTGTGATGCAGCGTCAGCGTTGTGTCCAAGTGGGAGCCGATATATTTTAAAGTTCCAAAGAGCATCGTTAATTTGAGGTGGAAACCGAACATGAGGCACTGTGCAACCCGATCTCTCCTAGTCAATTGGCCAGCATCAATCCTCCCACGCCCCAAAGCCTTCAGGGAAAAAACATGAGGCTGTGGGGGCAGAGGGGGTGTGGGGACTCAGGACTGGGTGTGGGGGGGCCTGAGTGGTGACAACAAGCACATTTTTCATGGAGACCTAGGTGAGCTCCTTTAAAGTCTCCCAACCTTTTCTCTGGTGAGTAGTTTTCAGTATAGCAATAGCAGGAGCTGCCTATGTCACTTATCTCCAGCAAGTCGTTTTCTGCAGTTTTCGCTCCAGTACAGCTGCGAAGTATTAATGGAATAATACTTAACTGCTACTAGTGAATGGGGCATTCAAAGATGCATTAATTCATGCTGCCAGGTACAGTACAGTCTTAATTATCTAGATATCAATAATAATTACACACTAACTGTGCTTGTCTTATAAATCACATTAGGGGCCTTACTCGCTGTTGGCCTGGTCCTTGCGTAGACGTTTCTGCCAGTGCAAAATGAGCGTAAATTATTATTTGTGTCGCGGTAGCACCTAGGGACACCACCTTGTGCTAGGAGCTGTACAAACACAAAACAAAAACACCAACCCCAAAGAGCTTACGACTCAAGAAAGTAAATAGTTACAGATCAAAATGACAGCATTACACAAACTCTGCTCTGGTGTAAGTGATGAACAAGGCAATGGAGAATCAGGCCTTCTGCCTTGGACTCTTTTGTAAATTAATTTTATTCTCATCAAGTCTGAAGAATACGCAGTATATGTCTCAGTATGTTCACCTGAATGTCTTTTGTTGTACGCATAGCCCTTAGTTAGACTCACTCCCAGTGAAATCAAGGGGAGTTTTTCCCAACTAAGTTTAAGCCACGCTAAAAGAGTCTTTGTCGCTCCTTTAGTGGCTAGTCCACATAAGAGGATAAGAGTCTACTACATCTGACAGCTAATGGAGTTATGCCTTTAGCTTATGGCTTTATCACTGGCAGTTGCACGTTCACACCCTATTGCTGGCCCTGGGAGGTTATTACCTGAGGTCTGAGTAAAAGCCAGGTAAGTGTCTCAGACTCAGACCCAGTGTGAATGCAGAAGCTTTAGCAGACAACAACTTATTGCTCTTATCCAATTCTCAGCACAGCAGGAGAGGATGTGCACACTTTTTACATGCTTTTTGCATAATACTTTGGGTTCTATTTTCATCACAGCTTCATCCAGCCCACTAAGAGAGAGAAGGGCCTCTCCATGGCATTGCCACTGGTCCTGCAGTGCCACCTCAATCCAAGTGGAACCTTACAAAGGCTAGCAGTCCTTCTCTGCTTCCTCGCGGCAAGCAGCCCTCGTGCCTGCTCTATAATACATGCGGCCTTCTTCCAGCACTTCCTTCCCGGGCTAGTGCTACTGAGATGTAGGCTTCTTCACACACTTCAAAGTTGTTTTTCCTCCCTCCCCTGTGGTTATTTTCTCCTGTCTCTGGGTGTGATACAAAGCAGACACCCTTTCCAGGCTTACCCTCTTGCTTTCCCTTCTGCTTTATGGCCCTGCTCCAAAGTCCAATTCGCTCATTTCCATTGACTTCCCTGGGCTTTGGATCAGGCCCTAAACCTACTTATTAATCTGATCCTGCCTGCCTAAGTCACCAGGAAGTCTGTCTTCTGTTCATACTTCAGCAGGGTTGCAATGGGGCAGGGATTTTTTATCCATTAGGAAAGGAGAGCTAATCTGTCTCGTCCATGCTCCTTTGACCATCTGCCCTTGTGGACCAACACTGGTTTCCAAAACTTTCCTTTCTTAAGCTCACAGGGCACTAGCTTTTTGTTGCTGTCCGAGCAAACCCGTTGGGCTCAGTCCTGGCTTTCGTAGTCTGTGGAGAACTTGGCAGGAGCTGTACAGTTAAGGATTATATCTGTGTAAGGCATAAT
The DNA here is from genome assembly GCA_033296515.1 of Macrochelys suwanniensis. Classification (NCBI taxonomy): domain Eukaryota; kingdom Metazoa; phylum Chordata; order Testudines; family Chelydridae; genus Macrochelys; species Macrochelys suwanniensis. Next base: position 105,495,205 of record CM065782.1, on the reverse strand, counting down.
GCCTCCAGGGTCGTGCATGTTTACTGACAACCTTTGCCACACTTGCATTCCCCTTCCAATGCTACCCTGGAATGGGGACAGGGCCATGGTGACAGTCCCACTGTGTCCCCACACTGGTCTGTGTAGCACTACTAGAATGCACAGGGAGCACAAGGGTACCTTCTGGCAGCTTCCTGCACATGGCCACTAGGTGAGGAAAGGAATGTCTAGGCCAGGGGTCAGCAACCTTTCAGAAATGGAGGGGGGGGGAGGGATAGCTCAGTGGTTTGAGCATTAGCCTCCTAAACCTAGGGTTGTGAGTTCAATCCTTGAGGGGGCCACTTAGGGATCTGGGGCAAAAAGAAATCTGTCAGGGGACAGTACTTGGTCCTGCTAGTGAAGGCAGGGGACTGGACTCAATGACCTTTCCAGTTCTAGGAGATTGGCATATCTCTATTTATTTTATTTTATTTATTTAAGTGGTGTGCCGAGTCTTCATTTATTCACTCTATTTAAGGTTTCACGTGCCAGTCATATGTTTTAATGTTTTTAGAAGGTCTTGTATATTATAAGTCTATAATATATAACTAAACTATTGTTGTATGTAAAGTAAACACAATGTTTAAGAAGCTTCATTTAAAATTAAATTTAAATTAAAATGCAGAGCACCCCAGACCGGTGGCCAGGACCCGGGCAGTGTGAGTGCCACTGAAAATCAGCTCGCATGCCGCCTTTGGCATGCGTGCCATAGATTGCCTAGGTATTCTTGCTACCGTAAGGCTATCCCTGGGTAGATGTAATTTGGCTCTTTAATGTTTAATGTTTAATTTGGCTCTTTAGTGCATTTGGCTAAGGCCCTTTGGACTGAGTCTCTCTGAAATGATCCAATAGCCAATGTCACTATCAGTGAGCCCAAGTCAAAATTTGGATCCAGAGCAATCCATTCCCAGCCGCACTGCTATGTTTGGACCCAAGAGTTTGGTTCAGGTTCATCACTAATCAATGATAATCGTACAGGTGTTTAGACACTATGATGGTGAAGTACCCTGGGAAAGTATCAGGGAAAGAAATACTTTATTATGGACAAAAGTGTGTTATAAAAGGGAACTTTTAATGAACAATGTAAATATCATATCTTCCAACTGCAGGCTTTAAAAAAAAAAAACCACCACAACTAAACCAGGTCTGGGTATTTGGTTTTTGGCGAAGCACGTCTGCTTTTCCCTTGTCAGGAGGTGCAAGTTGATTTCTGGAGCCAGGAACCCCTCTTTTTGGCTAAATACCTATTTCTTTTTTCTTTTAGTAGCACACCATCAAGGAGCAAAGCTGAGCAGAGATGAATTATGTGTGGCGGAACTGGGGGCTTAATGAATAGAAGACTTATAGAATTCACTTGACGTTGGCACATTAATACATGTCTTCCTGTACACTGAAGGTAAGGTCTATGATTTTCTCACATAAAGGTGGTGGTGGAGGGGAGGAGGATAAAACCCTCAAGACTCAGACCGTAAGGTTATTTAAGCAGTTTGATCATTCTGTTCAAAAGACATGGGAATGAACCAAACCTAGATGTAGCAGGACATTGTCAAGGTGGAGGGGAGCCAAACTTGATGTACTTTCTTTGATTTATAGACTTGCCAGTGCTTGTAACCCGTTGAACTATGGAATGTATGTTTTTCAGAATAATTTTACGCTTGCTTTTATTTTAAAAGATAAAAGTGGAAGTGTCAATAACCCAGCTCTCCTGAGCAATTCTAGAGCAACAAACCTAAACCCAAAGCTGGCTTAGTGAGTCTGGGCCCCCATCACCAGTGTAGGAGACATGGAGTGAATACCATATATACTCTTAGTAATGGCAAATGTTTTTGTATTTCCCCTGGTTGCATAAGTACTGCATACTAGAAGTGGAAATCTGTTTAAACAGAGCCCTAGATCTGTAAATAAGTGTACATTAACTTACTTCTCACACTGATCCAATATTATAGAAAACTAGTTTGTTTATCAGGTTTGATTGATTAAGATTATGATCCAAAATCCATGAGTCAGGAATGTATTGTACACATGACTTAACAAGAAAGAAGGATGAGTTATACAGATGCTTAGCTACATGTGAGGGAGATTTACTTTAAAGATTGTGTGCCTTAACAGGAAAATTATAATCATGTTGTTTCATTAAACAAAGCAATTGTGCAATTTCCCAAGGCAAACTGCTTCTTACTCTATTCACTAGTATTAAGAAGAAGTCGTCTTGTTACCATTGATTAGCACCAGACATCCACTCACTGTTTGGCACAGAGCAAGTTCATTCATAATAGAAAAGCATGGCCATTCTCAGAATAGGTTTTGCAGTGACTGACTTGGCAAAGGTAAAACATGGAAAGCATTTCTGCCCAATGTCAAGCATTCACCTTCTGACAGCTCCAAAGGATGTCTACCCTTCAAGTGATGGCTTGAGCCCCACACTCCCCAAGCCGCATCATCAGAGATGTAAGTGGATGTGCATGGGTGAAATGCGAGATAAATCATTTCCATAGATTGCTGAGCAATGGAGTAACACACAGGAATGCTGATGCACCAGAAATTCATCATGAACTGATAACCAGTAGTAGTGAGAGAGGAGGAGGAAATATAACAGCGGAGAAACCTAAAGTTCCACGGTGCATCTCTTGTAGTGTTGAAGACTCCTCCAATCCCTCCTCCCATCTGCCCATCTCACTTCATTACAAACAGCCCAGAGAGCTGTCATGGACTCTCTTAGCACATACACACACCACTCCCCAGAGCTTGGTAACTATCTAGCATTGTCTCTTTGATAGGCATGTAGGAAACAAATGAGGAAGAGAAGATGGCTGAAGGGTCCATTAACATTGTTAGGTTAGATGCGTTGACAATAAGTCGATTCTTTTTGACATGACTGTCGCAGTAATGAAGGTACATTTCTGGATGACTCTTCTTAATGTACGATAAGATATGGATGGCCTGTGTCTTTCTGACACATGTCCAGTATATCAAAGGGTGGCAAAAGAAAAGATTGTTTTATTGACACACTAATAGGAGATAAAGTTTAAGATTAATGATGCTGCTGCCTTTTTCCTGTCTTATTTTTGAGAGGATGGGGGCAGATCCTCTAGAGAAGAAAGAATCAGTATTCTACCTCCTGAAAGAAAAATCAACGCCCACCAAGATCCATAGTAAAAGGTCCCTCTTTTCTCTAGAGTCTGAGAAAAGACATTCACAGGGAGAATGTGCGAGATCTTGAAAATCATTCTACAATTCTCCCTCTTGCTTTGGCTGCAGTGCTTGAAGTGATCCTTTGCCAGATTCTTTGTTGATTCATAAAAGTGATGTTTTACTGCAATGAGAAAATATACAGCGGGGCTGCAGTGCAAACAGAAGAAAGCAATGCACGGCTGGGGAAGAGTATGGCTGCCTCAGGAGGAAGAGAGGTTTCAGTGCGTGTCTTACTGGTGTAATCAGTGGTGTGAACAACAGTCTGGGATGGGATGGAAGCAAATGAGAAATGCTTTGTGATTCATCCTTTTTTCCTTGAAAAATCCATGGACTCAGGATCACCCTTACTCTGCATTCTGCACTTACTGATACTAGATACACTAGAACATTATTGTCTCATTGTTTCCTTGTCTGTATTCACCTGCTGTCTCTTGTCATACACTTACACTCTAAGAGCTTTGGGACCATCTTTTTCTTCTGTTTGTACAGCACCTTGTACAACACAAATTATTTTTAATTATTATTAAGTATTATTAATAATAAGAATAACATCAGAACATAAGGATGTAAGATATTATGTCTGACTAATTTTAAAATATTCTTCATAGTATTGTTTGGCAGCAGGGTAATTCCAATAGGAAAACTCCACATAATTGGTGTATAAATGAAGGCAGCATAGAAAGGAAATTATAATCCCACCAATTTTACCATTTGGCTTTTCCATTTGTTGTATTTTGTAATGAATATCAAGTTTATATTTCATAAACTGTAGCAGGAGGGGTCCAATTCCCTCCCATCTTTAGATTCATGAAGATACGCAATGTTTCCCTTGGGTTAGCTCAGAGGAATGAGAAGCAGGATTCCTGGGTTCTGTTCTGCACTTTGCCACTGACTCAATGCAGGGCCCTGGGCGTCGGCATTCCTGTTTAACAAAACGCAGCCTTCAGTTTATTTAGCGGAGTGACCTAAGTACTGTCATGATGAGAAACAAACATGTCGCGTGTTGATTAGAGATAGGTAAAAACCAAAAGCTTAAAATTAACACCTCCAAATTTCAGGATGGTTCAGGCTTGAATTCCAAGGTCAGAATTCACCAGTGTGGTTTGATTCCACATTGATGCTAAAACCAGAGAAGGGCCCAGGTCTCATTACAACAGCTGCTTTCCTGGTATTTCAAGACAGCGGAAATCTCTCATGACACCCAATCTCTTGAGATTTCTGCTGCTCTTGGACCAAATTTTAGAAGAAAAACCAGGACTGGAAGGAGTTTATATCCCGCGTTGCAAAAAAGTGTCCCAAACACAATGATGAACTTTCAAGCAGCAATGTGCTAAGGTGCAATAAGTGCAACTTTCTTTGAACAGGGCTGCAGCACATCGGGCAGTGAGTCTGAAAACACGTGGAATATTTGTATGGGTTTACTTTTAATTCTGACAAAACCCCTTTTGCAGATGGGATGAGGAGGCAAAGATTAAACTAGGCTCTGGGGTTCAGACTGAAGATCAAAATGAGAGCTAAGAGCCATATCTGACATCTCCTACACAGTTGTCCTTGCTAGAGTTTGGCCTCCGACGGTGGAAATATCATAAGATCAGCTGTTCTAACAAGTTTTCTGCCTAGATTTGGCTTGGATGAAGCCCCAAAAGAAAAATGGGTCTTCTCTGATTTTTAAATCCAACCTAGGCCTAAGACTGTTGAGATGGGTTCTGATCTAGGGGTTCCAAATCTACAATTTACCTCCCCCTACACTGAAATTCTAACCCCAGTCATCTCTCTGCCCCATTTGCCTAGAGGTTTGGAGTCCCAGTTTGGGTCCACATCTGAATTTAAGATGCAATCCCTAATCATTGAGACAAGGAACTGGAATTCTGAGCTGAATTGCAGCGCTAGCACTAAGTAGATAAGCAACATGAAATCATAGCTACCTGACCTGCTTACACTAAAAGGCCTTGGAAAAAAATCAATTAATCAATTTGTTTATGGAGGCAACGTAGCAACAGGGAGCACATGAAGCTGATTGGGTGACTCTGTTAATAAGGAAGTTGAATTGCATAGACAGTTGCATCAACTGATTTCAAATTTTAGGCTATTGATTTTCATTAAGAAGATTCATTCCCATCTACCCTCCCTCCCAGAGAAAGAAACACTTTCCCTTTTATGTCTAAGTAGTAACATACTGCGATTAGGAATTACCCAAGTTACCATTTCAAGAAAGTGATTTCAATGTATTGGGGCATCATAAAACTGTGCTAAAACTGAAGCCAGGCTTGTCTGCTACCCTAATTTTTTGTAGAGGCAGTTCAGCAAATAGCTTTACAGAAGGGTTTAAAAAGAAAATTATCTGTTTAAAATGAACTTGGATATTGGTAAACTTTCTATCGTGGATGTATGTGTATAAGTTGTGTTCATATTCCATACAAGACAGCTGGGTGAATTTCCAGAAAGCTTTATGCTTATAATTTATAAAATAAATGTAAATATTATCCTGGGTATATTTTAGAATATATTTTATAAAATAGTGTGTAATGAATGGACTGGCTATAAATATGTACAGTATCTTCCACTTATTCACTTCTTTAGGCCAGGTTCTGGGGCTTCTCCGCTGGTTGCCTTTCTTATGAGGACTATCACAGATTTCTGGTGCCATCTGTTGAAAAGTACAGATCTGGAACTCCTTATTTCAGTATGTGGCACTTCTGGAGAGGCAATGATCCCCTCTGGAAGCAGAGATGCTGTGATAAAGCGTCAGTGGCATGCTTTGGTGACCCCGAGCTGTAGCGCATTCCAACAGATGGCATTATATTAAGTATCAGAGGGGTAGCCGTGTTAGTCTGGATCTGTAGAAGCGCCAGAGTCCTGTGGCACCTTATAGACTAACAGACGTATTGGAGCATAAGCTTTCATGGGTGAATACATCTGAAGAAGTGGGTATTCACCCACGAAAGCTTATGCTCCAATACGTCTGTTAGTCTATAAGGTGCCACAGAACTCTTTGTCGGCATTATATTAGGAGCTTCTGTGAGGAAGGTATGATCGGGATTGTATGTGGAGTTTTTCCCTTCACTTCACTGGGGGAAGGATTGGATTCATAATTACAGTCTCAGCTGGGCCACCTCTGCTTTTAGGAAGTTAGTGATGTGTCTGGTTCACTTATGGGCTTGTCTTGCTGGATGAATGGCCATCACAGCTGCACATTTGCAGCTGCATTTCCATTCAGCATGGTTGCTATGGGCTGATCATCTGGGCCATGCAATTGTTTCTTGACTCCATTCGTTACTCAGCATTGCGGAAGCTACACAGAACAGTGCACTCAGTGTCAAAAATCCGGACATCTTTTTGGTGAACCCAGCTCAGATTTGGGGTTTGTAACACACCCAGCTTGCATGATTCACAGAGCCCGACAGAGGGAGCTCTTCTTTATGTTCCCTCTCACGCATTTATACAGAGGTAGGCCCCACCCAAACCCCCACCTCCAAACACCCCCCGAATTGGGGAACAGTTGCATCTGAACTTCACCACTTCCCCAGTCTTTCTACAGGGAACCGCTAGAACTGTGCGTCAGCCCTAGCTGTGGAAATTTCTGATCTGAGTCCAAATTGTATGGTTCAAACCCAGATGCAATTTTATATTTTATATATATTTTATACTGCAGAACCAATTTCCTTGATCCATGAGTGATGGATACTTCAACTCTTTGCTAGTTTCTTTTGGATTCTAAAGTATGACCGAGAATTGTTGACTTCTTTGGGAATGAAGACACAGTTTCCATCCTTCCACATCCAGGAGATCAATTCAGATCCAGTCACGCTTGCACAATATATCTGCCCTTTACAGCTTATTCAAAACATAACCTCCTTGCTGTGGTCCTAAAGCTCCCTTGGTCCACTGATATACAGGGTACAGCCTAGCTCACCCCATGGGCTTACCACTAAACTAAAGTGGGTTTCTGAGTCTAAGGTGACTTTGCAGTCTTCTCTGGGGGCCTGATACGATATCCTTTGAGGTCAATGGGAGTCTTTCCGCTGACTGCATAGGCACTAGATTGGGCCCCAAGGGGAAATTCACCTTTGTGCAGAGACGCAATGGAGGCCTGTGCATCACTTAAATCACCGTAAGACCTGGGATTTAAATGGTGCTTTGTGTTGGCCCTCTCCACCAGGGTGAATGTCACTCAAACAGAAGGAGAGAGAGAGAGAGAGAGAGAGATTTTTAATTCAAGCTCCAGCATGTACATTTACGCACTGATTTGGAGGACTGTGGCCAATGACATTGTAAATCACAAGGCTTCAAACCAGCAAAGAGGATGACATAAGCCATTTCCTTTCTAGCCTGCTTACCTACCAGGACCCAAAGCATTCTGAAGACTGTGATGTATAAATGTAATCTCTCCTTTATGGGTGATCAAAGTTTCACCTGATTTATAACTCATTTTGTCAATGATTTCTTCGGGATCTTTGCCTCATTTATGCTCTTGACCTTGTGACCTCCTCATACTTTTATTTAGATCTGGGCTCCCTCTGTGACAGTGACATTCAATGTCACTCTGCCGAGACTGCAAGGGCAAAAGGCAAGGAACCAAAGGCAAATGCTAGATGCAAAAAATATGTGTTTGAAAGAAGAATAAACACAGGGATATGTGAATGTTTAAAGTACATTATCACCCCATGTTGATTTACTTCAGGGGCCTTTTTATTTACTGAACAATGTACAAGTATCTGAATATACAGCTTTTGATGGAGCAAAGAGTTGGTACTGATAATAGCAGCAAAAATATTTGCTGTAAATGTCATGTCACGCCTCATCCATAATATGATTTTTTCCAGATGGTTATTTTTTCAAATTACTGAATGGAAAAATATGTCTTAAGACAAGTACACATAAAAATAATTATCTTTCCTATTATTCCTTTTTTCTCTACATTCGTTAATGCACTGCTGCTTACCATCGAGTGATATGCGGAGGGAACCGTATACATCAAGACATCTGATGAATAATACAAGGCCATGCATACATAATTCTTCCCTGACAGTAGAGCTGACCAGGAACTATTTTATTATATAAACTGCAAAGGTGTGCAATAGCCCTAAATTCTTCAAGGTGGCTTTGAAGACCAAAATAACCCATTGATAAGTGGTAGACTGACATTCAAACTGACTCAACACCAAGCAACCTCCTCCCTCCCCACCACCTCTTTTGTTAGGTGGGACATAAACTTGGTCTCCTGATCCTCAGTGACCTCAGCTTGCAGTCCCACCCAGCAGAACACTAGGACCAGTGTCTTGGTCCTGATTTCAGCTTATTGTTCTCAGTGGTCCATGAGACTATCCCAGGTAAAGGTGATCTCTTCTGTGAAATAAGATTAATCCTTGCAGTGAGAGGTGTTCTTTTCTGGGGCTGGTGGGAGGCAATCTGGCCTTCACAGAGCAATTTAAGATCCAGTTCTTCAGGACATTATTTTGCTGATTCTGTGGCAAGGGAGAAGTAGAATCTCTTTGCCTCCTTCATGGCAGTAGCATGGGTTTGTAGAAACTCCTTATGCCAGAGTCCACATGTTTGATGCACCATGCTGATGCTCGAGTGTTCTTCCTTCCCAGTTTTTCTGATATAAGTCTTCTAAGAATTATGGTGCCCTTTGTGGGTTGCGGGGTTGGAGAGGGCATGTCAAAGCTGGGACAGAGCCCAGAAAGTGGTGCTTTATTAGTTCTTCCATTCCCTGGCCTCTTGGTTGGTTAGAGTTTGCTATAAGTGCATTTTATATAAGTAAACCAGCCTCTGTTCCAGATGGCTTCTAGATAGCTAATGTAAGACTGATTTTTTTTTAAAGGCTCCAGAGGTGATCCTAGCAATTACAGGCAAATTGGTTGAAACTATAGTAAATAGCAGAATTATCAGTCACATAAATGTACATGATATGTCGGGAAGAGACAACACAGCTTTTGTAAACGGAACCCATGCCTCACCAATCATTTAGAATTCTTTGAGGGGGGGTCAACAAGCATGTGGACAAGGGGGATCCAGTGGATATAGTGTACTTAGATTTTCAGAAAGCCTTTGACAAGGTCCCTCACCAAAGGCTCTTAAGCAAGGTAAGCTGTCATGGGATAAGAGGGGATGTCTTCTCGTGGATCAGTAACTGGTTAAAAGATAAGACACAATGTATAGGAATAAATTATCAATTTTCACAGTGGAGAGATAAATAGTGGGGTCTCCTAAGCAGTAGCGTAGGCAGGGGAGGAGCAGGGGGAGCAGCCGCTCCCCCTCTGAGCAGAAGTGGTGCCTTAAAAAGGAAGTGACGCCTTTTTGTAGCAGAGCTTCTTTTTAAGCGCCGCTTCTTGCATTCACCCGGTGGTGCTCTGGGTCTTCAGCGGCATTTTGGCGGCGGGTACCACCGAAGACCCAGAGCGAGTGAGGACCCACCGCCGAAGTGCCGCTGAAGACCCTGAGCGCCGCCGGAGGCGCTGCCAGGTGAGTACAGGGGGAGCCTGGGGAGGCACCTTTTTATAGCACCACTCCCCCTGTGCTCCGGACCTGCCTACGCTACTGCTCCTAAGGATCTGTACTGGAACTAATGCTGTTCAACATATTCATAAATGATCTGGGAAAAGGGGTGAACAGTGAGGTGACAAAGTTTGTAGATGATACAAAATTACTCAAGATCGTTAAGTCCAAAGCTGACCGCAAAGACTTACTGTACAAAGGGATCTCACACAACTGGGTCAGTGAACAACAAAATGGCAGATGAAATTCAGTGTTTATAAATGCAATATAATGCACACTGGAAAATATAATACCAGGTATGCGTACACAATAATGGGGTCTAAATTAGCTGTAACCACTCAAAAATGAGATCTTGGAGTCATTGTGGATAGTTCTCTGAAAACATCCACTCAATGTGCAGTGGCAGTCAAAAAGCTAACAGAACGTTAGGAACCATTAGTTTTAGATTTTGCAAGATTCCCAGAGTTTTGAAGGCTGGATCATGGTGGTGGTTTCTTCTTGTCTCGCAACAGAGAAAAATCCTACTTCCAACCAGTGGATGAAGTGGTCTGACTGGGAAAGATCTAACCTTGACTTACTTGTGTTCATATTCAGCTTGAGGATTCAAGTCCACTGTATGGCTTGGGTACCTTTTCCTCTGGTTATGTCTTGTGCAAGGATCATTTTACAGAAGCATGATGTAGCATTTGCATTGTGCTATGCCAGTTTTCTACACCTGGCCAGGAAAGGAAATGCATCACAGACTATACCCCCATGACTACATCTCTGTTTTACATAACCCAATCTATCTACAGCCACATCAGTCTTTGGCCCATTACACGGAGCATCAGAAAATGTTTGGCATAGCGCCCCCTGTGTGTTTTTCCTGAGAAGGTATTCAGCACAAGTTACATTTCTTTCCTCTAAAGCATACGGCCCAGTAGACAAGGGGAGTGGGCCCCATGAATGGAAACGCTGTTATAGGCACAGTATGTTCTTGTGTATTAATGCCATGTGTCTTGCAGAATGACAGCTTTTCCAAGCCAGCAGTGGGTGTATTGTTTGAGAATACTGGTTAACGTAAGCTGGAGACTGGCTTTCTAATTTAGGACCTGAATCTGCTAGGTGCTGAGCACGTCTTGCAAGGTACTAAGCAATCTCAGCTCCCAATTACTCTGGTGGGAGTTGAGGGCTCTTGGCATTTTGCAGGACAGAGCTCTTAATGCAAACCAGTGAGTGAAGTATGAGCCTAGCAATTTCTCTTAAAAAAAAAATTGGAAAGGGGATAGAAGGGCAGAGTTCAGAGTGGTTTCAGATTCCCATAATAACAACGAGGCTCTACTCTTTCCCAAACACTTGCACATTTCCTTAGAAACAGGTGACAGACATCTGCGAGGCTGAGTTCAGGGCTGGAACAACCCGGGCCTCACTCAGTTGGTTGTGGGTGTTCCGTTCTTATAACAGTGAAAAAGATGCAACTTAAATAGTTCCAGACAATGCAGCAATTTGTTGCCAGAGTAATAGGTGTCACTTTTCACTGGAAGGATATAGCAAGCATTCTGGGTCTGAAACTTGGGCCAGTGATATCTAGCAACACCCAGGACAATCCAAACAGGTTAAATAAATTGAGTAGTGCCTCATCTATCCTTCTTCCCGTCACACACAGACCTGAAATTAAGAGACTACAGTGCCATTCACTGAATCGCATTGAGTTGCTTCAGTGCAGGGTACAGCATCCACTGGAGTGGAGTTAGAGGGAAGAGATGGTTGAGATGTCTTTATACAAGTTGATGCTCTCCTGAGCCAATGCAAATTCCCCCAAACTGGTGGGCTCATCACTTGCACTGCAAAAGAGGCAGGTGAATGTTATGAAATACACTGAAATTACCTGCCTTCTGAGTGAGGGGTAAACACAGCTGTCAGCATCTCAGTTTGTTTGAGGTGCAAATAAAATAACACTTTGCACTTCTTGTTTGAGGATCTCAAAGCACTTCATAAACAATTGGGGTCAGATTGTGACCTCACCAAGGAGTAACCCCTTACATCTCTGCTCAGCCATGTTAACCCTTCTCATGTTGCAATACTCCGTCCCCAAGGTGCAGGGAATGGCTGGAGCCTTGGATGCGACCATTATACAGATAATAAATAGCAGTAGTAATACGGGATCGGTTTTTCAAAAGAGATCAGACCACAATGGAGAATTCACCCAGCCATTGAGAACAGTGGGAGCCACTGAGTGCTGTGCACTTCTGAAATTCTGGCTAACTTCCTTTAGTCCCATAAGGACCCAATCCAACCCCACTTAGGTGAGTGGAAAGCTTCTCGGTGACTTTAATGGTAGTTGGGTTGGATTCTATTTGAGGGGCAGCATTTGTAAGGAAGGTAACGTAGTCCAGTTGCCAGGATGATGGGCTAGCCCTTAGGAGACATGAGTGCTGCTCCTTGCTCTGTTACTGGCTGACCTTATGCCTGTTAAGTATCAGAGGGGTAGCCATGTCAGTCTGGATCTGCAAGAGCGACAAAGAGTCCTGTAGCACCTTATAGACTAACAGAGGTATTGGAGCATAAGCTTTCGTGGGTGAAGACCCACTTCATCAGACGCATGTGGTGGAAATTTCCAGAGGCAGGTATAAATATGCCTGTACCTGTTACTTCATGTCCAGAGGCAGGTATAAATATGCCTGTACCTGTTACTTCATGTCCAGAGGCAGGTATAAATATGCCTGTACCTGTTACTTCATGTCCAGAGGCAGGTATAAATATGCCTGTACCTGTTACTTCATGTCCAGAGGCAGGTATAAATATGCCTGTACCTGTTACTTCATCTTTCTGTAGCTCAGTTTTCCCATGTGAAAACAATGGTAATGTGGAATACTTACCTCTTTTGTAATGCACTTTGAGATCTACAGGTGAGCTGTGCTACATGCGAGGTGGGGATTATTGTAATGAACGCCTGTGCCGAGTTTTGGCCACATCGTGGGCACCCCAAACTCTGCCTCTTGAATGTTATATTTAAGAAATGATCTGCCATCAGCATTACAAAAGAGCATAAATATGATTTCAAATTCAAGTTATAAATCCATAAAAGCAAAGAATTAAACACAGCACTCGCCTTTCAGTGAACAAGAACATGATAGTCATTAATTCAGCGCACATTCAATTACATTTACAATGTTTTTAGAAGAGAAATATTTTAGTTGGAAAGCATCATCTTTTATAAAAAAAAATACCATAGATGGTTTTAAACTCTACAGCTGTGGAAATCTCATTAGGTAGTTTTAGATCTGCTGGCATCTGGAAAAAATCATCCCTTCTAAACAGAAAAATATGTCATAAATGTCATAACGGGGTGTTGGAGAACCATATGAAATTACTTTGGTTCTTCAAATCCAAATCGAGGGGCTGAATTGTTAAAAATAAAATACTTGTGTAGGCTTTAAACAGTTTTTTTGTCAGGGACTGGTTACATGTAGTGAAGTACAACGTACCGAACACTGAATTCCTGCTCCAGGGAAAGCCAAGAGACTGGGACAGAACGTGATTTTATACCAGGCCTCTTGTCCCAAGGTATCCCAACGTGTTGCACAAAGCTGGGTTCAATCCAGGGAATGCAGGAGACTGGGTAGGCCTATGCAGCAACCCACAGCTCTTTGCACTGATTGACATCTCATACTCCACTCAGGACATTAGAGAGCAGCTTTTCAAAAGCATCTAAGGGCTCTGGAAGTCCTGCTCCTCGTGACTGCCTGTTTATACCCTGTGGCGGCTTTGAAAACTCTCAGCCTAGAATCTGCTGCAGAGCTTGAACCTACAAGGAGCTGTGCACCCTCAACAGTCAACACCAACAGATGTCAGCAGGAGCTGAGAGCATGCAGCCCATGCTGAGCTGAGCCCTCATTGGGGGTACGGACTGTTGGCTGCTATCCGGGGCTCTGTTTGATAAAGATCTGTAAGTTCTACATGGGTAGCCATCAGAGTCGGGCAGAAGGGGCCTCGGATTAATATACCTTCCAAAATATCCCCTACCAATATAGCATCTCTTCCTAGTCCTGATCGGCCAGGTTAGCCCATCGGTTAGCCCATCATATGCCCATCGGTTACGGCAGGTGTATGGCTGAGTGCTGGAGAGAGGCGAGCGCATGCTCATTCATAACACAGAGAAGGGCGGATCGGATTTTCACTCCTGTGCATGCCCCATTTGTTTGGGTTCTGGGCGGGATTGTGACTCAGAGTGCTCCCAACACCCCAGGGAAGGTGGCTTTGCCCTGCCTTCATTGCAGCACTGTGCCTATCAGTTGGTTGGGTTGCTACTTGGATGAGAGCTCTCCAAGGAACAACCCCCATAGGTGCTGTAGGGAGCAGTGTCCTGAGGATTCTGTAGGCGTCATTCTTCCTTGTGTTCAGAATTGGTGTAAAGAGCAACCAGGGGAGCCATTTGCAGTGTCCAATAAGGTGTTTTATTGGTCCTACTTAACCCAGGAATGATGCTACATATTATTGAGTGCCACCTCCTGGCACCGTATCTAAGGGTTATTTACATATCCACCAACAGATCACTCCTGTAACATTCTGAACCAATATGGAAACAATGCTCGAAGCCCTTAGGAGTGTGGAGCGGCCGCTAGTTTTGCAGGTGTGGCTACAGAGACCAAATTCCATGTTGGACAGCGGGATACTAGACTGCAGGGATCTGCCGGTTGCAATCACCGCCAGGCTTTGGTTACGGTTTGTGTTATTATAGAATATTGAGTTACAATTAATTTAGTTGCTCCATGCCAGTTACAAATGGGGATAACTCTTTGTAAAGTACTTCGAGATCTACTGATGAAAAGCATTATATAAGTGCTCAATGTTATTAATGTCAATAAGAAGATCGACAAGGAGGTAGAGCGCTGCTGAACTTGGTTTTGCTTGGATAACACATAAAACTAAGGCTCTGATTACCAATGGTCTTTGAATATCCCAAGACACTTTCTATAAGAGTGGGGGTATTAAATCCAGCGTCCTGGCCATATGTGAAATCTAAAATGTACACTCTCCTCTGCCCACCTAAAATTCTCCTACTGTTTCAATTGGGTATAGGGTTCTACTGCACTTCCAGGCCTGAATAGTTAAACTGATCATAATTGTCTCATTGTTACAGCTGTTTGTTACAGCCTTCTGGTTTTGTTACACTTCGATTGTAAGATCTTTAGGGTAAGGACTGTCTTTTGTTATGCATTTTGTAGGGTATCTAACACAGGGGGGTTGGAGCCTCCAGGTGCTACCACGGTTCAGATAATATTGTCTGTTTCCAAGCAAAAAATAAATACATTCAAAATTCTCCCCAGCTTTAGACCAGGCTGGGGAGACACCTCCTGCCAAACCCACCCCCCTTGGGATTCTGTAGATCATCCTCCTTTTCTCTTGGCAAGTTATGGCACCAACCACTTTCTTGCGCCTTCAGTTTCACCACAGCCAAGGAACAGATGGTAGCACAAAAAAGGAGCCACTTAAAGTCACTTTGTCCTGCTCTCTCTGTCCCCCTGCCCCTCATCACAAACCATCCATTTATTTAAATACCAAATGAGAGGAAGGGAAGAGTTTGTTTGCAAGGGAAATGCCAAATAATGTTTGTGTTTAAAAACTATGATATGCCTTTTAGTCCCTAGCCCCAATTCCCATGGGAAATGATGTTCAAATAAGCACAAAGAAACTATTCTTTTCTGACTAATGTTTTTATAATAGGGTTGGTGCCACTAAATGCAACCGGTGGTTCCCCCCAGCATCCATCCAGAATCGTATCGAAGTTCTAAAGGCTTCTCTCCTCCTATTAATGTAATATGTGTGTGTAAACTGAAATAGCATCCCCTAAGCATATGGGGCAAACACCTTTCCCAGCTCCTACCTGAGATACTCCACAGAGATGGATGGGGGAGGAATCTAGTCCCTAGCACACACACACATGGAAGGGAAGGAAAAGGGGATCCACATAGAAGTCAATCCTTCTCTCCCCAAGTCCACCCCACCCCACCTCACCTCAAGCACCCTCTGTGTATTGCTGTACAAAGAACCCCCGTAGATATGGGTTTGGGACTCTACAGGGTGTGGGCTTTTTTTGTGCCTCACCCCAAGTGTTGCCCCCATCTTGCACAGTGGGTCAGCACTGGGTGTGCTTTTGGGACCCTTTGCATCCCCCGAGCAGGACGACTCCCTTAGTGCACACACCGCTCCAGATGTTGGCCGATAGGTGCCAGCAGACTTATGCCAGAAAACCCATGAGTAGCCTGGGACGGAAGTTTTCCACCGTAATTCTACCTTGTCTCCAAACTGACAGAGAAGCTGCTCCACACACCCTAAAGAGCAGCCACCAAGAGGCATGGGGGTGGAGCCTCTGGGCTGTGAAGCATGGTTTGCCCATTTCTTTGTGCGCTGAATCACAACAGCAGGTACACTGCCACCCTCACTGACAAGGCACTTTTGCTAGAAACACAAATAATCTGCCCAGGTGCAGTGCAAAGGAAGGGGCCATTGTTGATCAGAACAGGGGCAGACGATAGTCCTGCAAAAATTCCCATTGACTTCTATGGCGCAGAATCAGATGTGCGATGCACTGAATTTCCTGTTACATCCATTGGGCTAATCCTGCCCTCTAGTGCACTGGTGTAAATCACTCCATTGAAGTCAATGGACTCACTCCTGATTTCGCTGAGAGCAGAATCTGGTCGGGATTTCTTTCTGTATTTCAGAGGCCGGGGGCATTGCCCACCCATCCCACCTGTTGCGGCGGTTGCTAGAGTAAGCAGCAGTTTTTATTGAACAGAATAGCTTGTAGTCATGAAAAGCCCGAGCAAACAGTTAAGTGCAGAGAACCTTCCTTTCGGATGAGTTCCCCTTAATTTTGGAATGCGTATGTTTGACATGCTAGTCCGTGGACCATTACATTTTTATATCCAGCATCTTGCATCTACAGAACTCAGAAATAGTGCACTGCAGAGCCAGTCCGCCCATCCTCTCCTTATAGCCCACTTTTCAAAAGGGCTCAGTTCCAGTTGTGACCCAAAGGGGCCAGAACGTCCAAAGACAAGGGCAAGATATTCTTACGGAAATTCAGGCCACCAGCATTTTCTGTACTTTTGCACAACAGTGTGTTGCTGTTTCATTTGCTAATCTTGATTCACACGCTTGACTGAAAACGAGTCATGTGACAGGACGTTCCCATCTTCTTTTGTTGGTAGATGGATGATGGCCTTGTGGCGAAGACTGTAGAGCAGGACTTGAGAAACCTCAATTCAGTTCCTGGCTCTGCCATGGATTCCTTGTGTGACCTTGCATATGTCTCCCCGTACCTCAGTTCCCCATTGGTAAAAACTGGGATAATAATCCTTTCCTCCTCCCCTCCTAGCCAATGCCTTTCTTGTCTGCATTGTAAGCTCTTCAAGGTAGGGGCTGTCTCCTACCATCTACAATAGGCCCTAATTTTGCATGGGGCCTCCAGATGCTACCCCAATGCAAATCTATACATTAATAATAGGTAGCTAGGTGGCCTGTGCACATCTGCCTCAGACAAGGTATGAAGAAAGGAGATCAAGAGACCCAGAAACTACATAGGGACCATGTCCCTGTCCCCACTCTCCTTGCTAGTTCTTTGCAGGTGCCGCTACAGAGCAGGGGCTGGTCATTCCCATAGCACCATCTGGAGAGCCACCGGACCAGGCCACATCTGCGGCCCAATTGCAGTTGTCTTCTGCCTCCCGCTCCTCCTTATGCATCGATTTGTGCAGCCAAGTACATGGTTGGGGCGCGAGTGTAGCCGACAGCCACTTTTTCCACTCATGCTTTACAATGGACCATCCCCCAACTGTGCCCAACGCGGTCCCCTAAGCCAAACAGAACAGCCCCATAGACCTCATCAGAGTGATGGGGATTTATGCCAACTGAGGATCTGGCTCCATGGTTGCAAAATGTCTTTAGCAACATTAACACGCTCTGAACTAAGTCCAGTGGCTAGATGGCAGAAGCACGGCTTGGCTCCTTGCTGTAGTAAACAGCCAACACACTGATATTATCTTAATCAGGCACAAGTCAGAGGAAGTCTCTGTGCAAACAGGTGCGTGCTAACAAGGAAAGCACTCATGTCACGCTGCTAAGTATTTTCGGGTGGCTGGTCAAGCGTAGCTGCCTTTCAAACTGCCTCGGAAGGAGAAATATTAATAAACTCCCTGCAGCATGCAGATTTGATTGAATTTCTCATGGATCATAGCTTGCCTGCAGCAGTGTGCCGTACCTGTCAAGCTAAGACATTGTGCCATAATTGTTCCTGATGCATTGTGTGCTAATTACCATTGCTGAAAATAATCTCCAAAGATTATGGCAGGCATCATAAATAACAAGCCGGTGGTTCGACACTGCATTATGACAAGGCCTCAATCGCTCTTATCTTTTACTGGAGTGGAGCTTGTGCATTAGCTTTACTAATGAATCTTTTTCATTTGTACAAGTGATGTTTCCATTTGACAATGACATGAACATAAAGTGGAGGTTAATTTACTCTATTGCGAGAGGTTCATTATTTAACCTGACATTGAGGACAAAACAATGTAGCCTAATAGACGGCAAATAGAAATTAGTTGTGATGAATTTTGCCATGTAACACTCGCAGGCTCAGCGGCAGTGTTTGGCACAAGCCGGTGAAAGGATGTGTTTTCCTTGCCAGTTACACCACTTCATCTCCTCTGTTCCAAAGGAAGATTTTTCCACCTCTCAGCACACCCGGAACCTTGTAAAACGCGATGGATTTACACTAACATCAAAAGCCGCTGGTACTAATGGCTCCGCATTGTCATTGTGTCAATTTTTATCAGATTAGTCGGCATTAACACTATGTCACCAATTGCCTTCCAAGTCAAGCTGCAGTGAATTGAATTGGATTCAGGTAGCTATTAGAATGGCCAATTTGAACACGAGAGCTTATCTCAGCTTTAAGCCGTTGACAAAAAGGTTTCGTCACTTTCCCAACATTTTCCGACATGTGTGCTCCGGGCAAGCACTGTCACATCCAGTTGCTGGTTCGGTTTATCCCCGTAGGCCTTAAAAATATATCTATCCAAAATTAATTTAACATCATCAGTGTGGTTTGAATCAAGCAAATATTTTCTTTGTTTATTACAGAAGTGCATTGTACTGCATTTCAAGAGGGTTTATTAATAGTTTGCAATGAATTAGCCGAGTGAATTGCAATAAATTATGCAGTCGTATTTATAGCACAGACACATTTTAGAGGACAAAAGTTGACCTTTCCCAGGCCTGAAACAGAGCAGGGGCAGGGGGTGTATCCATCATAACCCAGCCTTTCATGGTTTCATATCCTGGGTCTTTCAGCTCACAGAGAGCATAAAATGTACTGTCCAAATGCTAGTTTCGTTTGTTTACAAACTATGGGCTATATTCTTTAGGGCCATGTGACCCCTGCTGGGTTTGGTTCTTACGGGCCACAGGAAATGAACCCTGTAGCTTCTATTCAGAGGATTTTGCAGTTCAACAACCCCCAACTCCTCCTGATGCACTGAGCCAGCTCCGGGATCTATTTGCGCCACCAGGTATGTGGTTGGGATTCTAATGTAGCCGAAAGCCCCATTTTCCATTCATGTTTTCAAGGGAGCCACCTGCAAATTGTGGGCTGCGCGATCCCTGAGTCAAACCAGCACAGCCGCATAAACCTCAACTGTCCGGGCTGTTCTTTGCATTTTGGGTTTCTACACAGACCAGCACCGCTCCAAGAGGAACACTCACTCCACATGCATTTCCGCCGCACACTCTACAAACTCTGGAGCCACTCCCCAAACGTCCTTGGAGCCTCCCTCCACCTTACCTCAGCCATGTTCAGTGGAGGGTGAGGCTGATGGCTATCCTTCCCACTCCATTTTAGGGTGTGGATACGCCAGCTATCCCACCGTGCCATAGAAAGCCAGCTGGCAGGGGAATGCTTAGCAGCTCAAACTACTGAGGGGTGGGGACATTCCTTGTCCAAAGCCCCCGAACGAACTGCGGGGGGCAATGATCTTGATCAGGCCCTCCCCAAAAGACCACCGAGGGGGTTCCGTTACCTCGTGCTCACAGCTGACGCAAAGAGCAGCCACAGAAGCCATTTGCAGTGTGCAAGGTTTACTGGTCCTACAAAACCCGGGAACTATGCTACATGTTCTTGATTGCCAACTACTGGCACCTTATCTATTAACTTATTACTCACATATATACAGATAGACCTCTCCTGTGACACCTGGTTCCTCCTGACGTCTCTGGGTGACCACCCAGCACCAGAAGGGAAGGGATGAGGAATAGAATACCAGCCTACTCTGCATGCAACTAAGGTAACACTTGGGTTGGTCGTGGGAATGGGAGATGAGTGTGAGGGCCCCGCTGGAGGAAGGATTCCACAGAAGTTTGTAACCGTAAATTGACATGCAGACTTAACACAGAGGTACTGCATCCACAACTGAAACACAGCCTGTGTTGTGTGGCTACTCCGTACCGCGAGAGGAGGCGGGTGCTCTTTATGTAATCTACAAGGGCCAGATTGGCAAAGCTGGACTTATTCAGGTACTTGTAAGCACTTAATTTATGCACACGCGCACCGGGTGCGCAAATGAGGCATGTAACTGATATGTGCATGCACAACTATTTCATCTGAGCGAGAAGCTGGTATTTGTGGGGAGAATTTAGACACACAAAACTAATTTCACTTTGCAGAGCTGGCCTTGTATTAGGGAGTTAGCTTGCTGGAACTTACTTGCTGCCTCATTTTTAGGAAACTAGGAGTCAGAGGAATGAAGAACTACACAATCTAAGTTACTCAAATGGCCCTCATTCCCATGGTATCTTCAGTGTATTTACCTCACAACCTTCAACGTCGTCATCTCCAGAACACCCCTATATTTAGCCTCGACGCCCCACTATTATCCCCATTTCACAACGGAGAACTGAGGCGCCGAAGACCAGAGCGCTGCGGCGCATGGACATTCTGTTTCACGGAGGATTTCAAGATTTCAAAAATTATGATTTTTTTTGGTTCTGATTACGAGTAGAAACCTGAAACGTTCAATATTCTCAGTAAAAGAAAATCCCAGGGGGAAAAAATTGTTTCAGGTCAATCCGAACATTTGGGGTTTGATTCTTTTATGGTATACTATTTCGTAATATAGCTACAGTACATTTAAACAACTGAAACAAAAAGTCATTTTGAAAAGAAAAGCTGACACATTTGGGTCTGGAAATTGCCTAGGACCCCGGTTCCCATCAGCATCAGTGGGAGTTAGACGTCTAGGCCAGTGGTTTTCAGCCTATTTTCATTTGCAAACCCCTAAAAACTTTTGAATGGAGATACGGACCTGTTTGGAAATCTTAGACATAATCTGTGGACCCCCTAGGGTCCGCGGACCACTGGTTGAAAACCCACTGGTCTGGGTGATTTCAAAAGTCCCACTAGATGCCTATTTGCATCTTTAGGCACCTAAATAACTTTAATCCGATGGCTTATGAGATGCATGCAGTGTTGTCATAGCTGTGTCAGTCCCAGAATACTAGACCTACCTTGTCTCTGGCCTGAAACACTAAGCTACTTGCACCAGGTCACCCGCAGGGTCTGTGGCAGCACAGAGAAGTCAACCCGGGTATCTGGAGTCCCGCCCCCTCGCCCCTGTACTGTCTTTGTTCCTCATCTCGCCATCTCAGCCCTGCACTTGCCCTCTGTGGTGGGTGGTTTCAAAGGAGCTGCCACACACAGAGTCTCCACATGCCCTGCCCATCAAGGGAAAGCATCGTGCTGGCCTCCAACCAGCTGGTGCAAAGGGTTTTAGGGGCATAGCAAGCAGCAGCCTGCTGCATGCCCTGTGATGCAGATCCGGTGACCTGGACACCACAGGTAAGTAGCATTTGCAGTCTCCTCCATGGAGGGGCTGAGGGCTGGTCCTGCACTCAAGTTACAGGCTAGGGATTTTGCTTCCTCAGCCCCTTCATGTTTCACACACGGAAAGTACCATTTGTGGGTGGGTGGAATAAAATATCACCTTAACAGCCAGAGAATGCACGATCTCAGTGACACTGCGGGGGCAAAGTAGGCTGGAAGAACAAAATTCCTTTATATTTTGCCAGGACACCGGGGTTAAACCATCTCTATCCTGGCAAAGAGTGCAAGGGGATCTTAAACGGCTGCAAGTGGCCAAGACCATGGTTTGATATTTCACCTAAAAGACAGCCTGCCGCTCCAGCAGCACAGGGACTGACATCATGCTGGGGTATTTTTCTTGGTGGGGGAAAGTGTCACCTACTGAACTGCCTTCCTGCAATTTGATAGGAAGCCCGTAAAGGTGAGGGGGTAGGGGGAGGCTATATTCCCACTTCCTCCAGCAAGACTGTATTGTGGTAAGAAAAAATATCATTCCAGGGGTGGTTTAGGCAGCCGTTTGACTATGCCTTCCTTTTACTGCATATTATTATAGCATTACATTCATAGTTAAGGGTCAGCTGCCATTTCCTGAGGTTTATAACTTGCCTCTTTTAATTAACAACAGGCTGAAGCTTGGGAGGGAGGTGGGGTCAGCCCAGATGTTAATGTTATTCTAAAAATGCCTTGTATCAGTTAAGCCAGTTAAAGCTATATTAAGTAGCGAACATTTGGGGATGTGTTGATTCCGGCCACATTTTTGAGTCAAGTCATGAAGAGAAGGCTTCATTTGGGATGGGGGTGGGGGGAGAATAAATGTGGTTCTACCTAGTCCTTCCCCATGAATGAGGCTGGATGGATAGATATGCTCTGAAAAAAAGCTGCTTCGGATAGCACTGCCCAATGTTCATGTGTTTGCAACGCAAGACCTCAGTGCAGCGGGAGGCAAGGCGAAGTGTTAACCATTCCGCTCACTCTGTCCTCATGCCTACGGAGCCAAGAAGATGTCTGTAGAAGTGAGTAACAGATCTGGACCGACCTTATAATGGTAATGGGCTGGGTGCATTGACATTGTGCAGGGAATGAAGGACTCGCAGACTAAGCACAACCCTCTGGGAAGTCTCCCATATAATGAATGGTATGAACAATTCAAGTGGCTTTGGTCTACTCCAGACCTTGCTGCCAGTAGATCATGTGAATGCTGTGCAGTCTCTAGGTACAAGATTGTGAATTAAAGAATGAAGGGGACTTCCTGACTTAGTTCTGAATTCCCTGAATGTTGTGGTTATGGTGGGCTATTTCCTGTTATTTTAACACTGATTTCTGTATTTTCCATGCCAAGCACAGCTTTGTATAGGTCAAAACCAAGGCAGAGTCAGGTTCCTTGATTCCCAGTGTACTAGTCTGCAAACTCAAAAACCCCCTCAGGAAAACCAGGAGGTTTCCCCCTACTTCTCGGCAAAGACAGCACTGGCAGAAACAATCTGAAGTAGTTACTGTAGGATCTGAGCACCTCATCATCTTTAAATGGGTTTCTCCTCACATACCCCTGTGAGATGGGGCAGTGCCATTACTCTCAGGTTACCCATGGGAAACTGAGGCACAGGGAGACTAAGATCCACAGAGATATGTAAGCTTAAATAGCCTATCAAATCAATTGAAGTTAGGAGCCTAAATACCTTCCGGGATCTAGGCCTAAGTGACTTGCCTATGGTCAAAGTCTGTGTCAGAGCCAAGAAACCCGTCTCCCCAGTCCAAGCGCCATAACCACTGAACCATCCTTCCTTGAACGGAGATCTCCTCCTACCCATACCCAAGCAAAACACATGAGCGTACGAGCATGCGATAAAGGATTGTACGAAACAATTCAAACTGAAACGATACCTGCACAACAAATGAACCCAGCGGGCCAGATCCACAGCTGGTGTAAATGGGCTCAGTTCCATTGACTTCAATGCATAGACGTACTCTGATTTATGACGCATGAGGAGCAGGTCCGGTATGCACTGTGGTGCAACAGACTTTTTAACATTGTGTTTCCTCACGTACCCACTAATTTGTAACTAATCAGTCTTCTTCACTGGACCGCCCCAGCCATTAGAGCGAAATAGCGGGGTTCGACTGCCCCCCTATATAGTCCATTAGTTGGGTTGACGAGTAATGACTAGCTCACCCATGGATGGAGAACCTCCTCGTCTGCTCCCTTGTTTGCATTCATTAGTGGAGTCTTCAGTATCTCTTCACAGCTGCTGTGTCTGGATGCCCAGTGCAAGGTGTTTAGGGAAATGGCTGGAACAACTGCTTTTCCCCTTATGGCTAAGCTTTCAAAACCGCCCTAGGCAAAAAGGGACATTGCTCCCATGCTACCAGAGAAAAATGCTAACAAGCGAATGCTTCTGGTTTGCTTTAATTTCTCGCGGCCAGTTGCTTTCTACAGGTAAATATCTCATTCAGATCAAGTCCAAAGTGTGCCTTTTGCTCTGCATTCCTCATTAGCGAACAGCAGGAGCATACATAGTAGATCAGCTGATTGCGGCTCCTGGCTTCTATCACAGGCAAGCCGTGGAATTCCTCCAGACTGAATTGCACATAGGTGTTACATCCCTTGGTAAAGCACGCGGCATACAAACACCCCGAGATCCTGGCTCAAGCGTCTCAGTGCCATTTTCTTTTATGTGCAGAAAGCAGATAACTTTACAGATCCTTTCTGGGCTGCCCTTTGCCATATTTACCCGTCAGAAGCAGCCCGGTTTTATCACGTGCTGAGAAGTTGCACACTGCCTTGTAAACTCAATATTCGGTTTTTTTCTTCTTGGAGCTTGAGTTTCACCAGTAGAAAAATAATAATAATATAGCATTTTTTAAAAGCTCTCTTGCTTGTGCTTCATGAAAGCGAAGGGCCCAGTTCTCCTCTTGCTTACCCCTGTGTGAATAAGGAGTAGGTCAGCTAAAGCCAGTGATATTAGTAAGCCGAGAACTTAACCTATAATCTCTCCATCTCATTGGAATGGATCCCAAGGACAAAGATGACACCACTTTGGGTCCAGCCCTACTGCCATTTACCTCAATGGGAATTTTGCCATCAGCATCAGGGTCGCATCTTTGTTTTGCTCCTAATGCATGTACCACGGATACAACTTTTTGACCTGGTTGCCCCTGGCTCCTCTAGAGAGGTCAAGGGCAGAAGGCAATGGGAGATGCAAAGGCTCCCATGTACCAACTGCAGAGACACAAAGACGTCATCATTAGTGTGGGGTATTGATATCTAGAGCAAGTGGATGAGAGCTCTGAAGTTTGCTGTTTGTGTAGTGGGAAAACGACAGTCGGGGGAAAGATGCTAAACACATAGACACATCTGCTGGAAGAAGCCTGCGTTAATATAGGGGGGACATCTGCACAGAATGCAGTACACTCATGAGGCAAGCAGTGGAAAAGAGGAGGGACAGCAGAACCAGGAATAGATCGGGGACATGCTGAGTGATGTAACATCCTCTGTCTCTTTCCACATCCCACCCAAGCAGGACTCTACACTCCAGGTTAAATGGTTGACAGCAATTCCCTACATTTTACATGTGTTCCACTTGACACCATTGACAAATGTTTGAAAGACCTTTGCTTAGAAACCCACGAAGCATGTGCTAAGCATCTGCTCTTCTCCTCCGTGCTAGGAATCTCCACATGTAAGTGAGTAGCTAGAGATTAGCCAAGAGGACTCAGGTTTTCATGTGGGTTTTCACTGTGGCCAGATTCCAGCTACTAGGTTCTCAAAGGCACAAGGCAGAAAATCTCTTGGGCGGGTGGAGAGTGCAGGGCAGAAGTTTTCCACAGCAGGTCCCTCTGTAGCAAGATCAACAGAGGAGGCTCTGGAGTTCTGCCTGGAACTAAAGGGGTTTGACCCCATGGAGTTACATTGGTGATGTAACCACCGCCCAGAAGGAAAGAGACTTCCTCCGGCAGCAGTTGAAGCAGCAATGATGAGAGAGATCACCCTAGACTGGGCTTCTCCCATACTGACCGCCACAGAACATGGTCTTAAGCCCCCTATAGAGTCCATATTCTTGTGCATGTCCACTCATGGCCCAGCAATGGGAACAGTCCACCCGACCCCAAGTACTTTAATTGTGCTCCTGGAAAGAATAATCTGCTCTTGGCATGTGGGTAGGGAGATGGAAGACTGAGATTGAGCCACTAATGCTGAGAATACAGGTACAGGATAACCTTACTATGTCAGTATCTAATATGCACCCATTTTGGGGGATCAGTAAGTGGTGAAACTGTAGTTTGCTAAATTTGCTAACATTTCATCGCAAACAGCTAGCAAATCATCTGTCGTTTTCACTCTATCAGCAGAGCAGAGATATTGCTTTGCACCCATTTCTCAGAGGTTTTCTCCAGTGGTGCTGAGAAATCTGGCTAAGTTTTCTCAATAGGATATTCACCCCAGATGAAATTCATCCATAGAAAGAGGGGCCAATACAACACCTATGCTGCTGGAGAACCTCTAGGCTTCGCATAGGTGTTCTGCTGTCCTCCTCTGAGCCATTCCCAACAAGGAGAGCTGAGTTTCAGAAAGATACAAAGATCTGTCTCTCCACATTGAAGCTGGAGAGCATCTGCCTACCCCATCTGCCAGTAGTGGATGCTAGGGAGCCCTTCTTACAGGATCTGCTGGACACTGGAGAGACCAGCCTTCTAGCTGTTGCACTGTGCCTCCACCATGGTTTGAAAGTCATTGACACAGGAGGGGAAGCTCTCACCATGCTAGATAAGGAGGAGTGGGAGCTGTGGGGGAGAACTGTGCGCTTGCCCAGTCTAGGGAGAGGGAGTTCTGAGCAGAGGAAAGAGAATTTTACTCACCCCACCAACACTTCCTTGCTTCAACCTCCGCCACCCTCTGCATTTGCTTTCACTACAGATCCTAACCCTAATTTTCAGCAGGAGGAAACAACAATGTGCCATTGTGATTTAATTTCCAGAGTCTAGAATCCTGGATCATAGTTCAGCGGAAGGCAAAGAGGCGGCACATTTCTACATGACTTATGGGAGCCCTTGGAAAATAAACCTAAGAGGGGCCAGAGTTCTGGGTTTGCCCGAAGAGTTAGGGTCTTATAGACTTTGAAATACTGTACAACATCTGCAGCTCAGGCTGTCCCATCTCAGGGACAGTCTCTAGCACAACCTGCTGTCTCTAGCTACAGCTGACTGCCAATTTCTGTTGCTGTTGTCCTCTGCAGGATGCTACAAACCACAGTGGTACTTCCCTGTCGTTCTCAGTGGGGGCTCTTCTCTTAATCTGAGGAACAAGTTTGTTGTGGGCATCAGGGTTTCATAGATTCTAAGGCTGGAAGGGACCTCGAGAGGTCATCGAGTCCAGCCCCCTGCCCTCATGGCAGGACCAAATACTGTCTAGACCATCCCTGATAGACATTTATCTAACCTACTCTTAAATATCTCCAGAGATGGAGATTCCACAACCTCCCTGGGCAGTTTATTCCAGTGTTTAACCACCCTGACAGTTAGGAACTTTTTCCTAATGTCCAACCTAAAGCTCCCGTGCTGCAGTTTAAGCCCATTGCTTCTTGTTCTGTCCTTAGAGGCTAAGATGAACAAGTTTTCTTCCTCCTCCTTATGACACCCTTTTAGATACCTGAAGACCACTATCATGTCCCCTCTCAGTCTTCTCTTTTCCAAACTAAACAAACCCAATTCCTTCAGCCTTCCTTCATAGGTCATGTTCTCTAGACCCTTAATCATTCTTGTTGCTCTTCTCTGGACCTTCTCCAATTTCTCCACATCTTTCTTGAAATGCAGTGCCCAGAACTGGACACAATACTCCAGTTGAGGCCTAACCAGCGCAGAGTAGAGTGGAAGAATGACTTCTCGTGTCTTGCTCACAACACACCTGTTAATGCAGCCCAGAATCAAGTTTGCTTTTTTTGCAACAGCATCACACTGATGACTCATATTTAGCTTGTGGTCCACTATAACCCCTAGATCCCTTTCTGCCGTACTCCTTCCTAGACAGTCTCCTCCCATTCTGTATGTGTGAAACTGATTGTTCCTACCTAAGTGGAGCACTTTGCATTTGTCCTTATTAAACTTCATCCTGTTTACCTCTGACCATTTCTCCAATTTGTCCAGATCATTTTGAATTATGACCCTATCCTCCAAAGCAGTTGCAATCCCTCCCAGTTTGGTATCATCTGCAAACTTAATAAGCGTACTTTCTATGCCAATATCCAAGTCGTTGATGAAGATATTGAACAGAGCCGGTCCCAAAACAGACCCTTGCGGAACCCCACTCGTTATACGTTTCCATCAGGATTGGGAACCATTAATAACTACTCTCTGAGTTCGGTTATCCAGCCAGTTGTGCACCCACCTTATAGTAGCCCCATCTAAGTTGTATTTCCCTAGTTTATTGATAAGAATATCATGCGAGGCCATATCAAATGCCTTACTAAAGTCTAGGTATACCACATCCACCGCTTCTCCCTTATCCACAAGACTCATTATCCTATCAAAGAAAGCTATCAGATTGGTTTGACATGATTTGTTCTTTACAAATCCATGCTGGTTATTCCCTATCACCTTACAACCTTCCAAGTGTTTGCAGATGATTTCCTTAATTACTTGCTCCATTATTTTCCCTGGCACAGAAGTTAAACTAATTGGTCTGTAGTTTCCTGGGTTGTTTTTATTTCCCTTTTTATAGATGGGCACTATATTTGCCCTTTTCCTTTTTGGGTTCAAGGAAGGATCTGAGGAAGGATGATGAGGCAGCTTTATAGACATGTACTTTGAAGCTGACTTACCTTTTTCCCCCAAACTCCTCATTTCCATTATGATACGTGATAAACCATAGCAAAGATGAACAGATTCTGAGGAGCTGCAAACTTTCCAGCTGATCATTCTCAATTTACTGCATCAGAAAGGAATATTTTTGTATGTTCTTTATTCGTCCTGTTGAGCAGGATATATTTCATCTAGACCACACATGTATCGGTGTATTTATAAAGCAGAGACCTCTGAAATACAGTTCAGGTCTGGATTCTGGAAGGTCTCTTCCAAGCTGTCTCATGAATTATCACTCACTTCTGCGAGTTGGTGAACAATCCATCAGATGTAGCAGTCACCAAAGGGGCTGGTCAGTATAATGGAAAATTGATATGAAAGCCTGGCATGAAACATATTGGGCAGGCAGAACTGAAAACAGGTGTTAAACGTTCAGAGCGCTCCTGCAAATCACAGGAGAGACTTTTCCCCAGTATCCTCCCTGCTCTCCGGAGTCACTACGGAGGCTCCACATTGAGTTATCACCATTTAGAGTGGCATTCCCCTCCAGACAGCACAAAGCAAAGGAGCCATATTAGCAAATTTATTGAGTATTTCATTAGATCAATATGGAGTATGATTTAGGAGTCTCTGCCCAAGGCTCTTTAAATCTATTTAATCAAACCAATTAATAAAAAAAAAAAGACCCAGAAAGTTGAAACATATCCTGTAAGGTGCATCATAAATATACTCCCTTACTTAAGCTTTTGATCTCAGCCAGGTAATTAACGGCTTTGGTTAAGTTCAAGTCATTCCCTCATGCCTGCTCTTGGTCATAAAACCCCAGGGCTATGGGTAGCTCATGGATTTATTATGTTTTTCTTACTGCAAAAGCTTCTCTTACGCTGTTCCCATTTTTTTCTTCCCTCCTTCAACTTTATGCACCCATGGCCTGTGCAGCTGTCCTGTTAGGCCCAATGGCTCACATACCTCTTACCGCATGCAAAGCTGCCTGTGTTCAGCCATCTGTGTCTCCCTCCTCCATGGGATGGAGCACCGTACAGTACTCACCTCTTCTTCCCCCCAGCAAGAAATGTAATCAATGCACAATTCAAGGGCACAACACATTATCAAAAGGCCTCAGCTCTCCAAGCTGCTTTTCCAGGGCTGCGATTTGGCCATCATGTGAGCCAGGCTCGGCCCGACATTGCTCGTCAATGGGCATCAGGCACACATCAAGGGAAGTGAAATAAATGCGTCAGGATGGTGGGGCTCTACTTCTGACCCAAAAGCAAAGGGACGGAAATGATATTCCCCAAGGGAGTGCAGAGCGTCCTGACTCCTCAGCTGTAAAACTCCCAGGCATCTAGATGAGCATGGAGTTTGCCAGCCCATGGACAGGAAGCTGAAGGAGAAAAAAATTAAGTGTCCATCATCATGGGGAGCTGCAGCATGCTGGAGAGAGAGAGCATGCATTTCTTCCCAGAGTCTTTAAAGTCAAGAGAGCAGTGGTATCTTGCTTTGCAATCAAGGAAATCCGGGCTTTGGGGGAGAGACAGGGACAGATGAATGGCTTTCCTCTAAGTACTAGCATATCAATATCTGAAGAACATCGGTCATAACTCTTGGACAAAATCTATGCAACAAAATAAACACCATGGAACTCGGGGGCTATTCCGCTGTTTGGAGAGGGAGAGCTGAAACTGACGAAGGAAACAATCAAGAAACCTCTGTCGTAATTCTGCGCCCAGACAAGTGTTTAGTTTTTCATGGGGGTGGGGGGAAGACATAAAAATAATTTAAACTAGTAGATTATTTTAAAGAAATGCATTGCCCTAGGAATGTACAAATAAATGGCATGAAATCAAATTCTTCCTCTGGTGTAAACCGGCACAGCTCTGTTAAAGCCAATGGAGCTGTGCTGATTTACACCATCTGAGGGTTTGGCCCAGTGTGTTGTGGCCAAAGGTCCAGCTCTCATGGGGTTAAAAGGAGATAGTGTACTCGGTGAAGAGTTTAAAGGCAAACACAGAGAGGTGTGTGCCCCTTGCAGGGTTTGGCTTGTTATTAAATGAATTCCAGTAGTGAGTAGAGACCTCATGTGAGATTAGGGTTTCCAGATCACAACAGTAAAATATCAGGACACACTGGGGTGCCGTTGGCCCCGCCCAGGCTCCGCCCCATCCCCAGACCCCGTCCCCACTCCCCCCAAGTCCCGCCCCTTCCCCACTCAGACCCCCCCCACTCCGCCAGCATGCCCCTCCTCACCCCCTGCCCACTGCTGGCTTGCTGTGTCCCTCCTCAGTCCCCCACCCGCCGCTCACCTCCTCACCTCCCCCACCCACCTCCTCACCCATCGCTCACCTCCTCATCTAAATATCAGGACAAATGGCATCCCAATTGTGCACTGGTTGGGACATGGGACAAAGGGTTAAATATCGGGACATCTGGTCACCCTATGTGAGATCAGTGCCTCATTGTTCTAGGTGCTGCACGTACACACAAGT
Source organism: Macrochelys suwanniensis (assembly GCA_033296515.1). NCBI lineage: Eukaryota > Metazoa > Chordata > Testudines > Chelydridae > Macrochelys > Macrochelys suwanniensis. The sequence goes on along the minus strand of CM065782.1, from coordinate 105,464,317 downwards.
GCATTGTGATACAGCATGGCCAGAAGACAGCAGGAGAGGGATCTAGGAGAGAGATGTAATCCCCAAGATGAGGAGAAGCCTTATTCCCTGTAGATTAATTAAAAGCACCTGAAGCCAATTAGAGCACCTGAAGCCAGTCACCTGATAAAATCCCCCTGCTTCAATCAGCCAGGGGAGGAGTTGGAGCAGAGAGGTTTGGAGTTGGAGCAGAGAGCAGTTTGGAGGAGTTGAAGCAGAGTGGATTGGTGTTGAAACAGAGAGCAGTTCGGAGGAAAGCGGAGGAGAGTTTTGAGAAGTGCTACGGCGGGCTAAGAAGACCAAGACCCTAGGTAAAGGGACACCTGGCTTGTGCAGAGGGAAGGCAGGAAGCCCCACAAGCTGAAGGGCAGGAGAGGGAAGTAGCCCAGGGGAAAGAAACACTAGTACAAGTGGTTTACTCGCTATCCTAGGGCCTCTGGGCTGGGACCCGGAGTAGAGGGTGGGCCCAGGTCCCTCCCTCTCCACTCCCCTTCTCTGGGATACTAGTGGGACAGCTGATACCCCAGTTGAGGGGCAAGAAATGGTGCCCTGAAACCCCCCACAAGAAGAAAAAGCGCGGGACCCATCATAGTAGTGCCGGCAATTTGCCACAGCATCTACCTATGCCTATAGGGTGACCAGACAGCAAGTATGAAAAATTGGGACAGAGGGTGGGGAGTAATAGGTGCCCATATAAGAAAAAGCCCTGAATATCAGGACTGTCCCTAGAAAATTGGGATGTCTGGTCACCCTATACGCCTAACACAAGACACTCCTGAAGTGCTTATAATCGAAATCGATGAGACTGAAACAGAGTGGGGAAAAGAAGTCCCCATTTTAGAGATGGGGAAGGAACTTGTCTAAGGTCTCTGTGGGAGAACTAGGAGTTGAAACCAAGTCTCTGGAGCCCCAGTTCAGTACCGTGATCACAAAACCATCCTTCCTATCAAGCTGTCTGGAGGTTTTAACAAAGTAAACACAGCAGTTTGCCGTGTCTGGGCTTGAACTACTAACTCTGGTTTGCTGGGAGGTGTAAACTCAACCTACTCACGCCTCTCTTATGCCCCCTAAGTCCGGATGCACGTCCCACCTTAGTACTCACAACAAGCCCCCAGATACCCCTGGAAATGCCTGCAACCAAAGAGGAGGGAGCCTGTGTAGTGATTGGAAGGGAGAGCATCTGCTAGTGGAACCGGAGCACAGGGGCCGCTGTAGTTGGGGGAAGAGGTTGGCTGGATTCCTGGCTGTGCAGACAGCTGTGTTGGTTTAGCCTCAGAGAGCATGAGCAGAGGTTCACAAACGAATCAAACAGTGAACCAAGGCACAGCCCAAGTGGGCATGAAAATGTATTGCATAATGAGTGCCAGAGCTCATTCTTCCTCCGGTCCTGTGTGGCTGCGGAGCCCATTGGGTGACCTATTTCCCACCCAGAAGGCAGAGAGAAGACCTAGACCTCTTTGTGCCCATTTGGTGAATCGTAGCTCCATGGTCTTTCAAGAAATGGTTTTGCCTCCAGGACTGGGAGCAGTTCTGCCTAGTCACATGTTTCCTCGAGACTTCACAGGACCAAAGCAAAGGTGTTTCCAAGCTTCTTCCTCTAGCTAAAGGAAAAACTCAGCAGATGCTGTTTGTCAAAGGGCTTCTAAATTTGTACAAGCCCAGAGCAGGCCACTTCCCCAGCCATGCCCCCCACAACCTGGTGCTACTACCTGGGCTATCACAGGGCAACCGCTCCCCACCCCCAGCCCCACATTCACCATAACCCATGCTCAGCCAGCACGGGAAAAAAACGTCTGGAAGCAGGAAAACAAATCCAAAGCTAGTAAATTATATATAGCTCTTATCCTACAATTAGTTTTCTAATTCTGAAAGACTTCAGACAGTCAGACTCCTGTGTAATAATCCCTGAGATCAGATTCACATTGAACTGAAGGGCTTGAAAGAGAGAAGGATGCAAAAGGAATGGACAAAAAATTGGGCTATGGAGCGACACTGATTGACACCAGTGAAGGATTGGGCCCCTTACTGGTTTTAGTTTAAAAGTGAGAGCATGTCAACAGTGAGTTTCTTTTTCACATGTTATTTTTTCTTACTGTAAAAAACAAACGAACAAACCAACCTCAGGGCTAGGTTCTTCTCTAACACTGGGTTTCCACTGGTATATTTCCATTGGCTACAATAGGGTTACTCTTGGTTCACACCAGTGTAAGGGGGAGGAGAAAGATGCAATTAGTATATTGAGGTGGGGAAAGAGGTACCTATGCCCACATTGGATAATTAGAAATATATACTATGCATTCATATATATATATATATATAAAATATTGCAAAATGGGTGGTACTTAAAATTAACCATTCATCATAAATATTGATTACTAGCATAGTAAACAATAAATCAAAGAGTAGTAATCACTAAATCAAAGATTTATACTAGCAAAAGAACAGCAAAGCAATTAATCAATTCCCCGCTACAGCCAATGATTAATTAGGTTCCAATCTGACAACACAGAAGCTGGTTTACAATTAAGGCTATTACAGCTAGGATTTTATTTTTATTTTATTTTTTAAAAAGAAACAGGCTGTACTTGAAAACACAATCTACTGAAGTAGACACCCCACCTCGCCCCTTCTCCGCCAAAAAAATCTGAGGAGGATTAGGTGATGCACTTGCATGTCCACCTACGATTTTTCCATTTACCCAGCACACTGGTCAAGGAGAGGAAGGACGCAACATTTTGCTAGAACTTCAGGGCCAGATCTTTGGTCCAGTCTAAGTCCCTTTTGCACTGGCGCCTCAAATAGGCATCTGACCCTCAGCACAGGAGATGAAGTCCTTGGCTGGTGTAAAGCCAGCAAATCTCTCTTCTTGCAGCATCATGGATTCCACCGTGACCCCTCTGCCAGCCAAAAATTCTACCCATTGCCCCACCTTGGGGTAGGGGTTGGTGTTTCTCAGGCTCACGTCCTTTGAGTGGGCCCATGGAGGATTTAGATTTACCTCTAAGGCAGGCGGCATTGTTCTGACGCGGTGAGCTGAGCTGAACTGGGCTTTCTCCATTGACTGACATGGAGCTTCCCAGATAGCTCAACTGAGCTAACATAGGGGGGCGTTTTTATTGCAGAATTCTCGGAGCAATAGACACTGCTCTCCCTGCCCGCCCATGGCTTGGTGGGAGTGTTTCTGCATTTTCATTCGGTAGCATGCCTCATTAGCATTAGGAGCACCGTGCAGTGACCATTACGACATCTCTGGCAGCCATGGAGATTTCACCAAGCACAGTTATCCTCTCCTCCTGCACTCGTAGGCGTGGGAAGTAGTGGTGCGGGGGGTGCTGCAGCTCCTCCAGGTTTTATGTGGGGCCGTCAGCCCCGAGTCCTGCTCCGCGGCAGCTGGCTCCACGCATAAAACCTGGGGGTGCTTCTCGCATCTATGCCCTGCTCCTGGCCCTCCACCCACACTCTGTCTAACCTCTCACCTCACCTGGGGTTTGGGTCCCAGGTACTGGCTCCACACCCAGGACCCCGTGCCCGGCCCCCCGCTCCCAGGGCTCCATTCCTGGCCCCATGGCCGGGGCTCTGCGCTTGGCCCCGTATGTGGGGTCCCAGCCCTGGCCAGGGCTCCGCTCCTGGCCTCACGCCCGCCCCCAGATGTGGCCTCAGCCCCCTTATCACTGTCCAGGTCCCCCCCTCCCGGAGACACAGCCCTGCTCCCAGCCTGGGGTGGACAGGGGTAAGGGGGTGGCTTTCAGCACCCCCACTACTAAAAATGTTCCAGAACCACTGCCTGCGCTGCAGCAAAACGGGAGGGGGTAATCAGGGACTAGCTCTGACTCAAAGTTGCACTCGTCGGTCAGGAGGATTAAGTCCCAATTAACGTCAATATACTCTTCTTTCGCTTTCGGCAACAACTGTGGGTGATCAACAAATTTGGCCGGCTGCTGCCTATCTGGCAAATGCGTACCACACATCTGCCTGCCAGATGGGTCTGTGCCATTGCTCATTCACCTTTGCTGAGCGGGGGTTAGGACCAGACAGGGGATCCTTTCAGAAGAGAAAATGCACAGCAGAGTTGAGAAACTTTTTCTCCACCTTGTCCCTGTTCTTTTATCTCCTTTCCTTTGTGTGTTCTGTTGGGTTTGCTTTGGCTCCCTTCTCTGGCAGTGGTGCTGAATGCTAATGAGATAATACTTTGTCTGACCCAGGTGGGCAGATACCTGAATCACACTTTTAGGATATTAGCCAGATACGGTAAGTTTCCTGCTTACAGATATTGCACATTCTGATGGAGAAGTGACTCTAATACCATCTCGTCCCCTCTTGGTAGGTTAAGAAGCAGCCATTGTTGATGCTTTTAGATTGCGGTTTTCAACAGCGCCAAGGGTCTTTAGACACCCAAATCCTATTGAAATTAAATGGAAATCAGGTAGCTAATTACCATAGGCTTCCCACTCTGCATTGTTCGTAATGGAAGATTTACCCAGAGGAGTGGATTTAGATCCTTGACAATGTGTCCTTTCAGGCTTTGGAAACGAAAAAAAAGCAACCCCCTTTCCCTCCATTTTAGAAACCTGAGCATGAAAAAGTGTGTACACACAGTTGCCCCTGCATGAGTTGTGGGTGCAAAACACTGTCTTGCACATGCAGAAGTCAGGAATTTGCATGCACATACATCTTTGCACCCCCAACTCGGGTGTATTGTTCAGGTGCTCGGCATGCATAACTTGGCCAAGTACAAAACTACATCCATGTACACTTTGCACAGTTTGGGCCCAAATAAGGATACATCGGAAATCCATTACATTCTGCAGTAGATTTGGGGGGGCTGATTCAGCTCTGAGCATTATAATGAGGTTCATGGTAAGAACAGGGACAGAGCCATGTGGCTAAACAGTCAATGAGGAGCTTCATAAAGAGGGAACAGTGGAGCGTGTTATGTCCCTGGGAATGCTCTTCCTGACCTTGTCCTGTCTTGATGCCCGTGTTGCTCACTCTGAATCTGTCTGGCTATTGAGCTCCGCAGGCTCCGTGTCTCTACTTATTTGTGTTAAAGATGAGACACATGGAACTGAATAACCCAAGTCATGACAAAACTTCAGAACATATGGTGTTCGCATACAAACAGCAGAAACAAGAGCACATTTGGGGAGTGCTGTGGGGGTGGGGAGTTGGTTAATTAGCCTCATCTACATTTTTCAGCTCCATGGTTCATAGGTACTAAATCATTCCAGACATATTTAGGTTGCCATTTATTACCAAAATTATTAAATGTGAACTTTGCCATCTAGATCATGTTTAAAAAAAACCCTGTATTCCTTCAATGTGACTCAAACTCTCATCCCGTCTGACATAACGGCATCAACAGGCTAATCATTTACCTGTGTGAGTGTATGCACGCAGGCACACAGTCTAAAACAGTCTGTATAGCTGGGGCATGTATTTCTACCTGTCTAATGGTTTGGGGCTTCAAAGTGTGGATTCAGATCTAAAGATCTGGGTATTCAGAAATGAGGTTTTGGTTGAGACCCAGTTCCAGCACATACACACTGTTACTAACAAATATTTCCTACTGGGAAATCGTATTCATCTGAGCATTCAGTTCACTTGCTGTTAGATAAATTGAATGCATGTGACAAAGTAATTAAACGTCACCTACGACTATATAGTCACAATGGAAACATCAATGCCAAGGGGTGATATTTTTATTTATCTACTTTTAGAGCATGTAGGTACTAAATTGTAATGCCTTTATTTTCTACCTTCTTCCCAGTTATATTTCCAGTGATTTCCATTATAATCCCTTTTTTTCAGACACTCGTTACTTCCTTTCCAAAAAAAATATCATTCTTTTGAGTTAAAAATGTCCTGACTTGGACCCAGGCTAAAGATTAATTTTAATTATATATATTTTAATTAGGCCATATCCTGAGCTGGTGTAAATCAGTGTATTTCCATTGATTTTAATGGAGTTACATTGATACTCATCAGCTGAAGCTCTGATCCGTTAGGAGTAAATTTTCTTCCTTCGTTTCTGAGTTCAGCAAAGAGGAACATTAAAGTATCTTGTTTCAGTAACAAAACAAAAGAATCTGAGTGGGAGGGTGAGGCAGGACATTTCCAGTGAGTGGGTCGTTGATCTTGCAACTTCTTTCCCCCACCCTTTGGTCCAGCAGAGTCTGAGTTTGAGTTTCAGGGTGTCTGCTGGGAAGCTGACTATTTTCCCAGGCATTTGAAACAGACACGTTGTAACAGCAATTTTTTGCCTCTGCCAGGGCTTGTTTCTTACAACAGGCGCAAATTCAGATCTATCTACTCCAAGAAGCATAAAGCATAATAAAGAATATCCCTTTCCCTCCCCAGTCACTGGTTATCATAAACAAAACCCTCAGCAGAAGTGAAAAAGAAGATACCATGAGGTTAAAAGCAGCCTTTAAAAGAAAATGATGTTGTACATCATCCCAAAATTTAATATGACTTTATGCACAATAGTAATGTGCCTGGTAATGCAAAGATTTTTCTAAAGTAGCTTAATAACAATCCAATATTCTCTTCCTTAAAAAATGAAAATGTATGTCAAAAAGGGATCTAATGTAGCTGCATCTTGTATCCATTGATGGAGCTGATTTACATAGATAGCATTTAACATACTATCATCATTATCCTATCAGTCTTCTGTCTAATCTGGAAGCCTGAAGACAGAGTTCTCAATGTTCTCTGAGGTAAAAAAAAGCGCCAAAATTATGGTAAAGGGGGGAAAAATTGGAGAGGGACAGATGAATATCAAATTGGATGTGATAAAAATTGATTTTTTTTTAAAAAAAAAATTAGCCAGAGAAGTACAAGCTTAAAATGCTGAAGAACGGATAAAACAAATAAGGCTTTAGAATACAGCACACAGTCCTGGAGTGATGAGGAATAAAAGGGAGAATTATGTTAATGGTTGGGTCTGTGACTGCTTGTGGAAACTGTTTGTAGTCTGCTGGTGAAGATTTAAATTTTAAAGCATAGAGATATACTGTACAGTGCCGTGGAATCAAGACGGTATATAATTTTCATTTCCCTCCCCTCCTCCCACTATTAAATGAAGTTAACACCGGTGAAAGATGTCAGGTGAAGAACGGTGGGAGGCACTCAGATACTCGGGTAATGGAGGTCATATAGGAACCTAGACAGACAAATAGGTAGAGTAAAATCCTGACCCAATTGAAGTCAATGGGAGTTTTGCCCTTGACTTCAGTGAGGCCAGGTTTTCACCCACAGATCCTTCTAGTCACAGAACCCGCATGCACTTTGACCTACCTTAAGCCTGACCTGGGGAGACCACCTAACCGGCCACAAGGGTACCTCAGTTGTTCAGACCTATTCACTCCTTACCCTCTGTATTGAGACTCCCACCAAAGCTATCCACTCTACCCCAGCTGGGATGCACATTTTGGCAATGTGAACACCCATTCGCTAGGAGAAAAGAGCTGCCAATACCAACAACTTCCAAGTAGGCCACAAAACCGCCCAGCAGAGAGAAACGACTTTCGGTCACTACATATCGGAGGCAGATTCAACATCAATGAGCTAGAGGAAAAAGGCTCCATAATCTATTGCTAAATCCCTGAACTTTCCAGAACCCCTGTGTTTCAGGCACAGCCTACAGAAGCCTTGGTAGGTTGGCACAGAGCAGGGTGGGTTAAGCCATCGGTGCCTGATCAGTTGCGCTAACTGGAGTATGTACTTCCTGTAGCTATTAAATTCCAGAGGAGGCGGGGAAGAGAAGGGATTGCCTATTTCTCTGTTGCAAACCTTTTTCTTGAAAACAAGGGCAGCGTTTCAGGAACTTGTGTAAGGAGACTCAAGGCAAGTGGTCAGGTCAGCGTGTGGGCAGAGGGTTGGGAAATCAGAAAACAACATTATGGAATCAACAACAAAACTAGCAGAAAGATTTCTTATATGAGGGTAGCTATGTAACTGTTATGACAACAGCTGGGTGGGGAACATTTTTTCTGGGACCTCAAATATTTTTGAGAGTTCTACATTTTTCACCATCTCAGAACTGGATGAAATGTCAGAATCTTGAAAATATTTATGAACCAAAATAGGGGAAAAAATTGGTTCAAGTCAATCAAAACATTTTGTTTCAATTCCAACCTTTTTCTTTTCTTTTCTTTAACCTTAAATTTCTAAACCAAAAGTTGTCTCAAACTGGAAAAACAGAAGTTTTCATTTTGAAAATGCCAAAACAAAACATTGCAACCATTTCACAACTTTTTTCCAACATATTTTCGAGTAGGGAAATTCGTCGCAGCCACACTTGGCTTTCCAACATTTTGGTTTTGGCAAATAGGCATTTTTCAGTGAAAAAATGTTTAGCTGAAAAATCCTGAAGTGCTCTAGTAATGACTTTCTTTTCTGCATGTGCACCTTTAAATTTCTATAAGAGTCTGCTTAACTGCAGCAATGTAGGCCATGTAGTGAAGCAGAATTGATGCTGCTTGATACACAGGAGATACACATCCCGTGCTCTCTCATAAGAGCGGCCGTACTGGGTCAGACCATGGTCCATCTTGCGCTATATCCTGTCTCGGACAGTGGCCCGTACCAGCGCTTCAGGGGGAGTGTACAGAGCAGGGCAACTATGGAATGATCCACCCCTGTGTTCCATTCCTGGTTTCTGGCAATCAGAAGTTTGGGGTCACCCTGAGCATGGGATTGCATCCTTGACCATCTTGGCTAACAGCCACTGATGCACCTACCTTCCATAATTTATGAGAACACAAGAACATACAGGGGGGATGTTTTGAAGGGATTTGGATATACCTATGGTTACCTGCATGGCAGAGTACATCTGGCATAGTCCTGAGGAGGTTGTTTGCATAGCTAACAGACTGGAGGTGTCAGGGCACTGGCAGCCCGCACAAGCAAGTCTCTCTCTTGCTGGAGGCAGAGAGGTATCAAAGTGACTCTCAGTCTTGGGCATGCTGAGAACCATCACACCCTGGCCCAAGGAGCTGACCATCTCAGTATAAGATAAGAGACAACAGGTGGATGCAGACAGAAACACGGGGGGGGGCACAAGGAGGTAATGTTGGTTTCTCTGATGGACAGCGCTTAGTGCCTCTATAACCCACTGGTCAGGGTGTGGGTCACAATTAGAATTAATATTACATGGCCTTGTATGAGGGGGCTGTCTTGCAGGTTTTATTCTAGATTGGGTCACTATTATATAGAGCTGGATAGAAATTTTCACACGTAATTTTGAAATTTCAATGGAAAGAAAGAAAGAAAGAAAGAAAGAAAGAAAGAAAGAAAGAAAGAAAGAAAGAAAGAAAGAAAGAGACATTTTCCCTCACTCCCCACTTTTTGAGCATGTATAGTAGAGTCCAAGGGGCCATATTTTGATCTTATTTACACCAGCGTAAAACCAGAGTAACTTGATTGTGTGTTGCCAGTGTAAAAAAGTTCAGCATCTGGCCTCAAAAGGTATGTCCATTTTAACGACAGTTGGGTGGCCCATATGAAATGAGGTGGCCGTCCCAATGAGTTTTCTTTTAAACATGTGTCCATATGGAGTCACCACGGGAGTTAATTGGTGCCCTTGTCAGCAATCTCCCAAGGGACAAATGAATGAATGAACTTGGGGACTGAATTAACCTGTGGTCCATCAAGATCTGTGTTGAGGAACATTAATTGCAGAGGGTGAGACACTCTCATACTCTTGCTGCCTATATTATATCTCCTCTGTGGTAAACACGTTGGTCTCCAAGAGTATATTATAATCAGCTAGGGCTAGAATTATGTGCCCTTGTCTTACATGCTGAGCAAGGGAACAGAGGAAGTAAGATTTTTCACCTCCACCATGCTCAGTCAATCCAGGTGCTGGGTTCAGGTCTGGCCCAGAACGCAACCCTTACTCTCCAGATTAGAGCTGGTTGAAAATTTTCAGAAGCTGAAAATTTAAAGGGGGGTGGGCAAATTCCCTCCCCCAAATTCCTTTGCCGACCAGCTTTGCTCCAGGTTCTCCACCCTGCAAACAAGCAGTGGGGAGGAGACAGTGAGAGGAAGGGAGTGGGTGGAGTCTTTACTCCACCTCCTATTCACAGGCCAGCATGATTGTCTGGGCATGATGGGAGAAGTAAATTACACCCTTGCAATGGCTACAGTAACTTACTTCTCCTCCATGTAGGAGGAGGCCAGCAAGGGAAGAATTGTGACTATCTGGATCCTAATTCTTTTCCTGGGCTGCTCCTGGTACAGAACAGTTACCTACCACCCTTACTCTGCGTTGAGCCTGAAGGCACAAGGAAGCCACTGGGAATTATTTTTAACTGCCTGGAAAAATGATTCCTTGCCCGGATAATAAAGCTACTGTTGATTTTTTTATCAGCTGGGCATCAGATTATTTTTTCAGAAAGTCATGAGTCCCTTAATTAGAAAGTGAAACTAATTTGCCAGCAACAAGAGATGGCAGCTTGAAGAAATGCGGCACAGCTGGACCATCTAAAGAATGATGAGAGGGAATCTTTCCTCTAGGCTCAGCTTCCCTGGAACATGCGCAAAACGCTAGCTGCTACATCAACTTTTTCTGACAAGTGGCCCCAATGGAAAGTTCCACATTCTGTATTTTTGGTTCTTCGTTGGATTGGAACAATTTCTTTTTTAGAGCCAATCAGCAGAAACTGAGTGAGATTTACAGTTCCGATGACTGAAATTTTCAGCCTTGAATCTACAGACTGCCTCTTTAAATACATTATAGAGATTATCAGCAATGTATCAAGGTGTCTTTGCAGGATGGTATAAACTTCTGCTGCACTACTTATTGCCATAAACCATACTTCCAGGGTTTTATTTATATGCGCATTAGCTCAATATGATTGGATCTGTAGCCAGCGCTGGGGATTGAAGTAATTTATATATATCAATAAAGGTCTCCAGCCAGCCACTGGGTGCTCTAAGGGGAACAGTAGTTCCATTTAAAACATTAGGAACAGGAGAAATTGAAAATAACTCTCTATTTAGAGGCCAAGAAGTAAGACAGCAGGCACCCGAGGTCCCAGTACAGCAAAGCTATACTAAAGAGACTGTTAAAATGTCATTTTACTTACTTATAAGCCACAGACATAAAGCTTAACCCTTTCCTTTCCGCAAACAAGTCCTGGAAGGAAAACATATTTCTAAACCTGAAATAGGGTTCTGAATAACCCTAAAGAATATTCACATCAAACTATGGGCAACCTTTTTAAAGAATTAAAGGGGCTTTAGCTGCAAAATTTAGTTAAAGCCAGATCAAAAACCAAAGTTATAACCTTTAATTTAGTTAACATTAAAATTGAAACGTAGCTCCAGAAATAAAACCTAAAGCCACCAAAAATATGGACATGACCATTATTCATATATCCTCACTAATGCTGTCCATACAGTCTCTTACAGAAATACACACAAGTACCACACTGCACATCTAAAACAACTATAGCTAGCATGTTCTAGCTCTAGCGTTCATTAGTCACATTACCTTAAAGGTAACAATGCTTTTTGCCTGTTAATTTTCTTTAATAAATAAAAAATATGGGGCTAACATGAAGTTTAGGAGCTCTGTTAGGGCCTTGTTTGCACCTACTGTCCTTGAGTTTCCTATGGATCTTGGAGAAACTTGCCCTACAGGCTAGATTTTAATGGCATTTTGGCTGTTACACACTAGTTAACATTTCATCTGAAGGTGATTTTTTAATGATCCGTAACTCAAAAATAGCTCAGCTGACTTTCTTCAAATTTTGCAGAAAAATTTACCTTGGCTTTTTGAGAAAATCTGGTAATTTTCAGGTCAGACTAATTTCTTTATAGTTATAGGCCTATAATAGTTACACCAAGTCATAGGAGAAAAATAGAACGTATAAGCCAAAGAAGCTAGTTGCATGCTTAACTATGGAGCCATGACCTTTGTCCTCTGGGGCAAAAAGCCATGTGGAATTGTTAGAAAGAAACATCCACTCAACCAGGACGCTCCCTTCTAGGACTGCACTATATTTTCCTTCTCATTGAACAAATAATCAAAAAGAAAATGTGAGCGCCTTCCTCTGCGTCCCCCACCCCCTTCCTTTTTTTTTTTTTCCTCCTTTGCAGGAACGAAGTGCCCGTGTTTCGCTGAGTTTCCCTTCACTTCCCAAAGGCAAAGGACCCTTTGGATGGCCTGAAACATTGGCATGTAACATCTGCCGCTTTGCAAAGGGAAAGCCACAACAAGCCAACCTGGTATTTTCTTTTTTCTTAGTAGCTTAACCTGAAAGTAAATCCAGAGCGATGCTAAAGGAAGCATGTGGGGGTTTGTTTGTTTGTTTGTTTGTTTGAGGGGGTTTTGAGCAAACATAGCACGGCTGATGTGAGCACATTGAAGAGAAACTCCCCACACCCACCATCACACCCTCTCCTAGCCCACACTGCAAGAGGAAAAAATGTCTTAACCAAAATTTCTTAACCAAAAACAACATTGCGTGCAATAGAATTCCTGCCTGGAAGAAAACTTCCCCACCGGAGTTCCCTTGCGCTGCTGCAGTGCTTTGAACGTTCGTGCTGCCCTTGTGCTGTAGCCAAATTAAATCCATTTCTATTCAAAAGGCAGATCCTGCCCTGCTGTTCCAGTTTCTCGAGGGTTATTTCTCGTGTGCCATATTTATTTGCACTGTATTAACTTGCGGTTTACTGGGCTTTACTTTACAAAATGCATTGACTCGCGCTGCGTGAGGGTTCGTGCTGAGGAGACACAGCATGGTCTAGTGGGTAGAGGCACTGGACTGTGGCACAGGAGAACCAGGCCTGCGTTCTTGGCTTTGCCAGTGGGGTGGGAATTTTTCAGTGAATGTTTTTTCATAGGAACGTGCCCATTCATCAAAACCGAAACTGTTCCCGAACTAGGGCCCGTTTTGATGAATGCGTGATCTCTGGCAAGGTCTTCCCTGCTCGCTGCCTCTTTTCGCCCCATCCACCCTTTGTTCAGATTGCAAGCTATTTGGGGCAGGGACTGTCTCTCTATACTAGGTCCGGCCCGTCTAACATTTCTGTCCGGCCCGCCAGGCTCTTTGGCTGCCCCCTCGCAATCTCCAAGCAGCTAAAAGTCCCGCAGCACAGTGCGGGCTGCTGCTGGCATATCTCTGCACGTCCCTGGCAGAGGGGGAGGAGGCTCTGCGCACTGCCCCCACCCCCAGCACTGCCCTCACAGCTCCCATTGCCTGGAAACCGGCCAATGGGAGCTGCAGGGGCGGTGCTTGTGGGCACGGGCAGCATATGGAGACCCGCTGCCCCCTTCCTCCCAAGAGATGCACAGAGACGTGACAGCAGCAGCTGGCCACAGCCGCTTCCAGGAGCGGCGTGGGGCCACGGCAAGCCGGCAGCCTGCCTGAGCCCTGCTGCACCGCTGGCCGGGAGCCACCTGTGGTAAGCACCTCCCGGCTGGAGCCTGCACCTCGCACCCTCTCCCGCACCCCAACCCTCTGCCTCAGGTCAGAACCACCTCCTGCACCAGCCAAAGACTTCTGCACCATTCCTGATTAATGACTATTATTGAACATGATGACGGTTGCCCCAGAGGTCAAGCCAGACGCTGTACAAACATATAGTAAACTACAGTACCCGCTCCAAAGCCTAAGGCTACATCTACGCTCGGAGCGGGGAATGTGATTCCCAGTGCAAGCAGACACGCTCACGCTAGCTCTCATCAAGCTAGGAGGCTAAAAACAGTAGTGTAACTGCAGTACCATGAGCTGTGGCAGCATCTGCATGAGCTAGCCACCCCAAGTATAGCCCATGGGGTCCAGGCGGGTTTGTACTCGGTCTGGCTAGTCCATTGGCTATACGACAATGTTTAGAGCACTAGCTTGATGAGCGCTAGCGTGAGCGTGCCTACATGAGCTAGGAATCAACACCCCCACACACCCTGTGTAGACATATACACAGAGGCGATCTACACTGGAGCTGGAGAGGTAATGTCCCTCTTGGGCAGACATACCCATGCAAACGTCAACCAAGATAGAGTGCTAAAAATAGCAGTGTAGCCACCGTTGCATGGAAATGTTGAAAAATCGGAACGGGGTGAGGGGTAATAGGCACCTATATAAGACAAAGCCCCAAATATTGGGACTGCCCCTATACAGTCGGGACATCTGGTCAGCCTAGTACCTTGGGATTGTACTCGGGGTGACTCACCCGTCCCGCCGCTCATGCAGCTGCAGCGACACCCATTTTAATGCACTAACTCGATCGAAGCTACTGCAGGTACGTCTGCTTGAGCTGGAAATAGACAAACAAGGGAGGTAGGGGTCAAGGGGGATGCGGTAACAAAAACAGAGCGTGTGCGATTCTCAGCCAATCAGGAGCAGTGGTCACAATTCGCCCCCTGCCTAGTTGCTCACAGGATGCAGGTTTCCCTATGCATTCAGGAGTAGGTGGGTCTTGAGGAGGGACTTGGAGGAGGATGGGGTGGTGTCTATTAGGGGTACATCGGCACTTGAGATTAAAAAAACCCAGCACCGAGTCTCAGCGCCCAGGTCCGCTGCCTTGGCTTGCGGTGCTTGGACTGCAGAGCTAAGAGCTGCGGTGTCGATATTCAGGCTCAGGCTGGAGCCTGGGTTCTGAGACCCTCCCCCTTCTCTGGGTGTTTTATTGCGGTGTAGACATACTCTTAGCCCTGGTCTACATGGGGGGGGCGGGGAATCGACCTAAAATACACAACTTCAGCTACGGGAATAGCATAGCTGAAGTCTACGTACCTTAGGTCGACTTACCTCGGCATCTTCATGGCGCAGGGTCGACTGCTGCCGCTCCGTCGACTCCCCTTGCGCCTCTCATGATGCTGGAGTTCCGGAGTCGATGGGAGAGCACTCGGGATCGATTTATCGCGTCTACACTAGACCTAATAAATCGACCCCCGATAGATCGATCGCTACCCGCCGATCCGGCGGGTAGTATAGACATACCCTTAGAGGTCAATTAAATATTCCTCTCCCTCTCTCAACGTTCCTCCAGCTAAACTACGACAGCCATCAAAACTCCAAATTTCACACATACACATTCTCATAACACTGTAGGGATAAGCTACTATTAATTAAACACTATTTAATCTCTCTAACCAGTGGGCTTAAAAGACACTTTGCCCTTGTACTAAACACTGTACAGGGGTGCAGCCAGAAAAAGTAATTTTCTTATGTGTCAGAGAGTTTTGGTTAGGAATAACATACTGTATGCTTTTCCAGCATGCGTGTGTGTGTGTGTGTGTGTGTGTGTGTGTGTGTGTCGGCAGAAGATTTCAGTGTTACTGAGGGTAGAGTTAAGGTTATAAAATAAAGGTGAAAGGTGCTGAGACATATTACAATTTGCTAGATAAAAAGTGAAATTAAATGAAATTTGTACAGGAGCCTATACCCACTCCCCAAAAACAACAGAAGATGTAAAGAGTACAGTTGCAGAACTGAAGACTCTGCAAATCTTTTTGCATACTATATATATGGCAGTAATGGTCCTTTCTAAATGCCGATAATTACAGGATTTTTCTAAACAAGTGCATTAGTGACTCCTTCCTCCTACTCTGCATGGAGCTGCAGGCACACAACACTGAAAAGTCTATGTTCTTCTCACGTTATTAAATGTGCACTCTTCTTTTATTAGGCTTTTTAATAACATTTAAGTCACACCCTGGGGAATTTTTGCAGAAAGGGAACATTGGCCAGCCTAATTTGTAGATGAAAATACTCCCTAGGCCAACGAAACAAGATTCAGATGAATTTTTACACACTGTACGATCACGAATACAATGAGTACTGAAGGTGCTTTCGAGTACAACAAATACAACAAGGAACATTTGAAGCCCATGAGTTGTGCTTTGGAAGCTGTCTATCTGTAGACATTTGTGCTGGTCAGTGATTACATTCGCCATGTATCTCATTTTTCTACTGCAAAATTCAACCACAAGACAATTCTACTCCAATATCTACAATGTGGAAAGTGGCCCCATAGCAGGGAAGAAGTGGGTTTGCACCCAGGTGCAAAATGTCAATCCTGAATATTTTGCTCACAGGCTGATGGAACAGGAAGTCCCAGTTGAATGCTACAAGAGAGCCCATTGCCAGTAAATGCATTGGAGGGCAATGATATTAGCCGTGAAGGCAGACACTTGTGTCTGACACAACTAGGGCCGGATCCTGCTACCCCTGGAGTCATTGACTCCAGTAAAAATAGGATTCAAGTCTGACCAAGATGGCAATTTCCTGCAATATCCTCGAAAGACCGGATAGTATTAACTTTATGCATTATTGAGGGCCAGGATTGTATGCAACTTCCTTATGGGGGAGATGTGACAAAGATTGCAACCCCATGCAGTATCTTTGGAGTCCATTGTTTTAAATGAATGGTTTATGTATGATTGTGTTCTACTCTAGGAGGGAGAGCTAGTGCAGCACCTCCAGGAACTAAAAGCAGTGGGTGGTGATTAAGGCAAATCCATCAGGTTGTAATCCCCCAGAGAGATACCATCTCCTGGGGAGGCTTGCATATACTAGTTCAGATTAGATTCTCCAGAGAACAACAGATGAAGAAACAACTTTCTGATGAGTAGCCTGAGTTTCAACTGACTCGGGACCTTCTTTCTGAGCCAGAAAACGGACAGGACCTTCTGTCCAAGGGGAGGGCCAATCCTTTCAGGAAGGATTGGAAGGACTTGACCTAGTAAGGCCCCATAAGATTGGTGCGTGACCTCTGGTAAGCTTTTACCATGTGCGTAGGGTCATTTATTGATTAAATATGTTTCCTTGGTAAGGCTTTTACCTTACAAATAAATGTGCTTGCTTATAAAGGGCTGTGTGACAACTTGTAGCTGCTGGCTATTACAGCTGTTCATAGCCTTCAAAAGAGAAAGCAAGGCACAGAAGCTGCCCTATTTCGGCTGTCTGGCTTCTGGGGAATCCACAGTTAAGAAGGGAATTGGGCAGCCTAAAAAAAACCCCAGTCAGGAGGGAGAGACACGCAGGTCTCTACCCAAGAGAGGTGACAGCTGAGGAGCCTGGAGCCTAGAGTGTGTGCCCTGGAAGGGCTGCATAGGGGGAATACAGGGTGCGGCTGCCCTAAACTGTGCCAGAGAGCTCTGTTGAGAAGCAGGCTGCCAATAATGCCCAATCTCACTGAGCCAATTTCTCTCCTTTTGTCTACACAACATTTTTGTTAAGAAGCATTTGTTATCTGCAAACATACTTGGACCCAATCTGTTACTTTGCTAAAAAAAAATTTAAAAGTGTGTGCAATATTTTAGAAGAACAATAAGGAAACAAAAATGACTTTGGGAGGGAGAAAATAATTTATAACAGTTTTCTTCTCTCTAGGAAATTCCTCCTTGTGTCTTGAAGTTTTTAATTTATCTCTCTCTTTAATAGCTAGTGAAGGAAGATGCTAAGTGTTAAAACGGACTGTGAGAGAACACAGACACATTACAGTGGTGTGAAATTGCATGCACCTTATGCGTACGTAAATACTATTTGTTTAAAATGACGGTGTTAAAAGCGGCTATTTTTTTTCCAATCAAATTACGTGGTTTGAAAAAATTGAGCTTTTTAAAATAAAAGGCTAAAAAAAGAAGGATGCCTATAAATCTGAAAATGGCCGAGGAAGACTATTAGCATTAAAACAGGAAGGATGGTCTTGTAATTGGACTGAGACTCAGAGATCCATGTTCTATTCCTTGCTCTGCTAAAGACTCCCTGTGGGACCTTGGTTAAGTCACTTAGTCTGTCTGTGTTGTTTGTTTAGGATCACTGAGTGAACCCTTTGCTCCCATCAGTGAGCAATGACTTGCACAAGTAATCGCACTGATTTGGAAGGGACGTAATATTCAGGTAACTGTTCACGGATGGGGCAAGTAACTAACAAGCTGGCCTTTAGACAGTAACCTCTTTGGTGTATGTAGAGCATTTTTGTGTCTGGACAACACCTAGCACGATGGGCCTTGATCTTGGTTGAGAGCTGTAGGTGCTAGCATAACACAAATAATACATTTATGATACTAAATTGTCGACAGTGGCTCTACAGTGCATTAGATTTTCACCTTTGTAACTCTGTTCAAATGCTGACTCACTTATCGAGTTGGGTGGCCACAACTATCTAAAGCTGCAGGATACTCTATGCTTTGCTACACATGGGTCCGTGGGAGCATTGTCTTCAGTTTCATGAGACAACAGATTTGGGAGGGGCGGTGTTTATTTTTTTCTGCACCTCTCCTGTTTCACTTTGTCTGCTGGGTTTTGAATGAGCCCAAAATCTCAAAGTGAAACTCAGTGGAAACCCACAAGTTTCTCTGTGCTTTGCTTTGAAACCCGGCAAGCCCAGGTTCATCCGTTCAGGGCAAAATCATATTCTGGCTCAGATTCACTCATAGTGGGATTCTCCTCTCTCTTGCACCAGAGTAAACTCTACTGCCTTCAGTGGGTTTAGTCCTGGTTTACACCACAGTACAAGGAGAGAAGACTCGGGCCAACAGTGTCTGGGAACTTTTCAGTGAAACTGGCCTGGGTTTCAAATTTGTAACAAAACCAAGAAGTGAAAGCAAGTGAGTCACAAACCACAAAAGTAGCTGAAATCAGGTGAGTTTTACACAATTTCCATTTTCATGGTCAACATTTGGCCTAGTTCTAGTTAGATCCTAATTCCTACTAGACCCTTGTTCGCATCTGCACAAAATCACGCTTGGTGGCTGAAAACTTGCAGGGCTACGCAGGTGAGAAACCCAATGCACTGGCAGAATTCTGAAAATCAACTCACAGAGCACCAGCGGACATTGGGCCTGTCTTTTGCTAGTGCTGAGAGTCCTTCACTTTCTAAAGCCGTGTATTGACCCACGAATGTATTCGATGCAGGGGAACCAGCTGTGCGTCAGCCCTAGGCCAGAGAAATAAAATGTTTGTTAAGATATATTATACAGTGGCAAACAAAGGACACTGAACTAAATTCTGCCCTCAGACACACCTGTTGACTTCACGGGAGTGGTACTGTTGTTCTGAGGGCAGAATTTGGCTGAGCATCTTTTATCTCAGAGCCTGAGAACCAATTGCATAACACCAGGCATGGGTGCTGATATTTGAAACACATGTGAGAACGGGGGATTACACCTGGGGCCTGTTTTAAACACTGTCTCGGTCTTGTCACTTTGTGTCTTTCTGGAAGATGCCTGTCAGGAAAAGACTGGGATTTTAGCAGCCTGAGAAATTGTTACTGCATTTTGTGATTCCTTTTTAGCTTGCAGTGAGGCTGGTGGGGTCTGGCATGTGTGTGTATTTGGGTGGGCAGGATGGAACATAGCATGTCCTCAGATAACCCTGGTCCCGGATGCTGGTGCTTCGTCCTTACCGCCCTACATACAGTGACTTATTGAAGAGAAAAGGTCCTGCCTCAAAACTGATACTGCTGCAAAATCACTGCTGCTGAGTAATATGACCCAGGATATTTTATATTTACTAGCGCAGATATGTCTCATCCTTGCTCCATTTGATACGGCCACAAGAGACAGATGTAATGAGTCAGTCACTGTGACTCAGATAACACCACTGCTGATAAAGCTGCCGAGCATCTCAGTGCCTTTTGTCTCTTTAAAATGACGATTTCATCACCCCCGTTTGTAAAAGAATCAAAAGTAAAACAGGGAGATGGTAGCAATCAGCTCCACCGAATGACTGATCAGTTTCTGAGAAACGCTAATCAACCGCAGATGTTGCATTCCTGCCTCAACCCTAGATCATCAATTCACACCTCCCACCCAGCTCATCTGACACTGACGATGCAATGATTACCGAGTAAACGCTGTCATGATGCAGGCTAGAAAAACTACTGAGAGGGCAAGAACATCTCTGTTCAGAGCAAGGGACCGGGCAGGGTCTGCCTGTTGCAGGCCGTAGAGAGGTCTTTCTGGACTTCTACCTCTTCTTGGTATCTCAGAATGGTGGTTGTGTTAAGGGCTCTCCACTGGAAAACCATGAGCTTTTGGAGAATTCCTTGTCTCAGAGATCCTAGTTGTTGAATATAGACACCAAGGTGCCAAATGTGAACCTTGCTTAAACGTTCACCACTCCCGCCGGCCTCAACAGGAGAAGGACACAGGTAATGAAAGGTTGAATTCGTCCCTCTAGTCATCACATAGGAGAGGAAGTGTCCATTTTAGTGCCATCATGAGTGTCCAAATGGAGCAACCGAACATCATGTTTGTTATATGCTAGAATGCTGTGTGGCTAATCACATGGGTTGAGCTTCTTCCCTGTGCAGAGAGCCAGCAGGAGGCCTTTTGCACTACTTAAATCCCACTCACGCCCTGTTTAAAGAGGGGTGCATGTTCTTGTCTGCCCCTCTGCATCTTCCTGTCCGCTTGGGGTGGTGTGCGACTCCAGCAGCAGGTTGGTGGGCCAGTCCCTAGTGCAGGGACTGCAAGCGTGAGGGACCTTGTGAAGGGTTTGCAGGAGGCAGTGGGGCTCCTTCTACCTGCACCACAGCTAGCCCCACTCGTGACCTGGAAACCATTTAGCAAAGGAGTTTGTTGCTGACCTGCAGCTGCTGTGTCCTTTGTGATTATTAGTGGTATTGGTATTACACTAGGGCAAAAGGCCTCAATCGGGGATCAGGCCCCTGCTGGGATAAGTGCTATACAAGCACATCAAGGCAAGGGTCCCTCCCCGCTGGAAGCCCCCGCTCTGTAATGCAACGGACAAAAGAGATGGGGAAGGGAGGTGGGAGGAGGAGGCAACAGTGAAAGGCATGAGCATCAATAGCCTTAGCTTGCTGCCTGGCTTTTATTACTGATGTAGTGGCACGTCTCTACGTTCCAGACCAAACCCTAGGAGTGAGGCTGGGTTTGCAAAGCCACGACCGGAGTGTGCACACCGATCAACGACCCTAGGAGAGCTATGTTACTGCCCTGAGATTGTGCTACGTAGACAGGTCCTGCTAACAGCCTCTCTGAACACTGGAGCACAAAAGAAGCCTACAGTGGTCTGAGCTAACCAGCGTGGCTACCGCATAACCAGGTAACTATCTAGGGGGACCTTACTTGCCCACTGGAAAGCAGAAGCATGGCTAGAAAACGGGTTGCATCATGACTGATAATGGTGCTGACAGCTTTAAAAGCACTCAGGGACTTTTAAAAACATGGCTAACTGTTCTGAGTGAATGTTTAGTATGGTGGGAGCTGCTATTACACATACAAGAAGATCCAGATTGCTTGGAGAAAATAAAGAGCATCTGCTATTTTCTGACAGTTAACCTTTCCAGATTTCCTTCCCCCTATGAATATACAGTACAGCATCACGGCACTGTACATAAAAATAGTTATGCTACTGAATCAGGGGCTGTCTTAAAATGCCAGGGGACCCCCTTGGTGAAAAACTATCCATAGAGAATTCTCCCAATTTTGTTAAAGATTGCATCTACTGACCCTAATGATATAACGTGGCAGGCAATGGGAATAATAACTTGGAGAGTGCCAGAATATACTTGTATTGGGTGGGTGGATAAGGTGCCCCTCCACGTTTAAGCACATTTCTCCTAGGAATTCCCTGTGGTACATTAATTTTTACTGATTACTAATAGCTGCTACATTGTCTCTAAGGCAACTGGTCCAGATATTATTCTCTTGCAGGATGAAAGAACAATAGACATATTTTATCAGTAACGCACAAAACAAAGGCCACATTTTTATTGTTCCAAATTTATTTTTAATTCACACTCCCCTCTCCACATGCTTTTCCTGTATCTTAAGTAATCCCCCTTTTAAAAAGTCTAGCCCTGGTGGAAGTGAGCAAAACTACCTATGTAAGCCATGGGACTTTCAGCTTCTTTCATCAGTGAACATAAAGTTAATCTGATCCCTCTATCTTGCCTTCTCATCTCCCCCACCTCCCATAGTCTCTTTGAAATATTTTAACCCAGGATAGAATTTTTCTGCGAAACTTGGAATAGGAGCAGAAGAGGGATTTTAAATATAGGGGCTTGGGCTGAGCTGAGCTGTACTTGATTCAGGAACATAGGTGGGTTTGGGCCACCTTTATGCTCATCCCGCACCAATTCTTAGGCCAGCTGCAATCTTTGGCACAAGTTAGAATGGCTTTAAGGTTATTCTAACTTGCGCTGTCTGGGAGTCCCTAAACTTCACACAAATCAACCAACCTTAAATGTGTTCCCTTCTTGTTCTAGAATAGAATTATGCTGTTTGGGGGGCCGGGGTGTGCCTACTCTTAATTTAATATATTTTGGAGCAAAATCTCCATCAGCATAACTCAATTGTAGGTAGAAAATTTAGGCCAATGCAGAAGATCCATAGAAAAGATTAAGTGTCCCCAGAGTTGTATTTGTTTTCTCATGGTGGAGGAGTAAAAGAACATCACTGGAATGTGTTATGTTTGTGTTATTAAATTTGTTGATTTTATGGTATTGTAGGTTTATATAAGAGTATGTAGAGTCTGCATGTTTGTATTTATTACTATATATACTCTAGTGTGTGTCAACTGGCATAGACAGGTTGTTTTGTAGTGTGCAGTAGTGTAGAAAATGGTATTGGTTTAGTATACTGCAAATAGATCCTTCAACAGAAAATAGGATTCTATCGTACCTGAGTAATTTGTCATGTTTGACCTTTGCAGATATTTTTGAAAATTCTATGTGACGTCATTACGATTGGTCGGGTGATATAAGTGCGCCGGGGTGAGAGATTTCATGGCAGCGGGGGATTGACTGAACCCCCTCTCTTGTTCATTTTGAGATATTGTAATGTTTGGATTTTGTACAGAATGTTTCATTTTAGTGGGGAAGGGGGTGCTGGCATTGGTAGCCGGACTCCACCAAAACACACTTTCAACCTTAACTCCAAATCTGACTGAAATTTTTTTGAATTGTGAAATTTTGAGTAAATTTCCAAATGGGAAACTTTTTGAGAAACTTTTCACAAATCACTTTCTCTGCTCTGTAGAGCTCATGACATTTTTCAAATCTCAAAAATTTGTTACAAATTCTGATTTTAAAAATGAGAATAAATTATTTATTTTTTTGAATGAGTCTTCCACCCCAACCCGAGATACTTAACTCCTTCTTGTAAAGGAACTGGGAAAGTCACATCCCCTCTCTGGGCCTCCTATAAAATAGGTATTATACTTATCTTCATTTATGAAATGCTTTGAGGATTAAGGATAAAATGTGCTAAATAAGGGATTGTTGTTGATGATGATGATCACTAAACAAAATATATGTGAATACTTCTTTTCAATTCATGTGTTTAAATTTAAACATGTAAATAATCCCATCCTTATTCAGCAAAGCACTTAATCAAGGGCGTAACTTTAAATTAATGTGTGCTCAAAATTAAGCACGTTTTAAAGCGGTACAGAGAATAGCCCTTGGATGAGAATTGTGGAGATTTAAAAGGTTTGAAATTATATGGGAAATTAGGTTTCTTGTGAATTGTATTACACTTCTAGGCCCAGTCTAATTCCCATTGATTTAAATGGAACAATCCCCATTGACATCAGTGGGAGTTAGATTAGGGCCCTTATAAACTTGAGAGGTGTTATAGCATCAGTGAAATAACGGATACATTACACTAGCAAAAGCAGCTTCTAGTAATAGCTGAATATACATAGGATGCAAGGGTATTTGGCTGGATTTTTGGATTGATCCTAACAGCTTTCTTTCCTAAATTACAATTCCATGCTTTGTATTTTCTCATATTTGTTTACCAGTACAAATATTCAAAAGTCTCTGAAAGCCAATTTCAAATTATACATTCAACTGTAACATTTGAAATTTGCACCATATCAATTAATTACATAAATAAGTCTTCTATACAGGGAAGAGAAACAATACCACATACATTTATACAACTAACCAACCCAGTACAGCTTTTGAAGTTCCAATATTTACAACAAACTGTCTACGGACTATTCAAGGAGGTAAAAAAATGTAATTTAAAGTAACTGAACACACACACACACACACACACACTGCAACAATGTACATTTAAAATAAAAATTTATACACATTTTAAATAATTCAGTACCACAACAGAATATCCAGCAGGGCTCATTAAGTTATTATTATATCCCTATCCTCCAGTGCATTATTTACCAATAAATTGTATCTTGGAGGGTATCCTATTAATATCAATGCAGAACAATAATCAGGAATCTGCAATGTAAGGGTATTGTGCTTCCAGAGTACTGAAAGTTTTGTTAAATCAAGACTGTCCAAACACAGATTCGTAGTCCCACTGGCAGTTACATAGGTTCAAGGTGCTTTCTCTGGATTATTGGAAAAGTGTTTCTTCTGGGCTACAGGAACTGGCAAATCTGCTTATATGTGAAACCCCAATAAAATATACATAGCTAAAGGGAAATTCACCAAATCAGAGATTTTTATGGAAATTAAAAGGATAGAGAAGGACATTGAGTTTTACTCCAAATCCCTCTAATCGCAATGGAGTCACAAGCATCAGATTCTTTATGTGCTTCTTCTCGCATAAAAACTCGTAAATGTCAAATAACTGAGGAGCCAGGGGTGAGGCTAACACTGCTTTCTTTAATGGGTAGGCTGAGCTGTCTACATCTTTGTGTTCTTATGAAAAGTTCTCCCTGCTGAAAGGAATATGTAATGGAATCACACCTTAGTGAAACTTTTTTTAAACTGTTCAGAACATTTTGTGAGGTTGATCAACTAGGACTTTTTTTTAAAATACCCAACTTGGTTGCACTGGCAGGTATTCACAAGTGACAATGATTTCAACATTAATTTGATGGCTTGCGACAGCCTCAGAAATGGGATAGAATCACCTGGAAGCTGGCGTTTTGCATTGCACCACTCTGTCTAGGTAGTAACTGTCATCTTCTGTTCAATATGGTAAATGCTATCTTCAGACAGTTTGCTAAAAAGTTATAATTTCTTCTAAGTGATTGAAGCTCATGGATCTCTCTCTCTCTCTCTCTTTTCAAGCTGCGGCACTGAGAGGCAGCCTAGATGACAGGCTGGTTTAACACAGCTCTTGCCAAGATTAAGTAGTTGTCAGACAGATATCATTGGAGACTAAGGGCTTGCTTTTTGAAGTCAGTCTGAATTGCTAACTAATGGGGAGCTTGTTCCTAAATGGGTCTCGATTCTTTTGTTTCCAGGGATTGACACTTCTGCAATAACAAAGGAACGTGCACTCTATGCATTATACACAATCTTAGGCTGGTCACCATGATTTCTAGAAAAGAGGAGCTAGAGAATGTCCCTTTCACATCTGATTTACAAATGCAGAAGGCACCCAGAGCTGTTCTTTATGAACCTCTCCAGTTTAAAGGACCTCATGATTTATAGCCAGATGAATGTGTTGGTAGCGCTATTTTTAGTCAGTTAGGCCAGCTCAGATATTGGATTTATCTGTATGGATACCCCAAAAGATCTCGCTGCTGTCTGCTCTTTCTATTTTCAAACATTGTTGTTTGAAGTGGTGTTGTAGCCATAGTGATCCCAGGGTATTAGAGAGACAAGGTGGGAGAGGTAATATCTTTTACTGGACCAACTTCTGTTGGCGAGAGAAACAAGCTTTCAAGTTCTGGATATCTCGAAAGCTTGTTTCTCTCACCAACAGAAGTTGGTCCAATAAAGGATATCACACCTCACCCACTTTGTCTCAAATATTTTGTGCATTTATTGCCTGTTGTACAATACTCACCTCTAGTCCCAAATACATCCAGTGATAGACAGGACAACCCACAAAGAATAGGAGTAGCTTGGGCTGACAGGTCAACTGTAACACAACAAGTTGTCACATGAGAACATGGCAAGTGAAAAGTAGAGGAAGTTGCCTAGAGGGTGTTATACAAGCTAGTAAATCTCCAGACACTCTCACTCCACTATGCACAGTTTGCCTGGGAGATATAAAATGACTGAGGTATGGGTAGATCAGCATTTGTTGTACCAACCTCAGTAGCCAGGAGAGTGAATATTGTGAAAGATTTAACTCCAGTCTCCTTTCTTAGCCTTGTCTAACAAAGTGTTTCCCATGATGCTTTTCTTGTGGGTGGGAAAGGTCAACTCTGCAGAGACAATACCAAGCACTTGAGGAGTTGTTCCATCAAATGATGACAATGACTTTTAATGAGAAGTAGGGGGCTGCCATAAATGTTGAAATCTACAGAGCTGGAGGAAATCTAAGCAGTGGAAAGTTGCCGTGTTCCTCGTGTCTATACCAATGAACAACAGGGGTAGATAAGAACAGACGTACTAGGTCAGATAAATGGTCCATCTAACCTAATATCCTGTCTCTGACAGTGTCCAGTACCAGGTGCCTCAGAGGGAATGAACTGAACGGGGCATGTGGTTGCATCCCTGACCATCTTGGCTAGTAGCCATTGATGGACCTACCCTCCAAGACCTTCTCTAATTCTCTTTTGAACCCAGTTATAATTTTGGCCTTCACGACATCACCTCGCATTGCGTTCTACAGGTTGACTGTGTGTTGTGTGACGAAGTATTTCCTTGTGTTGGGTTTTAATCCATCATACCATTGTCGTCATATTCTTGTTGCGATGAGCAGTTTGTAATAAATGACAGCACTGGAAACTGAACACTCTATTCATCCATGGAACGGAGGCAATGCAAGCGACAGCACTGCACGCCTCCTTTCTACTGACCTACCAATGTACATAGAAAGATGGCAGAGAGGTTCCATCACTATTTTCTTTTCGACGCCAATCTTGCAAGGCGCTGAGTTTGCAGAATCAAACACCTAGTCCTTGATTTCTCTACTGAGACTGCCTGGGATACCAGGTAGCGACATTTGCCAAGCCTGCGTTATTCATTAGTTCTTGGCAAGAAGGTTGTGTCCTTTTCTTTGTGATCTGGCCCTCACCCGTGTTATCCTTGCCTTCATCACATTGCAGTTAGACTGCTCCAGTGCTCTCTGCATGTGGCTGCATTTGGAAACTACAGCCTGTGCAGAATGCAGCAAGCTGCCTATTAAGAGGTGGTTCATGCAGAGAGGACATTACATCAACACTCCAGGACCTGCACTGGCTGCTGGCTGAGTTCCAGGAAAAAAGTTTGAGTTATTGGTGCTGACCTATAAAGTCCTAAGTGGTTTGGTTCCTGGTTACCTAAGAAACCAAAGTTCTTCTTATGTGACGCCACAGCAGTTGCAATCAACTGAGCTGCTCAAGCTGATTTCAGTGTGAGGTGGAGGGACGACATCTGCAGGACATTTTCAGTGGGAGGTCCTAGACTTTGGAACTTACTTTTCCCCCCCATGATCCATCAGAAGCCAGCCATGGTCTTCAGAGTAGGCATTGATCACATGTGTGCTCCCAGTCATTTTCTTGGACCGGGGTTGATGGATGTCTGAGGATCACTGAACGAGGAGCAGGTTGTTGTAGGCTGTGGCATTGTCAGGTTTTGTTCACTGTGGTCAAAAACTTTTGGTTTTTTCATTTCTGTAAAGTGCCTGGAGCGTTGGCCGGGTGCTTTATAGATGCAAATAAAGGAATAATTGGGGAAGTGTGTGTTTGTTTTTTTGTGATATAGACACGTGTCCAGAAAGGAACTGGATTTTCAAAAGGTCATTGAACAGGTTACTGGATTCCTAAAGCTATTAGATGTAGACCATAGGCCATACCAAGCTACAGACATGGGCTGTATTCAAACCAATGCTCTCTGAATCACTTTATCAGTCTTCAGGAGTTTATCACAAGCCATCCATGTGCTTCTAACTTGTTTTTACTCCCTACCAACTGAAATCTGAAGCCAACATAGCGATACATTATAGACTACCTGTATCAGATTATCTAAATTCTAAACTCCAAATTCTATTTTCTAAATGTATAAATTAAATTCTCAGTATAAATGCATTGTAATGTGTTCCATCTGATGTAAAGGAATGTCCTTTGACTCCACTGAAATTGATTCTACATGACTGTATATTTACAGTAAATTAACTCTCTCTTCCATATCTTATATAGTATGCTAACTGGCACCCAAAGCTGTTTTCTCTCCACTGACATGGTTATATATATATATATTTAGGGTATGAATCATAGAATCATAGAATCTCAGGGTTGGAAGGGACCTCAGGAGGTCATCTAGTCCAACCCCCTGCTCAAAGCAGGACCAACCCCAACTAAATCATCCCAGCCAGGGCTTTGTCAAGCCTGACCTTAAAAACCTCGCATTCTGATCTCCATTACACCGGTGTAGATCCCGAGTAATGTTACTGATTTCAGTGAAGCCGCTTCAGATTTATATGAGTGTAAATGAGAGCAGAATCCAGCCCTGTGTGTGCATGTATGGACACAGAGATCAAAAAACAAATCTGCCTTGGAGATACATATATAAATACACATATGGCCATATATACTTTACATGTGCATACATAATACACACACACACATATTATATGAGTGAATGAGTGTATTCTCATTCATGCGTACACACATGCACAAAAGAGGGAGAAGAAACTGAAAGACATATTTAACACTTGCAATTTCAACCCAAGATGCTCCGGCATTTCAGTGAAAATCTGCAGTGACTTTTTCAGTGGCATGTGCCAGAATCCTGAACTAGTACTAAGGGACTCATCCCTGGAAGAACCAATCCTGCAAACCAAGCTGTCACTCCGTAATGCTTCTTAGACAAAGGCAGCAGCTGTTTTCCCAGGCCCTTGCCGAATGATTCCAGCAGATTAAAATATACATGTATATATTTATGCAGACAAGAAGGAGGGAAAGTGCGACTTCTAGTCGGTGCCTAAATTTCCTGCCTCCGAAGCCCAGCTGGATAGCAGGAATTATAACAGAAAACAGCAGCACAATTAGCTGGAGTTCTGTAGCTGTCTGCAGCAGACTGCTTGCTCCTGTCTCTCTATAGGTGGTCTCCCAGTTCATCAGTTCATAAATAAGTAATTTGAAATGTGTTCCTGGGGGAAATTTTCCTCCTTCTCTCCTGAACAGACTGTACTCATCAGTTTTCCTGTTCTCCAGGTACCTGGCGTTCTCATTTATAATGGCCAGAGGAACTATGCTGTTCTAATTCTTGCTTCATTACATCTCCTAATGCTTGTTTTCAACTGCTTCACAACTCTGCATTTCTTTATATATTGATAAAAAAAACTCTTTGCATATATTATTTATTGGCACTTTCATGTTAGCTTTACTGCTGATTTAAATTGAATATTTTTACATACAAAGTAAGGCTGAAGTTGTGTTCTGGTCTCAGGTTTAGATATTTTGATTTAAATTATGGAGAGAAAAAAAAGAAAGAGAGGGGAGAAATCATTGTCACTGGCCATTTCCCACACCTCTTTGTCTTGCACCATCCAGGCAGATAGTGTGCACATATCAATGAATTATTATAAGGGAACATTTTGAGGGAAAAACAGAGGCCAGACCAAAAGTATATGGAGCTGGATTGGAGAGTCTCTGGTCACTTCCAGAGAGAAAGACAGACCCCTGTTGAAAACCTGAGCTTTTTAAACCTCCCATTGACTTCAATGGGCTTTGGATCAGGACATTTCTGATTGTCTTGCTTTTTTATCTTGTTGCAATAAGCAATGGCTGAAAGATGTTATGCTGAGAACAGTTTACCTAATAGAGATTTAGGAGCATGTATCTCTTGTTCAAAGAACTGACCCTCAAAACACCTACTGAAGAAGAGTTGAGAGCAATGGGAATTTTGTTTGAGTAACAATTGCAGGGGCAGAAATTCCAAATGCAAATTTCCAAAGGAAGTTAAAACTATTAAATGGAGTAGGAGAGAGGGGGATACTTTTAAACTCTCTGGAAAATATTGTGATTAAAATATTCTCCTTTAAGGCCAGGTTTCTCAAAGGGGCGAAGGGAATTTAAGTCACCCAATGCCTACTGAATTTCAATGCCTTAATTATTCGCTAATTATAAACTACATTGCTTATCACCCACTATTGGGGCCAGATTCTTCAAAGGAGCCCAGCTCCCATTTAGGGACCTAAATGAAGCGGACACCACTGGATGCTGACTGTGCTTTTGAAAATCTGACTCTTAATGTGCATAGTGAAAAAAATAATACACGTAAAGCTCTCTACAGCCTAAACTAGTAAAGAAAATAAACTCACCGTACAGGCTAGAAAGAAAGGTTTGTAATAAATGGATGGAAGAAAGTCTTGCAAAATCAAATAAAAACCTACTCAGACCCTTTCCCTGAAAGGAATAAAAGAGAGGGAGAGAGATATACTATTACTTTATTCAGTGAAAAAAATTCAGGGCTCTATAGACACGCTTCTCGGTGGAGCAACTAATTTTCAGGTTTCCGTAGTTTTTAACTGAGAACAATTCAATCAATGCACATGGGGACTCTGTCTGAGGGCGAGCGTGCAGCTCAACATTGGCACCTAACAAATCATTTGGACAACCTGACTCTGAAGGTGTGGAGAATTGGCAAGAAGAAAAGAGTCTCTCTCTCTCTCACACACACACAGCTCTTTCTATACCCTTGACTCATTATGCATCTGCTCCCTCATCTCCATGCATGCGACTATCCCCTCCTCCCCAACCCCAGCACATTATAGGGAAGGCTGCAGAAAGGCTGAGGGAGAAGAAATGTTGAAGGGGTTACTTTGCTTCAGGACCCCCTTATCTAAAGTCCTCCTCAAAAGGGGAAATGAGTCGATTTGCATTTTCCCACTGAAGCATGCAGAGTGGTGGAGGAATGTTTCTTGTTACATTATACTGTATTCTCAGGTTTGCCCTAGGCCTGCTCGCAGGCTCTAGCAGCTCAGAAAACACCTTTATGCTTCCCATTTAAATACACGTTTCAGACAGATCTTTCTGGAGTTTTTCAAAAGCAACAGACTAATATTTTTCCTTGCTCACCAGTCTTTTCTTATTTCCAATGCCAAAGGCAGGAATTAACCATAAGACACCCACATTTTCTTTCCTCCCCTCTCTCCCCCTGGAACATTTTTGTCCTTGTGAAACTTTTGCTTTGGGTTAGGCTCTGAGTCTCCAAAGGGCAGCTTCCCTATTCGTGGGGGCAATATTGTCTACAAAAATCATGCCTGCAGTCAGGGATTGATCCAAAACTTGTTGCAGTGAATGCAAAGCCTCTTATTAGACTCAATGGGTTTAGAATCAACCCCTAAGTAGCTAATTTGTTGCTAAAGTTAGTTGTACAGCTGATTAAATGGCAGCCACTGTCTGCCACTAACTGCAGATGCAAAAAAAAATGCATGCATAAAATAGTAACGCTGGCACAGGCACCTTGAAAAATCCACCCTGCTGGTCAATGATTTCTCAGATAAATGTTGCCCAGGGGAGAGTCCATGTACTCAGCGAATTGCTGAGAACCTGGAGTTCCCAAGTTCTAACATAAGCCCCATCACTGACTCTGTATGATCTTGGGCAATTCTGTTAGACCATTAGCGGCTCTGTTTCCACATCTGTATACCTGGGTTAACGATACTTACTTTGTAGGGGTCTTGTGAGGACTCTTATCTGCAAAGGACTATGAATTATTCTCATTCTTATTATTGTGGTTAGACTAAAATACAGGGAAATATGATTAATTTCTCAGCGTGTGTGCACAAGTGTTTAACTCGGTGACAACTCTATTCTGATGTCTAGCCTCCATAAGAGAGCTCCTTAGCGAATGGCAGGAATGTTGTAGGTACAAAAGGCAAATAAGTTCCCATTGGTATCGGCAGGTGCTTGATGACAGGTGAAAAGGAAATGTTAATTCCCCACATTTCGTGGTACAACACGCAGATGTCCCTGAGTCCTCCCTCTGCCACACTATTTTAGAGCATTTTCATTAAGAAAAGGGAGGAATTTTCCAGTGTATTCAGTAATTTCCCACCCTCTCTCCTAAGTGATGATTTCATGTGTAACTGGCAGGAGATGAAATTTCTACATATTGAGTCTCTCTCTCCACCCCCACTCTCTTTTCCAGTCCCCAGATAGAAACAGTAATTCCTCCTATATAAAAATGGGGGGTGGGAACATTTTCTTTCTTTTCGAGCATATAACATAGTTGTGCAGGCTAATTATAAAATAATGTTTAAACCTTTGGGACTGAGACAGAAGGTTACGAAAATGCTTTAAAATCCCAGTGCTGCAATAGAAGAATTTGATTAACTGAAACAAAGCAAGGCTCATGAAAGTTTAAAAAACAAAGTATGCAAAGTATAGTCTTTTAAACTTATTTACTGGCCTGCTACTTATCAACATTTCAGTGGTGCATGGTGATTCTTTCACATTCCTCAGTGAACAATATAATTAAAGATTTACTTTTCTTCCTAGAGTTTTGGCATTGAAATGCACAAAGGCTACACGGATTTCTCCCTCAAGGCCTGATGTTAGTATGGTGCGGAGTGATTCCTTATCCCTGTAGGATAAGACTCTAAGTAAACTTGACT
The DNA here is from genome assembly GCA_033296515.1 of Macrochelys suwanniensis. Classification (NCBI taxonomy): domain Eukaryota; kingdom Metazoa; phylum Chordata; order Testudines; family Chelydridae; genus Macrochelys; species Macrochelys suwanniensis. The sequence continues at coordinate 105,431,895 of CM065782.1, read as the reverse complement.
GTATAAAAAGACTCCTCAGCATCACTACACTAGGAGATACTCCATTACTATAGGCTTGGAGGGGCAGGGGGAGTAGAGGGACAATTCTATCTCCAGTCTAGGGGACTAGCAAATCTGGACTGGGTAATTGTCCGACAGACCTGCCTAGGCAGAGATGAACCCTGACAGATGTAGTCTTTATCAAAGAGTGAAATAGGCTCACAGCAGTGTACCACCAACATGAATGTCACATTTTATGAATTGCTGTATTGCACGCTGCAGTCAGCAGAGATTGGCTGGGCTTCGGGGAGAGAGAGAGAGAGAGAGAGAAACACCACAGCTTTCCTCCTTTGAGAGTGAGCATTCTTCCTGCAGCCCCCAAAAGCAACTGCTGCGGCTTCTTCTCAAGCCAATTGCTGTCAGGAACAAGTGGGGTCCGCAGCGAACACAAAACGCACTGACAGGGGTTAGGCCATAATTATTACCTCGGCAATTGCAGACCAGAGGAGTGGGGGAACCATGGCCCCGGACCACTGTAAAACAAACCGCAAAGCAAAGAGAGAGGCTTAGCACCCCAAACGAAATCATAGCACCTGCTTATTTTCCTGCACTCTGGGCCAAGAGGTGCCTCAGAGGGGACACGCCACCGGCGTCACCTCCACAAGCTACGAAGAGCTGAAATGTAGAGAAAATGAAGATGGACTGGAGGCCACCAGTCACACTGACTCAGCTCCTGCGGGCACTGCTCTGTCGTGTGTATTCAAGAGCAAGCCACGAGGGATGGGAAAGGCAACTCCACCCTACTCATTTTTTAAAAAATTCTTCAGCAAGAAAACTGATCGTGCAAGCCAGGGTTTCATGCAGCCGAGCCATCACACTACACCAGGGGTGGGCAAACTTTTTGGCCCGAGGGCCACATCTGGAAATAGAAATTGAATGGCGGGCCATGAATGCTCACAAAATCAGGGTTGGGGTGCAGGAGGGGGTGAGGGCTCTGGTTGGGGGTGTGGGCTCCGGGGTGGGGCCAGAAATGAGGAGTTCAGGGTGCGGGACAGGGCTCCGGGCTGAGGCAGGGGGTTGAGGGCTCTGGCTGCGGGTGCAGGCTCAGGGATGGGGATGAGGGGTTTGGGGTGCAGGAGGGTGCTCTGGGATGGGATCGAGGGGTTTAGAGTATGGGAGGGGGATCAGGGCCAGGGCATGGGGAAGGCTCAGGGGTGCAGGCTCCGAGAGGCGCTTACCTCAAGCGGCTCCTACACGGAGGTGTGGCCAGGCGGCTCTGCATGCTGCCCCGTCCATTGGAGCGCCGGAGGGGGCCATTAGAGCATATGAGCCGGAGGGGGCCATGCCACGGCTTCTGGGAGCCACGTGGAGCAGACCCTGACCCTGCTCCATGGCTGGAGGGCCAGAGGGGGGGGCAAGCCCCAGACCCCACTCCCCAGCAGGAGCTCGAGGGCCAGTTTAAAACAGCTGGCGGGCCGCATTTGGCCCACAGGCTGTAGTTTGCCCACCCCTGCACAACAAGCAGGTTGAGTGGAGGCTAAATCAAGTGGGAAAGAGAAGTTTGTCTAGATATTCATTTAAAATAGGCGCGCACCATAGCATTATTGATTGAGGTGCAAACTTCAGCGGGGTGAGGGCTAGATTTCTACACATTTCCACAAAAAGTCATGTGTCGTGTCCGAAGTAAGACTAACAAAGTGACTGAGGTAGGGTTAGAAAAAGTAATAACTGGGACAGATTTGTAGTTTTTAAGGCCAGAAGGAACCAACTTAGATTGTAAGATCTTTGGGGCAGTTACTGTCTTTTCGTTCTGTGTTTGTACAGCACCCAGCACCAAAGGGAGAGTCCTGGTCAATGACTAGGGCTCCTAGTTGCTACAATAACACAAATGATAAATAATAATTGTGATCATCGAGTCTGACCTGCTGTATAACACCCGGCGGGTAACAGATGGTTAATATCACTAAGCTCAAGAGGAAGTAACATAGTTCTGTCTGGTTCCATACAACTCCACCCACCAAAACTCTCATGCAGAATACCAGGTTACAAGTATTTCATCTTCAGAACCAACTCTCACTGGTTAATCATGCCCTTAGAGGCGGATGTTGTTATGAGCTGTTTTGGGAAGCAGGAGTGTTATATACATGAACCTTCACTCTGGGCTCAGAGATATTGCAGGTTGCTTATCTGAATGTATATGAGCCTCTTTGGTCAGGCTGAAAATAGAGCTATGATTTATTTTTGCATGAAAATTTTAATAGAAATTTTTATCTTTTAATTTTGGGTGATTTTCCCCGCCCTATTTGTGGAAATTTGCTTTCCTGCAGGGTCACAGCCTTTCTGTGAAGCCCTTGGAAAGAACATTCTGATTGAGAGGTGAGATCTTTGGGTGAAATCCTGGCACCAGAAAAGAGGTACACCCCAAATAAAGCAGGTTGAATTTTTTCAGTTTTTTCAATTTCACAATCAAGGTTGAAATTTTTCCATAAATGTTTTCAGGGCTTTGATCAACTTACAGAACTGGTTGAAATTTCTGGCAAAATTCAAAATTTCAATGACATTTTTTCAAGAAAACATTTCTAAATTTGCAGCTGCAAATTTTTCACTGTCTTTTGACTAGCTCTAGTTCTTTGGCTTCCAAAATGGAAGTCAAATATTTTGCAAAGCCCAAAATGAAAACTTCAAGAGAATAGGGGTTGACACACATTTTCCAGCATCTTGTGTTTCTAGTGCACATCCGTAATACTGTAAAGGTAATGTTTGTAAACTTAAAGCAACATAAAAAAAAGAGATATTAAGAGATCTTTTCCAGTAAGTCAAAGTAGTTGTATTTCAGATTCAGATATTGTTTGGGAAAAGGGTTGAATCTATTTATATGTTGTCAAATCCACTTCACCTGCCCCTAATCTCGATAGGGAGAGTGCGCTAGGCCAGGGGATGATGGAACCACTCTGTCTTCCTTTACATCTAGAACAGCAGCTGTATTTTAACATTGAACATGTCAGAATATATTGTTCTTTGGCCATGTATTACGATGATCAACATGAGGAGAACCCCTTCCTACAGTTCATGCCACCTCTCAGTAGGGTCCCCCTGTTATAGCAACCGGTTCTGTACATAACTTACAATCCTTTTGCTTTTTAAAGGCGTCTCTTTCCAATACACCCACTGAATTGCTCCCTCAAGGCTGGTTAGTGTGAGAGATAATTTTATTTATATTGTATATTAAGGAAGTTTTCTGGGCTGGTTTAAGTTTGGTGGTTTGTTTCATGGAAGTTCAATGGGAGAAATCATCAGATGATGAGTGGAAAAATGTGTCATGCTGTCTGGAGTGGTTCACGACTGAGTGCCAGCCTCAGGGCAGACTGTCAAACAAGCCCGGCAGAATCCCCAAACTGATCACATGTTCTATCATTAGATTTCACCAGCCCAGTAACAAGTGTGAACTCATGAAGCACTATAAACAGCCTTACTATTCAGTCACAGTCTCCTTGGGCATTCCCAAGAAGAGGCTGAGGGAACTGGGCTTGTTTAGTCTGCAGAAGAGAAGAGTGAGGGGGGATTTGATAGCAGCCTTCAACTACCTGAAGTGGGGTTCCAAAGAGGATGGAGCTCGGCTGTTCTCAGTGATGGCAGATGACAGAACAAGGAGCAATGGTCTCAAGTTGCAGTGTGGGGGATCTAGATTGGATATTAGGAAACACTATTTCACTAGGAGGGTGGTGAAGCACTGGAATGGGTTACCTAGGGAGGTGGTGGACTCTCCATCCTTAGAGGTTTTTAAGGCCCATCTTGACAAAGCCCTGGCTGGGATAATTTAGTTGGGGTTGATCCTGCTTTGAGCAGGGGGTTGGACTAGATGATCTCCTGAGATCTCTTCCAACCTTAATCTTCTATGATTCTATTATTCCAGTCTCTGTTGCCACCCAGACAAGCTGGACTATATGATAGATGGTCATTTTACACCAAAATCAAGCATATTCAGGTTGCTCCCAGTCCCAAAGGACCAGTCACGTACCCCAGGTCAATTGTACTCAGACTTCAAACCGAAGACCGTGCCTGTAGCCAATCCTGTAATAAACTAACTAAAGATTTATTAGCTAAGAAATGAGTTATTGCCAAGGTTAAAACGGAAACATATCCACACACAACTCAGTTACAGTCTTGGATTTTAAAAGGTAATATAAGCTTCTATAATAAGCAGCTCTGTATGTCCTTTAGGGCTGACCCGTGCCAAGCAGCATGGGGATCTCTTGCTTATGTTTAGGAATCTTTGCTCCTCTGAGTCCAGACAGCATAAAGACCCAGTTTCTCCTTGTCTCTGATTTTTATCCCCTCCCCAGAGTCCAAACTGATAGAACAAGTGTCAGCACCTGAGTCCTCTTCATGTGAGTGGGGACGGCAATCCACAAAGTGTTTGTCTATTTGATGTTTTTCAATAGCTCTCCTGGCTGCAGGACCAGCACTTTACACTAATTCATGCTTCTTTCCTGTTTGGTGAGTGACACAGTCACAGAGGTTTACAATGCAAACACTCAATATAACTTTATACCATGGGCTAGAGAAGTTATAAGTGAGATCAATACACGCAGCGTCCTACACTATTCATAAGGTCTAGACACCAAACGCATTCTTTCACCTCTAATATTTATCTTAACAATATGAACACATGGGTAAGGCAGACTGGTTTCCAGCTATATATTTGTCAGTGTTCATTGAGGCCTGGGGCCTTGGCATGAACTGGCACCTGGTCTACCAGCATCACAATGCGATTGACACCCAGCAACTATGTGTTGGGTAAGGTTTGGCATTCCCTTCCCACCTCCCTATTCCCCCAAACACACACACCCCCCGAAGAGAGGACCAGCTGAGATTTTGCTACCCCTGGAATGCCAAGCCTTGTGTTGCGTGTTGCATACAATCCAGATAACAAAAGCAAGAACGGACAGCTGCCCTCACTGTTCCATATTTGCTGATATTTCCTACTTAGTTTAAATCAACCTTCTGATTATATCAGCCATAAAGTTTTATGGAGGTTTGGGGGGAGGTTTTCCCCTTCAAACTGACTGTTCTCCTCTCTGTGATAAAGTTAATTTTATCCTCTTTGTTCATTTTCCTAATCTGCAAATTACATCCTACTGTATTCGGATTACTTACTATTGGAAAAAACAGACCTTCTATATTTCCCCTCTGTTTCCAGTTTGAATAGTCTTTGCATTATCTTGGACCTTAATCTCTTTCCCCCGCCCCTCCCAGCCACCCCACCACCGGCCTTTCAAGGAAGCAGCAAGCGCACCAGCAACACTAAGTGTGTCAGCCAGGAAAAACAATCCCAGCTCCTGCTCTGTGCTCAGCCCTTTGGACTCTGCTCTCATTCTTTTATTTTTTCCAACAGCAGAAAGTGTGGGAAGGAATGGAACTGCGGTAGGGAGGATTAGGGATTCTAGGATCCGCTCCATCCTTTCAGAAATCCTTCATTTCCTATTGAGAAGGAACACGATTTTATTTAATCTGGAAGCCAAGCATTAATGGCTCAGGAACTGGTGATTGGCTAATATTGCAAAAGATACTAACCTTATGTTTCAGGACACATGTTCATTTTGTTAAGGGCACAAGCATACACCCGCCCACAAAGTTCTGATAACTTTTAAAGTAACCGCAGCCTCCTTTGGATGCAGACAGGACTAAGAAGTGGGGGTGCTACGTATGCCTCATGGGAATAGGAATGCATTAGGGGTGACATTCACCTCTCTGTGCAGCACTTAAGTCCTGCTTAAGCCCCGCACATAAAGTTTAAGTGGGACTGCAATGGTTCAAAGTTCTTGGGCTCACACTCTGCATGGGGGTGTGAATTTCACTCTGCATCCATAAGTGGGTGCTTGTCCCCCAAGTAATAATAATGCAGCAGTAGGGCTACGAAGAATCATGAGATATGACTACATGATTGATTGCTATGGGTAGGGCCTTCAGGAAGATGGGCGAAGCAGTGGGGGAATCCCCAGGGCATGTGAAGAACCTGCTGCCTCTCACTACAGTTACCAGGCGTAGGCTAAAAAGCAAGAAAAGCCCTCCATGTTTCTTGCTGTCAGAGCACAGAGAACTGTGCACCTTAATTGGATGGTTGTTTTCTAGGGTCTAAATGCAATGGTCTAAATCCTCTTGCATTGTTGTATGTATCTTGTACCCCTATATGTGCAATGGGTCCTTTGCAAATCATAAGAAATGGATTCCTTTAATAAAGCCATTTGTATCATCTGGCCTGGGAGATGTCAGGTCCCACCAACTAAGGCCTCATTTTCTGAACACAGCAGCTGCCCAGAGTGACTCCCACTGAACCTGAGGGCCAACAGCTTTCCAAGACAGAAACGCCAACAAACGATAGATCAGCCCGGATTTAAACATGGCTCAGAGCAGACTGCTATGGCTGGGACTGAAGCACCACCCACCCAGGCTGGAAGTGCGCTGTACTTTCTGGAGAAATGCAACCACCAGAAAACGATGCACCCCCAGGGTCAGAATTTCTTTGTGCTAGCTCAGCGTCCTCTTGTCTCGTCAACCTCCCTCTGTGTCTTAGCCTCTTCTCTCCCACTCTGCATTTCACACTCATCTCTCCTTCAGTACTTCTCTATGGGTTTCTTCATTCTCCCTTGGCTCCTCTGGCCTTCCTCTGCTCCCAGTCTGCATCCCCTCCCTCGGGTTAATTTCTTCCCACTCATCTTCCTTGCACTGTTCTCTGCTTTCCACCTCCTCCTCTCCCTCTTCTTTCCCCTCATCCCTTTCTGTTCTTTCTCCTCGCATCTCTCCTCTATCTCCTCTCCCTCTTCGCTGTTCTCTATCCCCTCTTTGCTCATCTCCTCTTCTCTGCATGGTCTCGCTCGCCTCTCTTCTTAGCTTTCTTTCATTTTAGAGCCTTCTCCTTGGTCTCCTCTCTCTTGGTTTCCTTCCCTCTGTCTCCCTTTACTCTCATCTCTCTCTCTGCTTTCTTTCCGCTTTGTTGGTGTAATACAGGGGACGCTGCAGTTCTGAGCTCTAATTTGTGATGCAGACTGTGGAACTGTTCTTGTGGCCCTCACTTGCAAACAGAAGATCTAGTTGAGAAAATAAGGCACCAATTAATCCCAGCAGCCAATTTTCTGTTTAAAATCCAGGTATTATTTTGCATTAAACACCCCACACCCCATCTCTGATTTCACACTGACCAATGAGCAAGAGCTACAAAAATATTTATAGAAGGACCTATAGAAGTCAGGGCTTTTTTTTTCCCCTTCAGTAAACATGGTGATTGTTTAATTTCAAATGCATGTGCAAATTCTCCAGAGTAAGCATTTAGACCAGAGCAGGAATGAGTCCTTATTTGTAAGCTGTTAGTCTTGGCAAGCTGCAAAATGTTTTTCCCCAAATGTATTTTACACTCATAATTACTGCATGCTGGGTTTATATAAAAACCCCTATAACTTTAAATGTGTGGCACGATCTATTAAAATTTATATATAATTCACGGGCACATTGAAGGAAAATAACCCTGAAAAGAGTGCGAGAAAGAGTTGGGGATTGTTTTATTATTATTTTATTTATTTCTTTATTTTGCAATTTGTTGTAAACTTCAGTTGTTTCTATTTCTCGATGGCAAGAAACACCATGGCATGTATGCACCAGGTAGTCTGAAGTCTGGGTTTTGTTAGATGACAGCGCCATCTAGCAGGTAAAAGAACAGATACTTGCCCAAAGAGTAACAAAACACCAGAAATGGGTGAAACGTGCTTTTTCTAAGAAAATTTGTTCAAATTCAAAAGCAGGTTTTAATCATCCTGTACGCAGAATCCTTGCGGGGGAGGGTTGCTTATAATTACTGCATTCTGGGTCAATATAAAAATAACCTCATGTAACTTTGCTAATATGAATACTTGTCCACAACTCATTTCCAGTGTGAGTGCTCAAATATCTGCAGAAAGCAGGTTTTCAGAGTGTACAACATTTGCAATTTGCACCAAGCAGGTTAGCTACATGACTTACATTAGCTGTATGTGTTAATTACATAAATGATGGCACAAATGATGCATTTTATATTTGATTGTCATGTACATCCTAGTGTAAACGGTCTGCAGATCTAGGAGCATAGGAATGACCAGGTTGGCTCAGACCAAAGGTCTGTCTCTGGCGGTGGACAGTACCAGTTGCTTCAGAGGAAGGAGCAGAATGAAAGAACCTGCCCTTTTGTAAAGGTTTTTCCTACCGCCCATCAGTTACATGTTGGGTTATGCTCTCCCCAAGGATCAAAAGAAGAAATTTGTGAATAATTTCAGATAAGGCCTGATCCATCTCTCGTTGAAGTCAATCAGAGTTGTATCCATTGACTTCAATGGGAGGATTAAGGCCACAATGAATTCATTGGAGAATTTCACAATCTTTTTGCAAACAATTTGCTAGAAGGAAAACGCGGGGGATGGGAGGAGGGCAAAATTCATGGAACAAATTATTCATTGTGAATTATTCCTGTAGTTCTGCAAAGCAGAGGTCTCTCTAAACTGCACAGCCTCAGTGAGCCCTGAAAAGAGCCACGCATGCCCTTATTGTCCGATATCAATATTGTCAACTTGCAATTTCATACATATTTGCACAGCATCCAAGATTTTTATGGTAAATTACAGCTGCATTTTAAAAAATAAAATACAACAGAACAGTTCTGCACAAAACGATTCCATTTTCACATTTTACTTTTGCAACGCTTGGAAACCAGCCCGCGTGCATTCTTTACATGAAGCAGAGAGTCTAGTGGTCAGAGTGCTGAGGAGAGGCAGGTTCTGTTCCCTGATCCACCACAGACTCTCTGTGTGACCTTTGACAAACGGTTTCATCTCTCTCTGACTTAGTTCTACATCTGGGAATTGGGAAGAATAGCCCTTCTCTCCCTCAGAACAGGGTGTTCTGAGGATAAATTTGTGAGCTGATAATGTATTTACATTAAAGGCTATGAGGTGCTCTGATATGTTGAAAAAGGCCTTATAAGAACCTTAGATAGTAGATACATTCTCTAAATTATGTCCACTACCTTTGCTGTCTAAAGACAACAACATCCTCAGGTAGCAGCATATTTGCAGGCTAAAACAGCCCTAGCCTCTCTGTTGCAATGTATCAATTTCCTTTAGAAACCCTTAGAGTGGATGCTATTTAAAATATGGGCACTTACCGCCAACGGTGCCATTTTTGTGATATTTTTCATTCTACGGATAGAGAATGCTGCAGGTACTCTGGCAAAGCCGGTCTAGTTATCATCCATTTTGGATGGTGCCAAGAGTATGCGGGACTTGGTAGAGATGGCTTAGCCCCAATTCTCGAAGGTATGTAGACAGCTAATTCCCATTGATCGGGTCCTTTGTGACTGAACTTTTGCTCCACTTGACTCTGCTGTCGAGTAGGATAACCTAAAGGAGTGCTCTTCCCAGCCTGTATGATGTGATGGGGTTTTAGCTCATTAGCAGTTATCTAGAGGGCAGGGCATTCTTCATCTGTGGTTCTGCTTGATGCATTCTGCTCACCTGTCCCAAAGCACAGGGTAAACCGAAGTCTTTCCTGTGTGAACTTACATTCCACAAGCTTAGCCCTGGCCTGACCAAATATCCACTTCTCAGGAGCAACTCTTGGAAAACACAAAATAGCAGATACCATCATGAACCTATGAAGCTGGCCTGTGTATCGCAAAGGTATCATTGAAGCGAGGGCTTTTGCGGACAAGTGGTCAGGTAGCAGAGACTCCTCTGCACAAAACAGGTTGAATCATTGGCATTTTCTCCAATTTGAGCACACGAGGACGACAAAGGACAAAGTTCCTATGCTAACAAACACACTGTGCTCTTCATAGCCACTCTTCAAAGCTTTTCGGTAACCTGTAGCTGAACGAATGAGCCAGGGCTGAAGCTTGAAAGTCACCGTGATTTGTTGCGGTGGCTAGTGCTGGGGAAAAGATTCATCATTCTGACAGCTAAAGGCATCTTTCATCCCATATCTTTAACAAAGGTATGGATTATACAAGGGACAATGCAATAACGGACTCCATTTCTAGTGCACCAATTGTTGAACAGCACAAAGCAACCATATACATCAGCTGACCAGGGGACCGGGGAATACCATATCCTGCTGAGGCAGTGGTGAGAATTAGGCCCTCAAATACTATAGTGATAGGGGACATAAAAATACCTAGATAGGGAGGAAGAATACTAAAGCCTGTGCTAAAGTTTGTCCAGATTGAATCCCCACATGCTAGTCCTGAGATGACAGGAAGTATCAGGGATGTGATCTCTCAGCGAATAGTTGCAATTTTGATGAAAACTCTTCTGTTTCCTTCAGTTGAGAGCCCTAGACTCTGGAACTGAGACGGAAGCTTCTGCATGATTTCCAGCGCTATCACACAGCTAGACTTCAAAACTTCTTCTTAAAGCCCTGCAGAGAAAGGGGCACCCGTGGGCAAATTTGTTAGGGATGCCACATTGAGGACACCAATATCCCTGTAAGAACAGCCTGCCAATCTGTAGTTAGGGCTTCACAAACTCCACTGGCTCCCCTCATTCGTTTCAAATTTACAATCCTGATCCTAAGCTACAAAGCCCTTAATGGACAAGGCAGGACTACTTGAAAGGAGATAGTGGAGAGGGCACTGGACTGGAACTCCAAAGACCAATTCCTGGTTCTTTCCATGATCTTTTGTGTGATCTTGAGCAAGCCATTTCCTCTCTCTGCACCTCTGTGTGCCCTCCCACTCTTTGTCTGTCTTCTCTGGTCAGAGTATCAGCACGTTGGGGCAAGGACTGTCTCTCACGGTGTGTCTGTGCAGCGCCTAGCATAACGAGGCCCTCATCTCAGTTGGGCCCTAGAGTGCTACTGTAATACTTATAATAATATGTGCATGGACTACAGAGTCCACAGTGATCTCCAAGAGAGCTGAGGTCCACAGGGATGAGAAAGCTGGAGAGACTCAGACTCTGAGGGCCATCAGAGGGCGATGGGGTGTGGAGGCAGAACATTGTCAGCAGTAGAATCCAACCTATGGAACTCCTTGGCGGGAAGAACTAGACTGATCCCAAGCCTGGCTGTGTTCAGAGCAAAGTGCCTTTCCCCAGAAACTACATCTAGTAAACAAACAATTCCTCCTGGCCTGTAAATTGACATCTGCCATAATTCCAGGGGAAATGAGAGAAAACATCAGTTGCTTTGGATTTACGCTTTCCATAATTTTGTCTGGCACTTAGATGCCAAGATGATAGGTGTCTTACAAATATGGAAGCTAGATACACAGAGTGGGAAGAGGGTCCTTAGGATTCACAGCATTTGATGAATATTCTTTAAGGGGTGGGGGGTCAGTGAAGCATTGGGTCTTAGGAACCAGTGGTTGTCTTTCAGACTGCACTCCAGCTAGGCTAACCCCAGACTTGTGTCAGAGAATCCAGGTCAGCAAACATTCACATGCACACGATGACCTGCCATCTTTCTAATATAAACTAGACATCAACAAGTCTAGGCTTGAAATTAGGCGAAGATTTCTAGCCACCAGAGGAGTGAAGTTCTGGAACAGCCTCCCCAGATGAGCAGTGGGGGCAAAAAACCTAACTGGCTTCAGGACTGAGCTTGATAAGTTTATGGAGCGGATGGGAAGAGGAGACTGCCTACAGTGGCATGTAGCCCATCCGCAACTGCTAGCAGCAAATATCTCCAATGGCTGGTGCTGGGACACTAGATGGGGAGGGCTCTGAGTTACTACAGAGAATTCTTTCCCAGGTGTCTGCCTGGCGGATCTTGTCCACATGCTCAGGTTTTAACTGATCACCATATCTGGGGTCGGGAAGGAATTTTCCCCCCCCAGGTCAGATTGTTAGAGATCCTTGGGATTTTTCACCTTCCTTTGCAGCCTGGGGCACGGACACTTGCAGGTTTCAACTAGTGTCAATGGTGGATTCTCTGTAACTTGAAGTCTTCAAATGAAGATCTGAAGGCTACAGTAACTCAGCCAGTGGTTAGGGGTCTACTGCAGGAGTGGGGGAGGGAGGAGGTTCTGTGGCCTGCCATGTGCAGGAGGTCAAATTAGAGGATCATGATGGTCCCATTTAACTGTAAAATCTGTGTGTCTAATGAGTTGATCCCCAGATGATAGTATTGCAATTGCATCATTAGGTACATTTTGGAGTTTTATGCTATCGCCTGAAGCCTCTGAGGTCATGTCTACATTGCAGCTGGGAGGGCATTTCCCAGCGTGAGTTGCTCAAACTGCTGCACTACAAATAGCAGTGTAGCTGGGGGTACCATGGGCAACGGCTCGGGATAGCCACCCAAGTATGTACCCGGGGGTCTGGGTGGGTTTGCACTCAGACTGCTAGCCTCAGCTGCCGCCCATACTCCGCCAGGCTACTCTGCTATTTTTCAGAGTAGTAGCCGTGTTAGTCTGTGTCAGCAAAAAGAAAAGGATTACTTGTGGCACCTTAGAGACTAACAAATTTATTTCAGCATAAGCTTTCGTGGACTACAGTCCGCTTCATCGGATGCATAGAATGGAACATACAGTAGGAGGATATGTTTCTGAATGTATAAATATCCTCCTACTGTATGTTCCATTCTATGCATCCGATGAAGCGGACTGTAGTCCACGAAATCTTATGCTGAAATAAGTCTCTAAGGTGCCACAAGTATTCCTTTTCTTTCTGCTATTTTTAGCTCACTAGCTCGGGCAGAGTTAGTGTGTGTCTGTCTGCTCGAGATGGGAAGCATGCCGTTAGCTGCAGCGTACACGTACCCTTAATGCCAACAAATGGAAACAGGATATTGGATTACAGGGATTTATAATCCAGGGTTTGACCGTATTATCCCGAGAACACTGAACCCTCTCTCTAATCCCTGATCAATAACTCCTATCAGCCTTTCCTGCCATAATAAAAGTGCTGTTCTACTCTGAAAAGGGACTCAAGACATGGTATCTCAGGGTTCTATATTTATTGTCTCTCAGTGACTTCAGAGCAAATTGTCTTTGTTTACAAACAAAAAGATTGCCCCTACTAATTTCAAATTAAACTGGTGATTGGGTTCTTTCTGGCTCATGAGTCATCAGCATTAATTGAAAATTCATTAATTGTTCTGTGGCTTATAAATTAATTTATTCATCATTACTCATTCATCTATGATTTAAGGACCAAAACTGTACTTGGAGCTATGCAAGTAAAGACAGGCCTTACTTTGGGAGCCTTATTATATTATAATTATTGTGCGAGTATAAGAGAAGAAAATCCAGTTCATCTTCCTGGGCTGTTCAGTGCCAGCTGAAAGTGTAAAGGAGGAGATGGTAATGAAAACTTAGCACCCGGTGAAAAACACATTGAAGTCAATGAGAATTTTTTCACCTCCTTCAACGGGCTTTGACCTCATCTCCTGCTCCTAGTAGACTCTGATTATGCCTGGAGAGATTTGTTGAGTAAGAAGGTGTTATAAGGTCACTTTTCAAACAAAATCTGCACTTTGTGGTGCCATCATCTTAAATATGCAGAAAGTACAGTTATTAACAACCTCCCTCAGCCCAATTAACGTGCTTTTATTATAAGTATGCAACCTGTGCTAGGTAAAGACAGATGAACACTCTGTAAAAACATAGTCACAGTAACAATGACATATGGGATTGTCCAGCCTGTGCAATGTGGCAGGCAATTGTACACTAAACAGTGGCATGAGCGGTCATGGTTAGAGATCATTCCCAGTGACACCTGTTATCATGTTTTCTTTCTTCTGACACAGTGGAAAATAATATACTTCACTGTGGCTTGCTGTATTTTACAAAGAGCTCAGAATTTTGTACTCCACCCTCAATTTAAGGTTCCTTCGTACAAGGTATTATTTTGCTTTCTACCTCCATGATCCCTGTATCATAGCTCCAAAAAGCATTCATCCCATTTATAACCACCTCAGTGATTATAGGTATCTCTGATTTACATATCATTTTGGAGTCTCAGGGATGGTAGTTTCATACATTCCTGTCATAATGACATCTGATTGTGTGGAATTTGAAAGGCAGAGGTTAACACTATCTTTTCTTTGACAAATTCTGTGTGTGTGTGTGTGTGTGTGTGTGTGTGTGTGTGTGTGAGAGAGAGAGAGAGAGAGAGAGAGAGAGAGTGAGAGAGATGGTGAGAAATTTTTTCCACAAAATTATTTTTCATCAAAAATGGCCATTTAAAAAAAACAAAGCTTTTCATGAAAAATTGCTGATATTATCAAAATATTCCATTTTCTGTGCCCTTTTTACTGAATTTTTAATCAAACATTTTATCAATGTCATTTTTTAATCATTATCAAATTTGTTTACCAAACCCCACATTTTCATACTGAAAACTGGGATTTTCAGTAATTAAAAAAAAATCAGAAATGATTTTAGAAGTGATTTCTATCAATATTTCTGTAAACCTACATTCATAAAATTATACCAAAAAATGAAGGATGGGTCCCTGCAGAACAGAAACAACTTTAATACTTCTGAATTTTTCCCAAACATTTTGCACCTACTTTTGACCAGCTCATTCGAGATACTGCAGAGTTGGGAGCGGCACCGTTTGTAAGAATTTCTCAGATCAGCTCCCATCTCATGTGTTATTTAATTTTACATATTACTATGTGGCTAGATTGCCTAGAAAACACACCAACACACACATTATATAGTGTAGTGCCTGTTGTGTATCTTTTAGAACATAGATGAACATACCATGGGAGCAGGGAAGGGAGGGAAACGTGTGTATACACATTTATACAAACACACACATATAATTCTATGAGGACCGTTAGAGGCAAAAATCTTCATCTCTTTGCAAATTTCTTAGAGGGGCTTTGCAAATGAACTTCAATATACCCACCCTGGCAATACACAGCACGCACCTTAGCTGCCCAATTCTTATCTCACTGGTGACTCTTTCAAGGAAGATATGAAAGTCCTATTCTTTCACAGGAGAACTGCATGGAACTGAGGATTGTATGCTTCTGGGAGACTTACTGTATAATATCTGAAATTGCTAGACATTTGAAGACAGAAATGTCTCTCTCCTTTGAGTATTGCATCCTAAGTGCCAGCCAGAGATGATTTATACATGCTCATCCTTATTATGGGCTACACATAATAAAGGCATGATAGAAATCATATCTGCATAGATTCAGGCAGCTCCAGGAGAGCGGCTGCCAGTTTGGTTTGACAAGACACTCAATCAAGCAAAAAGGTTCAAAATATTCCAGGAGGAACCTTCTGCATTTTTAAGACCCAATATTTGTATCCAGATAACAGAAACCCTAAATGAGAGTAACATTAGTACATAGTCACCCTAAGTTGCATTTCGCAAAGAGGAAAAATATTTTGAGCTTGGCTGCCAGCATTACGAAGTAAACATTTTAGTCATTTTATCATTTCAATAAGACCCAACACATTCCTATAGATTTTGCTTCCCAGAAAGGATGGAAGAAAGAATATAAATACTCTACTGGGGAAAGGAGCAGATAATTCACTTTATGTGTTATTTCATTAATTGGATGAGGGGGGAGTTTCCCATGATACTTTTTAATACCTTTAAGTCTCTCTTAAAATCTCACTTGGTCTTTGCAATGCAGGATGAGTTTCCAAAAACAGATGCTTACAGAAGCCTATAGCATTTGGGAGAATTTTACAGTGACAGCAATTAAAGTGATGGGAATTCACATTCCTTCAAATGCATCAGATTTTCCATGGAATTTTCCAATGTTCCAGTTAAGGCCCAATTCGTCCACACATGAGCAAACCCATTGCAGTCAATATACCTACTCACAGAAGTAATGATTTACAAGCCTATGCTATGATCAAGCAAAATGGGACAGTTGTCCATTCATCTCAGCCCAACTCAAAGTTTCAATGGTGGGATTTTTTTGCCATCCCTGAAATAGTTAAACTTCCCCCCTTTCTCCCTTGCATCTTGGGACTCTGTGCTGTGCTAAAGCCCTCTCCGCAAGACAGTGTCACGTGGTGCAAAATGTGTTGCTGAGCCATAACGAAACGCTGAAAAGTAAAACATTCACTCTTCCTGCACTTATAAAGCTGACAGTTTGATAAAACGTTTCAAGGTGTAATGTTCAAATGGGGGGGGGATTAAAAATGTAATAATAAAGTTAAATGTAACTGTTTTAAAGTATAATTCTTCGGAGAGCTCAGTTTTATGTCAGACCAGCAATTGAAGTAGCACTAGTCATTATTAACGGGAAGAACAGATAGAGTAGCTTTAAATCACTAAAGTAATAAAACCTGAACAAGGGCTAGCACCTTGAAAGGCTCTTGGAGAGAAGATAGCATACAAATGCAATTAAAACGATGCTTATAAAATACTAAGCTGTTAATTGGGTTTAGTCCCAGAAGCCCCAGCAGTACAGTATGTCAGAAGTTAGCTGGTTTGAAGTTTAAAAAGAGTGGTTTAATTTGTACACCTTGTCCTAATTACGGAGCTTTCTGCAGCCTGTGTATCTGCATGGTTTATTGTAGCTTAGAGCTTTGTAAAACAAACACATACCCGTTAATTGGGTTATTGCAATGGAAAATTGGGCTGAAGCACTGAAACCTTTCTTGCTAGAGTTTTTATTTTTTTTACAGCTTGTAATGAATGCTCCAGCAGTGTCAGGATAGACTGACTTGTAAGGTGTGCAGTTTACAACTCAGTTATTCCGCTGGCCCCCAAAATAGAAGGTGATACAGTGAAAACAAAGACTAGCCCCATATAATCTTGCTGAGCCAGTGGGTTGAAGCCCCAGCTATCTTATTTGTATCTTTCAATCCCCCAAAATATTCCAGTGGGTCTGAACTCTTATGTTCCCACATTAAAGAAATGGCCCTAATAAGGGAGGGAGAGATTACTGTGGTTGTTCTAGGAATTAGCCTAGTTTGTGGAGCACCTGCTGTGGGCCATGCAAGGTCATGTATTTTTCTCACAATCTGTAAATAAACACTTACAATAAGAACAGAATAATACCTAGATGATAGAAGAACAGGGGATATTGCTGCTCAGCTTCTGTTTAGGGCTTTCTCTTGGGAGTTTATTTGCATCTTTTGGTGGACATTCATTTTCTTGTATTGACAAAGAACTTCTTCCAAGAGTGTCAAAATCAGGGTTAGGCAGTTAACTAGCCTTTAAACTCCAGGGCCCAAATCCTAAAAGGTATTTAGGCTCCTTATGGAAGTTAGGACCCTAAGTATCTTTGAGGGATACTAGGGACTGATTTACAAAGATAAGTTCATGCAACTATGCGTACCAATAACACATTTGTGCATGGAAAAAAGGTCTGTATGTGTAATAATGGCCAGTTAGGCACATGACCGGCCATTTTCTTCAGGCTGCAGGGTGTGGATACATTATGTAGAGAACAGGGAGTGGCCATGCAGTCAGAAAGGCCATGAGGTTTGGGGATAGTAGTTACGGACAGACGTCCATTTGGAGGCACAACAATTATCTCATCATCTGCCATGACCTCCATCCTAGGCTTCTCCGTTGGGTTGTTTATATTTTCTGCGTAAAGGAAGATGCGGCTGGAGTCAATGGATCACATGACCGGGAGTGTAATCTTTTGTAACCCTTGAACATGGCAGGTCACTTAGACCTAAAGAGCAATCCTCCTGTATTTCAAGCCCTTATGACATATGGGGTTATTGCCAGCACCAAAAGGGGCCCTGTGTTATTCTTATTTAGGGTATTTGATGGGGAAATCTATGGCATAACAATATTTACAAGGCTGTATTGAGTTGAGGATCCGTGATTCTAAATCCTAAAAGCAGCCCTTCCACCCTGCAAAAGGAAGCAGATGGCTCCCAGAGCATTGTTTATAAAGGCAAAACCCAGTGCCACAGTAGTAACACTTTTATTCTGTATTTCCCAGTGTCTGCCTGCAATGAAGTTACGTACCACTAAAAGCAAAGCTACATGCACTTTTTTCAGCCACTGGAAAGAAATGTATTTTGTGGTGAATTCACTTTAAAAGTTTATGATATTTATACTAACTTTAACATCATATGATCTTTCTACTTTTAATATGTGCAATCATAAACTGACTTCCTTATTCCCAGCTACTAAGTTCCCTTTAAAGATGTTGATTTTAGGAGGCCAAGAGCAAGGCAAACCCAACGTAAAAGGATACATTTGTGGGTGAGGAGATCAGTGGAGAGTTTCTCCAAGAAGACTTCATAAATAATACCATCTGGGAATCCACCAAAGCTGTGACCAATGGTTACTCTTTTATATGAGAAAAAATTCCAAGGTCCTTTACTCAGTTTTGACATAGGCAAACTCCCCATGAGTGCTTAAGGTAGTTGCCTGAATAAAGGATTAATAAAAAATGAGGAAGAGCCCCAAAATTTGAGCCTTCGTCTGCGAAGAAGGATCACATGAATCCCAGCTGCTGCCTGCATGCACTAGCTTAGTTTCAAGTGTGCTTCACATTCTGCAGAATGCTTCAAATGCCACTTGAACCCTTTAAGTGTGTTGTCCCCTCAACCCCTGCCTGCCAATCCATTTGTTGGCTCAACAGTTTGTAAATAAGCTTAGCATCCGTGGCTTGGTGTGTTAAATCTTCAGTGCTTCTTAGAGGTTTTATTGTGTGGCTTGAACTTGCATACAATATTAGATAGTTACACTAAGTAAAGGTTTTATGGAAGATACAAAGGAATCAAGAGATAGTAAAGTCAACGGAGTTACACCAGGATTCATTTGTTCTGGAGATGTGAGATGGTGGATGTTCTATTCTAGTCTTGTTCTCACAGAATCCCATCACTGTGGTATCTGAGTGCCTTCCAGTAGCGTACTGAGCCATGAGACTCACACCTCTCAGGTATCATCTTTCACCTTTGTTGGTAGCCAAAAGTATATATTATGTCAACTTATCACTGAGCCCATGCAAAGTTCTAGGTCCTCGATTCTCAACCTGGGGATCAGAACCACAACATGCGGGTTTGTGACATTCATAGAATCTCAGGGTTGGAAGGGACCTTAGGAGGTCATCTAGTCCAACCCCCTGCTCAATGCAGGACCAATCCCCAATTTTTGCCCCAGATCCCTAAATGGCCCCCTCAAGGATTGAACTCACAACCCTGGGTTTAGCAGGCCAGTGCTCAAACCACTGAGCTATGCCTCCTCCACCCCCCTTCTCTTTCTTTATAGCTATATGGGAGGGGAGTCCCAACATTTTTTAGGAGGAGGCCATGATATAGGAAAGCTGAAAACCATTGTCCTAGGTGTATTGCAGTGTCCACATAGGGTATGTCCACATTGCAAACAAAAAACTGCAGCAGTAAATCTGGGAGGCTAGGTCAACTGACTTGGGCTTGCACTTCCAGGCTAAAATTAACCTTGCAGGTGTTGGGGCTCAGGTTGGAGCCTGGGCTCTGAGACCCTTCCCCCTTGCTGCTATTTTTAGCCTCGTAGCATGAACCAGAATCAGTAGACCCAGCCTTGGGTCTTTTTTTGCTGTGTAGATGTAACCACAGAGTGCGTGAACATGGGCTTATATCTGTTGAGCCCAGAGTGAAAGATACCCCCGCAATCTCTTCACCACCCTGAAACAACACTTCCCCAGCCAAGCGTCCATCCATCCCCTTCAATCAAGCCAGCTAGTCATCCACCGCCCATCTCAAGAAAAGATGGGGGGAAAGTTCATGATATTCATGACAAAGTCCTTGTTTCAGGACATTCACATTTGCTACAGCAAAGGACTATATGTTACTGTAGAAAATAATGGAGCTGGTTGGGAAATTATTTTTTCCCTATGAAAAATGTTGATGAAAATGATTTTTTTTCCTTTTTCAACCAAATTTTCTTCGCCGTATTTTGTATTTTCATGAAAAAAGTGATTTTTTTTAAAAAAAACTGATTGCTAAAAACAAAAAAAGGCAGTTCTTCAAGTTTTCAGTTTTCAACAAAAAATGGAAAATTTTCAGCCAAAAAGAGTTTTTTCACGAAGCTTTGTGTTTTGCCAAAACAATATTTTTTTAAAAATATGGAAAGTTTTCAACCAGCTCCAGAACATAATGTTGATGATTGTTGAGGTCCCATTTCCCCAGAATATGCCATGCCACCAGGGAGGCTATATAACATAGTGAATAATCTACTGAACTGGGTTCTGTTCCTGGCTTTGTTGCTGGGTGACCTTGGGCAAGTCGCTGTGCCTCAGTTTCCCCATTGGTAAATTAGGGATAACGATTCTGACCTCTTTTGTAGAACACTGAGATCTACTGATGAAAAGTGCTATATAGGAGCTAGCTATTATCATACTCAGAAGCCTTAACCATCCCCACAGATCACTCCCTTGCTTTTCTGTTGAGGTCCCTTCACTAGCAATGGGTGCCAGCTATTGTTTGACCATTCTGCTCCCCTATGTCTGTTCGGAATTGCCTTCTGAAGGAATGATGGCCAAAATGCAAGAATGACGTATATTGTCCTGCAGGACCTCTCTCTGGATCCTCCTTGGGAATAAAATAAAAGAGTCTCCATTTTCTGTAGGGGACCACTGGTGGAGTTCAGTATATTGCCAAAGCAATGATCATGCCAAATCTCTAGGAGAGTTCCTCCTCTCTCTTGGTACCACCAGCATCATAGCCCACATTTGACTCCTGCAGAACCAGATGGTTGGCCCTCTTTGTTCCACAGAGCGTTCTAAAAGCAGGACATAGGTGGCTTGCTGCAGCTTGCAGAGGGCTCTTGAAAGAGCCGGCATAGCAAGTCTCCCTGGGAATAGTGGCTCATATTAACCTCCCCTCCATCAGGTCAATGTAAACCTATGTACAGTGGGTCTTTCATTTGTCTTCCTCAGTAAGGTACCATATGCACCTCATCCCCCACTTAAGCTAAAAGATTGATGGCTAAATTGCTTAACCCTGGTGTTTTTAATTAATTAGGTCTATGCCATAGAAGGTTTAATACAGTAGTTTAATTTAGACTTTGCTCAGTGCATGATGTAAAATCCAGATTTATTACTATTTTTTATCAATTTTTATTGTTATATGACTCAGCCACTCATATAAAAAGACTACTGTATGTTATAGACGTTAAAAAGTGATTCCCTGTAGGTACTGTAAAGTATAGGGTCTGTCATATAAGAGTGTTGTGTTTATTGGTGAGTTTTGGTGCATACCTATTGAAAGATATCATCTAGAAGGGACTCTTTATTTTGTAGCTATTCTCTTTAAGTAACTGTCTATAGTGCTATTGTAGCTTACCACTGTGTATGTCCTCTAAACATCCTTAAGAACCTCAATAACAAAAGAAAATAACTTTATCCTTAAAAGAAGACGCTGCAACATTTTGTTGGTAGTTCTTTTCTAAAAGACCCACAGAGCTGTAATCCTGGTGAAATCCATCACTACCCTCTGTTAATGACCAATTTGTTAGTTAACAGCTGTTGTTATTAACAGGAGAAGGTACCTGGTTTATAACAGCAATACTTAATCATGGGGCGGGGGGTGGAATAGTGGCAGTGCTAAGTGTTGCCATGTGGGAATGGAAGTCTTCACAGTGGAGTCAGATATCTACTGCGTCAAAAAAACTTTCTGTAGCACTTTTTCGACATTCTGGTTGTATTTTGTAGTCTCCCAAATTAAAGCAGCTTTCGAGGGAGCCCCTGAGAAATGAACCTATATTTTTCAGGAAATAAAGTATGTCCTTCTGGGTCACATTAGTTACATTATGTCCCATAAATCTACTATATGCACTTTAAACATATTAAAGATTGTGAGGCACTCAGACAGTATGGCAATCGGGGCCAGAGATAGATAGATAATCTGTGATCTTGGCAATTACAGGCCGGTGAGCCTAATTTCAGTATCAGGCAAAATGGTAGAAACTATAGTAAAGGATAGAATTATCAGATCTATAGATAAAGATAATTTGTTGGGGAAGAGTTAGCATGGCTTTAGTTAAGGGAAGTCATGCCTGACCAATCTCTTACAACTCTTTGACGGGGGAAGGGGGTTAATAAGCATGAGGACTATGGTGATCCAGTGGATATAGTGTACTTAGACTTTCAGAAAGCCTTTCACAAGGTCCCACATCAAAAACTCCTAAGCAAAGTAAGCATTCATGGGATAAGGGGGAAGGTGATCAATAACTGTTAAAAGGAAGGAAACAAAGGGTAGGAATAAATGGTCCGTTTACACAACGGAGAGAGATAAATAACGGGGTCCCTCAAAGATCTGTACTCTTCAACTTATTCATAAATGACCAGGAAAAGGGGGGTAAACAGTGAGGTGGCAAAGTTTGCAGATGATAAAAAATTACTCAAAATAGTTAAGTCCAAAGCTGTCAGCATAGAATTACAAAGGGATCTCTTAAAACTGGCTGACTGGGCAACAAAATGCAGATGAAATTCAATATTGAGAAGTGCAAAGTAATCCACATTGGAAAACAAAATATCAAATATACATACAAAATGATGGGGTCTAAATTAGCTGTTACCACTCAGGAAAGAGGTCTTGGAGTCATTATGGATAGTTCTCTAAAAACTTCTGCTCAATGTGCAGTGGCAGTCAAAAAAGCTAGCAAAATATTAGGAACCATTGGAAAAGAGATAGATAAGAAGGCAGTAAGTATCATAATGCCACTATAGAAATCCATGGTACGCCCACACCTGGAATACTGTGTGCAGTTCTGGTCAACTAATGTGAAAAAACATATATTGGAATTGGAAAAAGTTCAAAGAGGAACAACAAAAATAATTCGGGGTATGAAACAACTGACAAATTAGGAGAGATTAAAAAGAATGGGACTGTTCATCTTAGAAAAGAGACAACTTGGGGCGGGGTGAGATATGATAGGGATCTATAAAATCATGACTGGTGTGGAGAAAGTAAATAAGGACAGTCTCTACACAAAAGAATAAACGGACACAAATCTGACATCAGGAATCATAACATTCAAAAACCAGTAGGAGAACATTTCAACCTCTCTAATCACTCAGTGACAGACTTAAAGGTGGCAATTTTGCAACAGAAAAGCTTCAAAAACAGACTCCAATGAGAAGCTGCTGAACTTGAATTAATATGCAAACTAGATACCATTAACTTAGGTTTGAACAGAGACTGGGAGTGGCTCGGTCATTACGTTAATTGAATCTATTTCCCCCTAGTTAAGTATCCTAGTTTTGTATCCTCACACCTTTGTGTCAACTGTCCGTAATGGGCCATCTTGATTATCACTTCAAAAGTTGTTTTGTTTTTTGTTTTGTATGGTTACTTCCACCTTTTCATGTTTCTCTAAATGTACAAATATCTTCTTACTGGATGTTCCATTCTATGCATCCGAAGAAGTGGACTGTAGTCCATGAAAGCTTATGCTGAAATAAATTTGTTAGTCTCTAAGGTGCCACAAGTATTCCTGTTCTTTTTAAATAAGGAAGTGTTATTTGGGGGGGAGGGATAGCTCAGTGGTTTGAGCATTGGCCTGCTAAACCCAGGGTTGTGAGTTCAATCCTTGAGGGGGCCATTTGGGGATCTGGGGCAAAAATTGGGGATTGGTCCTGCTTTGAGCAGGGGGTTGGACTAGATGACCTACTAAGGTCCCTTCCAACCCTGATATTCTATGATTCTATGATTTACCCCTTCACATAACACAAGAACCAGGGATCATCCAATGAAGTTAATAGGCAGCAGGTTTAAAACAAACATAAGGGAGTACTTCTTCACACAACACACAGTCAACCTGTGAACTCATTGCCAGGGGATGTTGGGAAGGCCAAATGTATAATTGGGTTCAAAATACAATTAGATAAGTCCCTGGAGGACAGGTCCATCTATGGCTATTAGCCAAGATGATTAAGGATGAAACCCCATGCTCTGGGTGTCCTTAAACCTCTGACTGCCAGAAGCTGGGACTGGACGACAGCACATAGATCGCTCGATAGTTGGCTTGTTCTGCTCGTTCCCTCTGAAGCATCTGGTGCCGGCCACTCTTGGAAGATACAATACTTAGCTAGATGGAGCATTGGCCTGACCCAGCCCTGCCATTCTTAGGTTCTTACGTAATGTGAAAAAGCCAATATTTTCAAAAGTGACACGGGATTGGTGGTTTCTCAAGTTTTGGTTGCCCAATTTGAGGCACCTTAAACGGGCCTGATTTTCAGAGGGCAGGTGCTCAACATTTTCTGAAAACTCACCCCTTTAAGGTGTCTCAAGCCTGGCACCCAAAATGACCAGTCACTCTTCAAAATCTTGGCCTAAAGAATCCAGCAGATTCAGTACATTTTAGAGGAAATGCACATAGGGACACTACCCACCCAAACCTTTCCCACCAGTGACAGAGCTGCAAAGTTGTGTATGCTTTGGAGAATCTGTGTTCTATTGCCTCAGAGGCAGAATAAAATAAAGATGGGAGCAGGCAGTGGAAAAGTCCCATAAAGCACCTTATCACCATTCATTTATCACATCTAATCAGAGCTTCAGAACATAAGTCTCCCAGGGCTTTGTCAATGCAGAAGCAAAGTTAAAAAAAGATCTAAACATGAGCCGTTACTTCAAAGTGCAGGGCCAGAGCCAGAAGGATGTTATTGTTCTGATCCAGGATTTCACTTCAGCTCATTATAATTGTTATTCATTTAGCTCTACACATTGTGTCTATTAGTAGCCCTCCAGATGCACACAAAATGCAAAACACAAGCAGCAAACCCACCTCAAAACAAAAAACTCCTCTCGCTAAGGTACTGGGCCCCCATTACAGTAATACCCAGGCGCCTCACAATCTTTAGGGTGTTTATCTTCACAGGGCCCCTGCGGCAAAGGGAAGTGCTAATATCCTGGTTTTACAGGGGGGCAAAGTGTCTTACCCCAGGTCACACAAGCAGGCTTTGGTGGAACAGAAGATTAAATCCCAGTCTCCCAAGTCAGAAGCTTGTTCCCTCACCACCAGACCACCCTTCCTCTGATATCACCCTTCTACCACCAACCAACCCCTGCTGGAGATAACCTGGAAAAACAGGCGGGTCCCTGAATTTCACCAAATCTGGGCTCTTGTGCACCAAGGGAGAGGTGAAAGCAAACGCATTTTCAAAAATGCCTTGCCCCTACCTCCCCCTGCCTTCTGTCATAGCATAGCATACGAGAGAAAAGGGTCAGCTGCAAAATTCAGAGCCAGATCCAAACTCTCCCATCGTTTGGGGGCATTGAGATCTGGAGCTTTGGTTCAAGCCGATCACTTATAAACATCTATTTCCTAAACATCAGAGAAGGCCATTTAACCCCTCCCCTACCATTGCATTGCTTTCCATTGTTTCTAGCCGTGTTAATTCAAAACAAGACTCCATGGCACTTTTCATGTAAATGCGTTCTCGGGCATTTTGCAATAGAGGCACAATCAATACATGTGCAGATAAGAAGTCTTTTAGAGGGAAGAATAAGTTTTGGTTAAAAAGTAAGATTTCCGTTTAGATTGAAACCAGTGTATTGACTCAGCTTTACAGATCTCCAGCCTCAAATGAATTCTGCATAATAACTAAACACTCGTATTCCAAAGGTGTTAAGCCTATTTGGGTTTTGTTTGTTTTGGAATGGCTGATAAAACAGCTTTAGGTGATGGCAAACAGAAGAGGCCCATGCAGAGGGAGAGGGCTGCTCAGATAAATACTCAAGCCCCAAACCCTACACTGCTTTGTAACTCATCAACGCCCTTTTAGAATCAATTTGACATGTAACTGGCAACTAATGGAACTCCCTCATACATACCAAGCCCACTTTTGGCATGTTAGATTCAAGCCACGGCCTTGCCCACCTGTCAGGACTAGGGCAGAAATTTCTTTTCCCCAGGAAGGTCATAAAGCAAAGTATCACAGCACCTTCCAGTGAAAGGTTGCGAAACTATTTGGATAGCAATCTCTGCATTACTTGGTGATCTAATGGCCAAAGGCTGCCTGTGTTCCTTGGATGATGAAAAGAACTGATAAAGTGTGCAAAAGACACCGTGGGGCCCGAGGAGGTGGATTGGTAACTGTAAGGTTGTTTCTTCCAATTGCAGTTATAAGTGCGAGGCGTATATTCTAGGTTGCTGCAGGACATGCCAATGAGTTGATTTAAGACAGCCAATGAGTCCCCCACACCAAGCTCTCTCTACTTAGTTGTTCTTTCTTTCTTTGCTGTTTCCTTTAATCTGGAATAACAGCCCTGAGGACTTAAAGTACAGCTTTGATCTTTGTCTATGGACAATTAAAACTACCACATTTTTAACACAGCAGAAGAAGACTCACTGTAAAGGACTCCGTTGGGATCCCACCCATAAGGTGTGGCAGCAGGAAACGATGGACCCAGTTCTTATCTCCTTCACACGAGAGTAAATCAGGAGCAATCCCACCAAAGCCAGTGGAGCTGCATGGTGGAAAATCAGAATAAGGCTCAATTATTCCAAATTAAAGGTCCCACATTGAAACCCAGCAACCAGATTCAAAATAAATCAAGTAATGGAGATACCAGCAAGAGCAGCTAACAACGCCTCACGTACTACTGAAACCAGGTGCCTGGCCGCACTGTGGGGTCAGTGTAGCCGTTTTTCAGCTCTGGAAGCCTGGGTTCAAACCTGCTGAGGTTAAAAGTGGAAATAACTTTTAGTTATAAGTGGCTCATTAGAGTTCACAGCTGGCATTTGCGCCTGTCGTGCAGAAGCAGAAAGGTAGGCAGAGAAGCAGCTTACTTGCCTGACTCAGGTTTAGCAGTTATAGCTGGCCTGAGTACGGTGGGATGGAGTGGGCGGGGGAGCTGCAGTTGTGCATGGAGGAGGAGCAATATGCCAGCTTGTGGGAACTGGAATAGAGGTGGCTTGGTGGAGAAGATGCAGAGAATTGGAGCTCTGAAAAGAATGGGTAGGAATGGTGTAAACACTTGAGCACAACCAGGTACTGTTGTTGTTCATTGGAAAACAAAGCGCTAAGAACATGAGTGTGGCGGACAAAATCTTATGGCCGATCGGAAGTCAATGTTCTGATACTACATGTTGCAAGTGAGAAGCAGTGGTCCGTTATCAGAGCTTTGGTGTGTATTCTTGCATCTGCCTCTGCTACATGTGGTTGGAGCTAGTGCTGCAAGCTGCAAACAAAGCCAGAACCCGCAAGAAGGAAGGGGCAAAAGGAAGAGGCCATCGCATTTTTATCCAAAGCAGTCTCTGTGCTGTAGCTATTCTAACCGCAAAGTGAAAATGATGCAGCGGCTACTGAAAAGCAATACTTATTTTTTTCCTGAAACACTGATGAGAAATGGGAAATTTGAGACAAGGTGAAAATTAAGGGGAATTATTTGATGGAAAGGATGGTTTCTTCAGCAGGGCATGATCTCTGCTCTTTATAACCAGAGCGAAAGAAGTGATAACATGACCAACACCAATCAGACCATTTACAATGGCCAGAAGAAATAGAGCCAAGGCCTCCAGATACTACAAAGAAGCCAAGTAGGTTAAGGAGAAAGATGACAAAAAGTTGGATACCAGTGTGAAATAATTCCTTTCCCATAATAATAGACCTACAGCTGACCTTGAAATTTCCAAAAGGTGCCCTTGTATTGAGGGCTTAAAACAGGGGAGACAGTAGAAACAGCAGAGGGCCTCTGATCTCTAAGAACTTCACTCACTCACTGAACTTTTGAGCTGTCGTTTCCAATAAACGTGGCTGCAGATGAACCAGAACTTTACAAAAATAAAGGGAAAACTATTCATGGTTTGAAAAAGAATTGTGGGGTTTTTTTCCCTTTGTTGTTCCATCTGACGTCTAAAAAATATAATATCCTCATGGAGTAAAAAGCAAAATAGATGGAAGAGGAAAAGTGGTAAGAATAATGTTACAATGGAACCACAAGCAACAGAAGATGAAATTTTAAAGACTCCAAACCCAAAGAGAAAAATCAAGCTAAGAGCCTGTCCTTTAAAGCAAGTGGGGCTGGGACGTGCTGAGGGAAATTAAGCAATTCCCTAAACGAGCTACTATCTGGTTTTACAATAGGTTGGTAATGATTAGCAATCAACATATAAAGTATAAATCTCCTTCTACTATCCAAAGGTTTGAGTTATCTATAGCAGAAAAAGCCTAAAATTGAGCGTTCCAGGTAGGTGTCCCCAGAGGATGGCCAAGGTTGATAAACTATTGGTTATAGTGAAGTAAGAGAAAGAATGTCTATCAAATATTGAACAGTGAGAAAGGAAGGACCTGAAAGGTGAACATCAATTCACAGCAGCCTCCGCCTCTGCCACACAAATGCACTCTTGCAAGATTTAGACAAAGAGGCATTATTACAGCTAAACTCAGCTGTGAAAAACTATCCAATAGCTCATCCATTATCAAATTATCATTAAAAATATGTTTTCTGCAAAGTTGACATACAGCGAGGTGGTATTTAAAGCAGCAAGTTAAGGCTGCCTCCCTGCATCCTTGTGAATTGGAAGCATGTTAGTGTGACGGTAATGAAACATGAGACTGGAACCCCCCCGAGTCATAGTAAACCCCGTACAAAATGACTGGTGACAGTGCTAATGCAGCCAGTTGAAAAAGTCCTGGCCACTGAACTGGAATAGAAATAGCATGTAATAAGTTCCAATGTCTATTCCGTAGACGATAGATTTGTCTCGGACTACCTTCGAGCTGGGTGTCGTTCACCCTTTGAGGAGGACCACCACAAGATTTATGTGACCACCCGTTACGCCACGTACAGATTTTCATAGCTTCCTGAGTATCTTCCCACTCTTCTCAGGAATTCTTTTGGTGTTTTATCATCTACAATGAATGCAGAGAAGGGCAATGGCATTTTAACTTGGTCCAACCTTGCTCCTACTCCCAGTGGTTCTGTACCTGCTCTGCACATTGTGCAATGACCGCTCTGATGTGCCAGAGATGTACAGGCATAACTCCCTTAAAAAGCAGAGGAGAATAGGTTCCTTTTAGTCCCATAAATAGAAAGAACCTTGATCATCCCAGAGGCAGATGCATGCATGAAATAAGATAGCATATTCTACAGCTGATAATGCTTCCTTGACTTCGCTGTCTGAAAATCATTTCCTATTTCTGTAACAGATATTGATCAAAAAAGTGCATGCTTCTCTTACTGGCTCTTGCAAAATAAAGATTTGGCCAGATATGATCTGAAGCGACATGTCTACCAAAATAGTGAAGTGCTACAAGAAGGCGAAGAAAAATACTCACTCGAACAATCCCGCTTAAAACATAATAAACACTGTAAGGCACAAAGTTTATAAGCTGCTTGTGTTTTCACTCCCAGGATTAATTCTAAGGGAAGGACCAAAATTGTTTAGCAATTTCAAAGCATGGAATTGAAGAGACATCCTGAGACATAAAGCCAGGGTCTGAACTCAGTTACATTGGAATTAATTCAATGTCTTCAATGGAGTTACACCAGATTTGCATTGTTTTTCCGATTGCAAATTTGAACCACAGAATTCAGGACTTTCTTCACTTTTGTTATGTAACATGTTCTTTTAAGGAATGCTACTGTTACTGGGATCAATCGTGCACCCACTAACGTTAATGGGAGTATTGCCATTGACTTCAGTGACAGACGTCTCAGAGCCATTATCGTTTTATTGGTGCTCAAGTAGATGAGCTTTTCAATATGGAATTTAGATCCAGAAGTAGATTCTGAAGAAGAAGAAAAAAAGAGAAAAGTAACCAAAGTCAGGAGTTGTTCAGATTAGAGCCTCTGGCTCAACCTTGTCTTTGATTATAAATTATATAGCAACATAAAGGCATATTGCTCAACCAGTACCTCTGAAGACCCATATTACAGCATAAGGGCCCAAGCCTGCTTCCATTGGAGTCAACGGCAAAACTCTCATTGACTTCAGTGGTACAAGATCAAACCCAAAAGACACAAACTTGAAAGGTGCTGAGCATCCTCTGTCTCCTTTTAAAGTCAAAGGGAGCTCAGCAGCTTGTGGGATTGCAAAGACAGAGAATCCAATCCAGCTCCCACTAACGTGAGTAGAAAGACTCCCATTTGGTTGAGGCCCAGAGAGAACAAGACTGAACGTAAACAGATTGAGTTATGGCCATTAGAGGTCATAGAGCAGCTGGGTTTTTAGTAGCCCCGTTATTGTCCCAGGATTTGGAATTCATTGATAACAGGGATGAGGTTAGTTAATATATTTGCTGTTAGGCAAATGATTCACATTAAACCATAGACATTCAGTAGTAAACATCATTAGTTGCTCCTCTTTCTGAGCTTTTCTTTCTCATACAATCCAGCTTGTATCTTACACAGATGTGCTTTTAAATCACCATTTTTTGGTTGTTTCCTGAAATTGTTGAGCTATACTGTGCACTAAAATTAGGCCTCAAAAATGCTTATTAAAAATGTATACAGCTTATGACAGCCTCTTTCAGAAACATAACCCCTAACTAATTCATGTTCACTTACCCTGCAGTTTTCTATTTATAATACTTTACAATTTCTGTGTATTTGTATTATAAATTATTCAATGACATCAAGGTTTTTATTTTGATGAGAGAATTTTTGATGAATTTGACAGAGTAATTACTTCAGATCCTGTTCTGGATTGCTATGAAAATATTTAATTTTATTTACTCCAATAAATAATTAAAATGTAAAGAGTAGCAGGCATACTTGCATTGCCTTATAGCTTTTCCCTTCTGTTTGCTTCTTCCTAATTAAAATAGCAATATTTGTATGTGTACTATTTAAAAAAAATAAATTACCAATTTGGGGGGAAGGGAGTTTTCAGAAGCCCAAGAAATGGCAGAAGGAGATTTGTAGGAACAGAATAATCTTATATTTGAAAAAAAATAGTAAAATCATTCTTAATTAGAAAGTTACTGATCCCCACAATGTTTAGAGGGGAAGGAGTGATGGAGATTAGGGTTGAGTCTTGTCTGTATATTTTAGGTGAGTGCAGATGCCTCTATTCGTTGAATTAAAGCAGCAAATGGTCTATTTGATTACAAAAAGCAGCATTTTTAAGATACTAGTGCCCTGATTCAGCAAGGGCATTAAGCTTGTGCTTCACTTTAAGCATATGAATAGTTCCATTGTCTTTGATGGCCCTTAAGCATATCATAGAATCATAGAAGATTAGGGTTGGAAGAGACCTCAGGAGGTCAATGTTCAAAGTTAAGCATGTGCTTAAGTACTGAGCTGATGGGGGCCTAAATTCTTTGCTAGATCAAGGCCTAGAATGACAGACAGCAATTTGCTATACAATGCACCATTTTCTTTCTTTTTGAATCCTTAGTCATGGTTATCTCTGACTGATTCTGAAAAAATCATTCTCTTTGTCCTATTGGGAGAGACCTGAGTTAGCAACGGTCACTGTGCATTCCACATTGTAATCCTCTGTTTTCTTCTGAAGTGTATTATGTAGGTCCAAAGTCATCTCTTAGTCAAACATGTGCAATGACACTCACTTCAGTGGAGCAAAACTATGCATGCACCTTAGGGAAAACAACAACCACTCCCACCCCCGCTTATTTATTTTAAAGATCAAAAATAATGATGTAAGAACACTCTAAATACATGGAAGCTATAGAGGATGCATGTGCGTGTCATTAATCTGTTATTACATGGTAATTAACTCATTAATTCTTTTAATCTGGAACTTGGCCATTACTGCGAAGTTCAATGGTAATGGGGGTGTGGCTAACCCAGCGAGTTGGCAGTATAGCTGGTCAGATATTTACAGCCATAAGTGGCTTCTTGTGGGGCTGGACATTTCCACAAGAAATGTTGATTTTTCATTAATTGGGGGAGATGGCGTTCAATTAAAACTCAAAAAAATGTCAAACGATGAAAACATTGATTTTTATCTAACTTGTTTACAGAGGGGCAAAAAAACCCCAACCCACTCTAGTCGACAAGGAGAGAGCGAGCCTTTTCGCTTCGTGGTCACAGGTGTGAGACGGGTAAAAGTCAGTAAGTTGCCAACTCTCTTGGCAGTTCACTGGCCTATATTCGAGAAGAGGAGGTTCCCAGTGGAGAGCTATTATTGTGATGATGATTAGGTATTATTTCTACTATCGTAGCTTCTAGAAGCCCTAGTCAGGGCCTTGGACCCCCAGGGTGCTAGGAGCTGTACAAACACGGAACAAAAAGATGGTTCTGGTCCCAAAGGAACTTATTATCTGAGTAGAAGATAACAACTGATGGGACAGGGAGAATACAAGGAAACTAAAAACGCTAACAGAGTTGAGCCAAACTGGTACTATGGTTGGCCATGGCTGTAGCGAGGCAAAGAATCTGACTATTCACAAAGTTATGAAATAGAGGTTTACAAGACAAGGCTAGACACCCTTAAGGCAAAGAGCAAAGACCATGAGACCAAATGTTATTCGTAGTCACCCCAGTATCTTCAGTTAGTCTAGCTGAGACGAGAAGTTTTCTCCCCAAATGCCAATCAGCTAAAGAAATATTTCACAGACACAGCAGCATAGGAGGAATTTTGTAATCCAGAGCACGGGACATTACAACACGTATCACGAGGCATGCTACCAAGGACTCAGGGTGTTGTACTGCACCCCAAGAACTGAATCACAGTTCTCCTATTGATTGGCTGCTCCATCTGTCAATCACAGCGCCTGCCTACACAGAATGTGATTTTATCACAGGCTCCAATGTGCCTGAAAGTTGCAGACAGTAATAAATACTCACTGTTGGTATCCAGTTGGATTACATGTCAGCGGTTTCATCCAAAAGCAAGCACTAATAACACTACCTTAGGCTGGCTGCAAAAACAAACGATATGCAATCTGCCATATTTCTATGGCAATGCCTCCGAGCTCAAGTAACAATGAATAACGCATTGTGTCACCGGGTGTTGTAAACACTTTACCGGCTCGGTGTGTACTGTGCACAATTCGTCTAAACGGAGACCTAAAATCTTGCACCTGACTGTTCCGTTCATTATCAAATCTAAATGAAGCCTAGATGGCAGAAACCAAATGAAGAGCATAAACTGGATGCGACGGGTACTCAAAGTCTAACACTTAGTTGTCATGGAAGTCTGTGAAGGGTGCAGACAGTGCAGGCAGAGGCTGGCATAAGAGGGCAACTCAGCGCAAAATGAACTCTGCATAGAGATAGGGACAGAAGAGAGGTAATCGGCACTCTTCTTTTCTTTGGTTAAAATCCTAGACGTGGCTTGGCTACAATCCCAAATGGAACTTGATTTCAGGACAAAGGACGGTTTGGCGGTAAAAGCAGAGAACTGAAAATGAAAAGCCCTGAGTTCTATTGCTGGCTCTTCCGTCGGCCTGCTTTGGCACATCAGGTAAGTTGTGTGTCAGCCAAAATGTTCTCAGGGTGGTGCCTAAAGCTAAACACAAAGACAGACACCTAAATAAATGACCAGACTTTCAGAGGTGCTGAGCACCAGATATTCCTATTGAAGTCACAGGGGGAACAGAGCAGCTAGCTTTGATCCAGTACATTTTTTCACAACATTTTATTCTTGCTTACATTTATTGAAAGAGAAAAATACGTAGATGTTTTGAATTCCATGGCACGTGTACAATAATACTTGGCATTTCTTCTCTTCCCACCATTCCTTTCCTTTTCAATGCATGTAGTTCAAAACAAAACAAAACAAAAATTTTAAGTGAAGCAATTGCTATCACTTGGCTCGTACCTCTGCTTCATTTTATGGGGAAGTAATCCAATAAAATCCACTGAACCCCCCCAAAAAACAGAAGTGCATTTTGTGTCATGGGTGCCTTCATCATGAATCCCCAGATCTCCAGAGGCTTTGCAAGAAACGCCATGGGATCTTCTGCTTCCATCTAGATGGCTATGAAAAGTGGAAAGAAGGTCTGGATATGGGAGGCAATATATGGATGGTGGGGCTCCCGGAAGAGATTTTCCAGGGCACAAATAGTACTGAGGCACCCAACTCCCATTGACTTTCAATGGGGGTTAGGTGCTTAACAGCTCTTGGAGATGAGCCATCAGAGTTACATTGCTTTCATCTGTTTGTGGGACAGAATGAGAAACAAGACCCGACATTACCAAGGCTTTCTAAAAGCTTGAACGAACTCTCATTCAAGTCCACTATGAGGTACAGTTCAGAAGGCTGAGCAATATCAAGCCTTTAGCCAACAGATTCCAAAATCTATAGCAAAATAGACCACAACAACCCACCTCCACAGACAACCCTCAGTCTAATGTTGCAACCACAAGATGGATTGTTCCCTAAGATCATTTTAAATTTGCATATATTGCCTCTTTGCAGTGCACTTAAGGGACTCCTTTAGTTTGTATTGATATTATTATTATTTCTAACCCATCGATTGTCCATTGCAAGGGAAATAAGTGTAATAAAATAAACTGTATACAATTTGTATTTTAATGCAAGTACATGTGTGCTTCCCTCCTCTGAGCATGTTAATTGTACAAAGTCTCCTATGTCCATTGCATTTACTTTTACTGAAATAAAGTAAAACACATTTTCAAATCTCCAAAGAAGTAAAAAAAAAATAGCTTCCCAGAGTTCTATCCCTGGGGTCAGATATGGCATAGTCATGCCACAAGTACAGGAGGAACAAAAGAGTTTTATTGGGAAATAAAGATGTGGTAAAATCTATTATGATGAATATAAAATGCCTCTTTCAAATTTAATGAAGAACCTGCTTTTCAGATAACCAGGAAAGCAACTTCCCTTTGAAGGGTGCTGCTTTTTAGCCTTTCACACAGCCAAGCACATGGAAAATGAGCAGGAAGCTGGGATCAAGATACATTTTAAGCCAGATTGGCTTTTCCCTGCTCTTCAGATTTAGTATGTTTTCCCAAAAAATGTTATTTTTATTAAATTATTTCCCAAAAAATAAAAAATAAGTATCATTTTATATACAATTCATATACACACACACACATCCCATACACACCATTCAGTACAACAGTGGAAGGACAAATCACACTGCACCCTTCCAAGCACTCTGGTGACCACTACCCAAGGCTGTATTACCTTTTCCAATGAGGCCCCCACTCACACTCACTCCAGAATTCCCAAGGTGGCGAGAGCCAATAGCAGACCTGGGTCACTAAAGCATTTTTCGGTTCATTGGTCATTTTGAAAAGGAAAAAAAATCCCTTTCTGTTGGACAAAATGTTTGGTTTCTGTTTTTACCATTTTTAAACGTTTTTTAATAATTCAAGGAAAAGTCGTTTCAAACGGAAAAAATCAAAATGTTTAATTTAAAAAATGTCAGAATGAAACTCTTCAATTTGTTTCCTATTTTTTGTTTTTGAAATGAACAATTTGGTGAAACCGACACCTTTGCAAAATGTTCCCATGTTGCCAAATCTGCATTTTTGCCTTTTTTTTTTTTACCCAGTGCTAACTTATAAGAACGTGGTATTAATAGTGCCCAGGAATCAGGGCCTGCAGCAGAGCCAGTCTCTGGGCAACCTAACAAGCACAGCTGCCCTGTAGTCAGCTCCCTGACTGGCTACACCACCTGCCTGGTGGGAAGAGTCAGCAGACCAGCTTTTAAGCCCAGCAGCAGCTCCATTTTGGTGGCTACTCAAAGCATTTGCCCACGGCTGCAATAGCTCCTGCACCTGCTTGTTCTCAGGCTTGCTTCTGCCTTCTTTCCGTCCTGCTCCTGTCTTGGCCCAGCCCTGCTCTTGCCTTGCTTCACCCCAAGTAACCCAGCTCTGACTCTTGGCACTTGTATCTGGCCTCTGACCCTGGGCTCCTGTTCCTGGCTACTGACTCCTTCTCCAGCCACGAGGCATGACTCTCTATGTCCTAGTCCCTGACCGATACTAGGGATCAGAGCCAGTGCAGAGGTACAGGGCTTCATTATGAATGGAAGGTCCTGGCCTCCCATGGACTCCTCAGAATCTGGTGTATCGCTGCAGTAGTCAGATTTGGGCATTGGGTCTCAAAGCATTT
This sequence comes from Macrochelys suwanniensis, assembly GCA_033296515.1. NCBI lineage: Eukaryota > Metazoa > Chordata > Testudines > Chelydridae > Macrochelys > Macrochelys suwanniensis. The sequence continues at coordinate 105,396,028 of CM065782.1, read as the reverse complement.
TCCATAGCAGGACACAAGCCTGAATGATGTGGGGGGATCCGTAGAATTCTTTCCCAGAATTCTCTTCCCATTTTTCCTGCTCCCCGTGAAACCTGCCATCCATCATGTTTCACTACGAAATTCTTTGAAAAGTCACTGATCTTGCAGGACCTATAAAAAAGTGCTCACTGTTCACCCCACCAATTCATTACCAGACGTTCACTCTAAAATAATCTCCTACTGAAGACACCATTGATACAGCAAGTGCCCAAACAAAAAAATTGAAACACCAGAGGAAACTCAGAGACACCAGAAGGAAAAGAACAAAACCGGTAAAACAATAAGATTTGTTTGGAAGCTTCCGAGAGGCTGCAGCTAAAAGGAAACTGTTGTTTATAAGACTATTATACAGGGCACTTTTAATTGTTTTTTAAAAGGAAGTTACAGTGGACAATTTCCAAGGCAAGAAGTATATATTTTTTAAAAGTTACCAAACTTCCAGAATGTAATTAGCTGAGTTAGAGAAGGTTTGGGTAAGGAGAGGAGGGCTAGTGAACAGACGTTGGAATGAAGAATGAATGGAGAAATGGAAATGGTAATAGAATCTGGAGATTTGTTTGGAGTCCAGGCAAGATTGCGGATCCCGTCTGACAGCTGTCTACGGCAAAGGTGAAATCATAGAAATGTAGGGTTGGAAGGGGCCTCAGGAAATCAGATGTGCTGTTTCATTGCAGTACTCAGTGGACAGGTGTCCGGTCCACAAAAACACCAGTCATTGCTGCTCTTCTTGACACTCAGCACAGAGGCTAATTTGATCTCTTAACATAGATTGTAAAAGGCAGCTGTGGAAGGAAGAAGCTCTACCTGGTGCCTCTAATCAACATGTCATTTCACATAAAAAGAAAGGGAAAATAAATACAGAAATGGGCACATAACTATTTTTAAAAGTCCAGTAAACAAGCAATCCCCTTTTAAGAGAAATATGCTGTTTTTATGGCATCCCCAAAGGGATAATGATGATTGCCCCCTATCCTGGGAATATAACCTTTAGTAACACAGTGTAAATTGCATGATACAAATGCAAGAAATAAGGCTTCAAAAATTCTTACAAATAGTTACTACAGGAATTTGGTTTGTAAAAAATAAGTCTGCTGTTACTGGAGCTCTTTAGTGAGCAAAATTTCATTATCTGAAACTTTTGGCTATAACGTGTAATTGTGAACCTCTGCCATTAAGTGGAAGGCTCCCTTCCATGAAATATATGGGATGTCATCAAAGCTGATTTGGATTAGGGACCTACCCTATGCCCTCACTTTTAGGTTAGATTAATACACCAAAATCAATAACATGCCATGGCTTTCAAAAGTGGTAATAAAACACCCTAAAATATTCCCAGAATACTTCTATAAATTATTTGCTCAATGTACTTATGTTAAAAAGGTTGTCAGTTACAATGCTGTGAAAGACTCTAAAATTATAAGTCATCGTATTTGTATTTGATAAACCCCTTAGTGTTCTGGGTCATAGAGGGTTTTGGTATGGGGGGCAGGAATCATTATTTTTCCTAATAAATAAATTACTTGCCTATATTTCATGTATCACTCAAGCCTGCTGGTATTGAGAGCTTAAATAATAAATAACAAATAGCTGCATTCATTTATTAATAATAATGCATCCCTTTTTTTCTCTCTCTTCGCCTCCTGTGGGCGATGGATTGAGCGGTAGTCATGTGGAAGGACAAATAGCTGGGCCATTGGGAACATTTAAATTTTTCCAGTTTCAGGCAACCACGTAAGCGCTGACAGCCCTTTTCACTGTGTCAGTGGCTCAGTGTTTGGGTTATGCACTGTCAGTGTCAGGGTTGTTTGGGTTTCCAAGTTCCAAACTCGATTAGCTAACGGAATTTGCTTATCTGGCCATTTCTCAATTTGAGAATCTCAAATGAAAAGCCCATTTCAGTTATCTAGCTAGGCATTTATTTGACACTGATCTACCTCGGATCTGGGCATCTTTATCCTCACAACATCCTGAGGAAGGACTATCCCCAGATGGGAAACTGAGACACAGGGTAGCTTCAGTGACTTGCCAAAGATCACACAACAAGCCTGTGTAGGGTGGCCATTGATCCACCCCCAGAATACGGGATATACTGGTACTTCTGAGAACAGTGTGGACCCATCCCCACCTGCATGACCAGGGGACATAGAAAAAGAAGCCTGTCTGGCTTAAAATGAGATGAATGGCATGCCTAAACCTGAGGCTGATCTTGATCCCCAGCGTTGCATCCAGTCCGCTTGCCCATCCTTCCTACTCAAGGCAGGATAACTCTACTGAGCTGTGACCGTGATAACTGACACAAACAGGTATTTGGGAAATGTTAGAGCCCCGTCCTGCTGTCCTTACCGCTGTGACCAGCCCCATCTGAAGTCACTGGCGCTACTAGGATGAGTATCAGACCTGAAGCTCCCAGCTCCTAGCAAGAGTTCTCAGAACACACTCACACACAGACTCCACCACCACCTATCCACCGAAAGAAGAAAGGAGGTTGGAACATTGGTGTTCTTGTAGGTCATGACATCATTAGTACGGGTAAATTAACTCCTCCATTCATCTGTAGACCTGGTGGGAGCAGATGGAGTGCAAGAAGCCCCATATTAACCAGCAAATGACCTTAGCCCTTACCTGGAGGGCTAAGCTTTTTCAAGGATCAGGAGGAAAGCACTTTGCATTCTTGCTGCACCCTGAGCGTCCTGCCCCCCTTTTGATAAATAAAATAATGGCGGAGAGAAAAGGAATGGCCACGCGCCGAATCACAGATGGCACGCGTGCAAAAGAACCCGCCAAGACCTGGAAATCTGAGCCCTGGGGGAGCAGCGGCTGTTTTAATTCCAATTGTTCTCCATTAGAAGAGCAAGTCTGGCAGCATTCTGTCAGGGTGCAAATGTTCCAGGGGCTGTCCTTCTACACTCCAAAGAAATATAATCATGCAGCAAGTTAAGGGAATTTCACTCCCCATGACTCACACAGTGCACATGAATGTGTAAAGCAGGCTAGCTCTTAGAGCCTCTACCCTCTGGGAAGTGCAGTTATGTTTTTCTACGAGATTTAGCTACAGGGCGAAAGACTTCGAGCATCTAAAAATATAGATGAGAGATCTGGCATGATACCAATGACCCAGTCTAATGGGACCCTTGATAGTTGGGAGGTTTGGGTCACATTCTACCTCATGTTTTCTTATGCCCAGAGTGCCACTGGCTCTGTGTGACCTAGGTAAATTGCTTCTTTTCTGCTGGCTATTCCTTAAATTACCCTAGGCACTGAGCATAGAGAGTAAACACAAGGCAAAGGCACAATAGGCAGAAGGGACTTGATCTTTGTTTAAAGCACAGGGTCAGCTCCTCGCTGTGAACAGATTTTCCTCTTTGGAAACAGGTTCATGTTTATGTTTCAAGTTCCAGCGACATGCTCTGGATTTTCAACATGTGCTGCACATCTGCTCCAGCCTCAGATTTATGAACAAATCTGCATATAATTGTGCTGGGCCAAGGCGTTGTTGTTGTATTTTTTTTTCCTTTTAAATAAAATGGCTTTATCTGGGCTGTATAAAGCCCTGATTTCAAGCCATATAATTTTATGGACAGAAAAAAGTGCTTTTGTATCGCACCTGAGCTCATTAAAACCCGCAAATTCCATAATTTTACACTGCCATGTGGTGCATATTGTATTTAATACCTACCAGCATAATTGCTTACAGTCCTCATAGTGAGTACACATAAGGTAGGGAAATGATGGAACAGGTTGCCCTGTGCTTGCTGATCATAAGTTTACAGCCCAGCCCAGCTGATGCAGAGGTGTGGGGAAGAATGGTTCACAAACCTGGATGATGGTCTATTATTAACCCTATCGTGGATGCCAAGTCCTGGATGTGAACTGCTTGCAGCCTCCCGTGAACACACCGATGTTTGCAATGAACAAAATAAAACAAATGAGCATGTGGAACACAGACTGTGGGGGGGGAAGTGAAAGGAAAGAGGGTCAAGGAGAAAGATCTGGTGGGGCACTGTAGGAAGGTGCTATTTAAATAAGTTAACACAACATCCCTAGAGAAAAATAAAACGAGCATAAGAACGACCATACTGGGTCAGACCAAAGGTCGATCTAGCCCACTATCCTGTCTTCTGACAGTGGCCAATGCCAGGAGCCCCAGAGGGAATGAACAGAACAGTTAATGATCACAGGACCCTTTGTCACTTCTAGTTAATGATTAAGTGATCCATCCCCTGCCGCCCATTCCCAGCTTCTGGCAAACAGAGGCTAGGGACACCATCCCTGCTCATCCTGGCTAATAGCTATTGATGGACCTATCCTCTATGAATTTATCTAGGTCTTTTTTGAACCCTGTTATAGTCTTGGCCTTCACAACATCCTCTGGCAAGGAGTTCCACAGGTTGATTGTGCGTTGTGTGAAGAAATACTTCCGCTTTGTTTGTTTTAAACCTGCTGCCTATTAATTTCATTGGGTGACTCCTAGTTCTTGTGTTATGAGAACAAGTAAATAACCCTTCCTTAAGAAAATCAAAGAGAAATAAAAAGAGTTGGCAGGAGAACCACAACAACTTCATTTTGCAGTGACTTTTGAGGTTTCAAAATATATTTTCATTCTGCATTGGAATGAAACCAAAACTTTTCAAACATTTCCATGAAATGGCATTATATATCGAAGTGAGGGTCAGCCCTGGACCTCAGAAACCTTGCCCTCAAAAACATCATCAGAATCAGTGTGTCACTGTGAAATGTTTTAGTTTCAATGAAATAGCACATTTCAATGGAAAAAAAATTCATCTAAATGTTCTGACCAGCTCTAGAAATAAAGGCTTTTTCTCTCGACAATGTGTTTCCTGGTGGGTTTTCAGGTAGGGACAATGCTTAGGAATGGGGTCAAACAACAACATTCACATCTGGATTTCTATCCCCCCAAAATACAGTTCCAGGTTTAGGTTCAGCTCGTTCTAAAGATGGGGGCTGTTTTCAAAAGGACCACTGAAAATCTACAGCACTGCACTCAGGAGCCCATTTAATGCGCACAACAAGTTTTACATTGGCCCTACAAACCCAAGAACTGTGCAGTATATTCTTGAGCACCACCTACTGGCCCTTTATTTATTCCCGAACTATTTACCGACCTCTCTCTTTTATAGTGGCAAAGAGTCCTGTGGTACCTTATAGACTAACAGATGTATTGGAGCATAAGCTTTCATGGATGAATACCCACTTCTTCAGATGCATGTAGTGGAAATTTCCAGAGGCAGGTAGCTCTTTTATAAAGCACTCTTGGAACAGAAGGATGTCAGCGATGATTCTGTTTATTTTTGGTGGTATGGATACTTGTCCAATAGGAACTGGACTGAGATCCCCCAAACTCATTTCATAGAGCCCGTCAGAACAGCTTTCACAAGTGACTTTTGGATTCCACCAACCTGTCTGTATTCAAGCAAGGACAGAGAGGGGCCTGGCCTGAAGGCTATGAAGGGTGTATGAAACAAAGCAGAGACCTTGCATAAACTGAACCCTAGCCTTCCCCTTTATCACAACGAGTTCCATGCAGAAGTCTAATGGAAAATGCTTACAAGACATCAGTAAGGCTGTCGAAATGAAGTTGTCTCTGCCACTGTACCCGCACCACAGCTCATGGATTGCAATGGAGATGTCTGTCTCCTGTGGCACTGAGATTCTTTGCAGCACCCTTAGTTACACCAGATGCACTACCCTGACTGACCTTTAAATACGGGTAAAAGGAAAAAAGAAAAGAAGCCATATAGACCAGTCTTGATGAGCTTCCCGCATGGATTTTAAAAAAACGATACACAACCTCATGGACAGACAATGACTAGATTCCATATCCAGTCAAAACCAAAGGCACTCAGCTTGCTATGGCCATAAACAGGGCCGGCGCGCCCACTAGACGACCCTAGGCAATCACCTAGGGTGCCATGATTTGGGGGGAGGCTCGCCGCAGCTGCCTCCCGCTTCCCGGCTCCACGGCTGAGCCGGGAGCTGGGGAGGCGCAGTGGGCGGGGGGCTGAGCTGCCGGCCCGTGGGGAGTGGGGAGCCACCGCGGGGGGGACGGGACTGGCTGAGGCAGGGGCGGGGCGGTGTTAGCTGGGGGGGGGGCGAATGGGGGGGGTGTTAGTTGGGAGGGGGGAAGGGCGCTGGGCTGGTGCAAGGAAGTTTTGCCTAGGGCGTGAAACTTCCTTGCACCGGCCCTGGCCATAAGAGAGGGTTTATTATAATTTGTATTACAGTAGCACTTAGAGGGCTGAATAAATTTGGGCTGTAACTGTGCGAGGTGCTGTACATACACATCGTGTGAGAGAGTCCCTGCCCCAAAGGCCTTACAATCTAAACAGGCAAGACACAACTGCTGGAGAAAATAAGTACTGACTACTCCCATTTCACAGAGGGGAGAACAAAGCCCCAGAGAGATTAAAGGGCCAATTTTCAAGAGAGCTCAGGGGAGCAGAGTTTTGAGTGCTCAGCACAGAGGAACAGTTCCCACAGTGATATTTATGGCCAAATTTTCAAAAGAAATCAGCACATTGTATGCTGTGATCTTCTGAAAACCTGGCCATCTTAGTTGGGTGCCTAAATGGATGATAAGCATTTGTGGAAAACTGTCCCTAGTAAGTTATCTAAGGTCACACAGGGAGTCTGTAGCAAAGTTGAGACTTGACCCAGATCTCTTCGGTCCCAACCCCGTGCTGTAACCACAAGGCCATCCTTCCTTGAACGGACTATCTATTCTCGTCCGAAAGTGCAAGTGTCGCTCATGAATGAGCTCTCTTTCCATTCACTGAGAGCAAGAAGGATTGCCATTGTCTGTGAGTAAAATAATACATCTCTGTCCTGTGTTAGAAAAAGTAAAAGAACTGATAACCCTCCGATCTTTACAAAACTGGTGTTATAGTGCTCACAGAAGGCAGGAATAATATGGTAATAAACAAGTAGAGGGAACCCCGCAAGGCCCTAGCCTCAGGACTAGGAAACCTAACCTTTCAACGTTCAGAGTTTCAGAAATCTCTTTGCAAGGAGCAATTTTGTTTCCTGGCTTTTCTTTTTTAATCGCAGTCCCTCCTCATTTAAAATGTATAATGAATGCAAACAATAATCAGTTTGTAAATACTGTTTTTAAGTTCACTAGAGCTTTGCTGAGATATTCCTCCTAGGTAACAAGTCTGTGGCTCATTAGTCTCTCATTAGCAAGATAGAAATAAAGATGCACACACAAAAAATGCCCTCTCCAAAGATATTGTTGGAGTCTAATTGCCTGCAAGGAATTCTTAATAATGTTTACTAATGCCTTTTCAGCATTGCCAATTTTATAATGTTCCAGATATGACGTTGCTATTCCAGTCTATAATCTCTGTAAATCAGTTAAGGTGCTTACACTGGTAAATTTGGAGAGATTTTAGCCCCATCTTATGTCACCAGCGCAGAACAGCATCTGATGGGGCTTTCCAGCATCGCATTTACACTTTAAAAAATACTAATCAGAAAAGCCCCTGTTCTGATCCCATTGTTTACACTGAACTAAGCAAATTCAATCACAACACACTTTGCTTGGAGCTGGCGGGCTTACAATGGACATTTGCAGCAGGATCAGTTACACAGAGTTCAACATCATTTGATTTTTTTTGTTTTTTTGTTTTGCCCTTTGGAGCATTTATTGTTCCCTCATTTGAAGAGAGGATTCTTTGTTTGGGGGATAATTTTATGTTGCAGACAGAATTCACAATATAAAACAGACAGATGCTGGGGGCATGTGTAAGCAAGACTCAAGATATCAGCATCATGTTATCTTACTGCTTTAAAGCCAAGCAAAGGGAACAAAGCAGTCAGCATGCATATGGATTTTGAAACAACAGGCTTTTTAATCTAAACTGCTGCTAACTTTTTGGTGCTTTGGGAACAATGGGGATCTAAATTCTAAATGGGACCCTTAAATGGCATTATGCAATATTTTGATATTGGTTTGGGCTTTAATTGCTTTTATGGTTCATTCTCTACAAGAACTGGTTTCCTTTTTCAAGGCCTGGAGTGCTTAACTCTTGCAGTGTCATACAAGACAAAATCTGCATGGTCCCCCGCTGTTATATATTTTCACATTGTCCTCAGTGTTTCATCGTGTCTTAACTAATACAATGGGGGTACACGTGTTCATGATCAAAGGATGGATCGGTTTTGTGGAGTCAGGCAGAGAGGTTCACTGGTTAAAAGGCCTAAAACTGAATCAGTTATAATAAAAATGTTTGAATAAACATCATGGCACATATATCCAGCAATCAAACTTGTTTCTTTAAGTGTATTAATAATTATAGCTCCCTGCCCCCCTGGAGGCTGTCTCAGTTATTCAAGGGATTATGTTCATGACATGTTGCGTTGGTGTATAGGAAAGAGCATTTAGTACAGTCTAGTGCCGATTGGAACAGGGCTGGCTGAAATTCTAATCCCAGGTCGACTGCCTCAGTGTGTCATTTTAACCTCTCTTTGTATCAATTTCCCTATCTGCAAAATGGGGCTAGTAACACTTATATACCCCAGAGGGTGTTGCGGAGACTAATTATTTAGTTAGTGACTGTAAAGCACACTGGGAAATGCATATCACTATACAAGAACGGAGTATTATGTTCAAACAGGCGCTGGGAGCCGATTCCATGCTGCAAGGAGCCAGAGGGGTCAGAGAGCCACAAAAGAGCTGGTTTTTGCAAATATACTCCAGCACTATGAATATTATCCCTGCAAGAAAAAGCAATTAGAAGAGACATAAGCAACCAGCCAATAGAAAGTGAAAACTGAAATAAAGACCTTTTGTTTCTTCCTTGTGGTTTGTGTTACATTGTAGCCGCATTGGGGTGGAAGTGCTCACTGAGAAGGGTTAGATTATCTGTAAAACAAGGAATTGCACACCAGCAGCTAGTTAAAGTGTATGACAATGCAAGGAAGTAGTAGCCTATTGGGAAACAGCTAAGAATTGGGTTAGGATACAAAGGCCAAATTCTCAGCAGGCCTGAAGTTTGACTACCCAGTTTGTGACTAATTAAATGCAAAAAGGAGCAGTGCACTGAGTTTACACTCTCCAAACCCTTTCCTGTGAGCAGAAGTTGGGTAACCAGGCACCCACCTCTGAAATCTGGGGGAGTTTGGATATGGTTTCAGATTGGACATCAACATCTCAGGCCCCTCTGGATTTGTAAATCAGCTTCTCTGACTGACTGGATCTTCTATGGACCCCTTCCAATTTGTTAGTATATTTCTGTTAATGAGGTGCTCAGAACTAGGTACGATATTCCAGCTGCAGTCACATGAGAGTTGTTACATTCCTGCTCCATAATGTTACGTCTCTGTATATGTTGGCCAAAATTGCACTGGCTTTGTTAGTTGCCATGTTGCATTGCAGATCCTGCCACCCTTATTCACTGTCAGTAGTACTCTACTCCCCAGTAGACCTGATAGCTTTAACAGGACTCCTCCCAAAGCACTGTTCAACATAAGTAAAGGAGGCAGATTCTTTAACCGATAAATCCAGACAGTGGAATAATTATAACAATTCCATCCTGCTGGCTTCCTCAGCAATAATCTGTTTCCCTCGTCGGGATAAGTGACTTGGCCATCAGCATCCTGGTTTCTCCATTTGGGAACTGAATTATTGCTTCATAAACTGTGCTACGCACTGCTATTATTGTTTAATTGCATTTGGGAGGGGAAAAAAGATTTCACAGTTTCCAGCAGAAATCTCCCCAAAGCTTTCTCTTTTCGTGCTGCCCTTCTGAATAGTTTGCTCAGTGAGTTGCTTTCCAGGCCAAAAATTCCTCCGAACAAAGAGCATCATTTTTCTTCACAAGTCTTCCTTAGCCAGTGCAGCTTTTCCTTTCCAGTAAACTACCTCTTCCCTGGAGCTATATTTAAAAAGTTATTTATCACTACTTGTCGCGAAACCTTGCTGTCTTCTAGGGCAAACTTTTCCTCCCCAGTTGGCACCATATGTTCCGCATTTAATCTCCGTATGGAACGCCCAGTAAGGTCAAGGGAAGCTCTCTTTGTATCCCTTTCCCCTCACACCCTTTATCTTGTCTCTTTAGATTGTAAGCTCCTCGCGGCAGGGATCGTTCCTTGCTATATGTTTGTATAGTTAGTGTCTAGCAAAGCAGATCCCTGATCTGAGCTGAGGCCTCAAGCACACTACTGTCATATAAATAAGTAAGAAGAATGCCCACTGATATTCCGTCTCTCCTGAAGTGACAATTTGGAGATGAGAAAGCAGTTTTGACATTTAATTATTTCACTCTTTGGTTGTGGAATATTATTCCCATCTCCAAGATGCTCTCAATGATCTCCTAACACAGGAAAAAAATGTCTCAGTGAGGTAGATAGAGGAAGCACTGTTTGGTGATTTGAGGAAAAGGCCTTTAGCCAGGAACTGCTCAGTTCTCATTGTTCCCACATGGACGGACATGCGTTCCCTTTTAGCAGCCTTTGGCAAGTGTATTTTTAACATCTTCACTTTATTTTCAGTACAGCTGGTTGACCAATTTTTGTCCAATTTTTTAGCCACCACAGAATGTTTTGCAGAAAATGTTCAATTTGCTTGAAACTTTGGGTTTTTAAAAAAATGAAAAATAGAAACTGAAATTTTGTTAATAAAAGTTGTTAGCTGAAATTTTCAGTTAAAAATTTCAGTGTTTAGTTTTCAAAATCTGATTTTTTGTAACTAAACACTGAAAATGTATACCAAAAAAATCTGAGAACCAAACATTTTTTCTGATTTGGGGGTTTTGTTTGTTTGGGGGTTGTTGTTTTTTCCATTACAAAACTGGAAAAAAATCATGGGAAACTTTTTTTTTTAAGAAAACACAAAACTTTTTAAAATGTCCTAAAATTATTTTTTTTTTGCTATTTTTGACCATTTCTAATGTTCAGCACTTGAAAGAGGCTGTGTTTCAATACACAAAGAGGCTTCTGAACTTCCTGCCTTAACGCTGCACATGAAGCCAGCCTGAAAACCTGTCTGTCTGCTTCTCCCTCAAGCCAACCCTACATCCTGCTTTGAGCAGGGGGCTGGACTAGATGACCTCCTGAGGTCCCTTCCAACCCTGATATTCTACTAAATATATTAATAAAATAAATAAATAAATATGTTAAATACTTAAATGGCATCATTATTACAACAAGAGAGAGAGCATCGGTGTAGCTAATGAGCCTGAGACAACTCAGATTATGGTTTTCAAGATAGGGAAAGAGACTCTTTCCACAGATTATCAAGAGGTTGTCATACACAGAGAGGAAAATTTTTGGTTTCAGAAGCTGAACGTTGGTGTGAGCCCGCTGCATTGGTATTAATACGCTGCTAAGGTTGATAACCCCATAGCAGCAAGCATAGGGTCTTTAATTATACATGCCACAGGGAGCAAGATCCCTTTGAAAGAAGTCCCTAGATGGAAAAGTTGATGTCTTAACTGTAATTCATTCAGAGACGCAGTTTGCACGGTGCTATTGACTACGGCTCATTGTGCAGACCGTGGCTTTTTCTGTGCTCATTTGTTGATATCTGCATGTGATCGGGTTCACTGTAATGTCATAGCTCATTGGCAGGAGCATCCTGCCTACTAAGGAGCAGGTTGATCTATTGGATTTGAGGGGACGGATGAAAACATGGCAAGCGAAGCTAAAAGCTACATTTTCCTCTATGGGCCACTGAAATTCTGGCTCCTTTCGCCCAGCTCCCGGCTGCTCGTTTCTGGGACCTGCACTCCCGTCTCCCCTGTGACTTTTCCGTTTCCTAGGAGACAGCATGCTGCTAACCCCACATCTCATCCCACATGACCGTGTGACATCAGTAGGTCAGTGCAGCCATAAAACACTGCAGCCAAAGTGATAGAGCTACAGCTTGACTCACTGTGATATTAGCGAATCCTAAAGGACATGTGAACCTGATGATGGGTTGTTGGGTTTGCGTTTTTCATTAGTTGTTATGATGAGACCTAGACATGGTGTCACTGAAAGGAGACAGCCTAAAAAAAACCAAAACACTAGCATAGAATCATAGGCAATAGAGGGCCTCCTATAAAGCATAAGCAGGACTGATTCCAATAATCATGTTCCTTGGTTTTCTGACAGAAGATAAATATGAGAGGTGGATCTCATATTTGCAGCAGCGCAAAAGCACACTGTAAAAATGTATGACAAGGTGCCAGCTCTATTCACGACCAAAGAATAAAAAGAGTGTCTATCCCCAAGTCCCTTAATTGCGTTTTGCTGGCCTGAGTGGTGAAGCCGAGGAAGGTCTAGTGGTCAGGGTGCTATTTTAGGACTCGGGAGACCCACGTCCAATTCTCTGGTTGGCCAAACACTTCCTGAGTGATCTTGGGCAAGTCACGTTATCTTTCTCTCTCTGACTCAGGGCCCCATCTGTAAGGTAAGGATGAGCTGCCAGGGGTGCTGTGAGGACAAATACATTACAAAGATAGTGGGGCACTCAGATCCCATAGTAACGGGAGGCACGGTTAGATAGCAGTGTTTCAATAGTAAAAAAGTGGATGAAAGCCTTTGCTTGTGCGTGAAAGGGAGGACAAGAAATGCCGCACACACTACTGGCTAGTTCACTGGTAGAATCCATTTAGCCAATCAGGAGGCTGGGATCAGTGCTACTGGATCTCCTCCCACACATTACTTTCATCAGGTCACATCAGTTAGTCAGAGCCGTGCCATGCAAAGGTGTGAATTAAGCCTTTACTCCATGGTTAACCTTTGAACTGGGTACAAATTTGAAATGTTGATGAAAAAAGGAGTCAATTTTTCATGCAAACTGTCCCATTTTTTCAGCCAGCGTATGGAGATGGTCCAAACCTTTCAAACATGTCAGAGAAAAAAGGGACGATATTTTCATGAACATATTTGTGAAAATTATGTCTCATTTTTCAGCCAGCTCTAGTTAACAGCTAGGAAGAGAATACTGCAAGCAATGTTCCCTCTAATTTTTGACAGTCCATGTGCACACAAAAATTCTTCTTTTTGTGCACACAGTGTTTCGCCGTGTGTACAGGGTTTAGGATCTGTGTGTGTGCGCACACGCGCACAGCTTAGAGGGAACAGTGACTGCGAGCCTCGTCCAATAGGAATCACCAACCGGCAAAGAGACACAGAATAATTTTTTCATTGAGGGTCGGGGCTTCCATCTAAGAAGAATTATCTCCCTCCAACTGGAGAATGCCAAATCCTCCTGCTCCTACGTGACAAATGCATTGATCTAGTGGCCCTCAGGTACCAGAGAGATTAGAGTGGATAGATAAATAGACATCTCCCTCTTGGGAAGAACTTTGCAGTCCAAGACAAGTGTCCTAAGTACCCCGAGCCTTGCATGATGGAAACTGCCACCTCCTAATTGAGAACTTCCCAGAGCCCCAGTACATGCTTCAATCCTAAATGAATTAACCCTAATGAGCAGGTTCAATCCTGCCTGCCTCAGTGTCTTTTCAGCACTGATCCCGTTTCTTCAGGCTAGGACGCCTCAGAATTGCACTTCTGGGACACCTGCAGCAGGAGGCAACGGGCAGACAGTTGAAAGAAGAGATTCTTTGTTATTCCAGTAGCACCTAGGGCCCACAACCAAGAGTAGATCCCAGTGCGCTAAGCACAGTGCAAACCCATAGTGAGAGTCAAACCCCTGTGTCCCAAAGAACTTACAGCTTAACGAGATACAGAAATGACACCCCCCACCCCCAATCACACAGCCAGTAAATGACAGAATCAGGAATAGAAGAGCGGTCTGCTGTGTCCCTCTACAGGGTCCTATCCACTGAACCACCTTTCTGCTGCTACAGTCTTGAGGAGGGGAGGAGGAAACATACTTCAACAAGGCCTTTAAGATTCACTTTTAACCTTTTCCTTGCTAGCGGATGGACCAGGGACAGCAACAATACATGGAAAACACGCCGGCAACGTGCCTGCCATTCCTTGGTATGAATGGGCTTTCCTTTTAAAAATGTGCCTTATATTGAAAAGAATCAAGAGGAAACCCCATTTCGCCCTTCTGCACTTACAGTTAATGGTTAATGGGTTCAGCAGAAGGTGGCAACGTGAACCCAGAAGAGTTTCATTTACTTTTATTGGTGACCGCCTTGAACCTCCCAGTTTGCTGTCTGAATTGTTTTTTTATAGATAAAATACTTCTCTTTCCACTCTTTCAAATGTTGCTCCAGGATCACAGATTACCCAAAAAATGTGCTGGATGCATCGGAAAATGCAGCCCCAGGAAAACAGCCCTTGATAGAGGAGATTTTGTCTCTCACTGTTCAGTTTCCCACGCTTCCAAGCCAGACTCTGCTGGCCACAGCTCTGAGCCTGACTCTCGCTGTGAAGGCACCGGAGGCCAATTCAGCAGAACCTTCACAGATCTTACAGACCTCTGACGTTCGAACTGCTGGAGATGGCATGGACGTCAGATGGGGATGACTCAGCCCATCTATCTTAGGTCCGTCTTTGTATCTGAGCACCTGACAATCCTTGATGTATTAATCCTCACAACAGCCCAATGAGGCAAGGCAAGGCTGTTGTCCCCATTGTACAGATGGGTGAACTGAGGCACAGAAAGGCTAAGTGACTGGCCAACAGTCTCATGGGAATCCTAGGCTAGTACACTAAACACTGGACCGTCCTTCCTCTCGCCTTATCATCTCTCTCCTCCCTTTCCACCTCCCGACCCATCTGACACAACTCAATGAAAAGGCTCACACTAGCAAAGCGTGGGAATTGGAATTGCTCTGCTGTGGTAACATGAGGCAAGCAAAAACACAATACTCTGTTATCTGTTTGTTCAGCTGACACCAGCTGCTGAATCGCTAACAACATGGCGGAGCAGTCAGGGCTTCCCCGGGGGTTCTAATCAACACACTTTGCAGACACACAGAGAATATGGGCTCTACTGGTCTGAGCATAGTCCTGAGAGCCAGGACCTCCTGAGTTCCTACCCTCCCTCTGTAAGGCTGAGCAACTCACTCCGCTTCTCTGCCTCGGTATCCCCATTTGTAAACTGGGGATGATATGGCTCTGTCTACGTCAGCAAAGCACTGTGGGGGTTTATTATCTAGCCAAAGTCTGCCGTGTGTTTGGAAGACTATCATTACTATTTACCTATATTGCAGTAGCCCCTAGGGGGCCCAATTATGAATCTGGGTCCTGACGTACTAGGTGCCGTACCTACAAAAAAGTGACCCTGAGTTTTAAAAACAGCCTCCAGTTTGGCAGCTACAAACATGCTGGCATTCAGATATCTGTCTGTGCCCATAATCTGTGCCAACAAAACTGGAGGCCAGGCCGAGCAGAGGGCCATTTTAAATGCAAACGATTGTGTGGAGGTGTGCTGCCCCACGGGAGAGGTGTGAACCCCACTCCACAGAACAGCGGCAGAACGGTGAAAATTTCCCCTGTAGCTCTGCTTCATGTGGGGGCCAAGGGGTGGGGAAGGATAAGCCAACAGGAGCTGGGTGGAGAGATGACAGGGAATCCTGCTCTAGCCTTTGGTTGCGCGCTCTCCTTACTTATTACTATGAAGCACATGTTACTGTCACCAATGGGGATGCAACACACACTAGCCTCCTGCGCAGTGTAGGGACGAGGCCACATTTCCACCTGAGAGTCCCCACTTTCCCTCTCCTGAGCAATGAACTGAGCTGAGAAACTCAGGCTGCTCCCAATGCAAAAGTGAGCAGCGCTGCTAAAAACTTGAGGAGAAGGGATCTGCACTGCAGTTGATGGTTATGACTTACACCAGTGCAAACCCTTGTGGGCACATTCGGACACTAGTTAAAACCTGGCTTGTGTCAGGAAATGTGCAAGTGCAAGGGAAGCCAATAGAACCAGCTGTACCAATAGCCACACAGGGGGTTACACTGGTTGAACTAACCTGGTTTTTCAATGGATTTTAGTTAGACCGGTGCAACCTCTGGGTACAGACAAGGTCTAAGAGAAAGGAACCACTCCCGCTCGGACCCATGCTTGGAGCTCGCAGGATGGATGGAGCCGTCCCCATAAGCTCTGGAAGGTTGCGCTTATGCCAGCACGGATTTGCTGAATCACCTGCATTTCACATGGGTCACTCCTGTGTGGGGAAGTGGCCTTTTCCGTTTGGTGGGGGATGTTGCATGAGATTCTTCCTCCCTTCCCTCCCTCCTTCCCCAAAGGGACCTGCCAAAACAACACAAAAAATTAAGAGAGAGGGGAGTCAACATCACTCTGACACATTGTCTCCTGCGACTATGCCGATAAAAATGATCTTCCTTACCCCATACTTCTCTGAACCTGACATCTGTCCTAAATTTCAAGCCATACCTTCCTTCCTTCTATTAACATGACTCATCCTACAGGCGTCCTTTTGCTACTCGTAGAGTCATGTCAGAAAGAATCATGGACTTCTTGACAGCAGGCTCAGCCTACGGTGTCTGCAGAGTCCCTGTTGCTGATCATCTTGTTCCTACATCCAAAGGAACACTATAAAATACTGACTAGGCTCCGGGATGTGAGATGCAGTGGGAGAAAACTCTGTGCCTAGCTGCTACTTTGCATAGAAGCTGAGAAATAAGATGGGAAATCTGCCCTGTATTTTGGTCTCCTCTACCTGAAGTAGAGCATTGAGGACTTCTCTCCATGTCAGAGTTTATCCAGACCCCTTGATCATTTTCATTCTATTTGTAAGGAAAGAGAGATTACATTAGTGACCAAAGGGAGTATGACCCTGCAGGTGCCATTCAAGCACTGGGCCTATGGCCTGATCCTGTAGATCCTTAGGCAGGTATTGCAAGTGACTTCAGTGTGATCACCCGCAGGAATAAGGATTACTCCTTTGCAGAATTGGACCTCTAGGTTGTGACAGATGCTGGAACTACTAAGGAATTTGCTCTGTCTCCTCTCACTCATTCCTGCTAAGAGATCCCAAGCCCTCTGCTTCTGCCAGTGGCATTACAACCATGATCATGGCCCTTCCATTAGCGGGATGGGCACTTCTTCACCTGGAACCGGACCAACCCCGTCTGCTGATGTTGATCTAAAGTGGCTGACATCTCCCCATCTCCTCCCAGGTGTAAGTGTCCAGGACTTTGTGAGCTAGCCAGCATTTCCCACCTTTAGCTACAGCAGAACCCCAGTGAACCGCACAGGGCTAAACAGCAAACTTGCCAATCTGCAGTGAAATCGGTTTACTCAAGCACCGACCAATGAGACTGGTGCTGGGGCCAGAGCCAGTGTGATTGATGCCACGCTCTCATGGGCCTCCACTACCTGACCTCTCAGCAGTGGCCCAAAGGCAGCTAGGGCACTCATAATTGGCCAGTGGTGGTATTGCTCCACCTTACTACTAGGACATGCGACTGTGCGAACCTCAGCCACCTGCACTAGGCTTGGGCCTTCCTCCCAATGCAGACGAGTTCTGGGTTTGCTCTACATCTCTCTAATGCAGTGGCCTTGCTTTTCTCATGCACTGCATTTTTTCTTCACTAAGCCACACAATCTGCAAATGACCTCCCCATCACTAGCGGACGTAGAAGAGGTCCTCCTGTCCTATGAGCCCAAGAGGGAGTCTATGCAGTGATTTGAAAAGTACTGTGGATTCCCTTCTTTGCCTATTTCCCTCCCCGGGAAAACACTCACTCACATCCACTGTATTGCAGCTAACCGTGCAAGATGCATCTTCTATGAAGCTGTAAATTATTAAGGGAAAACACTTGCATCCAGGTTTTTTGGCTCCACTTCCATGGAAGCAGCACAGAGACAAGGCTCTGACACTGTGTCCATTGGCTCCCCTGCATAGCCACTCTTTGGCTGCACTGCTCATTTGCTCAGCGCTTTCTCCCGCCTCCAACAGCGGAGTGTTACTGTTCCGACTGTGAAGAGTGTGCTACTTGGGGCGGGGACCATGCTGAGCACATAGACTCATAGACTTTAAGGTCAGATCATCTAGTGTGACCTCCTGCACAATGCAGGCCACAGACTCTCACCCACCCACTCCTGCAAGAATCCTCTCACCTATGTCTCAGCTATTGAAGTCCTCAAATCACGGTTTAAAGACTTCAAGATGCAGAGAATCCTCCAGCAAGTGACCCGTGCTCCATGCGGCAGAGGAAGGCGAAAAACCTCCAGGGCCTCTGCCAATCTACCCTGGAGGAAAATTCCTTCGTGACCCCAAATATGGCGATCAGCTGAACCCTGAGCACGTAGGCAAGACTTACCAGCCAGACGCCCAGCAAAAAGTTCTCTGTAGTAACTTCTAACATCCCATCACTGGCCATTAGGCCTATTTACCACTGATAGTCAAAGGTCAATTAATTGCCAAGATCATGTTATCCCATCATGTTATCCACATCCACCATGGGAAAAAAATACCAGTAATCCTAGCAAGATACGTGCCTTGATGAAGAGCTGAGCCTGACAGCCTGGGAAAAGCAGACTGGTACGGAAGCTCATCAGGCAAGGGAGGACTTAATTAAAGTCAATAGAGACTTTCTCGTCTCTTGCTCTCGCCAATCCTCCAACGTTCAGAGAATAGAAGGAGCAATTAAAAACGCCTCTTATCTGATGGCCTAGTGATTAGTATTCTACACCGCCATGCGCAAGACCTGCAATTGGTTCCTGGGCCTGGTCTCTAGCACTCTGGGCTAGAAGGGCTTTGGGGAAACTGTGCAGGCAGCATGCCCAGCCTTGGGTCTGATTAAGGAGAGGCTTTGGTAGACTCCGAAGGGAGCCTTGTTCTTTCCTCCTCGGACAGCATGCCCGTAGCGGTGGAGGGTGGAGGAGGTGTTCAGTGAATGGCAAGTTCCCCAGCAGTAGCAGGGCTCAGTGTACTCTCAGTCTCTGCAGCATCCTGAGGGTAGATGAGCTCAGGCGAGCCGCAGTCGAGCAGGAAGCTCACCCCATATGCAACACCGAGATCTGAACAGTTCCAATGGCTCTTCCCGTTTGGGAGGCTCAGTGCCTCGCGTTGCACCCAGAAGCCCACGGTTGTCTGGATACGTCTGGCGTTCAGGACAGCGGGCCGACGGGCTTGGGACGGTGGACGGCACACGGCAACGGCACAGCCCCATCAGCGAGACAGACAGCAACCTCAGCCGTAATTAAAGCTAATTATTCAATGGCGCTCTGCGCATGCAGCCCTGCTCAGAAGCTCCCTGCATGAGCATGTAGGCAGCAGAGCTGGTTTTCTTCATAAAGCTTATGAGGAACACTGAGCAGATTAACAGCTTTAATGACAAAAATTACCGCTTATAACACTGACTTCAAATCAAAGAACAATATCCGCAGACAGATATTTTCATGGTTTTCATAACAATTCATTACAGGCGGCACCAAGGGATTACATTTTTATTTCCCTGGTGTCATTTCTCTCAGACTCAGGTTCATTTCTCTTAATGAGGCAGCGGAAGATAAAGGGCAGTGATAGCTTCTCCATTGCCTCCGCGGAGCGTGAGGAGTTTCGGGGCACGGTGATAACTGAGCCTCTAACGGAAGAGGGAGGGGTTGGCAGGGGGAGTGCAGGGAAGCAGAGTGATGGGAGAGGATGCTCTCCGCCATAATGAACTAAAATTAAGACATAAATTCTCTCACCTTTGTTCCGAGCAGATCTAACAAAAGGGGATTCAGCTTTTTAATGAGGAATGGATCCGTAGCAAAATTATTAGCTAATTAATTGTAAGGGGAAGGGAGGGGCGGAAGGAAAATACCTTCCCAGGAAGGACAGGCCCAGAAGTTCTTAATGCAGCCTTTGATAAATGGCAGGGGAAAGGGCCCGATCCTGAAACCCTCACTCAGCCAACGAGGCCTTGCTTACACGAATAGGGTGACGCAATTATGGCATGTGAGCTTGGGTGCAAAGTGGTGAAGGGTGGTGGATCCATGGTGACTAAGTAGGATCCAGAGTGCACTCCTAGGGATTTCCCACAGGCGATTCCTGGCTCACCTAGCGAGGAAGCGAGAGGTTCATACCCTTCCTCCCTCAGGTCTTATCGGTGCTTTTGGAAAATAAAAATTCTAAGCAGGTGGCTGGTGGGAACAGGAGGGGTGGCGCCAACGGATGATGACCACGTGAGCATGGCTGGCAAGATGCAAAGCCAACAGGCAGAGGAAGTGAGCAGGGCAAGGAGCAACTGTGGGTAAAACAGACAGTTAATATGGGTCATGTGCATTCTACTGTATTCAAGAGGACACGGAGCACAAGGGGAGCAGTCAATGGTGCCCTTTCCCCCCACACCCTCTGCTTTTAATTTCTCAAACCAGTTACACAGTATAGCCAACTCCAAGTGTTCTGGAGTTATGTACCAGACCCTCCAAAAAACACAAAACTGACTTAAAATCACGACTTTTTTAAAAAATATAATACTACATTTGGGGCTCGTTTTAGTTGCCTTCTGGTTTTTTAATCTTTAGGGTGCACCTGGGTTACATTTTCCAGCTTTTCACCACAACTACAAGGGCTTGAAACTCGCTGTCTCTCTTTTGATGAAAGCTGAGGTTCCCCCAGACTCACAGGACTGCTGGAGGTACAGCTCTGTGAAAAGCACCAAGTGACATGAGACTTTTATAAAATCAAGACAGTTGGCGACACTGGCATGAAACTTTGACTCTGAAGCTCAGGTCCAAGTGCGTTGGGAACCAGGCAAAACAATCTCTCTGGACTCCAATGAATGGGAGTTCTGCCACTGTTCACCATAAAAGAACTTCTAGGTGCTACCGTAGTACCAGCAATAAAGTGACAATAATAAACCCACAGTAGGCCTTTGAGGAAAGAGAAGGATCACATCGGGATATTTTGTAACAGCACAACATACATATACATACAAAACAATGCCTATACATATAAAATGATGGGGTTTAAATTAACTGTTGCCACTCAAGAAAGAGATCTTGGAGTCATTGTGGATAGTTCTCTGAAAACTTCCACTTAATGTGCTGAGGCAGTCAAAAAAGCAAAGAGAATGTTGCGAATCATTAAAAAAAGGGATAGATAATAAGACAGAAAATATCATATTGCCTCTATATAAATCCATGGTACGCCCACATCTTGAATACTGCATGCAGATGTGGTCGTCCCATCTCTAAAAAGATATATTGGAATTAGAAAAGATTCAGAAAAGGGCAACAAAAATGATTAGAGGCATGGAACGGCTTCTGTATAACGAGAGATTAATAAGACGGGCTTTTCAGATTGGAAAAGAGACGGCTAAGAGGATATATGATAGAGGTCTATAAAATCATGACTGGTGTGGAGAAAGTAAATAAGGAAGTGTTATTTACTCCTTCTCATAACACAAGAACTAGGAGTCACCCAATGAAGTTAATAGGCAGCAGGTTTAAAACAAAGAAGGAAGTATTTCTTCACACAATGCACAGTCAACCTGTGGAACTTCTTGCCAGAGGATGTTGTGAAGTCCAAGACTATAACAGGGTTCAAAACAGAACTAGATAAATTCATGGAGGATAGGTCCATCAATGGCTATTAGCCAGGATGGGCAGGGATGGTGTCCCTAGCCTCTGTTTGCCAGAAGCTGGGAATGGGGGTCAGGGATGAATCACTTGATGATTGCTTGGTTCTGTTCATTCCCTCTGCGGCACCTGGCATTGGTCACTGTCGAACGACAGGATACTGGGCTAGATGGACCTTTGGTCTGATCCAGTATGGCCACTTTTATGTACTGAACAGTCTCTTCAAAGGAGTTCCACTTTCCCAAAACCAAGCAGGTTAAATGATTCTTGACTGTGATATATGATACAGAATCTCACCACATCAGCGTCTGTTACAGCAAAATCCAGCTAGCACACTCAATCTCGCCTGGAAAAATAACAGCCTTCAGTTCAGTCTGAGTGGTTTGAAAGATGAAAAAAAATCACATTGAAAGCATCTAGAGAAATTTTTGTGAAACTGCTGGAGTTGGTGAAAAAAAAAATTTGTCATAAAACCAGCATTTTTCAAGTGACAAACTTTCTCATATCATGATGCAAATATATATTGTTCCCATAAAGTATTATTTCCTATCAATTTCAACTTGAGACTTCAATTTGCTCTCAGGTGTTAGCACCAAATATTTAATACCCAGGCAAAACCAGTTTGCTTAAGACAATGGTGTCTGATTGAGTGGGTTAGAAAAATAAAGACATATGTCAAATGGATTAAGTTTGATGCTTTTCTATTGCAGCATAGTCATCGCTGACTTCTCTACTGCACTCAGTCTGACAAAAGTTTCCCCACACAAATCATGGGCAAATGCCACTTGTCTATGTCAGGAATTGCAACTTATTTATTATTAAAGAGACAGTCACGGATTGTACATTAAAAATGTTGACCTACTTTTTGGATCAAAATTTGTCCCTTGGTGATCAAGGGTGGATTCAGCATTGCTAGCATAAGTTCTCGTTTTTAATTTGCTTAACTTCTTATTTAAATGCTGGCTGCTATTTCCAAGGCCAATAGTACAAGGACTATATCATTCATATGCACGAACAACACATTTATTAGAAAGGCAACATTCATGGTTCTCTACTGGATATTTGCTGTCATATCCTGTTGTCCAGTTAGCTAGGGATGAGATCTCAACAGATTTCATGAGTAAAGAAGAGTTAAGCCTGGGTAATATTTTAACGGGCGATCTCAAGGGCTGCAAAGTGGTGGGATCTGGACAAATTTCCCTCTAATGTTAATTGGCTGTATTATTCCTCATTTTCCTCTACCAATAGAGGGGCTGTTTCATTTGCACACTGGAGGTAGTTGCATTTCCAAGGTGGGTGAATCAGTTTCTGGACATACACAATTACAGCGTAAATTCAGAAAGCCCAACTACGCATATTGCAAAAATGCAACAGCAGAATAGTTTGTTGCAATAGAGGTATCCACTACCCAGCTACTACCCGAGACTCTCTGCTAAAAGCCTTTCCTTCAATGAAGAACATGGGGTGGAGCAAATTTTGCTCTTATTTACATAATGCAACCCAGTGAGGTTAAGGGTGCTTATCACCCATCGATGGGCCAGTCCCACATGACAGGCTAGAAGCTTCTTGATTCATCCCCCTAAGTCAGTAAGTCAGATCCCAGGTTCAGAAAAGGGCAACAAAAATTATTAGGGGTATAGAATGAGGAGAGATTAATAAGACTGGGACTTTTCAGCTTGGAAAAGAGGCAACTAAGGAGGGATATGATAGAGGTCTATAAAATCATGACTGGTATAAAGAAAGTAAATAATAATAATACAAGAATAAGGGGCCACCAAATGAAATTAATAGGTAGCAGGTTTAAAACAAACACAAGAAAGTATTCATGCAACGCACTGTCAACCTCTGGAACACCTTGCCAGAAGGTGTTGTGAAGGCCAATACTATAACGGGGTTCAAAAGGGAGCTAGATAGATTCATGGAAGATAGCCATTGATGGGCCTATTAGCCAGGATGGACACGGATGGTGTCCCTATCATCTGTTTGCCAGAAGCTGGGAATGGGCAACAGGGGATGGATCACTTGACGATAACTTGTCTGTTCATTCTCTTTGGGGCACCTGCCATTGGCCACTGTCAGAGGACAGGATACTGGGCTAGATGGATCACTGGTCTGACTGTTCTTATGTTCTAACTCAAGTCACTCAGTGCCCTGTAGACTTGCTGGGGATCAATGCTAGAGGGAGCTGCTATTCCCCAGCATCCCCATTCCTATCCCCAGACTCCACCCCACCTCATCTTCAGAGCCCAGCTGACAATAGCCAGAGCACCACCCACTTCTGCCTCCCTCACCCCTGCCCAGACCTGCTGGCCGCCCAGGCCCTCTCGCTGTGGAGCCTGACTGACTAGTAGGTGTCAACGTCCCGTGGATACGTGAGAGCTAGTGGCCTTGCATAACAGCTTCCCCTTGGCCAACACACCAGATTGAACTGGGAACCTCCAGAGTGAAGAGGATCAGCTGCCAGCCCCAGCATTGCCACCCATCCAGGTTTCACCCGGACAGTCCAGTTTTTGGCTTCTGTGTCCGGGTGCCAATGGGTTGCCAGGTGCCTGGTTTTCCACCGGAAAGTCTGGTCGAAAAGGGGACCAAGAAGTGTTCAGTCAGATGTACTGACCGGACACCGAAAGCCCAGTTACCGCAGGGCTGGAGGAGGCACTGGGTCATTAACCCACACCAGCCCCTGCTCAGCGGGGGCTGCCTCCTACCTGCAGGCAGACTCCCTGTCAGGCTGCAGCAGCTCCTGTCCCAGCCCCAGAGCAGAGGGACCCCAGCTGGGGGTGGTGGAGGGAGGTGGAGTTGATCCGGGGGAGAAGGGGGAGGGATAGCTCAGTGGTTTGAGCATTGGCCTGCTAAACCCAGGGTTGTGAGTTCAATCCTTGAGGGGGGCATTTAGGGATATGGGGCAAAAATTGGGGATTGGTCCTGCTTTGAGCAGGGGGTTGGACTAGATGACCTCCTAAGGTCCCTTCCAACCCTGATATTCTATGATTCTATGAATGAGCAATGGGGGCAAGGCATTGGGGGAAGAGGTGGGGCAGGGAGTGGGGCCTAAGGGGTCCTGTTCCCAGCAATTAAGCCACAGCTTGCAATCAAGCCAGAATTTGAGCTAAAGAGCCATGTCTCTGTAGCAGGGGGCTGAAACAATTCATAGCATCTGTGCATGGGCACAAAGGGGGACCAGTGGGTTACACACACACGGCTACAACAGAGAAGACCAGAATCCAGCTATTGTCTGTGAGATAGGGCCCAAATAAATCTTCACTCAGTTAAATACAGAATAAAATTGCAACATAACCAACACCAGATATGGATTAAAATTATTCCAGGGTAAATTGTGTCTCCTCTAATACCCCATCCCGGGTTCTTGCTGGTCTACTAGTGGGGGCGCTGCTGCCATCTCATTTATTTGAAATGAGTAATTTCATAGAAGAAGCAATATCATCCATGGAATTTAATACCCTGACTGGCTTTGCCTCAACATTTATTTTCTATATAATCCGTCTTGTGGCAGAGAGACCATTAACCAGTCAAACCATGTTCAATCCATTGACATTATCGCTTAAAGGGAGCATGCTGAGGATTTGTACAAACTAGTGGGCAGTAAATTTACTCTTCTAATAGGTTCATTCTTTATTAGGTATTTATTTCAGAAGGTTAAACCATAATTAGATTGAGCTAAGAAGCTGGAAAAGAAAGAAATGGAGATTCCAGCCTGAGAATTTGTTTTATTTGTTCCTCGGATGTCTAAAGAAATTCCTGGCACAATCTATATTCCTCCAAATAGGGGTTGCAAAACTAAACAGCTCCAGTGTTTCTGCCAGGTGGTTGCATTTGTCTTTCCTGTACCAAAGTTATTGCCGTGCTGTAATCTTTCTCTGAAATACAGCGCACAGAGCCTACGCTGAACCCAATTTGCTGTGGCAGATGAATATAGCCAAGGTGGTGGTCTGAATGTTTGGCCTCAAGGCACAATCCAATTTTCAACTGTTTCAAAGCTATTATGTCAAAGGCTGTTTGCATAAACATAACAATAGCAGTGATCCCAGTCAGAGGGAGACATGGCTGGGAAAGCCTGCCCTCTGGTGCCTAATGTACATATCTGTGTGTGTGTAGATCTAGATCTATAGATCTCTCTGTGTGGAGAGACAGAGTACAGCTGTGTGGTGTGTGTGTGTATGTATAACCTACATCTATTTATCTATCCATCTATCGATTCTCTCTCTCTCTCTCCCTGTGTGCATGGGTATATGGATAGGGGTTGGGGCAGGATCTCTGCATACACACAAACACGTAGCTGGGTTTCCACACGCACACAGCTTCTAGGCTGACAAAAAGAAAAGGAAGTTCTGCCAATGCTGGAAATGGGAGAACGCTAATGACTTTTTAAACTTTTCTCAAGCTTTGAGGGAACAGATGTGATTATTCAATTCATTACAAGGAAAAATGTCTTGCAACCAAATGCTTGTGATGAGCTGACTGATGATGTGGGAACCTATGAGAAAGCTGTTTCCCTTATTAGAATTGGAGAATTCTCAAGTCATTAACGTTCTATTCCTCTCCCTACCCCACCCCATCCCTCTCTCACACACACACACTTTATTTTATTTTATTTCAGAGAGGAGTCCAGCCCAAACTCCGTATCTCTGCCATGGACAGAGAACCAAAACAGCAGACCCAAATATTACTGGAACTTTGAGTGCTTTACATCAGGATCGGGACTTTCTCCAAAGTTTGCTAGGTTCAGACTGGATCCAATCCATATGCATGAACTGCAAACTCAGATCTGATTCTGGATCCAGGGTTCAGCCAAGGGTCTTTGGTTCAGACCCCTCTGATTTAAAATATGGGAAGAGGATAGGGTTTCCAGTTATTTTGGAGGTAAGGGGCAGGAAAATCATTAGAATACAGCACTGGCTGAAAATAAATGTCCTTTAAAAAAAAAAAAAAAAGATCATCCTATTTATACAGACTCATCAATGCACATGGTTTATTAAGGGACCTGGCAGGTTCTCTTCTCTTGTACAGACGTTTTTTCATTTTTATCAAACCTAGAACAACTGAGAGTTTCACAGCTAAATGGTGTGAAACTCATAGATTCGCGCAGCTACAAAGCCAGGTGTGACTCAGCCGTTAAACCAGGATTCGTTGTTTGCTCAAACTCAGAATTTAAAGGGGATTTTGGGGATGCAAAACCAAAGGAAATGCCCCCACAACCAGCTGTGAATCACAGACACATACAGATGGTCAGACTGGATCAGACCCGTGATACATCTAGCCCAGTATCCTGCCTCTGACAGTGGCCAATGCGCGATGCTTCCGAGAAGGGTACAAGAAACCTCACATGAGGCAGATGTGGGATAATCTGCTCCCCACATGAGGTCTCCTCCTAATCTCTAACGCGTAGAGACTGGTTTAAACCCTGAAGCATGAAGCTTTATGGCCCTTCTAAAACTTTTTTTAAGCATTAACTATTATATTATTTATTATTTATATTACTGTAGCACCTCACAGTCCACTGTGCTAGACACTGTATATACACATGCTGAGCAAAGAGATGCTACCTTCCCCAAGGGGCTCACCATCTGTGGATATTCTTATTATCCGTACAAATGTCCAGTCACTGCCATCATATTTTACACAGCTCTAATGCACAGTATAGAATGTTATACATTGATTTGTTCAAATTGTTACTGCTCTATAATAAAATAGCCAGCACCCAAGGCTGTGAAAAACCCTTAGACAATCTTTAAAAAATAACGCCCCCCCATCAATTACCCCAGATCAAATCAAATAACCCAGTGACAACATGAATTTAACAATAATTAAACTCCTCACACCTCAATAAGAATAAAAATAATTACGGGCAGCTAAAGGCCCCAGCCAAGATTGAGGCCTGTTTTCTAGCTGCTATAGGCTGGTAGACGGTCCCTTCACCAAAGATCTAACAGTCTAATAAAGACACGACAGGCAGAGACATAGAGACAGTGTTAGGTTATAATTAAAGAAGAAACTAATTATTGTTATAACTAAATGAGTGAAATATGTCTAGTATTTGCTTCCAGGATAGCGGTAGGAAAAATATAGCTTGTAAAAGCTTTTATTGCACTTAAAACAGACAGGTTTATTGAGACCGGAGAAAAATACTGATAGATTTCAGCAAAAAGGACTCTAATTTATCATCAGAGAGCCAATCTCATCCCTCAGTTTTCCCATCTGCGAACTGAGCCTCATATGATTTGATAATCTCCTCTCTCACCGCACAGCGCAAAGATTAAGTTAATGTTTGCAATGTTTGCAAAGCGCTCTGTGCATATCCGGCACTTGATGGATGCTGAGAATTATTCATTATTAACAGTTAGCGTTATTTACTTTATAGTCATGATCTCAACTGAGATCAGTCTCACTGTGCTAGACACTGCAGGCACAAATAGCAAGAGACAGTCCCTGCCCCAAAGGGTTTACAATCAAAGGCACTGATCCTGCCAGCATGGATGCACATCCCTACCTTTATGTGCGCAGATAGCCCCATTGCTGTCCGTTGGTGTACATGTCAAGTTAAGCATGTGCATGTGTTGGTGTGCATGTTGAGTTAAGCATGTGCATAAGCGTTTGCAGGTTAGGGTCTGCAAGGACTGACATGACAGGCCCCCGGGGAGAATGGAAACAGTCACCAAAAGGTAAAATGACTTGCCCACCATCAGTGGCAAAGCTTGGAAGAGAATCAGATTTCCTGGATCCCAATCCAGTCCCCTATCCACTAGAGCCCCCCGCCCCCTCTTCCCCAAAAGGGGCAGTTTTAGACAATTGAAATGAGGTGCAAAACAGTCAAATAAAAAAAATTAATTAATTGACAGCAGCTTTGCTTCCAGCCTTTTAATGTTTTTAAAGATGCATTCCTGTTTACATTGTTCTAGTGGCTGCTTCGTCCTTGGCTTTTCTGGGCCCACAGTTAGATTGTCTCATTTAGACCAGGATGTTTTGAATTGTCTCTCTGTTGCTATGACCTGGATGCAATGATCCACATAGGGATAAATAAAAGCAACAACCTTCTAAATTACCCTCCCATACGGTACAACCATATGGAGCCAGCCAAGCACTCAGGCACATTCTAGACTTACAACATGTGCCCAAGTCCCATTGAAGTCAGTGGGACGTTGGTGTGTGCGCAAGTGTATTAATAAATAAGGATGGGATTTCTCTCGTGCTTAAAGTTAAGCATGCGCTTAAGTGTTTTGCTGAAACAAGTTTTGTATTAAAACACGCCTGTTGTTTTTCTCGCAGTTAACAGGAAGCAACTGCCCCAAGGAAAAAAATTAAAACTCCCCAGTGGATTCTGAGCTTGGTCCATGAATGTCCTTAGTCAGAGTCTCACAAGGAGCTTTCTATGGGCTTGATCCTGCTCCCATTCAGGTCAATGGAAAAACTTTAATGTTGCAGGAGCAGAAATCTACCAGGAGCGGAACAGAAAGACTCCAGGGGTGGAAATGGAAAGGAACGTAACCAGAGGTCGAAGCAGAAGACCGAGAGGCAGGACTCCTGTGTTATTGCCAATTCTGCTGCTGATTTGCTGCATGACATTGGTCAAGTCACTTGGGCCCACGTTTGCAGCACACCCACTATTGTTAGGGGCCCAATTACTCGGTGTCTCAAGATGGACACCCAGAAATTCTGGAACTCAAAATAAGTGGCCACATTTCTATTCCCATCTGAAAAGTGTGAATAAGGTCGGATAAT
Organism: Macrochelys suwanniensis; assembly: GCA_033296515.1. Lineage (NCBI taxonomy): Eukaryota > Metazoa > Chordata > Testudines > Chelydridae > Macrochelys > Macrochelys suwanniensis. The sequence continues at coordinate 105,366,796 of CM065782.1, read as the reverse complement.
AAGACACAAAAAGCGTAAGCATCCTGCCCAAAGCCAAAGAGGCCTGTCTTCCTAACACCGTGAAGGGGAGAGTTTACTTAATGTTTGTAAAATGCATTGAGATTCCAGGATGAAAGATAGTCTAGGTTGGCAAAGTAGGGGTCATTTTTGTCAGAGTTAAGGCTGTGTGCTGACAGCAGAGTAGACAGGGAATGAAAAAATGTAAAAGACTTGCTTTTTTTTTTTTTTTCCTTCAAACTTGAAGATGCATAAAGGGAACAGCCTGTTTCCTCCCCCTCCACCCATCACCCTCCGATGTAATAACTTTCCCTAGTTCCTCAGCTCTCACATAGCCAGTCCTGTGTGCAGTTGGCAGAGTCTTTGCAGATGCAATGCATTAGCAAAGCCTGCAAGTCGGCATCCTGTTTTTCTAGTCACTCTTCTGAAACTCCTCCACTTTTCTCAGAGGTTTTATCAGAAAGATGTTCCTCTGAAACATTTCAGCAAGAGGATCTGACAGCTCTTCAAACACCAGCTGAAATTCATTTGTTTTCCACTGCTTCCTGTTTTTACAAGTTCATTAATGTTTCATCAAGATAGACTGAAGATTCGAACTTTCACCAGTCACGCTGAATCTCTAATTTGAGATACAGCCTTCGTGTCATTATATACACATAACCCATCCATCCATGCGTCTATATACACCTATATATACACACACGTACATATATACATGGCCTGGGCGCTCAAATGGGCAGCTTTGAAAATCCCATTAGTAATGTGCGAATACATCTGTGTACCTGCAGATGTACATATACGTAGATATGTCTGTGTACCTGTGTGTGTGCACACAAATTAAAACCCAAACCTGTCTGCAGCGTGACATGAAGCCTTTTTCTTATGGAACGATTTCTGAAGCCAACAAAATAACTCCGTGTGTACAGCACCTCAGCGGCGGCAGTACACAGTTCAGGGCTGCTCTTCAGAGGAAGCATGAGGCAGCGAGACATTCCTGCCGACTAATAGGGGCTGAACGTCAGAGTTCAATGAAGAAGGGACTGGGAGCGCTCAAGCATTCAGGCTTTTAGCGCTATCTCTCTGGTGCATTAATATGCTAATTGCAACAGAAAAAATGTGGAACTAATTCCATGTACCATTCATGTACGAGCATCCAGGTAGCACCAAGATATGGCAGTATCAGAACAGACATGATTGCGTTACTTTGATATATTATAGTACAAGAGTATGTAATATGTTCTATTTAAATAGGTTAACAGGCTGTTTAGTTACAACAAAAATCTAGGTCTATTTCTAATTTTCACACTGAGGTTGCTTTCTCTTAAAGCCATGAAATATATCTGTGCAGCCTCATTTCATTTTCCTTACAAACATGACAACAAAAAGAAAGTGATGGTGACAGTTTTTATACTAGTAATTCTGTTGATTTCTGAAGGCACAAAACACCACTCTGCTAGTCTTTGCCGCTGGAAAGTACTGGTGCTTAAAGAACTGTCCATTTTGGCTTTTCTTTTGCTTTTCTTTCCCCCTCCTACCTCCCAAAATTTCTTTTAATTGGGCCATCTGGTAGGTACAAAAAAAGCAGCATCTGCATTGGTATAGTGATTTTAAACATGTTTGATGTGTCACCTGATGGAAAGTGCTGGTGACATAATCATGAAAGGCACCGGGTAACTTACTGTACTGTTGCATTAGACTAAATTTGTATGATCGCATTCTGGAAAATGGAGCTTTCTAGTTGACTGCAAAGAAATGTCAAGTAATGTCAGACTTTCAGATTGTGTTGGGGGTGTGGTATAGCATGAGGTTTATAATAGCACCAAGAACCCATCTTTCAGTCTTTATCAAGTATTTGCCTCTAAATTCTCTGCCTTCTTTGTCACGTGGCTAACACCAACCACAAGCCACTCTGAAAATGTATCCCTGGGTCACCAAAGAATATGAAGTGCCTTTAAAATTACCCCGGGCCCTTAACAGCACGGTGAAGTTATTAACTGACTGCTAAAGATTGCAGAACAGAACATTCTTGTTTAATTACACATTGGCTTTGTTGATTTATCTGTTTGAGGTGAAATAAAGTAACTGCTGCAACTTTGTCCACTTTGGGACCATTTGCTAGATGATGACAAATAACAATAATAATGAAATGTAGTGACTGATGAACATTAGACTAGGGTTCGGATGTTCACATAAAGGTTTGGCTGCTTCTCCGTACTTTCATCAGACCTGTCAGGTCTGCACATCTGAGCTGGAAACCTCACAAGAACAGGCCATTAGGGCATTTTCATTGCTAGTCTATTCCCAGTCGCACCAAAAACAGCACCCTACCACTTCCAGCTTTGGTCAGGACACCATAAAAGGGCATGAGAAGGAAAAGAAATAAATAAGTTAGCTGAGCTTTTTCAAGCTTTAAGAATAATGTTTGATTCATGATTGGTTAAAGTGATGGACAAAAGTTCAGATAGACAGCCACTTTGTAATACAATATAATGAATAATCATTTTTGCATCAGAACTGAGGGTCTTTCTCTCTGACATCGGTGATTATTTTATCTTAATTGGTTGGCCCAGCCACCCTATGAATAGATCTCAACATCTTTGGCTTAATACATGTCACGTGATGGACTGATGTCTCGGACAATCATTTGTTCTGTGAAAATAAAAGCAAATAAATAGCTTCAGGAGGATGTGGAGACCTTGACCTTTCTAGCCCCAGGCCCTGGCTAGTTCCAGCAATGCTTAATTATTATTTATTCCTTGCATAGCATCAGTAGACTGTTAGATGCTTTACAGAGACAAGCTGGGTGAGGCAATATCTTTTATTGGAACAACTTCTGTTGGTGAGAGAGGCTTGCTTCCGAGCTACACAGAGCACATCTTCGGGTCTGAGAAAGGTACAACAGGCAGATATGAAGGGGAAACAGGAATTGCTGTCTTAGATCAGACCCATGGCCCATCTATTTCAGTATTCTGCCTCCAACAGTGGCTGTGCCAGGCACTTCAGAAGGTGTAAGAACCCTGCATCAGGCAGAGGTGGGATAACCTGCCCTCTGCATGAGGTCTCTTCCTGAACTTTCCAAGGTAGAGAGTGTCATCAGACCTGAAGTGTGAGGCTTAATATGCCTCCCAAGGAGCCTGTGTGGAATTCTCACCAGTTAGATGGACAACAAAGGGACAACGTACAAACACAGGACGGCAGGACACGAAGAGAGAAAGCAGTGATGGTTTAGCACAGTTTGGTTCTACAATTTTCATTGTTAAGGTAACGCGTTTTAGTCCAGTTCATTAACAATGTCTAAGGTGGAACAGCCTCTTGGGAGTACAGAGTTTTGAGGAGGAGAAGTTTGGGGCCATGGAAGGCTGGATCAGGGAGGAAGAACCAAGCACAGTGGAGCTACAAGGAGGAAAGCATAGAGCTGAGTAGTAGCATTAATCATGCAAGCTAATGACTCAAGAAGGGGAGACAAATGGATCTCTGCTTCTGCAAATCGTTCTTTGTTATTGTTTATCTATTGATATCAACCGCTCCATCTCCTTCAAGCATGCAAAGCAAGGCTAAAGTGTCTGGTTTCCACCGTCCATTTTCCCACCTTCCAGCGCCATCTGGGAACTTGCATTTCTAATGGGATTTCCAGATGTCTGTGTCATTCTGGGTCTGGTCTTTCCGGTCAGATGCCCTGCATCCCTATTGTGGCATAACACACACTCCAAGCAGAATGTTGTACAAATGGCTATGACAGGACTAGTTTCTAGACCAACACACTGCACAATGAACTGGCCCAGTCCCTCAAACTCACATTCATGCAAGCAGGCTGGTTTACTTCCTCGGCAGGCCATAGCATAAGCTACATTTGATACAATTTTCTTTTTTAACTCTCTTAAACATTTGTCTGAGTATGAGAACCATCCCCCGTAGCGACTAGGACCTGAATGGTTTCCCATTGGAAGTGATGGAAGGGCCATTTCCTGGGACTTTTAAAACCAGGCGGGACAAACCACTGCAACGTGTATTAGAGGGAGCAATCCTGCACTGACTCCTGGCAGAAGGAGAGTTAGATCTAACAGGTTGTTCTATTTCTAACCTCTGTGATCCTATGTGTGCTCCATCCCGCAGCTCAACATCAGTTCTATGTCAGTGCTGGAAGGAGGGTGGTGTAGTGGTGATGTATGGGGGTCCCATGTAAATAGTCTTCTGCCCAAGGAACTGTTATACCTTTGTACACTTATCAAGCCAATTCTGCTTGTGGTTAATGCCCCTCTAGAACTCAGGCCTTTTGTGGGATATAATGAAGAAAGTAACCAGGCCAAAACTTGTGCATGGCTGTATAAGGAAGCACTCCAAGCTGCATACAGGCATGTGATGCTATTGCATCCGGAACAGACCTGTTTTGCGTATCGGCTGTTTTGCTTCTTTCACTCTGATTTCTTTGCAGAGCAAGCTGTGGTTCCAAGCTATTTTGGACAATAAAGCATGTTTGGGCTGATTGGAACAGGAAAGGATAAGGCACCTCCATGTGGAACGTCAACACCTTTGTGGCAAGACAAGTCCACATAAGGATTATCCCATCCCTTTAAGCACCAAAGAGATACAAAATGTGGCTTCTGCCAGCCAAGGGCTAAGACAACATCACTAACGTGCTACTAAGATTTGAACTCCAGGGTCCCTCAGTTTTTCCCTTTAAGCTGTGAGAAAACTAGAGAGATGAGCATGCTGTACTTAGCAGAGGTCAGGACTGGATAATCTACTCCAGGGTTCTCTTTAAACAAAAGAGGAAAAAGATGCCCCCACAAGCATAATCAAGGAGGAAGCCAGCTTAGCAAACAGACTTCTTCTAAGTCCACTTTGCTGGAAAGTTATACTGCACTCATAACAGAGTAGATGGATCATATATAGCACAGTGTTCAGTCTGTGCTCCTTGGAGGGGGTCCTGGGGAAGGGTTTAGAAAATACCTGACACTTGGTGCAAGCCAGCCCTTTCGAAAAACAAAACAATGACTCTTCAGAATCTTTCACAATCCCAGGGATTCATAGATTTTTAAGGCTGGAAGGGAGCATTATGATCATTTAGCCTGACCTTCTGTATAACACAGACCACAGGATTTCTCTGAATTAATCCCTGCCTCAGCTACAGCAGATCTTTTAGAAAGGCAGCTAATCTTGATTTTAAAAATCAACTCTTAATCAGTTGTTCTAATGGTTAATTACCCTCCCTGTTAAAAATTCTCTCTGGCACAGACGGTCTAGCAACACCCTAAGAGGGGATGAGCAAAATCAGAGGCAGCAAAAGTCACCCCAACCCTCCCTGCAGCTTGGTGAATTTTCAGAATTTTAACCAGAGGCTCCTATGAGCCTCCTGGAGTGGAGCACTATCAACCATGAAGCACTTATTCCAGAGAAACCACCCACTCACTCAAGCAGCTTCCAAGGGACAGTGCCTCACTGCTCCCTCTTATAGTGAGCTGGGGCAGATGAGTTAATTCCCCGCAGCTGGCCCCGCTTAGCCACCTTGCCCTCTGGGCAGTCAGCTGCGGCTTTTTTTCTAGCCAGAGGGATAGAGTTAACCCTTTGCCTGCTGACCTCCGGCTAGATCCACGCAGCCCCTTCCCATGAGCTACTTTCTTCTTCTGGTTGTGTGGCACAGCAGGTAGTGTCATTTAAACTCCCGGGAAGTCGCTGAAAATCGGAAGGACAAAGCTGCAGCTTGGAGCTGGGTTTCTTATGTCCAAATATTTTTCAGCTTTCGGACTGGGGTTGGATTTTTTTGCTGCTTTGTTGTGCACCGTGTAATGCTGTCTAGAAAGAACTTAGACTGAGTGGCCGGGAGTTAGTTTCCTAGCAGCTACCTAAGGACAATGAGCCCACACTCTGCTGCCACTTCTGAGGCCTTACGCATTGTCCCTTGGCAGGAAGGCATATATATTGCTGGGCTCTGAACTGCATCTAGCCCCACTGTCGAAAGTTTGTTTGACTGAGTCGTTGTCATTTACAGTATTTTTAAAAGCGTCTTGTAATTTTGAGTGCATCAAGGTTGGGATCCCAAATTAAGGGGCCTGACTTTCAGACATTTTTAAAAATCACTTTGCCTCTTGGCAGCTTAAAATTATAAACTGCTTCCTCACTGAGTTTGTTTTCGTCCTTGTGCTCACACAGTTTGTTATTGTAGGGCTGTTCATGAACACTGGTCTGTGCACACTGGTTGTTATTGCGGATGAGTTCTGGGCTATGCACCCTGGTTTGTTAGTATAGGGTTGCTTAGGGGAGTGGGGTATGCATACCGGTTTGATGTTGGTGGGTGCTGGACTGTACATACTTGTTATTATAGGGCGGTCCATGATCACTGGGCTATGCATGCTGGTTTGTTATTATAGCGTCTTTTTATTGTTAGAATGTTATTAATGGATGCCAGGCTTTTGGCATCTGAACTTAAAAAAACACTGACTCTTCAATATAAAGAGAATTGTATGGATTTTATATACAGACTGGTGCATTTTGGGCCTAACAAAACTTGAGAGTGTTCCTTTAAAACACACTTTTCCTGCAGAGTATTTAAATCTTATTTTGTAAAGCTGTGGCCAGAACTATTAAGACCGCAGACAAGAGCAACCCCTTTTTTTTCTTCTTCTTATATCCTGTGTTTAGAAACAGAAGGTTACAGGCTACCCAGCCAGCTGGTGCAACATTCATTATTTACTCCTATCGGACTGGGAATCTCAGCAAGGCCCAGTGCCACTGACCCTGCACTGGAGGTGTGGAGAGTGGAGTCAGGAAAGATACTCCTCAAAGCCCCCGGCAGACTGTTCAGACCCAGGCTCAGCCAGGCGGAGAGCACTGCTTGTCGCTCGTGTTTTGACAGAAAGAAAAGTGACTGTTTATTTATTTATTTACCCATTTTAATTTAGCCTCAGAAAATTCCGTCTCTACACACGGGGCTCTGGTTCTCCACTGCCCCTGCGTGATGGACGGTGCTTTACGCCAGTGCAAAGTGCATTCTGGTCTGGCCGCATTTTACACTCTCACTGCACTGGTGTAATTTGGAGGGAAGATATGCTGTATCCTTCATACATACCAAAGAGGACTTACCTGCTTTAAATACAAAACTCTACTCTCCTTTAGCTAGAGTTTTGCCACTGACTTCAATGGGATCAGTATATTTGAGTTCATGGACCGCTTTTAAAAACACAACATAAATCATACGGGCTGTAAGGCAGCTGATGAGCCCTGCCCGTCGTTAAACAAACGCAAAGTTGAGGAGGGTGCAAACACAGCGACTCATCAACAGAAACAGAGAGGTAAACAAAACCATTCTGCTAAGCTGCTAATCGGCCACATACGAACTTCAGGCAGCCTGTGGCCTCACAGACATGCTAAGGCACTCAGGGATGATCCCTGCGTGGAATCATTTAAACCAACAATAGGCCCAAACTCTGTATCTAAGTCCAGATTCCAAAACCCTCCATCCCCCCACCCCCTAAATGCACACTCACAAGTAAGATGTGCTTGGATTCTTGGTGCCAAGCCACGCCCACCTCTAATTGCATCAGCTCATTGAGCCTATGGGAGAAGTGGAGTTCCTGACCAGCTCCACCTCATCTTCCCCCCTTTTTAGTCCTGTACATTGATGTCCAGCATCAGTGGTATTTATTATTGGCATGATGATAGTGCCAAGAGGCCCCAGTTGAGAGCATGTGCCCATTGTGCTAGGTGCTGTACATAGAAATGGTAAATTAGTCCTCAAGCGCTTACTATCAAAATAAACAAGATAGACAAAGGAATGCTCAATATCCAAGTTTTACAGATGGAGAATGGGGGCACAGGAAACTAAACAACTTGCCCAACGATCCCATAGCAGAGCCAGGACTTGAACCCAGGTTGCCTGAGGGCCAGTGCTTTAACTACTAAGCCAGCCTTCCTTCATAAGAAAGAAGAGAGTAGAAGAGAATAGCAAAACTGCCAAGAAGGCTCAGCTTCTGGCTAGGAGCTCTGTATTGCTCTGGGGAAAAGATCACAGCAGGCAGAAAGCATCCACTGCAGGCAGATAATGACATATTTAACAAACACGTACAGCCAATGGACTCTGAAGTGACTATTTTCTTTCTTTCCGGGATATTTTTTTCCCCTCTCTGAAAATTCCCCCACTTGCCGAGTGTCACTTGCATCCGGCTTTGGGTGTTTAAACCATTTGGTGGGGGAGACAGATTGATATCTTTAGTGCAGCCTGTACTCGTCAGGGCTAAAGATAGGTCATGAAGATGGCAGGAATACTAAGCTTAAGGCGACAGACTTGGCGCCGTGGTACATTTAAGCTGAGACTGAGAGTCCAGAATTCCTGGACATCATAAAGAATCTATTATCATTGTGGTCACTTTCAGCAACACTGGTTTCATTACCATCTGTCTTCATCCACTGATGCTTAGAGAATAAATATTAAATATGGAACTTTTCCTGGATTCAAGTCACAGAAGGCAGATAGGGAAACAGTTCTCTAGTAATATGATCTCAGAGCCCCCTAGAGTAGGTGGGGGAAGATTAAAAAAATAAGATCATTAGCTCTGTCGACTTGAAAATAAGGGTTCGGTTTTCAGTTGAGCAATAATTCTCTTTTCAAGGTGGGCAATATTTAAGCAATCATCCCTAGAAAATTGGTCATTACCACCACTGGCTAATAACCGATTTGTTAGTTAATAGCCCAAGGTGAAGCCAAGGGCAGTAAATGCTCTAACAAACCACTTGCTGACTGCAGTATTAACAGATTTCAAGGGCATCATTGCTATTATAAACCATGTTCATTGATTTATAACAACGCTAATATGTTTTATAAAAGAGCAGGTGCAGTGTTCTGGAAAAATTCATCATTCCCTGCTTCTTCGCAGCTGATTGTCCACCACTCACAATCCTGAAGTGGATGCCATCTAGTTTTGAATGGCTCAGATGGAGATATTCTGGGAGGGGGGCAGGAGGTAGGGTGACCAGGTGTCCCGATTTTATATGGACAGTCCCGATATTCGGGGTTTTGTCTTATACAGGCGCCTACTCCCTGCCCCCATCCCCTGTCCTGATTTTTCACCCTTGCTAGCTGGTCACCCTAGCAGGAGGAGGCCAAAGAAAGGAAAGGAAGGAATCCAACAAGGCGCACACATCTTCTTCCTCCCAGAACTGACATGCCTGCACAGTCTGACCGGTCCACAGTGACATGTCAGTTCCGCGGCCCGGCTGGACTCTGCCCCTGACCCCCTTCCTAGTGCTCTCAGTGCTGCTCCCCTCTGGGGGGCAAGGCCTAGCTCCTGTGGCTTGACCTGGTAACCCACAAGGAGCTGATCAGGGGGAGCAAATGGAGAGCATTCTTATTAAAAACTCAGGAGCAGCAGGTTTCAAAGAATTGCAGGTCCTGTCCAATTCACGTTGCAGTCCCCCCACCTGGTGAGTGTTTCTGCCAATACAGCTCCTTGGCATACATAATCACAATGATCTGGACAGTTCCCACCATGCTCTTTCACACTGCTGTTGTTATAAATTAATTATTAATTATTATTAATTATTATATTATTGTTATTATTATTTTATTATCATCATCTCAAAAGAACCCAAAGCTCTATGTCAATTATTTGCATGGGGATAATTCATTAGGACCATGTGCTCATGCCCGTAATATCCATCGCCTGTGATTGCAAAGTGGGGCAGCTACAAGAAAAACCCCAGTTACAAAAGCTTACACCTCTGGATTAGCATCACAACATGGCATGTCGGTGTTTCGATACCACCCAAGGCCTGTCTGTCTCTACATGACTAACACAGAAAGGTCATCAGCAAAAAAAAAAAATAGACTTTTCAGCTTTCTGCTAATCCTTCCCCCTTTAAAGATATCTGAGCTTCCTTAATTGCACTAATGTACAAACTCAGAGAAGTCATCTCTTAAAGGAAAGCACAATATTAATTGGACATGACTATTTCTAGTTAGGAAGGACTTTGGTTCTCCATTAGCCAGCTCTGCAGGTGGCTTCAGTATCTCTTCTTTTTGTCAAGCCTGATCTCAGCAACAAACATGACCAGAAGAAGTCCTTCTTTTTCAGAGATAAGGGCTTGATCCTGCTCCTATTGAAGTGCATGCTAAACCTCCCATTCACATCACTGTCTGAGAACAAATTCACATTCCAGACCTCGCCAAAAATCACACTAATCCCTGCTTTAGAGATTTTGGGCCATTTAGGCACAAACTAAGACCACCCAATTACTTGCAGCTCAGAATATATCAGAATATAAGATGAACGTTTCCATGGTGAAAGCCTTCCGTCTCCCAAAGTAAATCCACAACGAAGAACTTGAATCAAGCGCCCCGAAAAGAGACAGATGAGTTAAAGATACTGTATATACATACCTGCCTGTATATAGATCAATCATAATAAGGCTCCAATGTGGACATTTCAACCCAGTCATTTTAATGGAAATGAGGCTCTAAATCTGTATTATCATACCAAGAAAAATGGAGCTATTTTCACATCTCAGTTACCTAATGGACTAGACACATTTTCCTTTGTCTTGGGGAATGAGCTGTAAGCGACAGGTCATCCCCTGCTTGTTAATGATGTTATCTTCCATTGGCTGATCCATGACAGTCCTATAAAAGGAGCCACTTCCCTCTGGCCAAAGCAATTGTCAACGTACATGCATGTGTGTAACACCCATGTGCTTGCACACATCCCTCTTTGACTGAGGACTCCTGCTTCTGAAATTAGAAGACGATCAGCCGGCTGAACCATGTCATTTTCCCATGCACAGAGGACCAATACAAGGCCAATGTTCCACGTAAGTCCCACAAAGCCTGTGCGGAGGGGTAAATTCAATGGCATGCCATGCCAGTTTTAGTAAGGCATGTAACAATTCATTTGCATGCCTTAGGCAATTTGAAATGGCATCCTCCATGCGGCGTGACCTTGAATGTACAGTGCGTGCGAAGTCATGCTGTGCGGAGGACACCATTTTGTAGTACGAAATGGCATCCTCCATGGTCCAGATGGAATCATCCCATGGGCTGGATCTGGTTCGTGGGCCACCAGTTGGACAATGCACAGCCAATTGGGCGTGCAGGGCCCACAATGTGTGACTTGAATACCCAGACAACAAGCCATTGGGTAAATTTCACTGTCAGTTCTCACCCATACAAAACTCCCATTGAAGACCATAGTAAGGATCAAGTAGGAACTGAGTGAGGATTTCAGGGTCTGGCCCAACTTTAATAGACATCACAAATGTGTTCCCGTGACTCACAGAGACTCAAACTATGATACATTCCAAAGCCAGTCCTACCCAACAGAACCAATAAAGAATGTTGACTGCAATTACAGTGCTTTGACAAGTAAGGAAAACCAATTGGAAACATAAATTCATACTGTGGATCCAAGCTAGCACCTCGGCAAACATTTAATGCTCCCCCCGCCCCCCCATCTTTCCCACAGAACGTTTTAAGGGAAAAAAGAAAATAAAAGAAAAATGACAAAGAATTAGCTCTAAGTTTGTGGTTTTATTGGTTTTCCTAGAATTTATTGCACTGCCAGAAATTAATTTATGGATAATAGCAAGCATGGGATCACAATGAACTTCATGTGAGGGGAAAAAAAACACCTCAAGAATGTTCTGGTTGGCAAGAAAAAGCCCCTATGTCGATCTGAATGCCAAAAAAGGAGGGTAAATCTTGTATACCAGTTTTGGAAATCATTAGACTTTTGTAAATTATGAGACAATGTCACATCATCTTCACAAAAAATTTTTCCCATTTATTCCTCTGTTACCCTAAGCTCACACTGTCCTGGAATTTTAGTGTATTATGACCACTGGTATACAGTAATTTAGGAAAAATTCACTTTCTTTTTCCCCTTTGTTCTTTCTCTTTCTTTGAAAGGCAATTGCTGTGTGTTATTCATCCCTGTGTCTCTTTGACAAGGATCATTACTTATGTTTATCATCAAAAGATGCACCGTATTAGCATCATATGTTTTAGGGTTTGTTGTTATAATATTGTGGAGTCTGGAAATGGCACTGAAGTTTTTGGAACAGAAAATAAAAGTTATTTTTATTTGGCATATTTGTGATGGTCTTTTGTTGCCAAGCTCCTCCTTTGATGGCTTCAGAACAAGCATCTTTGGGGTCCAAATCAGAAGAAATCATTTTCCATAGGGGAATAGAATATGCACTAATTCTGCCATGGGCTAAACTGGCAAAACTCCAGGGAAATCACTTACACCAGGGTTAATTTTAGCACTAGATGGCCAAATAGGAATGAATTTGCCAAGAACTGATTGTTCAGGGTTTCAAATTTAGTTAAAACCCAACAGTTCCCAGTGATCATATATCCCTGCTGCAAAACCCCACACCAACATTAGCATTCTGGTTGGGTCTCAGCAGACAGACTGGTGACATTGACATCAGTGGGATAGGACTATTCTCTCAACCCTAGACATCCAGCAGAGCATACAGAGGAGCATCCGAAAGAGCACTGACGCAAACTGTTGGAGCAATGTGGAGGAACGCCCCCTTCTGTGTCTAATGTCCGTGCGCTTGTTATGTGGCTAAATAAAAGACTTCACACTCCAAGGCTATCAGTTTTTTCCCCAAGAGCTAAGTTCACTTAAAACCTCAAAAAAAATAGGAAAATTACAGGTGTTATCAGATTATCTTGTGTCCAGATCCTCTAGAGATGGGTGAATTGGAGCCTGGTTGATTAGACAAATAGATTAAATCATTCATTGTTTAATTGGAAAATATCATCTCTTTTTTTTTTCTCCTAGCAGACTGGGAGTCTAGATGCCTGTTGCTGGCTCAGCCATTGAACTCATGTGTGATGTAACTCCTGTATGCCTCAGTTTACCCATCTATAAAATTGATTATATAAAGCCTCAGACATGTTACCAAAGTGCTTCAATATCCCCAGAAAATATGTTAGAATTGGTTTAAATGGAATTTCTTCCATATGTTGCACCTGGTCCAATAATTGCAAAATAAATATCATTTTAATGACCAATTTGGCCTAAATAATATAAGAAGATGCATGCAGTGAAATCCTGGCCCCTCTGAAGTCAACGGCAAACCTTCCATTGACTTCAATTGGGTCAAGATTTCACTCATGACCTTCAACTTCTGGTGAACATTAGAACTGCTCAAACTTCAGCATTTCCGTCCCACAGGAAATGCCAAGACTTCAAAACTGGGTTTCATCCAGAATCAAGACAAAAAGTCAAATCCCCAAATTGTGCATATAACGATATATTCCCCAAAAAATTGCTTTGACCTTAGAGAAATGATTTGTTTCAAATGTATCATTTCAACTTTTATATTATATCATAACGCTTTAACCAATAAAGTCCAAACAAAATGCAAAATGTTTCAAATTTGTCAAATTAGAATTTTCCAGTGGAAAACTGTTCCACTGGGCAATTTTCTACCAGCGTTAGTGGACTTATTTCCAAGAAGTGACATTTAGCTTCATGTAAATGAATACACCCTCCCTTTACTGATTTGTGGAGGAAAATTTGTTTTGTGTTTCGATGAGTAATAAAGCACCCACTTGGACTTCCTCAACAATACTCAACTTTTATTGAAACAAAGACATGACCTTAAAAAGTCAGAGAGGTTGAATAAATGTCTCATTCTCTGGCACAAACCAACACTATTTCTAACATGTGTAATACACTGTTTAGAACAAGCTAAACTCCTCTGCCAGTGAGAGGCACACACAATAGCAAACAATAACATGCCCTACAGACATGAACCAACAAACACCAATGAAATCAATGGTGTTATACCAGTGATGGATTTGGCCCTATGTTGTTTTAACTAAGGCATGTTGCCTACATAATAATCAATTCTTTACTAACAGGACTATAATGTAATATGCAAAGATCATATGCAGTAAGTTACATCATATAAAAACAAAGAACTATACATTCTCCAACTCACACCTTCTAAGAAGGCTAAGAAATAATCTTAGTCATTTTAATGCTTGTGTTGGCTTTTATTAGAGTTCTATACTGTATGCGTGCCATATGTAAAATGACTTCAAACCGCTGGCAATCAGCAATAGTGTTGTACCCATAAAAATGCTTACTCATAGATTCATAGATTTTAAGGCAAAGAAGGGGCCTTTATTACTTGAAAGGATTCTTCAAATTACAGACTGTTTTGCTATCACTTAAAGAAAGTTTATCACTTAAAGAAAGTTAATCACAACTGGAACTGAATTAAAATTGACAAGTTTTATAAGTGTTTGTATACAAATGCTAGAAGTGCCTTGTATTAAACGAGAATATTGATATAATAGGTATCACAGAAACTCGGTGGAAAGCTGATAATCAATGGGACATGGTAATACCAGGATACAAAATATTTAGGAATGACAGAGTAGGTCATGCTGGTGGGGAAGTGGCACTATATGTGAAAGAAAGCATAGAGTCAAATGGAGTAAAATTCTTAAATGAATCAAACTGTACCACAGATTCTCTATGGCTAGAAATTCCATGCTTGAATAATAAGAGAATAGCAGTAGGAATACAATACCTACTACCTCATTAGGATGGTGATGGTAACTGTGAAATGCTCAGGAAGATTGGAGAGGCCCCCCCACAAAAATCCCAGTAATAATGGGATATTTCAACTAACTTCATATTGATTGGATACATGTCCCCTCAGGACGGGATGCATAGATAAAATTCTAGACACCATTAATTACTGCTTCTTGGAACAGCATGTCCTGGAACCCACAAGAGCACAGAGACAATTCTTAATTTAGTCCTAAATGGACTACAGGATCTGGCCCAACAGGTGAATAAAGTAACAGTGACCTTAATGTAATTAAATTTAACATCTTAGTAGGGACGAAATACCAAAGGAACCCACCCCGGTAATATTTAACTTTGAAAGGAGAACAATACAAAAAATGAGATGGCTATTCAACAGAACTTCAAAAGGAAAAGTCAAAAGAGTGAAATGCATGGAAACTGCATGGAAACTTTATAAAAACACCACAATAGAGGCTCAAACTAAATGTATACCCCAAATTTAAGAAAACAGTAAAAAGAGAAACAAAATGCCATCATGGCTAACTAACAGAGTAAACGAGGTGGTTAGAGGCAAAAAGGCATCCTTTAAAAATTGGAAGGCAAATCCTATTGAAGAAAATAGAAAGGAGTATAAACACTGGCAAGTCAAGTCAAGTCAAGTCAAAATATAATTAGGCAGGACAATAGAGAACTTGAAGATCAACTAGCAAAAGACACAAAAATTAAAAGCAAAAAAAATGTTAAGTACATCAGAAGCAGGAAAACTGTCAAATAATCAGTGAGGCCACTGGATGGTTGAAGTGCTAAAGGATCACTCAAGGAAGACAAGGCCATTGCAGAGAAGCCAAATTAATTCTTTGCATTAGTCTTCACTGTACAGGATGTGAGGGAGAATCCCACACCTTATCTGTTCTTTTTAGGTGACAAATCTGGTGGAACTATCCCAGACTTAGGGGTCAATAGAGGAGGTTTTTGAATTAATTGATAAATTAAACAGTAATAAGTCACCAGGACCAATGGTAGTCACCCAAAAGAACTCACATATGAAATTGCAGAGCTACTAACTGAGGTATGTAACCTATCACTTAAATCAACCTCTCTGCCCAATGGCTGGTGGATAGCTAATGTAAATGCCGATTTTTTTAAAAACCTCCAGAGGCGATCCTGGCAATTACAGCCCTATAAGCCTAATATCAGTACCAGGCAAATTGATTGAAACTACAGTAAAGAACACAATTATCAGACGCATAGATAAACATGATATGTTGGGGAAGAGTCAATATGGCTTGTGTAAAGAGAAATCATGCCTCACCAATCTATTAGAATTCTTTGAGGGTGTAAACAAGCGTGTGGACAAGGATGATCCAGTGGATATAGTGTACTTGGACTTTCAGAAAGCCTTTGCCATTGTCCTTCACCAAAGGCTCTTAAGGAAATAAGCCATCATGGCACAAGAGGGAAAGTCCTTTCATGGATCAGCAATTCATTAAAAGATAGAAAACAAAGGAGAGGAATTAATGGTCAGTTTTCACAACGGAGAGACATAAACAGCAGGGTCCTCCGAGGATCTATACTGGGACAGGTGCTGTTCAATATATTCATAAATGACCTGGGAAAAAAAAGGGGGGGGGATGAGGGGGCAAAATTTGGAGATGTTACAACATTACTAAAGATAGTTAAGGCCAAGGGTCACTGTGAAGAGTTACAAAGGATCTCACAAAACTGGGTAACTGGGCAACAAACTAGCAGATGAAATTCAATGTTGATAAATGCAAAGTAATGCACACTGGAAAATATATTCCCCAATGATGAGGTCTAAATTAGTTGTTGCTACTCAAGAAAAAGATCTTGGAGTCATTGTGGACAGTTCTCTGAAAACACCTGCTCAATGTACAGTGGCAGTCAAAAAAGCTAACAGAATGTTAGGAACCATTAGGAAAGGGATAGATAGTAAGACAGTAAATATCACAAAGCCACTATAGAAATCCATGGTACACCCACACTTTGAATATTGCCTGAAGTTCTGGTTGTCCCATCTCAGCTTTCATAGAGAAGAGATTAAAAAGACTGTGACTTTTCAGTTTGGAAAAGAGACGACTAATGGGGGATAGGATACAGGTCTGTAAAACCATGAATGGTGTACAGGAAGTGAATAGGGGAGAGTTATTTACCCCTTCACATAACACAAGACCCAGGGGTCACCCAATGAAGTTAATAGGCAGCAGGTTTAAAACAAACATAAGGAAGTAGTATTTCACACAACACACAGCCAACCTCTGGAACTCATTAATGATCTGGATGATGGGATGGATTGCACCCTAAGCAAGTTTCTGGGTGACACTAAACTCAGGGGAGAGGTAGATACGCTGGTGGGTAGGGATAGGGTCCAGAGTGACCTAGACAAATTGGAGGATGGGGCCAAAAGAAATCTGATGAGGTTCAACAAGGACAAGTCCAGCTTTAGGACATGAAGCTGGGTAAAAGAGAAGCCAGATTTCAAGCTCCATGAGGGTTGTGCTATGGAAATTCCAGGTCATGAATCAAAATTAGGTTTCACAGACTTCAAATCACCAAATCTTGCAGTGGTTCTGCGGATGAATGATCACAAAGCTGGAGGTGTTAATGAATAGACAACACTGTTAAGACTTCCTACAATGGAAGTAAATGACAGAGGTGGTTTATCTTATTGTTTCTAAGGGGTGCCTTTGACTGGAGTTCTCATTATGCAACTGAAGAAAAGAAAGAAAGAAAGAAAGAAAGAAAGAAAGAAAGAAAATGTACAATATGAACCAAAATAATAACTGATAACATTACCTAGCACTTTTCATTTAAAGATTAAACTAATTAGATAGATAGATCAATCGATCAATCCCTAGTATTATATATGAAAAGCATTTTAATTACCTGTATTCTTACATCATCCAATGGCCTGTATATATAAATATAGGTCACATGGATGCATTCATTATCTTGAGTACCTGCTTTCAGTCTTCCCTTTTCTGTGTAGCATTGTGTTTGCTCTATTGTGAAGTAGCTATGGTTTGTATCAACTTGTGCCTTTTATATTGTAAACATATGTGGGCCGGGACACCACTAATTGCTTTGCACAGTTACATTCTGTACAACACTTAGCACATTTATGGTGCCTTGTAACAGGACATATTAATAATTATGGTGAAACCTGGAAAGGATAACACTGTGGAGAACTCAGTCTGTCCCTGGAAGGCTTTATCAGACATAGCTAACCGAGTCAGGAGCCAGGAGATAAGGAACCATGAATAATAGACAAGAATTTTAAGCTGCAATATGCTGTTCTCCTGAGTCATGCCCTCCCATTTCATTTCTACAGCTTCCAGCATTCAAAACAATTCAGGAATCAGGCCCCCAAAACATCATAAGATTGGTTTAAAAATGATGAGACTAAAGAAAATTGGGGATTCCTTTTCGTGTGCAATCCTTAGATCTAGAAGGCTTTTTTTTTAGTAAAATCTGAAATTTTCATATAATCCCATGACTCCAAGAGCTAGGGCTTTAAGAAAAATGTCCACTATCATGAGACTCAGAAGAAGATCATGCAGGGTGGCAGCACTGTTACGATTTGTGCAAGACTTTCCTAGAGAAACTTTTCACTTTTACTTTCTCATGAGCCAATATAGAATCCTCACTGTTATTTTCCAAGGCATTATACAGCACAACATTATGGGCCAACTAACCTCTCAACTTTTAATCTATTTAATGTAGGCCCTGATTCTGCAAGGTGCTTAAGCATATACTTAGCTTTGAGTAGTCTGGTTGACTTTAGTGGGTCTACTCATGTGCTCGTAATTAGTACCTACCAAACTGGCAAATCATACCTCACTTAAACAAAAACCCATTGGGCTCAGTTTTGCTGTCACTAGCACCATCAGATGTTTTTACATGCCCATTATCCAAGAACACTCCAATGACCACCCAGGACATGATATTCTTTTCTCAAACATTAGCTGGGTTATGCCAAAAGTATATATTTAATGTACTGCTTTTCACTTTCAGGTCCTTGAGGTCCAGAAACAGAAGAAGACAAAACTTAGCTGCCAAAGAGAAAAAACAGACTGAACTGCTTTTAATTTAAGATATTTCAGTACAATTATTTGTTAGAGTCATGGAGGAGTAATGGAGCAATCCTGTTTTACCCAGATGAATTTCCCATGACAAATGATATTGGCTCATCATTTGTGGTAATGATTGAATTCCAGTATATTCCTTTCTCTAAAGCACGGGCAGTGCTGCAAAGAGCTCTTGTTTGCCTTGGGACATTTGTTTCCAATTTTGCAAACACTGCGAATGTGGTTATTTTTGTAGCGAAGTTATGAAAGCATTGCATTTTATTCTTCATGTTAGAGTTAATTATAAATCACTCACGTTGCACTGCCCACAACAAAGTTCTCAGACCCAGAAACTGAATCATTTGTGATCGCTGCTCTCCCACCCCTGCTCTCGCTCTCTCTCACTGTCAGCTGCTCTTGGAGGGAGGGAGGGGGCGTTATTTTAAGATGTTTTTATTGGCTTCGAAATATAAAGTGTCAGTTCCAAGCTCTTTTTTTCCCAGAGCAAGATAAACTCCTTTGGGCCATATATCATTGGGCTTTTGCATTGCTTGACAGGACCTCACATCTAAATGCCTTTGCAATACCATATCTGATGACTTATGGGTGGGTTGTAGTTTTTCAGGGGGATGTATCATGAAAAGCCCCTTTCA
Source organism: Macrochelys suwanniensis (assembly GCA_033296515.1). Classification (NCBI taxonomy): domain Eukaryota; kingdom Metazoa; phylum Chordata; order Testudines; family Chelydridae; genus Macrochelys; species Macrochelys suwanniensis. The sequence goes on along the minus strand of CM065782.1, from coordinate 105,347,515 downwards.
GTAGCTTTGGGCTTAGTCCCAGGTTTGCTTCTTTAACACTTTCAATAACAACTTTTCTTCCTTTGAAAAACAATATATTACTGTAACTGGCTGACTCCCTGTTTACTTAGGTTGTAGTTTTATGTTTCTTAGAGAGTTGCTTTGTTTTGTTGTTGCGCTGTTGTTTTAAAGGCTAAGCTTTTTCATGGATTTTACATTTGTTTGAGGATCGGGCATGTTCTATAAAGCAGATTAAGACTGAAAATTCAGGTCAGAGGATCACATCAAGTTCTGTTACAGGAAATTTGTTAAAGCTCCCCTCCCACTAACCTACTTAGTGTCAGGTCTGATTTGAAAGCACGGTGCTTACAAGTATAGAGAATTTAATCAAGTTTCCTCTTTTATTGAAAAAGATGAAAATCCGACTTCTCTTTAAAATAAACGGCTTGATTTTTATCTGTGCCTGTGTCGCAACGTTTGTTTTCTTTCCTAGGGATTCAGTGCATTAGCAGGAGCTAGCTGTCAATAACTGTAAGAAGGGATTGCCACTACAAACAAAACAATCATCGTTAACTCAATTAGGCCCCAGTTTAGGAAAGCACTTAAGTACATGCTTAAGTCTATCCCACACTCAAGACAGCATTTAAACACATGCTTAACTTTCACCATGTGCTTAAGTCCCAGTGAATTCAATGGATCATTCAAAAATCATGAGCTTGGCTCAAAAATCATTGGATTAAAAAAAAACATTTTGGGTTGTGTTTTGTTCTTTCTCTGCAATCATAAGGGCTAGAAACTTAGTTGTTTTATACATCAAAACTTAATTTCAATGGGTCTTAAGCACATGCTTAACTTTAAGCACGTGCTTAAATGCTGTCCTGAATAAATGTGCTTTCCTGAACTGAGACCTTACATCATTTTATTGCAATACAATCTCCCCTTTAACAACGCTTTTTGCAAGTCTTGTGAAATATACCTGTCAGAGGAAGATGAATGCTATGGTATAAAGAAATGTTTGTAATGGACTTCAGTGGAGGTAGGGTCAGAGACCAGAAACATTACATGGAGGTTACAATCCCCAATGGTGACAGGGAAAGAACTCTCCTGTTTGGACTCCTGTAGATAGCGGCTGGGAATAATTCACAAATCTTGTCACTATCCCCTTTGAAATAAAGGGAATCAATGCTGAATGCAAATAACAGAGCAAAATGCAGAGCTATAAATGGTGCAAGGCTCCCTTTAATAGTGAAAGGCCTCGTACTTGTGAAAGGAGAGGAAAGACTCAAAAGAAAAGTTTATTTTACAGCCATGCTAGCACTAAAGAAATTTCTTTCTGGGAAAGAATCCCCTCACTTTGCACTGAGTAGATAATATATGGGCTAAATTAATCCCTGACATAATTCCATTGCATATCATCCCATTGCTTATTTCATGGAGATGCAGCCTGTTATGTTAGCAGTGACTTTTTGGGCAGTGAGCGGGGACTCAGGAGACTTGGAGTCAGTTCTCATCTCCGCCACTGGCCTGCTGGGTGACCTTGGGTAAATCACTTCACCGCCCTGTGCCTCAGTTTCCCCATCAGTAAAATGGGGATAACAATACTGGTTTCCTTTGTAACATGCATTGAGATCTAAAGATGGAAAGTGCAATCTTGGAGCCAGGTTTTATTATCATTGTCCGTAATACCACCAGATCCCAGAAAAAGGGCTAATGACAATAAACCTGTTTATCCCAATAAACAATAAACCTGTTTATGAGTCTTTTCCTCATCTCTCCTTAAGCGTCAGGCTTTTCATTTTTTAAAAATCACCCTGAGAGTCTGTTTATATAACTAGAGAATTACAGTTCTGTTTGTGAACACCACAGCACGTGCCAGATCCAGCATGTATTATACGGAGTGCCATTTAGGGTAGATCAGCGTAGCTCCATTGAAGAAGAAGGGGCGATGCCCTTTCACAGCACCTGAGGATCTGATCCACAGCACCCTCTCCTGCTGCTTACTTCTGCAGAGAGGCTAATGAGCAAGATGCCCGTTGTTTTGTGGCTTTTTCTTTCCACAAACCCATTTAAGACTAGCTTGGTCAATTATCCCCAGGTCTCCTATATCCATTTAGTGTAATTCCTATCAAGTGCAGTTCCACCTACAGCACTAATGGGTGACATGCTGATCAACTGCTTTGCTATAGTTAGCTAACTTAGATGCCTGTGTGTCCAGTGCCTTATCAAGGGAATGAGATCTTTATAAACGATAGCAGTTCCACTTTCCTTCCCAGGAGGATAGAGCAATGTAAGGCTGATCCTTCAGATGGCCATGCAGAGCTCATAGCCCCCTTCCCACTGCCAACATAGGGGACAGGAGTTACGGCCGCAGGAAAGAGGTATAGCCGGGATGTCCCGGCATAATGCTGATACTTGTCTGTATGACTATCCCAGCCAGTGTAAGTTAGACAACACCTCAGGTTGCTCTAAAACAGCACAGGGGGACCGGCCTGCCCAGAGCAGCAGCAGGATCAGAGTCATTCACAGGGGAGTGTTAAGATCTGCAATCTTTTCAGGTCAGCTGCACCCTGGGATCTGGCCCTGCATGTTAAACAAATATAAAGTTAATATTAAAAATAGAGACAGGCCCAACCCAGACCCCAGCTCGCGCCTTTCTCTTTGATGGGCCAAAGGGGGACACAAAAACCAAAGACAGCTGAGTCCCGGGGTGGTTGGGAGCCTGTACTAATTCCCAAGTCCAAACTTCACAACCAGGGCTGATCTCTCACCATGACCTGCTCGGTATGTGTCAAAAATATACCTGCCCTGCTTAAATAATTGCTGTGGCTCAGAGAGCAGGATTTCATTCATCAATCGCTATTTTATTCACACACAGTAACAGCCCCATTACATCAGATGAGAATTGCAGCAGATATTATGTGCTAATTTAACAGCAACGTAACCAATTTCTTGAACTTCACAAAATATGTGGAAATAATCAAATAGGTTCTTAATTAGTATGCAGCGACTGGCTTATTAAAATCTTAATTAAATCCTTGTCTAAGACATGTATTGTCAGCGAACAGTGCAAGAAAACCCGTCAAGAGATGTGGCGGGCCTGAGCTTGCCCTGTGCTCCCACGTTACAATTGTGTTAGTTCCACGTGAGCTCCCTGTCGCTGCTCCTTCCTCCAAGCACCAGGCAGCCTGCCCTGCTTCTGGCTTACGGGCAGCAGCTACTCTGTGACACTGCCACTAGTATTAGTTAGAGAACCAAGACGGGGAGACGCGAGCAGCACAAACGCTTTGACTCCAACGACAATGCAGCACCCCAAATCAGCCTAGTTGGGGTGAGCAGCGCGTCTCTGGGACAGGAATGGCTTGCTCCATTTTCCCCGGTGTCCATAGGGCTTTTTCCCTCCATCTGGAAGGCCTCACGCTGTCATTTCACCGTTATTTCGAGCCTGGGCCTTGTTTGTCACAAGAGGTCAGGTGGGGAAAATCACATGGTGTATCTCCGGGGCCTCTGACTGGTTGAGCCTGTCCCTTGTGACTGGGCCAGCCCAGCTCAGCAGGATCCACCGCCACTTGCTTTCTCAGTGCGAGAGGCTGTGTGTTAGCTGAGTTCTCTGGTGCAAATAGAAAAGTCACAAAGTGAGACTAGATGCCCCTGTATTGGCTTGTCTTATTCAGACTGTGGCCTGGCACATTATTACCTTCTATAAGTCCCTCACTCATGGGCTGCTTTACATCTGGCTTTCATAACTGTCTCCCAGCTTCTGAAACTTCCCCGAGATCAGAGTTCCCTTTTTTATGCAGCAGAAGTGAGATCTCATCTCTCTGTCTCCCTGCCAGCAGCCTGTACTCGCTCCTGTCATTCCCCACCAAGGGAGTGGGAACTGGCTTGCTATTACTCTTTTGTATTTTGGTTCACATAACAGTCCTGATCCAATTTCTGCAGGCTGTTTCCCTGGGAACAGAGAGCAGGAATTGCATCAGGACAGCGATGAGATCCTGCTTGTGGTGAAGTGACCAAACAGGGCTAACCCGTGTGTGAACAAACACGAACTTGTCAGATCCAAACCATGGATCTGTACAGTTCCCTGGGTGACGCAAGACGGTATAATTTTGGGTTTACACTCCAGAGGGGGGTGCGTGCCTTAGCAACTGGGAGGTGCCTTAGCTGAGCCTTCCCAGGCAGAGCTGATCTCAGCATCTGTGTGTGAAGCTGCAGTTGGGTGTGTCCCTATCTGTGTGTAGGCTGGTGAAAGAGCAAGTGTGGAGAGCTTGACAACTTATCACAGCACCACAGTGTGAAAGGGAGCCCAGGCTGGTGGGTCAAGCGGGCTCAGTGGTACCTCAGTTCCAAGTGGCACCCCGGGGGGAACCCATCACAGCCCCATTATGGGGGAGATTTGCAAAGGCACGAAGGGCAGTCAGTTGCCCTGCTCCCATTTGGACCTTTGAAAATCTCCCCTACGTAGACAAAATGCCCCTTTGCATGCACAACTCCTTTCTCATGCGTGAAAAGAGATGGCTTTGCAGATGCAAACTAGAGTGGGGTCAAATTTTTCCAAAAAATTGTTTATTCGACAAAAAATGATGTTTCAGTTGACCCGAAAGCTTACTATTGGCATATTTGACACAAATAGCTTTGGTCATTCACAAAATGGCCAAAAGAGAAGGTGGAGGTGGATGTGCTGCAGCTGTCACCATGGCCACCACCGTCCCCACTATAACCTTCAGCCCCATGCTTAGGGCATTCACCTAGAATGTGAGAGACTCAGGTTAAAACGCCGGCTCAGGAACAGACCTGAAATGGGCAATTCCCCAAGACTTCCCCCAAATTTTCAGATTCACTTCGATCTGAAACCATTTTTTTTCCAGAACTGCCACCAAACCGACAAATCAGTCATTCATCCTGCTCTAATGCAAAGAGCTGTGCTCCCAGACTGTGCGGGTGCATTCTGAGAGACCTCTTGGAAAATGGAGCCCCTCGTGAGTTCACAGTTATCACAGGGATTATCACAAGGCCTCCCAAGATTTTACCCTGAAACCTCTTGGGACAGGGGGTTAGTTATATTTTATTTCATGGTGTTAATCACAAGGTAACTCTGAAATTGCTGCCTAAAACTATTGCAGCTAGAAGACCATTCAGCTGGCAACAAGGAAGTACATTCTTCAAGGGAAGAAGACTGAAGTGCTATCAGTTAAGGATTGCTCTTTGTTCAGGCTGAGGGCTTTTCTTTTCTCCTGCCACAGTTGCTTTGGCTGTATTAAGTGCCATAAAACAAATGAGTACATGGTGGAGTCTATTGTTCCGCTGTAGTCAGTGAAGCCAACCATTGTTTCAGTGGCTTCGCTTGTCCGATGCTTTAGTACGATTGTTCCACTAGATGTCAGAGCAGAGCACAAAGCGACCAGGCAGGACCGGAGCTCCACACGCTCAGCACTTCTGTGAGGCAGCTGCTGTTCTCAACTACTCACCGTACCTAGAATCTGCAACACTTAGTACTGAACCTCAGCTTAGATAACACTTGGGCTGCATGGCACTGGAGAAAGGTGTCCTGGGGAATGAAAGGGAACTCATTCTGATTAGGTGCTCTGCCTTCCTTACTGTAGACAAGAGATTTGCATGTTTGATCGGCTTCGCTGAGGAAAGGGAGGTTAAATGATCTTTAATTTCTGCAATCTGCATTGGCTGCTGGTGAAGCAAAGAGTTCAGTTCAATATCTTGCTGACAGCCCACAAACCCTTCATAGCTTGGGTCTCCGGCACCTGATCAAGTCTCTGCACCCTGGTATTCCTCTGAGGCCAGGTTTACACTACAGCATAGCTCTGTCGCTCAGGGGAGTGAAGAGGTGTGATCTCTGACCGACAGAGCTGTGCCCGCAGAAGCTCCAAGTGTAGATGCAATTTGTACAGGCAAAACTGCGCTTTTACAGGTATCGGTTGTTTCACACATAGGGGTTGGTTTTACTAGACAGGTACAAAGCGCAGTATACACACTAGTTGCATTTTAGAACATAAGGACATAAGAATGGCAATACTGGGTCAAACCAAAGGTCCAGCTAGCCCAGTGTCCTGTCTTCCAACAGTGGTCAATGCCAGGTGCCCCAGAGGGAATGAACAGAACAGGTAATCATCAAGTGATCCATCCCACGTTGCCCATTCCCAGCTTCTGGCAAACAGAGGCTAGGGACACCATCCCTGTCCACTCTGGCTAATAGCCATTGATGGACCTGTCCTCCATGACTGGGTGTGGAGAAAGTAAATAAGGAAGTGTTATTTACTCCTTCTCATAACACAAGAACTAGGGATCAACCAATGAAATTAATAGGTAGCATGTTTAAAACAAACAAAAGGAAGTATTTTTTCACACAACACACAGTCAGCCTGTGGAACTCCTTGCCAGAGGATGTTGTGAAGGCCAAGACTATAACAGGGTTCAAAAAAGAACTAGATAAGTTAATGGAGGATAAGTTCATCAATGGCTATTAGCCAGGATGGGCAGGGATGGTGTCCCTAGCCTCTGTTTGCCAGAAGCTGGGACTGGGCGACAGGGGATGGATCACTTGATGATTACCTGTTCTGTTCATTCCCTCCGGGGCACCTGGCATTGGCCACTGTCGGAAGACAGGATACTGGGCTAGATGGATCACTGGTCTGACCCAGTATGGCCGTTCCTATGTTCTTATGTAACCCAAGGGCCCAAGACCAAGGGCCAGAGTTCCAAGGCGAAGGCCGGCTGGAATTGGCCACAGATTGGAATCGCTGACCTGCAGACCACAAGCAAGATTCAGGCAACTCCCACAGAGATCAAGTTGCTCCCATACACCTGAGGCCAGGATATGTCCCTATCTATAGATTCCTATTTACACCCATGCAGGGTATGGGTATCTTCCACTGACTTCAATGGGAGCTATTTGTACCTTTGGGGTGGGTTGGGAGGACAGAGCCCCTAGAATCTAGGACTGAGCAAGACTAGGGTCATCGGGGCCTGTTCTTTTGCCAATGGGTTGGTGTGACTCACATTGGCTTCAGCACAGACACTTGTATCCGGAGGCAGGAGAATCAGGCGTAGGGCAGGTTTACACTTAAAACGTTGCATTGGCGCAGCTGCACTGACAGGGTAGACCTGCTCTAGGCACTTTCACACCCTTGAGCAACGTAGTTATACCTAAGACGTTCTGTAATGTAAACCAGTGCCTGGTGTGGTATGTGTGTGTGTGGGGGGTGCGGATGGGTGTGTGAAAGACAGAGAGACACTTTCTTTCCTCTCAGTGTCACATGGCTGGTGAGACTGGCTTTTCTCTGGGTTTCTGACAAATGCTTTGCATTCTAAAGGTCAGGTCCACAATGACACTTTGGGACCTGTTCTCTGGCTGCTCTTTACCATTCCCCTCCGCTCATGCCTGGCTGCCCATGCCTGCCCCGTCTCCCCTGCAACTGACATCCAAACTCCTCCAGGCACGGGGGACATGCAGAGGATTCCCAGCATTAGCTGTCAGCTCAAACAGAGGGGAACAGCACAGTGACATGGAAAACATGTTGATCTGCATTAGCCCTTTGCTCAAGGCCCGGCTGCAATTCCTAATCTGGGGAGCCGCCGTTCCTGCAGGGGTATTATTCTTACAATAGAGAAGCCGCCTCACAACCCTTGTGTGGGGAAAGGCTTTGAGATGTGATTTTGTCCTGGAGCTCTCCTATTCACCAGCTGTAATTCTTGCAAAAGAGACCTGCTGGTAGGGTATACATTCTTGTAAAGAGAAGCCAGCAGAGAGACATTTCTTAGAGGGAAAAGCTGCTAAAATGAATCTCTTTCTAAAAGAAACTTCTCCCACCTCCCTTCCACCAGGCTATAATCTATGTAAGGAAACACTCACCGTTATTAACTCTTTACATTTCCAAGGGGGAATCAATCCCCACAAGGACCTGCTTTGTCTCCAACACCCATCCCACTAGCAGCCCTGGGGACTGGAGCCACTGATCACTCTCTTAGCAGAAGGAAATGTGCTGTCGGAGGCTAGAGGCCAGGGTGCAGGAGAATCCCAGCTAAAGGGAGGATTTAAAAAAAAACATGTTTGTGCATGTACAGCACAAATGGAGAGATGGGAGCCCTGCAGGGCAAGGGACGACTCCTACTCAAGGATGTATAAAGACCTGTGCTCGTTTCTGATGCTGTAGGTATAATGGGCCAGCTTTTCAAAAGAGCCCGGCATGTTGGGGACAGAGCTGGCTCCCATGGTGGGTGCTTAGAAATCTGCCCTGAGGACTTCAAAAAAATCTGTTCCTGTCTCTCTCGCTGAAGTACTCATCTGTGTAGTGTCTGAGTGCACCTGTATGAATCATTTATATTATCGTGGCATCCAGAGGCCTCGGTCAGGATCTGTGCCCTATTGTGCAAGGAGCTGTACAAGCACAGGCTCTGAACCTGCAGGCTTTGGACTGTGCCATGAATTGCTTATAATGAAAGCTGTTTCGGAGAACATCCACGCCCTCAGGAAGAAGAACAAACGTCCCCTCCCTGTCCTGGAAATGTAAAGCCAATTACTTGAGATGGTTCATTTCTCAGAGGGGACAGCGGGGGCCATGTCACAACTCAGTTCTAAGATGCAGACTTGCTGAAAGACATGGATCTTGCATTAAACCGTTAAGGAAGCAAGACTCAGCTTGATGGTGGGTCATAGTGACTGTCACAGCCCAAGGCTCTCCACAGGAAAGTATTCTCTCTCTCAATCCACATGCAGACTCCATCAGCCCAGAACCAGGGTGCTGAAGTTGACCTGACACATGAATTATTATTGATACTAATCAGAGCTTGGACATTTGTAAACAATTTTTTTAATAAAAAAATGGCTGTATTCAAAAACAAATTGAGGTGAAAAATAGCTGACATTTTTCATTAAAAATCTTGTGCCTTTTTAAAATATTTTTTCAAATTTTTTTTTCAAAAGCTAATAGAAATGTTTTATTTACCCAAACCCATGTGGCGTGGTAAACAAAAATTACCAACAAAGTGAATGTTCTTGATAAAAATTTGAAAAAGAAAAATGTTGTGGAGTGAGGTTTAAAATACAAAAATGGGTCTGTTTCCAACATTCTGAAATGACAGCTTCCTTTGTTTGAAATTCTTCATGAAAACAGTTTTTTTTGGTTTTTGACCAACTATAGCAAAACCACCACAATAATAATGATGATAATTATTGAAGAAAGACTTTTCAGAGATGGGGGCCAGATTGTACTCTCAAGTTACAGCAGTGTAAATCAGGAAGAGAAACATCAATTTGGCAGAGTTACACCAGAGGATGTGAAAGAAGAATCAGGTTCATTGTCCCTTCATGGACTACAGAAAGGGTATCTGAAAGTGAAGCAAACCAGTAAAGGTTTTCCTACTGCTGAAAGTGACTGATATTTTAATGAACAGAAAATTCTTTTGCTTCTAAGTTACAGTTTGTCTGAACCTGTGATTTTTTTTTCAAATGCCTTTTCTATGCATCAAAGGCAGATTATAGACAGTCAGAGTGAGATCTTATTTATAGTTTCCAATAACTTTTGTTAAATTATAACACAATACTTACAGAAGGCGTCTGTGATATCCATCTGAATACCAAACGCTCTTATAAGGACCAGTGCTATTACAGTGCATATTAAATGAATCCAGAATGATGAGGCACTTTGGATAAATTGTGATCATATTATATTTTTAGATTATCTTCATTTCTCTTTTTTGGGTCATCTTAAATTGTTTTGTCATCTTCATCTACTAAGGAGTGATGAAGAGAAGCTGATCTAAGGGATTTGATGATGCCATCCAGGGAAACCTCTAGTAACTCAGAGCTTCTTCTCAATCCTTTTACCTTTTCTTATCACATTTTCTCCCTTTGCACAAACATTCAGGCCACTTTACTACTATACTAAAGAGGAAACGCTTGCAATGCAGGGCGGATGTGATATAGCTCAGGGGTGAGCAAAGCTCCCGAATGACCAGCATTTTGAGGGTCAGATGACAATTTTGCCCTGTTTTCTGACCTCCTAAAACAAGAAGCAGGAAAATAAAGTGGAAAAAATAGTATGTGACCATGTAATTAAAGACAGTATAATAATGTATACACACAAGGGAGCTGAATTAAGGGTGCACCGGCTAAATATTTAGCTTTGCAACCTTAATGTTCTTTTAAGATAATGTTATTTTAACCTTATTAATGTTCTTTTTTGTAGGCATCATGGCAAAGGAGAGTTTTAAAGACATCAGACTTTCGAATTGTCCTTGTCTTGCTCCAAGGTCTCTGAATAATCAGGGTGAAATGTATCCCAGTACAGTGGCCCTGCACAGAGTCCTGTGCACCACTTAAACATGCTTTATGGGTGAAAGCTAAGACGTATCTACACGTGACTTGAAGATCTACTGCAAAGATATTACTCATACATTGACACCAGTTTCAATAGTGAATGTGCTTAACTGACTACATTAGAGAGCTTTTAGTCTTGCATAAAATCTCTGGGCCACTCAACTACACTTGGGTTTTCATCAGTTTACTGGGCAGCCTTCCTGAGAGCCAGCGAAGTGGAAGGCACAGCACCAAAAGAGGACCCTGCTGGGGATGTGTCATTTCACAGCATCTTTTCAAGATTTACAATGAGTTACCGATGAGCGTTACTCTGTAAAGAGCTGGTATTTCCATTGGAGGAGATACACACTGCAGCCTGTGTTATACAGTTGATACCATTTTTCTCAGTGAAATCGCTTCAGGGTAGGACATGGTAAAGCAGGTGGTTTTGTGGCATGGCTACGTTGCTGTGAAATGCAAATTATACATGAATGTCAAAAAGGCCAAGGGCAATCATTCTCGGAAAGCACCATACCGCTGTCAGAACTGGAAATGGAGAGGCTGAGAAAGGATAGTCTATAATGCTGACAGCCACAGGAGCTTGGCTGTGTTATGTTCAGCACTTACTAGTTTAGAGATTTGGACTCTGGTGCCTTCCTAAAATACAAAGGACACCCCCTTTAAATAGAAAGGACACCCCCTTTAAAGAGTGCAAATGGTAACAGTGCTGATGGCATATGAAGCAGTGATGACAACATATGAAGTCAACCTTCATTGGTCCACTGCAGGGCAAAAGCTTCACTGTTGTACTGTACTAAATTCTACATCCTGGGTCAAACTTGACAGCCACTCAGTGTCCTGCTGCAAACACTCCCACTTCATCTATTCATCTCAGTCACTGGGGCAGAGGTGGACTAAGATTTATTGGGGTTCTTGGCACAAAGAATATTTGGGCCCCCCACACCCTGGGGGTCCAAGGGCACCAGAACTGGAGGGAGCAGGGGGGCCATGCGCCCCCCTCCTCCCCACTCCACTTTTAAAAATGGGAGGGTCATGCCCATCCACTTTTTAACATAAGCGTAGTAGCCTCAGGTCGGTGTGGTGCAGCAGCAGCATGGGCATTGTTTGGGTTGGCAGGGGGGCATTGCCCCCCAAACTGCAAGCCTCACGCCTAGAGGCAAAAGGAGGTGCCACATGTGGTTGCTGCCTCAGGCACAAAGCACAGGCAGCAGCGGGGGCAGCCTGTTACCAGGAGCAGAAGGGACCTGGCGGGGGCAACTTGGCAGCGGGAGCCGGACGCAAGCACTGAGCGAGCCCAGACAGAGTCCAGCGGACACTGAGTCTGGGCCAATAGCAGCGGGAGTTGCGCCGGAGGAGCCCTCCCTGCCCGGCTCCTCACTTCCTGTGACCTTCCCGGGGCTCCCCGCCACCTCCAGCCCGGGGTAGGGCCTCCTCTCCCTGCAGAGCATGTCCTGGGGGCAGCGGCGTGCCCTGGGGGGTGGGGACATGGGCTGGGGGTTGTTCTCAGCACCTTGGTCCCCACCTAGGGAATATGGAGGGTCCAGGGCTTCCCATAGTGGCCCAGGCTCCCTGGGCAGCTCTGATCACTGCCTGGCTCTGGCTTCTGGCCTGACCAGGAGTAGGGCCCCGGGGGAAGAGGAGGAGCAGGGGGCAGGGCCACAGTTCCTGTGCTGGTGGTCCCCCCACTTCTACCCAGGTTCCGGCGCTTGGGGGCCCTCAAATTAGCCAAGCCCATGCGTTAATCCACCACTGCACTGGGGGCCTGGCTGTGGTATATCTCACACCATGGGCTATTGTAGCCACAGTCCATTAATGACCCTTGAGTTTGAAAGTTCTTAGTATGTGGAGGAGGCATAATCCACCCTCTCTGTGAGAAGATACGACTGTTGTTCCATTGATTTTCAGTACAGTCGGATTTTCAAACTTTTACATATGTAAACGTCAAGCCGGGCTGAAAATCATAATTATTGACATTCTTCATCAGTAATAGTAATTGAACAACAAACTCAGCAAGCCATGGTAGGCCTCCCTTAAACGGTTTAATGGCTTATTATGTCTCCGGGCTGCCAATTTCTCTTTCTCTTCCTACTTCAGTCACTTTTATGTTTGCAGTCCACACATAATGTGTTTTTTTCTTTTTTACAGTCTCTTTCCTGTAACAAGCCTCGGAGCCAGCAGGAACATGCTGTAAATGAGATATGGCATCTTGGTGTGGCCATCACATATGCAAATCAATTCAGCTACAGCTCTCCTCAGGTGGGAAAAGGTGTGTGAATATAGCCAAGTATCACTTTAAATTATCTTCGCCATGGAGAAGAATAACACTTTAAAGAACCGAGGAAAGGATGTAACGGGACTGAAATTAAAGTCCTTTTTTCTTAAAAAGGAATTTATCATGCCTCTGCTTGCAATAGCCACAAATTCAGAAAGCTGGGTATATAAAGAGACTAGATTCCACCTTTAAAACCAGACAGACACGACATTGCACAGATTCTCCACTGAATTACATACAGCCCAAGTGAAAGCTGTAAGCCAGATTCTGATCATAGTTGCAGCAGTATAAATCCAAAGTGATCCCACTGACGTCAACCGTGTCACTCTGAACTTACACCGGTGTAACTGAGATCACACTAGTACCCCGTGGAACTGCATAGAATCAGAGAATTTGGCTCATAGCATTAATAACCCTCTTTCAGGTTAGTCTTAAAGTACAGTCAAGGGTCAGCTTCTGCTTGCTTCCTATTGTCTGCAATGGAAATGCCCAGCTATAATGGAAGGTAGAGCTTGGTCTACAAAGTTTAATTGAGGGTTTAAAGATTCAGGATCCTCATCATGATGGTATAGTTCATGAAGGTCATAGTTACTGAAGATGCTGTATTCTCAGAGTGCCAGACCCTGCTCTCCGTTACACCCATGTAAATCCAGACTAGCTCCATTGGAATAAGTGGAGTTACTCCACATTTTATCAAGGTAGCTGAGACAATTCATTCATCAGATCACCAGCCAGAAGACTTATCCTACTTGAATTGTAAGTAAATAAAAAGTAAATAGTCACCACCATACAAAACAGGGTCTGTGGCGAGGGTGGTCTGTAGTTTGCTCCCTCGTCTCCTTGCACTGAAATACAACAATTGCATATTTTGAGTTGAAATGACTTTGTTTCAAAATTTAAGTAGTCAGACTATGTAAAAAAAAATGTTCAAGGTCCAAATGGAAACAGCATTTTGAAATGATCAAAACAAAATGTTTCAATTGACTTGATCTGATTTTTTTTTCAGACCTTCAGTTCACTGAAATATTTCGGGAGTTTGACTTTTCATCTCAATTCGGGATGGGAAAAATTTCAGAATCTTGAAAATTCTCATAGGATGGGTTATTTTCCATCCAGCTCTATTCTAGATGCTACTATAATAACAACAACAACAGTAAGCCCCTGAGTTTCACAGGACAGAGGTTTTTATTCCTGAAGATCTCTAGGTGAAGGCAAGGGGGAACCTGGTAATTTTCAGCAAATATGTTTAAATTTGTGAGGAATATTAATTAGCATTAATGGTTCTTGGGATATGTCAACCTTGGTCCATCAGCCTAGTATCCCTTCCTTCAGAGTAACACGGGCACAGAACTAGAGCACCAGGAAACGTGAAATTCCCCAGGCTTGGAGATTTTTGTGACAAATGCAAAACTCTGCTCAAGCTCACTGAAAAAAATTCACTGAGAGGTGTGATCCTTTTGAGTGACACTTGACTCCATTCCAAGCAACGTTGGGCCTGGTTTTGGTCTTGTTTCCAAACCGCACTCAGGTTGGTGGTTCCCACTGAATTTCACTGTGTGTTTTATTCTGTGACAGGTTCACATACAAGTAACTCAAGGCCATGAATCAGACTCGCACTAATTGGGACTAATGAAAAGGATGGCATGAACCTCTGCCACCCAGCCTCTTGGCTTTGCACAGCTCTAATAGGGCCCCAACAGTCATGACACAAAAGTCCAGAGGTGCCTGTTAATGACTGAGCCTAAAAAGCTTCATTTTGGGTAAGCATTCAAAGTTCAGGTGCCGATTCCAATGTCTTTGCTCTGCAAATCTGGCTGTACGTGTCATGAGGCCTGTGGAAGACAGAGTATTCCAGAGAATTACTTATTGGACAGGTCCCTGTGAGGTGGGCAGACAACTTTAAGGATAATGACCTACATCTCTAGTAAGACTCAGCGGACTCAATTTGGTTCTCACCAGATTCCCAGAACTTCCAGAGTTGGAAATACCACAACAATTAGGCAAAGGTCCAGTCTTGCATATCATTTTCAATTGACATGTCCCTTCCTAGCACAGCTTTTCAAATGTACACATCTGTCTGAGGCTTTTTCATTGTCGTAAGTTTTTAGCCGATTTGAACCCTGACCTGTCTTTTTAATCTTGTCCAATCATGCAAGTGCTATGAGCATTAATTATCCCTCTAACACACCCCACTCTGCGAAGAGCAACATGTACTTTAAGCATTTGGTAAAAGAGGGACATGGCCTAAGAGGTGAGAGACTGGGTGTAGAACGGACTGAGTAGTAGGCTGAGAGCTAGAACTCCCAAATTCTAACCTGGGCCTGCCTGTCACTCTTTGGCCTTAGGCAAGTCCAGATTCTCGAACCCTCATTCACACTGAGTTATTATTTATTTACCATTCATATTTCAGTAGAACCTAGGGGCCCCAACTGAGATCAGCATTCCATTGTGCTGGGCACTGTACATACATATAGTGAGAGGCAGGTCCTGCCCTGAACATCTCATGCACTAAATAGACAAGACAGATGCAGGGTGGAAGGGAAAACACAGAGGTCAAGAGACTTACAAAGGTTACTCAGCAGCTCAGAGCCAGGAATAGATCCTAGCACTCAAGTCCCAGTCCAGTATCCTCTCCACTAGGCCACATTACCTCTCAAATCCATGGAAGAACTCGAAAAGTAAAGTACTGCTGGATGCAGGTAAGTGTGGCAGAATCTGGCCCTTTAAACGTCCATGTCTCAATATTCCCATCTGTAAAATGAAGCTAATTGAGTATGGCTGATAACAGGAGACACCCACACACAGATCAAGGGGAAACCAGACCCCCTCAGGACAGAAGGAAACTCTAATGGCATAAACAAGTAAGGTCAGTAAACTCTTTCTCAGCATCTCCAGCAATGGCTCCTCTAAGACAGCTGGCTAAGCAAGCTATTCTTTACAGCTCCAGATAAACAACTTTTTAAAATATTGATCATGTAAAATCAAATCAATGTGGTATTCCCCTCCTCCCAATGTTCAGTAACTAACATCTTTGTGGTTGTAAGTCAGTGTGCTGTGATGTGCAGTTCAAACAGGAGGGCTGAGAGAGAGAGAGAGATTAATTTTACTGAGATTCCAAACACTTCTTCTACACACACACACACACACACACACACACACACACACACACACTCGAGGATGTGACTGGACTGGAAAATAAGCTCCTTTTCAAGGACATTTTCCAAACAAAATGATAAAAAATTTAATTGAATTGAGGTCAGAAAAAGCAGAACTAAACCTACCTGGGCACATTTCCTCAGCTGTCAATTGTTTGTCCTGTTGGTCAATTTATTCCATCATTAATTGAGAAGCCTGGGGGAGGGGAATGAGAAAGAAAAGGAATTTACAAAACATTCAAAATCGGGTATTTAAGAGGTATTTTCCGATGGAATGTTATGAACCCCTTAAGAGGCTCTGGTGCTTAGTTCTCTACCCTGCCAACCAACTCAGGCAAAAGCCAGTTAAACCATGGTTGCTTTTGTGAGGGTTATTCAATGAGGAGTTTCTCTTATATAGACAGACAAGGCCAAACAAGTGGTCTCATTCCTATACCTTACAAAAGATATGTTCAAACCATGTCAGCCAATAATCAAAGCCATATAACAATAATTCTATTAATTAGGTGCAGGTATATATACGTGCCAAAAGATGCAGAGAGGCAACTGTAAATCCACCTGTTCACCTACCTGCATCTTTAGGAACCTAAATACTCTTGTAACCCTGGCCCAAGGTCCCCACCCATTTCCCAAAGTGTCCAGGTTGCTGGACTTGAGGTTTTTAGTTCTGAGCCACTCAGGTCTGCCTTGCACAGCTCAAGAGCTTGCTCTTTGCAACCTTTTGATCCCCCCAATGCTAGGACTGCAACTTATGCTGCTCTAACTTGTGTCCAATTGCTGTTCACCATCTCAGGATCACAGTGCGGGATCAGGCTATGCTGGTTTCATGTCATTTGAAGATTCCCCTAAGCAAGGAGAATCTCTGACTGGCTCTTTAAACTAGGTGTCCATCCTCTTTGCCCTGCTAGAACAAAGGGTACAGAGCAGGGCTAGGACTGTTACTTTGAAACAAAAGAAGTGTGTAGTTAGAAGGGCCATTTGAATACTGCTCACTCCTTTATTTTAGCGTACACTAAACTGCCATAGATTTAAGTGTCGAGGCGATCGACTTTAGCATTGCAAGGGCCAGGATTGGCTTGTGCTCTAGTGGCTGATAGTGTGAAAGCGGCACGGGGCCAGCGTTCTAATCAGACTGAGCGGATTCATTTGAAGCACAATGGTTCTTTTTTTTTTTTTTTTTTTTTTTTTAAGAATACGGCCGTGTTTCTCTAAGTCTTGTACAGCGCGTCCATTACTGACATGGCTTTGTCACAGGGCAAGGCGAAGCAGCCCAAAGCAAAAGCAAACATCCCCTCCTCGGAAAGGCTTCACTGTGATCACAGTACTACTGACTGAATCCTAATCAAAGCGAGAGCAGCTCTGGTGACCATTTAGAAAAGAATTAATTGAACTTTACATGACATTCAGATGCTTCAAGTCTCAAATGCCATGCTACTCCATGCCATGTATTCTGGGAATTCTGCAAACTACGGATAGTATTTGTTTAATGGTGGGGTAGTTCAGTATGCCTATGGTGTGCTGAGTCACTGTATTTATGAAGGAAAAATGAACAAGGGATCTTAGATCTAGATACTAAATTGCTACACTTTGAGTGGGCTGAAAGATAGGCAGGAATATGGAGAGAATATAGCAAGTACTTATGAAAACGCCTCATTGGTAGGACACAAGCAGTGGTGGGATAATTTTTCAGCTCCCCAAGGAGACCCTTCAGATAGCTTTGACTTTTTTCTGCTGTACCAATATTTCTACAGTGCTCGGAAGGGAAGTCTAGTGTTAAACAGTAAGATCTATTTTATAAAATTACTGTCTAGCATTTTAAAAAATGCACTAGAATCCTCTAAACTGAGATGTTTTCCACCTAGCTCCCCAATTAAAAATCATTGATACTTAGAGTTTGTTTTGGGCCAGGCTAGGGTTCCTTAGAACATCCAGCCTGACCTCCTGTATTTCACAGGCCATTAATTTTCACTCCGATACCCCATATTATCACAAAGACTTTAGTTAAACTAAAGGATTTCAGTCCTCAGGGAACTAAACTGTGTGCCACAGGCAAAGAATGCGAGAGAGTGAGGTGCCATCAGTGTTTGCAAGTCCTGCAATAGCAGGCAACTGATTGGGTGAGATATGCCCATATGATCCCAGCTGGCATACCATGCCCCAACCTGCAGAGGAAGGCGAAAAACCCCTAAGGTCCCTGCTAATGTGACCTGGGGGATAAATTCTTTCCTGACCCCCAAACCTGGCAATCAGTATGACCCTGAGCATTTGAACAAGACACACCCGCCAAACATCTAGAACAGGGGTGGGCAAACTTTTTGGCCTGAGGGCCACATGTGGGTATGCAAATTGTATGGCGGGCCATGAATGCTCACGAAATTGGGGCTGGGGTGCAGGAGGGGGCAAGTGGTCTGGGGCGGAGCCAGAAATGAGGAGTTCAGGGTGCAGGAGGGAGCTCTGGGCTGGGGCAGCGGGTTGGGGGCAGGGTGTGGGGGTGAGAGCTCCAGCTGGGGGTGCGGGCTCTGGGGTGGGGCTGGGGATGATGGGCTTGTGGTGTAGGAGGGTGCTCCATGCTGGGCCCAAGGGGTTCAGAGGGCGGGAGGGGGATCAGGGCTGGGGCAGGGGGTTGAGGCAGGGGAGGGGCTCAGGGTTGCAGGCTCTGGGTAGCGCTTACCTCAAGCAGCTCCTGGAAGCAGCGGCATGTCCCCCTCCAGCTCCTACGCGGAGACGCAGCCAGGTGGCTCTGTGCGAGGGGAGACATGCCACTGGTTCTGGGAGCCGTGCAGAGCCGCAGCATGAACGGAGCAGATCCCGACCCGCTCCCCAGCTGGAGCATGGGAGCAGGGCAAGCTCCAGACCCTGCTCCCCAGTGGACGCTCAAGGGCCAGATTAAATCGGCTGGCGGCCCGGATGTGGCCCGCAGGCCATAGTTTGACCACTCCTGATCTAGAAGAAAGATTCTCTACATTACCTCAGAGGACCGGTCCACCCTGTCCACTGTCCTGTCCCCAGCTGGGACCAATCTCCAATGCTTCAGAGGGAGATGGGGGGAAAGGCCACCCCAGAATACATCTAGCCAATAGTGCAGCGGGGAAAACTGCTTTTCTGACCCCTGCAGGTGACCGGCTGAAGCCCTGAAGCATGAGATTTGATTATAGTCATTATCTTAATGCAGAGCTGCAAGCCTTATGAGCATGTTGAGGGCTATGCAGGCAAGCCTGTCCTCCCCCAGCCCATGAAGGAAGGGGATAAACAGGATTCAGGTACACAGATTCCAAGTGCAGAAGAGACCACTACAACCATTCAATCTGACACAGCCCCCGCACCCTCCCACACACACACACAAAGAGGCCATGGAATTTCTCCCAGAACAAGCAGCTGCCCTGGCTGAGATACAGATCTATTCAATATTGAAAAGATTTTAAATGACACAAACTGAATAAAAGTACAGGATTAAATATCATATTCCCTCAGTTTCATTTTTTTTTCTATTTTTAGGGCAGGATCCTCAACAGACGTAAATTGGCATAGCTCTGCTGACACCAATATTTATTTGAGAAAGTCTGCATTTAAAAGATCTCAGCACATCTCTAACTCGCGACTTAACCCCTTGGCACTGGCCAGATGTATCCACACGAAGGGTGACTTTTGCGAAAACCATCCCATCACCACTATTTGTTTTCTTAAAACTAAATTTGTCATTATCCCAATAAGGCGGCCATCCGAGATAATGTGACATTTGCATTGCAAGGATGGGCGGGAAGCCTTCCAAAGCTGTTATAGAAGCAGTAATATATATATTTTTAAAACAGATACAAACGAGTGCTTAACTGTCCAAGGAGAGTTACAAAGTCCAAAACCCATCTTGCAACCAAGCAGATTGAAATGGAGATAAATCTGCATCAGAACAATCCACCTCCCGCTGCGTGTGGAACTTCCTGTCTGTGTTGCCATAAGGAGCAATCAACGATTCTCAACATGTTTTGTGTTTGCATTTCCATAGCTGTGACAGTGCAGCCTGTCTGTGAGCTGGCTAAGCCTTCTCCTGCATAGCTTGGTGCTAATCAACACACCACCACAAAAGGAAAATGTCCTTGGTTTTTCAATGAACCCAGCACTTTGCTCTCCCTTCCTTCTTCTTCTCCTTTCACTTCCTTTGTCCCACCTGAGGCTCTGTCCTAACCACTTCTTCTATGCTTCTCACCTTTGAACCTCCTCGCACGCTGCCCATTTGTGTGTGGAACGCTCTGCACTTCTTGACTGTCAACCAACCAGTTTAAACCTTTCAGCAATAATCTACCTAAGACAGACATCCATTATTCTATACATTTTACAGTGGCGTGGAAACGGGAATTTCTGTTTCAGAGAAAAATTCACATTTCAGAAAATATTTTCATTCCAAATCGCAACAAAAAATCAGATACGCAAAGGCTGCCCACAGCTGTGGACAGGGAGTGGCACAGAGATTCCCCCATCCATTCTCGCATAGTAAGCATGTGAAGCAAGGGACATACACAATGGCATGCCACTTCTGCTGCCTGTGATCACACAGTAAATATTAACATGGTAGGAGAGAGAATGGACTCCATATGGAGAAGTAAAGCAAGTTGGGCTAAATCTTGAAGTCTTGACTCAGGTTTTCTCCATCACTTATTCAAGCAAAAGCCTTGAGAGAGAGAAAAAGTCCTGGAAGTTTGCGTAAGATTTGATGGTTATGTAAGTAGAAGATGATGATACATAGACAGATAGATAGATAGATGTACTTGATAAAATGAGTAAGGACCTCAGATTTGGCCCATTGTCATTATTTCTGATTATACTTCCTCCTAGTTTCCACACTGCAGAAAGTATCTACCAGCTCTTGTTGACTACTTTTAGCATGCTATAGTTGTAGTTCTCCTACAAAGCATTTCAGTTTCAGAGATATTTTTGTTGCAAAACAAGTACATGTGCAGGTGCATCCTAAAGCAAATCGCTGAGTGTCGTTAGTGGGTCTGGCTTTCATTCACTGGGCGGAAAATAAAAATTACCCACTGCTTGCATCTGATGAAGTGGGTATTCACACACGAAAGCTTATGCTCCAATACCTCTGTTAGTCTATAAGGTGCCACAGGACCCTTTGTCGCTTCCAAGAGAGGTGTTCACCATCTAAGAGGGATATAACCAAGATCTTAATCCTGTTTAGACTGAAATCAAAAGGGTGACAAAATTGCTCACAGGTTGATAAAAGATAATGTAATCTTCAGTGAAGGGGGATGGCCCCTAGGAAATATTGAAATGGAAAGGTAAGCTCAGAGAAGCGGCTGCTGATCAGACTCTTTCTGACTAAAAATGAAAATCTGTCCTAACTACTCAAACCTTGAGAACTTTCTACTTTATGGGGCCTCAAGTGGCAATCTCTGTGCTAAACCATTTAACACACTTTAGCATTAAATAGTTCCTGCTGCTAGTACCATAAAAATATCCCAAAATATAGGGACATCCTTCATGTGCAATTAATACAATGACTGAAAGGCTATGTCAGACTTCTACTCAGAATAGTTTGAGATGTTTCATTAAGTGACTCTGGAGAGATGTGCTTGTGCTTCAAAACAGCTCAGAATTGCTCAGCACTTCTGTCTGTGGGGGTGAGGAGCCCAGCAGTTTTGCAGGGAAGTACACGTCAATTATAGCAAGTACTCACTGCCAAAAAGCTAAATAGTTTTTGAAAGATCTGATTACCCATTGCTTCCCTTTTATTGGCCATTCGCTTTATCCATGGATGGTTTCATTGGATGTGCAACTATAAGTGAGTTCTCTCCCAGGGGTGAGGTCCATTTGATGACTTAAGTGCAGTCACTTGTCATGATGGATATTTCCACAAATGTATGTTTTTCAAGGTTGCATGTCTTTTGTCAATACCTCGGCTCTCCTAGGGACAGCATGTCAACTTCCTATACTCTTAGAGTTGACTGTTACTGAAAATCCGTCTGTTATGGTTCTCTGAAGCCTGCTTGATGGGAAAGGCTTTTTGACAACCCCTGCTTCTCCAGACCTCTTACCTTGATGCTCCTCTTCCATTTTTTCCCCTTCCCAATAACAGACCCTGTTATTCAGGGTGGCAGCATTTATACCTTTCTTCGCCCCAATCTTCCAAAGTATATCTGCAGCAGACAGGTCTCCAGCTGGAGAACACTAGTGACCAAGCACCATGAAGGCTCAGCAGATTAAGCTTCAATGGTTACTAACATTTTCCCTGTGGACTCCCTCTTCACTGTGAGTTTGAAGGTTTGCACTAAGCTCATGCTGAAGGGTGAACAAGTGAATAAAAACACGCCACTGAAGGTAGCAGGGGAACTACAGCTATTGCAAGCACATCAGTCAGCAGCTGGCACAAAAGTAACGAGGTCATCACATTATGATCCTGTGCAGCACGTGAGTTTTATGGGGTGTTTTGCACAAGGCAAAACTTTAGGTTAATCTGTGAATTAAATCGGAGGAAAGAAAAGGGGGATATGGCATGAGCAGCATTTTGCTCTAAAAATCATCCTAGAGGATGACTGAAAGAGGAATAGAAAGGGATTTAAGTGCCAAAAAAAGCATTTTGGGGGGTGCTGTCAGCATACACTCAGTATTCATTCAAAGTGAAGGACTGTCAAGAATCTGATACAAGAACATAGGAATTAGCAGACTGGATCAAACCTCTGGTCCATCCCATCCAGTATCCTTTACCCGACATTGGCCAGTACCGGAGGTTTCAAAGAAAGAAACTCTGATAAGGGATAAGTTGCACTCCAGGAAAATCTACTCCTAGCCCCCAATAGCTAGCTGTTGACTTATACTCTGCAGCTTGAAGGTTTAAACCCTAATAATTGATGCTGTTTGTTCCCATTTTACATTCCCCTCAAATGACAATGAAAACAGTCTCATCACTTTCACCTTTGATTTTAATTTGACTTTACACTTTTATTTTCATCTATGAAAACTGTTTGGTTTTTAACAAGAGTTTTTTTTTGTAAAAGCCCTTTTCTAGGCACTAAAAGTCAACAGCGGCCTTTAAAGTGCTGCTTTTTTTAAAAAAAAAAAACACGCTTCCAAGCAATTGAAAGAGAAGAGGGGTGAGAGGAACATGGAATTGAAAGCTGCTCAAAACACCATTTCCCCACAAAAGATATCCAAGACACTGAGAGATCCACCCCCAAAGAGTACATGGGTCTGCGTGGCTTTCTTGGAGATATAGTTGATGACCTGTCAGAGACTTGTCAGGGAGAGAAGAGAAACTCAGCAAAACATTTTATTATTTATTTTATTTGTAAGAGTTACAAAAACAGCAGCACTTTTCCCTGCCCTTTTCCTTTTGGGGGATTTATTTTAACTATGATCTAACTCTAGCCCATCGAGGGAAGATCAAAACTAAATCTGAACAGACCTTTTAAGTATTTCTTCCCCAAGAGCCTCCACCTTGGAGAGGGACAGATTCTCTGGTTGCAAACTGGCTGTACCTCTCTGGCTGGGGATTCCCAAATTGTGAGGTTGTATATCCATCATAGGTGGTTCCCATCGCAACACCACCCCCTTCAGCCTTCAGTGTAAGCAACATACTGGGGACAAAGAGGGAGTGTGGCTGGAGCCCTCTGTATTCCCAATATCCTTAGCTTGTGGACTGCGCCCTCATGGCCTTGCCAGTGGCTGCATTTAGAGCAACCCCTAAACTGCTCTAAGTAGTGCAAGAGCCAAAGTAGCGCTGGCTTGAGAATCACAGAAACACAGCAGGCTACCTTGCAGCCTTCTCTCCCCTCATGCTGTGGCTGGACATAGCAGAGAATCTGGGTCATAGTTTGCTTTGCGATATACTTGAAAGCAGTGAGGGGAGACTTTTCTGGTTTGGAGTAGGGAACAAAGTTCAGTGATGCAGACTAAACACATAAAGACATAATAGCAAATGGGAACATTTATGCCCACAGCCGATCCTAAGAATCCCAGCCTCAAATCTGGTATGTGCTTCTGGTTCAACCCTGTGTTGTAACATGTTGCTGCTACTAGTTCTTCATCTCTGGCCAGTATTACTGGAGTAGAAGAACTCCAAGAGTTGACTGATAACAAGGAAAAACCTGTCTGACTGCTGAAGGTTACAAAAAGCAGGCAGCAGCCTCTTCCTTGTTTCACCTCCTCCGCGGACTGAATAGTTAAACACCAGGAAGAGCTGCTGTGGAGAGACAGCAATGCATATAAGAACGTTCAGCAAGTGCTGTATTGCAGCAACAGTCCCAACAAGCATCCAGCCTCTGGATCATCAGAATATATCAGAGCCGAGGATGTGAGCGAGAGAGTAAAGAATCTGCAGGTGAGCTGTGGAAGTAAAGGAGGAATACACTCACATATGGCTGTTCTGAAGGCTCAACATTATATAGTAAAGACCACATTTTCAGAAACAGGCACCTACATTTATTCCATGCAGTATGCACAGCCAGGGACAAACAGGTATTTGTGGGTCCTACCAATAGCTGTTTTCCCCACGTGTACATGTTTTACAGGTGCAACATAGGCACTTCACTTTGAAAATCTGGCCTGAAAGCCTCAAGGAAAGCAGAAGAGTAGTGCACAAAGTTTCCTTGCACCTGCTTGTAGGCAAAGCTCAGAACATTCAGCATCTGCCATTAGCTGGCAACCCCAGCACTTCCATGTTTTCTTAACTGCAAACACTGAGCACACTGGTGATTGCTGACGTGGGGAAAGGAAACAGAGCTAAGACTGCATGCAGAATAAGGTTAATGGTCAATATTTCCTCCCTGTGGGGACTTTCATGAACCAACTACAGGTGTTTTGGCAGCAGGGGAAGTTGTCTGAGCAGCAGGGCTGCTAGCCCCACTCCTGAGATGTTATCCTGACCACCCCGACCCTTTCCTCCAACACTCTCATGTTTCCTGTCTCCTACCAACACAATAAGGGGGCAGGTGGGTGGGGCTTAGCCCCTACAGTGATCTAAGGGTAAGAGCTACCATTTCTACTTCTCAGAACACATCAAGCCACCTGGGGTTTGCCAACAGGAATGTCCTGTGAAGATGAACCACAGACAGTTCCTCAGACTGGAAGTGCAAGAGGTAAAGGAAAGCATTTTCCCCTGGTCCAGTGTATTACGGGGGAAAGGACAATATTGGAGGGGGATATGGATAGGGTGGCATTGATCTCCCCCAGATCTCTCCTCTATCAATTCTCCCCTCTCTGCTCCTTCCAAATGGAGCATTCACTGCCTATATCCCCCGTAACAGTCTGTTCCACTACCCTGCAGACCACTGTGAACCTCACCTCTCTGTCTCTGCCTCCACAGGGCTCTGCGCTGAGCCCAGCTGGTGAGTAAGGAGGCTGACAGGTAGTGCTGGAAACAGGCAGTAGCTGGAGAGCTGTCACCTACATTTGATGGAGACAGAAAATGTGATGGCAGATTGGGGAGATAGCTTCTAAAATGTTACCTGGAGAATCTGCAGCTTGTGATGCAGTGCACATATGATCAATTTGTGTGTGTGTGTGTGTGTGAGAAAGAATTTCAGGGTTCATAGGGTCTGTGGTTGCTTAGAGGGATCTAGAAAAAAAGTGGGACACATCAAAGTTCAAACAGGGAGCATTATGTCAATGCTCCCCCTGCCAAAGTGACTAACTCTTAAAACAAATGTCTTTTAGAACATTCAGAAGAGTTCATGTGTAAAATCTGGAGGCTAGATTAAATCACCTGTGGGTTAAAAACAACTATTTCATTCCTACTTTAAATGAAAACCTTGTCTCAACATTAGTTGTGCAGTTGCTATTGCCTGGTCATACTACGTTTTCCTTGACATTCCTCCTAACATTTTCTTACTTTTAAATCCTCCACTGCCTTGAACATGCCTGTGGTATGCGCTAATACGGTTGAGATTAGCAAGAGTGTTAATCTCCCTACAGCCTGGAGACACCAGATTGCCCGAGTTCTGGTATTCATTGTTATCCCCCCTCTGCTTGTGTCTGAAACTTCCCCTCTCTATTCACCATCTCTCTCTGAAGTGTGTTGTGATAGTTTATATTATTGCTTCTTTATGTAGTGCTAATGAAAACTGTTGTACTCATCCTCCTGGAGACCAAAGTCCTCTGCTTATCCACAGAACATGGTAGCACAGAGCAAGCACAGGTATCACACAGCAAGCTTCCACACCCAGCTTGCCACTTGTGCGTTACAGCACATACTTAACCTGTGGAACGCGCTGCTACAAGATGTCATTGACAATGCTAGGATAAGTACCTGACAATGGGTATCTGCAATGGGTGCAGCTGAATTGGTGCTGAGTACACCTTAACTGCAAGTGTTGCCAAAAACAAGCTGTGTTAAGGACCATTCCAGAAACTGTGGCTACAAATGCACAGATCCTGGTCCTGCTTTAGGAGTTAAAACCTTTTGGTCATTTCTAAACCAGCCTAGATTTGAACCAGCAGTCTAGATAGTCTGCGTCTTATCACCAATCTTAAGCCATCAGGTCCCATTTGGGATATTGAACTGGATGTTGCATAAAATTGTATTGCCATATTCACTTAGATGCTATGATGATGGGGGGCATATAAGCACCTAGACAGACGGACAGACAGACAGATACATAGATAGACTTCAGAAAGTGGAAAAGTTGAATACAGGTATAACCATATCATCACATTTTTGCCACCACACCCATTTCTGTTCATAGATTCATTCAAGAACAACTAAGCTTTAAAGGTTTACAAGTCATTACTTGAGCATTAGGTTGCAACAGATTTCTTACGTGCTATCTGTTTTGTTTTGTGGGGACAATTAAAATAAAAGGCTGACGTACAGAGATGTATGCGGGGCATAGTTAAGACAAATGTTCATTTACATTTTCTGCAATTTTCTTGAATGAAATACAGTACCATAGCTTGAAAAAGGAACGTCCAATTGACCTCAAGCTTTCTAAAGAAAAATTCTCTTCTGGCATAAGACTAAGCATGCCAAAATTTCATATGATTAGATAGATAGATAGATAGATAGATAATCAAAACTGAGTTTAGAATGGGAACTTCCTGTCAATCTTATCTACGGAATCACTGCCCTGGCCCCATAGCTGTCATTATATCACAAGGAAGTTGTTATGATAACTGCTCAATACCCTTGCACAGATAAGTAATATCTGAAGATAAATCTTGCAACACTTTTTTGACAAGTCATTTAAGCAAGTTAATATTCTCTTGGGGCAGCCTTAATGTATGATTCCTCCTTGTTTAGTTTCCTTTAATTGATTTGCTCTTTTGTGTGTAGTGGAGACAAGGCTTCTGCATGTACCATTCGCAGATGAACTTGTACTAGTTCCAAATGCGCATGTGCTTCACCCTGCCATTCCCTTTCCTTTCGGCCTTGCTCTTCTGACCCCTTTCTGAAATGTCAATCTGGATGTCCTGCTACAAACTCAACGTGGCAACAACTCAATGCCCCATTTTAACTCCCAAACCCCTCTCCTTTTTTACCCCTTCTTACTGTCAGTGATTCCACTGCCCTTCCTGTTCCACAGATCCACAACCTATGTATCATTTTCCTCTTCTCTTTCCTCCTCCTTCTCCTCACATTGCTGCTGTTGCTGAATCTTGCCAATTATTCCTCTACATCTCCAGCATCTGCCTATTCTCAGTGCTAAGCCCCTGGTGCAAGCTCTGATCACTTCTCACCTTGATTACTGCAACCTCCTCCTTTTCAATCTTCGTACTTCTTGCCTCACTCATCTAATATAAAATGCAGCCAGGAAAATCCTCTTCCCTGCCCACTGCTATGACTGCCTCTGTCTGCTTTGCACATCCTTTGTTCTCACCTTACCCACCCAGATAGAGATGGAACCTAGGAGCAGAGAGCTAGGTCAACCCAGATGATCTCAACCACCTGGGAGGAGAAGTTGCTCATGTGTCTCAGGAATACATTATGTTTGTAATGAAGAGAGAAGAGAATTATAGAAAACCTGCTGTATGAGCAGATTCGTATCTAAATGGAATCTTTCTAAAAATGTGCCATGACATGTTATTGACCTTTTAATGCAACCGTTTAAAAATTCACAAGTCCTTTGGAAATTATATTATGATTCCCCTACCCAGACACCTGTTCTTTTTGTCGGGGGAGAGAGTAAAGGCCAGACAGACAAGCAGCCCCTGGGCTCAGGACAGTTGAGGGGCTGATGTTTAGTTGTTACCAATGGGAACAACTGACTAGAAAAGCCATAGTAAGTAGAACCATGGCTCCAGCCCATCTACATGCCAGCCAGTTCCACATGGGAGATGTATGGTGCATCCTTTAAAGATGCATGACAGATGGCTTTCCCTGCCCCAGTGCAATTAGAGAGCTCTGAGAAGTAGCCTGCCTTTCTTGTGCTTCCTGATGTTGCCTCTAGGATGATCATAGAATCATAGAATATCAGGGTTGGAAGGGACCTTAGTAGGTCATCTAGTCCAACCCCCTGCTCAAAGCAGGACCAATCCCCAATGGTGAAGCACTGCATCTTCTCTAATATAGGTACCACAATCTAATCTTAACTGTGTAGTGGTCCCTATTTCCCAATGCTGGTCAAGTATTCAGGGGACTATTTTGCATATATGTCTCAATACCTAAGCAATGCCTTGAGGGCAGGGACTCTATTAAATAATATGTAAAGTGGAAGGCATATTCATGGTGATATATAAATCATAAACAAAAAAGAAATCATGAAGACCAAATTTTATTCTTAACTCTGAATTCCCATTTTCTTTTAATTTAAGTAAGATAATTATCATTATTAAAGAAAATGTTTCTACCTAGTTCCACATGTATTCTATAGGGGAAAAATGACCAAAAGAGGTAATGTGATATCTCTTATTAGACCATAATATATATATAAAGCATAAGCCTGGAGGCTAAAAACATATTTTAATCAGAAGTTATTTTTATATAATTGTTTTGTGGTTTAAATAGTTATCTGCATAGACCTGTCTCCTTGTCATTTCTTGCATGGCTCTAAAAGAAGAAATTAATCCGTGCAGGTGTTTCAGGAGAATCTATTAAATACGCATAAGTAGGATGAAAGGCAAAGGCCATGTTGTAACTAGAGCATGAGATGGGGCAGCAGACTTCCTGGTTGCTCATCTGATGTATAACAATGGTTTGTGGTGTGACCATAAGCCAGCATTTTAAAAAGGGCCTACTAATTTGGAGTTCCTCAGTATTTTTCAGTTCCTATATTTATACACCTGACCTACAACTTGGGACTGCTGTGGTAATTAATTAGAACTGCACACTAGCCAATTGTCCCTACTGCAAACACTCAGAACATAATATTGAAGCAAAATATTTATTTTCCCGTGCCATTCCTCCAAAAATGCTCTCCTGCTTCAGTGTATTTCCTTGTTATTCGAAGCTGTGTCTCCATTTTATTTTGTCCCCAAAGTCCCCATGTATTCACTTTCAAATGTTGGTGAATATTCATTAAAATTGGGTATTTTGTTTTCCTTCCTGCCCTAAAAACTCGTGCAGTTAAATGAGCCATCGAGTAGTGCACATAGTCAGCCTATGGAAACTCGTGCTCTTGTCCGCTCTACCCTAGATTTACAATCACTTGTTGCAACTTGACTTAAATTAGATTGCAAGCACTTTGGGGGCAGGGACAATGTTAATTTATGAGAACCCAGGGCAATGGAGCTTGACTCTGGTCATCTTTACCCACCCTTCCAACTGTAAAATATAGATAGAATTTTTATAGCTGCTTTCCTTTCCCCTCTAACCCAGGTAATGGTGGTGGTTGTTGTTTATTTTTTACCTGCATGGTCTTCTTCTTTGGTTGTGTTTTTCTGAGCATCTCGCAAGCTGCTCTTACATGATTTCCAAGTATCCGTCACATTTTTCGGATTCAATGCTTCCTCCCAGCTGATTTGGCTCCTAACAGGTTTTTTGGCTTTGTGAAGTTTTCGTTGACTAATTACTGCCGGACGCCCCTCCTCCGCTTAATTGCCCACAACGGTGAAAAATTAAATAGATTAAAAAAAAAAAGTTAAGAACGTTGAAAAACACATCGAGATTATCTGTGAGAATTATTTTTTAGAACAAATCGAATGGTGCCCAGGCTAACGAAAGAGGCGTGGGCAGCTGTCTCGCCCAGTGGGGAGGGCAGACAGGACACCCCGGTCTGAGGTAAGGTGACCAGACGCCCCGATTTTATAGGGACAGTCCCGCTTTTTGGGTCTTTTTCTTATATAGGCTCCTATTATGCCCCCCCATATTTTTCACACTTGCTGTCAGGACCTAGTCTGAGGACACTGGGGAGAGAGGGTGTGCTCGGGGGGGGGGGGTGCCCCCACGCTGCAGTCCCCACTGCAGACACGTCACACACCCCAGCCCCTGCCCTTGGAGGGAAACTACACCTCCCAAGAAGGCAGGCTACTCTTCCCAGAAGACCTTGCGAGGAACTCCCGAAGTTCTTCCGATTACCTCACGAGGACTACAACTCCCAGCAAGCGTAGCGGGGCGAAGAGGAATACCGCCCCCAGCGTGCCTCGCGAGGGCTAAGGCCGCGAGCGCCCGTCTCCTCTCCCCGCGTGGGAGCGGACTACAAGTCCCAGCAGGCCTTGCGGGCGCGTGGGGTCGGTTTCCGGAGGCTGGGCCGCGCCGCGCCGCGTCCGTGGGTGCCGTTGAGCTGTGGGGTGAGGAGGAGGAGGAGGCGGCGAGCCGAGGCGGGTCGGGCCTGGCGGTGCCTTGGCGGCGGGGGCCCGGGGAGCGGCGAGCGGGGCTCTGGAGGACAAGGAGGGGACTTAGGCCGGGGAGCGCGCTGCGCTGCCGCCGCCGCCATGCTCAATATGTGGAAAGTCCGGGAGCTGGTGGACAAGGCGTGAGTATTATGGGGTGCCGGGGTCCGGGCCTGCGGCCGCGCGTCCCCCGCCCCCCCCGGGTCCTTCCTGTCCTCCAACATGGCCGCTGCCCCGCCCCCTGTTGAGCTGGCGGGCGCCCCCCCCCCATGCCAAGCTGTCTCCTCGTGCTGCCCTCACGCCCCCTTCAGCTGACTCCCCCGTCATGGCTTCTGACCCCGTACCTTGTGACTACCTCGTCTACCTCCCTATCCCCCGTAACCCGTCATGGCTGCTGCCCCCTCACAGCTTCATCTGTCTCCCCCCCCCCCCCCCCCGCGTAACCCGTCATGGCTGCTGCCCCCTCACAGCCTTATCTGCCCCCCCCCCCCCGCGTAACCCGTCATGGCTGCTGCCCCCTCACAGCCTTATCTGCCCCCCCCCCCCGCGTAACCCGTCATGGCTGCTGCCCCCTCATAGCCTTATCTGACCCCCCCACCCCCGCGTAACCCGTCATGGCTGCTGCCCCCTCACAGCCTTATCTGCCCCCACCCCACCCCCGCGTAACCCGTCATGGCTGCTGCCCCCTCACAGCCTTATCTGCCCCCACCCCCCCGCGTAACCCGTCATGGCTGCTGCCCCCTCACAGCTTCATCTGTCTCCCCCCCCCCCCCCCTCGCCCCATATGTCCCGTCATGGCTGCTGCCCCCTCACAGCCTTATCTGTCTTCCCCCCCCCCCCTCGCCCCATATGTCCCGTCATGGCTGCTGCCCCCTCATAGCCTTATCTGCCCCCCCCCCACCCCCGCGTAACCTGTCATGGCTGCTGCCCCCTCACAGCTTCATCTGTCTTCCCCCCCCCCCCCTTGCCCCATATGTCCCGTCATGGCTTCTGCCCCCTCACAGCTTCATCTGTCTCCCCCCCCCCTCGCCCCATATGTCCCGTCATGGCTTCTGCCCCCTCATAGCCTTATCTGCCCCCCCCCCACCCCCGCGTAACCCGTCATGGCTGCTGCCCCCTCACAGCTTCATCTGTCTCCCCCCCCCCGCCCCATATGTCCCGTCATGGCTGCTGCCCCCTCACAGCTTCATCTGTCTCCCCCTCGCCCCATATGTCCCGTCATGGCTTCTGCCCCCTCATAGCCTTATCTGCACACACACACACACACACACCCATGTCCCGTCATGGCTGCCCCCACTCACAGCCTCATCTGCCCCCCCCCCCCCCCGCTCCATATGTCCAATCATGGCTGCTGCCCCTCTGACAGCCTCAACACCTCTCCCCGCTTTAGCTGATCTGTCTCCCTCCCATTATGATCTCTGATTTGCCCCCATATCATGGCTGCTGCGCCTCTCATCCACCTCTCTTCTAGATAATTTGCCCTCCACAGTCATGGCTAGCTGCTATCCTCTCCCCTCCCTGCCCCCCCCCCCCCCCATCCCCCTTTTGCTCCCAAGTTCACTGTCTTTGCAGCTGACCCTCTAAAACCCACCCTTGCTTATTTGGCCCCTGTCATAGCCTCCAGGCCTCTCGGGTGGGAGAGGAAGTGATACACTTACAAAATCACCTGTACTGGAAGAAATCCCCAGATTACTTGCAAAGGTTCATCCCCTCTTCTCTCAAGCTTTCTGCCACCCCCCGAACCCACATACTGCACCTTATCGCTACTGTGGCTATAACTGACTCTCAGCCTCTAGGCCAGAAGTGGAGTGGGTGGGGAAAAGGCAATCCAGGAAATAAAACACTCCTTTTGTGAGGACCTTAAGAAAATCCAGATAATTTAGGACAAGTCTACGCTACAAAATGAAGCTGGTTAAGTTCCATTGACGTACAGCCACCACAGTAGTTAAATTGGTTTTGCACGTCCACACTATACTCCTTGAGTCGTGTTCTCACAAGGAGTGCTTGCAGTGATTTAACTGTCAGTATGGGGCATTGTGGGATGGCTTCTGAAAACCAGCAACAGTTAATGTAAGCCAGGGGTGGCCAACCTGAGCCTGAGAAGGAGCCAGAATTTACCAATGTACATTGCCAAAGAGCCACAGTAATACGTTAGCAGCCCCTCATCAGCTCCCCCCCTCTGTTCCCAGCGGGCCCCCCCACACACACACTCACCTCCTGATTAGCTGTTTCATGGCATGCAGAAGGCTCTGGGAGGGAGGGGGAAGGTTGGCACAGCAGGCTCGGGAGGGGGAAGGAAGGGGTGGGGGCAGGGCCTGTGGCAGGGGCAGGGGTTGAGCAATGAGCACTCCCTGGCACATTGGAAAGCTGTAGCTCCAGCCCCAGAGTCGGTGCCTATACAAGGAGCTGCATATTAACTTCTGAAGAGCTGCATTTGGCTCTGGAGCCGCAGGTTGGCCATCGCTGATGTAGGCAATGCAGCGTCTACACTGATGCTGTGTCAACCTGATTACATCGACCTAAGTGCTACATCTCTTCTGGAGGTGGAATTATTAAGTCAATGTAATGGGCGAGTTACATTGGTGGGAGCTGCATTTTAATGTAGATGCTTACAGAATTAGGTTGACTCAGCTATTTGCTCAGCAATTTGCATAGTTACACGCTGCAGATGAGAAATTATGTCACTAGCATGGCTGCCTTGGTTACTATCATCATGACCATCATCTTTGTCTCATTTTGAAGAATGTAGCACTACGTGAGTTATCACTTAGTGTGTTTCTCTGCCATTCTTTATTTGTGGTGGTGGAGGAAAGACTGAGAATTTCACCCAAAACGTGTCTACCTCAGAGAATGCAGTTTTTATTTAATGGTAAACTTGTTGCAACTTTTCCTGAGCTATCAGCTTCAGTACAGGAGTAACTGGCTGAAATTTTATAGCCTGTGCTATACTGGAGGTTAGACTACATGATCTAATAGTCACTTCTGACCTTAAAATTTAAGAATCTGCTTTTCAAAACATGAGACTATTTGTGTAATCTTCAGTTACTCTAGTTTGTCTGAACAGTTTTTAACCAGCCTGCTTTAGAAACAGCCAGCTGAAGAGGAACAACAGCTTCTTATTGACGCTGGCTAAGTATTCATTTTGCTTCCTGGTGCACCCTAACTCAGTACACAACTGAGACTTTTCTAGGACAGGAAACAAAGTTGACATTTAAAAAACACAGGGTGTAAGACTTTTTCTGAGGAAGTTGTTTACCTTTTCTCTGCAGAGTCTCCTTTTTATGATGGAAATTGACTCTTGTCAAAGGCATAAATTAGTTTTAATAGATAGAAAAAGTGGGGTGTCAGGTTTTGTCAGCCTTCAGTTTCTAGTGTTCCTATGCCGATCTTGAATTCCATTTTTTAAAAGAACATTGTCAGGGAGTTCAGACACATTAGTTTTTGTTTGCATAGGTTTTGTTATAAACAAATATACATACACACTTTACTAAACATTAGTATAGACTTTCATTACATTTAAAAACTGAAAGTTTCATTTAATTTTCAGTATTTCTTTTTAAACTCCAACAATGCAACATTGTGCCGAATGAATCACGGAAAGTGAAACTTTTTCAACCTTAGTGAAATGCAGAAATAGTTCAAAGGGTGAAAAATAAATTATTTTAAAATACTTTTCCATTTTAGTGATCTAATATTACCCAAATGAGGAAGCTTGTCTTTTGCAAATTACTTTTAACTTGAAAGCATTATTGTTACAGTAGCACCCAAAAGCCTCAGTCATGATCAGGGTTCCATTGTGCTAGGTGCTGTACAGGCCTAGAATAAGCCCCCTTTCATAAATGTCTTGTAGTGTTTTACATCCATAGATCTTCAAGTACTTTACAAAGAAGGATAAGTATCATTAATCCTCTAGATGGGGAAGGAAGCTGAGATATTCAGTGAAGGAGTTGGGAATAGAACTCAGTTTCCTTATTCATGTCTAGTGCCATATCCACTGGCTTTAACAATTATAGGAGCTTCTCCACTCTGCTTATTATTAAAAATCAGACATTCAAAAAATCCTCTATTTCTATGTGTTGAATTTTAACAAGAGTAACACTTTCTCCCTTTGAAGAGGGAGAATGGGATTTAAATAAGGAAGTGGCTTGAAATGTGTGCAAGTAACTTGAAAACACAGTTCTGAAAACTTTAATTTGAAGGCTTTTGCTTATTTTATCTCCCAGACCTTGGTTCCACTTAAAGCTGATTTTGGCTACTTACTATTGTAACTTACTGATCTGTTATATAAATTCATACAAAAGGTTTATGTTGGAAATATCTTGATAACGAAAGAAGCCTTCTGTTCAATCATTTATTTCTATTCTTTGGGTTGTGATCCACGCTACGATGGCCTGTGTCCTTCACTTTGGCTTTTGCTGACTTAGAGCTCTGTTTGATCAGTCATATCAAATGTCAAATTGGAGAACCACTTCTAGACTTCCCAGGCTCTCATTTTCTAAAAAAGACATTGTGGAGTTAGTAATCATTTGTTTAAGTTACTACTATTACTACTTATTTTTTAATTATTTTTGTTGTTAACATCTGCGTGTGCTAGATGAATTCCAGAAAAGAGAGAAAACACATTCCCTGCCCCAGAGAGTTTGTAATCTGAAAATAGACTGGGCATGACAAGAGATGACAGAATAGTTCTTTAGATTATTAAAAGTGCATATAAAGATCCAAGTTTATAATTAACATTTTTAAGGTGTTTACTTTGTATGCTTCCCTCAGTTTAGATAGAAACTGAGTTGTCTAGTTTTACTTTTTGATTTACCTGCACTAGCATCGCTTTGCAGTAGTACCAAGATGTCCAAATAGGAGTCAATTTCCCATTGTGCGAGGCACTGTTCATACATATAACAAAAACTTGGTCCCGTCCTCAAAGAGCTTCCATTCCAAGGCATTGATCCTGCAATTTGTTAATGTGCCCACACAGAACCCCGTTGTGCCCACACAGAACCCCGTTCACTTGGCTCCATGTTGGTGCAAGGACCCATGCATAACAAATTGCAGGTTGGGACCCAGGTGGTGGTGGTTGCAAACCAAACACTACAGAAGAATATTTAAATCCAAACAAATTTTCTCTTGATTACTTCTATTTCATGAAAATATTTCTATTTTAACTGAAGTTTTGTGGAATTTTTTTGTTTAATAAAATTGTAATTTTTTATTTTAAATACCTGATCATGTCCCTTTAAGTTTTGAGAAGACACTATTCCAGTTTTTCCACTCTGTGACCTGAGTGTTTTTAGCTATTAATATAACCTTTTAATAGTCTTCACACTTTTTTCTTAAGTTTCATGCCATGTCTTTACTGGCCAGTTGAAAATAGTTTGGGGCCTAAACCAAATGGATAATGTAGTTCTGTTGCTATATATAGAGGGGATTTTGTATCTAATTTTATCCCTGCTGTCTCTAATTAGTATATTTTTCACAGAGAGATGTTCAGAAGTAATTTAAAACATAGGCTACTAAATATCACAGTCTATACAAGTATTCCTCAAATCTGTAGTGTAAGAAAGAGGAACTGTCTGTCTGCATAGCTTAGTACTGCTTGCAGGCCTCTGACTTGAATTTTCTCATCTTTTCTGGAATAAATGGCCATTTTTGAGGAGTAGTTGTTGTTGTTGTTATTAACATGTAAGTAAATTAACATTGGAACAGATGAAACCTTTGATTCCGTGAGCTTGTGTCATTTGGAAGTTAATTCTTTTTAAAACTAGGTAATATTTGACACAAAACAATAAACTCTTTGACAGCAGCCCTACTGCATTGAGCTGTCATCTTGTTCACTGTCCTACCACCAAACAGGGTTGATTCTGGTCAGTATTTAAATGGCAGAGCTCTCTCTTCTTCCTGCCCAAGAAAAATCTAGGGTGTTGCATGATGTGATCTTGGTGATTCAGGTGGCACCCTCCCCTCTGAGTCATTGCTGAACCAGTGCCCTGGCAGAATGTTATAGAGTGCTGTGCCGTCAGAAACTTAGGTCAAGGTCTACTTTAGTAGTGCTTTGCCAGTATAGCTGTGCTGTTATACTGTCCAATCCTAGTGTAGAGGCAGCTGATTCCAGCAAATCTGTGCTTTTGTTGTCCTTGTTTATTTAAGCCCAGCCCCTACAAATAAAATCACCTGTCATCAAAAGCACAATTTTGTTGGTATAATTGTGTCTACGGTAGGGGTTTTTGCCAGCATAGCTATGTCAGTCAAGTCACACCTCATCACACCCATGACAAAAGTTTGTAGTGGGAACCTGGCCTTAGTCTCTTGGGTGAAATATACATTTTAGACCTTGATGTTAGCATGTCCTAACTATGGGGACTGAATATTTTGTAATTATTACGTATCTTGCAATTTCCTTTTTTTCAGTTTTGTTATGTAAAATACTGTGTGCAATGCTTCATATTCTATAAAAGGTTTTTCCAGAGAAGCTTATAAAGGAAAAATTTAAAACAAGACACAGTGCAAAAAAAATCCTGTCATTAAACTAACACAAGAACTAGGGGTCACCAAATGAAATTAATAGGCAGCAGGTTTAAAACAGGGAGTATTTCTTCACACAACGCACAGTCAACCTGTGGAACTCCCTGCCAGAAGATGTTGTGAAGGCCAAGACTATAACAGGGTTCAAAAAAGAACTAGATAAATTCATGGAGGATAGGTCCATCAATGGCTGTTAGCCAGGATGGGCAGGGATGGTGTCCCTAGCCTCTGTTTGTCAGAAGCTGGGAATGAGCGACACGGGATGGATTACTTGATCATTACCTGTTCTGTTCATTCCCTCTGGGGCACCTGGCATTGGCCACTGTTGGAAGACAGGACACTGGGCTAGATGGACCTTTGGTCTGACCCAGTATGGTTGTTCTTATGTTGTTAAGATCCCTTGGTACTTTTCAAAGGAATGGAAATGTTAGCTCTAGTATCCTTGCCAAATTCTAATTTTGGCAATTGTACCTATGTTTTGACTACCTGAATCCCTCTTCTGCTTTCAGTTGGATGCAGTATTTTTAATTTTACTATCCTGAATGAACTGTTTGCATATTGTTGCTATGCCCTGTTTAAACAACAAATGCGTTCTTCCCCAGAAGTGGCTGCATTTAAAGTAGTGGGGACACGATTCCTATGTGTTTGTGTTTCTATAGTTTGCAAAATAGTTTGGGATCCTGTGGGGAAATAAAAGCTGATGCATAAATATAAGATGTCACTGTAACTTTGTGTATTGTCTAAGAAGCTCTCATCACAGGCTTTTAGAGCACATTGATAACTTGTTCCTTCCATCCTACTTAACCTTGGACCTATTGTGACAAGCAACAATCAGATCTCAATCTGTTGACTTTACAGCCAGGGGTTTCACTTTCTGCAGCATTTCATTATTTTACTGCGCCAGGCTTCTGTTATCTCCTGAATGTCTGTGGCTTCTAGAGTGAGAAATGATTAATAATAGTACAAAATGTTAGACAATCTGATATTTTATCAATTTAAAAATTAACATTCTCCTATAAGGAGAAAGTAATCTTGAAATAAGAGGTTTGGAAGATCTAAAACCAGGAATGGCCTAGACAAAGTAGGTGTCACACTGAAAAATATGAATGTAATGAGCACAGGATGATCCAAATGTTTTTCAGACTGATTTCATTTGGATTACAGTTTAGATGTACGAGTTAATAGTACATAAAGCCAGAAGATTGGTCACTACTCTGCTTATGTTTTGGAGATACTTGAACATACAGATTAATTAAAGGGGTGAGGGAGATCTTAAATTCTGAATTCCCTGCTCTTATGTAGATTCCCCCCCCCCCCCCCCCCCGATGGGTCCTGATCCCATCAGTCTTGGAGGACATCATAGAACTGCTTTGGAGCTTTGATTGTTCAAACTTGACCATACCCCTCCCCAGGGTGAATGTGTCACCTACACAACACTTCAACATGCCACCTCGCTGTTGGCTGTAGAGGTAAACACATATATATATATAGCTCTACTCCCACATGACAGTGCATAGTTCCATATCACTGTAGGCCCTACTTCAAGTGGGATATTTATGGAAACATATTTCACTATTACTGTCCTGCCAAATATATGCATATAGGTAATTTCTGTGTTTTGATATGCAGAGCAAGTATGTATGTCCCAGTTTAGACTGAGTAGTAATGTTTGCACTAGTATTAAGTGCTCAGCTCTGTACAGTGAGTCAATGGCAATGAAGGATACTACTCTGGAGTCCCTAGTGCCTAGTCGCATGTCCTTGTGTATCAGCCCATTTTAAGTCTGCACCGTGTTTAGTGATTAAATAGTATTGCCTATCAATAGTTTACCCTACTGTTATATCCCTTATATTTCACTTTCAACTCCCTGTTGCTTATATTTTTTGCTGATGTTTGACCAAGATGTAAGTAGGGCCTTACTTATGTTTTTTCCCACTGTGTAATTTAAATCACCTCACTTAACTACTTTCAGCGATTTTTCCTTGCGCCTAGATTGTTGAGCTTGTTTACAGGCAGTTTTCTTTTTGGTTTATGGATTTGTCCACCCAGAGTATTCAGTCCTTCCGTGACTAAGTTATTGCTCATTGGCTTAGTAATAGCAGGTATTATGGTAAATGATCTCACATGATAGCTGAAGGGTAAATAACTGTCTAGTACTTCTCTACAGCTGTCTGACCTTCCTGTAAACTCCCCTCTAGCTCCAGGGTCATTTCATTTTACCTTATATTTAAGATTTATTTTGTTCTGCATAAGTAAGATCTCTAGAGCAAGGAGCATTTTGATCACTGTATGTAAGGGACAGTTAACCCTCACTGCATGAGTTATCCTCCCATTGCTGCTTTATGAAACCTCCTGATAACTGCTTTAACAGTGAGCATTTTGTATCCTTAATACAAGCAAGGTGATTGTTACTGTCTCCATCCTCTCTGCTCTTACTAGTCCTTTTGAAAGAGAGAAGGAATGTAGTGTTGGGATTGAGAAGAAAGATCATTGTGAAGCTATATGATGCATACAAGCAGAGTGTAACTGTGTCTGCTAAGCACGGTTGTCACAGGCAGCATCTTTCCCAAAGCCCTTGTTTCTTGTAGAGCTGAATGAGCAGCTTAGTAACAAAAAGAGAACAGTTCCAGCTTAATTTCAAGTAGTCACTCTACCTACTCGTCTAACTTTCTAAATGAATCCCTCTAGTTACTAGTGCATGTCATTTAATATTGCAATATAAATTACTTATTTTTGAAAGAGCATAAATTCTGCACCTATGTACTATTTTTGTGGCAAAGCTTTTTTTCCTCCATCTAAAATGTACCAGTTAATTATCACCCAGAAAATAAGAGGTAGATGAAGGAAAGTGAAGCAATATTTTGAATGCAAGATAAGTGGGTGTAGTAATATACACACAAATATATACATGTATTATACAAAATAGATTTGAGTGCAGAACCACTTGGTTTACATGAATACCCAAAAAACTGAGGAAACCGTGGTAATCATTAAAAGAAATGAATTATTTTTTTCCCTCT
This sequence comes from Macrochelys suwanniensis, assembly GCA_033296515.1. Classification (NCBI taxonomy): domain Eukaryota; kingdom Metazoa; phylum Chordata; order Testudines; family Chelydridae; genus Macrochelys; species Macrochelys suwanniensis. Next base: position 105,307,537 of record CM065782.1, on the reverse strand, counting down.
ACAATGAAGTTGTATTTCACCCTTTTAGTGTGGTTTGGTTTTGCTAAATGACTCTGATTCCTCAGTTTCCAGGAAGCACAATGTGGCAGTGGAATCTGCCCTCTGCCGGCTTAGAAAGGAAATAAACCCATATGCTTCTGGGCAAAAACCTACAACCTGGGCTGTGGTAAGGAAGAATCGTGTCTGCTGGCAAGTTATTCCATAATTGCCTCTAACAGGGTTTCTTAAACCTTCCATTTGAAGCATCTGTCTGTCATACGGGAATTGGACTTGGATGCACCTCAATTGGATCCAGTATGGCAATTTCTGTGGTTTAAGATTTTGAAATACCTGACCTTCAATATTAATGAAATCTTATGGTTCATGTAGACAAGTGAAGGTAGCTCTAATTGCCTGGTATTCATAAGGATGGTTAGGATGGCTCGAATAAATTATTTTCCAAAATGTGCCACTTTGTCCCTTAACTTACTACCTTGTGTGCATTATTAGTAGGCATTATACCACTGATGATTAGTAACCTCTTGTACTAAGACCTGCAATACGTAATTGCATTTAATGAGTAACGTCATTCTGTGATGTTAGAATGTTCAGCCAGTGGAGTGATCTAATTGGGCACATAATTTTAAATGTAAAAAGACAGTTGCGATCAGGAAGACGTTGGGAAGGTTGTGTGTCATAACTCATCCACTCAAGCTTTATTTCTGTGATGGCTTGATCTTAGAGCTCCTTAATTATTATTTATTTGTAGTTCTATAGTTCCTTGGAGCCTAGTTATGGAACAGGACCCAATTTGGTTGAAACTCTTACCCTTGTATGTAGTGTAAAAATGCAACACTTAGAACCAAGATGAGCACTAAATGTATTGTATGCTAATCTTAGTTCGAGTGCCTGATCTGAGCATGTTTAGAGTGCTCTTCAGACATGAGCTAACTTTGACATCTCTCAAGTAGATAAGCCTTGCTTCCATTTTATAGCTAAGGGAAATCAGGCAGAGGTGAAGTGCCTTGCCCAGCACTACAAGGTGTGAGTGCAGCAGAACCAGGATTAAAACTCAGATGTGCTTTACTCCCAATGCTGTGCTGTTTCCTCCAGATAGTGCTGCCTACCACAGTGCATTATAAAATAGTGTGGTGTACACATGCTTTCTTCCCAAAAGTCTAACTAATTTCTATCCATTGTATAAATCTATACATAAACATTGCAGCTGTCACTAAATAATTTGAATTCCAAAGGAAGAATCCCGCGCTCAGATTCTGTGTATGCACCCTCTAATTTCAGCTTCTAACTAAACTATGCAGCAACTGCTTTTCTTATTTTTTTTCATGTGTGGTAACATAGAGTGTCAAGATCTGTTTCAGTGGAAACCTTAAAGTGGGGAACATTGGTGCCTGGCTTTCTCTTCCCCTTGGGTGAACAGTGAGTACCTTTACAGGGTTTAGAGGTAGAGCTGGCTGGCCATTTTCTCTTCCTCATTTTCTGGAAGCAACATGATAATGAGGCAAATGCAAAAAATTATGAATCCCTCTGAATTCCTCCTAACTGGAATAGCTTTGCTTCATTGTAAGATTTGCTTTATGGCGATGTTAGGAAAGAAAAGAGATCCTCTTGGCCTCTGGAGGGAGCAAGTTGTATGCACCCTGATAGGTGACTGGGATATGGATTTAGTGATGGCTCCCTGTCAGAACTCTAATAAAAACGCGATTTCCTTGATTGTAGGATGCTACTTTCCCATCCCCACAAATCGGGAGGGTGGGCCTGCTTTTGTTTTCTCAGTCCATCTTTAAATAAAAGGAATATTTGAATGGCTGAAAGAGTTTTAAGAGAGGAGTGCTCAGTTGTAAATTAGTGGTGACGAAAAGCATAATGATAGTGCTATCCCTATTCCACAGCCAAAAAATATCAATGTGCATTTCTGTTTTCTCATGTCACTTTAAAAAGCGGCCTTTGTGTGTTTGAGATTTAAATCTTTCTATTTAATTAGTTTTGATCTCCTGTTTCAAAATTGGAAAATGGTTTACAAAATAGAAAAACAGAATAAAAATATTGATTAGCTCTAACTTCCAATGTATAAAGTGTAAAGTGGCAATTTGAAAATAGAGATGTTTTCAAAAGAGAAAGCTGCTACTTTTTTCTGAGCAACCATGTTAAAGGCATCTGGTCAATCACTTTCACTTTCAACCCCTTTCCCTCAAAACCTCATAACTTGTTGAACAATGTAATATAAAATCTAGTTACCAATAATGAAGACATAAGTAGCAGACCACCATTTTTCCCTCGATGCACATACATGACTCCACTTGTTTGTGACAGTTATGTACATGTATCAGTGGGAGAATAAAACCTGCACTTCAACTGTGGGCAGCTAGAGAAACCAGTTGTATATAGCGGGCCTCTTGAACTCAAACTACTTCTTCGAGTAGTGTCCTATGGGTGCTCTACTTCAGGTGTGCATGCACCTCTTGAACCCTTGATTGGAGATTTCAAGCTAGCATTTGGTCTGCACGTGTGCCCTCTACTTCCTCGTGGCAGACCCTGAGGCTATATAGTGGTGCGAAGCTGCCCTCAGTTTCTTCTCTACCACCTTGGTCTGAGCTGGAACCTTACCACATCCACCTAGACCATACTCCGCCTTCTGTTTTTTCTTGCAGTTAGGTAGTTGTAAGTAAGGGCTGGTCTTCACTACAGGGGAGATCGGCGCTGCTGCAGTTGATGCAGCTGGTCTCGATTTAGTGGGTCTAGTGAAGACCCGCTAAATCGACGGCAGAGTGCTCTCCGGTCGACTCTGGTACCCCAGCTCCCCGAGAAGAGTAAGGTAAGTCAACCAGTGAGCGTCTGCAGTTGATGCAGTGCAGCGAATATACGGGGGTAAGCTATTCACATAGCTGGAGTAGCATAACTTAGGTCGACTTACCCTGGTAGTGAAGACAAGCCCTTAGTGTTTAGTATAATTAGTTTTTATTTAGTTGAGAGGATTTTTTTCCCCTCTATTCCCTCCAGGAGAATTGTCTTCTCCTGGCAGGACATTCTTGGCTTGCCAGAGTTCAAACACTGCCTCTCTTCTCGGGAGGCTCTATGGGTAAGCAACAGGCATGCCAAGTGTATCCATTGCCGGGGGATTCCCATGTCTCCGAGAAGTAATTCTTCTGTTTGGTCCTTATGTCCAGGGCAAGGAAGAACAGTGAGATAAAGATCAGACTGTTAGCCATGGAATACACCCTGCAAGCCATGGAATATACCATGGAATACATCCCAAGCCAGATCAGGAGCCCCCCCCCCCCCCCCCCCCACTCCCTCTGGTACATCTGTCCCCAGACAGATCCAGTGCCCCATCAATCTCAGGGCATGGTTCCCCTGAGAAAGGAAAGTCTATGAAACCCACTGGGAAGACTCCAAGAAAGAGGACCACAGACTCACTCTAAAAAGACCACATCCCTGGTGAGGTCCTCGGTCTCTGAAGGTAGCATTGAGTCCTAGGACTCTTCCTCCAGTACCAGCAGGCCTGTGGAGTCCCGGAGCTCCAAGGAGAGGATGCATGGCTCCAATAGGGCACCGATACCCTCCACCAGTAAGGAGAACAAGCACAGAGAACCGTTGAGTTCGGCCTGAAGCATCTTACTCAGCCATTGGTGCTGACACACGCTTCAATCCAGCCATCAGTATTGATGCAAGCTGCTCAGCTGTGCAAGTGGTACCCTCGGTACTGAGCAAACAATGGCATCTGATATCTACAGTGCCTGCAGTATGCCCATCGTCATGGATGCCGTTGGAAATTCCTATACTTGAGGCACCTCTCAATGTTGGAAGAGCCAGAGTCCCCGTTGTTGACAGATACTGAATGTCTTGTTACTGAGACCTCTGTCTCTGAGCAGCCATCCCATGGCCCAGGGTTCTCCTCCATCCTCAATTGCTGCCCGAGGATGTGCAGGAAGAGGATTCATAGTAGGTCTCCTTGGTTCCAGTGAGGGGTTCTCCTACGTAACCTTTTGGGAATCTGCCTTTAGCCAGCCACAGTGAAGACCTTGCGGGTGACCAATGATGATGGAACCAACATTGCTTGCGCCTCCACATATTTGCAGACCCCATAATGGCTGTATTGGGACCTGTGGGCTGCCTACTGGCAGCAATTTAACAGACCACACGTGCCATCCCTCATGGAGACCAGGATTTCACATCCTCCCCCTACCCATCCCACCACCACAGGTGGAAACTTTCAAAGAACAGGAAACTTGGGCAGATGAAGAAGTCACCCCTGAGACTCCGATTTCATCATCACCGGCTGAGATGGTTATGCTTCTACCACCTTCCATGGCTGTTAACTTCAGGCAGTTTCAGGACCTCATTAGAAGGGTAGCAGATACTCTGCAGATCCTGCTGGAGGAGGTCAAGGATCCTCAAAACAAGCTTCTGGATATCTTGCTGTCGGCAACACCCTCCAGAGTGAATCTACCTGTTAATGAGACTCAGGGCCGGCTCTAGGCACCAGCAAAATAAGCTGGTGCTTGGGGCGGCACATTTCTAGGGACGGCATTCTGGCGCTGGCCATGCCGCCCCTAAAAATGTGCCCGGCCGCCCTAGCTCATCTCCGCCTCGCTGGCGCGCGAAATAGCTGATTCGCGCGCTGCTGCTCCCCCCTCCCTCCCAGGCTTGAGAGCCTGTGGGGAGGAGGCAGGGCTGGGGATTTGGGGAAGGGGCGGAGTTGGGGGCGGGGGGGGGAGAGAAAAAAACGGGGGGGGCGGCGCGGCCAAAATTGTTTTTGCTTGGGGCGGCAAAAATCTTAGAGCCGGCCCTGATGAGACTCTCCTAGACCTGACTAAGATGGTGTGGCAAACGCCTGCCATTATTCCACCAATGTGAAATGTGTATACTAATGTGTTCAGCTCTCTCATTGGTCTACCTCCATCTTTCTTGCAGCATGTGTCTCCTCTTCCTGACATCGCAGTCATGGGTATTCACAGGAAATAGATAGATAAAGATAGACAGAGGAGATGTATATTGTTAGTTTTGTGTGAGGACTTTAACTTCCCAGCTCTAATTGGAATACATGGATATTTAGCTAAAATCCTTCACATTTGAGAATGTGTTCCTTGGACAGATACGGGAGTTTATCTGGAACTACAAAGGTTACTCAAATAAAGAAGTCCAACAATTTCTTTAAAGACTAATTTTATTTCTCCCTGTTTATACCCTGTTTCTGAAGAGTAGAGCCAAATTATTGAGAGAGAATGTCAGTTTGGAATTTTGCCTTGGTGTCCACAATTGGAACTGTACTAAGTTTAAGGAAAGCAATCAAAATAATTGAAACTAGGTTCCAATTAATCTACTTAAAACTGATTAAGTTATTTAATTTGATATTTCCCAGACTAGGTAATCACTTTGGGTATGTCTATGCTGCAACTGGGAGGTGTGATTCCCAGCCCAGAAAGACTCTCATTAGCTCAGCTTGAGCTAGCACACAAAAAATCACCATGTGGACGTTGCACCATAGGCTAGCCACCTGAGCTCAGACCCAGGGGGTTGGGAGCTTTGGACTCAGGTGGCTAGCCCAAACTGCCATCAGTGCCAGCTAGTGTAAGTCTGTCTACCCACTCTAGGAATCACTTCCCAGCCACAGTGTAGACATAACCTTTGAGATCTGCAAGTTCAATGGAGACTTCCATGATTGAATAATTCCATCAATAGGCCTAAGTGAAGCCAGTGTAAAAACAAATACTAAAAATTTTGAGGAATTTTGTGACCTCAGAAATGACTCCCCTACTCTGTCCCCAAAGGGCAAGGATTATAAAGATGGAGTAGTGCAGAAATATTTAATGTCTAGAATGTGACTAGGTGGTTTTTGGTCTCTAGAAGAGTTGCTCTTAATAATGTTTTAGGACAGTTGTGCATGAGCCAATGATTACAACTTTAGCCACACTTTCTTAGGGCTGCATCCTCCTTATCACACATCACTACTTTAGGCTCCTGTCTCTTTGGGTAAACAATGTTTGTTGAATTCTCATCCCAGTCACTTTTTTGGGGCTGAACAACTCCAGTTCTAAGCTAATGTAATTGTGTTAGAAGCACTGGAGGGATGTACTCTAATTATTCTTGTTTTAGGGTTGATGAATCATTAACAAACCAGTACTTTGTGTAGAATAGTATTTTTGAATAGATAAGTAAATATGTTTGGACATGGATCAGATTGTCATTAGGTTCCAGCTAGTGATATACCAGGCCACTGTAGAGTGTCTGTGTGTTTTAAGGAAGCTTTTTAAAAAATGTTGTCACGCTACTCTTAAAAAAGTGTATTCCATATCATCCTCACCAGTTTGATATAGCCTGCATATTTATTGTGTAGCAGAAAGTAGCTGGTCCATCTGGGATACAATTAGAAATGTTAAAATGACCGGATTCGTTAGAATTTCTCAAACTTCTTAAAATACACAGCTCAGCCTCATTAATCTGCAGCAATGATAAGACCACCTATTGTGGATTAGGGAACAGGCTCCTCTCCTTGTTGTCTGCCCTATCCCTGTCCCCAAAACAGCATCTGATATTAGCCTCATTTGTCACTTGATAGTACCACCTGACATGCAGCTTCACGCACACAACATAGGATTTCTTGTCTTTTAAGTGGGACTGTGGGGGAGCACTGTGGAAGACTGGCAAGGGACAGGACGTGTTTTGCGGGTTGTGTTCTATTGAGGTTCTAAAACTTCTTAAAATATTCAAATTCATTTTGGAGTGAATTTGACACTGTCAGAATCTCCCCTTAGATGGGGATCTAACTGAAGTCGGTAGAAGTATGAAAGAGAGCTGTCATTTTCCATGATGCTTTCTAGTCACCATATGATGATACGAAGTAAGGCTGAAAGAATCTGCTTTCCAATTAAGCCTTGAAAATACTAAACATTCAGGCTGTTGCATTGTAAATTCAATAATCTTTTTGGTGACATCTTGCAATACTTGGAAACTTACAAATCCAAAACTTTCTAATTGGAATCTGGGTTCTCAGTCCTATTCTCCATCATTAAACTGTCAAAATGACAGAATTCTTTTGGTTAATTATGCAAAATAATATAAATATATTGTAGCAATTTACTTAGCACAATTGCAATGATCAGTTTATAGTACAGTAGAACACCAGAGTTATGAACTGACTGGTCAACCACACACCTCATTTGGAACCAGAAGTACACAATCAGACAGCGCAGCAGCAGAAACCAAACAAAAAACAAACTAACACCAAAAAAACCCAAATAGTGTATAGTAATATTGGGGGTTTATAAACATAAACTACTAAAAAAATAAAGGGTAAGTTTAATTTCTTTTTACAAGGTAAGGAAATTGTTTCTGTGCTTGTTTCATTGAAATTAAGATAGTTCAAAGCAATATTTTTCTTCTGCATAGTAAAGTTTCAAAATTGTATTAAGTTAATGTTTAGTTGTAAACTTTTGAAAAAACACCCATAACATTTTGTTCAGAGTTACAAATGTTTGAGTTATGAACAACCTCCTTTCCTGAGGTGTTCGTTTGAGTAGAACCTCAGAGTGAACCTCTGAGGTTCTACTGTATGTATGAATCTTCCCATTAATTTGTAAGTTTTTATATCTGATCATACTGAAAAATTATTTAACTATTTTAAAGTCTATTGTTTAATTTCAGATTATCCTCTTTCATTGTACTTGCAGGCGGAAACTAGAAACTGGGGCTATGATGCAAATGAAACCACCTTGTGTTGTCTTTTGAGGATTTAATTGTTATTTGATCTGCTAGTGGAACCATTTTAACAAATGATACCTCTGAAAGGAGAGGAAACTTCACATTGTCCTTCTATATAAGCATTTTAAAAAACTATTTTGTATATAATATTGGCAGCCAAGCTGTTCAATACAAAAGAATATTTATCTTCAGTGACCACCATAAGGTATTTGTGATGTATTTTTAGCTCCGTCTCAGTTAAGTTCTCTTCTCTCTCTCCCCTCCCCCCCATAAATAAATAAATAAAGAAAGAGAGACTGAGGTATATAGATTATCTTATCCTGGATGTTCCATTGTCACATTTTATTTGTATGCAATTTGTCTGGCATAGTTTAGTGTGAACCAATGGAGGTGGACTGTAGCCATTAATATAAGATCCTCTGGCTTGTTACTTCTTATGACTTAACTTTATCCAACTCTATAAAATAAAAGGATTTATAGGTTGTGACTCTGCTTCTCTGAAAGCTTAAAGGCAAATAGAAGTATTGAGCTAATTGAGTATATTGAGAGTTGGTGACTGCATCTTTTGTTATCCTTAATTGGCTATTCAGGGAGTGGGAAAGCAAAATTATAGTAATCCAAATTCATCAGAGAATAGGGAGAAAAATCTGAAACGGGAAGATTGGGCAGCAGAGGTTTTTTGCTGTTCTTTAGAGCTGCTTCTTTTGATTAACTTCAATGGCTGTAGTATGATAAAAGGGTAAAGATTAAAAAAAATTGTGCTATTGTACATTGGGATGTTCCAGACAATTGGGTTCAAATATATTTAAGATGTATCTGAATATTGTTCCCAGTATGCATTTGAAACAATAATGTTTACTTAGGAAGCTAAAATTTTGCATGCAGAGATTATTCAGGCTTAGTTTTTTTTAATGTAAAAATTTTGTTTTATTTTTCGAAGGGAGAACTTGGATTCAGACAGAGACCCATTTATGGCAAACTGGATTAAAATGTTATGGCCAAGGAATAGATTCTGAAAGTAAGGTTATAGTGGAAACAATATCTGGAATCTTAGAGGCTGCCTTGAGACAACACTTAAAGTAAACTAAAGTAGAGTTCTCCTAGAATATCCAGAGGGAAGAGGACAAGAAAACATACTGCCTCCTTATAAAATATCTGGAGTTCTTTTTAACTTAGGAAAAGGTTTGTAGTATAACTCATTACATATACATTCTTCTCTAGAAGAGATATTATATTCCATTCTCAGGAAAAGTTGTTTCATTTTAGTTTCAGCTGTCTTGGGCTTGATCTACAGTTTTTGTACAGATTTAACTATTTTGGTTGGAGGGGTGACTTTTTAAACCTAAATCAGAGGTCCCCAAAGTGTGGGGCTCACCCCTCCCCAGGAGGGCATGGAGGACTGTTTGGGGGTGGGGAGGAAGCGCCACCCAGCCCCTCCCTGCCCTCAACTCTCCTCCAATCCAGCCCTCAGCTGCGTCCCTAGCTCCCAGCACCATGCGTGCCTGGCCCTGTCCCAAGCCTCGACCGCTAGCTGCAGCTCCTTTCCCAGCCTGGGGGCAAGGCCAGGAGCAGACCTGCAGCTGACCACAGGCCTGGCTGCTGGCCCCCACCGCAGCCTGGCTGTGGCTCTGATCCCCACCCCAAGCTGCGGCCCCCTTACCTCTGTTCACATTACCACCACCACCCCAGCTGCAGTCCCACTCCCAGCTCCAAGGGGGTGGAGAATGCAAGGACAGAGGTAAGTGGGGGGGTGTGACCCTCAAAAGTTTGGGGGTTCACTGACCTAAATAGTTAAAGCAGTATACCCCCAACTTTGGACTCGATTATACCAGTAGGAAGGTGCCTTATGCAGGTGTAACTTATTCTCCTAACTGTGTCAACACTCGGGGTTTGTACTGTTTTTAACTATACAGGCATAGCTAAGGTGGTACAGTTTTTGTGTTGACAAGCCCTAAGCGTTAGTGCAGACCAGCTTGGGTGTAAATTCTAATGCACACCAGTGTGGCGTGAACATGATTGGTGCATACTAAAAGTTTTCTAGTCTATGTATGTTGACATAGTACTGTTTGAAATGGAACTACATCAGTGCATGCTAGGGAACATTTAGCGTGCATCAACGGGCCAGTTAGTGCACAGCACACTGGTGTGCACTAGAGTTTACATCCAAGCTGGTGGTAGACAAGACCTTGGTATGTTGCAGCATAGCCTCTCTGAAGAATGTCTGAACCAGTGCTGGGGCACTAAAAATGAGTAGTGGTGTTTGAGATTGGAAGAGGAACTGTTGATATCTCCATCACATAACTAGCCAGCATATTGGCCTGAATGTAATAAGGGGTTATTAAAAGACATATGAAGTGAAAAACTTCAAGTTGTTGAATTGGTCAGCTCTCATTTAATAGATTTTGCTTTCATAAAGCGGTTTTTCAGCAGAATTGGGTGTAATTAGGCTAAAATTAACTAGATCAGGAAGTGAGACCACAGAGTATTGCTTTACCATCTGAACTAGTATTTCAGCTTCTTCAAAACTCTAGATTACTTTGAGCTCAAGAGTTTTTCCCTACCCATTTATTATCAGGGTGGAATGGAGGAGGATAGCCTTAGTTTTGGCAATTCCCAGAAAAAGGGAAGCCACTTTGGAAGCTGTCTTAAATTTGTGTTTCTTTATCTTTTGCAATGTGCTCTTCTTTCTATATGCCAATGGAGTCTAGGAATGAGCTCCATTGATCTAGTCACAGCCAATGCATTCTTGCTTTATCACAATATAGGGCAAAAATAGTGTCACTTGGTCACTGTATTTATCTGGCATGATTTGCAAGATAAATTTGATAACTTTTTTTTTTTAAATCAGATTTCAGTATTGGTTGTGAAAGAAATGCAGTAGATGTATTACAGCTACATGTGAGTAAAGCCCTTGATATAATATGTGGTTTGGGTATAATCAGTGTCTCATGAACTGAAAGCCTGTAAGCAAACACACAATAGTAAAGAGCAATGTATTGAGAAGGTGCATTGTGAGGCTATCAGTGTTTGTTAGGTACTCAGATGTTACAGTGGTGGAAGCCGTAGAAGTCTGTAGATTGAGAATGAGAATGTTTTCCAGGAAGTTAATGTGCTTGGGTGGGTTGAAAAGTAGTATTAGTAATTCAGAAGATGAGTTCTTGGATGGGGGTATAACAGTGTTTTTTTTAAAAACCACACAAAATAAACACAAACTATAACTGTAGATGATGCTTGCAGGATATTGAAAATATGCAAGTTTTATAAACTTGTTTTAAAAAATGACTAAGGGTGTGTCTTAGTTGCAGTGTTGGCTTGACTTCACTTCTGAGTTAGCCTAGCTTGAGCGAGAGCAGTCACACTGCAAAATAACACTGAAGCTGCTTTTAAAACTGGCTCCAGAGATGATCCTGTCAATTACAGGCCAGTAAGCCTGACTTCAGTACTGGGCAAACTGGTTGAAACTATAGTAAAGAATAAAATTGTCAGACAAATAGATTAACATAATTTGTTGGGGAAGAGTCAACATGGTTTTTGTAAAGGGAAATCATACCTCACCAATCTACTAGAATTCTTTAAGAGGGTCAAGAAACATGTGGACCAAGGGGGATCCAGTGGATATAGTATACAGTACTTAAATTTTCAGAAAGCCTTTGACAAGGTCCCTCACCAAAGGCTCTTAAGCAAAGTAAGCTGTCATGGGATAAGAGGGAAGGTCCTCTCATGGATTGATAACTGGTTAAAAGATAGGAAACAGAGTAGGAATAAATGGTCAATTTTCAGAATGAAGAGAGGTAAATAGTGGTGTCCCCCAGGGGTCTGTACTTGTCCCAGTCCTTTTCAATACATTCATAAATGATCTAGAAAAGGGGGTAAACAGTGAGGTGGCAAAATTTACAGATGACACAAAGTTGCTCAAGATAGTTAAGACCCAGGCAGACTGTGAAGAGCTACAAAAGGATCTATCAAAACGGGGTGACTGGGCAACAACATGGCAGATGAAATTCAGTGTTGATAAACGCAAAGTAATGCACATTGGAAAGCATAATCCCAACTATACATATAAAATGATGGGCTCTAAATTGGCTGTTACCACTCAAGAAAGAGATCTTGGAGTAATTGTGGATAGTTCTCTGAAAACATCCACTCAGTGAGCAACAGCAGTCAAAAAAGCAAACAGAATGTTGGGAATCATTAAGAATGGGATAGATAAGAAGACCAAAAATAACATTGCCTATATATAAATCCATGGTACGCCCACATCTTGAATACTGCGTGCAGATGTGGTTGCCCCATCTCAAAAAAGATATATTGGAATGAAATTAATAGGCAGCAGGTTTAAAACAAACAGGAAGTATTTCTTCACACAACACACAGTCAACCTGTAAAACTCCTTGCCAGAGGATGTTGTGAAGGCCAAGACTATAACAGGGTTAAAAAAAGAACTAGATAAGTTTATAGAGGATAGGTTCATCAGTGGCTATTAGCCAGGATGGACAGGGGATGGTGTCCCTAGCTAGTTTGTCAGAAGCTGGGAATGGGCGACAGGGGACGGATCACTTGATGATTACCTGTTCTGTTAATTCCCTTGGGCACCTGGCATTGGTCACCTTTGGAAGACAGGATACTAGGCTAGATGGACCTTTGGTCTGACCCAGTATGGCCGTTCCTATGTTCTTATGCCTGTATATGGTTTGTCAGCACCGGAGTCATTATTGTATTAGCAGCACAGGGTAAAGGAGACGCGACTGTATTACTAGCTCAAGCATCAGCAGCATTTGAGCTTTAACCCTTGCTCCCTGACAGGCCAGCTAGCTAAAGTTAAAGCACCACTTAACTTGAGATAGAGTGGTTTGTATGAAAACAGGAGATGATTCAGGGTTATGCTAGAGTTATACCTTAAGCTAACAATGCAGTGATGGAAAGCCAATTAATGGGTCTTGTTTGATAAACCTGGTCCCTTACAGTGCATGTTTGGTCTAGTAAGAACTATGCTTTATTGTGATGTGTGTACATTCTTTGTCTGCCCTAGTCCCTCCAACTACTAATTCCTGGATATTCAAATCCCAACTTGATTCCTAGATGTAAGGATAGTTCTAGATGTATCTAGAATTCCCGTTTGAATCACTGCACTACACAGTGTATTTGCTAAGACCAGTGGCTGAAGTCTTTCTCTAAGAATTCCTTCCTATTTTGTGGCGTAATCACTCAATTTCTAATTGTTCAGCTAATACTTTTCAAGCACTTATAGTTTCAAGACCGTTCTTTGGCAAGCTATGTTACTTGTATGTTGGCAGCATAACCCTGTCACATGCTCTTGATCTCTTTAGAAAGCCATGGTGTGATCTGTTATATGCCTATTGGAACACAACCAAAAGAGACCAGTAAATGAACAGTCATCAATAGACCAATATCCTCAGTGTTCGCTTGATTTAAAAAATAAAACTAACTCTTGTGTGGGGAACAACTGCTTTTGTTTTCTAGAAGAGTTATCTTAATGTAATTTTTTTCAAACAGAGAAATTGTGTCAGTGCATTAGCATGTTGATACATCATTGTTTGCAATGCAAAGAGTAGTTGACTGTTTCTGCACGTAATTTTACAAACTTAAAAAGAAAAGTTGCCTCATGGCTAGTTATTTTGGAATAATCCTGCACCGATTTCCACAAATCCTTTCTCCTTAGTATTGTTAGTAATATGAAGCATAAGGTTCAAGGCATTCATTTACTTTTCTTGTTTTTATGCAGCTTCTTATAATCCCTAGTGCAATTGTCTCTCTTTTATACCATAAATGGTGGGTGAGTTGAACCCTGATTGTCCATTTGAAACCATTATTTTTATCACTTGTGTCTCATGGTCTTTCTAGGGTCAAAAGCCTGATTCTCTTTGCTGCATGGAGATTTTTAGGAAGTTGAAGACTTTTGGGGCCTGATCCTGCAAGCTGATGTACATGAAGCCCCTTGGTCTTCAGTGGGGCTCTGTGCAAGCTTCAAGGGTTCTCGTGGGGGGTGGGGCTTTAAAGTGATCATTTAATAGCCTGTAATTATGCTGGAGGAAAATGACTTCAGAAGTGTTTGTCAGACAGTGACACAAATCTATTCAGCATTTTATAAACATACTTGAAATTAGTTTTTTTTTCCTACAAGGACATTACTGTGTAAATTATATAAACACAGCCAGGGGTGAAGAGCTGAGCAGGAGAGTTAAAAACAGTGAAGTGTTGCAAGATATGCTAGGCTTAGGTATCTTGTAAAAGGAAAAAACTTAATATCGTTACTATATTAGTAAAATTTGGGATGATTCTTCTTTGGTATTGCAGTAGTACCTAGATACCTCAATCAAGATTGAGATTGTTTTGTGTGAGGCATTGCATGTAGCATAAGGAAGAGTTTCTGCCCCAAGTAAGGCACGTGACCGATGCAACAAATGGATGGCGGAACATAGGAGGACAATAATACTATTATGATTAGTACAATAAGCAGCAGACACACAGCATCAGCTGGCCTAGTCATTGTTGAATGTTTTGTAGGCTAAGGTGGAGGCTAACAATGAAGTGAAATGATGTGCTCCCTTTTCTCCTCCAAAATCCATCCTTGCTCAAATAACTCTTTAGCTAATTAACTTCAGGGGTGAAAGATTTGATACTGGAGACTTGGGCCTTTCATATCAAAAGTACTTTGACTCTTACAGAATATAATCAGATTTCACTTGTTCTTATCTGTGTCCCATTTTGAGACATTTGTCAGGGGCATAAAGGAAATGTTAGAAGTTTGTTCAGATCATTCTTATAAAGAAAATAAGTGCTTTAACATGTCCAAATAAAAAAATGTACATTATAAGTTAGTTTATACATACAGTTCAAACACCAAATCAACAGCCGTATTCACACCATGGAATTTTACAATAAAACTTCATCAGTTTTCACATTGGTTCAGTTGAATTTATGGGGCTCATAGTCTAGGCAAGGCTTCGGTGACTTTTATGAATATACCGGTGCAAACTAGTACAGCTTCAAGAACCTCGTCTATCCTATAGTTCCCACTGGTTCATCTGAACTTGTGTTGGAACAAGGGGAAGTATGACTTCTACAGAATTCTCTAGTGTAGACAAGCAAGTATGTTCAACACTTTAAACTGTGTATTGTAAACCGAACTGACTAAGGCGGAAGGGTGGCCTTGAGGCTGAGGCATTGGACTGGGTCTCAAGTGATCTGGTTCCATTCCTGCCTCTGCCACAGACTTCCTGTGTGACTTTTGGATAAATCACTTAATCTCTCTGCTTTAATTCCCCATCTATAAAATGGGGATGAGGTAAGGATCGTTTCCTGTTATGTCTGTTTAGTTGGAATGGTCATCCGGGCTGATGTGTTTGTATAGTGCCTAGCATAATGAGTCCTCTGATCTGGGTTGAGGTCTTTTAAAAAAAAATTTAAAATATTAAAAGTTTGCTGTGGTAGCATCCGGAAAGCAAAACTTGGTACAACTGGAGCCTTTACTTGAGAGGTCTTGTAGCAGGAATTTTGCTGGTCCAGAAAGTCCATGGAAGTTCTGGGTGGGAAGCTTGCACTCTATTTAGCTGTAGCCAGCACTTCCAGTGTGTCACTCACATAACAGAGAGATTCGCCAAATTCATCCCAAAAGGCAGCATTGGTGCAATGCTCTGCATATTTAGTATTCTTTGCACTCACCGTATCTGAAAGTCTATAACATTACATGTAATAAACATGTATTGTTACTTGTAATGGGCCCAAATTAATCCCTGGTATAACACCACCGTATTCATTTGAGCGGCATTAGGGATGAACTAGGCTCAGTGTTCAGGAGCAAAATATATTGCATGTTAAATAAGGATGGGTTTGGCTATTAAAAGAAAATAGTTATGATGTGCATTCACTTGATGGGAGATGATTTTGCATTAAGCGTCTAATTTACAGACTGAGTGCTTTTTCCTTTTTTAAGAACTGTTGACTCCAGCAACTGATTGCAGAATAAATAATCCAATTTAATTAGTGATTCCATCAGTAACTGTAGATAGAATATTAGTATTTATCAATATTTTGTAAATTAAGGTTTATTTGTGTATTACTCACAATGATCAATTAACTGCTGCTGCCTCTGACCCTTCTGTAAACAGGTGTGGTTTCCACCCACCTCTGAATAAATCACATGCACATTTTGTATAGTCCAGCTTAGCCCTTTTCTGAGATTTGACTTTGTGTAACACTACACTCAAACAAAGCCAGAGCTGTCTCCCCAAGGTTTTACTGCATGAGCTCTTTGACCCAGACCCTTGTTTCCTCGTGCCAAGAGAGTTACAACAAAATCCACCTGCTTGTATGACTCAGTAGTAACTATGCTGTGCTCCAGTGCAGGTTCAAACAAACCGAACATGGGTCAACACAGGAGCCCTGCCTCTCTATACAGGGTTTTAGATGTTCAAACACTGTTGCACCTGTCTGTGCAAATAACATGCTGCTTCTGTTCTAGGACATCTTATGTATCAAACAACCGAGTTCACATTTGTCTTTGCATATAAAGCAAGAGACTCAGGCTGTCATAACTGAATATAAGACACTAACAGTTTTCAGTTACACCCATGTAACAAACTCTTTAAAAAATCAAAATAGATGTTTGTAATTTTATTGTAAGATGTATTTGTGGAAATTATCTTCCATTAACAATTTAGCATTCTGTCCGCTACTGGTGACGCAACAATGCTGTCGACTATCTTAAGTGTAACTCTTTCCCTTCCACATTAGCTTTAACTTCTGGCTAAAACCTTTTGAGTCTCCCACACGTCTCCTGTTGCTCCTTCTAAGAAGCCTAGGAATTATCATAGTGACTATATATATTTTATTAACTATAAATATTTTAAATTTATCTTGTATAATACAATTATGGATATTCATTATATAAACATCTAGGCTCTTGCTATCCATAAGTTATGGCATTGTGTTTCACAGGTTAAAAATATACTTCTACATAACATTTAATCAGTTTGAAATTTTGCTGTGTAATTTGCCCCATTGTTATATTATGAGAGGGTAAATAAGCATCTTCTGTATACCTTACAGTATTATGTATACTTCTATTTCTGTCTTCTCTCCAAACAATCCCAAGTAAATGCCAACACACAGTCACAGCTTAGACAAGACACCTGAAGAGATCATCAGGACTATTTCCTTCTCCACTAATTTTTTTCCCCTCCCCCCCCCCCCCCCCCCCCAAATCATTCCATTCCAGATTACAAGCATTTCACCGGGGATATGGTGGAAATTCTGCAGCCTCCTGGGTGCGTTGAATTTAGTTTGATTAAAAGTTCAAGTAGCTCTTAACTACTTCAGTCTCAAGTATCTTCAAATTCTTGCTCTGTGGTTTCTTTTTTGTGCCATTAAGAACCACATTTAATTTCTTAAAACAGCAAATACATGTTTAATATCCTCAACTTCATTTAAAACAAATTTCTTTACAGTTCTGCTGTGGATGTTGAAACTTTATGTGCAACTGTAGATACATGGTGTGCATATATCTCTTGAATTTTCGATTAATTCTCCAAGTGATTTAAACACTAGTACTCTAAGAGGAGAGAGATATGAGGGCAAAGACCACTTCTAACTCGTCCCTTTCTGATTGGTGTTGCATGTGCTGGGGATTGGAAAACTGCAGAAAGAGAACAGTCGCATGTAGTCCTGTCCCTTGGGGTGCAAATATTAGACCTCAAAGGGACTTTGATGTCTGTTTTTCCTTTAGTACATCATGGACTCGTCATTGACAGAACAAGCAAACCCCGCTATAGAAATCAAGTAAGGACTCTTGAAAAGGGGAAAGAGCCAAAGCGCTCATGAAAAGCTTATGTAGGTCTTCTGGCAAATCATAGTCATTATGGCAAACTTCTGGCTGCCATCCTTTCTTCCTTCTTAATTAAACGTTTCCTCTCTCTTCCCTAGAAGCCCTCTATCCCCAAGAGGTGGCTGTGTGGGCAGAAGGAGCAGTCAGCAGTAGCTGTAGCAGGAGCACTTCTTTCCTTCATGGACATGCTTGGTGAGCAGCTCCACCACCAGTCATATGGCAGGCCAGGGAAGCAATCGCTCTCAATCGCTAATGTTACTCTTTTAGATAGCGGCTAACTCTGTCCTGAGGGAGGGAATGAAATGTCTAAATCCTGTACACGAACACAGTTAATTTAAAAATACTAATCTAATTGCTAGATTGCCCAAAAGAAAATGTTTTATTCACTTGTCCTGTTCATTATCTAAAAGTCTGAGAACTGGTCAAAAAGAGAAGCAAGTGTAATCATTCTGGCTACAAAATGTATCTAAGCTGTAAGAACCAGAAATCTTCATGTCAAAAATGACTAGGATACCCAAACTACATGTTTTTACATCTTTTGGTTATGCAGTATATTTATCATAGTTTAAATGTAATTTGCATAACCTTGGGAGCGTACAAATCAAAAGGAACTAAGCCTGCTAAACAGTTACTTCAGCTGTAATAAGCCACATTTGTGTGTGTATATTGGTGTAGGAAGAGAGATGGGAAAATTTTCCCAATATGCAGTTCCATGACTACTTCCTCTGTTCTATTCTTTTGAACACATTTACTTTTCTAGTGTTTAGCTTAAGTATTGAGTCTTCTTTTCAGCTAAAAGCGTGCATCGAAAATGAACTATTAAATCTTTGTGAAATTGGTTTACATTTTTACTAATTCCATTCTTAGGATATGTTTCATCATAAAAAGGTGCAGTGACTATAACATTATAGCCTGCAGAAGAGAAGAATGAGGGGGGATTTGATAGCTGCTTTCAACTACCTAAAAGGGGGTTCCAAAGAGGATGGATCTAGACTGTTCTCAGTGGTAGAAGATGACAGAACAAGGAGTAATGGTCTCAAGTTGCAGAGGGGGAGGTTTAGGTTGGATATTAGGAAAAACTTTTTCACTAGTAGGGTGGTGAAGCACTGGAATGGGTTACCTAGGCAGGTGGTGGAATCTCCTTCCTTAGAGGTTTTTAAGGTCAGGCTTGACAAAGCCCTGGCTGGGATGATTTAGCTGGGTTTGGTCCTGCTTTGAGCAGGGGGTTGGACTAGATGACCTCCGGAGGTCCCTTCCAACCCTGAGATTCTATGATAGCAGTGAATACTGTGCAATCTAAATATCGTAAGTCCTCTGTGAGAAACCTAATATAATGAAATGAAACTCTTACTCTATATTTACCATGTAGCTGTCGAGCCCTCCCATTAAAAGGGAAGTGTGGTCTTTAAGTACTTGAATTTAGAACTTTCTAAGTACTTTGTGTATTAAACAACTTTTTTAAAGAAGGAAGTTTGTATAAGAGAGAGATCGTATGTTAATAACTTTTATCCTACTGTAAACATGGCCATAGATGGGGCCAAACAGCTTGTATTTGGAGAGAAGATAGTAAGATTAGAGGAAGCCACTGATGACATACCCAGTGATTTTTTTATTATTATTTTTTTTTTAAGTTGCAGGACTTTGGGTAGACTGGAAATGGGAAAGATTGGGGCTGGGGAAGGAAGCAAGTGGTGACCAAGGAATAGACCAGGGTTGAAGGACCTGGATGAAGAGAAAAGGCATGCTTTAGATGTGGTACTGAGTATCTGTTGACAACACTAAATGTGCTAATATCACTAATGGCTTGCCATCTGTGATACCTTTTTAATGAAGTCACTAATTACATTACCCAGGAATGTTACAATTGTTGATACCTTGGCTCGGTATTAAAACTGCTTATTGTGACTGTCTGCATAAACTCTGACATGAATACTTTCTGTAACATTCTGATGGGTGAAGAACCGGAAATATGAGCTGTAACTTTATATATCAGTAGACTTGAAGGATTAGCAGATGTTTGTGACCCTGAAGACACTTGAGTGACACTTCTGTTATCTATTATGCCATTTTACATTTGGCTCTTAGACTGTAAGTTCCTTGTGGAAGGGGTGTCGTCTGTACTGCAGCTAGCACAGTAGGGCCCATCCTTGTCATTAGGAGCAACCACAATATAAACATTGAATTTATTAAGAAATGGTTTCTTGCTGAAATTGGTAAATCTTAATTTGGCCACTGTATCAGCTTCCCCAGACCTTTTCAATCCTCTAACTTGTTCTTACCCCAATAGATGCCTTAATGTGATTGTAAATCTAGTGCTCACAAAGCTGATGGAACCAGCCTTTGAGCCCTTAGCCACTTTTGATTGCCTTATTTACTGGCAATAACAATATCAAGAAGAGTTAGTGAACCATTGGCCCTGGTGGCTGATCTTCCTTACGCTATTTCATTTGGTTAGGAGACTGAGTAGAATTCCAGGCCCATTGAAATCAATGGGAGTTTTGCCTTGATTTCAGTGGAACTGAGAATTTCACCCTGTGCCCACATCCGAAATTCTTACCTGAGGTAGACTCTGACTTCAACTTGAACCAGATTCTCAGTTTGCCAGCCTTCTTCCCTAAATTACACTCATCACTGGAAAAGGATAATGGAGTTTGAGATGTTAGGGAGGAAAACAGAGTCAGTGGGGCCCTGAACCCTTAAATACTATCAGACCTGAGTGCTCACCACTGTGAGAACTTACCTGTGGCCCCAATGGCTAGAGGTTTGTAGTGTTACATGGATCAAAAATTCTTTCAAAGAATATAACGATCTGAAGTACTTCCATGAAAACTTTCTCTTATTCCTAGGTACAGCATCATAGACTAGATATTTTTTCTTCAGTGTATAATACTGGATCACTACAAGTTTAGATACTGTAGTTCTAAGGTTATCTTCCAATCTGGGTGTCCCATTGTCCTGTGCTGTTGTGCTGCTTGGCTGGCTTAAACTGCTGTTTGTAAAAGGCCCGAGGGTGAGTCTGTTTGTAATACAAGCAGTGCACAAAATATGAGCTTAGTGGTCTGACCACAGTGGTCTGTAACCTGGGAAAGAGAGCCCATGGGTTTGAAGATTATGGGTGGAATTTTTCAAAAGTACCTGTGTGATCTAGGCACACGTGTCAATAGAGCTTTTGCTCCTGAGTCACTTCATTTGCGTTTAAAATTCTCACCCTATATGTCTTATTGAAAATACTTAAATATATTTATCATTGTGTTTTTGAACAGGTACTAATTGATTGCAGACAAACTTCAGTGGACAGGAAAGATTGCACTGTTGATAGTTTGGGTTTTTTTCTCCTGAAGCACTTTTAAAATTTCACCAGAAGAGGGCGACTTCCTCTCTTATGACACAGGACATTGACCTTTTAATGCAGATTTCATTGTATAACTACTTAAAAACAATAGTCTCATGTTTTCTAAAACATTTTAAAAAGGGGAAAAAATATACTTTACCTATAGCACAGCATTGACATAAGTTGTAGCAGCTCTGGAAATTGAATGATTCTGTTACTTAAAAATCTGTTTTAAGTGAGAAGTAAAAGTAGTTCATGAAGAGAAAAGGTATATTCTGTACAGCATATTAAGGTGTTCATAGCAGCATGCAATCCTCATTTCTTTAATTCGGCATGCTTTTTAAAGGTTTGAAAAAGGGGTTGCTGCATAGTGGGTTATCTTATTTACTTGGTACTGTTTTAACCACAAAAGTTGTAAGGCACAGGAAATAGCTTTATAGTTCCTTCCTCCCACAAGTCATAATTCAGTTGTGGACATCAGGATGTTTTTCTTGGCTTATCTCTTTCTGTACAATTTGCCTTGCACATCTGCCACATAAATTATGAAACTGTTAACTTGAAAAGTTGAAAATGCTATTCAGACCCTTACTGTGCTATCATTGGTCAAAAAACTCAAATGATTGAGAGTTCCAGAGAGAGAATTCTTATCATATCCAGTATTTATATACAACATTGCCTGCTGTTGTCATCTGTGGCACCAATTCAGATATTTTTTTGGGAGGGGAGAAAATTCTGGTTCTCCCTCCGCCCCACAGCCCGGACCCTGTTCTGATCTCTGCTCTTCCACCCTCTTCCTGCAGGGACCTGGGATCTCCCTTGGCTGGCAAGTCTCCCCTCTTCCCCACACAATGCATGAGCAGGTGCCACAATTTGTTGAGTATTTGCCGGACTCCCCCACGCTGTGCCGTATGCTAACAGACTTCCTGTGTGCCAACTCACAACACCACTTGCTAAAATTTGGCTCAGCTGCCCCTCTCTATGGAGGGTCTGATGGGTCAGATTTCAGTGGCACTGCAACCATGTAGCCTGAGCAGTGCTCCAGACAACTCTGACAGAAGCTGTACTGATTTAGTACTGGGATCACTGCTTAAAAGTGTTTGGGCCATATCCCTCCCTGGTTCTACAGCCTATGGAACTTTGAGCAAGTGCAAAACCCTTGTGAGAGAGGGAGCCCTTCATGCCCCCTCCCACTCCAACTCCTCGTAATTGTGCCACTGGTCATCATTCTTGTGGTGTTTTAAACTGCTGTTCAAAAGTAGGTAATTTCAAATGGCCAGGTAGCACTTGACCTAAGATATTTTGAGAGGCATTTCAGAATAAGGGTGCCCATCTTTTTCTCAGCTGAATTTGGACTGCTGGTGTCATAGTTGGCATCCATATGTTGCATCTGTAAGATCTTAAACCAAGACTGCACATTTCATAACAATACTGACACAACTGACAGAAACTAAATGAAAATGACATGAGCTGGCTAGTTGAGAATAAGTGGGGAGTTGCTGGCTGGTAGGATGGTCACTAACCTATGTTGGATTGATGAAGACAACTTAATTTTTTTTAAAAATGCACTGTTAAGATTTATTCCAGGTACAATTGACTTCCCTTCCTCTGCAATAGTCAATTGTACCTAGTCAGTAAGCTTGAGTTACTTTGATACTTGAATTTCTGTAGGTGTGGTTGGGAGAGCAGACAGTCAAGTAAGCGTGTGACCTCCCGCTCCCATCTGTGAACAAAGCTACTTGGTGCATTAAGCTTTCTAAGACAGTGACACATACTGTAACAGGTTAAGCCAATGAAATCCTAAGGCAGTAATGCACCTTTACTTCTGCGCTCTGATGTATTCTTTTTAAAACCTTTAAGTCCTGTTCCTTGTATATTTCTGAAACAGGCGCTTGTTTTGGATGGGTAATCAACTCTGTTTCCTCAGAGTCTGGAACAAGTGATGCCATGATAATCTGCTAACAGAAGTAGATGAATAGAGCTGTATGATCAAACTTTTCCTCTTCTGGGATGTTAATATTTCTCACATGTCGTGCTGGCCCCTAGTGGCTGATGAGCAGTGCTGGGGTTCAGGAGCTCAGGTTTCTCATGTTACGGTTTAAATGCTCTATTGAAAATATTTCAGGCACAGCTGGCTAAGTATTAGGTACATTATTTTAATAATAAATTAATGCTTCTGGAAAACTGATTGTAAACTCTATGTAGATGGACTAAACAGGTTAAGAGCGGCTTAGGTAGGAATGTGGGAAAATATCTTCTATATGAGCAAGTTGGAAATTTTGTATGTTATGTGACATTAACAGTAGAGGCCAACTTCTGAGCCCAATAATAAGACTGGGTTGTTAATATTGAAGGAAAACCTTTAACTTTTTTAAAATGCATCTATTTTCCTCCTACAATACGTGACTAAGGATCCTTTAATTAGCAATCTAGGTACTAAAGATACTTTATCCACTCAGATGTTTAGACATAGCACTTCTGTTCTATCTCTTGATGATGACCCTGTTAAATGGTAGAGAAAATTTCTCTGACTTCTTTTTAAACACAAGGTCTACTGGATAACTGCCACTTCATTGCAAGAATAGTATTAATGTGAGCTGCTTTGTCCGCTGTTACGGTGATGTGATAAATGTTCACCCTGGTGATATAGTGTGTAAAAGAGGTTATTTTACTCTACAAGTGTGGATGTTACTATCTTTGACTTCTAAAGGTTGTGTAGTATAACCTCACCTTTTAAATAAACCTCCTCATTTTACCTATTATGCAATTTTTAGCCCCTAGCTGTGCTGCTTGTGTGAAGTCAGGGGACAGGTCACTGCTCTGCTGTCTGAGCAAAGCTCATCAGAGAGGCACCAAAGAGCTGGCTGAACTGTTAAACTGGATGTCTGTCTCTTACCACAAGCAAAGTCCCATCTCCTCCAGCTTGGGTGTTGAGAGCGGATCCCAATAATATGCACTAAAGTGGTTAGTAGTTAAATTGGTTGGAGAGATGGTCTCCAGCACTCATATTCCTAGATTGAACACAAAGCTCAGTCTGAGTCTGCTTATGTTCCTGGAAACTCCCAAGTCCACACTGGACGTGCTCAGAGGTTAACCTCTGGAGTTAGTTATTACTAGCATGATGCTATATGGATAAACACTCCTGTGCTTTTGTGTGTACCCCACCTCAAGAGTCTTGATTCTCTGGTTGAGAGAGCTGTGCAGGAGGGAGAGTGGAACCAACTACTTGCTTATTGAGCCAGATACAATGTTGTCTTTACCCCTGTTGTAAAATGGATTTTTTTTTTGCATATCCATTTTCAGATGGCCATTGACCTCTTATGGTTGACAAGTAACTAAATAGATATGGCCAGTCTGAAAAATACAACAGACAGTTGGTCACATATTTTTATTTGGTTTTATGGGTGCAGGGCTTGAGGCTGCTAAAAACACCATTTATTGATGTAGAAGAAGAGAGCACTAGATTGTTAGCAACTCTGAATACATAGCCATGTTTTCATGGCCGCAATCAAAGGTTTTATTTTATTCTCAGCTTAATAAGAAAACTCCGTTTGAAGTGGTCAAGTAGAAGGCATTGGGGGAACTGCTTCATAAAAAGGGAATAAGCCACTAACAGAGTTAGACTTGATGAAAGCTGAAGTGTTCACATCTCAAAATTGTTAAAAGGTATGACTGTTCAGCAGATGGTAATTATAGATGGAGGATAGGACTATTAGGTATATACTCTGATAGCTCTTATAGAAATAACTTCAATTATTAAAAAAATAACCAGATTACTTATCTCTTGCAAATTTTTCTCCCTATACTAAGTAATGTTTTACAGTAATAGAGCTTTTGTTGCCCAGTACCCAACCTAACAGTCTTTATCAAAGGAGTAATTCTTGGGAAGGAATGATTCCAAATGTGGGTTGTTGGGTTGTTTTTCTTATTTTACTGAATAAACACCAAATAAAAAATGAAAATGGTGTTGGTATTAAAGCTTTCTATAATATATAACTATATATATAACTATATATATATATCAGCTTTACTCTTCATATGGAGATATTTGAGGAATGATCTTTCATTGCAAATTGTTAATGGTGGTAAAAAAGCAGAAAGTTTCTCATTTCAGCTTTTTGTATTTTAGTGTTCCCAGTTGTAAAATTAAAAAAGGGAAAACAGAAGGTGCATAATCCAGGAGGTCCTTGGAGTAATAGTTAAAGGCATAATATTATGCACATAGGAGTTCATGTATACATGATATCATAATTGGTTTGAAATATGCATTTAAAAAATTTAACTGGGTAGCCAGGTTCTCTTTTCTCGCTGCTTGCTCCCTCAGCACAGTGGGTAGCTTCCCAAAGGTTTGAGAAATGTTTCTAATTAGTCTTGCCCTGTCCAATCCAATACCTTTTTCCATCACTATAAAGAAACTATTATAATATTCCCTTTCACTATGACTTCAATTTATTTTAGTTCTCACTAGTTTTGACTTAGCATTTAACAAAGCCAGTGCAGACCTCATGTCCAGAATTGTGCCTGTGCCCTCGCTGACACCACCTACATCAATAGGCGTCCTAATTCTCATAGCTCTTTAAATGGAGTGGCCTGACTCTTACCCCAGGCTGCACTCAAGGTTTTTCAGTTGTGCAAAATACTGATTTGAATAACTCTTGTTATGCTGCTTGGTCTCTTAACTAGTGTTAAGTGGGTTCTATTCTAAATGTGTGTGGATATGTTTTACACTTTCCCATTACACTTCTTAGCATGTGAATTTTTCTTTTCTCACACCCCTTTTGATTGGCTCATATTTGGATTCCTTTCCTAATATCAACTCTTCTAGCTACTTTGAAGTAATCGTCAGTGCTACACTGGGGATTGAATTAAGGGAATACTTTACTAGTGTCGCTTACATGGAAGCATGGTTTTATTCAGCACAGTGATTCTCTCTGTGGCAAGAACTGTATTTGCAAACTCCAGTAAATACTGATTAAAGTGTGCTGCAATAGTTAGTTTTTATACACTTCAAATTTTGTATACTAATACTTGTAAAGCAGTATTCCTTGATACTTTAGGGATCTTTCACAGTTTGGGTTTGGATCTGAGGTGTTGAGGGAATCACTTGGACATTTCTGAATCCAGAAACTTCTGTTATCATTAGAGGATTGTTGTGCTCATTGATTGTTGTGCACATTGAAGGGCTGAAATGTCATTTTCTAGTGAGCCAGATATTTGTAATACTTCGAAAGAGCATTGCTTCCCAAAATCTAGAGCTGGATGGTAAACCTCCCTTAGGAAGTTCCAGTTTGGGTACAAGTACAGCATAAGAATCTGTGGAGGGTGTCCTGTGATCCAGAATAATGAAAACCACATGATTGATTATCAAGGTTTCACCTCACAACATTGCAAGTATTATTTAAAACTCTTTTCCCTAATGTTTTGGCTGAAAACACAAAATAGAACAGATTTTTCCTGGCATTAAAGTGATTTTTTAGCCTAAGGGAACTTTCCTTTTCAGTGTTTATTTTATGGGTGTTTTATGGTAAAACACTTTGATGAGAAGTTGATACTTTCTGGAGAGCATAATACACTTCACCCTCATTAATACGCTGTTCTTCAGAGCTGAGGAGCATTATAGAGATTTGATTATTCATTATGGGGTTCAGTGTTGTGAAGAGCCATAGTACAGTAGCCTAAAATATTACTGTTATCACAGCCACATAATGTATTGAAATCAAGCACTTAGAAAACTCATGTGCACAACATACTTATCACTTACTTGTGTACACAGTGTTTCTTGTGCCTACTTTGTTCCTGCGTTGTGCTCAGCATGGTGAGAAATGATCTCCTTATGCTTTTTGTATTTAGTCATGTGAAGTACACTCCTTCAGAAAATTGTAACACATGTAAATCTTTACTTGCAAATAAACTACATTTCATTTGTATGCTTTAAGAAATCCATGTTTGTCTTCGGAAGAGCATTTCAGATTTCTTCCCTCATTTTATTCCTGAAAGCTGATGTGATTTATGAGTGTTCTATAGTATGAGTGGGAACGGATAGCTAATTTGTAAATATTCTGCACAACAAATTTTGGATGGAGCTTATTGTTTTTTGGCTTTTTGTTATCTTTGTAGGAATGGTTACAGAACTGACTTTTCTCTCCCACATCACCTTTCCCCCTTCTCCCCCACAAAAAAAGACAAGCAGCAGGAAATCTAATGAAGCACATACAATATTTCTCTCCAACTCGTTTTCCCTATTTCTGTTTTTAACTCATTTTAAAGGATGACACTTGGGCCTTGATGAGAGCCGCATCACAAATATTCTAGATCTCAGGAAACCATAACTCAGAAAGAAATTTGGAATATTTTTTAAGTTGCTGTATAGTTCTTTCAAAGATTCTCTTTCCTTTTCAGAAGCACATAAAACTTTAGGTAAACTGGGTATGTTTAATCACAATAAAGGCATCTCTCTTTTTGAGTTTATCTGGTTGAGGAATATTTAATCTTTGTTAATAGGTTGATCCACATTGAGACAAGCCAAATATTTTTAAATAATGAGGTGTACTGGCATTCCCACTGCCAAAGAATTTGAGAGCATCACTTGAGCTACCTTTTTAAAATTGTTGTAAATGTGTAGCTTTTTGTATTTATAAACTTAACCCATCTGTTCCTGAGATTTTAAAATAAAGAACACCCCACTGACCACGGCTTTTTTTACTGAACCCATTTATTTGTTGCCAGTGCCTCTTTCTGGCTAGAAATAAAATAACCAAAGCTATACTGACATCACTGATTTTGAAAAAAGGTGCTGGCACAGGAAATGAAAAAAAAATTAAAATGTATCAGTGGGAGCTGACACGTCTGTAAGATTAAAAAGACAATTATAAGAAAGCGAACATGTAAGCATGTACCATGTAAGCAGAATGGAATGTGGCAAAGGTTTTGTAATCATTAATGTCCATTTATTTTTTCCATATGCCGTACTTTTAACCTAATTGCTAAATCTACTTTTTCCGTTTATTTAACATCTCTATCCATGTCAAAACTGGCTTGTTATAAGATTTCAATTGTGAAGGCTTTAAATTAATGAGTTGGTGTAAATCCAAAGGGAATCTTCGAGATTAAAAGCATTCAGTACTAGGATTCCTTCTGTTATTCTTAACTATTGTATAACCATTTGTTTGCAAAGCAATCTGGCCATGAAGTCCAGCACGATTCCCTGGAAGCTGCCCAGTATAAACTAATCAGAGAGCCCCCCCTGGCGTCTGAAAGTGTCCTCGGATATTAAATTTATATCAATCACAGGAAGTCTTGGCAATCAAACTAGTCACTTTTTCCCTTCACATCTGGACATAAATTATTTTTTGCAGCAAAGGTCACAGGAATCATGGGTAGGGCATGGAATGAGGGCCATAGAAAACATGGGAAAGGAAGAATAAAACTATATTTCCACCTTTTTAGAAATAGCTATTTTTAAAAGACCTGGAACAAAGCCAAACTATACAACTTTTTTAAGTTTACATTTGTTTCTGAATTAACTGTGGCTTAAAGTTTTTTTGTTTTGGAACGTTTTGTGCCATGAGATCTCATCTTGGCATTTGAGAGCTTTCTACAATTTGCTGAGAACAATAACTGTACTGCAGGATGGTTTTAGAAATGGAGCATGTCTTCCTATTTTAGTGGGTTTTAACTGCACTTTTCCACCCCGTTGCTTACTTTCCCCCCAGTACTGTGTTAGCCCTGTACTTTGAGAAACTATTTAGTTGATGCTGGTATTTTTACTGTACGTTTCTTTTTTATGTGATTTTTTTTTTTTCAATCTCAAACTTTACTTGAAATATAGAGGAAATTCCTTTTTATATTCCCCCTCCCCATTCATCCCTTCAAACAAGAGCTTGGGGAGGTTTTATAGAAACAAACAGAACCTTTCCCTTTTGACCCACAAGTTTTCCTTACATAGGACAAGAAAACTAGTGTGCTGAAAGCTGCAATGCTTCTGAAGCCTGTAGTTAAATAAATAAATGAAAAGGTTCCATATGCATGAGAATTGAAAATGGTACTAGCTTACATCTGGATGTCTACAGCAAACAAAACAGCAGAAAAAGAAGTTTGTAGGTTTTTTAATAGTTTTTTACGGTGACTTTATGCAACCCTAATTGCTATTGTTCATACCTATTGCTGAGTTTGGACATGCTTTCTTATACAGATCATAGTCTATTGGCTTGCTGATTACTTATTCAGCCATGTAAGTTATGATTTCGTTAGACGCAGTCAAATAAAATTGTTTTTCAGAATCTGATTGCAAGAATTCTAATGCTGAGAATCCCTGATTAAGTCTAGGAGTTGTACCTCTGGTTTTATTATCCTCTGTTTCCTTTTCTGGCTCTTAAAAGAACTTTTTTTGTTTCTCCTTTCTCTTTTGCTTTACACTCCCAGTTCCATCATCCTTCTGCACGGAGGGTTGGATAGGTGTCACTTTAAAACCTATTCATGCTTCTCCCTAAACACCCAGACGGGTGATTGTAAAGCAGTGTTTTTGTTGCCCCTTCCGGATTCAGAGAACAAAGGAAGGTGATGAAATATTGAACCCAGCCTCCACCATAGCATTACTAGTAGGCCACTGGACCAGTTCAGCCTTTCATTCCAGTTGGTTTACAAGACATTCTATGGACTCCAAGTTGAACACAATCATGTTGCTGCACCTTCTTTCAGGTTCTGAAACAAGTTGTATAGTTATGTATTTAACAGTTTTTTTTCTAAACTTTGTAGTATAAGGGGTATGAACATAACCATTGCAAATCTATTTTAAATACACTAGAGAGTGTGAGAAAATTATACAAGTAGGCAGAGTATAGGTAATGGTGTATCTTTTAGTTGTGCAATGTTTTTCTGATGTACATGTGCATATGCACAATTATTCTATTTTCCCACTGGCACAATATCTGAAAAAATACATCTTTAAGTGTTTCAGTTGGAGCTCTTTTCACATGAATACAGTTGTTAAGGAATAAATGCATTGAGCCCCTCTTTTGTTAAGGTTAAGGCAGATCATCTTGCTTTCAGATATATTAGGACTTTTTTTTGTAAGAAAGCATTAAAAATTAGGCTTGTAATTAAACGTTAACATTTTTTGCAACAGCTATTCGTTAAAAAGGCAGATTCTTTGACTCTTTTAGAGATGATACTGAAACATCTTATTTCCTCTTTCCATATTGCATTTTTGCAAGAACTCCCGTAGAGGGTCCTTGAACTCTTGATATTGTTTTCATTCCTTTAATCGGCATACAGGGAGCCCTGTAGCTTCTCTCCCTTTCTCCTTCCCATTTTCCCTTAATTAAAACTGTTCAAGCTAAAAAACAGACTTCCCTGTGAATTTCTCATCTCACTTCTTTCCAACTTCTCCTATCTGTGTAATTTTGCTAGCACCTGCTGGGATACTGACATTGTTTGGATTTCATTATAATGCACATGGTTTGAAAAAATACACATCCACTTCTGTTCATTGAGTTATAGAAGTACTGGCAAATAATTGTGCAACATGTAAGCCTGCAAGCAAGCCAGATCTAGCTGGGGAAACTACCAATTTAGACTCTAGTGGATGTTTCAGGTTTAAGTTGACCAAAAGCCATTTTTACTGGACTGATTCCAACTCTTTTGTAATCCCTAGTCTCTCATCTGTATTCTTGAAGACTAATGGAATAGTAAAAACCTTCTTAAAGATAACTTAAATGTGTTGTATAATGTCCTCAGGGTAGCTTCTGCACTAAAGATGTTTTCTTTCCCACCCTGTAGAGGTATCTCATTAAGGTACCCACTAGTGTCATTATTAAGTTTTCATGTGTTTCTCAGTTTGATGCTAATCTTCATGTGTGTGTTAATTTTTTTTCCTTTGCAGCACCAATGTGGTTATGAATTATTCAGACATCGAGTCTAAGGTTCGAGAAGCAACCAATGATGATCCATGGGGACCTTCAGGGCAGCTCATGGGAGAGATTGCCAAGTAAGTGATAATTTGACTCAGCGGTGAAGAAAAAGATGCATCTTTATAAAGAAATGTAAAATTTGCTGCCAAAGCAACAGGGATGCCAGGTTGATAGAGAGGAGCTGACAAATAATTGTAACTTAAATTTTAAGATTATATGCTGGGGGAAAAAATCAGAAGAATCACTGAATCAAAAACATGTCACAGTATACATGCAGTGTAATTTTTTAAAAATTCTTGGTCTTACAATATGTATAATTTTGTGGGGTTTTCAGAATAAAAAAGATCCTATTTGGGGCCAGTTGCTTCAATACTTTTTAAGCAGAGTAAGATTAGCCAAATTTTTGTTCATGAACATATGTATCAGTTTATCTTTCGGAGACTGGCTTTGGATAGTGTTTGATGAGCTAGTTATGAGGGGCACCACCGTAGTCATGTTGTAGACATTAAACCATTGCTTTGAAGAGAATAGATTCCTCTCCCTCTCCCCCAAATTGATAGATACTCAGCGTTGTTTGAAATGGTGGTGCATGAAATACATCTGTATAAATAAGAAATTTTGGTAGCTCTTCACCTGGAGTTTGATGGAATTATGATAGTTTTAGACCAAGTCTGCCATCTACTGTCAACATTAAATTGTAGCAAACTACTATGGGAAACTGTTATGAAAATAATTGCTTTGCTCCTTTTGTTTAATTCTCCTAGAGCTACATTTATGTATGAGCAGTTTCCAGAACTTATGAACATGCTTTGGACTCGAATGTTGAAAGATAATAAAAAGAACTGGAGGAGAGTTTATAAGGTGTGTGCATATGAAAGACATTTTTAAGATGTGATTACTCTTACTCTGTGTACTAAACAACAAACACTAAGGTATTAATTTTAGTTTAATATCTTGATGCACTATTGTGCATATACGTATTCAACTATGTTACGTTTGTATTACCAAGAAACTATAGTTACAATAAACTTTAGTTTTCTCCTGTCAGATGTTACTATTAAATCTGTTATAAAAGTCAATTTTCTGTTTTGTTTTGTTCTGCAGTATAGAGCTTTCTAAAAACAAAAAAGTGTTCTGTGTAAAAGGCTTTTTAATTAACATAGCAATCTTATTTTACTGTTGTACAAGTGTCAAACAGAATAACGTCTACATTTTGTACTTAAAAGAAATATCATTTGCATGTATGCCTATCGGTAAACAATTCTTTTTCAAGTTATTTTCAAATTCTTTTTAAGCATTCTAAAGGATATTGTTTCTAACTAGAAAAATTAAAATTGTTTCCAAGTTAAACAGCTTAAAACTTAATTTACATTAGCATTCTGCCTCAAAAGAATCCAAATTTTCCCACTGATTTTGAAGATTGTATTTCATTTACCTTTTGTCTTACTCGTGGTAGAGAAAGCACTGAACACCAGTTGAAGTTTTCTTGGCTTTGAATAATTTGTGTAGAGTAGATCAACTTTTTCCTTAATATTGTTACACTGTACTTCCAATGTAGCAACATATGTAGGATTATATTGGATTTTTTGGGGGGTGGGATTGGTATAGGACATACCATCTTTAAAATTTAAGGTTTAGATCCTACTCTCTTGTTTGAGGCTTAGATTATAACAAGACAAAAATCATTCTAAGGCACACTCTGTTTTCTTGGGGTGCCCAATGCTTTGTACTCATAGTAATTGTTTTCCCTAAAGTATAATGTAAATTAATATTTAATGCTATCATACATACTACTTAATGTTCTAAAGACTTGTTGGAATTATCTACCAGGTCTGAATATATTGCATTTTGATTACGTATTTTAGCTGGTAGACTCTGCTTCATATGACTTTTTTTTAGATGGAACTTATTGAAGTTCAAGGAAGTTCACAATTTTAAAAAATACTTTTTCAACTTTTAAAAATTTTTGTCTTGAAGTTTCCTTTAAACTTACTCCAGAATACTGTGTTTTATACATGAACACATTCCTGTAGAGAGCAACATAAATAAGTCACCATAAAAATTGCTTTTAAATGAAAAACATTGGGGAATTGAAGGGGCGGTGGGGAGACAGGAAAACTGTTTTTTGTTTTACAGGGTTAGGTTTGCTTTTTAAATTTCCATAACTTTTCATCAGATAAAGATGATTTGCTTCAAGAATTAGTGATGATCTAATTAATATTAACAATCTACTTTGTTTTTACTGAACAAATGCAATCTAAATTTGCTTGCGATACTTATAAACAAAAAAGGGGAAGAAAAAAGAGAACCTGATAAAAGGTAAATCAGTGTAGTAGTTACTAATTTAAAAGGGGAACAAATCTTGCCATTGACTAACTTTTGGATTTTAGGGTTTAGTTTTTTTATTGCACTTAAAACAAATTCTGATAGAGCTTTTGTTCATGCAATCATTTAATGTGCTTTGTATTTTTATAGTCTTTGCTGCTCCTAGCTTACCTCATAAGGAATGGATCAGAGCGTGTTGTTACGAGTGCCAGAGAACACATTTATGATTTGCGCTCCCTGGAAAATTACCACTTTGTAGGTGAGCAATAGAAAAATCTTATAAGCAAATTAAAACAGTAGTTGGAGTTGTCAGTCACCTGAACCAGCTTAGAAGCTTCTCTGCTCTAATTAGAATGTGACTGTTGCCGGTTGTGTGAAGAGTGCAGAATCCAAGACGTGGGACCCTAGAGTATTAATTAGTGAAGACAAGAACTTGCAGAAAAGACTGGCTAATAACAACAGAACCAACACAACATGAGTGTTCGGGTTTATATTAAAATATGCACTAGAGACTGGTCCCCTGTGGTGTCCGTAAAGGAATAGCTTTAATCATATGGGAAGAAAAGGTTAGAGCTCCAAAACACACACATCTGTTTGAAGCTGGGGGTTTTTCCTCCCACCAAATAATATTTACAGTGCAAAGGCAGCAAGGCCAATGTGTGTTTTGAATGTGAAAGAGGCTGGTGAGAAAAGCAAATTTTAGTTTTTAGCTGAAAGCACTTTAAAAATTCAGTTTTGCAGTGTGACCAAATTCTAGCAATTAGTGTTTCAAAAACTGCACTAAAAAAGCTAAAACCTGGTGCTGCTTAAAATGGGTTAAAATCGGAATAAAATATGAGTGAAGAAAATAGTTTAAATCTGAGTGGTTTTTTTACTCCAAAACTTGCTGCTGTTCTGTTAGACCTTTCTAAATAAAAATTGTACTTAATGAAAATACATGATTTAGTTGAGGATGAAATTTCAATTGAAATAAAATGTGACGCCTCATATTTTAGACAGGTTCAGTGCACTTTAGGATTTTTTTCATAATTGTTCATTTTGTAACTTTTAATTTGTTAGCTTGTCTAATGCTCAGTACTAACTGCTACTTCTGATTTTTTTTCCCTTTGTCGATATATACAGATGAGAATGGCAAAGACCAAGGTATAAACATACGCCAAAAGGTGAAAGAAATGGTAGAGTTTGCCCAGGATGATGATCGACTTCGTGAAGAGAGGAAAAAGGCAAAGAAGAACAAAGACAAATACATTGGGGTTTCTTCTGACAGTGTCGGGGGGTTCAGATATGGTGAGTACAGTGCTGTGTTGGTCAAGTAGATGAGGAGAGCAGTTTTCACCCAGTGACTTAACTTGGTTTCATGGATGTGCTGCAAGGAGCAAATAAATACTAAAAGAGTAGCTACTTACTGAGCAAATCCTTCCTGGACAATTTGTCCCTTTCTAAAGGACTCTTTTTAAAATATACCTGGCAATTTTATTACTCTTATCAGGCTAATAACTTTTCACATCCTTCTGGTACATCTGAATAGAAATGAAATATTTTCAAATGTATTGGTGGCAGTTTCTCTCTGTCCCTTAGTGGAGAGAGCAGGGGGTCACTTAAATGAACTAAATGGAGATTTTTATTATATGGCTGGTGGTTATCCACTGATGCTTCCAAAACTTAACTGATCTGAAAATTGGCATGTAGGGTCTTTTGCCACAATAGAATTCTAATGGAAAGTTTGAAGCAAATCAAACAAGGCATTTTCAAATACAGTGCTTCCAGAAGAATTCTGGTTTTGGTTTTTTGGTTTTGTTTTTTTTTAAAGATTGCTAATACTTTTTCACCTCTTCATAGCTGAAAAATGGCCTGACCCTAGACATCCTACCCTTGTCTTAGCGAGCTGACCTCGCTGAGTGCCTTTGATTTGTTTTGGTGGTGGCGGTGAATGTGTGGTGTTAAAGTAAAACAGTATGTACCTTAGGATATGCAAGCAGATCTTAAACTCCCCGTGTAGCATTAAATGGACACTTGTAATATAAGCCACCATATGTATGTATTTTGATATTCACATCAGGTCTGTGTGTTCTTGTTAATGTGCGTGTGGTGCTGCTTGCTGATCTACGATCTCTAATGGAATTCAAGGGTCTGCATCTGGTCTGTGATTTTTATTGCCTGCGTTGAATCTGCAGTTCCCATGTGCACCTTAAGGAGTATGCTTCCCAGTGCCAACACCACACCCACTTTGCCTTGACACACTAGGAAACTTGCAGCTGAATATGTGCTGCTTTATTGCACCCACCAGGCCCACTCTGCCTTGCAAAACCGAAGGCAGGTCACCCGTTCAGTGTTTCAGTGGGTGCTTGGGAAACTTAAAGGAACCTTAGTTGAGTAACAGCTGGTATTGAAGCTTAGGGAACTGTGAATTTAAGGGGGAAAAAACTAAGCAGTAGCTTTGTCTTAAAAATCAGTTTAAAAGGATATTCTAAGGTTAAAATGCAAAAATGTGTAAGTCTGTAAATGCCATTAAGGTCATTTGACCATTCATAACTCTGCATCTCTCCTTGACAATAGGCGCTCCAGAGCCTAATATGTCCTGGGAAGTTGCCCTTCATCTGCAGGAGTGGTTGCCTAAAATCTAGCTTGTAGAACGGATAGGCTTTTCCTATGACTTAGGCAGTGATATCTCACATCAGGCCTTTTTTCGCCACGCTTTGAAGCTTCCCCACCTCTGTCTGCTTTGCTTAGATGATCACTCATGAGCAATGCAAGTTCTTTATGCACCACTCCCTCCTTGGCCGCATCCATGCTCCCAGCCCTGCCACAGTGAGGAGCAAAGGTCTGAGCATGCATCTAAATTTGCATCTCTTTGGTGTAGCCCAGCATGTTGCATCTAAACCATCAGTCTGTCCATATCCTCCCTGGTATCACTAGAGATCAGGATCCTTTCCACTAAGAGGAAAGTCCAACCCTCATGTTCACAACTTCTGAGTGCTCCTGTGTAGTGGAACCAGTGTGACTTCTCTGTGCAAGATGGACTGTGTGTGAGGGAGCTGTGCCAGGAGTATGCATCCTCTCTGTGACCTGGAGATTTGCTCTGCACAAGCCACTGTGTGGCACTGTGAACCCTTCCACCACATGTAGGTGCCAGTGGGCTGAACTGTCTCCATTGTATAGGGAAGGATTTCCTCCCTCTTCCCCCCCCCCCCCCAACCTCCACTTCCCCCAAATAAATACAGTAGACAGGCAGTTCCACCATGCTGTACGATAAGTGCCTCCTTGCAATCTATTCCTTTGGGTTTATGCTACCTGCTGAGGGCTCTGATAATCCTCTTGTTTTGTAAAACGCTCATGGGCCACTGCCTCTGTACCTTCTTCATTGTTGTCTCTTATCTTTCTGTCTGGGTTCACTCTTGTTTTACTCTGTCCAAAGATAACTTACCCACCCCATGTTGATCAGTGGAAAACTTCATTCCTTCTCCATATTCTCTTCAGCTCTTTTCACCGCACTTCCAAATCTGAACCCATGTCATCTCATTAAAATGTATTTGTTTTTATACTAAAGGATCTATAATTAGCATCACTTCATTTATCACTATATTGAAGTGTTTGCAAGCATTTGCATCATCTTAAAATGCCAGCACAAAAACCCTTCAGGCTGAAATTTTACATATAAGGTCAGGTCTTTCAGCTGGAAAGGAATAGTCTCTTATACAGAAAATGGATTTTTTGCAGGGGGATCCAATAGGATTTTTTGGGGGAAATAGTTTTAAGATTCTTTTTGCTTTTTCTAAAGTATCCAAAAACATATCAGTTTGGGTTATTTTGTGAGTTTAAAAAAATGTGAACAGGCTATTTTTTATCATCAAAATAGTCCATGATTTTTTTAACAATGCTGTGTCAGGCTAATATGTAACAAAGTTCTGGAATGTGGATAAACTTCACATTGGAAAACTTTTTTTTTTAACAACACCACTTAACCTGATATTTCTTTTTGTTTTCTAAATCTACA
Source organism: Macrochelys suwanniensis (assembly GCA_033296515.1). Classification (NCBI taxonomy): domain Eukaryota; kingdom Metazoa; phylum Chordata; order Testudines; family Chelydridae; genus Macrochelys; species Macrochelys suwanniensis. Next base: position 105,270,440 of record CM065782.1, on the reverse strand, counting down.
TTTCAGTACATCCAGCCAGGTTTTTAAACTGCTTGTCAGCATTCTAAATGTTTATAATACACAAGGAAACACAATGTACGTTAAAATACAAAAACAAAAAAATGCACATTCAGTGCACATTGATGTGCTCCCTAGCACTTTCTCTGCTTCCTGTGATGGGGAGCACTGTTGATTACCTGGTTTGGTAGACACTTGCAAACTCTTTCAATATAGTCTTGGTACATTGAAGATGGAGAAAAGGATATAGGCAGTTGGATACTAACATTGAGCCATTTGATCAGAAAGCATATCTGTACTTGTCCAGATTCTGTATTAAACAAAAAACTAACAAAGTGAATCATTTTGATTTTCACATTTTTTTTTCCAGAGATTTTTATTTTTGCATGTGTAATTCAGGTTGGAGAGAGGCATAACTTGGATTCAGTTGGACCTTTTCATATTCCTATAATTTATTTGTGTGTGGATTTAAAACTGTTTTAATTGAGCATGGCCCTTGTATTTTTTTTATGTATCTTACAATTTTCTTATGAGTTCCCAAATATTTTAACTGATTTACCGTTTTTGCTGCCTGCTTGCTAGTTCCATTTCACTCAGGTAAGGCAATAAAAGTAGGCTGGTCAATGTCTCCTTTCTAATTTTTATACACTATGAGCAACGTGTTGAAATGTTTGGTGTTTAAATTTAAGTACTTGAATACAAATTTAGGTACCCCATAAGTGGCTTAATATTTCCAGGATCCAAATACCTGCCCGTTGAAAATCAAGCCACTGATTGGGTGGCTAAAATTTTCAAACTTAGTGCAGTCCTCATATTGTTTCAGATTCCAACGATGCAAGGGGAAGTTTTAGTGAAAATTCTTTGAAAAAAAGTTTACTTTAATAAATCTCAGTTTAGATGTGTACATGAAATATTTGCAGGTAATTCAAGCAAAGCTATAATCTCTTTTCTAAACTAATCAGCGGCTAGTTGGAGTTCTTGATTCTCAACATTCAGAAGCAAATTTATTTTGCTGCTAATTCTTGATGGCACTGTAGTGTTGAGAAATGAAGGCACTGACTAGCTGCTGAGAAGGTAAGTTGCTGTACTTTCCTTAATGGTTACTAAATCTTGTTGTTTTGAGGGGTTTTTAACAGGAATAGATGCTAGAAATATTACCATATGTTTTCACACTAGTGTTTTGGTGTTTGGTACTGTGCCTCTGTGTATTCATGAGCTTTTAAAATGTATAAAATCTTTGAAAGATTTACCACTTAGCGTGGCAGCTTGGCCAGGAATGCAATATTGCACATTAAGTGACCATTATAAAAATGGCATGTTTCAATTCTGATAAGTTGCTTATACAGCCTGAGTTGATTCTCTTATGCTGCTCCTCCAGCAGGGTTTAACAGTATCCTGATGTGCTATGCTGTGCAGTGCATTAAGGTTGTGTAGTTGTCATAAACAAAAGCTTTTGAATCTGCATTCCTGCCACTTAATGATTGGCATTACATGCTGTGCCTTGCTGTAATAGTGTTGATTCAGCACTGAGAGCTTTCAGTTTGCTTTGAAAACTCATAAAGTTACAGTTTTTGTGGGGGTTAGGGGGGACGACTCTAAAAAGACTACAGGCTTTTTTTTTTTTCGCATTTATCATCAGTATTATGTCTTCACAAATTATATAGGTGAAAGGTATGATTCTGAGCCCAAGTCAAAATGGGATGAAGAATGGGATAAAAACAAGGGTGCTTTTCCATTCAGCGATAAACTAGGTGAACTGAGTGACAAAATTGGAAGCACAATTGATGATACCATCAGCAAGTTCCGGAGGAAAGATAGAGAGGACTCTCCTGAAAGATGCAGGTACTTGTACTATGTTAAAATAGCTGTATCTATTCTGAATAGTCACTGTTATCGTAAGGCTTATTAGGTGTCTGCACTTTTTTGCCACGCTTTCCCCTCTTAATAGAAATACAATTTTGGGGCAGTCTGTTGTGTGACACACACACCCCCCTTTAACCCTGCTCTGGTCCAGGGGGGCCATGTAGCTGTCATCCCCAACCCCAGAGAATAAGGAGGCTCGTTGGGTGGTGTAGAGCCAGTATAACTGCCCTGGCCCTGCAACTGCTTGTCCAGGGGGAGTCTGGCCAAAGTGCACTGAGCTCTAGTAATTTTCAGCTATTGCAGTGGCCTCCTGGACCCACTGCAGTGGGCCTCGAAGCTGCTCTATTTTATGGCAGAGTCTAGGCAAACTCCCAAATGACCCAAGAATAGGAGGCGACAGAAATTGCTTACAGCCATGTTAGCCCCACCCTCTGCCTCCTATTTCCATTGTTTTCACTGGGTTTCTGTATTGAGCAGATCTCAGGAAGAACAGAGAATTTGGCCCACTTACTCTTGTACTTGAAACAAAGAGTTTCATTTTCAGCTAACCCTTTTGTAAAATATGACAGATGTTTGTTCACCTGGCCACTAAATCCTCTGCAGTAAGAAAATAAAACTGAGGTGTTTTTGCCTGCAGTATGAACTCTAAATGCAGCATGCTTCAACAGGTGTATTAAATTTTATTATTGAGAGATCAAACCTGTTCTTAACACTCTGAAATTGCTACAGAGAAAATGCTCATTTAAATAATTTCCTTTTGGGTAAACATTCTAAAATTGTAGGAATTCTAATACATCTTGCATTTATGTGTATTAGTGGTTTTTCACAACACTATGTATAAGTATTTTTTTAATACCAAGTAGTCCAGCAGGGAAATGAAAGTAATACTAATGGCAGCACTTTTCAGAACAGGGCAATATGGCCTTCCCCCTAGGACATTAATAAATCAAAAACTGGTACTCTATGCACACATCAGGGTTCTCTCTTAGAATTTATCATCAATAGACTACAAAGAGAAAGGATCAGAAGAAACATAAACAACTTCAGATTTAAAATAATGGTACATTGATTTGAGCTTTATGTCCTTATCCTTCAAAAGCAATTTCGCATGTGAGAACAGCCTTAAAGATCCTTAGCTATATTTCAGATAGAAAATGAACAAATATTTTCCTTGATATTCCCCTTGTGTTGTCTTGTGCCACTATGGTTCTTCCTCCCACTACTGCTTATCACCTGGATGGATCTCCATTTCCTAGTGTGTCAAGCAAGCCTCTCTCTCCACCTTCTAATCCCTCCCCCAAACCCTCTTCTTTCAGATAGCTTTCAACTGCTAATCTCTGCTCTACTCCAGTGTTTTTAATCTTCTGCACTAACCAGTTCTCTAACTTAATCATTTGCTCTTTCACACTTCATAGTTATTACATCTTGCATCTTTGATTGTTATCCTTTTGTCTTTCCTTTCATCTTTTACCAGAAATGTCAGCCCAGGGACAATGTCTTTGATTCTGTGAAGTGCCATAAAAGCGTCTGGTACTATTAAGTAATAAAATCAGTTTTAAACAAGGAGTAAAAAGGGGAAGTTATGCAACCTACACAAGCAAAAATGCTTTTCCAAGTGATAGTTAAAGTGAGGTTGTGCAGTCTAAATCTCACAATGCAAAATAATCCAGACTTCTGCCAATATGTCGTGTGTCTAGTACTGCACAAAAAGCAGTCCAAAAGCATCTTTTTTTCCCTGTACAGCACACCTGTGGAGTCTAGTCTGGAAGCTATTACTTGTGCAGTGGGAATTGAAACAAATGGAAGTTTTGTCCACAGGAGGAGCAAAGTCCTCAGGGCGGGTCCATATTGTCAGAGGAATCTCATGATGTAATGTGTAATTAAAACCCAATAAAATCATATTGATAGCTATTTATGCTCTTAGAACTGTGGTACCTATTTTTATAATTTCCCGTTTCATAACCCACTAATTGAATACTAGAGGTGCAAGTTCTACATAAATATTTAATGTCTAAGTGTCGGTGATTGGAAGAAATTGGATTTTAATAATTGCGTGTGACTTAAAAATCAAAAATTCAACCCTGCACAGAATGGTACTTTGACGAATGTGTGCAATAGATATGGAGTTTGTATCCTTCTGGGTTCATGGAAATAACCTAAATCAGTGGTTCTCAATCGGGGTACACATACTCGTAGGTACGCAGAGGTCTTCCAGGGGTACATTAACTCATCTAGATTTTGCCTAGTTTTACAACAGGCGACATAAAAAGCACTAGCAAAGTCAGAACAAACTAAAATTTAATACAGACAATGATTTGTTTATACTGCTCTATACACTGATATGCAAGTACAATATTTATATTCCAATTGATTTATTTTATAATTGCATGGTAAAAATGAAAAAAGCAAGCCATTTTTCAGTAATAGTGTGGCTGTGACACTTTTTTGTATTTTTATGTCTGCTTTTGTAAGCAAATAGTTTTAAGTGAGGTGAAACTTAGGGGTATGCAAGAGCAAACAGACTCCTGAAAGGGGTACAGTAGTCTAGAAAGGCTGAGATCCACTGTCCTAAATCATAGGAATTTAGGGCTGGAAGGGACCTCGTAGTTTTCAAGTCCAGTCCCCTGCACTGTGGCAGGATCAAGTAAACTTCTCCAACCTGTTTTTTAAAACCTCCAACTATGGGAATTCTACAACCTCCCCTGGAAGCATATTCCAGAGCTTAACTACCCTTATAGTTAAAAAGTTTTTCATAATAGCTAACCTAAATCTCTCTTACTGCAGATGAAACCCATTGCTGGGGCTCCTGTCTTCAGTGGGCATGGAGAACAATTGATCCTCCTCCTCTTTATAACAGCCCATAACGTATTTGAAGACCGTTCTCAGGTCCCCCCTCAGTCGAATTTTCTCAAGACTAAACATGCCCAGTTTTTTTAACCTTTCCTCATAGTTCAGGTTTTCTAAACCTTTTATCATGTTTGTTGCTGTCCTCTGGACTCTCTCCAATTTGTCCACATCTTTTCTAAAGTGTGGTGCCCAGAACTGGATGCAGTACTCCAAATGAGACATTGCCAGTGTGAAGTAGAGCGGGACAGATATCTCAAATGTCTTACATATGACGACACTCATAATACATCCCAGAGTATCACCCTTTGTTGCAGCTGCATCACGTTATTGATTCATTCAGTTTGTGAGCCACTGTAACCCCCAGATCCTTTTCAGCAGTACTACCACCTAAATGAATTCACTTAAAAACAAACATCCTCCACAGTTTATTCACAGTCTGTCAGGGTGCAGTAATGTAGAATTAACGTGCTGTTCTACTCTGAAAAGTGACTACATAAGGGGTACTGCCTCAATCCACAGATCTTCTCTGTATGTGTTCAGTCTCAACTGTTGACGTTACTGATTAAAACAAAGTTGTTGTTTTTTTACTCCTGTTAGCACTGCAGTCAGTACTGCTCTGGAAGGATGAGAACAGACTCCATCTGGTTTTCATCTCGTCTTTAGAATACTTAACAAAATTCCAATTACAATCTTTATTTTTATTGATGCATGAACTAGAATAACCCAGCTTGACTTTCAGATTCCAGGTCTAGTTAGAAAAAAGGTTCTTTTTTTACTTGTATGCTGAACACACTTGATCTAAGTCATTGAGAGAGAAATATGTAACCCCAGCATGCCATTTTTCAAGCCATTTTTCAGAGCAGAGCTACACTTAAGGTATGCACAGCTGTTTGTCTGCAGAGAAACTGGGCCTACAATTTGAAATATGGCTATTTTTGAACCTTAGAAGGAAAACATTCCTGTCTCTCAGAATTGTGTTCCTTTCCCAATTTATCAGTATTGATGGCTCGTTGGAACTGAAATGGTAGAAGAGAAGGCAATTCAGAAAGCAGTCCCTAAAAAAGCCCCTGGTTTTCCTTTGTTCGTTGGGATTCCCCCTAATCTTACACTAATGATCCAAGCCTGACCCCAGTGTCCTCGTTGCTTTGCACTCCATTACTGATTACAGTGTTGATCCCATCCTTACGTACAGAAGCAGTATTTTCCAAATTGTCTGCAGGTACCTTAATGCAGTTGTAAAACAATTTTTAATACCAAACAGGAATTCTTGAACTTTGTCCAAATTTATTTCTCTCCAACATTTTAAGAAGCTAGTGTAGGCAGCAGATGGCAAAGGAAAACAAAATGTGGTGTTGGTCTCCTATAAAACCATAAGCATCATCTTTGCTAAAGGTGACCTTGGTTTAAAGAGTGGTAATCCTTTGTGGACTGACTAGGTTTAGGCATTTGACCTCAAACTATCTCCCCCAGAATTTAAGGGACAGTAAACCATTTTCACTCCTTGGGGAGGGGGCAGGAATCTAAAGCAAAGGAAGAGACCACAGGCTAGAGTTCAGCTCCTGGCTGTTATGTGAACATGCATTGCTCATAGGACCTTTATCTTTAATGATTCAGTACAATATTAGATGAAACTTCTTAACATTCACTATGCAGTTCTCACATGAAGCGATGCGATTTTATAGGGATTTATTCCGTACATAGTAAACACACTTAAAGCGAACATTAATCTATAATGTTTCATTGCCGTTAATGTGACCATCAAAGAAAAATCAAAACAAATCTCCCGAGACATTCAGTTTGAAGCAGTACAGTTTATTATAGAAAATTGGGCACTGTAATATTTTATGTCCCACATTTCAGTGTATATATATTTAACCTCTCTGGAAAACTTTCAGATATAACACCTGCAGCTACCTAAACGTCGCTTCTCTAATGCTGTGGATTTTGAAGATCGGTTGACCACTCAAACCCTTTTTAATTTTTTTAGAGCTGGAATTTCTGGTAGTGCAGCAGTTAAGATGGTGTAGATCGCTAAAGGGTCATCTATGTCTTACTCTTGAGCAAGTGAGGTTAACGGTACTACATTCCTCTGAAACTTGTGCTATAGTGTAATATGGGCATAGATCTGAAGCGTACATTTCATTGGTGCATGTGGCAGCACCTGCTCTTGTTAACATCTCCTCTCCCTCAGTTTCCCCACAACACATGCACGCATTAGGTACTGGGGACTGCACTGATGTGGTTAACAATTAACAATAGTAATTGTATTGCAGTAGTACCTAAAGGTCCCAATCAGGGTCGGAGACCTATTGTGCTAAGCACTGCATGAACACACAATGGAAAGGCCCCCAAAGGGGCTTATACTCTAAATCAGGGGTGGGGTGACTAAATGATGCATTGCATTAGTGAGACTGCCAGTCCTCTTTGGAGACTTGGATTAAAATCCTGATATCACAACTGAAAATGAATGTCGTGGTCTCATTCTATTCCCTCATTTGTGCACGGTGCTAATAGTACTGAAGGCTCGGGGGGCCAAGAGCTGGAACAGCTGAGAGTTGCTACACGTTGGGGATTAGGTGCCCTGGCAGAGCTTTGTGACAGTCTTGCACCACACTTGCTTGTATGTCTGGCTAAAGCTGCTGCTGTTAGTCTTTGGAATACAAAATGAAATGTTGGACATTGTTTTGAGTGATCATGAATTGAAGCACTTCCAGTGGCAACTAGACTGTCTCCCCCATTTCCTCTATGTATATGAAGTATGCCAAACCCCCCACTATTCTCAGCAGAGAACAACGGCTACCCTCTAGAGTATATTGTGGTTGTCATATCCCCACTGACAAAAGGACAGTCTTTGTTCAATTAGATAGGTTAGTACTCTTCTGCATTATTAAAATATAAAAACCTTCCACTTTTAACTATGTACCCAGAAGGGAATTGCTATTTCAAAATAGTTTTCAATATATTTAAGCTTTTTCTCTAGCATTTTTCATTGTTATGTACAATTCTGTTGCCCTAATGATAAAATGCAATATGCCTGTTGCAAAAATGAATATTTTACACCTTTTTTTGGTCACAAGCAAAGTAAGAATGGAGAATTTAATAGTCAGATTAAACATACGTTACACTGTGGTGCATAAAAAGATTTCAACTAAAACAGACACATGCTTTAAGGTGTAAGAATAAATGTGTTTTCTGAACTGGGAAATTTAGAACAGTTCTGTATAATACTGTGAAACAATCTTATTAAAGCTGGATAACCATTTTTCACAAATACTTTAAAGAAAATAAAAGCCCGTATCTCTCAAATGCTACCCCCACTTTTGTAAAGTGCCACATTAGTGTAAAGTATTAATTTCTCAACTATTAAAGCTGTGTACTCCTTTCCCTAAGTCGCTGTCTACAGTCTTTTGTTAATACAAATCAACACTGTGAAAGGGATGATAGTCAAAATTCTTAGGCCTGAATTCAGCGTCCATTGAAGTAGATGAAAAGACTCCAAGATCCGAAGCCCACTGAATTCAATGGGGAGGAGGAATTGAATCATATTTGTACTGATTATCATCATTTTTGTTTCATTCTTCATTGCTCTTCTAGTGACAGTGATGAGGAAAAGAAAGCAAGAAGAGGTAAATCCTCCAAAGGTGAATTCAAAGATGAAGAAGAGACTGTGACGACCAAACATATTCATATAACACAGGCCACAGAGACCACCACCACCAGACACAAACGCACAGCAAATCCTTCCAAAACCATTGATCTGGGAGCAGCAGCACATTACACGGGAGACAAAACAAGTCCGGATCAGAATGCAGCTCATGCCCCACAATCTACGGTAAAGATAAGATGTAACTTCCATTCTTCCAACTCTGAAACCATTTTTGTTTTAAGAACAAGGGAACTCTGAATTAAATAGATTATAGATCAGCACAGAGAGTAACTATTTTCCCAGAAATTAAAGGGTTGGATTTTCAATAGCGTCTAAGACCCTAAAATTGGACCTAGAATAAATGTCCCTTATGTAGTAGTATAATGCCATCACTACACGCATTTAGAATGGACAAGTTCTGATGAGTGGATGTGTTGGGTTTTTTTTAGCAAAGTAGCTATCATTTCTCTATTTTTATCTCAAAAAAATAGCAGGAGGCGAGAATTTAAGATTCAAAAGATACTTCTGTTTTTAATCTTCAAATGTCTGGTATTTCAAACATTAATATTCTATACAATACTTCTGATTTTTAACAGTTTTTGTTTAAAAACACCACATTTAACCATATATAATTAGCAAAGCTCTCAAAATAAAAGCCCCAACTTAAAATACAGAAACAGGATTTTGATTTATCACTAGGCTGAATTAGCTCCTAAATTGTTTGGACATATCTAAGGGGGGGAAAAAATACTTGTGGCAAGATTTTTTTTTTTTTTTCCCCTTGCCCCTGCATGGGTAGCCATATAGTATGTTCACAAATATTGTCCAACTCGTCAGTCTCTATCGCTATTAGGTACGAAAAAACTCAGTGTTTGGGGCCACTGTTTTAATTACAGTCCTAGCTAAGCTACAAAATAATTGTTGGAACAAGTTTGTGGCCCAACCACAACTCACCTTTTTTTCTATACACAAAGGCAAAAGGGTGGGAGGGGGGAGAGCCTTTTATAGCATGGCTGGGTTGAAAGCCTGTTTCACAATAGTGTTTAAACATATCTACTTATGTAGTATAGGTGAAGCCTCTAGTCTTCCTAGCTTCCCTTGGGTTTCTACTAATATTGTATTTCCTTACCTGCCCCATCTGTTTTCTTTCTGCTTTTTGTCTCCCTCTAATTGTGGACATGCCAGACTTTGTCAAACAGTTATTTATGGTCAATCCACAGTATGAATCTTTGTAAGGTTTTCTTACACGCATCAGAAAATATTAAAAAATTCAAGAGCCTATTCACATCTCTTGGAAAATGGCAAAAACTTTTAGAACACATCTTGCCTATATGTATATCTTTTATATTGTCTATTTTTAGTCTGACACTGACTTGCAACGTGGATCTTTATTCCTGGCCTGCTCTTTGTTCCTTATTTGAAATTGTAATCCTCTCAAATTAAACTTTCTTGTTATAAAAATAATTAGTGTCACTGAGACTGCCTCAGGCTGTTAGACACAATGCTCTCATGCATAGATGTGTCTTCTTTGGTTAGACTCCACAAGAGGTTGTTGCAGAGATTTCTGCTGCAAGCTGAGGCCACTTGCTTCTCTGCGATAAAAAGGAAGAGCATGTTTCCCATTAGACTTCTGAATTTTTCCTGTGGTGGTCTTTCATCAACGCTCACTGACAGACACTATGCTGCTGTCCTGTCTGCAAGAAGTCAGAAAATAATATAGACTTCTTGTTGTTTCTCAGGCATGGGGGTTCACCTTGGGCTCCCACAGAACACTCAGGGCATTTGGTGATCCACAGTGTGGAAAAGGCTATGAAAAAAGTCTCCTCAGGCTGAGATCAGTGAAGTTCATGGTGGTAGCTTCCCAGACCTCCCCAAGGAGGTCTGGGAAGTATTTTAAGGTGATAAGTGACCACCTTTGTCTGCATCAGTTGACAGGGAGAGATCAGAAGCTCTGCTGTGAGATATTTCACAGTATGGAATGGGAGGAGAGAATCCTAGCCTTCATTTAGCCGTGCATACCTGAAAATCCAGTCTGACTGACTGAATTGTCGAGTTGTCCAGTCATCAGAATGGAGGATGAGCAACCAGTACTTCCATACGCTATCTGAGATTCAGCAAGCCTTAAGTGTTCCTATTTGCTTCACAGCCAAATCACAAGTAAAACAAATGTCTTGAAGGGCACACTCAATAGTTCTAGGCATGGAAGCTCTCTTCCAAGTTACTTCTGCTCTCCCCATGCTTTTACTGAACAGAACAGTGTAAAAAGAGAAAAATTACTTTGTCATCCTGCTCGTAACCAGTTGGTTAATGAGTCCCTGATACTTTGACCAAATGGAGATAACAACCATATGTACGTTTCATCTACTGGTTACCCAGATCTTCCATCTGGAACCCACTTTCCTGAATTTTGAAGTATGGCTCTTGAATGTAGCATAACAAGAGATTTTATCTAATACATCTGTTATACCATCGTCTCAAAAGGAACACCGTCTTAAAAGGCCTCTACTTACTTCTGGCTCAGACTCAGTGGTTGGAGCTGATCCCATAGACCAGCCATCACTTAGATCTTTAACGTATCCAGCATTCTAGGAGCAGGCAGTAAGACTCCACTATCTTTCTCACATAGCATGATTCATCAGAGTCCAAATAAAGCCCCCTTATACAGACATTGGCCTATATGGAAGTTGATCTGGATCTTAAACTGTCAAACTCCATGTTATCGTATCCATGTACTTGTGGTCGATGGAAGTAGCTTTCTTGGTTTCCATTACCTCTGTAGGTATTCAAACTACCCAGGTAAAGAAGCATCCTGTATACTTCACAAGGACAAGGTGATCCTATCAACTTTGCTTTCAATAATTGCTGTTGTGAATTCTCTGTGATGTTAAAATCATCTTTCCCTCTACCTGAATCTGAAGCATAAGGAGGAATTCAGGCACAAACTGGATCTCAGATGAGTTATCAGCTTGACTAGAGATCTATAAATCTGCAGAGCTAATGGCTAAGATGTGATATTAGAAAAGTCTCCCCCAAAATTGGCAGACCGGTTCCCAAAAGTCTACAGGGGCAATGCTCTCTATTGGCAAAGGCCCTCGCCTGAAGAGATGTTCAGAGTTGACTGGCCATTGATACGTATCTTCGCCAGGATCTACAAACTAGACTACAGCCTTGGTGCTGCGTGTGGGAAGAGGCTTCTGAAGCAGTTGATTATTTTTAAAAAACTCTTTTGAGAGTGGGATTGTAAGGCTTTTCCCCTCCACGTGATCATGCTCTTGTGTGTCAGATTCTTACTGCTGGTTGTTTCTCGCAAGTACTAATTTAATGAGTGCGTTAGAAGGGAACAAAACTCTCATTGGAGGAATAAAGCTAATGTCGGCCATTCAGGATTCTCTCCCTCCTCCTCCCCCCCCCCCCCCCCCCCCCGACTAATGTATGAATCCATGATTGTTCCTCTAGTAGGTAGATCCCATCCTAAAATGTGGAACTCTCTGCCAGGAGAGTTCTGGAGGGTCAGCAGACCTTCCCCTTTTTCTCGTTGACCAGGATTGATTGTTCTGGACTGTCTCCCACTTCCACCTAAAGTGTGAGAATCCACAAACTCTGTGCCAGTGTGACTGAGGAAGAACCGTTTCCTCACAGGCAAGAAGTCAGGCAGACATTTAGTAAAATTGTACTTAACAGACTTTTCAGCAGGCTATCAGTCTGCCATAGATGCACTTGACCCCAGTGCCATGGTTCATAGAACATTAAGAATGCCATCTTACTGCCAGAGTAGTAACGTTGGCTAAATGTGTGCATCCTTTGTTTCCTGCAAGAATATAGGATTCAGAGTATGACAGATTAACCAAACAGATGGTGATCTCATATATTCGAGTTGGGTGGGAAGCAGTTTTCTCATGCCATAAGAAGAGTTTTTAAAAACCTCCCATCCTGAATCAGACACGTAGTTGGAATTTCAAAAACTTTCACAAACCAATAATTTTTATTTTTAGTATAAATTAACTAAAGTTTCAAACAAAAAAACAAAATATTTTTGTTTCAGGAGTGTCAAAATGAGATGTTTAGAAAATTTCAAAACTCTCTCCAAATTATTTTCAAAATTTGTCAGAATTGACCCTTTCCTGAAAACAGTTTGGCCAAATCAGCATTTTCTGATGAAAAACATTCTCTTGGAAATTCCTGACCAATACTAGTATTAGTGACTATGCCAGTGAAGTGCCTTCTGATGGGTCATGGTACTGTCAGGAAATGCAGTCTCTTCCTTGTGACATGACTGATAAAAGGAAGGCTTCAATACTGCTTTCCCTCGGTCTCCTTTGTGACCTTGCAAGCTAAAGTCAGGGTCCTCCAGTAACTTTGGAATTGTATTTGATAATACAAGTCAGTTATTCTGAGATTTTAGATAGATGTGTTGCAAAACAGTTTGTCTCCCAGGTAGCTCTGTCCATTAACTAAGGGCTTGTCTACATGGCAAAATTGTCTTGCATAGCTATACTAGAATAATTACTTTGCTATAGTTATACTAGCGTAAATTCCCCTGTGGACACAATTCCAAAATAAGTGATTTATAGTTTTCCAAAGCACAGTCATCATTCTGGAATAAAAATCAATGTAATTCTGGAATAGTGTCCACATGGAGACTGATACCAGTATAACTAAATGGAATAATTATATATTAATGAATTAATAATTCTGCTGTAAGTATGTGGGAAGGAAATCTCCCTATGTAGACAAGCCCTAAGATTCATTACTTGGAGTACTAATTGAACATACTCACCACCTATTAATGGTGACTTTCTTTACTAGTATTTTACTTAAGGTTTACATCATTCAACCAAAACCAGAGTGATTTAAGCATGCAGGACTTTGATGTTTGCTTCTCTGATTTAAATCTTCCGTGGACATAAATGGCTACAGATAGTAAAAATAACTTGGTAGGGTAATGTTCCTTCAGCACTTTTTAACTTCAGATGCTCTGAAATATATTCTAGTGACGTCTGTCTTTGCTTAATTAGGTTACTCAAACTCCCCTCTACCCATCTGCATTTCTGCAGATGTTCTGTCTATTTGGGGGGGGGAAGGAATTCATCAGGAGAACAATGCTCAATTCATGTGTTAAGTTTGTGATAAGACAGTTAGAAAGCCAGACTCATAGTTGAATTGTAAATAGTACTTCAATCGTGTTTTTTTTAAAAAGCTGGTAAATTCTGTCTTGTTTAGGCTTCAGTACCCCCTGGCGGCAAGTCTTCTAATGATCTGTTTGATCTGTTTGATGGTGCTGGCCAGCCAATCTCAGCAGGTATATATCCTTATCCTTAATCTATGATATGTTTAATTGTGACTGTCTGTGCACAAGCTTGTGGGTTTTAATATTGTAAGGATAAAAGGGGAACAGAAAAATGGTGAAAAGCAAAGCAAAATGTTTCAAGTACCCAAAAAATGGACAACTGTGCTTATCCGGCATGTTGGGAGAATGGGGAGTGCCGGTAAGTGAAAAATTCCGGTTAACTAAGAGGGAGGGAGTTTGGGAGCGGGGTTGGGGCGCAGGAGGGGGTATGGGCACATGCTCCAGGAGGGACTTTGGGTGAGGGAGGGGGCTCGGGGCAGGGGTTGGAGTGCCGGATCCAGGTGGTGCTCACCTTGGGTAGCTCCCTTCAAGTGGCGACATGTCCCTGCTGCTCCTAGGTGGAGGTGCAGCTAGATGGCTCTGTGCACTGCCTCCGCCCGCAGGCGCCACCCCCGCAGCTCCCTTTGGCCACGGTTCCCTGCCAAGGGGAGCTGCGGAGCCAGTGCTTGGGGCGGGGCCGGGGCAGTGCGCAGAGCTGCCTAGCTGCGCCTCTGCCTAGGAGCATCAGGGACATGTCACCGCTTCTGGGGAGCTATGCTGAGCCCCAAAGGGAGCCTGCTGGGCCCGCGCCAACCAGACTATAAACTGGACTTTCAGTGAAGATCAGAAATGCCGGTTTAGAAAGCTGTCCGGTTGGTAAAGTGCTGGATAACACAGTTTTTACTATATATAGGATTAATAATAACCTTAGCAAATCATAAAGATTAGCCACTAAATCAGTCTGTCAGAAACTGTATGGGTTATAATGCAGAGTTATTTATAATTAATTCTAAAAGCAAGCACAATCCAGTCAGCTTTAAGTTTCTCATGTTACAAGTTAAGGGATAGGCAGCTATAGAAATGGATGACCTCTATTCACAAGCCACATCTAATGTATACAGCAAAAGCAAACTAATTTCTTTTATCTCCTCATGACCCCTGGATAACCCCAACCCTAATGCCAAAAAACTCGCTCTGAAGTTATATTTCTGTTCAATTAATTTATGGTGAATTATTCTCTGAATACTAAACTGAAATTTAAGTTCACTCATGTCCATGCTAGTACTAAACTATGAAACCACAGTAAATCTTTTAAGCAAGCTTTCAGCATGTTAACGTCAGTGACTTGCCTACAAAAGTACAAGACTGGTGTGTGTGTGTGTGTGTGTGTGTGTGTGTGTGTGTGTGTGTGTGTGTGTGTGTGTGTGTGTGTGTGTGTGTGTGTGTGTGTGTGTGTGTGTGTGTGAGAGAGAGAGGGAGGGAGAGAGATAATACATTTTTAAAAAAAAATAGTCTTGTGTCATGCTACAGACCTTCATGCCAGCCACAGTTAAAACAGTGGATCATAAACTATTAAAGGGAGTTTGTCATGTATCTAAGGTGTTTTAATGGGCCAATCAAAGAAGAGTTAACTTGAGGAGGATGGGGGTGGTCAGATGGCCGGATGTAATTTTTTTTTTCCTCGGTATCGAGATAAATTTTAACGGAGAATTAAGCATCAGTGTGACCCTTTAGGTTGGCAAGAAACCTTTGAGAGACGGTTTCTCTCTCAATTGCAAACAGAAATTTTACTAATTAACACAAGCTACTGTGTCTGTGTAACCTGGAGCACCTTAGTAGTGCTTCTTTCCTTGAAGTATTTGTAGTAGCTTATAGTGGGGCTGAATGAGCCTCCTCCCCATAGCAGATTGGGTTATAATATTGAATTGATTGCAGTTTTTCCAGCTGTATTTATTGATCAAAACAAATTTACAATTTTTCAAATAACTTGTTACTCTTTTATACTTTTTTTTTTAAGGCCACACTTCCTAGTTTTGCCCAAAACCAAGGGCTAATAGCTTTGTGGTATGATGCATAATCATTAACTAGATATAATTGTATAAGATTTACATAAAACTTAAAATGTATTCAATTCATAACCTTGTGGGTTATTTATGAATCCATAGTGCAAGAAAATTCAGTAAAGGATTACACTTTTAGCAGCCAGGCACAATGTCACTTATCAAAAGAGTGCAAACTTGTTTAGGTTGGACATGGTACGCATTCATGAAATAACAGTCAAATGTGATAAATATAATCTGAGATACTACTTGTGCTATAATGGTGTGATCTTGAAAATAGTATGGGTGACAAAGCAGTGATGCTGGGTAGAAACAGCACCCATTGTACTCACCAGACAACCAAGTTAAAATAAATAATAAATTAGTATCTGTCTTAAGTTTCTCTCCTTCCCACTTCCCAGAGATCTTTAAATTTTTCATACATTAACCTGTATTTGCCTTTATTGAGGGAAAGGTAAATGAGTGAGGCATGCATTTTGGGAATGCTGAGATCCATGGTCATTCTGATATGTTCCAGAAGCAGAATCCACATTGTCTTCCACCTTGCCCATTTATCCATGGAAATACCCTCCATCAAGTTTTTGTCAAAAGCCTATTTTGTAACACTTTATTCTTTCCCCTTTAAATCCAGTTTTAATGGGACACACACACACACACACACACACACACACACACACACACACACGTATGTATGTATGTATGTAATCTCCCATTTATTTATATACAGAGAGAGAGTTGTTTTAAAAAAATCTAAACTAAGAAGTTTTCATTTTTAAACTCTTTGCTTTTCAAACAAACGGAACTCTCCACATTTGAGCACATCTGAGCTGATTCTTTTTGTTGCTCTACAGTGGTACAGCAATTTTTCCCTTCTTCGGCAGAATTAAGGAATGGTATTAAGAAGAGGCATATTACCAGCTGGTCATTGTAAATAATCTCCTTGCTGCCCTGTGAAGACAGATGGAAAGAGTTCATTTATAGCGACAGATCTCCTGTGGGAATCTTTGAGGATAGCTCGGGTTGTGAAGATTAGCACTGTCCTTCACATGCAGGTCACTTGTGATGACCTATATGTTCCTTGCAGCACAGGGTGTGGGAACATTTCCTGGGTCACACAAGACACAGTGGAGAGGTCAAAAGCAGCCTTTGATCGCCCCTGTAAAGAAATTGGCAGGGAAATACTATGAGTTCAAGGATCTGTGGAGGCGTTTGCTAAACAACTCCTCATCTATCTGTATTTTTCAGTGAGGTAGGTGCTGTAATTGTTTCTCCTGAGATGTGGGAACACTGAGCAAGCTTTACGGTACAGGAAAGGGATGGTGAAATTTGAGATTTACAAATTACTAAAGTTGCCCAAGTAAGTACACCTTCTGTAAACAGGATGTAAAAGACAGACTTGCATAGAGAAGTCACACCAACAAGACAGTCCCATGTCCATGGTGGCACGTAGATGGTCATAGCTATTTTTTAGGATTATTGGTGACTAGGTTCAACTCTAGGCCAATGGCTTCCTCCATTGAGAGCTGCTTTTGTTGCTATCCGTTTAGGTTCTGCTTCTTTCCTCTTGAGCTTAGTGTTCAATCTGAAAATGAAACAGGCACATGAGAGAGAGAGAGAAGATTGGCAAGAATGACCATTGAGGCAAAAGACCTAAAGAATATTCAGAAATCCCTTACATCTTTTGGGTTCAAAGTGAGCGGGTTAGTCAGTGCTGTGGCTATGGGTTACTTCTTTAGGCTTGTCAGGAAAGCAGCTGATCTTGAGGTTGTGGTTTGACATAGAAGAATGCAGAACCTATATTGTATGTTCTACGTACAAAAAGATCAAATCTTCTCCTTCCTTAAGAGGAAGCAAATGAGGTATTACTAGGAAAGTGTTTTCTTTGCAGTAGACCCAGTAAGTTTGATCTTCTCACTTAGTTTCCGATTTTGATATTTGACTGGCTCATGCCACCTCCCTCCCACATTTACATTATATCCAATGCAAAGCTTGTCTATCAAAATACAACAGACTAAACAAATCTTTTATATAAATTCCTTCAATACAGATCCTACTGCATTTGTTCAGGCTGCATCATCATCAGATTGAAATTTTCTATCTCTTGTCTAAAAAGAGTGGTATAGGGATTACAATGGAATTAACCTTATGTGGGAATTCAGAGATGCATGGTCTTCC
Organism: Macrochelys suwanniensis; assembly: GCA_033296515.1. Taxonomy (NCBI): domain Eukaryota; kingdom Metazoa; phylum Chordata; order Testudines; family Chelydridae; genus Macrochelys; species Macrochelys suwanniensis. The sequence continues at coordinate 105,252,745 of CM065782.1, read as the reverse complement.
CTTTCTCTTTATTTGCTGCTTTATATCAAATCATACACATTCTGCAGGTAGAGATCATTTCCCCTTTGAAAAACAGTCATGCCTTCCTGATATTGACAATAAAATAACATTAAAAAGAAATACAAGTACACATGTATTAGAAAGTGAATTGTTCCTTTTATTACTGCTAGCCGTTTATTATAAAGGAGATAGTTCTAGTTTAATTAACCCAGTTGAGAGTAGCAGATGGGGCAGAATGTCTTGCAGCGATAAGACAATTCAGAAGTGGCACCAGATGTTGGAAGCTGTCCCTGGTGGTGTTTGAGTGCAGCACAGATGTTCCAGTCCCACCTGGCTAGTTTCTAAGCACTGCAGGCTAAGCAGCTGTGATGTAACCTATATAATGTACGCATAACACTAAAAGCACAATAATTGAACTGCTGCTGCTACTTCTCAGGGTGTGACTGTTCAGAGGTGAAATCTTTAAGGACAAACAAAAATAAGGTCAACTTTTTGGTACTTTTAAGCCATTAGAATGGCCACTTAAAAACTGTAGGGGAAAGAAGTGACCAAAACTACACTGTAAAGCAAACTGTGTTTTGGACTAAGCAATTAGCCTTCTGCCTATTCTGTTGTCCCAAATATAATTATTAAAGCTTTTTTCCTTTTCTTTCTAGTTTGGGTTGAATATGCTTTAATGAAAAATAGTTAAAATATAGTATTCAAAAGTTAATAATTTATCTGGTAGCTTACAAATGCATGGTTGGGACTTTAATGTTGTTGCTCTAGAGAGAAAGCAAACTTATAAAAAATGAACACCAATGCAAGCTCTGTCCTTGAAATCTTGATACCAAGATCATTACAGAATCATTCATGCTTTAAGAAACATAAAAACTAAATATAAGAAGACTTTTAATTTTTCATGGTAAGCAGCATAATAAATTAAGGATTCCTCTAGTAACAAAAAGTATTTATTTTGATATTTTTTGCTTCCCAAGTTTTAATTCTGTAATCCTCCCATTACTTAGTTGTTTACACCATTCCAGCACCTTCTCCTGCCAGTTTGATCTCTCAAGCTTCATTGCGCTGTATAAATTACAATTTTAGAATGAATTGTGAAACAGAACTTGCATCTTTGTTTTCCCTGCCACCTATATGGCAAAGCACAATCAGCTAGATCTGCAGCATAGGCAAGAATAATCCAATTTGTCTAGGTTCATATAAATATAGAATGGTGGTGGTGGTAAAGCCACAAAAAATGGTACAGACATACGACAGAATCAACAAACCCTGACTGCCAAATGCAAGAGGTTTAAAAATAAAATGAAACGCCTGAAAGCAGCTTACGGAAAGCCCTTGTCAAGTTCATTGAGCAGGGTATCGCTCCACAATCCTGTAAGAACACTGTGATTCCTCTCATTTCTAGGTGGATCAACTGACCCGTTTGGAGGATTCGCTGACTTTGGCTCTGCTGCTGCCTCGGCAAGTTTCCCCTCACCACGAGGTAGGAGAATTTACTGACTGAAAAGCTGCCATTAGGGATGAGGAGAGGGGAATGAAGCCACTTTCCTTTGTGGCATTATTGGCAGTCAGTTCCCTTTCCTGGGGCTGGTTTGTGTTGTATAGTTTGACCAAGAAAGCCACATGCTCACCTCAATGGTGCTTGATTTCTTTTGGTCTCTTATAGGTATTTTCACACAGTTGAGGATAAATAAAGGACAGCTTTCTGGTTTTGAGAAATGATTCTGCTGTACTCCTTTAATGGGTATGGGCTAGAACCCTATTTTGCCTTATTTGATGCACCCTGCATTGCTCAGAAGCATCCCTTAGCAACTTTGCTATAAACTCATAAGATATCTTAGAGGAAATTGGCAGACTTCATAGTCGCATCCATGAAAGGATATAGGGCAGGGGTAGGCAACCTATGGCACGAGTGCCAAAGGCAGCACGCGAGCCGATTTTCAGTAGCACGCACACTGCCCAGGTCCAGGCCACCGGTCCGGGGGGCTCTGCATTTTAATTTAATTTTAAATGAAGCTTCTTAAACATTTTAAAAACCTTATTTACTTTACATACAATAGCTTAGTTATATATTATAGACTTGTAGAAAGAGACCTTCTAAAAACGTTAAAATGTATTACTGGCACGCAAAACCTTAAATTACAGTGAATAAATGAAGACTCGGCACACCACTTCTGAAAAGTTGCCAACCCCTGATATAGGGAGTGAGGGGAAATAGTACATAAGTAGTCAGAAAAAATGGTGGTTAATAATGGAAATTTAGATGAGTCTTTACCCTCCCTCTTCATTCATTTCAAAGTGATTCAGGTTCCCAAGTTGCTTTTAATATCATTGCCCATCCTGGATGTCAGGTGACTTAGAGGAGAGTTCGTGAATGTCACAAATCAGTATTTAAATTTCAGCTTTGTATTGGCATAAGATTTAAGTACTTAAATAGTCCGTGGAGAAACAACTGTGGTATGTTGCAGACAGGAAGCAAGAACCTCACTTCTTGGCAATAGCAGATATAGTTGATTCTGAAATTTGTGAGGGCCTTATTTCATAAAACACTGTACCAGTGGGAGCTTCAGGCGTAACTTTGTTTTAGTGAAAGTAGAATTCCATACAAATTGACATTTGGAATTATGGTCTCACTTGAACCATAACAAAATAAGAAGTGGCTTTTAGGGTGGAAAATCAAGACAATAAAACTTACTCAAGGTATTCAACACTTCCAAGTTTTGTGGGTGTAGCGTGCCAGGTGAAAAACACGTATTAAACAGCAGAAAAAACTCCCCACAGTAAAAACATTGTTTTTATAATATTTGGAAATGGGGAGGGGGGGAGCTTTTTTAATAGGAGTCCTAGTGGTATGCTGAGTGCTCCCACTGACAGTATTTGTGTTTCTAAAATCATTGGAGAACTCTTCATGCTTTCTTGGCTGTTGTTGATAGAACTAATCGCAAGCTGATAAACCTGATCACTGTTCATCAAAATGTTCTTATGCCTTATGTAAGATCATCTGACATACTTTTTTCTCTGAGAAAAGGCAGCCTTTCTTCTGATCTTTCCAGTCAAAAGTTCACAAACTTTTTTCAGAAACAAGCAAGTGCTATAAAAAATAATTTGCCTGAGTGGGACGGCAGTATTTGATAGTCTAGCTTCAAAAACAAATGTATATTGCTTGACTGTGAGCACAGCCAGGGACTGAAAAGTGATTGAAGGGCCCTAAACACATGGTAATGACAAACAACAATGTATCAGCGGTTTAAGCTGCATGGCCAGGCAGCAGCTATTAAGTGCCACGCAGGTGCTCAGGGCCACTGCGGGGAGAGATGCCTTTCCTCCAGTCCCGGACCTGCCGCGGCCAGGGGAGAGACGCCTCTCCCCGCCGGCACCAGCCCCAGACCTCCCCCGGTCCCAGACCAGTCAGGGGAGAGGTGCCTCTCCTACGGCCCCAGACCTGCTGCAGTGGGGAGAAGAGCCACTCCCCACCCAGCCCAGGTGCTGCGGGAATAGACAGCTGCGGGAGTCTTCTCTCCCCGCTGTAACCCGGGGCAGCCTGCACCCCAAACGTCTGAGCCTCACCCCCCGCACCCCAACCCTCTGCCCCAGTCCCGAGCCCCTCATCCCCGGCCCCACCCCGGAGCCCGCAACCCCAGCCGGAGCCCTCACCCTTCCACACTCCGAACCCCTCGGCCCCACCCCCACCGCATTAATTTTGTTATGTGCACCAATATGGAGGTGATGTGTCACACATCACCGCCATATTGGTGCACATAACAAAATTAATTCCACACGTGTGGGGAAAAATTAGAGGGAACACTGGCTGCAGGGATCCTATCAACTTTTATTAATCTGGAATATGAGAGCATACTAAATTGGAAGGCTTGTGAATGTCCATGAGGACACAAATACATCGGGATTTTAGTATGTTGGAAATTCTGGGGGAAAATAACAATAGAATGTTTGACCTAGCCCAAAGCTCAGACTTAGTACTGCACTGGCAAATTGGAATTTAACCTCAGGATAACCCCACCTCCCCTCAAACAATTCACCTATAAAAGTCTAACAAATAAAACCAAACATTTAGGCTCATATGCAATGAGGAATAGCAGCCCACCTGTACTGAAAGAATGATAATCCCTAAAAAGACCCAAAATCCCACTTGTCTTCCAAGATTAGCAAAACATTTGTATAGCATAAATGGAGAGACAAAGGTATATTCGCTTTGACAGATGTCAAGGGGGATACTATCAGGATTTCAAAACCTCCAGGTGGAATAGGAGTTACACCTGGAAGGATTGACATGAGGCCAAGTTATGCCCTCAATACTCTGGCATAACTCCATTGTCTTCAATGGAAAATGCTTATTATTATCCATGGGCTAAAACTGATGGATGGTCTTTCATAGCTTAGCTAAATGACAACTTGTTTACAAGTATTGGAAAGATATGAACGCCAAGGAGGGCAAGGAATATATATATATATATAGGAGTAAGAGAGAACAGCTCTTTCTTCTAACAAGGAGAATGTATCCATAATGAAATATCACACTGGGGAGTGGTTTCTGAAGGGAAATGGAGCCCACGTCGCTTGTGATGCTTAAAACTATTCTGAACAAAGTAGCAGTAAGCAAACCAGAGTGAACAGTCTTCTGCTAGCAAAGTGTGTTGGAGCTGACCACTTAAAATCTCTTCTTTCTTTAACTTCTGCTTTTCTGAGCTCAGTCTTCCAGTAGGAGTTGAGGGTGCTCAGCCACTTGCAGGAGCCAACTTAACAATGTTGCTAAATACGTATATTTGCGGTTGACCAAAAAGTATGGAGCTACAATCAAAAAGGGTGTAATTCTTACTATTGAGGCAGGTGGGAGATGTGCCTCAGCTAGGGGTCTAGGAGTAAATCCAGAATGAATGAAGACATTTCTGTGACAGTTTAGTAAATCTCTTGGCAAATTGGCTGCAGATCAGCACCTGGGAATCTTTTTTGCATTATTTGCTACATTTAGGAAAGCTGTATTGGGCATCTGTGGGTTAACACACCTTTAATATTTCAACCGGCTGGAAAAAAACAGCACTGTCCTAATTGTACAGGCTTCTTTACTTGTGATACTTATTCAAAATAAAGTTCTTTTTACAAGTATAAAGCTGCCTACTATGCAGATAATTTGTGTATGAATACAGCCTAAAATGACACAATCCTTTATCTGCATTAACATGATTAATCTATACCGATCACCATTATGCAAGGGGCCAGGAGTCTTGTGAAATGATTAATCATTCTCTAACAATATAAGCCTCTCTAGTAATCCTTTCTTCCCGGATTAATAATCTTTGATCAAGTTCCCCAAAAGGGGGGCAAAACCTTCTCCTTTTACCCCCACTTTTTCTTATTGTGTGTTCAGATCTGTGCATCCAGTACACACAGAATAAGCACATTCAGCATTTACTTGTCCATCAGGAATACTTAAAGTGGGTTTAAATCATTAATGTGCAATACTAATTGAAATACTCCAATAGAGTCCCTTTTGTAAGGGAAATGAAAGCAAAATGTTTTAGTACGGCCCTGAGCTAATGAACATTAGTCCATTTCTTGCATTAAAACTGCTGGTAGTGCGTGGAGTTTGTAAACGAACTCGCTTCTTTTCTCCTGCCCCCTTTTCCATTACTTAAAATTTAATACACTAGTGAAGGTAAGGGTAATTAAAACCAGGTTTGATCACACAGGTGTTTAAGCATTTACATGGAGTGTAAAATATTATTGCCGTTGCCTTTGACTAGACAAAATACAGCTCTAGGAAATAGCCAGGTGTGTGGGTTGTACTCTTAGCCAGGTGCATAGGTCTAGTAACTGAAATCAGTGAAATCTCAATCAGAGCCTCTTCCTTTGCTCATGCAAGGGGAAGTGGAGTTGATTGAATCATTCATTCAAGTTCAGAGCTCTTTCCCTACTGCAGGGATATTGCTTGTGGCCTAGCTGGGAGTGAGAACTTCAGCATGAGATACAACCTACAGGGGAATATCATAATTCTTATGCGTGGTGGAAATGTTCCCTCTAAGCTGTGCATCCATGTAGCAAATAAAGCAGTCCTGTGCATTTCATATGCCAGAAGAATGATATTCATCTACTACATCCAGACCTGTAAAACATTTGCCATCTGACCTATCAATGGCTCCACACAAAAAAAACCTCTAGAAGATTGTGGCCCTTTAAAAACAAAACAACAAAAACCACCACAGCTTTTGGGATATTTTAAATAACTTCCACTATAAAATGAGATCTGAAACAGATACATATCAAAGCATCATGTACTTTCATAGCCCAGGGGAAATATTACTTATGATGTTAGCAGGCAACAGAGTAAGATAAGGACCCTCTGGTAATCTGTTTTGAAAGCTCTTGGTTTTATTGGTATCCCTTAGTGACACTATGTTCCTATGTTGTGCAAAAGCTATTATATGTAATCAAAAAGTTTTGAACAAATGGCTGTTTTCTTGTATGCTTTACTATGACAGTGGAATTGTGCTTCTCCTGTGCAATGACTGGATGATACTCATTAGCTGGGATCATGGCTCTGTTGAGAATATCAGAGCATTGGATTAAAGTACTAGCAAGTTTGATTCTTAAACTTCTAGCTCTGCTTTTGACAGAACCTCAGATCTACGTTTCCAGTGTCTGTTTGGAAGCATTTGGATGCTGCAAACTTAGTTGAAGGAAACCTGTGTCCCACTCATCCCAGGTCCATAGGTGACACATTATCAGATGTAGTTTTTTGTCTGTGCGTGGGTGTTTCATATTTCCTTTGCTACCTTGTTAAAACTGTTGGAATATTCATGAGAAGGAATGATGTCCAGATGGAGATTTTACCTGCAGATGTTAATCTGGACGGACACAAATCAGGTCTCATTTGTTTCAGTTCACAGAATGTGACGTTTTTCTGTGCCTTTCAAAATCTTTTACCTTCTTTCCCTCACCCCCAGGTACAGCAGCAAGTGGGAACGGAGATTTCGGCGACTGGAGTGCCTTCAACCAAGGCTCTCCATGTCCCAGTGCTTCAGCAGGAGAGCTCTTCAGTGGCACTGCCCAGCCAGCTGTAGAGCTCTTTGGTAGCTCGCAGCCAACTCTTGGCCATCCTCCAGCTGCCTCAAATTCTACTGACCTCTTTGATTTGATGGGCTCCTCTCAGGCAACGATGGCGTCTTCGCAAAGCATGAATTTTGCTATGATGAGCTCTAGTGCGGTGGGCATTGGTCTACCCATGTCAAGGTCACAGGTATGCTGTTGTTACTCAATCCCTTAATGACTGGTTCCTCTGTGAAGAAAAGGTTCTAGAATGTTTTTGTCCTATTTTAGCCTAAACTTTCTTGTTACCCCAGCGCTCAGATGCTTTCTTTATCACTCGGTCGCTCTATCTGAGATGCTCTGTCATCCTTTTTGGGGGGAGGGAAGGTTTTAAAGTTTAAAACCTGAAAAAACCCAATAGAATATGTGCACAGCCTACATCATCAGGCAACTGGTGGACCAGTCCTCACCCTCATCTGTGTGTTGCCCTGACGCACAGAGGGGTTACTCCAGTGGAAAGTAATTGGCTGTTGAAACCAAAGCACGTTAACTCTTGTGCAAAAACCTACAAATGCATTTCAAAAAGCCCAGAACAGAATGGGCTCCTTGTCTGGGAGACACCAGGCAGCTCTGATTTTGTGACACAACGCACTGATGCAAAATGCTTAGTGCTAACACATGAAATACTAGCCTGATCATTTCCAACAAGATACCAACTGATGGGGAAACTACTTTGAAATAGATGAACTTCCATGATTCATAAAAACTGATATTTTTCTCTCTGGCTTTTTAACTTCTCATATGCAAACATAAGCCACCATTTGTTGTACTTTCTGATGACATGATGGAATTGTTTATTTCTTAGACACAGCAGTAATAAATGTTATGGAGTGACTGGCGGCATTTAAAAAAAAAAAACTTTTTTCTTTTGTTTCTAGCCTTTGCAGAATGTTAACACTATGCTGCAGAAGCCCAGTCCTCTTTATAATCCGAGTACAGAGATGGTCCAAAAAAATGCCAGCAAAACTCTACCATCCACTTGGTCAGACCCCAGTGTAAATATCAGTTTGGACAATTTAGTACCTGGTATGCAGCCTTCCAAACCCCAGCAGCCATCACTTAATACAATGATTCAGCAACAGAGTAAGTGGTCTCATTGATTTAATAATACTTCACTGGCATGACCTGCTATACAGATGTTACCAATGTGTCGTTAAAAAAAACTGACCCCTTTGCTAGATCACCTTTTCTCTTAATTTTAATCCTAATCCTATTTTTCATCTGCTACATTGCCTCTTACCATGGGCAGCTCTGTTACCGGAACGTGATCCAGAAGGATGAGCCAGGGAATGTTTCAGGGCTGTGAAGCCAAGTCTCTAACTGCAGAGGTTTGCGTCATTCGCAAATCTTCACATTAGGTCTCCCTCAGTAAGCTCTTCCTAGGCATAGTATCAACTATCTGTCCTCGGAGCTCAATTTGTTAGCAGTAGTTAAACTGGGTGTAAGACATATCGTAGACTGTTAGACTTTTTGAACTTTGAAGAAGGAAGAGATGTGGAAATTCGTCATCTTTTTTTGTAGGCTAACTGGCTAGTGAACATAAATATAACTTTTCCTCATCTTTGTTCACTGTAAAGTCACAATATAGTTACATAACTATGTCTAAAAGTAGATTGTAACTCACTATGTTCAACCCTAGGATATTGATTAAATTAAAGGCTGTTGTATTTTATTTTTCTGCAGATATGCAACAACCTGTGAATGTGATGACTCAAAATTTTGCAGCCGTGAGCCTCAACTCCCAGTCCAACGTGATGCCTGTTCGATCCCCAACAAGTTCATTGATGGGAGGGCCCATTCCTGTGGGAATGGGGATGCCCAGTGTTGTGACGGGTACAATGGGTATGACCTCCTTGGGAAACACGCCTGTGATGAACCAGGGAATTATGGGAATGAATGTGAACATGGGGATGCCAGCTGCTGGAATGGGTTTGACAGGCACAATGGGCATGGGGGTACCCAATATAGCTATGACCTCTGCTATGACTCCTGGACCTGTGCAACCCAAGCAAGATGCCTTTGCAAATTTTGCCAATTTTAGCAAATAAAGATTGTAAAGAATTGGTCAGAGTGAATGAAGGATTTTTAGCTGCACAAATAGAGCTGGGGGAGGGATGGAGAACACTGATCAATACCTTTTTCCTTTTATCAGTTAATTAAAATGAACCTACATAAAGAACCAAAAGGCTATTTTGTAAATGCTGAAACACCTAGCGTTCAAACTCTGGGGAGACGAAAGGTTCTTCTGATGAATCAATTGGATGACTTTGCAGTTAAGAGGCCATTGTTTTGTAGCAAGACCATCAAAAGCCTTTCTAGATGGAAGAACCAATTTTAACATTGAAACTTGTGGGGAGACTGGAATGGGGGTTGGGTAAATCTGTTTGAATCTAATTTTATACTTTTCTTTTTTTTTCTTGAAGAGCTTGATTTTTCTCTCCCTGAATCGCTTTGTCATAATTGAAGCCATTCCTTTTACTACCACTCTGAGTCCATATTTGAAGTCACTCAAGTACAATGATCAGTTTTTTATAAGAATATATATTTTTGTCCAAAAAAAAAATGGCTTACATATGTGCTTATGGCTAATTCAAAGGGACCTGGAATGTGTATATATATACTTTTGCTGATGTTCCAGCAACACTGCTATAATATTCAAATTTTTATTGTAAAAACCTCTTTAAGCAATTTGGTCATTAATAGGTTTAGGGGCTTTTCCCACCTTTACTGCTATAATTAATACCCAGTGCTGAATTGGGAGAAATTTCATCCAGAGCTGCTTTATGGTTTCCTTTCAGAAAACTCCAGCATATATACACTTTTTCCGGTTCTGTTTCAGTGGCAACTTCATGCCACATATACCCTACGGGCCACTGGTTTACAGTGTCAGCAGCAGTCAAAAGGCAAAAAAAAAAAAAAATCATCTTTACAAAAAGAAAAGTAACAAGGTAACTACATTGTCTTTTAATTTAAATCTCTAAACCCTTGTCAATCCAACAGCATTGGATTTTAGATTTTATACATTTGGTGACTTTTTGGTGTAAATATGGCATTAGCAGCGGTGAAATCCAATAGAAAGGAGTTAAATATATATAATACATATAAATATATATATTATTAAAGGAAACCTGTAGCAGTCAAAGATTTTATTGATTTAATGAAAATAAAGGAAATTAATTAATTAAGGTTTTGTTTTCCTGCTGTAATTCTGCATTTTAAGTTCACACATGAATCATGATTCTAGAGTCTGGAATACAAAGACATGATTATACTCACAAGCTGGGAGTATTATTGAGAATAAGCACTATATTATAGGTATGAAATTTATTACCTCCCCTTTCTTATGTTGGATTTCTTTTTTATTATTAAATTGATAAAACTTTGTTTCCATTGTATTCACAATGTTCTGTTATACATAACATTAAAATGGTCATTAAAATCAATGTTGGGCCGCTTTTCCTTTCATTCCATTTGACGTTTATAAGAGCGTTTGGGAAAAAAATAATTATAATTTGGGCAACGTAATTTTTATAAATAATTTAAATTTGTTTAATGACTTCTTATCTCCAGCCTTTCCTATCTGGCTCTACTGTTAGGAATTAAAAATGAAGCAGGCAAGATATCCTGACCCGCTCCAGCCTTGCTAATGCTCCGTCTACAACATTTCTAATTAGGCAGAAATTCATGTACTTCAGCTAAGTGGTAATGAAAAGTGATTCATTTGCTGAATAAGAGATGAGAGTGAGTGTAATTAGCTGACTGTGGTTTTTAATCTTTCAACAATTCAATGTGTTTAAATTAGTTTCAAAGAATAGGAGCTTTCAAGTGTTGTTACATCAAAGTAATCAAGGCAGACTTTAGTGGATGAGCAAGAGAGATCTTCTCTCCACTTGCCATTTTGAAACCTTTAAACTTTGTTGGAATAATCATCTTCAGAACTTACCTTGTGACAGATGGTACGATTCAAGCTGGTTTGGAAAACAGAATTGCAAGGCGGAGGGAACAGATTATTTTTGGAGAGTATGGTGGAGAAGCACAGAAAGCCAAACGTATAGGACAAACTGTTAGATTGTGTCACAACTTGAGAATGTCAAACACAGTCAGAGCGAACGTCCTCTGTATAAACAATTGGAAGCTACGGTGAGCTGTTTAGACTGATGTGCTTTAAACTCCATTTGGCTGGTTGTTATGGATGGGGTCTGACAGTCTTTTAACTGAACATAGAATCTATGTCCTTGCCTTGATTTCTCAGATATTTTTAGAAGTTAACTCATTGGGGTTACTCTGGTCCCTATTATAAATCCTCTTTTTTCTAAGATTTTTGTTTTGTAGCCAGTGGATTGGAATGGCTCTAAATAAAGCCATCTTGGTCAATGGTTTATATAGACCCACCCTATTCATTTTGTAGATCTAATACCTCTGTCCTTAGACCATAATCTTAATATTGAACTGAATCTTAGCCTACTGTTGTGTTGGTCTATGCTATTGGTCCATAAAGAATTATGAAAGGGTGAGGCATGGACTAATATCATGGCTTCCTGACGTTCATTGGAACATCTCAAACAGGTTAAAGGCTCTGCCCAAGGAAAAAGTGAATCCATTTAAAAGCAATTCTAGGGACATTGCACACCCAGGATTAATAAACACTAGAATAATCCAGTAGTTTGCCCTGCCTGCAGCCTAGTAGCTATTGGGTTGATGTATTTAGTACTACTTAGTTGTTGTTTTTTGGTGTTTTTTTTTTTTTTAAATAAAGTTTCACAACCCTGCCATAAGTCTAATTCCACTCTGCTCATTTCTTTGAAAAATAACAAGACTGGTTTGTGGACAGTTACGTGACGAAGTTGACTAACTTTTCTTATTGCAAATGTTAGGGTGACACATTCGCATGTGGAAGGATAGGAGAAACTTCCCAAAAGTCTTTCAATGAGCGTGCTTCCCATTCAGGTCCTACCCTAGTATTTCTCAATCTTCTCAGTGCATGTCCCCTGTTGGGAGCACTGATGCGGACTGACCACCGGTGATTTAGCCACCATGTCCTCTAGATCTGCAGGGCAACGGGTAAAAATGTTTGTGACCAATATAGTCTAGTACTTCCGCTGGTGATATTTCACCTGTGAGAGAGCAATAAAAATGTTAGTGTACAGCAGTGATACTCAGACCTCAGTGATTCAGGAGCCAAATTAGCAATCAACATTACCCACAAGAGCCACCGTATTAAAATGACTGACCAAGTATTCTACAATTGGTTAATAATACAGTAAAAGCATCCTGATTAGTTAATATCTTGGATTGGTTAATAATTAAATCAGTGTTTTAAGATGTGCGGCAAAGAATGGCAGGAGACACATTAAAGAGCCCCTTGCGGCTCCCAAACCTCTGTCTGAGGATCACTGGGGTAGAAAGAAGTTTGGTTCTTCAGCCTTCATTGTGACTGGATGGGCAAACAACTTATGAATGGACCACTGTGGGAGCTATCTTCCTGTGTGGAGCGCTTTGCTGACCAGGATCTTCCTGTTCTGGCAACAGCCTACAGGAATATAGGAACAAAACTCAAGAACTCAATCAATCCATTGAAATAGGCTTGCTGTAGCTTTTACCTGGGTTTTCCTCTTCCACCTCCATAGAAGTATTGACAAAATATGAAGGCCCTAAATGTCTACGTTAGAGACCTGGTTGAAGAGCGGAGGCCCAAAGTTCAGCTAATTTTTTTCATACACGTTTACATGAAATCTGCAATTCTTTATATTTCATGAGTTGGTTTATGACAACAGCAGCACTCCTGAGTATCCCTAGTGAACATGTGCAAATGGAGGAATCCGGGCTGAATTCTGCAGCCTGCTTTTAGTTTCATTCAAGCTACTCAGCTGTTTATACCCAGTAGAGCTGGGAGAGGAGGGAATCTTTCAATCTTATTGCTCTGCTCTGTTCAATGGCTTTTCCTGAGCTGTTTCTCAGTGTGCTTCACAGCTGGCCTACGCACACATCCGCAGTCCTCATGCCAGCCAGTGTCCATTGAAGCCATTTTAGCAGAAAAAAGCAACACAAATCAATGTATTTGCCATAAATTGCCAAATGAGGGCCTAGTTCAAAGTTGATGGGAATCTTTCCATTGAATTCACTGGGATCAGGCCCAGAGTTCCAGCACCTGCCATCCTGCAAAAATATAAATCTGACTGCTTTAAGAATGAGCATAATCCATAGGTGACCCATATTTAATCCAAAGCAGTGGATAGAGGGGATTACTTGTTTTTGGTAATGTCCAAAATAATCCAGGATTTTCCAAAGGCAGCGTGGTCCCAGCCCCGGGGCATGCCAAGTGTAGAGAGAGAGGTTGAGGGAGTACATGCAGATAGTGGTCAAAGGTAGTGCTTGGACACAACCTTGACAAAATGAGGTTTACTTCCTTGTCAACATAAAGGATGCACAACAAAGACTGTCTCGGTGTTGAAGAGACTACGGATGATGAACGTAGAAGTATTAGGCAGGGAAATGATAGCGTTTCCACTTCTCTTTAAAGGGATTTGTATCATGAAAAATTGAAATATCAGATCCACAAATGCATCTTGTAAGATTTTTAGAAACGGTATTGACCATATATTTAAGAAGTCCTACCAGCCAATTTTCAGGATATTAAATATGTAAAGACGATTATTTAATACTCTTTACCTTGCTCACACAGGTAAAGATAAGGAAAACATACTAGGAAACTATCATGATTAAATCAATCTTATAAAATAAATACAGCTGGAACTTGTAAAAATGAAAGCTGATTCACCTATTCCTTAGTACGGTCACCTAACATTTTGAATACACAACCCAAATGATCCTGACACATTATAGAACCTGTACAATAGCTTTTAATTAACTTTGCAATTGGATTTGGATTTTATCACCAAACCATACGTGTGACTAACTAGTCAGTTATATATGCTGCTAAACTGGTGGGAGATGGTGGATCTGATGATGAATTATTACTGGTAAGGGAGGGGCTGGCTTTTTTGCTGCTTAAATCTGGTCTATTGATTGTACTACAAGTGTCATAACTTTTGTATGACCTATTAATCGTGATAAAGTGCCCACAGGTTGGGATGGGTGCTAAAAAAATAAAATTAAGTAAATAAATATAGCCATGGAGTATTCCCTAGGCTGTCCCAACCAGTGCCAATACATCTGCATAATCGTATTCATTTCAATCTTGTAGGAAAGGCTGTACTGGCAAGCCCTACCAGTGTCCCTGCATCGAGTTTTCAAATTGAGTTAACTTCTGCCTGATGCTTTGTTGACCACTCAGTGACATCCGGTTTCTGCCACCCTCACAATGAATAGCTGCTCAATGTACAGGTAGTTCCACTGTGAGTGGTTCCATCGATTTTAAAGGATGGTAGGCAGTAGACTCTGTCCCTGTACGTCTGGCTCTGTGTGTAGGAGATCATTTAAAAACGCATGCGTCTTCCTGTTGTATGCACCCAGAGCCTTGCGAAATAAAACTGCAGCACAGGGATAACCAGAGCATTCAGTATGTTCTACAAAAGAAAAATTACATTCAAAACAGCTAAACAAGGGTATTTATAGCAGCATCTGTTTCAGCTAGGAACTGTCTGATGCAGCTTGCTGAGGGAGGTAGGGGAGGGATTTATCAATGAAGTGTTTACATAATGCAGGCAGGCATCCTATACACAAGGTGATACCAACAATAGCAGTATAACAAACATCTGAAGACTTTTTTATTCTCCTAGGTCTTTGCTCCTAGAGACACTTACTCCAAGAACTTGTTTCTGCAGACTCTGCCTTCCTCCATGAGTGTATGTATATTATATAAGTATTTATAGCAACTCCTACACTAGTTGCATACCTGGTGTTGATTTAATAGTTTTAATGTATTTGTGGAGGAGGGAGAAATGTTTTAAAGGGACACTTCTCTCAAAATTGGTCCAAAAATAAGCCTCTGTGAAACCAAAAGGCCAATATTAGTTTCCATTTTTTTAACATTCCAGTGGAAAATTGTTAAATAGCACTTAAAAGTTTTGGCAACTTCAGCATTGCAATTCTGAGAATCTGGAAGTGAAATTAACTATAAACCAAAGTCAAACAGGACTGCATTGCAAAAACTGTGACAAATAAATGTAAAAATGTTCTTCAGCCTAATAAACTAAGGAGTTAGGACCACAGGAAAAGAAAGTTGCTTTACAATATGATCAGGTTAATGCTTTTCTCTTTTAGATATCACAGACCTAGTAATATCAGTTTGCACTGATGCGGAGAGATGGCCAGATGTAAATATTTTTGGACTACTGATGTATTTGTATTGTATTGCTGAGAAAGGAACTGAAGTTTCCTTTGTCTGAGGGTTGACTTGAGATGGAATAGTAAGAAGGAAAAGCAGTCTCCCAATGCTCTGGTGTTTGACTATAAAAGAGTAAGAAATGAAAGTACAAGATAAAGAAATGAAAGTCCAATATTTATAGAGAGCTATAAACTATTTGTTATGCCTGTTTGGAACCTCCAGGTGTAAGGGGAATGTGATCACCATGCCCTTCCCCTATTGCTAAATGGGAGAGAGGTCCCTGTATGCAACACGGTGAGAACCACTGTACTAGATGTTCATTGGAGTCTCGGGTTCCTTTTTCTGCTGCGGAATGGTATGACACCCAGCTGTCTGTAAACTTCAATTCTCTTTCCACCATATTATCCAGAATCCGTGTGAACAATTTTCCCTTAACAAATGAGGGGGAGGGATAGCTCAGTAGTTTGAGCATTGGCCTGCTAAACCCAGGGTTGTGAGTTCAATCCTTGAGGGGGCCATTTGGGGATCTGGGGCAAAAAAAAATTGGGGATTGGTCCTGCTTTGAGCAGGGGGTTGGACTAGATGACTTCCTAAGGTCCCTTCCAACCCTGATGTTCTATGATTCTATGATTGTTAGTCAGAGGTGACCTAATGTTTTGAGCAAACAAATTCATAAGGGTGTGTTTGGTTTTTTCCTGTAATGTTTCAAAAACAATTGGAAAGCTTGTATTTTGGAGCTGATGTTTTTAGCCATTCATAGAGCTTTACAAAGGTAAAAAATAAATTAAAGTGAAAAGCCTTGAAAGGGATTGGGAAGAATAAGACTGTAATGGAGATAATCATTTATTGAGTGCAGCTAATGTACATAGGACTTCCCGTCCTAAGGAGTTGGTAGGTTATTTTGGACAGAGCCGGTTGGCTCACCAGGGATGTGGCTGCCCATATGTGATGCAAGGGATTTGCTTCTCTTCAGACATCTAAAAGTTTCAAAGACGTAGAAGAAAAAAGTCTCAATTTTTATGTTGTTCCTGTACACAATGATAGCAGGAAAACCATACAGGAAACTATACGGAATGGAAATGTTTATTAGAAAGGAGCCTTTAACTAGGTTTCGAGAGCCTTCCTTGATGAATGGAAATCTGAATTTTTTACACTCACAGTAGCAATAAATACTTACAGTTGCTAGGACTCTTCACCTATTCTGTGTATGCACTATATAAACAGGTATAGGACTATTTATTGGCTCTTTTTAAACAATTTTTAGCAGTCCCCAAGAGTTTGCCCATTTAAATTATATACTAAAAAAACCCCAACCTTGTGCCATAAGGTACCAGTTTAGTAATTAACTGGTTCTTTAATAGGGCTTCAATTGCTTTGCTTCATGATAAGGAGAGAAAAAAATTACATTCCAAGACAGAGCTACATTCGACATCTGGGAACCTCCTAACAGCTGGCTATCTAATGAATATGCATCTGCTTAAGAGGCTGTAGTCCATTAATAAACCACTAGATATAAAGCAGAAACAATCTTTGTCAGCTTCAAATGAGATTGGGTGCAATGTGCTGTGAAGTGTCACTGTCACATTGAATCGAATTGGCGAGGCTAACAATCAACTCTTTGGTACCAGTGTCTTTGTGCCTGAGAACAGGACTTCCGCGTCCATTCATGAGAAGGCCGGGGGAATGGTGGTGGAAGTCGCAAAGCATTGGTGGTGGTTTCTATTGCACGTTGTTTTCCTTATTTCTCCTGGTGCCAGTTGTATGCTGGGCACTGGTGACCTTTTAGTTTCAACGCCACGCTCTGCTTTGTCTGACTGTGTTCTACCAAGCTGGGAGTTGTTTTTCAGCACAAATGAGTTAGGAGACCTAGGAATCCAGCATATGAATAAATGACTGGGCAGGAATTACAGGAACTGCAATAAAACATACCTATTTGACAGAGAACTGCAGGTTTCTAAGTGGAATGCTAGCACTCTGGGAGCTGTTCTGACACAACAGTGTGTTCATAGGGTGAAATCAACACAGCGGGTTTCAGAGACTAAGCCTCTTTTCCTGTGAAAAGAAGGCTGCAGGAATTGGGGGGTGTCAGTGACTGTCTTCCTAAACTCCCTGACCTCGAGAGCTCCATCCCGCATATGCAGCAGCATGTCGTACCAATCCATGGCAGGAGTGGGTGAATGGTGACTCTCCTCCTATGATGTCGTCTCCCACCTTTGCATCCTAACATGCTTTGGTGGGATTCTAAGCAGGATTAGCATTGTGTCAGGCACCCCGGGCTCTCTTGTATATAGATCCTCTAGGAGTGATCCAGTGCCCATTTCTTGTGCATAACTAGATGGGTCTATAAGCCATGCGAGAAGTACTGATGATTGTTCTGGATTTTGGATGCAAAGCAGTAAACCAGTGCAGTTCTGTACTGGGGAAGATTGCGATACAGTCCAGTTCCCATTAGTGATAGATGGTTAATATTGATCAACACTTTCCTTCAAGTGCTAACTAATCTTCATGCACCCCCTGTGAGATAGGTGTGTATTTTTCATGTTTTGCTGGTGAGGGAAACTGAGGCTGTGTGTGGCTTGCCTGAGTCTGCACTGGGGCTGGGATTAGAACACAGACATCTCGAGCCCCCAAGTCGCTCCCATTTTTGGCTCACAAAGTTGTTTGTCGTGAACCTTGTCTGGTTGGAGGGAAATAGAAAAATCGGGAGTTTTGCTGTGACTAAAGTCAGTATGATTGCAGGGGCATTGAGCTCAGCCCTGCTGTCTTGTCTCGTGAGCAGTGGCATTTAGTGAGCAAGAAACAAAAGAGAAAAAATTAAAATGAGAAGCAAAGCTGCATGTATTTGCTACAGATCTGCTGCATCTTGCTTCTGATAACTTTACTTCTCCCCACATACCATGACACTCATGCAATTGAAGCTAAACTCTGCTAGTTGGAGAGTGATGTCTCTTTTTTTCTCACTGGTCCTAAGATTTGAAACAAATGACTGACGAAAGTGGTTTTATAACCGTGGCCATGCTGATGGTTAGGTTGCAGAGTTAAATTCTGCCACTAGGTGGGGTGTGAATATTTGAGTTCAGGGGCTGTTCGCTATCAGTTCAGCCTCTTGTGTTCTTATGGATCATGACAATTTCCTACTCTTTAAGATGGGGTTTTTTTGGTTTTTTTTTTTTTGGTGGGATTGTGCGCGCGTGTGTAATACACAATTGTGGAGTGTAAAGGCCTGGCCTGAATGAGGGGCACAATACTTAGCAGCTGGGAAGTCACAAGTGAGTGTTGCAGCCGCAGGTCATCCCCAATGAAGAGACACCTTTCCCATCCCACAGCATCCTGTGTTCATTACACACCTCAAGCTTCTTTGGCAATGGGGACTGCTTCCCAGTCTACATAAGCACGGAAAGACACCACCAGTCTGCCCATAGGTGAGAGGAGTGCTGTTATTACTGACCGATTATTTAAATCATGGTTACTGCTAGAATGACTCCAATTTTCCCCCACCATTTATTTGTCCTACATTCTGAAAACCAGAATTGGATCACTGCCTTTTCTTAGGTCACTTTCCAATGGCAGGGTACAAGGAGCCACACCAGCCAGAGCCAGGCCCCCAATTCCATCGCTAGAAGCTAGTGAGTGGCGTGATGCAGACTGAAAGCAAAAAGGACATTTTGCTGTTTGCTCATCAGCAACTGAAGACGATTGATTTACAGCCGGGGTTGGAGGTCACGTGAGTCAACGGAAATCGGAACGTAAATTCCACTGGCAGCAAATACTTGTGATTTTAGTGAAGATTGGTTCAGTGCAGTATGCGCAGGTGAGGAACACACTGATTTTATCTTAGCCCTGGAGCCCAGGGAATTTAATTGTGTTTTGTGGGAAAGCCCAGTCCAAACTTCTCTGGAAAAGGTGCATAGATGTGCAAAAGTACACTTTGCAAAGAGAGCGAATCCTGCGGGTCAGACTAATAACCCCTGGGAGCTTGAAACCCCCTTTCTAGCTACAGAATAGTTTTAGCATCCCCAGTGGCAGAGTAAGCTATTGTCCATTGTCTTACTGGGACTGTGTCTTAATGTTGACCTAGAGGGGCCACTTCTAAAGGTGAAGGTGATTTATTCACCACATCCATTGAGCCCGTCTCTCTTCGGCTGAGACTGTCGGCAAAGATGCCAAATGGAGAATTTCGTGCTGAATAGAGACTTTGCTACTGAGGCTTGGACTGAGAGCATCAAGATGGTGATAACTTGGGTCATGACTGACCTGGGGTTGGGTGTCCCGAGCTTTGATGAAAGGCTGTAGGTAACATTTTCAAAAGCACCTAAGTGACTCTGAAGCCCAAGCCCAAGTCCAATTTTCAAAAGCGACTTGGGCACTAAAGGAGTCAAAATCCTGTTGACTTTTAATGACACAGGGTCCTAGGGGCTTCGATCTTGACCAAGTCCTATTTTCAAAAGCGCTGCTTAGGTCCCCTTTGTTCCTTTGGAATGTTTTTACTTTAATTTTAAAGCTCAGATCAACAGAACTAAGCTGCACCATTCGAGTAAGATGCCCTGCGTTCGCTCTTTCTGAAGGATGCAAAAGAAGGGCTGTAAAGCAGTGAGGGGGTCCCTCTAAAGCGTTTACCTTTCAAGGTTTCAGATGCAGCAGAATCAGTAACCTCTGTGGAGCTTTCGGCAGTTGAATCTAAATTCGTACAAGTACTAGGTGTATCTATAATGAACCAAATGTACCTTGAAGCTTATTCCTCAGCTGAATATGAATCACCTAGGAAAGTACTTCAGTGGCCATGTCCATCTGAGTGCAGCATCTCACTGACTGTTCAGAACCTGAATAAGCCTATGACATTGCTGGTGTCGTTTTTGGCATCTATCAGTTTCTTGCCTTTTTTCCTAATTGGTTTATTAATGATAGAATCTTAATGATCTGTTTAAAATAAATAAACCATTTACAGCATTTCAAAGATTTTGTGATGCACAGCTGATATTAAAATAGCACCAGCCTTATGTGCTTTTTCAGCAAGTGACCTAATTAGTTAATAAAGTAATTGAATATTAAAAAGGATGTTGCAAGTGATTAAAATTTAAGAGCCTTCAGAACATTATTAAAGCTATAAATCATACATCACTGTTTTAATTTGCATAGCTACAGAATTACTAATGGTCCCACATGCATACACTTCTTGGCAATTAGTCTTTTTACAAAATGTTGGTGATGCCAGGGGGTTACCAAAATCTTTCACTAATTTTGGATTTGCACACCCAACTCATGGTGGGAGAACGTAAGGGGTTAAACTCCACGTGGCCAGGAAACTGGACTTCGGTTCCTTTACGTGCCTGTATACAGTCTCTCCTTTGTTCGGCAGGCTCAGCCACTGCTCTGAGCCCCTTCCAGAGAGGAGAACCTTTCCCTTTGAAATCACAGCTCGGGATAAGGGGAAAGATTTTAAAGAGGAAATTTTTGTTTCTGCTTTGAATTTCTTAAGCCAGCCCGGATGTGGTTTTCTACTAGCGATGTCTGTGTGTATGAATTTCACTGCATCACAAAAAGTATTTTGGGCTGACCATGGTTTACCATCCAAACACCTTTTATTCCTATTTACGCTGCTGCCGTTCCATTGACTGCAATGGAGCTCCTTCTAATGCACGTTTAGGTGTGGGCCCAAGAGATCTAGGGCCAGGTCCTTTGCTGGTTATAGCTCCATTGACTAGGCCCTACTGCGTTAAGTCATTTATAATCCAGTACATTCAGTATTCGTTTACTCCTATTAGCATTGCAGGAGCCAGCCTAGCTAGGAGCGGGGGTGTTGGCTGCATTCTTGTGTATCTTCAGCAAACTTTTCTACCAGCGTTCAATGGGAGGGCCACTCCCTTCGACAGGTCAGTGAGGTTGTAGAGGTGCAACTGAGGGTATACCTGTTCTGCAGAGCCTCTGGTACAGCTGGTGATGCAGGCAGTGCAATAAACCCAGCTTAATCTTCAGATCCCAGGTGGAGTTTGTTTGACTGGCACTTAGAATAAACATAATTTTACTTGCAAGTCCAGCATTTTTTCTATGGAGTCACTGAGAGACCACAAACTTTAGAACTGCATTTTAGAAGCATATTCCAAGTACTGACACATAGATGAAACTAAAGAAGGTATAATCTCTTTGCCAAGGAGGGGTGTGTAGAGGGTGTGTGATCATGTGTGTGGCGCGCGCACACACGCACAATCTATTTCTAGTGCACCAGGCCCCATGCTCTGTGCTTGCACAGAGCCATCCATTGCACCATGTGATGCAGAATCAAGGATAGAACCAGGACACTTGCTTCTAGAACTCACACCCCTGCCTTCTCTGCAGAATATATATATATATCTCTGTATTTCATGTGAGCTATGCATTAACACCAGGGAAAGTCACTAGAACATTGCAACAGCCAACTGACCAGGACAACTTCTAAGGCACCGCTGCAGTTTGATAGTCAAAAATCCATTGTTAAAGTACTGAATCTGAGATTTACACAGTAGGTTGTAGTGCTGTCTAGTGTGCCCAGAATCTGTTCACGAGCCAATGAGCCTCCTTCCATCCAACTGTGTGTGTAAAGGTATTAACATTAGTGGGAAACCAGTGAATGTGCAGACAATTGTGGGCCCAAAAAAGATTAAAGAGAGAATGTGCTTCTAAACGCATTCCTTGATCCAAACAGCTAGTTCTGGTAAATTTAATTACGAACTCACCCCAAAGAGAGCCCCGGAGGGATTGCTATACAGTTCCTAATCTCCCAGGCAATGAGTGTTTAGGTTGTGGTTAAAAGAAATAGGACATTTCAAAGCTAATTAGCAGCTTGACCCTTCTGTGCTCCTGATGTTGCAAGTCAGCTCATTGGCCTCCCTTGGAAGTCAACAGAGCATCAGGAAATCCTAGGTCTGTTTCATAAGCCGGGAAGGTGCATACGCCTGCTCCCTTTGACACTGCGGAGGCAGTTAGTTGCATGTCTGCCAGATGCAGCCCCGAGGTCTGGCATAGGGAGTGCAGGCTCGGCGAAGGTGCAGCATCTGGAGCAAGGTGTGCGCATGGTAGCCCGCTGTAGCTGGTCCGTTGGGCGAGGGTGGGGTAGTGGCGTGGCGATGGCCGTGCAGTGGCAGGCCCGGGTGCCGGAAGCAGCAAAGGAGAAGCGATCCGTTGATCCTCATCTAGTCTTTTTTTAAATGCCATCAAGGACGCAAGATAACGAAAATCAGTACCCGTAATGGTAGAGGGCACCAATCCGGCAACTAGTGCGGATGGGTGGCCTTTTCAAGGTAACTGAAGATAGGCTGCCTCCCGAACTCAGGGTGATCCCATTAGGTCAATCCAAAGGGGGGCTGGTCACTATGGGAAGGACCCACTGATAGCACAATTGCTACGAGCAACCCCAGGTGGGGCAGCTGGTTTTGGGGAAAGGACAGCTTCCCCCAGCGTTAGTGGCGTGGAGAACTAAAGCCTGGGAAATCCTGTCCGTGCATAACATGACAGCCAGCCCGAGGATCAGGAGCAAGTGGATTTTATAATGCATGGTTCCCATTTTTGGAATTTGAACAAAATAGACAGACTGCTAAGAGGCCGAACAAACACAAATGGGTCTTTTCAAGGGAATAAATACAGTTGTATGGAAAGCTGGTGTTGGGTAATGACTAAAGCCTTCAACAAATGCAGTTTGGGTGGATCTCAGTGACACCGTGTTGTATGTCTGGAGCCAGGGGAAGGTGAGACTGGAAGAACACTTTGAGATTCATTAAAAGGGAGACTCTGCTTGGGCCAGATGATCGTCTCTTGTTCCTACCTTCAGCCAGTGTCTGGAGAGTCTCTGCAAAGGTTGTTTCAGGCTTCACTGATACACGAGGGCACCCTGTCCGAGCTCCAGTGAGGGGTGGGTCCTGCACCATGCTGTCTGGACTGAGGAAGGAAGAGTGCTGGTTAGCCATCCCCTTTAGGCTTAAGGATGCACCAGGAAGGAGGTGGTGATCCGGGCGGGTTTGGATGCGTTCAGGAAGGGGACCTGGTCAGCTCTGGAGTGAGTACAGTCCCATGGTCTTCCAGCCTGTGGCTCCGAGACAGGCAGCCTACTAGCCACCTTAGATAGCAGCAGTGCCTTTGGTTTGGTATTGTCTCTTTGCTGATGCCGCCTAGTATCGTGTTTGCCATTTTTCCTATTGCTTTATGCTGTTAGGCTGCTGGTGTGTAACCTTCATGGTCTCAGTCTGGACTTGTGAGTATCCAGCACTAAACAGCTACTGCGACTGGAGAACTCCCCAGCCAGCCTTGCGTCGGGGTCTCTCTTTAACCTAGTGCCATCTCGTGGTGGAAGGAAAAAAGGATTTCTTGTAATAAGACTATAGCAAAATATCAGAACTTTCTCCTCCAGGAGTGGGTGAGAAGGGAGAGGAGCCGACTGGGATTTTGAAGCTGAAGCTAAGTGCAGAAGGCGATTTAAGGTTCAGCTGAAGCCAGGCCTTGTACTGGTGTGAAAAGGCAAGAAAGCAAAGCATCCCCAAGCCTTTCCCCTCCCCCTTTCAGAGACTGGCCCGGTCCGGGATTTATCCCTCCAGCAGCCCACGCTTGCAGTGCCCATAAAGTCCGTGCTATTCTGACCCTGTGTCCCAGACCCCTCCCCTCCCCACGCTAGCCGAACGCTGAAGGAGCAATGTGCTCCAGGAACTTTTAAGTGAAGAAAGAGCAGTCTAAGGGTCTGTATTTCAAAGGGGGCTTTGGTCAGACCCTGTCTTTTAGGCATCTGGCACCTATGGAAGAGGTCAGGCAGAACAGCTAGCAGAGTTTGTTTGCTATCAGCCCGGGCTGGGTTTGAACGACAACCTGCATCTGAGCCGTCCGGTCTCCATCTGCCTCCAAAGGGGATAACGAGCCATGCGCAGGGGCAGTTGTTTTACAGCGAGACCTGTGAGTCCGTGGGGCTGTGAGGTAGGTGATAATACACGCAGGCCCAGCCCTGCCCCTGACGTGAGCTTTAGCTAGGAGAAGCCACGCGGCTGCTGACCTGCATTAGCAGCTACCGCGTCTAATGACCCAATAAAACAAGAGAAGGGTTGCGGTTGTGGCACCAGCTAGAGTGAAACAGAGGCGAGCAAATTAAATGTGATCTCAATCGGTTCAGCTTGTGAGCTGGAGAGCAGAGACCAGCAGAGACGAGTAGCCCAGGGAAGAGATTTAGGGGCGATTTGGGCAGTTATATTAAAACCATCTGTTCTAAAATCTGCCACACGTTGTACAAAGCAAAAGGGAAGGCGATGAAGGTCCTGAGGCACAGACAGGGTCAGATAGAGCCAGTTCCTCCCAGGGGTGCCCATCAGCTTCGAAAGACTTATTACTTTATTTTTTTAATGAAAGCTTAAGTTTCCAGCCTTTGTTATGAAGAAAACCTTCTGAACATGACCTGATACGTGGTTGTCTTACTGAGTCTACAGTCAGGAAAACAAGGCCTGCACTGACTAGAATGGAGCGATGCCTATTGACATGGACAGAGGTTCCAGCCCCAGTGCTTTAATTATTAACTAGCCAGTTCCTAGCCACTGGGTATTAACTCTGAAACCTAATGACGGCACATTGATATTTTCATGTTGTTCAATGTTTTGCTGGGGATTGCTTTAGCACAAGCAGCTCTGTGATTGAGAACGGGCTCCGAGTACCATCTCTCTTCCCCACTTTGACTCATGAGCGTGGGCTGAAAAGCGGCAGCCTGGCTTTCTGGTCACACCGTTCGCGGTGTGGCTCACCAGCGAGGGTGCTCCCTCGGAGCTTGGCATGGCATGGCATGTCAGGCTCTCCTGCTGCAGCAGCCCCTGCTGATGTCCACTCTGACTCGGCCCTCGGTCTGGGAAATCTGTAATCCTGCCTCCTCAGGGGTAAATTACCCATCCAACAAACAATTGTCTGCCACCCTCGAGTTGGGGCTTCAGCCTAACTCCAGACTCACTAGCCTTTGCCCCTCCTCTCAGGGGGATTTGAGGTTGGGGAACCTCAGCCTGGGCTCCAGGCCAGGGCCCCCTTAATAAGCACAATTGTTTACCTGGCCCACTTTCTACCTTGCCCTATCTCAGGCCTTTCCCCCAGCCTCTCCTTGGGCTCATTGTGTATCAGCATCGCCCTCTTCTCCAGCCTCACTAGTGAGCTGCTTAGCTCTGCCTGCCACCCGGCTGCTGCTGCAGGAGAGTTCTCTCTCCACCCCTGGCAGGGCAGTCTCTCTGTTCCTACTCCCTGCAGGCCTCTCTGCCAGCACAGAGAACCCTGCGTGGACTCTTTCCCCAGCTTTCCTTCGGCTCCCTGTTGCAGGCCTGCCTTCTTCCAGGGAGGCTCTGTCTGCCAGCAGGTCTAGCCAGCCTTCTCCCCCGACAGCCAGCGATCTGCTCACCTTCCTAATCAGCCCCCCCCCCCCCCGCCCCTGCCCTGAGATGGATCCAGCCCTTTTAGCTCCTCCCTCCAGACCTGACACCTACTGCCGGTGGGGCAGGGCTCACCGAGCCCCCATATACTCATTATCCCCTTCTGGGCCACTGTGGGGTTTGTACGCCCCTCACACATAATAAGACCTCATCTGGCATGTTCTGTGTATCTCTGACTAGGGGAAATAAATGTCATGGACTGAAAAGGCATGAAGACCAATACTCACAGGTGTAAGGAATTACTAGTGTTATGAAGGGAGACCTAGCTAGACCGAGCATCCTCCTCTTCTAAGTAATAAATTCCAGAGAGGGCGAGAGATCTTTGAGGCCTGTAAGAAGCTGAATGGATAAGGTGTATGGGATAATAAATAATATACAAACACAGAGCATATCAGAAGTTGAGGAGAAGCACCCAGAATTCTGAACAAGTTTTTCAGGCAGTGGTTGGACATGAAAAGTGCCTCACTCGCCCCTGGAAGCAAACACCACAAATTAATGATGGGGCAAGGCAAGGCCGAGAGAAAAACCCAGAACACCAGCAACAGCCAGCTAGAGGTTGGGCCATCTATTTAGTTGCATAGGCTTTTTGCTGGCGCTCAGCAGCATAGCATCTGACTCTTCCCAGCCATCAGTCTTCTGAGCATGCCAGCTGAGCGGCTCAGAAGTATTACTGTCCCAGTGTTATAGATAAGAAATGGATCTGCAGAGATCACAGCCCCATGTTTTCAAGAGTCGCTGCTAAGCCTCAATTTTGGTGTTGCCAACAAGCCACTTGGGGCTGGTTTTCAGACCTGCTGAGCACGCACCCACAACTCTCAAGGATGTCGACAGGGAGTAGAAGGTTTTCAGCATTGAAAACTAGGCCCCAAATGTGCATGTAACATGCTCAAGGCAACGCACAAAATCTGTTGTAAAGCTACAGAGCCCAGCTCTACCAGGTCCCAGTCTTGGCAGACACTAACCCTTCTTCCAACAAGACACGCTTCCCACATTGATAAGGGATGGATAGCTCGGTGGTTTGCGCATTGGCCTGCTAAACCCAGGGTTTTGAGTTCAATCCTTGAGGGGGCCATTTAGGGATCTGGGGCAAAAAAAATCTGTCAGGGGACAGTACTTGGTCCTGCTAGTGAAGGCAGGGGGCTGAACTTGACCTTTCAAGGTCCTTCCAGCTCTATGAGAGAGGCATATCTCCATCTTATATATTATAATTATATTAGATTAGGTTTTAGCCCTCCATAGACACCTCCAGGTGGCAGCATGCTTACAACAGCTTGCTGAAGACGGGAGAGTTATTGCCTCTCAGGCTTCAGCTGCCCTAAAGCAATGTGATTTTTCTTCTCTGGAGGGAAAGGCTCTGAGGGAGTTCCCAAAAGCCCTTAGAGGGGACCTGCAAAGAAACTAAAAGTGGGGTTCTGCTCCTTCCCCCCCACCCTTCTCCACATGAGTTGCAAAGAAGGCCTGAAAGATTTTTATTCTTGTGTCATCACAGAGATCCCGGAAGCAAAACGTGAACGGAGAGGGGCAGTGACTTATCCAGATGTCAAAACTTCAACATCTGCTTAACTCGTAGTCTTAAAAGCAACCGTGTCTGTTAGGGAGTCAATTGCTCCTTCAAGAGTTGAGAAAACTCAGTGCACGTGTGCAGCACCAAAGCAGTGTTCCCACAAAGCCCGAAGAGACTTGTTTTTCCAGAAATTCCAAAACAAGGTGGTTTTATTTCTCATAAAGTGGTGAAAAAACCAACCCACCACACCAATATTTTCCCCCCTCTCCTTTTTACAATATCAACTCCTTCCCCAAAACAGAGACAGTGCAACACCACAACCAAGAGGCCACTGAGGACATTGTGCAGAATCTCGCTGGGGCAGGAGCCTGTAATCCTGTCTCAAAAGCCGTAGTTTTACCATCTGAACCATCCCTGGGCCCATTTGATTAATAGGAAGCAATTAAAGAGCTTTGGCTAGGATCTGCTTAACTAGCATTAGATACACATCACCTCTCCATTAAAAATAGTCCAGGAATTAAATGAGTTTAATTCAACTGCACTTGGGAGCAATAAAACAAGGAGAGAGATGCTCACATCAGGTATTTGCAGCAGGATCGCACCTGTCTTTCCAACCCTTTGGGGGCACAACTAATGCAACTCCTTTGAAGCCCCAAATCAGGAAGGTACTTAAGCACATGCTTCTTTTCAAGCACTTGAGTTCATTTGAAGTTAATGCAGACTACCCATGTGCTTTAAGTTAAGCACCTGACTTAAGTGTTGTGGGGATCTGGATGGAGTCTAAGCTAGCCCTGTCTCCACAGGGCAAGAATCAGTTGCTGAAATCTCATACAAGGATTTATAGTCAAGGAAAAAGTTGGAGGGACAAGGAAGAAAGAGCTGACTCCTAGCAAAAAATAAGGAATTTCTTGGAGTTGGGTAATGCTTTAATTTCCCAATGGAAGTCAATGAGTCATAACCCTTCCTTGTGAAGTCCGGGCCCAACTCCTCTTCCCCGTTCCTATATACATCTTAGTACTGTCACTCTGTCTTTTTATTAGGTTTTCTGTTTTGCCTTTTTTAACAGGACCTGGATTACAACAAGAGATTAATGCTTTTAATAATTATACATGTGCCTGGATTAAAGAGCCTAAGAGCAGATACCCAAACACACCTAGCTACTCCATCCACAAAGGGTTTACATGGCAAACAGAACTGTCACAACACCTCAAAGTAGGCCAATGGTGGCCTATGGCCCCAATTCAGCAAGGTACTTACCTCCTTAAAGTCTGCCACGTACTCAAGTACTTTGCTAAATTAGGAGCTAGCTAGGTAAATGGCACACCATGATCATGCTCAACAATATCCCTTGCCTACTGTCTTGAGCCTTATAAGCAAGATGACTGATGGCAGGGGAAACTGGCACAGAGGAGGGATTCTTGCCTAATCTCTTCCACATGTCAAAGGATGGGAATCCTCATTTTCAGGGGCTGGCCAGGTGGAACTTGGACAAATGGGCTTTCCCTTTAAGAGGCTCTTTGGGGGTAGGGCCCATCTTTTTGTTGTGTATGCAGTGCCTAGCCCCGGGGTCTCAAACACGTGGGCTGCATCCGTGTCCCACCCCGCTTTAATTTTTTTTTTTTTTTTTTTTTTTTTATAACCCCCATACAGTTCCCGTCACCAGACAGTTGTTCTGGCAGCAGGAACTGCCTGGGGGTAAAAAAAAAAAAATACATTTTTTTAAAAGGGGGGGGGGGCTGCGGGGAGCCTGGCGGGCCGCAGGGAAGAGCTCCGTGGGCCGCATGGGAAGAGCTTCGCGGTTTCTGGGAGGGAGGGGGGAGGAGCGGGGAGCCGCGTGCTCAGGGGAGGAGGCGGAGAAGGGGCGGGGCCTAATGGAAGGGGTGGAGTGGGGCAGGGCAGGGCCGGGGTCAGTGATGCAGCCCTCAGGCCAATGCACTAGTCCTCATGCGGCCCTCATGGTAATTTGAGTTTGAGACCCCTGGCCTAGCCCCATAGGGTCCTGGTTCATCACTGGGGTGCCTAGGTGCCTAATAATACTATTACCCCAGATAACACCTGCACTCAGATAGCTAGCAGCTCCCCTCCAAGGGTCTCTGAATGCTTTACAAACATTGTGTCAACATCTCTGAGGTGTGCAGGCATTATCCCTATTGCACAGACGGATAACTGGAACAGAAAGGCTAGTCATCTTGCCCAAGATCAGACAGGTCACCTACGCTACTGGGAACAGAATCCAGTGGCCAGGGCATAAGCAACTTTTTTATTTTGCGGGGTGTGAGCTAGAATTAAATAATAAAATAGCTGTGGAATATCACTTTAGTGAGTACCCTGTACCACAACTAAATGGGTCCATTTTTAATAAAATGAGTGGAACTAGTTTGGAACAGAGACTATTTATTTATTGATGCAATCCCTATTTTTTTACCCCACCACCACCCCAAACTTCCAGTTGTCTATGCACGAGAAGTCTCTAAGAGTCTTCTGCTCTAACCACTAGGGTAGGAGCCACTTGATACACCAATTAACAGAGCATCAAAAAAATCCCCTTGAAACAACCAGTGTTACACAGATATTTATTGCTTTGCAGTTTCAGCACTTTTATACAAATATTTGTATCTGGAGAGCAAATTCCTTGGTAGATTCATAGCAGCAATTCCTTCCTAGAAACTAAATGTTTAGGAAGACAGAGAGATAATCATGAGCAAGTTATACACTTGTTTATAACCATTTTACCAGATCATGGTATTCCGGTTGTGAAATAGAAATTTGCAGTCACTCCAGGTGTAGCCTTGTAGACACAAGTAATTTCAAGACTGAAGTGTTACAGCTGATAGCTGAACATCTGTAGTGTGCCATGACACACAGCTAAAAGGTCAAGTGTCTTCAAGTAGCTGAAGAGGGCGGATGACCTGTATATCTGTGTCACCTGATGTATTATGGCTTTAAGAATACTTGGCATTTATACAGTGCATACCTGTGAGATAAGCAGATGTGGAAAGTAAACTTGCCACAGCCATGCAGCAGGGTAGTAGCAGCAGGATTAGAACTAGGCAGCTCTTTACTCTCAGTCCTGAGTTCAATCCATTAGATCATGCTGTTCTGGTTTTTCACGTATATAGCTTTATATATTGGTAACGGATTAGCAAATCCCAACCCACACAGCGACACTGGATACAAGCACTATCAGAACCAAGGTCAGCCTGTCAACTCCCCTAATAATGCCCATTTTAGGTTTTAAATATGTGGAACATTTCTCTCAGTTTCTAAACTTCAAGTGATCTATCAAGTAGAAGATACAATGATACAGCTGCACTTTGCTCCAAAGCAGTGAAAATCAGAAGCAATTGCTGAAGGAGCAGAAGCAGCTTTCATTACTTTCCTGAGGGAGAGCTCCGATCTTTTGAGAGGAAAGGATGGATGTGTTTTTACACAAACTGATCAAACTGCTTTTCATTCTCAACGAATACAAGGCTGACAAAGTCTCAGGTGTACTAATTTTCTTCAGCTAAGTCATCCTACTGTATGCTATGAAGCTAGAAGCTAATAAAATAGCTATCCGGGAACATCAGAAGCCATTTCTCCTTCCTTGACAGGCTTTCAGTTCTGTCAGCTGAGAGCAAGAGCACTTCTAATGACATCTAAAAGGGCTTGTAAACATCATGAGACAAGCCACCTTTGATATTCCCCCCCACTGAAGTAGTCCTTTCTCCTCCATCCCTAGGAAACAGACTGGCGTCTTGGTGCTTCTTGTTTATCTCTAGTGCAAAAGAGACAAAATTTGCTTACCTGATTTTTCTTTTCCCAATGGGTTTCTTCTGCAAATTCTGGAGGCAGGATCAAACATGTCAGTTAGCAGAGATCGGGCTTGGCTGTGTCCCCTAGAATCACTGCCAGAGTGTGTGTTTCATGTGCTGTAAAATACGCAGAGAACTAATGTCATGGAAGTCTTGTAGTTGAGAATGCTTTCCCTTAACACGTCCCATGTTGTCTGCAGAGCATAAACCACCCAATGTTGGCCAAATTACATTAAAATCCGAGGAGGCTGAGAGAAGAAAAACTGTTTCCAGGTAAGGAAATGTTTCTCCGCTGTACTCATATCTGGCTTTACCCATATCTGGCTTTACCATTTCTTAGTATTGGATTTTAATAGTGGTAAAATCCAAAGGATGGGCTAAGGGAAGTGGCAGATGTAGATGTACAGGAAGGAATTTGGGGTGTGGGTGGAGAGCATGTTACTGCATGCAGTATCTGTCCAACAAAAGCAGCATCCATCACCGAAGCCTGTGCATGAATTGTGCAGTGTCCATATGGATGGAGGACCAGTTGGCTCCCTTGCCAATCTCTCCATAGTTAGCCTGGGATTTTCCTGCCCAGAATGCTGATGTGGATTTGGTTTGATGGGCAATAATAGATTATAGAAAGAATGGATGCTTAGATTGATAAACTTCTTCACTGCATAATTTCAGCCACAAGACAACTGATGACTTAAAGGCCTCTTTTCCCATTAGCAATATATGGCATAGGCAGCTGTGGACTTTCTGAAGGCACTTGTTCAAAGTCAGTTTCAAGAGTTTTCCTTACATCCAGCTGATGCTATTTTCCTCTTGAGGTACAGAGTTAGGACAGAAGGAAACAAGTGCAACCTTCTGACCTATGAAGATGTGTTTACTTCAAGGATGGGGCTAATCTTAGGACACTTTGTAGGCATGCAATGCCCAGCACTGGCTTCATAGCTGGCTGATGTAATGTTACTTTGATGGCAAGACAAAGATAGTGGCTGAGTGCCATTTTCATTACGGCATTGTAACGAACTGTTCTGAACAGAGCCTACACACACACTCCCTAAAGCCCAGACTTGCCCTCCTCTGGGGTTTGACGTTTTTGGTGACAAAAAGGAACATGAACCTCCCTCTAAGTGAATTTCCTTGAGTTTGGCAGTTTGAAGATTTGCCTGCAGTGCCTCTGTTCCTGCTCCCCTCTGCCTTCAAGTGTGGCACTCCAGACACACTGGAGTTAATTAGACACACCTGATCTGACCTCAGAGTGACTCAGTCAGAATTACGTAGCACTTTCTGCAGAACACCTGATAAAAGGATGATGGCTGCACGGGTCTCAGAATCTGCCACCTTTTTGCAGGCATCAAAATACCAAGTTAAGCATCCGCAGTGCGACTTGGTGGATCTCTGAAGATTAAGCAACTGGGCTGCTCCTCTGAAGAATCTTCTGATGCAAGATTAGTCAACTGCTCACCTGTAGGATAGTGGCAGGAGGCAGGTTTATGCCGGGCTCTCTCTAGAACTCATCTGTCTGATGTGAAGGCGTAGATGTCCGCAAACTGAACGAGTCTCTCTCTCAAGGGCTCTGGTCCGTGGGCAAGTGGAGCAGAGAGTGTCAGGTGGGATTTGTTCTGCTTACTTGTAGAACTGGCTTTGCTTCTAGCCTTCTCTACAATAGCTGCCATCAAGCCCTAAGAGATCTGGAAAGAACTGAAGCCTTGAAAGTTTCGAGTATTTCCCTTTGGTAGGATGGTCTGAAGGCTCTTTTCTACGGACTACAGAAGGGAAATATTTCTTATTTCTGTTAGTTCTCCAGTGGTTTCCCAAAGAATTTTCCACCTGCACATTTTGAGAATGCTATGAGATGTTTGGCTTAGCCCTTCCCTTCTCAGGAACGTACGTTACCATAACTGTCTTTTAGCTACTGCAGTGTATGCCAAGGACTCAGAGGCAAATCTCAGGGAGCCCAATCATGAATTGAAGATCACTTTGGTTGCTAAAGACACTTTGTGTAGCACTGATTTCAGGTCTTTCATTCATTTGGGTTTGTGGTAGGTTTGACCTTGGAAAGTAGGCAGAAAAGGTGATGGACACCTCTTTTCTAACAAACTAGGAAATTTATCTCTGTGGGAGGGGGGAAAAATAAAACAAAAAAAAACACCCTGCAGTTCACTCCAGACAGGTCAAAGAGTAATCCCAACTAAGGATTCTGCCCAAAGATGGATTCATAGATTCTAGGGCTGGAAGGGACCTTGAGAGGTCATCGAGTCCAGCCCCCTGCCCTCATGGCAGGACCCCCTGCCCTCATGGCATGGAGTTTAGAAAGTTTTGCCCAATTGCTCTGTAAGAAGTGGGTAGACGATCCAACAGCCCATGTCTCCATCTGGTGCCCTATGCCTGCTAACTGTCTACACCTATCTCCAAAATTTGCACAAGGGAAACCCATATCTAGAAATATTGAATGTGGTCATGAGGGAGAATGAATAGATTAGACACCCAGTAAAAAATACCTGGCAGGAGATGACAATGAAAACTTTTAGTCAGCCACCTACAGAGAGGCTAATCGGATTAGAACAGGAACAAACATTTTACACTTTCTATTAAAGTTGGTTCCATTTCTTTGGACCCAATGATTCTATTGCAAGGGCCACATTTAAGCAACAGCTGATATCATGGCAGGAAAATCATGCAAACCGTTCTTGCCCTGTCCACAAAAAGAACCAGAACCATCACCTATATTTAAAACACCTGGGTCAAATATGCTATAACTCTCCTTAACAGCTTCCATGCATAAATACAACTGCAACTAACACAGTTCTGATCCCAGTGGGGATAGGGCTCTGATTTAAAGAACACTTCTTTAAAAAAAAGTAAAGTAGTAGTAGATTTTTTTTCATTGTATTGTGTTGGCAATAAAGAGATAAGAGATTCCAGCATATTTGATAGTGTGAAAGCAGTTTGATTCAAGGACCTTTCACATTATAACAGCTGACATCAAATGATTCCACAGAGTCTGTATTTTCTTAGTATTTTTAGAACTATTTCTAATATTTACCAGGGTTTCATGACCCTTCTTCAAAGGCAGTTTAGAGGACTTTGTTTCGTGTAATAAAATTTAGCACATCAAAACACACCTTGTGAATGCATCACTGTTATCCAACCATCTTGAAGAACAGTAAAAAAGACTAGACAGAATGCAAGCAGCATGTCCATCCCTTTCCAGTGTACCGCAGATATTCTGTCCATGTAGTTCTTTGTTTCCCTATCTGCTCCTGCTGTTCGTTCTTCACCTGAAGTTATCTCATTTGTGACACCACAGTTAACTGCTGTGGTAAATGAGTGGTGGGTGCAAACAATATATGTATGAAAGACCCTCTTTTTAGGGAAAAATCAAGGAGATAAATAATAAATTAACTGTTTTAAAATACTGTTTTGCAAATATTAACATGAAGATTTAGATGATGTAGAAGAATTCATTCCATAAGATCAGATTTTATTTTATTTAGGGCTTGTTGACGTATAAAAATTAATCTAGAATAAGGAAGAGTGAATTTAAAGCATATTATCTATTCCAGTTAGTACTTTAAGTTCAGAATAACTGTGTCCACATATGGAGTTAATTAGGAATAACTATTACAGAATGACTACCCAAGTAGACAATCCCTTGTATAGTAACTTTTATCCAAAGTGCTTCATACGCATAAAAGAAACACACAGGATCACTATTGACTTGTTTGTGGCTGAGTGACAATACCTTACACTCACAAGAGACAACGTTCATAAGAAGAAACAATTTTGCAGATGGGTTTTAAAATCACAGAATGTCAGAAAGAGGTGGGGATGGGGAAGAAAGCCCCAGATCTGGGGTTATAGAAAGAAGAGGACAATGTTTAGAAACATGTGGAGATATGAAAGGGGCAATAAAAGAAAGGAGGACCAGATCAAGTACTGAATTGTAAGAAAGAATGTTTAAATTGACAGCTCAGATGGACAGCAAGACATTGAAATGAAAGCAGCAGCAACATGAATGGTGAAAGAGCAAAAAGGTACACGTGTTGGGTGGTTAGTCAACTGAGGTGGCTGATGAGATTTTGGAAAAGCAGATCAATAGCAATGCAGAAATCAAGGCACAAAACAAGCAGCTCAAGGATCAGGATTTTTACTGTAATGTAAATAAGAAACCTACAGAGATATGTTTAGGTGATATATCTGCAAGATTTAACAAGAGAAAAGGGTGGAAAAATGTTGTTAGTTTACTATAACATCAAGACTCATAGAAGCAGCGGCAACCGGATTGATGGGAGTATCAACAAGAAAGAAAAGTAAGCAGTGGATATGAAGAGAGAACATTCATCTTGGTCATATTTAATTTAAGGCAAGTGGCTTTAGTCCAAGTGGAAATGGAATCAAGCAAGGTAGAAAGAATTATGGGTAGATGAGAAAAAGGAAAGGAAAGAAGACAACTGAATGTTACCCTAAGATTGGGCCTGAGCAGAGATAATTACACCCAGAGAGTGAGTTGGAAGAAATAGATTAGGGGACCAAGAACAGAGCCCTTTGGACTGAGACAGGATAAGAGGCAGAGAAATGGTTGTCCCAGGATACCCTAAAAAACAAAATGAGATACGAAAATCATTGGAGTGCAGTCAGAAAAACAACTGAGGCAATGAAAAAAAAAGAAGTCAGTGACTCTCAGTGACAGAAGATGCTGAGAAGAACAGAAGTAAAATCTTTGGCTGCAACCTCAAGCAACAATTTAATAACTCGTATGAGAGCTCTCTCAATAAAGTGACCTGATAGAAAGCCAAACTGGAAAGGCTGAGTGAATTAAGGGCAAATATGAAAATAAGATTTCTGCTCCCAAGATTTTAGAAAGGACTGCAGGGAGAAGGAAGAATCAATAGAAGGCTTTTTAAGAATAGGGAAAATAGCTCAAAAGAGGGATGGGCAGAGCCTGAGACCAGAGAAGCCTTTTCAGTGGCCAAAGTCTGAGATCAGGCAGTGGTTTGGTAACAAAGCTATGCTTAATTATAAGAAGTTACAGTGATTCACTTTTTTCATAGCAAGTTTTCAGAATCTTCTTGAATTTGTTTTATTCCCACTACAGTCTTCAGTGCCAGTGATTAGATTCCATTTCATTTTCAGTCCTTATTATTGCAGACTGGATTTGAACTAGCAACTCGGAGACTTATCCCATCAGTCATCCAAGCCCTATTTGAAATGTCCACAGAAGTTTCAAACAGCCCCCTGATAAAAGGCTGTTTTGAATGTCCAGAAACTCCTGTGCATCAGATGTAGTCCTAATTATAAACAATTTATACATTACTTAACAGCAAAGTTATACTCCTAAGGCTTTGTATAACCAGTAAATTCTAGGACTGACTTTTTATTGCATTATGACTCAGGTTATAAAGCATTAAAAAGTTGTTCTCCCATCAGAATGCTGGACAGTCTTAATCCTCAATTTTAGCGGGGGAGCTGCTATGCAGCATCAGATAACTGAGATCAATATAGGAATACATGAGTGAAATGTAATGGCCTATGATATAGACTCCAAGGCCAGAAGGGACCATTGTGGTCATCTAGTCTGACCTCCTGTAGAACACAGACCAGAGAACAGCCCCAAAGTAATGGCTAACGATCTGCTCTAGAAAGACATCTAGTCTTGATTTTAAAATAGTTAATGATAGGGAATCCACCACAAACCTTGGTAAATTGTTGCAGTGATTAATTACTCTCACTGTTTAAAATGTACACCTTCTTTCCAATCTGAATTTGTCTAGGTTCAACTTCCAGCCATTGGATCATGTAACTTTCTCTGATAAACTGAAGAGCTCATTATTAAATATGTTACTCAGACTGTAATCAAGTCACTTCTTAACCTTCTCTTTGTTAAGCTAGACTCCAAGAGCTTGCTCTATTTATCATTCTAAGGCATGTTTTCTAATCCTTTATTCATTCTCGTGGCTCTTTTCTGAACCCTCTCCAATTTATCAACATCCTTCTTGAATTGTTGGCACCGGAACTAGACGCGGGATTCCAGCAGCAGTCGCACCAGTGCCAAATAGAGAGGTAAAAAGAATATCTCTACTCCTACTCAAGATACCCATTTATGCATCCCACGATTGCATTAGCTCTTTTGGCCAGAGCGTCACATTGGGAGCTCATGTTCAGGTGATTATCCGTCACGACCCCCAAAACTTTTCCAAAGTCACGGCTTCCCAGGATAGTCACCTCATCCTGTATGGCCTATATTCTTTGTTCCTAGATGTATACATTTACGTTTAGCCATCTTAAAATGCTTGTTTGCTTGCACCCAGTTTACCAAGCGATCCAAATCACTCTGAATCAGTGACTGGTCCTCTTCATTATTTACCACTCTCCCAATTTGTGTCATGTACCAAGAGGTCAGACTAGATGACCTCATGGTGCCTTCCAGCCTTAGGCTCTAGGAATTTACCAGTAGCTGCTGGTGAACAGTTTATACATTGCAGTGGTTTGAGGCTATTCTTCAGTGATTTAGATGAGGAGGGGAACACTACTGAAATTAAACCACTGATTTGCTGGGGCTTAGCATTCATTTTTATGTTTCATAAAAACATTAAGTACACCTCTGAAATTCAATTCAACTGGAATTAGAGGGAGCATCATTCATACAGATATACTATCTGGAAAGAATCACTAAGATTTGTGTTCCAATCCGAACTGCTGGAGACGCAGCGTCTCCCATTTCAACAGAGGGAACTTCAAAGGCGCTTCGATATAGTACAACTCTGCTAAGCACAAGCTATTATTTTTCAAATCTGACAAGAAAAGTACATAGTATAACAGCGAAATGAGAGACTATGTGGCAAATGGATGATAAGAAATACAAAAGACTGGAGTATGATTTCTTGTCTTTCAGACAGAAACTCCAAGTTATTGGATTGACAATTTTAACTGCTGGCTGGCAGCGCAGGGAGAAGCATGGCAAGTGGGTAAGAGCACAAGCTATGCCAAGGGAGACAAGTTCAAATCCTGACAAAGAGGGTCTTTTTCCCCTGAAGGGTGAGGGAGAGAGATCTTCAAGTGCTTATTTAGATGCATCAGACCACCCCAACATTCAGTGTTTGTTCAAGAGACCGGCTTGAACAACAGAGGGTGCTGCAGCTCAGGATTGGGGTGCATTTACAGAGCTGTGCCTGCCACAGCAGGAAATTAATGGGGAACGCCATTGCTGTTGTCCCCCTTTTGCATAGGCTGTTAATTCCCGTACACATTAAGATCCAAGAGTTATTCTTTGCCAGACTTTAAATTATTAACAACTAATATTACATAAGGTGTTGGTTTCATTAGACACTAATTTCTCTAGCAATGACACAGTAGAGTATTTAGCATTGGTCACTCATTTTAGACTGTATGCTGAATCACATGCTCTTTAAATGCGGGGTGACTATTTTGTCCTATAACCAAGCACACTGATTTCACCCTTCAACCCTCTTAATTTAGCCCGTTAAGAAGCCTCCGGTCCTGCCTTGAGGCTTCTTCTCATTTCCTCATCTTGCAGAGCAAACCCTTGCTGAACTTGCCTTCAACCCCTTGAATGGAAGAGGTCTAGCAGCTGGCTCAAGATGCAGCAACCTCCGACAAACTTGCATCTATTTCCCCCATCCTGTTATGGCTGAAGGAAGGGAAACAGTTATGATACCACGGTACTTCACGACAATGCTACGTAGCACAGAACTGTAGCTGCAATTCATGCTATGTGTTAAATATACTGATCAAGGCTCAGCCAAGTCAATGTGCTAAATGAACAAGCAAGACATTCTCTCCTCGGATAAATATCTGGTTTATATGACGCGTAAACACCTGCTGATAATCCACTTTGGGCCTCCGCTTTTTCGGTGGCTGGCCTTTTGCATTAGCACCCCCTGCACTAGTGCCCTCTGTCTGGGCAGTCCTGCTCGGCAGGTCGGCCTTATTCCTGACTGCCAGATGCAAGTTGTCATTCGTTGTCTCCTTTTCTCCAGCTCCACTCAAAAATTTCTGCATCCCACACTCGTCCTCTGCTCTCCCCTGTCCTGACCCAGCTTTCCGTCCTAGGGTCTTTGATTCATTGGTCAGGGCTGGCTCCTCCGTTGCAGTCCTTGAGTCAGCTCCCTTCTTTACCAAGGACTCCTGCAGTTTGAGTCTGTCAAACAGCTGCAAGGGAACATTCAGGTAAAGGATCACATTCATAAACAGAGGCTTCTCAGTCTCCACTCCTAAATGAAGCACTAAGCACCTGGCCCAGAATCAGCAGCCAGGACACACGATTGGTGGAGAATTTTATCATCAACCGATACTAGATTTTTGCCAGAGTTAGACCAAGAAATAAGGTGAATGGGTGTCTCATGCATACAGACCTGCCAGACTGACTATGCAAGAGTGCCTTTAGCATCTCATGACTAATAGGGAGTTTGCTTTTTCAGGGGCAATATTGCCGTGGAGGCAGTATTCAACACTATGGTTGTGAAGACAGGAGTCAGCACGTTGTTTAATGACCTCTAAACCACACTCTACCCCAAAAACATAATCCGATAATTCTAAAAGAATCCCTGTCCTCTCCGCCTCAGCCAGGAGACAAACAGCTGTGATGTGGAGCCTCGATATGTCAGGACTTTATTCAGGGAGAACAGATCCTTGATGCCCCATTAACTCATTAAAGGAACCCCAGAAGAGGCGGTTTTGGGAGGTGAGTGGCCAAAACCAATAGTAACTATTCATAAAAATGCCTAGGACAGCAGAACGGATATATAAAGAGTTAATTAATCTGAAAATGTAAAGGTGCTGAAGTTGGAAAAGAAATTATGTTGGCATTATGTGAATTATGTGTAATGCTGACATGTGAAACAGACACTGGATTGCTTGGCATGTCCAATTTCCAGCCACACGGTTTCTTAATGGAAAACTACCCCAGTATGAATGGGCTTAAAAGGAACACTGCCAACTTGAATATTTTTTAACGGATAGATTTAAAATAAAAAGGGAGGGGAGAAGGGGAAGAGGACTCTATCCTAACAACAGATTTATATAGTATGTCCCCAATTTAAAAACAAGTTCCTTATAATAAATTTGTTCAGGGATTTCTCGGCTCCTGTGCTGAGGTTTAGAAAGGTCTTTTGAGCAGGCCCAAAGCAACAACATTAAATATGCATGTCCCGTCCCCTCTCACCCCCTTCCTTGCTGTTCATGTGTCTGTCTATTGCAAAGGTGGGCAAACTACGGCCCACGGGCCACATCCGGCCCATGGGACCGTCCTACGCGGCCCTTGAGCTCTGGGCCGAGGAGGCTAGTCCCCGGCCCCTCCCCTGCTGTCCCTCCTCCCCTGCAGCCTCATCTCGCCGTGCTGCCAGCACTCTGGGCGGCGGGGCTGTGAGCTCCTGCCGGGCAGCGCAGCGGTGTGGCTGGCTCTGGCCGGGCGGCGCGACTGCCAGTCCTGCAGCAGCATGGTAAGGGGGCAGAGGGTCCCGGGGGGGGGGGGGGGGCAGTCAGGGAACAGGGAGCAGGGGGATAAGGGGTGGGGGTCCCAGGAGGGGGCGGTCAGGGGACAAGGAGCAGAGGGGGTTGGGGATTCTGAGGGGGGGCAGTCAGGGGGCGGGAAGTAGAAGGGGGCAGTAGAAGAGGCCAAGCTATTTGGAGGGGGCACAGCCTTCCCTACCTGGCCCTCCATACAGTTTCTGAACCCCGATGTGGCCCTCAGGCCAAAAGGTTTGCCCACCCCTGGGCTATTGCCTCTTCAGTTTCAGCTTTGCTGTAACTGGTAAACGCCCTCTTGTGGTGCTTGGGAAAACAGACTGACATTCAAATGAGGACCACATGAACAGTGAAGCTGACTATAGACAAAGCACTGTCAAATGCACAAAACAAACAAACTGAAATAAAACCGGGGCGGGGGGGGGGGGGGAGAGAGAGAGAGAGTTTCCACTCTGAACTCTTTCAGTTCTAGTAATCTAGGGTTATCTGTAAAAGTAAATACTAGAGTTTCAGATGGAAATGCTACCTTTTTAACTACTACAAAAATAAGGCACAGAAAGTCAGTTAATAAGCTATTAGAAAGCTATTTACCCTGGTAAGAGTCAGCTGAGGTTCACTGTAGAACGCTTTGCCCAGTACAGGCTTTCTGTAGGTCTCATCTACATCTGTCAAGGCCTGGAAGAAGACAGAAAGGGAAACGTTCTAAACACTCTGTGACCTTCAGAACAGCTTTGTATCATACCTTATAAAGCCATCAAAAAGGGTCCTGTCTCCAGGACAATCTAGGAACAAGCACTACATAGGAATTTGTTTCTTTATGTCCAAGACACTTAGTTATATTGATATATAAAAACAAAGGACTTGTAGTGCCTAGCAGCTGCTTTTACATTACTCCCAAATCCTCCCCATCATCTCATGCACAAATATTTTTGTTTTCTATCCCAAGGTAACACTGATTTTTTCCAAACTTCAGGACTCAAAACCCTTTGACGGCTGCCTTCCCTCCATCCAATCTCCCCTCTCAAAATCTTGGGGCAATCTTGCCATGCTCTGCTTTTGTAGTACTGGAACATGGTAGTCGGTCCCCTTTAAGGAAATGGGGCCATGGGGTCAGCTCACTCTCCATCAGCTGGTGTGGCCCTTTAAGATTTTGAGAGGTCTGATATAACAAAGTTGTAAGAGATATTGGTAGAGAGGAAGTGGTCACAGGAATAGGTAATGTTTGGGAGGAAATCCCATTACTGTTTCTTTAAGGGCCTGGGACCAGGAGCCTTTCAGAATGGACAAATCAAGGCTTCCCTTTCTCCCAGCCAATTGAGATGAACTTTAGGAAGCAGACCAGCATATATGCTGCCTCTTCCCTCATAGCAGGAGTAGGCCTGCTTGCTGAACTCTTTGAACCAACTGGGGAAGAGGGCCCAACTGAAGGAGAAGATGGCTAAGGCCCTACAGCTGCCCTAAGATGCAAACACAGTTCCAAGGGGAGAACTGGGGGACTCTTGCCTTAAGAAGAGACAGAGGGACTGCATGAAGCACTACCCCAGCTCCATGGAATATGTGGAAAAGACAGTAGTTTAAGGAGTGACATCAAATTAAAGAAAACCAGTCTCCTGGAGGAAAAAAAACAAAGAGGTTCAGAAGGTCAAGGTAAGGAAAATGATCAGTGGGGCAAAATAAGCAAGAAAAATTGTTTTGAGGAAAGGCAGGGGAGTCGTTTCCAACACACCATGCCTAGATCCTGCAGAGAAGACTTTAGAGATTTCTGGTCTCCCTTATAGTCTAGCTCCCTATGTTTGGTAACGGAAACTTGGGAAACTGTTAAATACATCCTAGCATTCAGTACAAGGGCAAAATGGGTTCATGATTGACAATACTACACTCCCACCTCCTCCAAGTTTGCCAGTTTAGTCCCTCTGCCAGTGGGTGTTTAGGTGTTTCCAGTGCAGAGGTTGTAAGTTAAGGAGTAGTACAATAATTACCATATTCCAGAATTTGTCAAACGCAACCAAAAACCCTGTGCAGACTCCACGCAGTCCCTTGAAAGTTCGGATGTGGACATTGACTTTTACACCATCTCGGACACAACGATGTAGCTCACCAAGAGGGCTGCCTTCATGAACTAGAACAGATATCAAACACCATCAGTGAAATGTATATTTTATACACAACAACAACAAAATACAGAGGGCTCAGTTCTTTCTAGAAGTACAAGAGAACCTGCTTGGAGGATGCTATTTTATAACCAAATAAAATGGAAATCCAGAATTGTTACAATGTATTGCATTAAGCCAACTGTAATTTGCAGTGAAGCAGACCTCTATTTACAGTGGGATAACAGATTGTGGTATATGATGGTCTCAATGCACGCAACTGACAGCCAAAACAGTCTGGCTATGGTCTTGTCCACACTAGCACTTTACAGCGCTGCAACTTTCTCAGAGCAGCAAGTTTCAGTGCTGTAAAGCGCCAGTTTAGTCAGTGCACCAGTGCTGGGAGTTGCGCTGCCACACGGCAGTGCTTTAACATTGCCAGTGTAGACTAGCCCATGGTGAGGACAGGAAACAATTTTGTTATGTCTGAAAAACACCCACTTAATCTGAATGTTCAGATAAAAGGAGTTTACAAGGAACAATGCATAGGGCAAGAACCCCATCCCTGCCTAGAATGCTCAGGGTACACATTCCATGTAGAAACAAGTGTAATGATCCAAGTCCCAAGAAGGTAGCCATCTTGTGGGAGCACTGCTTCTCTTTATAAGGAAATTTTGAAACAATGGATCATTAGAAGATCTTTGACCAAGTAGGTTGAATCCATGTGTAATTTACTGAGAGCTTCTTGGTTCAGCTGAAACTTAGTGGCCAGCAACCACTAATGCAGTACTCTCCCCGGCATCATATATCTCTCAGTGTATTTCACAGTGGGTTACTTGAGTGGACCATGCTGCACAGAACTTGTCTAACAAAAGGTTTACTTAATTCCTTGAGATAGAAGGGAAAGGACTAAATGCCAGCCCCGAATGAGTTTGTTCAACTGCAGAACAGCACTTGTTTTAGTCTTGGTGAACAGCCATTAGTGAGGGAGCAGAGTCAGGGGAAACTGCACAACATACCTGCCACAACATGCA
The DNA here is from genome assembly GCA_033296515.1 of Macrochelys suwanniensis. Taxonomy (NCBI): domain Eukaryota; kingdom Metazoa; phylum Chordata; order Testudines; family Chelydridae; genus Macrochelys; species Macrochelys suwanniensis. The sequence continues at coordinate 105,209,049 of CM065782.1, read as the reverse complement.
GTTTGTCTGCACACTGGCACAGTAATTCACCTGGGGTGCAGCTCCATGACAATACAGTGGCCTGCACTATAGCTGTCACCTGCACTACCACTGGTGAAGCTGTAGCAATGGGGAATTACAGCTGTCAAGCTTGCTAGCACAGATGTAGCCATGAATTAGCCATACAATTTCCACTGACATTCAGAGGGAAACTGCACAACCTAAAACCTCACAAGACTCTGCATATTTATTAGTAAGAATACTACTTTGGGTAAATTTCCTATCATGTAGCTTCTTATAAAACCTGACTCCACTATTGTGAACATTTTAGTCTTATTTTAAAAAATAAGAGCATATTAAAGCTGTTTTTAGTAGTAAAACTGCCACTGCAACTCCAGTAAATGTGTACAATTTATAAGTTAAATGCACCAACTTACACTTCATTTGACAGGCATATGATTTGGTTTTTGGTACAGGTGCCCAAACTGAGCACCTTACTGCTCACAAAACTACAATGCTGTTACCCTGACTGCGTGTGTGAATCTATAAAAGCAACTCTGAACAATAATAATTATAGTTCATGAATCTGATGATATCATAGCTCCCTCTAGCTTTGATCTACAGTTCCATCATCATGTCACTAGAAACCCCAGCACTGCATTTATGCTCCAGGAATGTACAGTTACTGATCAAGATACAACAGTGTGTAACAGACACAGGCTGTGGTTATAATTTAACAACTAGCTGCACAGGATGGTCTGATGCCTGGTATACAAGTAGTATTTTTCACAGGCACAGCAGCGGCTTTTCCCAAATTAGTCACCTTAAAATCAAAGGGGAGGCAGTAATGAAACAAGGAATGGGGGCTAAAGTCACATGACAGTGCAGAGACCCTCTTTTAGTTAGCAATGTGTCTGAATTATGCTGTTTTCCACATCAAGCAACTTGTCCAAGCTTCCCCACAGCATCCAATCACCCACCAGTTTCCCCCCCCACCAACTCCCTCTCCCTAGCCAACTCCACACTTTAATCTTATCTAGTCAGTTCCGCTACCCAGTTCCCCCCCCCACTCAATCCTCAAAGCTCTCCAGTACCCCAGCACGTTCCTTTGCCCCCCAACAAATTCCCCACAGGATGCCCCCCAAAATTCCCTGCCTCTCCAACCTACTTCCCTACCCTGACCAGTAGGCCCCCAGATCTCCTTCCCTTCTCACCCATCCAATCCCCCACAGCTCCTCCTCATTGATTCCCCATCCCAGCCTGTATCCCCCCAGCTCCCCTTCCCCTCACCCCCCCTCAACTTTCCCCCACCAACTGCCCCTCACCCCAGCTAGTATCACCCCACAGCCCTCTACCCCATCCAACACTTCACAGCTTCTCCTCACCCCCTCCCTCCATTCCCATATCCACCTCACTACCCACCCCAGCCATTCTCTCTCCATCACACCCTGCCACATCCAACACCCCTAGCCATTATCTGAATACTCCTTCCCCGTATCCCCCCAGTCCCTTCTCTCCACACCCCATCCACCCACCCCCAATGCCTCACCCAGGCAATATCCACCTCCCCCCACCCAATATCACCCCAGCACCCCCAGGTTACAACCCCCCCACAGCCCTTACCCCAGCCAATAGCCAGAGCCCTTCCTGCTACCCCATCCAACACCTCCCAATTCCTCCTCACCCACCTCCACAGCCAGCACCCCATAACCCTTCCCCAACTTCTCCCACTGCTCCCCCTCCTCCTCACAGCCCACACCCCCACATAACCCTTCCCCAAGCCACTGCTCCCCCCCATAGCCAACACCCCCACATACCCCCCTTCTGCTCCCCCAGCCAGCCCCCCACACACCTCCTTCCCCTGTCCCAGCCAGCCCCCAAACACATACCCCAAGCACCCCCTACAGCCAGCAACCCCACATATCCCCTTCCCCTCCCCCCAACACCCTCACAACCCCCCCAGCCAGCACCCCCACATACCCCCTTCCCCTCCCCAAGCACCCCCACATACCCCCTACAGCCAGCACCCCCACATACCCCCCTTCTGCTCCCCCCTAGCCAGCACCCCCACATACCCCCTTCTGCTCCCCCCTAGCCAGCCCCCCCCACACCCCGAGCACCGCCCCAGCCAGCACCCCCACATACCCCCTTCCCCTTCCCAAGCACCCCCACATACCCCCTACAGCCAGCACCCCAACATACCCCCTTCTGCTCCCCCCTAGCCAGCCCCCCCACACACACCCCGAGCACCGCCCCAGCCAGCACCCCCACATACCCCCTTCCCCTCCCCCAGCACCCCCACATACCCCCCTACAGCCAGCGCCCCCCATAACCCCTTCCCCTCCCCTACAGCCAGCACCCCCACATACCCCCTTCTGCTCCCCCCTAGCCAGCCCCCCCCACACCCCGAGCACCGCCCCAGCCAGCACCCCCACATACCCCCTTCCCCTTCCCAAGCACCCCCACATACCCCCTACAGCCAGCACCCCAACATACCCCCTTCTGCTCCCCCCTAGCCAGCCCCCCCACACACACCCCGAGCACCGCCCCAGCCAGCACCCCCACATACCCCCTTCCCCTCCCCCAGCACCCCCACATACCCCCCTACAGCCAGCGCCCCCCATAACCCCTTCCCCTCCCCTACAGCCAGCACCCCAACATACCCCCTTCTGCTCCCCCCTAGCCAGCCCCCCACACACACACCCCGAGCACTGCCCCAGCCAGCACCCCCACGTACCCCCTTCCCCTCCCCAAGCACCCCCACATACCCCCTACAGCCAGCACCCCAACATACCCCCTTCTGCTCCCCCCTAGCCAGCACCCCAACATACCCCCTTCTGCTCCCCCCTAGCCAGCCCCCCCACACACACCCCGAGCACCGCCCCAGCCAGCACCCCCACATACCCCCTTCCCCTCCCCCAGCACCCCCACAACCCCCCTACAGCCAGCGCCCCCCATAACCCCTTCCCCTCCCCTACAGCCAGCACCCCCCCAGCCAACACCCCCACATACCCCCTTCTGCTCCCCCCAGCCAACACCCCCACATACCCCCATCCCCTCCCCCAGCACCCCCACAACCCCCCTACAGCCAGCGCCCCCCCCCATAACCCCTTCCCCTCCCCCCCAGCCAGCCCCCCCACATAACCCCTTCCCCTCCCCTACAGCCAGCACCCCCCCAGCCAACACCCCCACATACCCCCTTCTGCTCCCCCCTAGCCAGCCCCCCCACATACCCCCATCCCCTCCCCCAGCACCCCCACAACCCCCCTACAGCCAGCGCCCCCCCCATAACCCCTTCCCCTCCCCCCCAGCCAGCCCCCCCACATAACCCCCCCCCCCTTACGCGGCATCCTGGTGAGGACGTTGCGCGGGGCCCGGCGGCGCCCGGCCCGGCCGCGAGCCGCCGCCTCGCGCTCGGGGTCCCGCTGCACCATGAGGCTGCGGAGGCGCTGGAGGCGCTCGGGGTCGGCGGCGGGCGGGCCGCGGCGGCGGCGCGGGGCGCGGCGGGCGGCGGCGGGCGGGCCGCGGCGGCGCAGGCCGCGCTGGAAGCTCTCGTACTCGGCCAGGTTGTTGAAGCAGGGCGCGCCGGGGAAGGGCAGCGGCGTGCGGGCCGAGTACAGCGCCAGCAGCGGGTCGAAGCGGGCCGAGCTCACGTCCAGGCGGCTGGGGCTGGGAGACCGGCCCGGCTCGGGGCTGGAGCCCGAGCGCCGCCGCCGCCGCGGCTCCATGTTCCGCCAGGCCGGGCTCGCCGCGGCCGTCGCTAGGGGCCGCCCGCGGCCCGCCGGGATGGGAGAGCGGAGCGGAGCGGCGGCGGGCTGGGCCGCCCGGGCGGAGCCGAGCGTGGAGCCGAGCCGCCCGCCGCCCCCCAAATCCTGGCACCCTACGGTCGCGCCGGCCCTGGCTCTCAGCCAGAGGCACATCCCCCCCCCCCCCCGCGGGTACCAGAGATGTGCTAGGGGGTACATCAGCGCCTAGCGTGACCAGACAGCAAGTGTGAAAAATCGGGACAGCGGGTGCGGGGGGGGGGGGGGGGGGTAATAGGCGCCTATATAGGAAAAAGTCCCCAAAATCGGGACTGTCCCTATAAAATCAGGCCCTCTGGTCACCCTATCAGCACCTCGCCTCTGGATAGTTGCCTGGGTTTACAACCGGCTACATTAACTAAACCGATGTCACTAGCCACTAACATTTGATGCAGGTGACTTGTTTCTACTGCTCTGAACTGTACCTACACTATTTATAGCCCAATGATCTTATTTGATAATTTAATGGTAAAGGCCGGACCGTCAGCAATTGGACGAGTGTGGCTGTGACATAGGTATTTTTCTAGCTGAGTTTGTAAGCAAGTCGTTTTAAAAATGAGGTGAAACTTGGCGGTAGGCAAGACAAATCAGACTCCTGAAAGGGGTACAATAGGAGTTCGCAGTCAACCTGTGGAACTCCTTGCCTGAGGAGGCTAGGACTATAACAGGGTTTAAAAGAGAACTGGATAAATTCATGGAGATTAAGTCTATTAATGGCTATTAACTAGGATGGGTAAGGAATGGTGTCCTTAGCCTCTGTTTGTCAGAGGGGGGTGATGAATGGCAGGAGAGAGATCACTTGATCATTACCTTTTAGGTCCACTCCGGGGCACCTGGCATTGGCCACTGTCAGTAGACAGGATAGTGGGCTGGATGGACCTTTGGTCTGACCCAGTACGGCCGTTCTTATGTAATAGCCTGGAAAGGCTGAGAGCCACTGCCCTAATTACTGGTTTCAATACAATGAGCTTTGCTCAGTGCTTATCACCTCATCTGGAGGGAAATCAGGCCAGTAGCCCCAGGCCCCTGCCCTCCTGCTGGTAATCAAGCTCACCAGCACTCAGATAGATTAAAGATGCTCTGGTTTTAATATGGCTTCTCTAATTGCTGCACCTTTAATTAATTTCTCCTACCAAAACCCCTCTGTGTATTCCAGCAGCTCGGCCTGTGTAAAACACCAAGTTCCTCCTCCTAGGACCGACCTTTCAGTCTAAAACAGGTCATGCACTGGCTCTTTCATATAGGGGAGCACTTATGTTGCACAACTGAAAGGCGGCTGGGTAAAGGTCCATACAAAAAGCTTTTTATTATTTTTTCCTTGGAAGAGAACATATTGCAGACATGTTTTCTCAAAAGGAAAGTGACACTGTTTCAGTCCCTGGAGCCCATTCTAGTCACTGGAGCCCATTCTAGTCACTGTTAAGAGACTGCACCCCCTGCTATTAAACTCCATAACTAGTTCCCAAAGGGCAAATGCTTCATTTTATGGCAGTAAAACATAACTGAGAAAAGTCCTCTGAACAATTTCAAGAGGAAGTATCTATTTCTTAAGTGGGTCACAGTGAAACTTTACCTGCTTTATAGAGGCACGGTGTGAACACAGTATTGGGCCACTGGCACATACTGCTTCTAATTCTGTCCAACACTCACCCACCTCCTCTTTTGTCTTGGGCATATCCATTGTTTCAATTTCCTCTAGATTTGAATAGCAAACTTTAGATAAATAGGGCCTGATTTTTGGAGGTGCTCAGCACCATTTACTTCAGTTAGTTATTTGTTCAGCACCTCTCAAAAAATTGTGACCCAAAATTAAAGGCAATTTTTGAAAATATGACCCTTCGCTGTGGCCTGCAGTTTCCACCCATCTTAGAAAGGGGAATATTTACCTATTATACACTGTTCTGAGGATTGGTTAATGCTTGTAAAGTGCTCTGATGATATAAAGCCCGCATGGGGGTGACAAGTATTATCATTTAGAACCATGTTCTCAAAGAATTATCTTTCCACTTTATTCCAGAGTGAAAAATCCAAATGTTACTATCTTTTGTTCAAGCTTAATTTATTATATGAAGAGAAACCTCCAGAAGTCAGTTACTGGATACTGACATGAGACATTCTAGAGTCCAGTGGAGTTTATATCTCAGACCAAAAAAAAGCATAGAGGGCTCACAGATGCTAGGAAGAATCTAAATAACTTTGGTTTAATGATTAATTTGGAATGAACGATGTGTTACCTACCCCACAATCCCCCAAGTCTGCCTTTTCCTATTAGCTTCTTGATGATCACGTATTCATACTACACATTAAGAAAATTAGATTATATACACTATCTTATATTTAAGTGCTTATTATCCAGCTGGCTTGAATATATTATTTTCTTTATGCCTAGCCTATCGCATTAACAGGAGTGGGGGCAGAGAGGGAAATGGCCACAGTAATAAAACACCTTGACTCTGTACATTTTTATTAGAGCTTTTCAAACAGGTTGTGAATAAATACTAGTAAAAAAATGCATATTGTTGTAAATCAGCTCCCTTCCCAGGGTAAGGAGGAGGAGGAGAGAAGTGGCTGCAATGTTAATTAATCAGAGAAATCCAGTGTCAACCTTCTTTAGTCATAGCTGCTCCACGCTTTCATTGTCTATGCCCAGCCTGCAAAGCATGAACAAGTGCTTGTCAACCTAGTTTAACCAGATCTAAAGAAGAGTTCTGTGTAAGCTTAAAAGCTTGTCTCTTTTACCAACAGAAGTTGGTCCAATAAAAGATATTACCTCCCCACCTTATCTGACAGTTAAACTAAGTCATTTTGAAACCAGTATAGTTAAAATGGTACCGTCCCTACCGTGGATGCTTGTATGTCAGTATACCCATATAAGCACTTTTATAGCTTATCCCCAAATATACTGGTATAACTGTGTCCACACTAGAGACTGAACTGATTTAACTACTTTAGTAACAAGTATTCCTCTAACCAAAATAGTTAAATCAGCACAAAAACTGTGTGGGGACAAGGCCACCAAATTCCTTCAGATACACACTCCCCAAGGTAGTTTCTCCCCATCCATCCCATCATGAATCATCTCTGCTTCCTCTTGTAGCAGGAATTGTCATCAGTACCACTTCATGGATCAAACACAAGAGTAACACAAGACCTTCCCAACTATAAGCAATAAGATCTTATCTCCCTCTCCCCATCTCTCTGCTAGTTTCCATAATCCTAGCCAGCAGGAGCCAGAGGGTTTCCCAGTGAGCAGAAAAATGAGAGCATGACCTACACACACCTCCTACCGTGATAGAAATCTGTATGAGAATTTTATTACAACATTTGGCCATTTGAGACCTTCACTAATAACTAGCAAAGCCACAGTGACGATAAAGTCTGACGAATAAACATGGGAGTGGAAGGGGGAGAACTACATTTCTGCATCTTTAAAAAAAATAAAAAAGTAATTTACACATGAGAAAAAACCCTTACAATTAGTTAGCCCAGCAATTTGTTGTACTTTGTGTATCCTTGATGTGGACCTGATGTCGACTGCTAGAGAATTTTTGTAACTAAGCTCCCTGGTTATGGAACTTGATTCAAGGCACTAGTCCAAGTCTTTAATCTGTTTCAGAGTTTAAAACAAAGCTAAAGAAATAATCTTTCTGCTGCTTTTAACTGTTCCAAAGCGTAGATTGTTTTAGGTGAGTAACTCTATAAAGCATCCTGTGACTTTAATGTGAAAGATGCTACATAAATGCATGATAATATTGTTATAAGTCACTGCAAATATGCATTTACAAGGGTTAATTTTGTAATTTTATATAAAAGTTCTTGCCCTTTGAAAGTAACATGATTTTAGCTTCTGCAGGCAGACATATCTGCATGACAGGCAAGGACACTGTTTCTAAGACAATACCGCTCAAAATGTGGATGCTGAATTAAAGTTAAATTATCCGAGCCTCACCCCACAGTCCTCACTTCCCAGAAGCTCATGCAGATAAGTTGTTTCCTGTTATTTGCACGAGAACTCAAACTGGGAAGGTCCGCTATCAGCTAGGATTTCTGGATACTCCTCCCAGAACTGGTCCCCAATGATATCACAGTGCAGTGGGACAGCTTTAGTCCTGGTCCGTGTCACTTCAACTTCCTTCTCTTCAGTTTCCTTTGGCAGTTTTATTCTTTTTGTAGTGACTTCGTTAACCTGCAAATATAGTTGACACATGAGTGTATTTATAAAAGGACTTTGAAGGTTTCATAAATTGTTGGTTTTGCCTTGTTTACATATTAACAATAAGACACCACTTCCCCTTTTGTCCCCTCTGCCTCATGACAGCTTTTAATTTTGTACCAGAACCTGCAAATCTAGGCATATGGTGTCACTCAGGTACCAAAAATAAGTCATACTGAAACAATTTTTCCAGTCTAAACTCATGCCATGCAGGTCATATATTTACAGCGTTTTGCTACCGACTAGATCAGATTACAAGAGTGCCACTAATTAATGCCATACTGATGATTTTCACAGTAATTGTTTCAGGATTAATTTTTCATTCAATATCTGCACCTGAAGTTTTTTAGCTTAATCACATGAATATTTTCAGCAAGACAAAAACACAGCTGGCAAGGTGAAGGTGAGCTGTTTGCGCTAAGCTAAACACTGAAATGACGTTCCAATATAAAGGCAAGCATCCCCAGGTGTATATATTACTATATGGTGAGACACTCATTAAAGGTGTTTATTAATATAATCAAGAGATAGGTATTCATGCATGTTAGCCCACTGGATAAAGAAACAGTTGGTCATTCTCACATGGTCTGAAGAGAGCACCTACAAATACTTGGAAAGCTGGGAAAGAATATATCCGTTTTTATGGAAAAAGTAGATATAAAGCTCCCCAGAAGGCCTAATATTGTCAAAGAAAGGGATGTGCAAGAAACAAGGAGACAAGTGGAACACTATCTCAAACGAAGGAGTCTTTCCCTATAATACATCAGTCCTCTTGGTAAAGTGCCATAGAAATCACCAGCCACAAAAGAAAACTATGAGTTAGCTATTAGTCATTCTTTTAATGTATAACAAAAAGTAAGAACAGTGAGAAAATAATTGTGGCGGACTCTCAACCAACATTAGCTAGGCCCTAATCACAAGAAACATACACACTTCTACTTCACATCTGTACTAATTCATAAATGTTAAGACCAGAAGACACCATTTATGATCATCTGATCTGATCCCCTACATAATTTCACAGAATTTCATTCCTACATCAAGCCCATAACTTTTTGTTGAGCCAGGCGAACGAATGCTACCAGCTAGCTCTGAAGAGATTTGCAAGTTCTAGTGAAAGAAGTTCCTCCATCAAAAGTTACTTTTGTTTGTGTACCATGCAGCAACACCTCATCAAATGAGGATTGATTGTTCAATGAGCTAAACAGTCCTAATTGCTTCATAACAGAAACATTAAGGCTGCAGTCCTGCATTGATCTTTGCATAGGCCAAGTGTTTTCTTTTGGATCATACTATATCAAACTTGGAAAAATAGTCATAGTATAAGCACAAAATCTACTTATCCAACTTTTATCGTGACTGATTAAAAAAAAAGCAAATTGTATTTTACTCTCATGAAAAGAGTGAGCCCTAGGCAAATAGAATTTTGCAAGACTGACTTCAGTAACACATGCATACACAGAGATGATAATGAGTCTATGCATAGGTGAATAGTTGTACAGATATTTTATAAATAGTCAGATTTCAAACACCAGTTTTCATATTATTCAGTTAGACATAGATCTATGGGGGAAGGGATAGCTCAGTGGTTTGAGCATTGGCCTGCTGAACTCAGGGTTGTGAGTTCAATCCTTGAGGGGGCCATTTAGGGATCGGGGGCAAAAATTGTCACGAGACAGTACTTGGTCCCGCTAGTGAAGGCAGGGGACTGGACTCAATGACCTTTCAAGGTCCTTCCAGTTCTATGAGATATTCCTATCTATAACACCTCAAAATAACTCATTTTTAACACCCATTGTTCAAAACCTCCATTTCCTTAGTATCTGGAATATATCTATATATAGACAATCATAGCTACAGAATCTGTGGTCATGACATTTAATCATAAACATCAGGGACGGAGGTTACACTGTGGTTTGTGAACTGCACGTAATTTGTATTATTTATGTTGTTGTAGCACCTAGGAGCACTAGCCATGGACCTTGGGCTAGGTGCTGTACAAAGAGCAAACAAAAAGACGGTCCTTGCCCCCAAAGAGTTTGCAATTTAAGAATAAGACAAAAGACAACAAATGCTTAAACAGACTGATGGGAGAGTACAAAGAAACAATGAGACAATATTGGTCAGTATAGTAGGCGGTGGTCCCAGCTCATGAACAGCCCATATGTTGTCAATATTTTTGTAGGCACCATGGCAAAGGAGAGTTTTAAGGAGGGATCTGAAGGAGAATGAGGTAGTTTTACAAATGTGCCGGGCGGTGCTCACTGCTCAACCCCTGGCTCTGCCACAGGCCCTGCCCCCACTCCATCCCTTCCCCTGAGCCTTCCGTGCCCTCGCCCCCCGGCCTCCTGCACACCACGATACAGCTGATTGGGAGGAGCAGGGAGGGAGGAGGAGGCGCTGATCAGCGGGCTGCCGGTGGGTGGGAGGAGCTAGGGGCAGGAGCTGATGAGGGGCTGCTGATGTATTACTGTGGCTCTTTGGCAATGTACATTAGTAAATTCTGGCTCCTTCTCAGGCTCAGGTTGGCCACCCCTGTCACAGGCCAACTGGAGGCAGGAGTCCACTTGTCTATACTGAATGAGAGATGGTAAGTAGTGTGGGGGCTAGGCATGCAGTTAAGATGCTTTTACCTTCTGCCATATTAGTACAGTTCCTTTCCTATACATCAAGGGCTCATTGTTGTAGTTAATGTTGAATTCAGAAAATAAAATCTCATTCTTGTCTCCAGCCAAAGTTCCCTGAAATTGAGAAAAAGAAAATAAGAAGTGCACCTTATAGCCTCAATTTATTTATACACGTCCTTTTTTATAGCATAGAAACAAGTGGGGTAAATGTTGAGTGTAAGTAATTAATAACAACATGTATAAAGGGTTTTTTAAATCTTCTAACAACTTTATTAACTCATTATCTTCACAACATCCCCATGAAGTAAGTAAGCGTTATCTCCTTTGGTAAAATGGGGATAGATAAGCAGAGCGAGGTCTGTGTGTTCGTCTTCATTTTTATTAGGGCTGTCAAGCAATTAATCGCAAACGATTAAACAAATTAATAGCGATTATATAAATATTGTTGGATGTTGTCTACATTTTCAAATATATTGATTTTAATTGCAACACAATACAAAATATACAGTGCTCACTTTATTTTTGATTACAAGTATTTGCACTGTAAAAAAACCAGAAAATAGTATTTTTCAATTCACCTAATACAAGTACTGTAGTGCAATCTCTCTATCATGAAAGTTCAACTTACAAATGTAGAATTAAGTACAAAGATAACTGTATTCAAAAATGTAAAATTTTAGGGCCTGCAAGTCCGCTCAGTCCTACTTCTTGTTTAGCCAATCGCTCAAACAACCAAGTTTGTTTACATTTACAGGAGATAATGCTGCCCGCTTCTTCTTTACACTGTCACCTGAAAGTGAGAACAGGCGTTCTTGTGGCACTGTTGTAGCTGCCATCGCAAGATATTTACATGCCAGATGTGCTAAAGATTCATATGTCCCTTCATGCTTCAACCACCATTCCAAAGGACATGCGTCTATGCTGATGACAGGTTCTGCTCAGTAACAATCCAAAGCAGTGTGGACTGACGCATGTTCATTTTCATTATCTGAGTCAGATGCCACCAGCAGAAGGTTGATTTTCTTTTCTGGTGGTTCGGCTTCTATAGTTTCCGCATCAGCGTTATTCTTTTAAGACTTCTGAAAGCATGCTCCGCACCTCGTCCCTCTCAGATTTTGGAAGGCACTTCAGATTATTAAACCTTGGGTCGAGTGCTGTGGCTATCTTTAGAAGTCTCACATTGGTACCTTCTTTGCTTTTTGTCAAATCTGCAGCGAAAGTGTTCTTAAACTGAACAACATGTGCTGGGTCATCATCTGAGACTACTATAACATGAAATATATGGCAGAATGCAGGTAAAACAGAGCAGGGGACATACAATTTTCCCCCAAGGAGTTCAGTCACAAATTTAATCAGCACCTTATTTTTTTAACAAGCATCATCAGCATGGAAGCATCTCCTCTGGAATGGTGGCTGAAGCATGAAGGGACACACGAATGTTTAGCATATCTGGTACGTAACTACCTTGCAGTGCCAGCTACAGAAGTGCCATGCAAATGCCTGTTCTCACTTTCTGGTGACATTGTAAACAAGAGGAGGCAGCATTATCTCCTGTAAATGTAAACGAACTTGTTTGTCTTAGCGATTGGCTGAATAAAAAGTAGGACTGAGTGGACTTGCAGGCTCTAAAATTTTACATTGTTTGTTACATAACTGTTTTGTTTTTGAGTGCAACCTACATTTGGAAGTTGCACTTTCAGGACAAAGACTGCACTACAGTGCTTGTATGAGATGAACTGAAAAATCCTATTTCTTTTGTTTTACCATTTTTACATTGCAAATATTTTTAATAAAAGTAATATAAACTTTGATTTCACTTACAACACCGAATACAATATATATGAAAATGTAGAAAAACCTCCAAAATATTTAAACAATAGAATACCAATTGAAATTTATTAACAGTGTGATTAAAACCACGATTCATTTTGTTAATTGTGATTAATTTTGGTGAGTTAATCACGGGAGCTAACTACGATTAACTGACAGTTATATTTTTATTTTACAATTTTTATATTTGTACACAACGAAAGAAGGTGGGGAACACCACCCTGTAAAGGCAAGAAGAAGAGAACGAGATGGATAAAGTGACCTGCCCAAGACCATGTACTGAATCATTGTTAGAGCTGGGATTAGACTCCAAGAATGGCTGACTCAGTTTTACACCCATACCACATCTGTTTTGAGGCCAGTCACATTTCATATACACACTTTTAGGCATTTGAACCCATTAATTACAAAGTTAAAATCCTGTTTGGATTCTAATTAAAGTAAATTCTTTGCCAGTCAGGTTAAGATCTTTACAAATCAACAGCAAAACAGAAATCCAAAACCAACATCATCTCCAGAGAAAAACAAGCACATACTGGGAAAAATGAATTGGTATACGGTGAACATATAAGCCACCTGGCCTTCCCTAATGGGCAGGACATGCCTGCATAGGGCTGGGTAATTCGAAGTACTTGGCAACTGGGTTCTGCGTATGTTCCCTGTACTATTATGAATAAAATCTCTCCTTATAGTTGATGTTAAAAGACAATGAATTTAGAAGAGGTTCCTACCTGTAACCTGTCTTGTGCTTGGACTGGTGTCAAGCCACTTCGCTGCACAAGCATCCAAAACACTGTATTATAGAGGTTATTAATGTGGCCTGCAGAAATAGGAAATGGTGTCAAAGGACAAACAGACTATTTGCAAAGTCTAGATGACTAATCAGAGAATGGTTTTCCATTCCCATAAATTCCTGCAGCTAGATTTTTAAAATACCATTAGTAATATTTGTAGTTATGTAATATCATCGTAATCCAATCTCATGCTTTATGGCATACTGGATCTCTGGAATGATCAGAAGATTGATTCCTCACAGCTACATAAAGTATTTCATAATTGTTAAGTAAGATGCATTATGGCAGACATTGTTTCAGAGGAAGGTGAACTCCAGGTGTTAGTCACTGCCACAGGTTTGATACTAGCTTTGCAACAATGACCTGATCTGGCATGGAAAATCCTATATTCGTCATTTGACTGTTGTAATTTTGCTACACAATATTGCTGAATCTGAACGTTTATACCTCTCAGTTAAAAAAACAACATTCAAATGATGATTCAAAAATTTCTGGTCCTGAACTCATTTTCAGTATTTTAGTGATGACAATCCAGTATCTGCTATGGATCCCATGTTATTAATGGGTGTGCTTGTAAAAATAATGTAAGTATTAACACATAAAATGAGTAACGTCACATACAACATGTTGCTCTTTCTAAACCAGTGTCAGTGGAAGTTAAAAGGGGAATAAAAATACAAACTGGGATGTTTTGGGAAGATTATTGTAGAATGTAAAATAATCTACTTTCTAAGAACATCATCCAACTCTTCTGCAGCTTAACAGCTCCAAGGATGTGTTTTTAAACAAGTAAACTAGAGTCCCTCTGCCATGCAGCAGCTTTGTTTTTACTGAGTGCACATATGTATGCTGGCAATAAGGGGTTAGAGGTTTTCATCCCAAGAGGAAAGCAACGCTCAACAGTTTTAAGTTATTATGCTAAAAATCAACTGTTCTCGTTTTCCTGATAGCTAAAGATGCTTACAATCTGCTTGTCTCCAGCTGAGATAGTCCTTTAAATTCTGGTTACTGGGATATAAGATAACTCGTCCATCAAATCCTGGTGGATACAGGAGTGGCTGGTCCTTAAAATAATCCTTCCAGTAGAAAACATAACTGGAGGCAAACTGGGAGACGACGTGAGTCATGAACTTACTTGCAAACGCAAAGCCAACAGACACAGAGAGGAAAGAGACAGAGAATACATTAGATATTAAAATAACTATACCTTTCTATCTGTAATTATTTGGGTATCAGTGGTAAGGTTTCTGGTGGACAGCAATGCTTTTCATACCGTGGCTTTATGGACTACCAATGGCAGGTAGAACCTTTTTGAGTGGTTGGTGGAATTAAACATGTTAAAAGCCAAGCAGTGGAGGTTGGAAAAGGAGATGAGGGTTTTTTCAGTAACCTTTTTGTAGAAGATGGTTTTTATTCACCCTTTTGCTGTTTGTTTTTAACTTTGTTATTGAATTTACTTTTCAAAAACATCATATACAGAAACATATCAAATACTCCGTAGCTAATTACAATCTCATATATATATATATATATATATATATATATATATATATATATATATATATATATATATATATATATATATATATATATATATATATATATATATATATATATATATATATATATATATATATATATATATATATATATAGGGTAGTTTCCATCTATATCGTACAGGTAGCATCTGTACACCTGTAAGGACAAAGATAAACAAAAATGCACATGCCAGTTCTCAGAGAGAACTATGAAACATGGGGAAACTGGTAAGCTCAAAAGGAGAAATTACCTTGCTCTTCTTTTAAACCAGTTACTTTTATTTTTAAAAACAAAGCTGTATTCATCACTCTGTCCATAAGCCATGACAATATCCTCCAGCTCTTGCATCACAGTCTGGGCACACTTAGTCATCAGGTGGAGGGCGCGGTCATCGTTAGGCTTACTGAAGCCATGCTGCTCAGCAAAGCTTCAAAGAGAACAGAGGTTCAACAGGAAATTAACCTTATAAAAGATACTCAAGCACCTAAATACGTGTTTTCATCACATTTATTTCCTCAAAATATTGTTGTCAGGGACAGGATTTTTGGAAGTCAATGAACTCCCTCCAGGTGTCAAAAACACTATGAGAAAATCTTCCTGCTTCTGAGTCCGATACAGCGCAATCTCCTCCTCGGCAAGATCAAACACCAACTATTTAACTGCCATTCAAATCAACAAGTGCCCCTATGTTATGTGGAGTCAATGAGAGGCATATGGTTTGTCACTGTTCCGTCACTTTTTTGCTAAAGCACATTCAGACTTTATCCAATGGAGGAGGCACATCAGCAAATTTCCAGAGCTTGAGAACTTCACTGAATTTGTACAAAGTAAGAGTCAGCTGTGTATCATCCCGAGTGGGACAGCCTGTGGAAACTATAACTCCAGGGGAAAAGTGCTCCATCTGACCCTGAGCAGCCTGTGGGAGCAACCCACAGCCCAGCCTACTACAGTCCCCTTATGGCTTATGGAGATGACGGTCACACTCTCCCAAACCCACACACTACCAAAATAAGTCATTCCACTGCACACATTTCTGTGTTTGGGGAGAGGAGGAGAGAACAAACAACACAAGACAGCCATGTAGTGACGCTGCTTAATGCTCTACTGGAAGGCATTCGTAGTACATCTGTACTACAGACACTAGAGCAGCACAGCTACAGCGCTGCAGTTGTGCCATTGCAGCAACACAGTGCAGCCTTCCATCGCTCCAAGAGATAGTAGCTACATCAATGGAAGACTCCTTAGGGCACCGGTGAAGACACGGCTAGGTTGACCGATCTACAGTGCTCAGGGCATGACATTTTCACAGCCCTGAGCGACGTAGCGAGATGACCTAAGTTTTAGCCGTAGACCAGGCCTCAGATCCTATGGCGATGAGCATAGTACAAATACCTATATAGTACAGAAAACATCTGCCGAACCTGGAGCTAAATGTTCCCCGTGTACCAGTCCCACTCTCTCCTCCCTCCCCGCAAGGCAACATGACATTTCCCCACCGCCTACAGGGGTTCCCGGCTGCCCTGAGGCCTACGACGCGGTGACACTGATGCTCTAGCACACAGGGGCAGTCAATGAGCGGTCAGTGGGCCAAAGCCAGACACGTCTGAATGGATCACATCTTCATGAGGGGGGAGGGGTAGCTCAGTGGTTTGAGCATCGGCCTGCTAAACCCAGGGTTGTGAGTTCAATCCTTGAGGGGGCCATTAGGGGATCTGGGGCAAAAATTGGGGATTGGCCCTGCTTTGAGCAGGGGGTTGGACTAGATGACCTCCTGAGGTCCCTTCCAGCCCTGAGATTCTATGATGTGGGTGTTACCCTTATTGCTGTTGTTCCTGTATTATTTTCGGGGGGGGGGCTGGACCGTGGCTATACCTTGACCAAGAAACGTGGCCCTTGACAACACACAATTGATACCCCTGCTCCAGCAGAAGCGGAGTGAAAAGACGGGCACCTCCGGGGGCCCGCTGCTGTCCCCTTACAGAGCCCGTTAGCCCCAGGGGGCCAGCCACCCCCAGGTCCCTCAGGGGTGCCCCCGCCCATGCGCCAGTCACAAGCGCTGCCCCGCCCCCCCGGCCTCAGCTGGCGCACTGCATGCCGGGAGCCACTGTCTCCATGGGAACGAGGGGCTGCACGCGCCCCACTCCCCTCGGGAGAAGGGCCCCACTCCCCCGAGGCCATCGCTCGCTCCGGGCCTGGGGGGCCCCCCCCGCTCGCTCCCATAGGCTGCAGCGTCGCCACGGCAGCCGCACCTGCGAGACGCGGCACTGCCATTGGCTGCAGGCGGCCCAACCCCTCCTCCCGGAAGTGCCCCGCCCTTCGCACCGGTGGAAGTTGCGGCCGTCCAGCCGGGTGACCACCCAGCAGTTGGGCAGGCACGTATCGTCCGCCTCGAAGTCCCGCACGTACTCGAACTTGCTCTTCGCCATGGCGGCCCGGCCGTCGCTCAGCCTCGCCCTAGTCCCAGGCCCAACCGCGGCAGCGGCGGCAACAGCAGCAGCAGCCCGGGCAGCTTCCCGCACCCGCATGCCCGGAACCGGAAGCAGCCCCCCCCCCTACACGCGCCGGAAGTGACCTCTTCTAGCCACAGGATCGGCCACCTCTATGGTGCGACGCTTCCTTGGAGGACTGCTGCTCGCTATAGAAGGCGGGGCGCTTGTGGTCCTTGCCGCTGGCCCAGGGCTCTGCGGAGGGGGGGGTGGATTAGCCGCCCCCAGGAGCAGAGCCCTTAGCCCTGACTCCCACAGGCTGGGACTGGCCGGGCTCCATGTCCAAGGGCCCGCAGAGCCCCGCGATGCGTCAGCGCGACCCCTCTGCAACCGCAGCCCGTGCAACAGGCGTGTGGGTCCCGGTCCCGCGTGGGTTCCAGAGCCGGCCTGAGGGCAGCAGAGCGGGGGGCAGGGGGGGGCGCTCATTAATTAAAATGCAGGGCTGGGGCGTGCCAAGGCTCAGAGCGACCCTTCACCGTGCAGCGGACGCCCACGCAGGGCCGGGGCTGGCGTGCGCGGGGGCTGCCCCACCCCCTCCCCCGGGGCCGCCGACGTCGCGAGCTGCCCCGCGCGTTCCTCCCGGGGTCGCCATGGGGCGCAGCCGCCATTGTTGCGCGTCTCCACGGCAACCGCCGGGACGCCAGGGGCGGCGCGTGGCGCCCCGCCATTTGCGGAGGGGGGAGGGGGGGCAGCGCGTGCCGCGGGCGGGGCGGGGCGGGGCGGGGGCGCTGAGAACGTTTGCGAAGCAACCGCAGGAAACAAACGGGCAGCGACAGAGGGGGGCGGCTGAGCTCACAATCCCCGACAATCCCCCCTCCCGCCGGCGCCATGGAGGGGGGGCCGCAGGAGGAGCCCCCCCGGCAACCGCACCCCCCCGCCGGGCAGGAGGCACCCCGCTTGGAGCACCTTCTCCTGCACCCCCTCCCCAGGCAGGGGGGCCGGGAGCCGCCCCTCCTGCTCCTCCCCCCCAGGCCGGGGCCCCTCCCTCAGCTCCTGGCCCCCCTCCCCGGGCAGGGCGCCCCCTGCAAGGAGCTGCACCCCCTGAATGGGCAAAGTGCCCCCAGCCAGCAGCCGCCGCCCCCCACGGCGGCGCTGGGCCCTGGGGAGCAGGAGGGGGGGAGTGAGCCCCCCCGGGCGCTACAGGGAAAAGCAGAGGAGCAGGAGCAAGGGGGCCAGCTGGGGTGCGGCGGCTGCAGCAAGAGAAAGAGGGGCGAGCTCAAGGCCGCCGCAGCCCGGCGAGCGGGGAAAGAGGGGACCCCGCTGGCGGGCAGCGGCACCGTCAGGAGAGGAGGGGATCAAAAAGGGGGGAACGCAGAGGAGAGCCAGAAAGAGGTGATGGTGAAAGAGACCGAGGGGGACAGCGTGGCCTCGGGGACTGGGAAAGAAGGAGCAATCAAGGCAGAGCAGGGAGAGGCAGCTGGTGAGGACTGCAAGGGGAGGGAAGAAGGTGTGTCGTCCAAGCCAGCTGGATCCTTCACCGGCCCGGCTCATGCCAGCAAGGATGCCCCCGCGGCTCAGCCGCCCGGTGGGTTCGGAGCCCAGCAGCCTCAAGACCTGAAGATCCCATTGACACTCCACCCAGTACCCTCTGGGACCAGGATCCAGTTTCAGGGACCTCCGCCTTCTGAGCTGATCCGAGTGACTAAAGTGCCCCTGGCCCAAGTGCCCCTTAAAATGCAATCCTTACTGGAGCCTTCGGTCAAAATTGAAACGAAGGATGTGCCCCTCACAGTTCTGCCCTCTGATGCAGGTATTAGTCTATGGCAGTGGCATCGGCATTCCCAAGGCTTCAACACATGTTGCCCCATAGTTGGAATATGAGCAGCTAGGAAACACAAGTAGAAGTGCTATTGAAGTCCTGGCCTTTCTATGTAAGCTGTATCCATATCATTTCCACCTGCACTGAGAGTGTAAACATATGGGGTCACATTCAACCTGGGTTTTAGCGGGTTTAGCTCTGTTGACGTCAGTGCAGCTGCTTATTCCAGTTCTGACTTTAGCCCCCTGTAGCAGGTATCTGATTCTTAACTATAAAGCCTAAGATTTTCAAGAATAGGAGCCTAAAAGCAGTCCATGTTTAGGTGCTGGCCCGGTTTTGAAAATGTAGAGCATCCAACACCTCATATTGAAGTCACCACTTGAAAATGAGATAATTTCCTAAGCATGGAGTTTAAAGACTGCTTTTAGGCTCCTATTCTTGAAAATCTTGGGCTTAATCTTTAAGAGTGGATTTAGGAGCTCAATTTTGACCTTTACAGTTAATAATTTCTTTTAAGAGATGTCTTAATGGCTAATAGACTCTTGTCCTGTCATTGATAATGCAGGGTTTAGGTGATGGGTGCATTTAGAATTACCTTTCATAGACTGCTTGCTAAGTGAATTGGTAGTGGAGTGGAAACCTTCCACCTCTAAGTCATCAGCTCAAATCCAGCCCTGTTAGTTGTGACAGGAAGTTGATTGCATCTGATGAGCATTTAGTAGATTCATCAGTCCTTCCAGCAAAGGGACCACAACACCAAAAACACTAGCACCATCTGGCAGACTTAGCAGAGAAGCCAAGAATTGAATGGCTATGGAACTGAACTACCGTATTACCACTGAATGTGGTCCCTGCAAGGTCAGGGTTTAGGTGCATTACTGTTGCACTGTGCATTAAGCTTGCACTGATACTGTGATGCCTTTATAAACATATGCATTACATAACACAATAATTAGTCAAATGAAAACAAAACCCCTACCATTTTTTTATTATGGTGAAATTAGCTCTGATCTGTATGAAAGGAGAGTGAGACTATGCCACAATAGCAGATGCTGTAATGTCAAATACTTAAATTATTCTTTATGGAGTATTTCACTTGTGGCTAGTCATTACTCCAGTATTCTCTTAGTTGACAACATTTAAACTTTTTTTCCAGGGGGCAATTCTCCAAATATGTATGAAGGCTTGTGGGTTCCAGAATCCAGGTGTTTTTTGTTTGGTTTAGCTGGATTCTTTCTTTAAATATTATCTACGGCAACATTGCATGTGCTGTCTGCCTAATGATATTCTTTCCTGGTTTTTGTTACGTAGGGATACCAGATACCCCATTTAGCAAAGACAGAAATGGCCATGTAAAACGTCCAATGAATGCATTTATGGTGTGGGCAAGAATTCACCGGCCAGCGCTAGCCAAAGCTAACCCAGCTGCCAATAATGCAGAAATCAGTGTCCAGCTTGGATTAGAGTGGAACAAACTCACTGAAGAGCAAAAGAAGCCCTATTATGATGAAGCTCAAAAGATTAAAGAAAAGCACAGAGAAGAATTTCCTGGTAAAAAATGCATACACTTCCTTACACCTGCATGCTTTAAAAGTTTGCGTTACCCCAAAATGTTGACTTTATAAAGTGCTCATGGCCTACTGCAGTATTCTGCATGGACTGATACAGATGCCTAGGGTAGGGGAAATGGCAGGCAGAGAGCTACGTGATAGGCAAATTAATCCAGTCCAGTAGGATTGGGAAAGGAAAAGCCATATAGGGAATGAGGGTCAGTATGCTGAGTGGGAAGAAAACCCGTTGTGGAGGTGGGAAAGAGGAGGGTCCCCAACTTCTAATGTTTGGTTCTTGGAGCACTGTATTCTGAACTTTGAATTCCCTGTTCTTCTAGAGTTATTTTTTCCTTAAATTGTAATATTCATTTAAGGCATTTTCCTAAAAAATAATGTTATCAGATACTATGGTAACAAGGACCAAAGAAATGCCTATAAATAGATTAAATAATTTTTTCAACCTTAACTGTGGACTAACAGTTTCCTATCTGGGAGTAATGTAAATAATAATAGGGTCCAATATGCATATAATTAAAAATAAAGAAATCTATACCTATAACACTAATTACAAGTTAGATTATTAAAATTCAAAGGATTTTCAAATCTAATTTACTTTTGAATGGTTATTCTGTTTCTTTATATTTTTCTTTTTACTCAAATTGGGCAAATAAATTAAACTAGTCAGTTTTACTTTTTGTTTCCCATGCACAAATATAATGCTGCAACATTTAGGTTGCAAAGCTGTAAGGGAATGTTAAAGCCAAATACAAATGTTTAATCTGAACAAAAATCCCCATTTTCATTGGAAACACATTTATTTTTAATAGAAATAGAAAAGTTTTGACGAAATATTAGCTTAGAAATAGCAAGAATACCAAGCATCTCATTCACCCCGTCTTACTCCAGTTTTCAGCTGTCTGTATTACACTATTCTAAGTAATCCAGAGGTGAATTAAGACTCAAATCTGTTTTTCTGTGTTTTGGCTGGAGAACTTTGTTGGAGGTCTCAGATGTGGAATGAGACTTTTTTCAGCCTTTAACTGAAGAGGGCAGAGTAGCGAATCCTTAACAAAGCATTTTTCTCCTGAGTAATTTAAATAGGTGAAAAAACCAGAGTTTTAAACAGAATAAAAATCACTAAAATATAAGGTGCTACATCCTTTGTATCTGTGATGTCATAATCCTACTTGTTCTCCAGGCTGCCACAGAGTATTCCAGAGTAGACAAGATCTAAATTTCTTATGTCATAAACAAACAGAAGACAAAACATAATAGTAAACACCCCCAAACATTCAGGCCTTCTTTAAACATCATAATGAGACAAAAAGTCTAAGCTGCTTAATGAAACCTAATTGGTATAAATGACCTACCATTATCTTTACAAGTCTCTTACTATTTGATTGGTTTATGTATCACAGGCAAACCTAGTTCTGTCTGCAGTAATATATGCACGGCTCCCATTGGGCCAAATTCTTCCTTAACTATTACATCTCTACAATCTCACTGGTGTAAATGAAATTTGCACAGGTGTAGTTGAGAATTAGGGGGCCAGTGAGATTATAAATCCAGAGCCGCATTTTTAACAGTACCATATTTTTTCAAAATAAAGTCCAAGATGCATTGCCATTTTCTCCTGTACCCTCCCTTCATAATGTGGTGTGAAGCTGTGCCACACTGGCCCCTCTGGTTTTCTGATCCTGTATCTCCTCCACCAAACACATAATAACGTATATTAATATGACAAGAATGAGAGAATGTGCCAGCTTCATCATACTCTCTGATAAGAGTGCTCAGTCTGCCGCTATATTGAAGTGAATGGGAGTTTTGCTGTTGACTTCAACTGGAAGAGGATTTGCCCTTGTTGTGGATCCATATAGACTTTTCAGAATTGTGGGTGTCGTAGTTTTTCACGTCTTGTTACAGTGCAAGAAACTGGCCCACACATTTATGAAATCTGCCTTAAGCTTTCTCATTTACTCTCCCACAGGCTGGGTTTACCAACCACGACCCGGCAAAAGGAAGCGCTTTCCATTGACTGTCTCCACTGTATTTTCCGGCACTTCTCAGAACATCATCACTACTAACCCAACCACAATTTATCCTTTCCGATCACCCACTTACTCCGTTGTCATTCCCAATGTACAGAACAGTATTGGACATCCTGTCTGTGAGTTTGTTTAATTAGTTTGGGTGAATTCATTCAATAATAATAAGAAAACTGTATCCTGTATAAGGTCAAGCGTAAACCAGCATAAGAGTGTTTAAAGCAACAGTCCAGTGGAAAAGCTGCTTAAGAGGACAAGGTGAAATTTGTCAGAAAAAGTATCACAGGGAAAGATGTTAATAGTGTGAGGGCTACATTTTTAAAAGCTGTATCTAAACTTGCAACGGCAACTTTGCCACACAATTTTCTAGATGTACAGTGTTCTCACAGCCACAGTTTTGCATGCACAGCAACTCAGCTTTAACTGAAGAGGGCAGAGTAGCGAATCCTTAACAAAGCATTTTTCTTCTGAGTAATTTAAACAGGTGAAAAAAACAGTTTTAAACTGAATAAAAATCACTAAAATATAAGGTGCTACATCCTCTGTATCTGTGATGTCATAATCCTACTTGTTCTCCAGGATGCCACAGAGTATTCCAGAGTAGACAAGATCTGAATTTCTTATGTCATAAACAAACAGAAGACAAAACATAATATTAAACACCCCCAAACATTCAGGCCTTCTTTAAACATCATAATGAGACAAAAAGTCTAAGCTGCTTAATGAAACCTAATTGGTATAAATGACCTGGAATAATTATGTATTTAACTAGCTAAATTATGTATTTAACTAGCTAATTTACAAACTGTGGTAGCCATGATGGTCCCAGGATATTAGAGACATAAGATGAGTGAGGTATAGTTTTTATTGGACCAACATCTGTTGGTGAGACAGACAGAAACTTTCAAGCTTACACAGAGCTCTTTTTCATGTCCTGAACAAGAGCTCTGTATAAGCTCAAAAGATTGTCTCTCTCACCAACAGAAGTTGGTCCAATAAAAAATATTACCTCATTCGCTTTCTCTCTTTACTTTGCAAATACACATACAGTTTGAGTACACAAATCCAAGTTTCTGTACACACCAAAACCTGGTTATGAGAGAAGTGTGCACAAAAAAGTGCATGTGCAAAATTGTGCCCATATTATTTAATGTGGGTTGAGGCTTCCTTTTAAAGTGAGGTCCTATCTGGTCAGTGAAAAAACATATTCCATGCAGGTCAACCCCTTGATCTGTGGTTCCATATCTCATCACTTAAGTAGTTTCAGCAGTGCTTGGATGGAGGACTTTTTGGGAAATCCACGCGTGCTTCAAGAAGGGGTGTTAGTGATTCAATAAGTAGCATCCTTTCTTCTGCCTCAGTATTGATCTATTCTCCCAGTATGGACATGGGAGTGCTGGAGCTGCTATCTTTCATATAAGATAGGAAAACAAAGGCCATGAGCATTCATGGTCATTATGTAATATTCAGAATAGTACATGTAATAACACCCCTATGTTCTGGCTAGATGCCACCTTGAATAACTACATGCTACCTACCTAAATTCCCTCTGTAGTTTTGATTGGATATGGTATTCTTCTCTTCGTGTTCTAAACTATTGCATAGTGTTATTATGCTGTCTTGAATACCTACTCTTTTTCCTCCCCGAGGTGGCTATACTTTAGTTGTAGTTGAAGTGATTCCTGTATATATTGTCGTGAAGGACAAAATTTTCCAAAATGCCTACATTCCATTGACTTGGGATTTAGGCTTTGAAGTCACTTAGGCACTTTGGAAAATGTCCCCCCAAATGCTTTGGACTCGTTCTGTAGGAAAGGCACGGTCTAAATGATGATAAAGTTATCATAAAAATGATACAGAAACATGTCTGTAAATTATGACAAAGTGAACAAATACTGCCTGGGTGTGTCCTTTTTCAAAACAAATGAAAAATAACAATTTTGGGGCAGTTCGGCATTTCCACTTGATTCTGTTTCTTAGGGCCACAGTAGAACTAAGCAGGTTTACATCAGCTGAGAATGTATGCATATATTCTTTATGTATACATTGCAGATCCATACTGGCTTGCTAAGTGGCATATGATTATGAATTATAGGGGTGTTATGCTGAAGATGCTCTGGAGAGATGGGTTAGAGAGCTCTGTAATGGCAGCATTTCAATAAAGCAGCGTCGGAGTTAACCGCATGTCATCCTTCTTAAATTTGCTAATACACTTAATTGCATTCCGATTTGGATATCAGTGTGACAAAGGTGGGCGTGTTACTCAGTAGAGGTGAGAAAGTTTTGTTTGGTTTCCGAGGAGGGGATTTCCAAGGACAGAAGAAATGTTGAGCTGTCTGTGTTTTTGGTTTGGGAGATGGAGGAGGACAATACAGAATCCGCGCGGAACTTAGCTATGTCTGTCTTCTTTCTATTCTATGTGTAGTTAGCTAAAGTGGTACTTATAAAATGCTCTTACTGGAACCCTTCCATTCATGATTGATCAATAATCATTTCTGTTTTCAAAAGGTGAAGCCCCTTCTACTATCCAGCTGCCAGCTCCTTCCATTCAACATCCAGGTCCAATTACACTTTTCCAGCCGAGTGTTGGAAGCAACACACCCGTGGCTGTCCCAGCTCCAAATCTGCCCCTTCACCCTGTAATTCCACCACAGCGCTTTGCTGGACCTGCACAGACAGAAGCTCATCATGTACCTTCTGGATCAAGTTGTTCTGTAAAGAGACCTATCCCCGTTTGCATTGAGAGCTCCAGCAGGAACCCAAGTAATGCCAGCACCACTCACTCCAGATTTCCTGTCTCTAATAATCAACCCCCTAAGGAGTACTCAGGTGTTTCTACTTGTCCTAGAAGTGCACCGATTCCCCAGGCTCCCCCCATTCCTCACTCACATCTCTATCAACCTCCTCCCATTGGTCATCCAGCCACTCTCTTTGGAGCTCCGCCTCGATTTTCGTTTCATCACCCTTACTTCTTACCTGGACCCCACTACTTCCCATCAAGGTAATTAAGTCATTCATTTAAATTCTAGTGAGAGCATGTATGTGCTAAAGGTCAGCAAAACCTACTGCTTATAGAAAGAGTGCAAAGAACAGCAGACTGGGCAAATGACTCTCAGCGCAAGAATGCAAGGCTGTGGGGGAAAGTGGGCTTAATGCCACCTTAACAGTTCCCCAATTGTGGGACATGCCAGCCCGAGGCTGCTCTGACTTGTACCCAACTACCAATGGCTCCAAGCCATTGCGTGTTCCAAGCTAACAGTACATAGAAGTGCTTGCTGCCCCACCCCATCAGCCAAGTCCCAGCAGTGCAATTGAATTCATCAAAAATATATTGAGTAAAAGTTACGGAAATAAAAAAAATCCAAATTAAAACTGGGAAAGCATTTGAGCTGGTTACACAGTACCCCAAGGACGTTGGTGGGGTTGGCTCTATGAAAAGGAATAGTACTGAGGTCTTACCAGAGGGAAAGAGCCCTGGGGATGAGATAGCAAATAAACCGGAGTATATTCTTTGCACCTTTGGGTTAGTCAACTGGAGAAGAGCAACTTGAACCAAGAACTCTTGGGTTTGTACACCCCCATTACAGTATTTCAGTGTTGACTAAACTGACCACGTGCAGAGGGACTACTATTGGTTCAAGAGTGACCACATGCTAGGGTGACCAGATGTCCCGATTTTATAGGGACAGTCCCGATATTTGGGGCTTTGTCTTATATAGGTGCCAATTACCCCCCCACCCCCACCCCGTCCCGATTTTTCACCCTTGCTATCTGGTCACCCTACCGCATGCAGGCTCCAGTGCCTTGTAGCAGCCAGTTGAGCAACAGCCAAATGTGCTGTTCAGGCCCACGAGGACCTGGAAGCCAGCTAGTGCATAAAGATCAATGAAGAGAATTCACACTGCACAAACTCTGTGTCACTTTGAATGGAGAAATGAGCGCGCTCAGTGTTCATCTTCAGAGCTTATTATTTGTAAGCAGCCAATTTTCCTGTATTTGATTTTAGAGGGAATTCAGCCTCACAAACGATTACTCTCCAGCGAGAGGCGATACTTAAAGATTTGGGGCCACATTCTGCCTTGACTTACACACTGCAGTCTCCTGTTGATCTCAGCAGAACGTGCCTGCATGAAGTCAATGGGGTTGCCTTGAGGGTAAGTCAAGGCAGAATATGACCCATGAAAATTGAAAGACCTTAATGGACAGATCGTATCTGCAACACAAGTCAGTCTGTGGGCATGTGTTAAGTTCAAGAACCTTAAATAACAGACCAAGTTTATCATCACTTGAACAACACACTATAGCATTGATGCATTGGTCGCTGCCTTCACACCTGGCACTAAAGATGATCTGAGCTTTGGCCTTTGATCTCCATCATTAGGCAGAGCTCACGAGCAGCTTGGGGTTTTTTTTTATTTGTTTTTGTTTTTTTGCTCATACCATAACAGTCTGTTTGGTGTTCTAACAAGAACTGGGCTGCAGGAAGTTACATACCCCACCAGCAAGCAGACATCTCTAACACAAACTTGTTTGAAAGTTCATTTCTGTGTGGATTATTGTTTGCATGTAAACAATTCATCTTTTTTGTGTAGCACTGATTGTGCAAATGAATGTGTGTGCAAAATTGTGTGCTAAAAATTAGCGGCTGGATTGAAGAAATTGAAGGAAAGACCTCTTGACTGTGTTTGTACCAGCTGCTTTGAGGATCCTATCCATGAGCTCTCTTAAGAGATGTGAATAGTACCATTGAAGCCTGGATCTGCACTGTACCAATACATATCTTTAAACTATAATATAATTAGAGAAGGGCTCTATTACTTGTTTCACACACTTTTAGTTACTCTACAGTTGGCCCTGAGGATGTTACATGGGCAACTGCCTGTGTGCTGACTGGGCTGCAAGCAGCCCGTGGGTTGAGAACCACTGATGTATCTTCTTTACATAGTATACTCTGAGGGACAGGATTCCCGGACATCCTTCTTGTTTACTAACAGTCTAGCAGCTGCAAGACATGATTTTAAAAGGAAATAAAAGGAATTTTTTTAGCCTTCTTCCAACTCCACTATAAATGGTGGCCTGCAGAGATCACATAAAGTGGGTTAGAACCTAAGAACGGCCATATTGGGTCAGACCAATGGTCCATCTAACCCAGTAGCCTGTCTTCTGACAGTGGCCAATGCCAGATGCTTCAGAGGGAATTAACAGAATAGGGCAATTATCAAATGATCCATTCCCTGTCATCCAGTCCCAGAATCTGGCAGTCAGAGGCTAGGGACATCCAGAGCATGGGATTGCATCCCTGACCATCTTGGCTAATAGCCACTGATGGATCTATCCTCCCTGAACTTATCTAATTCTTTTTTTAACCCAGTTATACATTTGGCCTTCACAGCATCCCCTGGCAACGAGTTCCACAGGTTGACTGGGCATTGTGTGAAGAAATAAATACTTCCTTTTGTTTGTTTTAAACCTGCTGGCTATTCATTTTCTTGGGTGATCTCTGGTTCTTGTGTTATGTGAAGGAGTAAATAACACTTGTGTCTTATGTGACAGGGTAAATAACACTTTTTCTTCACACCATTCATGATTTTACAGACCTCTATCATATCCCCCTTTAGGTTATGATGCTTGATTTTACTACTTTGGGTAGGTTTGATAAAATGCTCGATAGCGTGTAGGACACTATGTTATCTGTGATATTACTGTAGAACCTCAGAGTTATGGACACCAGAGTTACAAACTGATCAGTCAACCACACTTCATTTGGAACTGGAAGTACGCAATCAGGCAGCAGCAGACACACACACACACAAACAGCAAATACGATACAGTATTGTGTTAAACATAAACTACTAAAAAATGGGAAAGTTTAAAACAATTGACACGGTAACTGTTTCTGTGCTTGTTTCATTTACATTAAGATGGTTAAAAGCAGCATTTTTCTTCTGCATTGTAAAGTTTCAAAGCTGTATTAAGTCAATATTCAGTTGTAAACTTTTGAAAGAACAACCATAACATTTTGTTCAGCGTTACGAACATGTCAGAGTTACGAACAACCTCCATTCTCGAAGTGTTTGTGACTCTGAGGTTCTGCTGTATTTACACTAATAAATAAAATTGTTTTTAAAAAAGCAACTTCTTGGGTGTATCCAGCAGCAACTGAGCTGCATATGTAAGCTGGTGTCTCTGTCGTAGACCCTGGGTATGACTCTTCTTGTATATAGGGTGGCTGCAGTG
This sequence comes from Macrochelys suwanniensis, assembly GCA_033296515.1. Taxonomy (NCBI): domain Eukaryota; kingdom Metazoa; phylum Chordata; order Testudines; family Chelydridae; genus Macrochelys; species Macrochelys suwanniensis. The sequence continues at coordinate 105,180,187 of CM065782.1, read as the reverse complement.
TTTATAGAGGTTGGTGTGTTTAAATATATCACTACTGTATGAATTGGCTAATGCAGATCATTAGGGTAACTTTCATCTTCAATCCCCAATAGAAATGTAGTCAGTCTTACATAGTCCTTATGCAATACAACTTTGCACCATGGCAGAAAGCTTGATTTATCGTCTCTTGGTCTCTTTCACTGCAGCACGTGCCCGTACAGCCGCCCTCCCTTTGGCTATGGGAATTTCCCCAGCTCAATGCCCGAATGTCTTGGCTTTTACGAAGACCAGTACCAAAAGCACGAGGCTATGTTTTCTGCTCTGAATAGAGACTATCCTTTCAGGGAGTACCCAGATGAGCGCACACAGAGTGAAGATTCCCGCAGCTGTGAGAGCCTAGAGGGAGTGTCTTATTACAACAGCCACAGCCATAGCGAGGAGGAATATTTAACCCCCATGCCGCAGCTGGATATTGGAGCCTTGGAGAATGTTTTCACAGCAACCCCGTCCACACCCTCTAGCATCCAGCAAGTCAATGTGACTGACAGCGATGAGGAGGAGGAGGGGAAAGTGTTAAGAGATTTGTAATTTTTAAACCAAATGATAATACATAGGAGTCTTTTAAAATATTAAATAAACATTTCAGTCCTATAATATCTTTTTAGTCAGTGTGTTCAAGGAGAAACCCGAATCACCTCGGCAATAAGTGCAGCTTGTTTTAAGAACTCTGATCATCCATTAGCATTTTGGGAGGCCAGATACAGACCTGGGGCTGTCACTGAAGTCTCTGGGTTTTCACCTGCTCACATTAGGCCTGCATTTGGGCCCAAAATCACAAAGGCATTCCTTTTCAGGAAAGCATTTAAGAATGTGCTTAGCTTTAGGCCTGTGCTTAAGTGCTTTTCTGAATAGGAATGGACTTAAGAATGTACTTAAGTGCTGGCCTGAATCAGGACTTTGGCTTTCTGTGTTCCAGGACTTGCATTCATTTTGGTAGTTTTACTTTAGGAATTTTAGCAAGTGAAATAATTCTGTCTGTATGTTACAGATTCTTGAACAAAATGTAATTCTTGATGCAATAAAATGCACTGGGGGCTAGGGATTGGGGTCAGGAGTAATTCCCTCGTGCTTTCAGATTTGCCCTTTGGCTACCATGGTATATTTATTTAACAACATAATTTAGTTTGTTTTTCTACATAATCTATATTTATGCTGCAAATTGTTGTGTAATACATTGAAAATATAGGGTCCAATTCTACCACCCACACTCACATTAACTGGTATCTTATTGTGCAAGAGTCCGATTGATTGAAATGGGGACCATTTGGAGAGTAAGGTGCTATTCAGTGGGAATCAGGGTGATAGAGTCTAGCCCTGTGAAATAACTTGTACTAGTGGACTATGATCTGATCCCTGAGTATAGTTAACATTAATATCTATACAATACTTATTTTAAATTTGTTAGTTGGAAAATATCTCCACTAAATTGTAAGAGTAGATGAGATACAGAATGTTATTGGCAAAACTAGTCATTCATGTCACTAAACAATTCCTTTTTTTCTTTCTTTTTCTTTTCTTTCACCGGGAATCCCATTGTTCTCCTTCTGTTCTCTTTAAATAAAGTCACATGAACTGCATGTTGTTAGTGCCGTATGTTGTGATGACAAACTTTATGGTGTGTACGAAGGGGCCTGAGAAGGGCCTGTCCTGTTGCGCTCAGACCCCTGTATGATCAGAACTCGGATATTCTAACCATGTTCCTTGTTTAGCAGCGAGGAAAATCAGACCTGTTGCAAACTGAGGGCCCGATCCGGCTCCATTTGAAATCAAGGGGGAAATTTGCCATTGACTGCAGTTGGACTTTTGAAGAGTTAAAAGGGGAGTCTCCAGGGATAGTGTGTTCTAGCACATTGGGCAGGTTTTCCCGACACTGCCAGATCCTACCCAGGCTGGCAGTTGCAGTATCTGGTCCAGAAATCCTGTAGCAAGCCGGCCTAGGGGATGCGTGGCAAGGCATGCTTTACTGTTATTCCGCAGCATGCCCTCTGGGGAGCTGGCTGCTTCCCCTAGCCAGCCCATTATGCCTCCTTGGCCTGGGCTGGGCATCTCTGTCTCTCCTTGTGCTCTCAAATGCAGTGAATGGATCCCAACCTGCTGCATGGCTGGGGAGGAGAGGCATCGGGTGCTCTCTGCCCTGCCCATCCCTGGGCACTAGTGAACCAATTCTAGTCCTCAGCATGTGGATTGCCCTGGAATTAATCATTTCTACTGCAGTACGTGCAAATATTCCGTGAAAACGTTTTAACTCCATATCAAAGCAATAACGTTTCACTAGATGTCCAATGAGTCAATACGTACGCAGTATGTAAAGGTAGTAAAAATACTCTTTTGAGGGGAAACAATAGTTATAAGAGAAGCTAGAAAGCGCTGTCTATATACTATGGCTATTTTCCGAATACCTAAAAGGGCGGTTGTGTATCAATATAAATAGCATAGATACGTGTTAGATTTCCTATAGATAATATATCCCAGGTTTTAAGGTGTCTAAGGCTTTACCCAGTTAAAGAACATAGCTAGGTTCTGTTCACACTACGCATTGTGACCATGTTGTAACCAGGTCCCCTGATTCTATTATATCTGTAGTGTGGAGGGGCCCTTAAGAGAAAAGTCTTATAAATAGCTGAAAATGCCTGTTAGCTCCTAAATTGGCTTCTGACTGAAAGCTGATAAGGCTCTGGAGAATGCATGTGGGCAAATGCGCTAATTCCCACACAAGCATGTTTCCAAAGTGTAAAGCAGCTGTTAGCAGGATTACTCCCTGCATCTGAACTCCCTCTCCCCCCACTTTCCCTTTTATAGATTCCGGGGATGGTAAAAGGAGACCCTGGACTGGCCCATTACAATGTGCAGGAAGCTAGAGCCGCTGCTTTCCATTAATAGTCTGAACGTTGGGTGTTCTATTGGGAGGTTGAGGTAACTAACCAAGAGGTCCTTTGCCTTTTTGGGGGGAACTGCCCCGTGAGCTCTCCTTTGGCCATCGTTCTGATCTGGCATGCATGCCCATGAACCTCAGTGGAAATTGGGAGCACTCAGCATCTGCCAAGAGACACTCGGGGTCTGAGCCTACACAATGGCTGTCAATGGGAGTGGCACCGGGTGACTGGCCCCTTTAAGAGGGAGCAGGTGCGAGAGGAGAAGTCCAATACACCTGTGACTGATTACCTGTTGCCAAATTGGGCTTAAGGGAAGGCATCCAGGCCTTATAAAGGGGAAGACAGCAGCTGGCGAAAAAGGTGCTATCTGTCGATCTCTCTGGGCCAGAATGTGAGTATGTGGAAGAAGACTGAGCTCCATCTAGGAAGAGCTGGGAGTGTCTGTTTGGTGAAGAGCAGACTGGGACAACTGAAGAGCTCTAGGACTGGCAGAAGATGCCGAAGCTGAGTATGAACGATTGTGTTGTGGTGGTGGACTTTCACAAAGAGATTTTTCTCCTCGGTGTATGTTGATCATTTGGATTCCTCACGTTTCAGTCTGTTGTCGCTTACTGTGTCACGATCCCAAGAATTCTCTGCTCCTTCAGAAGGTTCTCTAGCTAAACCAGAGAGGCCAGCATGTGGGCTGAGTTTTTCAATGTTACCCCAGCATTATGATCACCCAATTCTCGTAATTTTCAGGAGAATTCTGTACTCAATACACTCACTAGAGGAAAGGGTCCCTCTGTCATTTAAAAAGGCAGTTTGTTAGTTTGCATTATAGACATCTACACATAGAGGAAATCACAGGGAAATGCCCACTACGCCATGCACTAACCTAATGAGTCAAGACCTGGTCTATTTACAGCTGTGGTACAATATAACAACTTAGGTTACAGGTGTGATTTCCACCCCCCTCCCAGTATAATTATAACTGTACAACTCCTGCGGATGCAGTCATAGCAATATGAAGGTGCCTTTTGTCAGTATAGCTATTCCCCTTATGGAAATAAGTTATATTAGGATAAGCATATTTGTACAAGAATAACTGTTTCCGCACTGGGGGAATTGCACAGTTTTTAACTAGGCAAGTATAGTTAATCAGTACAGTTTTTGACCCATGAATTTCACCACGGCCACGGTCATTCAGTTGTAAATGGAAAAAGCTCCAGCGTAATTAATCATCCTTTGTTTAATGTCCCTGATCCCTCTTTTTAAAAAGCATAAATGGTGGTTTGATTTTGTTGTTGTTGTTGTTAGTCCCATTAAAAACAGACTAGTACCAAGCCCACACCCAGTATACTATCAATCTATGGCATGTCTCCCTGCTTTGGAAAGGACAGCTGCTCTGGGCTCTGCAAATATTTCCTGCCATTCTGAATAGAAGGGGAAAAACGAGGGCTAAATCAGATGATTTGGGAGTAGTGGAAGCCCTTCTGAACTGTCACCACCTGAAATAGTGAAGTCAGCTGTTAAATTGTCAGTTGCTTCTCTTGAATTCCAGTCTCCTCCCTTTGATCATGTCAAAAATATTGGGCGACAAAATGTTTTAATATGGAAGGATTTAATATTCTGTTCAAGTCTGTCAAGAATGTGGATGCTCCCCTGGTCAAGGCAAGTGTCTCAAATGCTGAGGTTTGACCACAGCAAAGGAGTGTTTCCTTCTCTCTGTCTGTCTGGGACTGCCATTTTTGGTAATACTTCCTCCAGAGTCCATCTTTTAACAGTGATTCCTTAGGCAGCCGTTCCTTTCCCCCAAAAGAGTTCCCCTGAAATATCACTGAGGTTCTTTTGATCTGATACAAATCCAAACGATTAAAACGTAAGAAATGGTCTGACCCAGCATGGCCAATGGTCCATCTAGTCCAGTATCCTGTCTTCCAATGATAGCTGGTGCCAGATGAACTGAACAGGGCAATTATTGGGTGATCCATCCCCTGTCGTCCAGTCCCAGCATCTGTTAATCAGAGGTTTAGGGACATCCAGAGGATGGGGTTCTAGTCTCTGAAGAGGTTTATTACTTTAACAAGCATTTTTTCTATTTCCTTGTTTAAATGACTCCTAATTCATGATGAATGAAGAAGAAGAAGAATTCTTTGTCCTTATATAGTGTCTTCGATCCAAGGACATTAAAGTGCTTTACAAACGCTAATTAATTCATATTCGCTTCACAGCAACCCTATCACATTGGCAAGTATCACTGTCCCCATTTTACAGGTGGGGAGATGGACGTCCTTGTTTTTAGACCTAACTAACCATTTGCGTGCAACCATCCTTGATTTGTGTGCTCATTTATGGTCACTGTGTAGGAACACTTTTTTACATTTGCCTACTTCCCATGGGAAATCCATGGTAGAGCTGGGAACAGAATCCAGATTTCCTGGGTCCCGATCCAGTGCTTTAATCACAAGATCAACATTGGATAGACGGCAGAACTGGGAAGCACACATAGGAGTTCCATTTCCTCAGTGTGACGATCAATGAAGTTACTAAATACCTACAGCTGACCTTGCAGGTGTGAATCAAGCAAAACGCCCCTCAATTTCAGTAAGACTTTTTTGAAGAAGCGGGTACAGGAAGAGGCTTCAGAAGTGCTAGACGGGATGTGACTAATTCTTTTTCCAGAGGCAGCAGTGCAACGACAAGAGACCTGTTAAGTCTAAAATACTCCGGACCGCTCCATGTGAACATGAGTGAACAATAAACAACGCACAACTGGACAGTGTGAGGTTACATTTTTACAGAGGGGGTTTCTGATGACTGTAAATTAAGAGGTCAAAGCTCATATTACCAAAATCCAATGATAAAAATACTGTCATATAATGTGTAATTGTTTAAATGTTTTATTTTTTGCATAATTCTTGGGTACTACCAAAAATCACAAACACCTGACTGAACTCTACAATGATTATGACATTTTTGGCTTGATCTTCTGATTGAAGGGTAAATGTGGAAACTTTGGGAAAAGGTTTGCTGCATTATAGGAAGTTTTCAAAGATATGCCAGGCATTTACACAGCCCCTGCATAAGTGTCTTTTCTATTTGCATTACCTGTAGTTCAATATATGTACTGAGAGGACATAGCCCCGTGGTGCTCTAAGTCTGACACGCTGTCTTCTGTAACAGTGTCATTACAGACTGTGATACAGACACAACTTCCGTGGTGGTGGGTATGGATGACTGCATACTGAAGGGGTGTGTGTGCCAGAGGTTAGAATGGGGATCTGGAAATCAGAAGTCCTGGTTTCTGTTCCAGCTGTGCCACTGATTCCTTATGAGGTTAGAACATGCAGCTTCCTGGTTTCTGCTCTAACCTGTGAAACTCATTCATTGGATGAAGCGGGGAAAATCATTTAACCTCCCTGTGCCTCAGTTTACCAGTCTGTAAAAGGTAACACTCCTCTGCTCCACTGGGGTGTTTTGAGGCCCAGCTGTGACCCTGTATTGATGCTACTCAGGCAAGGACTACTTGCCCCATTGACGTCATGGGACTGCTTGCATCAGTAAGGCAGGTAGGGACGGGTCCTATACTAGCTAGTTAAATGATGAGTGCTTTGAAACAGTTGGGCGCCAGCCCCTGTGGAGTCACGGTGTTCTTCTAACACAGTTTGTTCACTACACTGTGAACAGTAGACAATGGGTGGGGGGTAGGGTAACCAGATGGCCCGATTTTATAGGGACAGTCCCGATTTTTGGGATTTTTTCTTCTATAGGCTCCTATTACCTCCCACCCCCGTCCCGATTTTTCACACTTGCTGTCTGGTCACCCTAGTGGGGGGTGGGGAGATCCTGATACTACTCAAGCTGTGCCACATACTTTATCTTTTTCGTTCTTCGGACCAAGGATCTGCAGAACTTACTCAACACCCGCTGTCCTCTGCTCTCCCCCCAAGTCAGCTGCCATGTGAGGGCAAATACGATCTGTCTTATTTATTGCCATCGTACCTAGGAGTCCCAGTCATGGATCAGGCCTGCGTTGTACTAGCTGCTGCACAAAGAGAGAAGAAAAAGTTGCCCCCTGCAAGCCTTTGTTCTCTCTATCTCCTCGTGATTTGTGAAAAGCTTAAGAAGCTGGCAAGACACACAAAACCACCACTGGCCAGCTGCTAATGTCGTATTTCCTAGAAGAAGGGGTAACGGTCACAACCTGGCTCAATAGCTCTCTGGGATTATACCATCAGTCTGGTGGGTCCCCTGTGCTCCTAAGCCAGCTGGGCCTGGCCAGAGCCAGCTCCCTGTGCCTAGCTCTGGGTCTCTAAGGGTATGTCTACACTGCAATTAAACACGGGTGACTGGCCCGTGGCAGCTGACGCAGGGTTTGGGCTATGGGCTGTTTCACTGAGGTGTAGACGTTCCAAATAGGGCTGGAGCCCAGACTCTGGGACCTTCCCCACCCCCCATGGGGGTCCCAGGCTCCTGCTTGAGCCAGAACAGCTACATCTCCATTAAATAGCCCCATAGTCCAAGCCCTGTGAGCCCGAGTCAGCTGACCTAGGCTAGCCCCGGCTGTTTAATTGCAGTGTAGATGTACTCGAAGGCACACACCCCGGTGCAGCCCGCCTCTCCTGGGGATGTAGGGCGCTGCCGCCTGGCCACCTCAGAGCCAGAACCAAAGACTCAGCCCTCTGGAGCCCCCAGCTGCATGAGCGCTCCACCTTTCTGCCAGCTCTCAGGAGTTAACCCCTGCAGCAACCACATGGAAGGCAAGCAAGGGGCATGTGCTTAGCAAAGGGGTTTCTTAACCACAGGCACTTTTATGCTCAGGAAAGCTCAAGAGCGTCCCAGATCTTGGCAAACTAACAAACTGTCCCGACTTGTACACCCTCTTACTCTGCCCTCACCCCTTCGGTGAGCCTGAGGTCTGGTCAGCATTTCAGGCGAGGCAAAATTCCTCCTGCCTTCTCTTGCTCGCTAGCCTGGTCTTCTGGCATGCGGCGGTGGGTGTCTGCCCTCCTCAGAGAGCATCCCCCCCATAAATACAGTCTGTACCCCATTTGCCCTGTGCCCAGATGGGACATTCCAACCCCCATCCATGCATGTCCCAGGTAAAGAAAAACCATTATCCCCTGAGGTGGGCCCGTCACGGAGAGTCATTCACCGGTAACCCTTCTGCCAGGTGAAGTCGGCAGCAACAAGGGCCGGATTCACTAGCTAGAGGTTTGTCTTAACCCTACAAAACAGAACCGGCTCGAGCCACTGCACCCTCAGTAATCTGGGAAAATTTACCACCACGGCCGGCTGCGTCTGAGAAGTGATACTTTCCCACTTCTGGGCAAGACAAATGAGAAGTTGTATTATCACGGAAAGGGAACTGAGCACTGAACACAGATCCAGCATGCATAGAGAAACCATCTGCAAACTGCTCCTTTCTAAGTAGGTTTGCTGATCACACTCCTACAGTCATTTTTACTGTAGAGGGGAAAGTAGAGGATTTTATGGATCATACCGATCAATAATCGTCTGAAGAGTTTGGACAGCAAACAATGCGTTTACCTGGCCTCCTGAGACACCACAATATCAAATCACTTTCAAAGCACCAGAACCAAATGTCTTCAATCTCTATCTGCCTGTGCACTTTAACACTTGAGTTACCACTCAAGAAAGAGATCTTGGAGTCATTGTGGATTGTCCTCTGAAAACATCCACTCAATGTGCAGTGGCAGTCAAAAAAGCAAACAGAATGTTGGGAATCATTAAGAAAGCAGTAGCATAGTCAGGGGGGGAGCAGGGGGAGCGGCCGCTCCCCCACTGAACAGAAGCGGCACCTTTTTTGTGCTCCAACACCTTGTGCTCCTACGCTGCAGCCAGAGTGGAGCATTTTTTTTTTGCTCCCGGCACCTTTTTTTGCTCCCAACGCTTTTTGCTCCCGGCGCCTTTTTTTTAGCTCCGCTCCTCCTGTGCTCTAAACCTGGCTATGCCACTGTAAGAAAGGGACAGATAATAAGACAGAAAATATCATATTGCCTCTATATAAGTCCATGGTAGGCCCACATCTTGAATACTGTTGCAGATGTGGTTGCCCCATCTCAAAAAAGATATATTGGAATTGGAAAAGGTTCAGAAAAGGGCAACAAAAATTATTAGGGGTCTGGAGCATCTGCCATATGAGGAGAGATTAATAAGACTGGGACTTTTCAGCTTGTGAAAAAAGACAACCAAGGGGAGACCTACTGTGGGGGAGGAAACTGAGGCAGAAGGTGCTGGTAGTGCTGTGCTTGAGCAGAAGGGGAAGCTATGGGATGGCCATGCCCAGGACACTGCCCGCAACCATTGCCCTCTCCTGAAGCACATTTCCATTGGCTTGGAGATGTATTTATTGTCCTGGGGGTATCTCCTGGTGGGGAGATAAGAACAGCCAGACTGGGTCAGACCAAAGGTCCATCTAGCCCAGTATCCTGTCTTCCGATAGTGGCCAATGCCAGGTGCCCCAGAGGGAATGAACAGAACAGGTAATCATCAAGTGATCTATCCCCTGTCGCCCATTCCCAGCTTCTGGCAAACAGAGGCTAGGGACACCATCCCTGCCCATCCTGGCTAACAGCCATTGATGGACCCATCCTCCATGCAGCAGTGAGGGATGTCCTAGCCACAGCCCCCTGTCCGCCAGCCAGGCCATCTGGGCTAGGGACAGGGAGGGGGCAGCAGAGAAGTCCTGCAGTTCAGAGCTGTCCTTCCTGTTCCTTACCTCCATGTTTCTTTCTCTGTAAACTTCAGCCTGGCTCCGCTCCTTCTGATGGCAATGTACTCACCTGGAGGTGAGGGACTTCAAAAGTCTGTTTGGAGACAAACCTTCAACTACGGAGGGACAGAGAGGCGATTAACTAGGAAAATGGATAGAAACACTCAGTCCAGGCCCCCTGGTGCTGTTTGTCTGGAGAGTAAATTCTATTTGGTTTGCCCTGTGCCTAAGTTTTCAGAGCACTATCGATTTTTGGATTGCCAGCCTGTAACTCCAAGGGGGAGGAGCAGTTAGGCAGGAGGCTGGAGGTTTGGGAATAGGGTGACCAGATGTCCCAATTTTATAGAGACAGTCCCAGTTTTGGGGTCTTTTTCTTATATAGGTTCCTATTACCCCCCACCTCCTGTCCCAATTTTTCACACTTGCTGTCTGGTCACCCTATTTGGGAAGGTAGGTGGGGGACAGTGGGGGATCGCGGGTAAATGCAGGAGCAGAACGTTTCCTTGAAAGGAAAGAGTTCATGGCGCTGCCATTTAAACTGCCATCATGAGGCACCAGAGCCAACGCTTTGTTGAGAGGATGAGCCAGACTGTTAGCGGGGCTCAGCCATGGTTTCAGGCTGCCTGCAGACTCGGGAAGACCACCAGGGCTCCCTTTGCGCATGCGTCGCCTTTGGCAGGGTTTCTAAGCCGCTCTGAGAGCTCGCCGTGTCTAGGTGCACAGCTGGGCGGGGTGCCTGGTCAATCCCCCCCCTCCGCCCCCCCACATCTGGCACTGATCTCCCCTCCCCCCTTCCGAAGCGCCCCATTCCGCGCATCTCCCCCGGCGGGCAGGGAGCAGGTCTCCGCCCCACGCCTCCCCCAGGAGGGTCCCTGCCCCGCGCTTGGCCGGCGGAGGGACGCCCCCGCGGGGCGGACTCGGGGGCTGGCCCCGGGCTGGGCGCGGGGGAGGCGGCCCCCTAGCTCTGAGCGCGGCGGGGAGCGGCCGCCAGTCCGCCCGGCGGATCCGAGCCGGCAGCGAGCCCTCCGCGGGGATCCCTCCCAGGCGCCGGCCGCCCCGGGGGAGCCATGCCCGGGGCTGCGGGGCCAGCCTGGGGCTCCCCGGCTCCTTTCCTGCTGCTGCTGCAGCTGCGGCTGCTCCCCGCCCTGCAGCCGGCGGGCTGGAGAGGTAAGTCCGCGGGGGGAGATGCCGGGGCAAGGACCCTTAAAGGGGGAGACGATCCGAGCTGTGGGGCTTTATCCTAAGCCCGGCTCCTGGCCATGATGATGTAACCCCCCCCCCCCTTGTTTGTTGTTCTTTTCTATCTTCCACTGACTCCTTCCATGAACGGAAGGTTTAGCGGCATGTAGAGCGCAGCCAGCGTCCTGGCAAACCCCCAACCCCCCGGAGAAGGCGCATTGCAGGCAGCGCCTACAGACAACCCCCCCTTTTTTTGCTGTTATTTGTGGGTACCTGGTTATAAGCAATGCAGTGTCTGCTGCCGGGACCCGGGTCCATCCCCAGCATGTGCCCTGGGCGTTCCTAGCGGCAGGGAACGGCGGAGGTGCCTGTCTCTCTCTGCAGCACACTCCCAGCTGCGAAAACCCAGGAAAGCGGTGACAGCCCTAATTCCAGGGCGCAGGCTGGGATTGACATGAGCCGGGAGGAAGAGCTCTGTGCCACTCCAAAGCTGGTTTCTTTCGGCAACAGATAGCCGCTCGCCCCGCTTGTCTCATTAAACCCAGGAGCATTTTTCACTGGCGGTTAATCGCAGGGTCCTAAATCTTGGATTGGTGGGTTGGGGGCTGACTGAATTCAGCCCATTTCCTAGCTGGCTATTAGAATCGAATCACTTGCTGGAGGAGTCTCTGCATCTTGAAGTCTTTAAACCGTGATTTGAGGACTTCAGGCGCAGAGACACAGGGGAGAGGATTATTGCAGGAGTGGGTGGGTGAGATTCTGTGGCCTGCGTTGTGCAGGAGGTCAGACTGGATGATCATAATGGTCCCTTCTGACCTTAAAGTCTATGAGTCTATGAATAAGATTCTCTTCCTTGCTGTCACTGTCCCCGGTGGATTACCTGCTGAGTGTCTTGTGAAGGCTTTGACACCAGGGGCTTTTACACCCGAGTCAGAAGCTGGACAGACAGATACGGCAAATTACGTATCTTGGCTCACTCTACTTGGGGCAGCATTCCATGATACAGATGGGCTGGACGAGGTCTGGACCAGTAGCTAAAGAGGACTGGTTCCCTCTAGAACTCGATGAGTTTAGATGTCAGGAGAAGTTCTTTCCCCATTCTCTTTCCCGGACCTGAAGAAGAGGTCTGCAGAGCACAAATGTTTCTCTTTCACCCACAGAAATTGGTTCAATGAAAGATATTACCTCACCTGGGCCTTGTCTCCAGGGAAAGAATAGGGAGGAGGGGATAGCTCAGTGGTTTGAGCATTGGCCTGCTAAACGCAGGGTTGTGAGTTCAATCCTTGAGGGGGCCATTTGGGGCAAAAAAAATCTGTCAGGGGACGGTACTTGGTCCTCCTAGTGAAGGCAGGGGACTGGACTTGATGACCTTTCTAGGTCATTCCAGTTCTAGGAGACTGGCGTATCTCCATTTATTATTATAATAGACAGACCTGCTTTCAAGGCGAAAGCATCATTGGGCATTGCTATGTGGTTGTTGGACGACACGTTGGCCATGCCTGTTAGTTTCAAACTAAAAGAATTATTTAAGTGCTTCAGGGAGTTTCCCCATCTTTGTTCTAGCAATTAATGTGCCTTTTTAAACCCCTATTTAAAAATCCTCTTCAACAATTACTGCTCTGTCCGGCTGAACTTATCCATCGTTTGTATATTTATTACAGGCCTGATCCAGAGAGGAGCTGGGCACCTGGCCCCCAATCCAGCACAGCACATGTTTTTAAACATAGGAGCTGCCTCATTTAAATCAATCCGATATCTCATGTACTTACATTTAAGCACATGCTCAAGTGCTTTGCTGGATCAATGCTTGTATATGGCTGTACTTTCAGAAATGTAGATGTACAAAATTATAAGGAAAATCTTTTCTGCTGCTAATATTAAACAATGTATTTAGGTGTATTTAGAGACATTAGTGGCCAAAAAGAAAATAAGAAAAATACTTGTGGCACCTTAGAGACTAACAAATTTATTTCAGCATAAGCTTTCGTGGGTTAAGAACCCACTTCATCAGACACATGGAATGGAACATACAGTGAACAGATATTTATACATTCGGAGAAACATGAAAAGGTTATATTATATCTTAATGTTGATATAGACACTCCCACCTTTTCATGTTTCTCTGAATGTATAAATATCTGCTTACTGTATGTTCCATTCCATGCGTCTGATGAAGTGGGTTCTTAACCCACGAAAGCTTATGCTGAAATAAATTTGTTAGTCTCTAAGGTGCCACAAGTATTTTTCTTATTTTCTTTTTGCTGACACAGACTAACACGGCTACTACACTGAAACCTGTCATTAGTGGCCAAATAATTCAAACAGTTCTTGCTTTTTGCTGTTTATATGCTGTCTTTTGAAGGATCTGATCCTGCTCCATTAAGTCAAGGGCAAAACTCCCGTTGTCTCTGATGGGGCAGGATTAAACCCTAAATGCTGGGCTTTGCAGTGGAGTTTTCATTCTGAGCAACTGTCTGTGCTCCCCAGGAGAAAACAACACTGTTGGCCCACAGCTGTACCAGGAAGAAATAACGCTGCAGTGGAAAACCACAGGAAGCCCCACCAACAGTGTGAAGGTATGTCATGTGACCATGTTGACAGGAAAGGTGCTCTTAAACATTTTTTTTCAACTATTCTCTCCCAAGGTGCGAAATGGTTGACTGGATCTGCGGCTCGGGGCTGTGTCACCTCCTCAGTGGAGTCGCCCTTGGGTGCCAGAGAGGATGAGAAACACGCCCCAGCCCTCTCCTGAAACCTCAGACAGGTCTCCATAGGTACAAGGCAGAGGGGGGTAATGGATGGAGGTTCATCTGCTTCCTCTGCATCTCCACAAGGATGGTCCCCTCCATGTTCAGATCTAGGGGGAATGATCCATTCCCAGTCAGGGCCTGAATGCTGCACCCCTAGGTGAGTGTCCCGTGGATATCACGGGGAGTCCTCTCAGGAATAAAGGCTGCTCACATGAGTGATGGTTTTCAGGATGGGTTTGGCCTCCCAGTAACTCCATGTTGTCTGCTGGATATAATCTCCATGGGCCTGATTCATGGAAGCAAGGACTCCCATTGACTTAATAGACACAGGATTAACAGAAGACCAGAGTGGAGACCTGCCACGTGGATATGAAAGGCAAATTTTATAATTGACACTAGAGTTGAGATTAACGTAAAGGGATCTGAACACGCATGTTGACTGACCGAATGTTTCAGCCAAGCAATCCTTTAGAATACACTTGTGGTTCCATGTGATTTCTGTGGTGTGAAATCCCCTTGTACGTTGAGTAAGGCGGATGAGGAAATAACCTGACGCTCTTATTTCTAAGTAATTCCTTATCTTAACATTCTTCTAATGCAGTAAGAGCAGCCTTTCGTGCCTCTTTAGGAGGCAACTTCCTTTAAGAGAAAATCTTGTAATATCCTCAATTGTACTGAGTCAATTTACCTTTTACGTTTCAGATCACTTCTGGTAAGCAGCTAATTTTTATCAGCTCTGTGGTCAATTAAAACTTGTTTCTGTTTCTGCGCTGAACAGCCCCCATGTTCCTTTGTGTGAATTAGTATACAAATAAAATACTGTACTGAAAATAAGTCAGTAGTAGCAGACACATCTAGGAATGAGGTGCTTGGCTGTAGTTTATATCCTTGATCTCTCTCCCCCTCCCCCCTTGTGTTTTAATTGTATCTGGCTAATAATGAAAATAATTATAATGTAGTGGTTAGTGGGAACACCTTTCAGGTAAAGCATCCTGTCTAGCAGGTGTATACACCTCACCTGTGTACAATGCACACCTCCAGTTTGTCCAGCCCTACCATTTCTTTAACACTAGGGATACACATAACTTGCTATAGCTGTATAGCTGTATGCGGCTGTATTGAGAACAGCTGGTTCAGGCTCTATTGAAATGGCTTGCATTCTTTAATAAGCTGCTATCACAGTTTCAGATTTCATTGTAGACAGGGCCCGGTACTCGAGCTACCACCCAAAGCAGGGCTGGGATTTTTCAAAGGTGGCCATGGGAATTAGGCATCATACTCCCAGTGAATGCCAGTGGGATTTGGGGACCTAACTCTTTTAGGGTGCTCTGAAAATAGAGCCTCGCGGCAAAAGGGGCCCCTAAATATAGACTAATGCTGGTTATATTTCACCATTAAAATAAATGTGTCCCTGAGTGGGTGAGGGTGGTTTTAGTGACTTCTGCTAAGAAATAGTGTAAACACAGCCGTGCATCCAGCAAATCCCTGGGCTCCGAGGCATGGGACCTGTCCATATTTCCAAAGAAGTAACAACACATGGTTCCTCTTTCTGAGCATTTCACCTCCGTCCATCTCTGCCAACTAGGCACAGCCGGGGCGGGAGACGTGCTCACCGCTGCAGGGTGGGATAAGGGCAGGTTTGCACTTGCAAACAAAGTAATTACCGTGTTGATGAACGCTTCGGTATTCCCAGTGATCGTGCTGCGTGTGTAACGGGCAGTTTCTCTGTTGCCTGTAGCACCCGTTCAAAGCCGAAGTCAAGATGACAGTCGAGGGGAGAGCGCTCATCCTGGATGTTGAGAAGAATGAGTAAGTGTGCTTGTCCATTGTATGTCCTGGGCAGTCTGCTCCCGAAGGTGACGAATAAGGAGCTGATCCAGAGCTCTTTCTGTTGGCTTCACTGAACTTTGGATCACACCCTAATCTAAAGCTTAGATTGACCTAGCGACGTTGCTCAGGCCTGTGAAAAATGTCATGCCCTGTGCGATCTAGTTAGGTTGACCTAAGCCCCCACTGTAGACACAGCTAGATTGATGGAAAAATTCTTCCTTCGACCTAGCTATAAATATGTGGAGATATACCTATCTCCTAGAACTGGAAGGGACCTTGAAAGGTCATCGAGTCCAGTCCCCTGCCTTCACAGCAGGACTAAGTACCATCCCTGACAGATTTTTGCCCCAGATCCCTAAATGGCCTCCTCAAGAACTGAATTCACCACCCTGGGTTTAGCAGGCCAATGCTCAAACCACTGAGCTATTAATTGACCTTCCCCTTTGATCAATGTAGGAAATGTCTATGCTGCAGCTGCCGTGCCATAGTGTGCCACTGTGGTTTAGACATACGCTAAGTGGGGGAAATGCTTGCCACTCTTGTGCATGATAAGAGTGCTCTGGGTCTGACCCTTCAGCTGGTAGAGTGACTTCTGTGGAGCTCTGTCAATGTATGCCCGTGGCAATCTGCCCCACAGTATATAAACCCATGCCATGTAACCGTTAGTGCCTGCGTTAACTAGACAATGATTTCCTGTTACTCTTTACCTGATGTTTGTGAGCTGGATTGTTCACCAAATGGTTCAGTGTTTTATCAGTAAAAAGCTCTAATGTGGATTTTGTATGTTGTGTTACTCAGAAGGGATTCCACTCCAGGTCTCTTAGGAGGAATGACAGTGAAACTTATATTTCTCTAATCCTAAAGTGGCCTAAAGAAATGTTTTCACTTGCATTGACTACGGAAATTCAGCCACCTCTGGGGTAGGACATAGCAGCTGGTTAACAGCACACAGCAACAGTGCATAATAGTTTGGGATAGGAAGCGAAGAAGACTACTGTATCCAAATGAAGCTACCAGTGGATATAGGTAGGCTGGATGATTTTGCTGCTGGAGTTTGGATGTAGATTCTTTGCTACTTTTTATAACAGATCCTTTGCCAGGCAAGCGGCTTAGATTCTAATGGTGGAAGAGCAGCCAAGACTTTTCTTATATAGCTGGCCCTTGCCAATTTTAATTCATTGATGTTGGATTTCTTTCTGTCAGATTTATATATTGAGTTCCAGTTGAGTGTTTTTTCTCCTAGTACTCACGAATGTATTTATACCCTGGAATAATACTACTTACCATATTTAAGTATATAGTGCAGACAACCCTGACCAGTCAAACCTAGGATCACTCTTCTCCTTCCCTAAGAGTGCAAGGAAATGCTGCAATATGGATATACAACTGTAATTAGTGTTTATGGTGACATACAAACATAATTGATATGCAGGATAGTTTGGAGGGGAGCCCAGCTTCTCTTGGCATGGTGTTAGGCAGTACTTGAAATCAGATGAGTGATCAAATGAAAGTAGATTCTGGGAAGGGTTTCTGTGAAAGGCTATATCCTAAGGATAAGCTGCTGGGACTTTCAGCACTGAAGACACTGCAGAGCCAATTCTGCCCTTGTGCTAACAGGTGGAATATTTATAACATTTTCTATCAACATCTTTGGGCTTTGAAAGTACCAAAGCATAGAGAGGGGACCAAACTGTACTGCCATTCCTAGCTAAGTCCTGTCTACGCAAGCAAAATGAATGGTGTAGCAATTGTGAGCAGTAGAGATCTCTGAAGCAATGCTGTAAGTTATCCAACTGCTACTGTAGATAGGACAAAACCATTGGGGTCTATTTCCTTTGACTATCAGGTCTTAAACCTATTGCAGCATTTGTGCACTGTAGTATTGCAGAGGTGAATGTATTCACAGTCCAGGAGGAGTTGGCAAAAGCAAAGAGTCCTGACAGCAATCCAAGTAGCAGATTAATTCAGTGTATGATGACATAACCTCCAGGTGCCTCCTGGGAACCGGGCTGTGCTATTTCCATCAGAGGTCTGGCTCTCGGCATGTGTTAGTAAACAGAATGAGGATCACACACCATTTGCTATTGTGTTTACTTCCTGAGGTAAGGCTTTCATTCAGCAAGATACACATACATTCACTTCCATCAGGGAGCATGCTGGCTTACCAGGAATAATAAACACAGAAGGCATAATGAAGTCCTACTGTTTGAACAGATCTTATAAAAACACAGTACATAGAAAATATAGAGGATACAAAATCATCTGTAACACTGACTTCAGGGGAGCTTTTCCCGGGCACGGAGTGAAGGCTCAGGCTTATAGTCTGAGACAGAAGCCGGGACCCAGAGGAGAACAGGCAACAAGACATACGTTTAAGGGATAGCTGTCGAGATACTGGCTCAGTGAACACCTGAGAGGTGTTTGAGAACAGAGCCGTTATTTGGATGTCACTTTCAAAGTCATTTCAGCGAGTTATAGGGGAATCCAAGGGCAGCGAAGAAGGAATGATGAAGCAGGCAGAAGAAGTGGGGGGCCTCAGGAATGTTGTGGATGCTCTAATAAGACGCTTCATGCATTGGAAACTAATAACACCATTTTGTTGTTGTTGTTGCTACTATGAAAAAGGCAGAACCATGATTTAGTTCAAGGAAGCTAGGCTATAGCATGTAAAATCTGAGCAATAGCAAGAGAATATCCCCTAGTGCCATTTAATTCTTTTTTTTCCCCAATAAGTCATTGAAACACTCAAGTCCTGCAGCTGCAGAATTGGAAAGTCCAAGACTGCATGGAGAGAGAAATCTATGGAGAGATGCCTATAAGAACAATCATACATTTGGCTGTGGCTTAGGAATGGAAGAATCTGCGTTCTAAACCTTGGATGAAAACAGAGGGGTTTTTTAAAGGCGCTTGTGTTTAATAAGAACCAGCTTTGAGCTGCAGAGATGGGTGTACTGTGGAGTGCAGTGGAGAAGCTACGGATGTTGATCACAATAGTCCCTGCTGACCTTGGAGCCTATGAATGTGTCATGTAGTCGGTCTGTGTGGCATGAGAGTCCTCTCTATCGGGGGGAACAGCTGATACTTCTGTTGTACAAATCTGAGACTAATTTGTTTTCCCACCTGGAAACAGGAAAAGCTGTAGGGAGAGAAAAACACTCCTCCCTGTCCTGTTTCCAGGGAGTCTCTATCACAGGGTGACTGGCCCCTTTAAGAGTTCACCTGCCTCCCAGTTGGGTTTAAGAGGAGGCACCTAAGCAGGAAGGGGCAGGTGAGAGCTGCCTGAGAACACAGGAGAGACAGAAGGAGCTGCTGAGAATTGCCCACGGGACAGAGTGGCAGGAGACCTGCTGGAGAGCAGTAGCCATGAGCTGCTATTGACAAGTTCTGATGGAAGCTGTTAGCGGAGGGGGACTGGCTAGAGCTGGGGACCCCTGCCCAGTTGCAGGAAGGCTTGAGCAGAGGCCCCTAGGGATGAAGTGAGGAACGAGCTTGGTCTATGCAAGCTGGGCCCAGAAGCAAGGCGTTGGCTCTGGACTCTTGATGAGTAGGACATACGGGTTGGAGGTGGAACGCTGCAGAAAGCCCTCTGGCAGAAAACCTGGATGGAGGCTGTGGGAGGAGCCCAGGAACAAAGGGTTTGTCCTGGAGCAAGATTCCCCTCACCAGGGATAGGACTGATGGGCAAGGAGGCCCGGGGGAGTGAAACACTGTGGGGAGCCTTTTCCCTGGGGACCTGACTGGGAGCTCCAGGAGAAGAGCGAAGGGAGAGACGTGGAGCTTGGAACTCTCACGGGAAAAGCCTGGAGAGTGGGGCCCTGGGACCGATTAACGACTCTTGGGTGGGCACACTGGGGAAGGCGACCCTTGAATGGAATCGACGCGCTTCTGCGTTGTAAGCTGGTCTGACTTTGAGGTTGTGGGAGGACCTGCATTTACCCTGAGGGGCCTGTGGACTGTTCTATTTTCTAGGAGCCAAAGGGGTTGAATTTGTCCCCGAGGGAGAGACAATGTTCCTTTGAAGGGAAAGTTGAGGTGGGTTGTGCCCATGCTGGCGAGGTGGGCCATAGGAGGGTGGCCGTGATGGGGTAATGTGATATGAACAGTGGGCTTCAAAGCCCTCTCCCACCAGGAAGGGACGACTGGCAGAGCACTGGTGGGGCTGCACCCAGAGGCCATCCTATGACAGTCTCCCAGGGAAAGGAGAGGTTCTGGGACAGCCAGAGTTACCTGAAAACTGCAACAGCGGGCTCCCAGTTTCTAGGGAACCTCTCTAAGGAGGTGGTGCAGCAAGCAGAAAGGACAGGGAGGAGAAGGGGCTGCCAGACGCTGCAGGGGGTTGATTGATGCCTAGATGTCCCCCTAAGCTGAGGACCATCAGTGGTGTGTCCTGCCCTTCCTCCCCGCACATCAGCGTGCAGCTTCTGGGGAGAAGCTGCCAGGTGAGTGGCCAGCCAGGGATGCTTTAGTCCCTCTGAGCCACGGAGGGAGTCACAATAGCATATGGCAGCTCTGAAGTGCCTTTCAGACCCTTGGTAGCTTTATCTTCGTAGCTTTCTGTCAGACCGGGTGCCCGTCCTGCCCCCTGGTTGGCTGTAGTGCAGCTACAGCCTCACGCTGGGAACAGCGGGATGGATCACGTATTCCTAATGCAGACAAAGCTCCCGCTGACCTCAGGAGGCATCTTGTTTGAATAAGGGGAACGGCATCAGGCCCCCAAAGGGCAATTTTTAAGCACATGCAAGGCGAATTCCATGCAATAGAAGCCAAAATGTGTGCAGTGGTTGGCTGAGAGCCGGGGCCGGCGCTACCATTAGGTGACCGTAGGCGGTTGCCTAGGGCGCCAGGATTTGCGGGGCGGTGTTTCAGGTCCCTCGGCGGCGGCGGCAGCAGGAGAGGCTGCACTTCGGCGGCAGCTTCTTCAGCTGCTGGGGACCTCGGTGGCACTTCGGCGGCAGCCTCTCCCGCCACCGCCTAGGGTGGCAAAAAAGCTGACGCCGCCCCTGCTGAGAGCAGTTAACCCCCTAGCATAGACAGAGTTCACAGGCTCCCAGCCCAGCAGAGATCTAATTTTAGACTCCTTTACCTCAGAAGCAAAAACATGCCACCGCTAAACGGTACCGTTTCCGTGTCTGAAATAACAAGGGAGCTGTGTATCTGATGCTCTGAGCTGTCCGATAAAGAAGCTGGGGGTCACTGGTTAGTTGTCATTTCCTGCCTCGACGGTACTTGTTTCAGTGACTGCTGACCGAGAGGGGTTTTCTCCACCTCCCAGCAGGAAGGATATTCCAGATCTTCCACACAGTGTCCACACGCTATCTGTATCTAATGGCTTCCTGCATTGGGGGAAGGGATAGGGGGCGGTGTGATGGAGGCAAGGGGCAGGAAGCATTTGATCTGCTCGGCTGGGCTCATGAAGGGCTTTTTTTACCATTCGGAAAACAGAGTTGGCACCTGGAGACATGCAGCTGCTCTTCCTCCTCCTCTTTCGTTTGGGCTGATTAGTGATTTCTTTGTAATGCGGGGGAGGAGAGAAGGACATGGACCCCTCTACGTTATCTGTTCCCTGGCTGCAGTGATTGCATCACTTCCCGGCCAGGAAATCCATTTCCTTTCCTCTTTGTAGGTTTGCATTATCCATTGCTAAGTGCAGCAGGACGCATTGCTGCCTTTGCTCTGCAGCCATGACGTCATTGCATGGCTCTTCCACCCCAAACGTCACTGACCTGGCTGAGAGGAGTCTTTTCAGTACTCTGAAACAGGCAGCTGAGTTTTACCTTCAGCGCTGGAGAGTCGCCTCCCCTTTCAAGCCTGTTTTGCCAGAGCAATAGACGTGTTCTCATTACCCCAGCAAAGAGCCTTGGATTCCAGCTATCAAGTGGAGTGCCTCAAGGGTCAGTCCTGGGGCCGGTTTTGTTCAACATCTTCATGAATGATCTGGAGAATGGCGTGGATTGCACCCTCAGCAAGTTTGCAGATGACACTAAACTGGGAGGAGAGGTAGATATGCTGGAGGGTAGAGATAGGATACAGAGGGACCTAGACAAATTAGAGGATTGGGCCAAAAGAAATCTGATGAGGTTCAACAAGGACAAGTGCAGAGTCCTGCACTTAGGACGGAAGAATCCCATGCACTGCTACAGACTAGGGACCGAACAGCTGGGCAGCAGTTCTGCAGAAAAGGACCTAGGAGTTGCAGTGGATGAGGAGCTGGATATGAGTCAACAGTGTGCCCTTGTTGCCAAGAAGGCTAATGGCATTTTGGGCTGTATAAGTAGGGGCATTTCCAGCAGATCGAGGGAAGTGATCATTCCCCTCTATTCGGCACTGGTGAGGCCTCATCTGGAGTGCTGTGTCTTGTTTTGGTCCCCACACTACAAGAAGGATGTGGACAAATTGGAAAGAGTCCAGCGGAGGGCAACAAAAATGATTAGGGGTCTGGAGCACATGACTTATGAGGAGAGGCTGATGGAACTGGGATTGTTTAGCCTGCAGAAGAGAAGAACGAGGGGGGATTTGATAGCTGCTTTCAACTACCTGAAAGGGGGTTCCAAAGAGGATGGATCTAGACTGTTCTCAGTGGTGGCAGATGACAGAACAAGGAGTAATGTCTCAAGTTGCAGTGGGGGAGGTTTAGGTTGGATATTAGGAAAAACTTTTTCACTAGGAGGGTGTGAAGCACTGGAATGGGTTCCCTAGGGAGGTGGTAGAATCTCCATCCTTAGAGGTTTTTGAGGCCAAGCTTGACAAAGCCCTGGCTGGGATAATTTAGTTGGGGATTGGTCCTGCTTTGAGCAGAGGATTGGACTAGATACCTCCTGATATTCTATGATTCTATTCGAAAAAGTGTCAGGTTTTACCCAGAGGACTCCATAAGGGCTTACTTGTTTCCCTCTCCAGTTGCAGTTAGATGTTGAAAAGCAGCCCTGACAATTATTACTACCAGGCTGGATGTTAGAGGGAAGGGTCGGCTGAGTTTCTCACAATAAGCTCTATCAAGGGATTTTAGCAAAGTGGCCGGAGAAGAGTGGTCAAAGTCTCCTCTGGTACACCAGTGTGATTCTGTTGCAGTCAATGGAGTGGCTCCACTCTGTGAAAGGAGGAATAGTCCCCAAATGCAGACAAATCTGGTGTAGAAAGCCTGACAGGGAAACAAATCCCTCCCACCCCAAAATGTTCTTGGCAATCAGTTTGGGCAGATTTATTATTATTTGCGAAGAGAGAGGGATGGAAAAAATTCAGAGCTCTCAATCTGGTTATAAACTCTCTATGGTCGGTCTCTAGACCAAAATGAAAACAGCTGACATTTCCCACAAGAGATTTGTGGCCTGTTGGTTTTTGGTTTTTGAAAAATTGTGTTCATGCATCCAAGATATTTGTATTTCTTTTAAAAATGGCACCTACCCCTGCAGCCTGACGGCATTGTATCCCGAGCCTCAACCGAGTTGTTAGCTCCACTGAGTTCATTAGAAGAACTCGCCCGTCTCAAAGGACAACCCTGGACGTCCACTGGAGCCCAGCCAAACTCCGTCGAAGACCTCTGAGTATATCATTTCTGAGCTCCGCCCATTGAGATCATTGGTCATTGAAGGCTCTCAGCACGTCACAGGACCATGCTAGTCGATTATGCTTCTTGTAAATAGTTTACTGGCTCTAAGACACTGGACGACCAATTTATTGTGCAAACCCTGGCAGAGATTTTTCCAAAGCCACTTAGGGATTGGACCCCGATTCCCATTTAAATTAATGGGACCGTGCCTCTAAACTTCCTAGGCGACTTGGAAAATCTCCCACCCTATGTTTTATTCAGCCCCTATCTATCCCTGGTCTTATCTTGACTCCAGTGGCAGTTAGGGGCTTCCCAGGGCCTCCTTCCCTGCCATCTATTTGCAATTCATTTATCTTGCTTCCTGCTGCTCTTTGGAGATCTGACCAGAAAGGGAAGAGGGATTGGAGTCTTTCATCCCCAGTCTTTCCTCGGATTCCCGCCCTGTTCCCTAACCCTAAGCTGACTGGGCTGCAGGCAGTGCTCTCCAGGGAACCCCAGGCACCAGCCTCCCCGCAGGGGGCTCCCTGCACCCCGTTCCCCATCTCTGTTACAGCCCTGTCGCTGTGTCTGAGACAGCAAACCAGAGACACCCTTGAATTAGGACCCCAGGCCTTCCCTGCAGGCCCGTTCATGCAGCAGCTCGAGGGTGACCAGACAGCAAGTGTGAAAAATCGGGACAGGGAGTGGGGGGTGATAGGAGCCTATATAAGAAAAAGACCCAAAACTCAGGACTGTCCCTATAAAATCGGGACGTCTGGTCACCCTAAGCAGCTCAGTGGCATTAAGATGGGCCCTTTGTTTAAAACAATGACCTCATTGAGAGAGCTGCACTGGGCCGGGATCGCTCCGAGCCGGTCTTCAGCAGAACAGAGTCTTTAAGACATCTGTACATTGTGGCAGCGGGCCAGGCCTTCGCTCATTTGGCTGCCTGGCTCAGAGCTGACCCGGCCCCCAGCACGTCCGTTCAAAGAAAACTGGCAGCAGCCTATTTCCCGCTCCAGCACGGGGACGTCGGCTGCGCTGGCGTGCAGCTGATGTGTGCAGGGAGGGGTGGGGGTGGGTGCCGAGAGCCAGCCCCTCTGCTGGTTAGAGCAGCCTGAGGGCTACTCTAACTTAAGCAAGGCCTCAGATCGCCCCAACACCTGAAACCTTGGCCAGGAATCAGCATGGGAGAGGGTTATTCCCAGCCACCATGACCTGGTTTTCCTGACACACCATCAGCGGAGTGGGAGAAAGCGCTTGACAGCGTCTGTGCTGGTTGGCCCTATACCACCTTGCAGTGGGGTGATTGCTTCTGGGTCAGTGAGGCCAGCTTTAGGGCTGGCAGTTTGGCACCAAGCGACTGCATAGTGCCAGCGAAAACATGTTTGAAAAGTGGGCAATGAAGGCCAGAGCCTCCCTGATGTAAGATCCGCTGGCTAGGAGCCTGATCCTGTCTCCTGACTTCAGCGGAGCGACGTCAATTTGCACCGGTTGAGGATCTGCCCCATAGGTTCTAAGCAGAGACTTTCACACAATCCAGAGCCTCTCATAAACACACTGCTTGAAGCAATTTCCTGGAAGTTAATGCAATTTGGTGATGAAACATTCGGTTCTTGCAGATTCACGCTGAGCAAGCTAGGATAGTCAGGGAGAAGATTATAGGGAGAGGTTTTTCTGTAGCATGGTGTTTCTGTGATTATATCTGCTATTTACAGATACAAAATAGCTGATACCAGCACTATCGAAGGCCGGGCCAATAATGAGGTATCCTGTGATGATCATTAGCACATCAGCAAGAAGCCACATGAGCTTTGCTGGGCTACAATGAAGTTTGAAAGCAGAGATAAAAGCAGACATCAATTGGGCCCGAACAGAACGCTGCCAGACCTGACTTCTACTTCTTCCCGACTTGAAAAGAATCATGAACTGCATGGAGGCAAGCGGCAGGCTTGTCTGTGGCATGAAGGAACATTTTCCATTGCAGCCTGGCGAGGGAGAAAGGGGCGTCTCAGGAGATGAGATACTTGCAAGTCATTTTTGAGAGTCCTGTTTACATTTAGCTCAGGGAAATGTAACCTACATGGAAGTCTCAGTGTGCTGCCTGCTGGGGAGAGAGTGGTCACATTGCCTAGAGGTGACCTGCAAAGGGGGAATGAAAAAATAGGAGGTTTTTTTTCCCTTCTTTGTGATTTGTGAAGATGACTTGACAGGGTTTATTCTCCCCCTAGAAAGGTTTTCGGAGTTTGTTTATTTATATTTTGCTTGTTTTTCCCCTTAGGAATATTGGGAATTGTGGTCTTTCCTGGTTTTGCTGGAGCACTTCTTGGATGACTCAGAGAGGTGAACTGGGTCTTTCCATCCCTTAACTGAAGGGGTTCGGGGCTGAATCCTTAACAAAGGCAGCCCGAGCTTTTCTCCCAAGGATTTGAGTTAAATATGGGCCAACGGAAAGAGTTTCAAACACTCTGAAAGGGGAAGGGATTTTTATTCAGTCAGTCAGGTTTCACTTTCTTGCTATCTCTGATGTCCTAAGCCTGCTAATTCTCTAACCGTAGAGTCTTCTAGGAGCGACAAGACCTGTATGCCTCCTGTCAAAACCAAGCCATTTAAAGAAACAACCATTTAAATGTTGTTACTTGGGGGAGGCTGGAACCCACAACCCATCAGGCCTTCTTTATAAAGCATGAAAAGGGTACAAGCACATTTTGCCCACCCCGCTTTGCACTTTAAGAAATCCGCTGCTTGGAATGGAACAACCCCTCCTGAGGAGCAGCTGAGTAGGAGCTGGCACAGAGGCTGAATATCACAGTCCCCAACTATGGCAGCCTCGCGTGATGCCAAGTGTGATACCTAGACAGTCGATAGTACAGCAAAGGGTGTGTTGTAAATATCTGAGATCGGTCACTTTACGAGATCGTTTTACGGGCTTTTCGAGATGGTTTTCGCCGGCAGCCGCCCTGTTTTGCTGCTGCCGAGGTGGAGGCGGGTTGTGACTTTCTCAGTTTTGCCTTTCTTGAGCCGATCTTGTTTCCTAATTTTCGCCTAACTGGGGTGAAAGAGGAGGAGGAGACGGCAGCACAGCAGCAGCACCCCGACACCCAATCTAGTGAGGTGCTGAGAGCCGTCCAGCTTGCTTTGCCTCTCCCATGATCCAGGCTCCTTGTTGAACTCAGGGAGAATTTTGCCTGTATAAGGAGCACTGGGCCAGGTCCTAAATAGGGTGTCAAACTTTGCCTTGTTCCTATGCCAAAGAAGGTTTTGCATGCTGTAAAATGGCACCATCTGAATCCATTCTGGGGCCATTACATTGTAACAGGAACAGAGATGGGCTTATAACAGCACTCAGCCATGGACAGCCCAGAACCCTGGGGGGAATTTGTAGCTCAGGCAGGATCCAGACTTCACAGCTGAACCAAAACCCTGAATCTGAATACGCCCAGGCTTCAACCATGATGTATTTGGATCACAACTTTTATGGCCTAATGTCAAAACACAAGGGGCACGAACCCCATTCTCATTTGAGATGATGATGATGATTGGTTTTCCATCTCTGGGTGTCTTCAGCTGAAGACTGGATGAATTTCTGGAGAGATTCGTTAGCCAAAGCACAAGTTCTTGGGCTCAGTACGGGAGTAACTGGATGAAATTACTTGCACTAGCAGAGGAGCCTGTGACTGGACTCAAAACAGGAAGTCCCTCCAGTCCTATGATTTTATGTTCTTAAATTCTATGGCCAGGTCAGATTAGATGATCAAACATTCCCTTCTGGGCTTAAAATCTTTGAATCTATGGGCCAATAGTACCAGAGGATCAGTGAACCCATTGGTCTGGGCATTGCTCAAACACATAAAAACATTCAGTCCCTGTCCTGAAGAGTTTGCTGTCTAAAAACCTCAAGTGAAATCTTGTGGTTTTCTTCATATTGCATCTTCAAGTCTCTGCAAATCATCATTGTACAGGAAATTACTATTCTTATTAGTGCTGTTCCATGTCTTATGGGAACCTGGCTGGTGCATCAGCTTTTTTTTAACTCTTTGCAGTTTTATTTATTTGTTCCATTTTAAAAAAATGTTACCATTTGAGTTTGTTGAAACTGGGGGCAGGATTTATGAATGAACCAAAATACAGTGGTGGCAGTGGCGGGGGGTGGGGAGGCTGGCTTTGTGGGCACAGGGCTACATAGCGGGGAATCATTCAGTGGCCGAGTTTGGGTTTCACAGGCATGCTGTCCTTTGTCCTGATTTCATGTAATAAATGGGTTGAAGGAGCACTTAGGAAGATGACTAGCTGAGCACTTACATGTATGAGTGTATTTCACAAGACAAAATGATCTGAATGCAGCGTGTGTGTGTGTGTGTCAATGGCCATTAACCTTTGAACTTCTGTGCCTCTCCCCATTCAAGTACCCTCTGGGTAGGGAGAAGAAACCTATAAAATGGGTCTTGCAGATGCTTTGATTGCATTGATGTTGTGTGCAAGCCATTAGCCCCGCTCTTGTTTCTGAAAGTGTGTTAGTGGCGGGCTGGGCAGCTGGAAAGTACTGCGTTAGAGAGAAAAGCTCTGTACTGACTGTTCCCAAAAGGCTCATCTTCCACTGGCCATGGGTTTTTTTTCTCACTTCGTTCAATTTTATGCTGTGTTCATTATAGCTTGTTTAGCCTAACTAAACGAAGGCAGAGGGGAGATATGATTGCTCTCTATAAATACAGCAGAGGGATAAACACTAGTGAGGGAGAGGAGTTATTTAAGTTAATCGCCAGCCTGGGCACAAGAACAAATGGAGATAAACTGGCCATCAACAAGTCTAGGCTTGAAATTCGACAAAGGTTTCTCACCACCAGAGGAGTGAAGTTCTGGAACAGCCTCCCCAGGGGAGCAGTGGGGAGCAAAAAATCTAACTGGCTTCAAGACTGAGCTTGATAAGTTCATGGAGGGGGTGGTATGCTGGGACTGCCTACAATGGCATGTAGCCCATCTGTGACTGCTAGCAGCAAATATCTCCAATGGCCAGTGATGGGACACTAGATACGGAGGGCTCTGAGTCACTCTAAAGAATTCTTTCCCAGGGGTCTGGCTGGTGGGGCCTTGCCCACATGCTTGGGGTCTAACTGATCACCATATTGGGGGCTGGGAAGGAATTTCCCCCCAAGTCAGGTTGTTTTTTGTTGGTTTTTTTGCCTTCCTCTGCAGCATGGGGCATGGGTCACTTGCAGGGTTAGTGTAAATGGTGGATTCTCTGTAACTTGAAGTCTTTAAACTGCGATTTGAGGACTTCAGTAACTCAGCCAGAGGTTATGGGTCTATTACAGGAGTGGGTGGGTGAGGTTCTGTGGCCTGAAACATGCAGGAGGTCTGACTAGATGACCACGATGGTCCCTTCTGGCCTTAAAGTCTATGAGACTCATAACAAAAAACTCCCGCACTAAATGCCTTAAGACCCAATCCAGCACCCACTGAAGTTAATGGGAGTGTTTCCGTTGATTTAAACAGAATCTAGATCAGGCCCTTCTTGCCCTGTGATTGTCGGATATCCCAGCAGAGACGATTCAATAATAATGTGCCAAGTCTAAAGAAATGTCCTTTTTTTGTCTTTGCCTTGATATCGGTAGGCACCTCTTTGCACCAGGTTACACTGAAACCCACTATACCCAGACTGGAATGCCCCACACCATCCCTTTCAACCCCACAGTAAGTACGCAGACCGTGTGGGCGAATCCAAGGAGAGGGTACAGAGCGGGGACGGGGCTTCATCCTCTGGAGACTTGAGTTCCCAACTGGACTGGGTGGAATGTGAATTGAGTTTGGAATGCTCAGCCTGTGTAAACGTCTCCAGTGGTGTCTGCTTGCATCCCCAAACCTTTGGCCAGTCAATGGTCCCGTCTCAGATGAGCTCTTGGGTGGGTACAGTCTGACGGATGCTGCAGATTAGGTCTGTGGGGCAGTGACAGAGATCTGCAGGGAAACCTCTTCCCGTGCCTGCCTCTCGCCGTTTCTTTTTAGTCTCTGCAGAATTTTTGGAGCTCTTGAAAGCGAAGACCCGGGGAAAATGCTGCTCTACGAGGAACAAAACTCTTCCGTATATGAGCAGATTTGATTGTTTGCCTCTGCCCGCAGGCGGAGTTGTAGCACTCCAATAAAACGCCAGCCAAGTATCCTATTCCGGTGGCAGTATTCCACTTCCATAAGCCAAGGTCTTCCCCAGATCCCAAATACCCAATCTGGGCTCACCCGAACGAACATAAACCAAAGCAGAGAGAACATTTTCCAAAGCACTGAAATGACTTAGGAGGCTCAGCCCCATTGCCTTCCAATGCTGCTGTTCATCCCTTTGCTTTTGACACGGCTCTTCGCAAAGCGCAAGCTCCAGGCTTGCTGTGTTCCCAGCCTTTTGCGAGACGAGCCCACGCCAGCTGGCTCCTGGTCGGAACAATCTTCATGAATTACCGATCTCCGACAAGGGCTCTCGGCTGCAATGGCACAAAGATATACATTGGTTAGAATTGTAAACTAACAGATAAAGACGATGAGATCATTTTCCCTGCTAGTGTTTGCTCCCCACTCTCCTCCCGGAGGCGCACAGCTGGGTGAGGCGTTTGGGCTGGGAGGGAATGCTCTCAGCATGTTGGCCCTAACAGCTTCCTTGTTCCTACCATAGTCTGCCTTTTGTCTTGGGATGAGCCCATATAAATGGACTTTCCGGTCCATAACATATAACCCTTTATAGAACTAAAGGATGAGGTCAGCACATTCTTCAGGGCCGGATCCAAAGCCAGCTGAAGTCAATAGACAGACTCCCTGTTGACTTCAACAAGCTTTGGATCGCGCCCTTAGTGCTGCAGCCTGGTCTGCTCGTCTGTGAAGCTTACAGCACCTTAGATTTGATTAGCAATGAAGGGCATGTTCATGCAGATCCACAAGGCCACGTTATGACAGCCGAGATGCTAGGTTTGAATCGGGGGACCACTGTTTGTTGTTGTTGCATTCAAGTCTCACCTGGTGGCAGGAGGGACAGTACAAGAGAGAATTAATGGCCCTGTCATTGCCTATGTGGGACTTAGTGGCACCCAGGCCCTGTACTGGTCCTTTCTGCCCAGGAGTTAATTCCACCCTCCAACAATAAAAGACCTCACCAAACTGTTCCTTCCCTTGACAATCCCCATTCTCCTTTCCAGGACCATTGCTTCTACCATGGTGTTGTGCGAGGCGTGGAACAATCCAGCGTCACACTCAGCGCATGCAATGGGCTACGGTAAGATTCAAACAAGCCCTGACAAAACAAGCATCTGACAGTCCTCTGCCCCTCTCCCTCCCCCTCGTCCTTTCCAAGGCCTCCGGGCAGCCCCCAGCAAGATTGTTAGCATTAGAGCTAGTCGGGCATTTTCCAACTAAACGTTTTTGGCCAGAGAACATGGATTGGCGAAAAGCGAAGCTTTGTGTGGGGAAAGGGTCAGTTTCAACCGACGTGAACTTTTGAAAAGTTTTGAAATTGTCGCAACAAAACCTTGTTTTCCCAGTTGGAACTGACTCTTTGGTTGGAAAGTGAGTACAAATAAATAACTGCTGAATATTTTGTCCACAGGAATTTTTGCTGGAACACTTAGCAAGCGTTTGATAAATTTCCAACCAGTTTTAGTCCTGGGCAGAAAAAAGACCAGATCCTCAGCAAGTGTAAATCAGCATAGCTCTAGTGAAATCAAGAGAGCTACATTCACTTACGGAAGCTGGGGATCTGGGTCCACAACTAGGGTGGCCAGCTGTCTGGTTGAAAAGGAAACCTGATGGTGTCCAGTCAGATCTACTGACTGAACACCCAAAGTCCGGTTACTGCGGGTGCGGGAGGTGGGGA
The DNA here is from genome assembly GCA_033296515.1 of Macrochelys suwanniensis. Lineage (NCBI taxonomy): Eukaryota > Metazoa > Chordata > Testudines > Chelydridae > Macrochelys > Macrochelys suwanniensis. Next base: position 105,149,424 of record CM065782.1, on the reverse strand, counting down.
GGCACCAAGTCATCATATGGGTCAGGCCCCTACTCAATCAGGGTCACCTCCTACCTGCATTGGGTGGCTTCAGCTCCCCGCCCCAGCTCTGCAGGGGAGTCCCTCCTGACCCACGCAGGGAGGAGGGAGGAAGAGGGGAAGAGTAGGGAGTGATGGAGGGATGGGGAAATAGGAGCGAATGGGGGTGGGGCCTCAAGGGGAAGGGGCAGGGCAGGAGCGGGGCCTTGGGGGAAAGGCGGGGCAGAGGTGAGGCCTGGGGGAAGGGGCAGGGCAGGGGAGGTTTCGGCACTCCTGCTGGAGTGTCCGGTTTTTAAATATTACAAAGTTGGCAACCCGAAATCTCACATGCACTTTAAGGCTCTCAGTTAGGATACTTCACATCTGTTTATAAACAGGCCACTCTTTGCCATCGACTCCAGCTGAAAGCTGGTTGGAAGCTGGGCTGGGGGGATTTAGTCCAGTCAGGAAACAGGCCTTGCCAAAAAAACCCTTAACAACCTCAAGTGGTTTTAATGTAGACGAAATATCTGGTGGTATAAACAAGACAAAGTGGCCACCTGTGTTTTGCAATAAATAATCCACTTGCCATAAAAAAGCAGAAGGAATCACAGGTGCGCCCTACTTCTGTTTTATCCCACATTCTTCCAGGCTCTTTATTCTTAGCATCAGAGGAAACGGCTCTAGTTCGGCTATCGTGTGCAGTCGTGATGCACCGCGCCCCAACCACTGTGCTGCACGCTGGCCCAAGGAACTGGTCTAAATAATGATGTATGGAAGCCGAGCACACACATCTGTTTTCACTTTCCATGCAGAGCTATCAAGCAGAGCCGTTCTACTCCCAAATCTATATGTCTCCCACTGGGCAAAGAACCCCGGTAAACACGGAGCCTTTCCAAACCTGATGCGTGGGAAAAGGCCAGTTGAGAAAAACAGACCCACCCGCGAAACATACTTCCATCAGCCCTTGATCACAATCGTGCAAACGAGGTTTTTGTTACAATGGGGGGGAGAACAGCAACGTCGCCACCTAGGAGCATTGTTAAAAATGCACCGTGCAAAGAGGAAAACCTCCCGAAGTCGTTAGACAGTTTCCTGGTGGGAAGTATTAGTGCGATATTAGCGACTGGATATTGCACAACAAATGTGAGGGGACTCCACGGAGAAAGGGCCCCATGCTGTGACCCTTGATCGCAGCTTTTACCAGCCGGGTGAGCGTCCTCGCTGCTTTTCCTCCTCCCGGGGTGCAGCATGCGGCACCTGGCCGATTCTGTTGGCTAAGCTCTTAGGAGCAGGGACCATCTTCTCGCTCTGTGTTTGTACAGCACCCGGCACAACCGGGTCATGGTCTGTGAGCGGGGCTGCTAGGTGCTACCGCAATACAAATATCAAAGAATAGAGAGAAGCGGGGGAGGCGTGACCCTGCCTTCTTCAGGATGCCCCGTGCCCTGACGATTCACAGGGAGAACGGCTCCCATTGTGTGGAACGGAAGGCCTGCAATCCTGTCCCATCACTGCATGGAGTGCAGGAAGTGCGGGGAGCCTCCTTGCATGCCCACCCTGCTGTAAGGACCCCTGGAGCAACATGGCAGAATCTGGCCTGGGGGTAATTCCGTACAGGTTGTGACAGGCCCCTGCAGTACGGTCAGGGATGAAGATACCCTTGGCTTCGCATGTGCCTTGGTTGCAGCACAGCCCCACAGCCTGAGCGGACAGTAAACGACTGAAATGGATTCTCCAAATTGGATCCACTGCTGGTTCGTTCACAAAACTCGGCAGCTCCCCAGCACAAAGCTGAGCGAGCGACGGCGCGGACAGCAGGGAGGCTCCTTCGAGGTCAAGGGCGACGCTCAGAGGGATGTGCAGTCTCTAGAGATGTATGAGAGACGGGGATGGGGAATAGGGCACGGAAAGGAGCAGTTACCCCTTCGCAAACACTAATGCCTGCTTGTCCCTGCAAAGGCGGGGTTTGTGGTTAGCAAACGGGTGGGCTCGTAAGGTTCGCTTGCATTCTCGGATGTTGGCCCTTAAGAGTTTACGGTTGGCCTGTGTTACTGCTAGAAAATGAAGAGTCCCTGATCAGGACTGGGACCCCATGGTGCTGGGTGCTGTACAAACGTAGACCCCGACCATTCAAATACTCATGCACATGCTTAACTTCTTGCCCCTAGTCACATGCTTAAAATTCAATGCAGGTGTGTTTGCAGGACCAGGGCCACAGCGTCTATCTCATAAAGTTTATGCAGAAGTGAGCTCATTAGTTATTATGTGGTAATAAACGACTGTGTGAGCAAACACCACGGGTACCAGCAGGGCTTGGTGGGCTTGTGTCTGAGGAACTAAAGAAGAGGAAGGGGCCTGCATTGAAGCAGAAGAAGCAGAAGCTTGAAGCAAGGCTTTCAGTGGGACCCTACCACCCAGCTATACAACCCGCCCGTGGATTCTTCCTGGGCACCTGCCAATGGGGCCAAATGCTGCTTTCCGAGGGGCAACCCCCTTGATTAAAGTGGGCTAACACCAGTGTAAACGAGCAGAATTTAGCCTGGATCTTTTCCTCAGCAATATGGGTGAGCTTTAGGTGCTGCAGAGCAATGCCAAATAAAGTAACTCTGCAACATGAGGGGTGTTTCTGGCACTGGGAATACAAGAGACAGGGCTTCTCTAGTGCTTTCTGAAGCCTGCCCAGCTTGTCCAGGTATTTCAAACTCTTATTTCTGCAGCAGGGATCAGGGAAAGGCACCGATCTCGCGCCGAGTCTGTTATGGCTGCAATGCACCTTTCAGGGGCCTGGGGAAGGAGTCCGCTGAGCATCCTAAGCAGCTTCTATCAAAAGGGGCCACTCTGCTTCCTGGATAGTATTGGAAATACAGAGCAGTGCCTGAGTCACTGCACAGCGTGGGCTTGTCGGGGAGTGCTGTAGGAAAAGCGCCACAATGGCTCCCTAGTTTGCTTGAAAGGGGTCGCCTGGAAACTCTTGCTCTAGCAAGTAGCTTTTAAATGAAAATAACAGGCATCCAAGCTATGAAATCTGGATAGCGTGCCCAGCTCCCACAGAGCATCCTGAATACGACCCCGGACTATAACGAAAGGGCGTTCCGTGCCATATACATTATTTATTGGTCTTTTACAGCTCTTTGCTATCGGCCACTCAGTTTGTTAAATAGGATGCGCTAGTTCCCTTCCCACACTGTGCGAAGCACGGAACAAAATAGCTGGCCAGAAGAAGCCTCGGCCAGAGGTGGGTCCCGACCTGGGCAGTTGAGGGAAGGGAATTCCTGCATGGGACGTGCTAAGGATCTGTTGATCCCTGGCTTTCATGTGTATCACTGCAAACCCCTGCAGTGTCTCAAAGGCTGAAATGAAATTAAACCTGCATGAAGGAGATAAAAATAGGAGCTCTTAGCCTACTTGGAACACTGTTTGTTAGGTACCAGCAGTGATGTTGCAGTTTGTCTCTCTTCAGTCTTCAGTATAATTTCAAGCAGTCTGAGTGAAATTCATCCCTGTACAGAAAAACAGCAAAAGGCCCTTCCCTTGCCTCACCTGCATCCCTTAACCTCAATTTCTCCATTTGTATTAGGGGGTAACAAATTCTTACCCACTTCCCTGTGTGCTGTGGCCGAAAAGGCCCTAAGAATGGTTATCTAAGGCACATGGGTATACGACAAACAACATATTATTGATCGTGGCTGATATTTACAGAGGAGCCTAAGGAAATTAGGCCCCCAACTCTCATTGAAAGAGCATGGGAGTTAGGATGCCTTGTTCTCCCAGACACCTTTGACATTCCCAGCCCCCATGAGATTGCATCCCGGAGAGGCTGTCGTTCTGTATTGATTGACTAGATCGGGTTGGAAAATAGTATTTTCTGTGGGGGGGGGGAATGGGGAAAAACCCTTAAAAATTGATATTTCAGTTGAAAATTTTCACATAATTTTTTTTTCATGAAGGGAAACAAAATGAAAAACCTTCCCTTTTTTCCCCACTGGAAAATGGGGGTGGGGGGAAGGTCTGGGGAGAGAGGTTTTTCCTCCCTTTCCTCCGTTTTGAGGAAATGAGGCAAAGGAGAAAAATAACCCCAAAACCTCAAATTTCTAGTGATGAAAAAACCAAACCATTTTCTTGTTTAGTCAAAATGCCAATTTGTGATTCAGTTAAGCCGCTTGGCGCGCAATATTTTATCCAAAAAAAGCTGAACAAGCTCTTGTATTAACTGGTAACATAATTTCCCTGTCTGAAGTATTTATTTAGCTCCCTTCCCCACAGTATCTGAGCACCCCACAATCACTAATGTGTTTATCCTCACAACACCCCTATTGTCCCCAGAGTACAGATGGGGAGCAGAGACACTGAGACGCTAAGGCCCAGATTGTCAAAGGATTTCAGTGAAAGTTAGTAGCCTAAATTATTTTGTCGCTTTGGGCCTAAGTGACTTCCCCAAGATCGCATAGGAAGTCAGTGGCGGAGCAGGAAATTAAATGCCAGTTTTCTGGATCCTCGACTAACCCCTGAACTATCCTTTCTCTCTCTGCTTCTTATTTCAACAGTGGTCTTATAGTACTGAGCAGCAACCTCAGTTACGTCTTGGAGCCGGTCCCCGGCAGCCAGGACCAACACTTGATCTACAGATCAGAACATTTGAGGCTTCCCAGGGGGACCTGTGCTTATCGGCACGAAGAGCCCACAATCCCACACTGGCTCAATGCATTGACAGGCCGGGCCACAGCACACCATCGCAGGGTGAGTGTGAACCGCGTGAGCTAGGGCACTCGTGTGGAACATAGGGCAGGGTGGGGCTCGTCACCTCTGAGCAGCGTGATCCTGCCGTCCTCCGAGAGCAGGGCTGTGGAAATGGAACCAAGGGGATACAGTTCCTCCAAAAGGAAGATGGTGATTCGGAACTAGCGGCGGCTCAAGCAATGTAACGACAGCAAACAAGTGTCTGTGTGTAATGGGGGGCAGGGGAGTGGTGGTAAGGCCGCAACAGCCAGACAAGAAAAATGATGAACCACCACTAACCTCCGTGGTGCTCTGTCTCAGGTGAGGCGGGAGGATGTGCAGTCTACGAAGTACGTGGAGCTGCTGCTGGTGGCTGACTATGCAGAGGTAAGAGAGGTAACCCTTTCGTTAGTCAAGCCCTTGATGTGATCAATGCAAACTGCCCCCTGCTAAAAGAAAGAATGCCCCAGCTTTTCCTGTGAGAACGCCCCGTCTGGTTAAAAAAGATCTTTTTGTAACTTGTTTTAAGTACGCGAATCAAACATTATTTGCCAAGTTAACTCATTATGTACCACACGTTTTCAATGGGCCCAAAGAGTTTTCAGTGAAGCAAGGCAGCTATCATTCTTGTCCGGCAAGTGAGTTGTGTAACAAATCCTCTGTGATAAGTGCTGTGGTTGTGCTAATGAGAGGCATGAAGTTCCATTATCTTGTGCTTAACATGGGCAAATGAGCCAGCTCTTTACGTAAATGTCTGGCCAGGGGGTTCTCATCCAGGATGAACGTGGGTTGCTCTGTTCGATGGCTGGCATCACGGTGGTGCCATCACGCCAGCTCGGAGCACGGGGAGGAGTGTGACGAGATCTAGACATGTAGCTCCGCCTGTTGCGAATAGGGGTCTGGTGTATCCACTCCTGGGCACCACATGTGCACTGACTGGGTTAGTCACCTCTGTATTCTCAGAATAACGTGACCCGGTTAAACGTGTGTTACGCTCTTGCTTGTTTTTAAAGGGTGATGCTGATTTGTGCTCGTTTCATTCAGTTTCAGAAGAATAACTATGACCTTCAAATAACGAAGAATAAACTAGTGGAGGTTGCTAATTATGTAGATAAGGTGAGTCCAGGTGTGTAACCGGTGGGAAAGGAGCTGAAGTCTCCGCGAAACACAATCCCCTGAACTTCTGGTGCCAGAAAGAAGGCTTCCTTCTCGGCAAAGGGAATTCCCCACTGGCTCCTTCTCCCCGATGACCTGGCACTGTGGAGCCTGGACGGCACCTCCAGAACAGTTCCACTGAGCAGAGGCATTGGAGACGGGGAGCCGAGAGGGAATCCCCTTTCCTTACCGGGGTGTTAGCAAGAAAATCTCGATTTGTGTTGAGTTGTTTCGTCTCAAAGCTGTGTTGTTGTGGATGACCTTCATCGCTTACAGCAAACTGCTACCATTAGCCACACAATGAAAGCGTCACATCTGACATCCAGCCCAGACTGTGCTTTGGAAGGGTTTTGTATTGGATGCTGATGGGGCTCTTCCCATCCCAGAGCTGAGAACATGCTTCCCATCCCAAGGGTAGAACATGCTTCTAGGGAAACCCACTTTCCCTGAACTTATGGTTCTGTCTAATTGTACAAAATTCACATATTTAGCATAGTTTCTATTCACGGTTTAAAATGAGGAGAAAAATCAGCAGCCACCAGTTGATTGGCTCTTTCCTCTCCCCTTTGTGCATCTTCTAGTTTTACAAGTCCCTGAACATTCGGATTGCCCTGGTGGGGCTGGAGGTCTGGACTGACCGAAATAAGTGCGATATATCCGAGAATTCGCATTCTACCCTTTGGTCCTTCCTCGCTTGGAGGCGCAAGCTGCTAGCCCGCAAAAAGCACGACAATGCCCAGTTAATCACGTATGTTGCTTTTCCTGGAAGAACACAATCTCTCTGCCCAAGGGATCGGGGACAAGGTGTGAAATCAGCAGGGATAAGGGACAAGGTTCTAGTTGGAACGCATTCACGGGGATAGAGCCTTAGAAAGGTGCATACCCCCAAGTGGTACGCAGTCACGGTACATGTGCATTGAAGTGGGGGACTGCCATTCCCATGATTGTGCATGCATAATACACATGCAAGTGCTTGCGCATCTTTGCATGCACAATTGTGCACAGACTTTTCTGAAGATCTGGGCCGTCAGGCAAGATGTACAGTCTTCAGTGGGTGCAGATTGGTGGAGGCACTCAGCCAGTTCTGGGACAGGGCCCTGTGTTAGCAAGTACATCATTCTGCACTCTGACATGCTTGGCGCATCGGCTAGCTGGCTAATCAGAGTGACTCATCCTGTTGATCTGATTAGTGCCACTGGATACAGGGCCAGCAAGGTGGGCCTGTTAGAAGAACAATCTGCAGCAGCTCCCTAGTCCTGCCTCTTTTCTCCATTAGCAGGGAAGTGGGAAGTGGAGTAGGAGCTAGTGAAAAGAATATGCAGAGTTGCAACACCTTTTCCGTGGGGTTTTTCACAGACGGATTCACCCTGTTTTTCATCCTGTTCTGGGTATCTGGTCAGACATGATTCCCCAAGCCACCGCTTTCTTATAAAACCCTAAAAACTTGAAAGGGCAGTGTAGCATTCCAGGTGACTGGGGGCTCCTTAAATCAACGCACCGAGCTAGCACAGTGAGCCCTAGAATATATCTGCACTGCATGGGTATTCCCAAAGTGTGGCCCCAGCATGTGTTGGGCTCAGGACACAGCCTGGGGTGGATTATCAGTGGACAGTCTCTTGTGTGTTTGTTTCCAAGTCCAGGAAGTCAGTAATCTGCTAGGAACATCACCAGGCCATCACAAGCAGTTGGATTGGCTGCACAGTCCAGATGGCTTGATCATGGTGTAAGGTGAACTATTAGCTCTAGAAGAGGAAAAGCTAAACTATGAAGATAGCAGGAAAGGTATTCATGAAGAAGCCATTTCCTTACGGTCTGATGTAAGTTCATAGGGCTACAGACAGCACTGGTTTCTACAACACCTCAGACGATATCTCTGTCCCATTTCATTATTTCTCCGGATTGTTTTCAGCGGGATGTCGTTCCAGGGCACCACAATCGGCTTAGCACCACTGATGGCCATGTGCTCCGATTTTCAGTCTGGAGGGGTGAACATGGTAAGTTACTGCTAACAGCTAATCAGGCATTTCCTGTGCGTAGCAAATACGTGTGATAGCTGCCTCCCAGAAAACCAAGAGGGAAAACGCTTTTCCAGGCCGGTCTCCAGCATTCCCTTTCATAAAAGGCTAAAGCCAACCCCAGGTGACAATTTTCCGTGCATCAGTGAAAGGCTCTGGGTACCTCATTAATCCCGGGCACACACAGTCCTGGAGGTGAGTTGAATCTGGAGCATTTGTGCCTAGAAAACAAGACTTCACGACTTCAGTCTCGGGGGCCAGCAATCCAGCACATGGTGCCGCCACCCCTATTGTGTAAAACGTTACCGGGGCCTAATAATAAACAATATTCCTTACACCACATGTAAACGCCTGTTCGACAGCATTATGGCTCAGACAAGACAGGCCGTCGGCAGTACAGACAGGTGCTCATGGCCAGCAGGTCACTTTGCAGCAGACAGAGATGGGCCCAAGCTGCGACCTCCCGACCTGGATCCAGACTGCCCCATCATGCAGGCTCCTCTGGCTGAGAGTTTTGCTGCAGGCCCATCTTCCGCAGCAGAAAATGCCCCTCTCCGCCCGGCCCTGCTCGGCCGACGTGGCGGCGACATGCTGACGCTGCTCTCTGGTTCTGCCCCAGGATCACTCCGACAACCCCATCGGCGTCGCGGCCACCGTGGCCCATGAGATGGGCCACAACTTGGGCATGAGCCACGACTCGGCCGGCTGCTGTGCCGCCCGCGCTGACGATGGAGGCTGCATCATGGCTGCCGCCACGGGGTGAGTCGCTCTCCCGTGATCTTCTCCGAGGCAAACCAAACCCGCTGCCTCCGGAGAACCCAGGGGAATGGGGATCACTAAGAATGCAGCACAGCGCTGTGTGTTGTCGGTAACAGGTTTACAGAGACACCGCTTCGGTGGCAACTTGGGTCACGCGGTCGGAGCAGTTCGTTTAATTCCCAGTTTAAATTAAACTGCCCCTAACCCAGTGACCGACCCCAGTGAAACAAAGGGGTCAGCTAAAGTATTCCCGCAGCATGCATCCTGCAGCAGGAGGACTTTGCTGAGTTAGTTGCATGTGCTCTGTATGTGTTAGGCACTCTTATCTATAGATCAGCAGGGATCATACTCCAGGCAGTGTGGTAACCAAGGGCAAAGCGATGACCTGGGGGACCATCAAAAGGCACGGCTACAGAGCCATGTTTCTAAGCCGGTTACGTGGGGTTGTTATGGCCTGCTATGAGCTTCTTGTTAAGAAAGCTCAGTTCCACTTAATGTCAGTTCACTGCAGGCAAGTGACAGGTTAATCGGGTGAGAGCGTAGTTTTGCCCTGGAAGTGGTGGTGCAGCAAATGGATTTGGTCCACGCTCCTTTGTTTCTATTTCAGATGAGTGGTTACTAGTCTGTATTTCAAAGAAAAGGAACAGCAAGCCCTGAGGGGAAGAGGAAGGAAGAGCTAGAGTATAAACCCAGGGGGATTCCAGGGTTAATTGGTCATGGGTTCCGTGTTTCTTCAGAAACACAAAAACCCTAGCTCTGCCCTCCTCCCTTAAAACCACACGCCCTCGTATTGCTGAAACATCCACTCCTCAGGCCTCCTGAAGAGTTTCTAGAAGTTCTAGAGCTGGGCTTTGTGCTGATTAAAAAACCCCAGCCCACCCCCCACTCCACACCCCCTTCTTATTGAAACGAAACAAACCCATCATTTAACCAAGAACACTTGAAGTTGTTTAACAAAAGCCGATCTTGAAAACCCCTCATTTTTAAGTCATTGAGTTTTCACAAACAAAGAAAAATCTCGAGAGGGAAAGTGGCAGTACGTTGGCATATATGTGCACACAAATGCAACATGCACGTGTCTAACATACATGTACAAATACACACATACACCCCAGGAGGAAATTAAAAAGCCATGTAACAGAAAACCTACTTAAACCCCGTTCCAGCTGAGTAGGAGGTTGGGGCGGGGCGGGGGGGGGGGGGGCGGATAAACCGTTTTATCAGTCAGATTCACAACCAATTATTCAGTGTCAAGTGTAAGGTTCTAAGAGTTACTCTAACAGTTCGGAAGAAGCCATATTGAGTGGCTCAGGGTATATCTCCTTGGGGGCTGTGTCCGTGGAGCCTGGGTTTTAGTCCAATACTTTATATTAAGAAAACCTCTTGGATGGGGTGACAGCTATGCCTTTTCCAGACTCTCCCGTCTTGAATCCCCCACCTGGGGAAAGGAGGCATCAGAGCTGAAATCTAACCTCGTTGTCCGATGTAAGCTGGATACGAGATGGAATCTGACCCTGACCATGAACACACTGGCCAAATTCACCCTTTGTGCAGTTCTCCCTGTGTGTGCATTTGCTCTGCTGCTCGATGCCTTCGCTCTCCTCTAATGCGATGCTCTTCTGACCTGGTCCGTGTGCAGGCACCCATTCCCCAGGGTATTCAACCCGTGCAATAGGAAGGAGCTGGACAGGTACCTGCAGTCCGGTGGAGGGATATGTCTCTCCAACATGCCAGACCCCAATACTTTATACGGCGGGAAGAGGTGCGGAAACGGTTACCTGGAAGATGGGGAGGAATGTGACTGCGGAGAAGTGGAGGTAACTCTCGCTTAGATCTAATTGTTTGAGGCTGAGGCGGGAGAAGCTGATGCACGTGCGAAGCAGCCGACAGGTGCACAAACCCGTGAGAGGTGCACAGCTTTTATAGGTGCAGGAGACACGCGTAGGTAAGGCACAATTAACATGGGTGCAATGTCCATCAGATTGTAAAGCTCTTTAGGGCCGAGAAGTTGTCTAACTGTGTGTACAGCACCTAACACAATGCATCCCTAATCCTGACTGGGGCCTCTGTGGGCTACCACAATAATGGTAACATGCATTTGTAACTTGCTAGCTAAATGGGTCACGTTCCCCTCTAGTGGCTGATGCACATAGAAGATAATAGCCTACTACTGATATCAGCTAATGAAGTGACTCCTTTAGCTCAGGTGACAGACGTCTGTGCTTTTGATGCTGAAGATTTGAGGATTAATCCCTGCTGATGACCCCTTGCAGGAGTGGTTACACATTCAGCACTGCTTTGGGCAGAAGGCATGTGCAGGGAACATCCGGCATGCATGCTGGTAGCAGACGTATGGAGAGAGGATGCAGGCTGGATGCTTGTATCTTTAGGAACTGTACTAAGCTAAAGCACTTCCCACGGAACGTATTTTAAAAATCCACCTGGAACGGTTAGTCTGGTTCAAAAGAAACAGAGAAAATAAACGGGAAGAGCATTTGCATGAGTAGAAGGATGGGAGTTCGGTGTAGAAAGGCCCTTTAGCTTAGCGGATAGAGCACTGGCCTGGCTCCTATTCCTGGCTCTGCCAGTGGCCTGCTGGCTAGCCTTGTGCAAATCACAGCGCCATTCTGTGCCTCAGTTTCCCAATCTGTAAAATGGGGATAATGATAGCGAGGGTGAGATCTACCGGGGAGAAGTGCTACATAAGAGCTAGGTGTGAGTATTCCAGCTGCCATTTTAATGCAATCTGCTCCACCCACACAGCTCTAAAATACGGTTAAACGAGGCGGGTAGACTGGACACACCACAACATTTGCTTTGAGTTCTAGATTTCAGATAGTCCAGGGGCCTCTGGTTTGACCTAATGCAAAGAGGGGGAGTCATTTGCAGAATTCAAAGCCAGAGGTAGGTTTGAAGCAGCCCCGAAGTTCAGGGATCTGAAATCCGCAATCGATTTGGACCCAGATCTAAATCAGACAAAAGTGGGTAGAAGACTCACTGGCTTTTCCGAAAGCCGTACGAGCCTCATCTGCATTGCCGTTTGCCAGGCTCACTGTAATTATGTGCAGCTTCATCTCTGAACGCATCTGGTTGCCTCCTTTCTTTCATTCTCTGCTTCCCTGTGTGATCCTCTCTGTGAGTAAGCAGGAGGAGACGGAACCCTCCTGGGGCTAGCAGCCCAGAGCCACCAGTTGAAATGCACACAGCAGGCTCTAACCTTCCCTTCATTAGAGGGGGTGTCAATAGCATACTACTGCCAGGACACACACACGGCTTAGCAGCAGTGGTGCGGCTAGAAGACAAGTGCGGGGCTTTCTGGAGGGGCCAGTTGCACTGAACGTGCAGGGAGAGGAAGGAGGGCCGATACACTGTGCGCATCATCAACAAGAATGGGGTAAGCCCCACCCTGGCAACTGGCCACATGGGTGTTCCCAGCTCAGAAGATCTGCCTCATAAACACCGGCCGTCTCTTGTTCCTCTCTCCCAGGAGTGCAACGATCCCTGCTGCAACGCCATCGATTGCTCCCTGAAGCCTGGCGCCGAGTGTGCTCATGGAGCCTGCTGTCAGCAGTGCAAGGTGGGACCCGTTGCATCTTCCCTGTACTAGCAAAGGAGAGAGAGGTTGGTCAGGCGGCTGTTAGCACAGGGGAGTGGCTGAGGGGAAACTGACGGAGAGAGGAGCATGTGCCCCCAAATTTGCGGCTCCTCCCTCCAATGATTTGAAAAGATGCATGGAACACGGTCCTGGGCACTGTTTGGATTCCCCGCCTCAGGCAGGCGTATCTTGCTTGTTTCTTTGCCTCTCTGCTATTATTTATCTCTATAAAATATTTTGGGAAACCGCTCGTATAGAACATGCACGTTTAAATACAGTTGCATTCTCCAATGCAAGTATCTCCCCCTCTGTGCAAAGGCAACAGATGCCATGGTAATAGGCACATACAGACCCCTACAGATGATAGATCCCTGCTGTTAGCTCACGGAGGCCCCATAGTACTGGCCCGGCTCCAGGGAGACATTTTCAAAATTTTGGACCTGCAGTCGACAGTGGGGCAAATGGTAGAATGTAGAGATCTAACGACCCGATCACGTTCACCACTCAGGGTGTGAGACCTCTGCATTCGTAGCCACTTTGCTCGCTGCCTGCCACGGACTTCAGGCACAAAGGTGGAGGCTGTCTTTGAGGCTGTGGCCTTATATGTATTGCTTTGGGAAATGCTGTGGAGGAGGAAGAAAATACCCCTCTGTCCCGAATCCCGATGTCCTAAGCTTGTAAGCAGTATAGGCCAAGATCTTCAAAAGTGACTCATGTTTTTGGGTGCCCAACTTCAGACCCATTTGAAGGGGCCAGATTTTCAGAGAATGGGTACTCAGCACTTTCTGCAAAAGCACAGCTCTTCAGGTACCTAAAGTTGGGTCCCCAACCATGGAGGCAGCTGAAGTTTCTAGTAGTTTTTGCAAGTCTTTGTCATTTATATTAATAGGATTTCAGTACATAATGCAGGTTAATTCGTTGCTCCATTGGAGTGTTGCGTGAAGCGTATGCTGTCCTTGTGCGTAGTCGCGGTGGGTCATTGTCCCCGTCATTTCAAACACGTGGCCAGTTGGATTCAGTTCCTGTCACTTTGTTACTGCCTGCAGCCTCTTCTGTGATCAGTGGAGTGAACTCTGCGGGCTTCTGCGATTTAAAAAACGTGGGCAGCCTAGACAGTGGAGAAGTCACTTCCATCCCCTGGGGAGACCAGCACCATCTGTTTTGGCTTACACTGGTGCCGGACTGTGATTACAAGGGGTTAAACTGCAGCAAGGGACAAGCTTCTGTTTCCAAGAAGACAACTGGCCCAGCAGGGCGTGGAGTGTAGGTTCCCTGGTGGATTATGTTACCAGTTGATTGATCGTTTTTGTGGTCTGCCCCAGAGATTGGTAGAAGAGTGAAATGGTATCCAAGGAGAAACCTGCACATGGGAACAAGGAGCGTTTTCCTTTTGGGGGTTCGACTGGATGTTATCTTTGTCTTTAGCCTTCTAGTGAACAGTTGAATTCCTCTAGCATAGCAGGTAATCGGAGAAACTCCAGCAGCAGGGTGTGTGCCGTGCATGTCTGGATCTCACTTTACATCTCCGCTTCCCTAGGAAAGTCTGGTCAAAATAGCCTGGTTGTTTTAACTCCTTCCGAGCCTGGGAGTAGAGGTCTTGAGTTCTGCAAACAGTACGCTTGCCTGGCCCAGTGGATGTAAACTCTACATCCAGATGTCACAGTGTTCGACTCAGTGGGTGTGATGAGCAGTGTGTAAATACATGTCGAGCAGAGCCCTCCGCTGGAACGATCGGACTGCCTTCCTCGCGTCAAACAGTTTTGCTGTCTTGTTAGATCTTGCGGGAACGTATTTCTGGTTTTGGAGCCCAGCGTCCCAAGTTCAAAGCCCCGCAATTTCTCTAGGCGATTAATCCTCACACAGGCTCCCTTTCTGGAAAAGGTGTGTGTGCAGTCGTCTTATAGTGACAATGTGCCCCTGTCGATCTCCACTGGGCTGCGAGACGCTGAGAACATTTCAGTGACTAGGCCTGGGTTCCCAGCCATCCGAGAGGTGAAAGAGATTCACCGCGTCATGGTATTGTACTTCGCCCTGAGATGGGAAAGGGCTTAAACAGCTTAACTTGCTTTTGAACACTTGTTCAATGAAAGTTCAACTGATAGCGGTTTGGAGCGTGGCTACGACTAAGAGCTGAGGGATGGCTAGATTAGACAGCTTGTAGATTTTTCTTACCATAGAGAAACAAAACCCTGTCGCGGCCAGGCAAGAAGTAACCGTTGATTTTTTTCCCCCCTCCATCTCTTTAGCTGATGGCTCCAGGAACTCTCTGCAGGGAGACGTCGAGACCCTGTGACCTGCCAGAGCACTGCACTGGCAAGTCTGCATTCTGCCCCGCCAACTTCTACCAAATGGACGGTACGCCGTGCGCAGGAGGGAGGGCGTATTGCTACATCGGCATGTGTCTCACGTATGAGCAGCAGTGCCTGGAGCTCTGGGGGCCTGGTAAGGAGAGCGTCTTGCAGAGAAGTAGGCTCCCCGGTGAGATGGTCTTTGCAAAATTGATCATCTGCTTTAGATTATTATTGTTCATTAGGGTAGCGCCTAGGACCCTTTAGTGAGATCTGGCCCCATTGTGCTGGGCAGGGTACAAACAAAGTGGGAGACAATCCCCACCCGGAGGAGCTTCCAATCCAAATAGACCAGACGGACAAAGGGCGGGAGGGGAAACAGGCACAAAGAGGGAATACGACGTGCCCAAGCTCACGCAGCCGGTCATTGGCCACCTCAGGAATTGGACCTAGGTCTTCTGACGTGTAGGCCGGTGCACTGTATGCTGTACCAGGCTGGCTCCCCGTAACTGTCTCCAGAAGTGGCCAGGAAGGGTTGAGGCATGTTGCAGGGGCAGCACACAGAAGCTTGTACTTCCTCTGCCGGTGTTGTATCAGATTATGACCTCATGAGCACGGAATTATGACTTGTGATCCAGGAGAAGCCAATTGGGGCTGGAGGAAGCACAAATGCAAACCCAAGAGCTTGTACAAATTATACCCACGACAGCCAGCCAGAAAGCTCCAGCTGTGCCCAGCGTTCCGCCCGTTTGCTACATCCTTAGAGGTCTGTCACCCGGCAGTGTTCTGTTCCTGAGGACTTGCCCCAGGCGGTCCACGCTCAGCTGGAAAACCTCTCCTGCACTGCTCCCCGGGAGGAAGCAGTAATAGGTTCTCATCCATCAACTTGTCAGGGAAAAGAATGAACAAGTGATGGGTGCTGGGTTTGAGGAAGCCGTAGCGTGACCAGACAGCAAGTGTGAAAATCGGGACGGGGGTGGGGTAATAGGCGCCATAAAACAAAGCTCCAAATATCAGGACTGTCCCTATAAAATCGGGATATCTGGTCACCCTAGGAAGCTGCCACCTTCCCCAAGAGTCAGTCACATGAGTCTCTTCCATACAGGAGCGAGGGCCGCACCTGACCTGTGCTTTGAGAAGGTTAACGCTGCCGGCGACACCTATGGGAACTGTGGGAAGGATGTCTACGGCACATACAGGAAGTGTGAGACAAGGTAGAAGGCAGAATGGATGCTGATAACTGCTAGTAGGAAAGTGATGTTCCCTCCCCTGCTAAGATAAGGACCACCAGATTAAAGCCAGCTACCCTCTGTTCGTATTAATGCTCTCTCCCTGCAGTCAGACCGCCCTTTTCCTGATTAGAACTGTGCGGTTCTTTATGATAGTAGCATTGATATTTATTTGGGCTGCTCAAAATTTTTCCAAGTTTAAAGATTTCACCAAAACCCCCCTGAATTTTGAAGAAAAAAAGGATGAGATTTCCACCCAACAGTAAACATGGAAGGAAATTTTTGAAAAAGTTTTGCCAAGTGTTGTTCCCTGTTATTCGGCCAAGACCAATATTTCTAACATCTAAAGGCGCGTTCATGTCTATCTCCATGGCCATCCACTCAGACTGACCAGTCTTAACACCTGGTGGGGCGAAGGGCCCTGCAGTCCTGTGTCCTGTTTGACTCTGTTGGGTTTGGCTTATCCCAGGTACGTAGGTGAAATGATGACAAAGCCTGGCTCCTTAGGATTGTTCCTTAAGATGGCTCTCAATGGCTCATTATTTCTGTTGCCGCTGAACCCATGAATGTTATTGTCTTGACGTAAGTTCAGAAATTGGCCAGCGCCCCCTCCTATCTGTTGGTTTTAATGTGAATTTTCTTAATTCTGTGGGAGTAAAGTGGAAACGTTAACCAGAAGGCACAATGCAAGCCCTTCACCCTGTCTCCACGTTTCAAACAGAGATGCGAAATGTGGGAAGATACAGTGCCAGAGCTCTGCTTCCAAGCCGCTGGAGTCCAGAGCTGTCCCGATAGACACAACCATCACGGTGGAGGGAAGGCCGATCAAGTGTCGGGGGACCCACGTGTATGGTGCTGAAGAGAGCGAAGGGGATATGCTTGACCCTGGCCTGGTGATGACGGGAACAAAGTGTGGGAACCATCATGTAGGTGCAGCCGCGTACCGCGGTGGTGTTGGCTGGGTCTGAGTGTGGCTTTGCAGCTGGAAAATGTTCTATGCTTATTAACCAGTTCTCACCTGAGGCTTCATGCCTTTCTGGGGAATTGTTACGTATGTCACGTGAGCAACTTCTTACAGCGCTGCTTCTGCGTGCTTGTTGAGAGAGAGCACTGCATCCCTCCCGCAGGCTGCCTGCCCTCGCAGTGGCTGCACAGGATGACCTCGGAGGTCCCTCCCACTCCTGTGTTTCGAATAGTTCCCTCTCTCAAGCAGCACAAGAAGGCTCCTTTTCACACTGATACCAAAAGGCCTCAGATCTTTGCCATGTGAAAGAGAAGGACAATGTTAGATCTGAGTCTTGTGCTCTCTGACAGTGCGGCCTAGAGCGACGAGCGCCAGGTTAGGGGTCAAGAACTAATACCAGCTCTCCCACAGGCCTGCTGTGTGGCTTTGGGCAAGTCAGCGGGCCTCTTAGCCTCAGTTTCTCCATCGCGTGTCTGAAGTTCCATTCACTGGGGCGAGGGTGGGGATGGACGTTTGCTTGGAGACCAGCCGAACTTCACTGCTGGCCGTGGCTTCAGTTCTGAGATGATTATTTATTATTATCTGTACTCTGGTAGCCCCCAGGAGTTCTAGCCAGCCCCCCCGGCACCAGGTGCTGTACAAACATGGAACAATGAGATGGTCCCTCCCCCAGAGAGCTGACAGGGTGTTTGGTTCCTGTTCCCACAGGTTTGCTTCGAGGGACACTGCAGGAACACATCCATCTTTGACTCTGAAGGCTGTAGGAAGAAGTGCCATGGGCGGGGAGTGAGTGTCTTTCTGTCTCGTCTCCGTTTCAGGCTGGGGTGGGGACAAGCCACTGTACATTTGTGCCTGGTATTTTGTGGAGCTATTTATACTTAAAAACACAGTTCTGGTGTCACATTTACATGAGCTTCTCTGGTCTCCTGCTTCTCAATCCCATTCGAGGGACGGGCGCTGCCCGAGCTCCCAATTTGTGCCTTTGGAAACCTACTCTAGCACATGGCCCGTGTGAGGGGCTGGAGGCTGGTGGTTGGTTTGTTGCTGCACGTGAGTTCTAGCAGAGCTGAGCAGTTGCCAATAAAGTCCCTAACTGTTCCCGAAACAGGTGTGTAACAGCAACAAGAACTGCCACTGCAACAATGGATGGGCGCCCCCGTTTTGCAACAAACCTGGAAACGGAGGCAGCCTGGACAGTGGGCCCTTGCCCCAAGAAAGTGGGTGTGACTCATTTTATCTTCCCTAGTAAAGCCATGGTGTGGGTTGGGGAAGGAAGAACCTTACACAGCGATTGACTCTGTTTTCTTGCTCTCAGGCCTGGTTCCAGTGATAGCAGGAGTCCTGGCTTCCATCTTGCTTTTGATCGGAATAGCCATTGCGTTTTGCTGCTATAAATGGAGGGACAGACTCCGGCCTCTAAAAGAGACCATCATCCCTTCAAAGAGGAGCCAACAGTTTGGGTGAATGTTCAGAATTATTCTTTGCCTCCCTCGGTCCCAAACCTTTCCAGTGTCCGAGAGAAGAGAAATCACAAATAACTCCTGTGTCTAATTATCCGTCTCCCTGTGAAGCACCGAAGAAGGTTCACGCCAGGCAGATCACGCCATGGACTGAACTTTCAGACACTTCCTTTCGGAGAATAGGCGCGTTGGAATGTTCCCATAGGCCATTCTGGTGGCCAGGCAGCCACTAATGAATGACACAGATGTTTGTGGATGTCAGGGCAGCAGTTTGTGTGGTAAAGTTTAGTCACTAGAGGGTAGGGTGACCAGATGTCCCGATTTTATAGGGACAGTCCCGATATTCGGGGCTTTTTCTTATATAGTCGCTTATTACCTGCCCCATTTTTTTACATTTGCTATGTGGTCAACCTACTAGAGGGTAACATGGTTAGACATGCTGGTTGGGCTGGTCGATGTTGTTTTCAAATTTTGATGAAACTTCTTGTTGGAATTTAGGCAAAGGAAAAAAAGAGGAAATGCATTAACCGTTCTTCTCTTTTCTCTCCCTGATTGCCAGCAGTGCCTCTGCTCCAGATCGGTACGGCGTGAACGGCCATGCAAATCCAGCCTTCAAGCTGAAAACCCCACAGGAACACAGAAAGGTAGAGACAAAGACGCCGGAAACCTACTCAGAGGCAAGGTTCAGCCATCGTGCTAAACCGAGTCTGCCTCTGCCCCCACGTCATTCTGGGCTGTATTAGTAGGAGTGCTGTAAGCAAGACACAAGGAGTAATTCTTCCGCTCTACACTGTGCTGATAAGGCCTCTGCTGGAGTGTTGTGTCTAGTTCTGGGCGCCACATTTCAGGCAAGCGCCAGCTCGCCCCGCTGCAGGGGGAAGCCCTGAGCCTCCGCGCCCCCCTCCCCCCCTCCGGGCGGCTGAGTGGCCCGTGATTGATTTTTTTCTGTGGGTCAATGGCCCGTGACAGAAAAAAGGTTCCCCACCCCAGAGTCTGCGCCCCCAGCCAGAGCCCTCACACTCCCTACATCCCTGCCCCAGCCCAGAGCCCCCTCCCATTCTCCTAACCCCTCAGTCCCAGCCTGGAGCTCCCTCCTGCACCCTGAACCCCTCATTTCTGGCCCCACCCTGGAACCTGCACCCCTAGCCCAGAGCCCGTACCTCCTCTCACAACCCATCCCTCAGTCCAGAGCCCCCTCCCATACTCCAAACCCCTTGGCTCCACCCCCCCCCAGCCTGGAACCTCCTCCTGCACCCCAAACTCCTCATCCCTGGCCCACCCCAGAGCCCGCACCCCCAGCCAGGGGCCTCACCGCCTCTCACACCCCAGCCCCCTGAGCTAGCCCGGTGAAAATGAGCGAGTGAGTGAGGGTGGGGAGAAGAACGAGCGACGGGGGGAGGGAAATGGAGTGAGCAGGGGCGGGGCCTTGGAGAAGGGGTGGGGTGTGTGGGCGGAGCCTCAGAGGAGGGGCGGGGCAAGGGTGTTCGGTTTTGTGTGAGTAAAAAGTTGGTAAACCCTAGATTCATTCCTTTTTGGCTCCTTTGAAAATCACCCCCAAATTGTTTTCCACGTTATTCAGTGCACCCGTTGCTGATACTTGTAAACTTCCTGGCGTAGACTGTGTTACAGGCAAAACGATCCAAAATAATCACCATTTGCTAGATATACATGGCTGAAGACAGAATCACTTGGTCAGTTTACGACTCTGTAGTTAGCACTTTTTGCGGTATTGCTGGAAGGCCTCATGGAAGAAACAGAGAGGAGTGACGAATATAGAAGGCAGCGGGTCTGATGTGGAACTAATGCCTGGTGTTTGTGTGACTTGTATGCAGGCTGCCTGCCCCCCAGAAATCCCATCGAAACCTGCTGGGCTTCACCCCAAACCAGCCCCAGATCTCAAAACTAATATACAGCAACCACCTGCTTTCCCAGCTGGCCACAGCAACGACCTCAGGAGATCCCCTGGTCCGGTATATCGGCTAGATGGGATTCCGAAGGACACTGCAAGACGAATTCCTCCAACCAGGCCAGCACCCCCTGCTCCAAAACTCATAGTCCCACAGGTAAAGGAGTCACAGTGCAATTTGCCATGTATCTGTTTGTCCTTCCCTGTGATTGGAACATGCCACCTGTTCTGAGCGAACGTGCTGGAGTCTAGCTGCTCATGGCAATGTTAGAGGTATGATGGTTGCTAGCCCCAAGCATGGGGCAGAGACCAGTGGCTAACCTTCCTTAATGCCGCTCGAGGGATGCATTTCCCCCACTGGTGCTCTCTCTCATGTGGGCCTCTCCTGAGCACAGATCGAGGGCTGTGTTGAACTGTGCATAGGAGTTTGTGGTATGGACCCACCAGGGACTCCATTCTTTTGTGCTTTCATTCCGGTTTCATTCACATCTCTTGAGATGAGATGCAGGTGAATGAATTCCATTGTGTTACCTCTTCCTGCAGGACAGTTCTATCTGTTCCTGGTGGAGAGGTTGGCATATGTGCTCCTGCTGCCTCATACTGCAGCTGATAATGTTCCCGTGCTGGGTGCTCTTTTTCAGTGGTTATTCTTCATTCGGCTCGGTCAGTTCTCCTGCTGCCTCTGCTGCTAGTCTCGCTGAGGGCCAAGGAGACTGTTAGCCAGTATCAGGCAATAGCATTTCCTTCAGCAGGGGCACCAACTCTTTGTGTAACTGAGGTCACACTGGGTATGTTTACGCAGCAACTAGACACCCACAGCTGGTCCGTGCCTGAGCTCTGAGACCCTCCCACCGCTCTGGGTCCCAGAGCCCGGGCTCCATCCCAACCAAGCTCGGAAGTCTACACAGCAGCCCCAGAGCCCCATGAGTCCAAATCGTCCGGCATGGGCCAGCTGCTGGTTTGTCTTTGCTGTGTAAACGTACCTGCTGACAATGTGCCAGGAGCCTACGGGCCACCCCCATTTTGTATTAAAGAAGCAGATTGCCGTCGCTCTTGACTTTTATAGAGTTATCGCCGATGGAGACGACGACCCCCAGCATGCAATTAGCAATCCATGATAGGCCCCGTTGTGCAATAGTCCATCTCGATCCTGTCACCTCCAAGAGCATTCCCTGGAGGGGCACCCTCAGGCTGCAATGTGGCACCGGGTGGCTGCAGGTTGGCCACACTTGGATTATACATTAGGTTGTTCCGTGTCTATTGGGCCTCATGCAGCGTGTAATTGATTTGCTAAATTTCCTTCGCTCAAGTCAGCATAGAACCCTCTTTGAACCACCCACAATTCCTTGAAAGCCCTTTTACTAGCTTCGGGCCAGAACCAGAGGAAAGCCTTCCAAAGATGTATGCCAGCAGAGAGCTGCATCACAGGAGGCAGCAGGAATTTGGCTTCTGATAGCGTCTCCAAAGGATGTAGAGGAGAAATAAGAACAAAACACCTAATAACACAGGATTTCAGTGAATGGGATTTGTTTCTAGCTCCATTGTTCCTATGGACAATTCTGCAGTTAGGCTATTCACAGGAAAAAATACAAACAAAAGCAGGAAGCAGCCTCTGATCAATAATGAGAAAATATCCCTTGTGGCTGTTTGTTGACAAGTTTCCTCCAGACACATGTTTCTTCTCTGTGACAACCAGATATGCGATGCAGCTGAGGTCGTATCAGTCAGCCCTACAGCAGAGGAACACTTCTGCTGAGGTTTCAAGAAGGAAGGTCCCCTATCATTTGATTGGATGAGGGCCACAGAGATTAGAAGATCTATGGGCAATGATTAGTTTCACTGCATTTCCCCAAGTCAGTGTCTTCCCTAAGGATCCACAGCATGTGAGCACTCAGGACTCTCTGGACACAGGTGTTGATAGACTGCGTTGAAGGAGTTAGAAATTCCCCCTTGAACACAAGAGCAGGACTCGTGAGTTAATGGTGATAAATATCCAAGCATTAGCTGACGTGACCCATCGAGTGTTGCATCTGTAGGAGTTCAGATGAACATGGGGGATTTTGAGGTGCCCTCCAAAGTATAACGGCAGACTTCATTACATCAGCACAATGGCTAAGCATGGAATCTAAGCAGTGCCATGCGAGTAGGTCCTCTGTGGATGACTGCTCCCAAGAGTCGTTTGCTTTGCACTGAATGTGGTTATGAGAACAGAAAATGTAATGCTGGGAGGATCCCATGGGCAGCTGTTTGTTGCAGGACAAGAGTCATTATTCTGTTTGTTTGCATTAAAAAAATTAGTTGCAATCAGATGCAGGTGTGTGTGTATTTGCATGTGTATTTTATATAATATATGTGTGCGTGTGCATGCATGTGTGTGTGTTGTGTGTGTGCAGCATGGGGTACTTGCAGGTTTAAACTAGTATAAATGGTGGATTCTCTGTCAGTTGAAGTCTTTAAACCATGATTCGAGGACGTCAGTAACTCAGCCAGAGGTTCGGAGTCTATTTACAGGAGTGGGTGAGTGAGGTGCTGTGTGGCCTGCAATTTGCAGGAGGTCAGACTAGATGGTCATGATGGTCCCTTCTGACCTTCAAGTCTATGGGTCTAAGTACTGGGCTGAGACTTTCCAATCCAAATCAGAGCTCAGGGAATCCTGCGAATTAGAAGCTCCGGAGGCAGGAGTGCTCTAGTCCTGGGCAGAACAGGCAGAAAACATGGGCAGCTGATTTAGAGGGGGGACAGCCATTCTCTCCCCAGGTCCATTCAGTCCTCTGCCTCTATGCTGAGACCACCAGCAGGGGAAGGCGTGTTGTGAGGTGGACCACTGTCCAATAGGGATTGGACTGAGCTGAGCCTACCCGCCCATTTCACGGTGGTCACCAAAGAGCCATCTGATTGTACCAACGGTCAGACGCCACCTGGACCAGATCCAAGCCTGTGACCTAGAGATGGACAGCTCCGTCTCCCATTGCCCATCCCTTGAGCTAACTAGTCCCCCTCCATTGTGATCCAAGCCAGATCTGAGTACAGGCCTCCAGAGGTGACAGGTTAGTGCTGTCATTGGCCTTCGCCCCCCACGTGGAGTTGTTTCACTTTCAGAGCAATGCTTGATATTCTCCTTGGGGTCTACAGCAGACACCTCTAAGACGTGGACCGTTTGCCAGTTATACGTTATGGCTAACGAGGCACCAGGCGGGTATCGGATTCGGAAGCCCCCTTAAGCATCTTTCATTAACAGCTCTGGCAATCAATACGAGCCAGGGAATGGAGCAGACGCTCAGGACCTTTTAGCTAATGACTTCTCGAGCTTTGTAATGAAGAGGGAGAAAAACTGGGCGCAGGGCAGGGTGGGCAAAACCACCTTCCGTGCGTTTTGCAGAGCTCCGAATCTGCAGCGGGCAATTGCTTGCTCTTGAGAGGGCCAGGTGTGCCAAAGGCCAGTGTCAGGGCCGGAAGTGGGCTTCCGCCGATGCACTACATGGGATTCTAGGCTCTCAGTAACTGCAGTCATCCATGAAAACTGCAAGGAAAGGGTTAAGGCACGTGCAATTGGCTGCAAACCTTTCTTATGTCCTGAGGTTGGGGACCCCATAAGCTTGGCCACAGAGGTGCCCTTCCTGAATGTGAATTCAAAGCTCTTTGCTTCTTCCTTAGGATACTGCTAGACCCCGCCCACCACAGAAACCTTTGCCGGCTAACCCGGTCCCTACTGGACACAGGACTGTGCCAAGGATTAACACCACAACGCTACCGCCACCTACTGCTGGAAGGAGCCCAGGACGACACCCACCACCGGCAGAGGTAGGGCTTGCTACAAAATGCCACAGAGGAGAGCAGCATGCTCTCCCCACCACGAAGCATGGCTGTTCGGGAGATATAAAATCACCTTGCTATTAAAATATAAAATCCACTAGTGCAGTGCGGTTAAAGGAAACAAGAAGGTTCCATCACCAAAATATTTTCCTTCACTGGTTTATTGTGGCTGGGCTGCACGCACCTGTTTGTTGTTGTAGGGTTGATGGCACAGTAAGTGTGTACAAAACAATGAAGGCTATATAAAAAGTAAAAAGTGGGGACTCCTATTTACCCTTTTTCATAAATTCAGAACAAGGGGGCCATCCAATGAAACTGAAAGGCAACCAATTTGGACCTGATCAGAGTAAACATGCTTTAACACAACACATTGCCTGTGGAACTCATTGCCACAGGATTCCTAAAGAATTAGACATTTATATGACTACTGAAAACGCCCACCGTTAGATTGGACAAAAATAAATTACCAGGGATATAAACTTTCCTGCTTCAGGGAAAATTCCAATCTTGTCACTCTTTAAATTAGGGTTTCGTTGATAAATGATTAACAGGTGTTTTAACAAATGGTTTATCAATTTTTATAGATTGTTTGAGATCATGGCTTATAACCAGCTACACCACTGTCCAGTGACTAGCTTATAACCATCTGTAACACACATTATTCATGAATGTAAACTGCAAGGAGAGGTTTAGATCCTGTGCAGTTGGCTGCAAACATTTCTTATGCCCTGAGGTCGGGGACCCTATAGGCTTGGCCATATAGCTGCCTTTTCTGAATGTGAATTCAAAGTTCTTTGTCCCTTGCTTAGAATACATTACTCATCTATGCAATGTGCTTATAGCGTCTATTAATCATTGACTCACCCTTATGAATGGAACCTTAATATAAAGCCTGAGCCCAGCCTCTAACTGCCTGGGCTTAGGAAGAAACTTTCCCTATGGGTGGGTTACTCTAGACGTGCCCGTTATGGGGATTCTTGCGCCTTCCTGCGAAGAGTCTGGTATGGGCCACTGCCAGCAGCGAGATGCGGGTCTGAACTGGCATTATGTTGCCAGGGTTCCTGTATGTTGCTTCTATCGGTCCGCTGGACCTCGCCTGCCCCTCTGGGGCGTGACCTGAATGAGAACAAGTGGGAAGCTTTTTCTTTTTCACAAATACTTATTTCAGTGTCTTTTTTTCCTTGTAACTCCCCACAGCAGAATTCAACAGTGACGCTAGCCGGAGGAGTGAACGCCTTGAAAAAGTGATGGCCAGGCACTCCGTGCCGCAGGGCTGGGCTCATCCAGCCAAATAGGGATTCTTTCCATATCGACTTGAGACCTCACAAGGAACTGGCTGTCTGTGTCACCAGGAAGCAGATACACAGGTCACGTACAGTGCTTGATCTCCTCTCCCCCGGCCCCATGTTTTCCCACCTGGCTCACTGGGCCACATCTGGCCCTGCACAAATGGATGTCGCTGCCAGTCCTGGTGTAGGCAGGTACAGCGCCTAGTGACACCAATGGGATTTGCATCAGTATACGCCAGGGCTGAATTTGGCCCACTGTGCCTTTGGCTTCCTGCAGTACAGGAGTTACTTGTTTAAAACGGCAGTGAACTATTATTGTGCAATGTATAATGCAGAAGTGGGGGCTGGGGAGAGAGCGTGCTCCATATTTGAACAAATATGACCTCACCCACCTTGTCTCTCTGATATTTTGGGGCTGACATGGCTACACCTGCACTCTATATTTCATCAGTAATTTAGTGCCCAGTGATCTGAATTTGTCAGCTGCTGGACTTGACAGTCTACGTCCCTCGGTCTGTCAGAGCAGCCACAGCTGTGTGTGTGTCACTGCTACATCGCTAGCAAGGTCGTCAGTCCATTCTGTTTCCCTGGGCACTGACTGACTGGCCAGCAGTGGGGACGGAAACAGTGGGAAATATGCCACGCTGGTGGTGATTTTGGGCTAGAGCCTCCTCCCAACCAGACCATCCCTAGCAAGACCCTTTCCATCACCGCCAGTCGGTTGTGTTGCATTCACTGCTTGATTCCTCTGTCTTGTCTTGTTGCTGTAAGTGTAAGATCTAGTGGCATTTCCAGCTTGTTTTGTGTGTCCTCCTCAGTGTCGTTTGGACTTAGACTAGGTACTACAGAAAAACTCTCTAAAGAAAATACAGGGTGAACAGTCAAATGGAGTTAAAATGAAGTCCGGCTGGTGGAACCTTCCTGCCCTAATGTGGTACCACAGCGAACCAGACCCGTACACTTTCTGTATATAGCCCATCAGCCTCCATTCTGGGTTGAGCAATGCAGAGCAACACTGGGTACCCAGTCACCAGAATAACAAGAAATGTAACTTTAAAGTTACATTTGGGAGACCAATGGAAGACTTTTCTGACACATGGTGCTTTTGTTGGACAGCTGATTGAATCTAAAGTCTCCTCTAAATGGACCTGGTGGAGCCAGCTGTCCGTGTGCACTTTAAACTGAAGGTCCTAATCCTAGGGCCTTAACAGTGTGAATCTGTGGGTTGTGTTTTTTTAAACTGATCTGGGTTTCCGCACATTTTATCTCAGAATTTTCGATTGGGGACATTTTGTTCCCCCAGCAATTTTTCTGTTTTCCGTGAAATTACTTCCTGTGTGAACATCAGCAGTTCCGGCGCTAGAGACACCAAAGCTATGTCAGATCTGACTTATTATGAATAGAGGTCTTCGAGCCAAATAGTCCAGGCTGCACCGTGTAGGAAACCCTGCGATTTGCTGCAAAAACCTGTTCTGGGTTGTGATTCCATTATTGCTACCTGACCATGAAGAAATACCTCCAAACATTCACAGTAGGTTTGGCTGGCGTCGAAAGATGAACCGAGCCATTTTTGCAACATTAGCACTTCTTCCCCTGCAAGGTTCTATAAATAGACGGGCATTTTGTTACCATCCAGCTGTCTACTCACTGCAAGGGTTAGTTTGGACCCTCTGCCGAGATTTTTCATACTCCTTAAAAACCAACCAAAAATGCCCCCAGACGGGGCTGTAAGTGAATGAGATTGTGACTCGCGCTAACCTTGAAATGCTTTTCTCCACACCTGGTCCTAATGACTGTCCACTGGCATCAGTGCTTCAATGCAAAGCAGTCATTTGCGGTTTGACAAAATCCAAGTATTTTTGTAGGCCCTTCTTTACTTGGATCGTTTCCTTGCAAAAGACCCTGAAAGAAGGGTGATAAGAAGAGAATCCCACCAGCAGCCAGATATTTCTCAGAGTGGGTTTTATCTTCCAGCGATTGTAACGGCCACCTTAGCTGGCTTTTCACCACGCCGTTTATGGTTATGAATCATGTTTATTACGGCAGTGCCAAGGCACCAACCCAGAATGGGCCCCCATTGTGCGAGGAATAGTAGACAGTCCCTGCCCCAAGGAGCTTACAGACTAGATGGACACAGGGTGGGAGGAAAGGACACCTCATGCATTTAGGCCTCAATCCCTATCAGCACAAGGTGCACATTTTGAACATAGCTCGACATCTTATTAAAACCACACACACTTATTAACTCCTGCAGACAGCAACACCTCAGCTACAACCTCTGGTTCTGAGCCGGTGCCCACCGAAATCCTTAGGAGACTTTCCACTGACTTCAATGGGTGTGGGATAGAGCCAGGGACCCCAAAGCTCAGAAAACAACCGGACATGCCCTGAACCCTGAAGGGAACCCTGCAGTTCTGGGCTATTGTAAAGCCTCCAAAAGGGAACGCTCAGTAAATCACTTTCCATTTCCACGTGTGTGAGCTGAGTGAATGAAGGTGGGGGAGAAAATAAAATGTGATTTTTAAAAAAAAATATATTCTTTGGGAGAACATATACCAAATACGTGTCACTTTCTCCTAGGTCCATGTATTGTTTACAATAATGCTCTGTGCACCTATGCAAATACTTGAATAATGCCATTCATTGTGCCTTTTGCCTGGTTTCTATTTAATAAATTTGTTGTCAATTGTCATTGAAATGCTGCACAGGCGTGTTGCTGACTGAGTCAACGCCAGACAGCGATAACTCAGCCGGGTGCCTGATACTCTTACATAGGGAAGTGCCATGTTCAATAGTGATGCGATTTCAGGAACAAAGCCTTTTCTAAATGTTTAGGTAAACTCAGGCACTGCAAAGACTGCAGGCGGTTGCAGACCTGAAGAAGACTCGATGTAGCACGAAAGCTTGTCTCGCTCTTTCTCCAACAGACGTTAGTCCAATAAAAGATACTCCCTCACCTGCCTTGTCTCGCCAAAATTCAACCCACGAAGCAAAGCCCTGGCTATGAACTGAAACCAGAATTACATAGAGAGCAGCAAGGACAATTTTCCTTTAACAGGAGAGGGAGCTGCTGCTCTAATCTCTTTTCCACGGCTCTATTTCTTGCTCTGGTGGGGATGCCGGCAGCATACTGACATGTGGCATAGCTATGCAGTCGCAACGAAGATCCACGCAAAAAGATTTCAGCTCCGCCCCCAAGCGTTTGTATAAAACTCCTTTATTCTCCCTCGAAGTACACAGGTTATTGAAATGTCACTGAACGTGGGGGTTGCCTCCAGTTAAACATCAAAGCTAGTCCCAGAGTTACTGGGAAGAGGCAGAATTAATGTATGCATAAAGCATGTTCATTAGGAACGAAGATCCCAAGATCTTGCAGGCAGGGCCAGACGAGGGTGACCAGACAGCAAGTGTAAAAAATCGGGACGGGGTGGGAGGTAATAGGAGCCTATATAAGAAAAAGCCTCAAATATCGGGACTGTCCCTATAAAATCGGGACATCTGGTCACCCTAGGCCAGATGGTTCCTTGTGCGGAGGGCCCCAAAGGACATAATGTGAGCTCGCAGCTCCACGGCAGAGTCTGGGGGACATTGGCTTTCACAGTCCACAGCTGTGACTTCCATCGCAGCATGTTGCTCCTGTCTCCTGCCCCAGGACGCTGCCACCCCACTTATTCAGCTGGCCACAAGGGATGGGTGTTGAGCGTAGTGCTGACGTGCTGAGCTCATTAGCTGAACCTTCCGCTCATAAAATAACGCTGGGGGTTTTCATTGGAAAAAGCAGACTCTATCAATTAAATCTTCCCACATCTCCAATCCTGAAAAAACCAGACACCGGAGGGCTCCTAGCTCCATTTAAAGTCAGTGGAGCTGTGGCAATTTACCCCAGCTGCCGATCTTCCCCTTTAACTCAGCGCGCGATGCCAGTACGTAGAGAGTCTACCTGTGCGCTGGGACCAGCCGGGTTCTTAACCCCGATCCAGAGAGAGCCGAGATGTTTTTCAGGGATCCACATGAGATTTCGGGAGCCTGACATGAGCGATGCTCGGCTGTAGGGGGAACTAGCTCACAATCGTCTAAAGACTCTGTTTACTCAGCCCACAGTGGTTGCTACCAGCAACCGAGCCATGACTCAGGCTTAACTAAAGCTCCCAGGGGTGGGGTCAAAAGGTGGTGGAGGGCTCTGAGTTTCGGGGGGCTGTGGCTGAGAGACACTGTGAGGAGCTGTGCAGCGAAGAGTAAAAATCCAGGGGAAAGGTGAGCAGGGCACCGTGCAAACCCCAGACAGCGAGACTGCAAAGAGGAGGTGAGGAAAGAAAATTTTTAATAAAAAAATAAATCTCTACAGCCACAGATCGGTTACCCACTTACGCCAGCCTAGCTTCTAATGCGCAGCCCACACGTCCCTTGGGGACAAAAAGCATATGGGGTTAAACGAGGGGAAGAAAAGACTTAGACACTAGCTTTGCAAATCCCCCAGTGGGCTCCCCAAACCTCAGCTTCGAAAACATTTGGTCACTAATCTCATTTGCCAAAAAAAGCCTTTAGCATTTGCACCCAATTGGTCTTCCAGGCTAAAGAAGCACTTTCACTGCCCAAGGACAGGCACTGAGTCTTGAGGAAGCCAGTGGCAGTCAGTGATGCACCGCGCGCCAACGCCGATGTTACCCAGCGGTAGCTCTGCTGAGCTCGGTCCCGATTTACACCGGCTCATGCAAGGGCAGAATCAGGCCCAGTAACTTTGCAGAAGAAGCTCAGCATCAATTAGAGCTAATGTGAAAAACACTCATGTGAAAGCTAATTAACATTGTGCTGCAGGAAACTACGCCCCCCGCAGCGAACAAAAACAAAAGTGAATTCTATACTATACATATATACGTACACACACTTTGCCAGAGCCGTTTTTTTAAAAAAAAATACGCTACGGTGCAGATTGTGCCATTATTACTCAAGCTGAGTGGTCCCTTCCTGCAGAGGAAGTCCCATTGCCAAGTTACTACTCACCATAAACTGGCAGACTCTGGCCCGCTAGCTTTAAGTGGCATCGTTCACCTTTCTAGTGAACGCAGATAACACACAACACAATCCTGGCATGGTCACAGCCACAGTGTGACCCAGCACAAAGCAACGTCCTAGTACAGCAACAGGGCAATGCAGAGATGGGGCTGAACCAAAACTTCCCAGCCAACCCCTCAGAAATCTGCGGGTACTGCCAAGCTGAGTGGATTGAAATCTTGGCATTTTTGTTAAGAGCTCCTCGCTGTAAAAGACTGAATCAAGCCCCCCAGGTCTGAAACTCTCTGAACTACCCAGCTGAAGTCTGGGGCTATCCAATGTGAAATCATTAGCTCAAGCTGCATTCTCTCATGTGGTTTGCCTGCTGAGCCATTCAGAGCAACCTGGTGTCCAGAGGAAACGGAAGCAGAGCTCATTCAGGGCCCGGGGTGTACATTCTACAGCTTTTCATCTACTGGCAATATTGAGCGCTCCCTAGTGTGATTGCTACATTTGCACTCGCTCTTACCTCATTGTCACCAGCTGGCTCACCCTATAAGGGAGTCAGTGCCCCCTCCAGCTGCTCCTAACTGGCTGGGGACCAGGTGGCTTGGATTCACGATTGGGCCCAGCTGAGAGCAAGAGGGTTTGCACAAAAGGCAGCACGTGCTCAGTTGGAGGGAGGCTGGCCCTAAGAGGAGAGGGCTGGAGGGGTGAAATGAAGGTGGGCTTCAGAGGATGTCCACCCATAGGGGGCTGGACTTGGGGGTTGAGTGGAGCTGAGGCCCTAGAACAGGGGATGGGAGGCCAGGGACGAAGCCCTGAGCGTTAATGGCTTGGTAGGAATGGGCGCCTAAGGAGAAGGCCGGGGGAGGCAGTGCTCTGATGGAGAATGGGCAAGAACTCTGCAGCGCCGGGGAGGGGAGCGAAGCGGGTGGAGGCGTGAGCTCAGGAAGGGGCTGTGGAAAAAGCTAGAAATAGGCCGAGGCAGGAAGTGGTCTGGGGAGGCGGCAGGCGGTGTGTGGATGGAGTCTGGCTGCTTTCTCTGGGGTCCTTTAGCTGGGGGTGCATGATGAGAGCCGGTTATACCACATCATCCAGCAATTTGGGGACTGGGGGGGCGTGGAGGTCCAGCAGCGAGTCCACTCTTCTACATTCATGCACTCAGATAGACTAGATCCTCCTGCAGTCAGGCCGTGGTGGCAGCTTTCACCACCTTAGCACTGGCAGGGTATATTCTGCAGCGGGAGGGGTGGGAGCTGCAAAATTCAGCTTCAAACTTCCTCGGCGTTCAGGGTGTTGGGACCTGAGGTTTCACTTTGTCTCAGCTATGTTCAGATCTGACCTGAACTTCCTCTTTAAGGATGATCTAGTTGGGGTTGGTCCTGCTTTGAGCAGGGGGTTGGACTAGATGCCCTCCTGAGGTCCCTTCCAACCCTGAGATTCTATGATTCTATGTTTTGGTTCAAGCCCCTCTCGAATTCTGCAGTAGATCCTCCCGGGGAACGCCCCATGCTACGCTGCTGTGATTAAAATCATCAGAGGTCATAAAGTCATCTTGCATAATTACCCTGATGCTTTACTAGGTACAACAAAAACAAATGATCCCTTACTTGCCTGTCTAAATATTTACTTGCCCAGGATGAGGGTGTGTCCTGGCTTTAAAAAGTGGGGGTTGGTGGGTCAGAGGAGGGTGTTTTCTAGGAGCGGACCTTTTACTATGGAACTTGCTCTAACAAGCCAATGACATGCTGAAAACCCATCTTCCCCTCTCGCCCCTCCTCCCCCCCCCCCCCCCAGGCTTTCGGGGATTGGACGCATTAAGGGGTTGTCAGATGTCAGGACTTGCTGTTGCTATGTGTCTGGGTAAGCTGCCCAGGGGGTTTGCAAGGGCAGAATATACATTGTGGGGGGTCTTCCCGTTCTGTTTGCTGTTGCTATGTATTTTAAGTTTTGTAGGAGTACCTAGCGCCCTTGGGATAGGGGCTGTAAAGAAATCAAACCCCACAAATCAGTCAGTCAGTGGAGGTCAGTGTGAAGTAAGCACAACATCAGTCAGGGTTCTGCTTAGGAAGAAGGGTGCAGTTCGTACACTAGAAACTGACAATGTTGAGAGACCAGCCATCAGAAAGGATCCCAGAGTAGAATTTTGTCATATTTCAAGGGAGTTGCCACTTTCAGCAGCTATTCATGTTGATGTCTTATGGGTGAACACAAAATATACCCCTTGCTCCTGTTACGACATCAGGCCTGCTCCAAAGCCCCCTGGAAGATTGCATTTGACTCTAGTAGCATCGGGTCAGCCCCATGATTAGTTTTACTTTCTGTGCTTTTGCTTTAAAATTGCTTAGTAACATTTTAG
This sequence comes from Macrochelys suwanniensis, assembly GCA_033296515.1. Taxonomy (NCBI): domain Eukaryota; kingdom Metazoa; phylum Chordata; order Testudines; family Chelydridae; genus Macrochelys; species Macrochelys suwanniensis. Next base: position 105,116,881 of record CM065782.1, on the reverse strand, counting down.
CCTGTTCAGAGCAGCATCCTCTGCCCGTGAACATTTATATCACTGCTTTAGGTGTAGATCATGAATACTTTGGGTTTATCATCGGCAATCATGCCAGAATTGTCCACTTCTATCAGAATGTTCTTGTCGTCCTTGATTGTCGATGCCTGGTCGCTGTTCTGAAGCACTTGCGGCAGGTTCCCCAAATTTATGTCCATGTCTTTGAAGGCATGGAGTAAAAACACCCCCAAAATAATGGTGAGGAAGCCACAAACCGTCCCAATAATGTCCACCACCGACATGGCGACCCACTCCTTAAAGAGGATGATAGACGTGGTGATGACTATGGTGGTGAATAACACGTAGTAGATGGGAAATACCAAGGAGGTGTTGAAAATGTCTAGCGCTTTGTTGAGGTAGTTGATCTGAGTGGTGATGGAAGCCACCAAAGTGAGGATGAGGATCCAGGGCAGCGGATTCTGCAGGACAGGCTGGTCAGCAAAGAAGCCCTTGATGGCAATCCCCAGTCCTTTGACGGACGACACCGAGAAGGCACCAATCACGGAGCAGATGGTGAGGTAGATGAGAATGTTGCGTTGCCCGTAGCGGGGGGCGAGGAAGAAGATCAGAATCAGGCAGGCTACTAGGAGGATGGCAGCGTAAGCGAGGAAACCTTTGAGAGGCAAGAAGTGACAACATGAAATCCACGGGCATGCACTGTCAGGCAATAACGACAGCACGCGTTACTCGGGCTACGCCAGAGAGATCAAACACCAGCCCACGGCTGGTCATAAGCAATGTAACCAGAGTAAGGCAGTAACACACCGGACATACGCAGGAATACAGTTTGAAACAAACCACAAGGCCAGATTTTCAAACTGGTGGAAAACACTGTAGCTCCACTAAGCTGCATGAAGCTAGGTGCATTTCCACCAGCTACAGCTCTGGGCCCAAAGAAGCCCCAGGCACTTGTTACGCAATCCCAGTCTAAGGCCTTAGGCAAATACCTGTCGGGGGCTCATTTGACCAGTTTATGAATGAGCTCATTGCCCAGGGAAAGTTCGAATCAGATGGCGACGTGTAGGGCCCCCTCAGCACATGGGGCCATGGGCATAAAGGAGGAGGGGATTTGCCTGACTGGCTGTGTTGCCGCCACCTTGCAGCTTGGCCACCTTAACGCTGACCTGCTCCACGCCAGGTATTCACACCCCGAGCACTTTTGAAGCTGAGACTGCAAATGGTTTGGGGGTGGGAAAAAGCACCGAGTACAAATTCAGCACAGAGGTGGCTGCCCCTCGGAGAAGGGCAGCAATAGAAGCAGGCTCGTAGATGCTCCAGTCATACCGATGATCACTGCCAACCCAACAGCAAGACTATGACTCTCTGAAACTTGCCCAACTGGATCCCAACTGCTGATTACAAAAACAAACATGTGCCCTCTCCAGGATTCTAGAGCCACTGTCTGAAACACTAGAACGCACAACAGGGGTGCGGCAGAGAAGCAGTTTATAGGGGTGCACCATGGAGTCTATTAAATCCTTCAGCTAGACCCCTGGAGGCATGGTCCCTAACTAAAGAAAAACCCCTGGACATGACCTTCTAGCTGATGCGCGTACGTTTTCCTCTAAACGGCCCCATCTTTGAGCCGGCCGACCTGCCTGGTGCTTACCGGGCTCTTTCAGTTTTGAAGCCATTTCGGCCAGCGTGGTGACCTCCTCTTCTTCTGGGGCGTGTATCACCATCACTGTGCTACCCACAATGCTCAGCATGCAGCCTAGCTTTCCCAGCAGGTTTAACCGCTCTCCAAGCAGGTAGGAAGATAGGATGGCACTGTGCGGGTCGGAAAAATAAAATACGTTAATATCCCCAAATCGTCTAAGGGAGAACTGCAAGGGCTAAACAAAAGGCAGATTAAAAGGTTGCATATAAAATACAGTAACGTCTTCACTTTTATTAAGGGCCAGGAAGAAATTCTTCTCTCTGTTGCGTGGGAGTAAATCTAGAGTAACTCCACTGAGTTAAATGGGGTTATTCCGGATTCGTACCAGAGTTACTAACAGCAGAGTCCAGACTCTGTGTCTCCTAACATTCAGAACTCACGTAGAAATAAAATTAAAGTCTTGAAAAGAAAATGCTTATGGGTGGGCAAAGATCAATGTGTCCCCAGTGGAACTAATAGTGCGGCCAGTTCCATTCATGCTCAGCTGGGTAACATGAAGTTCCTAGCACCCAAAGAAAGGGGTCCAAGGACCAAAGAAACAAACACCCTATTCATTAATTATTGAGTTATTAAACTTTAGAAACTCTTTGAAGGGACAGGGGAACCCAACAGCAAAAAGCCTCATCACTTTCCAACTATGTGTTTGCTCATCAAAATGGCCCACTTTGGAGGCAGTTCCCCACTGTAGTGGTGCTAAATCCCCCATTTGTATTGTGAGTCTTGCAGTAATTGGTGTCTTTTTGAAAAAATAACCCCAGCTCCTGGAGTCATGTGAAAACCCGAGACTCCCAGTTTTCATTAAATGAAAAGTAAGTTTCTACCCTTCTGGCAGGAGAGAAAAGTACAAAAATGCGCTCCCAATGCACCCTAAAAGTTCAAAAGCCAGACTGCAAATCAAGAGAGCCCAAAATGGATGATTTTGTGAAAAGTTCTCATGATTTTTGGCATTTGGGGTTGGCAATATTATCCACTGCCAAAAATGCTCTGGTTCCAGCGCCGCAGCTGGGAGAACAGAACAAGGAGGAAGAGACAGAGGTTTTTATACAAGCTTCCAAATGGATGCTGGACGACTGGTCACACCAACATACGTTGTTCCCATATGGCATATGTTGTTTAATCCAATGGCTAATGTGCTTTGTGCCACATCCCGCGCTGAGGAGCGCATCCGCCTATTTGTCTATTTTGTACCAATCGCCAAGATGTTTATCTTCTTGCGAAGCAAATCCTGTTTGTGCCATCTGGGAAAAAAGGGGGTTGAATATAAAAAGAGAGAGACCTAGAAATCACCTTATGAGCACGCTCAGGGCGCCAAGGGGGGTGACGATAGTAGCGGGCGCAAACGCATAGGCAGCAAAGTTGGCAGCTTCCCCTCCACCCACTGAGCAAACAAGAGAAAAACAAACAGCCAACAAGTGAGTTACAACACGGATTTCGTTAAGGTCATTGTGCAGTTTCAGAGCGATAAGGGCTGAGCTAGGGAATCTTGCTATAGGTTTCCACGCCATGAGCCAGGGCATCTTGGGTAAAAATAACCCCAGTGAGAACTATTACCAAGGAGGGAGCTTCACACAAGGGGGATCTGGAGGAAGTTGTGCATCCTGGATTCTGTTACTAAGCAGGGGGGTGGGGGGTGCTACTACCGCCTCCCGAATATCTACCTACTAATGAAGACGTGCCCTTTCATGACCTTGGTAGTCCAGCAGGCTCTGTCCGGTGCCTGGTACGCTGACAGACCAGCCAGCCTTCCTGGTATAACCGGGGCTTTTCATACTTTTGGCCAGGAAAACCAAGCGAACTAGTTCTGCAAGCAATCCAGACGGGCTGCGCTGTGACGGGAAGGGAAGCCACGCACACACGGCATGCTGGTTCTGCTCTATTTATCCATCTGCAAGGGGTGGAGAATCCATCCCTGCACTGAACAAACTTCCGAGCCACTGGAGACACTGGCTTGGTTACGCCTTCATTTTCTAAACCTTGTAAGGGCTATAAACGCATGGGAATGGGAATAACCCCACTTACTGGTTAGCATGGGAATGGGAATAACCCCACTTACTGGTTAGCATGGGAATGGGAATAACCCCACTTACTGGTTAGCAGTCCGGCCCACCACAGCCAGTCCTTAAGGTAGCCATGACCACCGTCTCCTGGGAAAGCAAAGCACAGATATTTAGGGACTACTAGAAAAATAAACCACAGCCACAAGAAGTCGCAGATTCCGAGCTCTGGAGGGGCTGTTTCAAATGACTAGTGAAACAACCTAGAAGGAGAGGAGACAATAAACAAATCAGTAAAATCCTATATGGCAACCAGAGACCGAGAAGGCCATTAGTAGAAGGCGGTATTTAAAGCCCGGACAAGCAGCATAAATACAATAGAAAACAGCTATTTAATCCCATTGGACAACACTGAAAAGGCCACGTTATCCCCCGGACGGGGCTAAGCACTGAACGCTCTGTGATGAGTTTGCGGCGACTTTGCATGGATTTGCTGAGTGCCCTTGACCACTAACAGCCGTGGTCATTGTTGCTGTTTTTCAGGAAACGGCTGGAAGGATCCCAGCATCAAATGCTTTGGCTAGGGCCCAGATGTGGGGCTGAAACCCAAAAGGGAGATTGTGGGGGGAAGAGACAAAGGCTCTTTGCTGAAGCTGATGGGGAAACAAACCTCTTGCTGGCCTCACGGGTGGCAGTGTTAGCTAGTGGTAGGGTGACCAGATGTCCCGATTTTATAGGGACAGTCCCGATTTTGGGTCTTTTTCCTATATAGGCTCCTATTACCCCCCCCCACACACACACACACACCCCCGTCCCGATTTTTCACCTTTGCTGTCTGGTCACCCTAGAGTGGATAGGGGACTAAACTGCTCAGGGCATCTAGATTCTAGCCTGAGCTCTGCTGCTGACGGGCTGGGTGACCTTGGGCATGTTGCTTTCTCTCTCTTGGCCTCTGTTTCCCCTCCCACTCTTTGTCGTGTCTATTTGGGCAGGGATTGTGTCCTTATGTGTTTGTACAGTACCTAGCACACTGGCGTCCTGATCTCAGCTGGGGCCCCGAGGCGCTACTGCAATACAAATAATGAATAATAACGTCCCCGACTTAATGCAGAAAGGGAGTTTCCTGACTCTGCATTTCCATTGCAAAATTATGTATGGCATTAAAAAAAACGAGATGGTGGAAAATGTGTCTCTAAAAAGGGAGAGTTCCCAGGATCAAGCAGGGGCGGGAAGTGGAAATCTAGAGTTCTTCCACATCAAGAGCCCGATTCTGTCCCCGTTAAAATCAAAGCAAAAACTCCCATTGATTTCAGTGGGAGCGGGATAGGGCCCAGTTTTCGATGACACTGGCTGAGCGGGTACTGCCACGGAACAGCACAGATGACGAGGCATGTCGAAGTATGCAGCAGAGGGCCCTGCTCAAATACCACAGTAATGAGCCTGGTATAAATGCCTAGAAGGAAAGATTAGATGGCTAAAGGGAAAGTCTGAGCCAGCAATGGATCAAGAACACTTGGGAAACTATTGCTAGAATTAAAACATTTAAAGATCCTCCATGAAAGCTGCAGGGAGAAGGTTACACACTGGCTCCCTTAGAGATCCCTGCTTTCTCTGGCTCAAAACTTTCTCAGAAATTCTTCTTTTTGGCTGAAATTTCCCATGCTCGAACTCAGCCCCACGGTGAACCGCTCTGGACAATCCCTGCGCCCACTATGGAGTTAGCGCCGCTTTGGGATGGGGTCAGGGAAAGCTGGGGAAATACTTTTGTTAGTGTTAAATTCCTAAGATTTCTTTGGGCAGATAACTCCAAAAAGCGAAACTTTACAACATCGGCTGTTGCATATGGGGGTGGATCTGTTCCACTTAGCGGTTCGAGGCCCAGACTGGCACCCAGGAGCTCTGGGTTCTAGTCCCAGCTTTGCCCCTAGCCTGCTGGGCGACCTCAGTCAAGTCACCTCACTGCTCTGTGCCTCAGTTTCCCCATCTGTAAAATAGGGACAATGATACTGACCTCCTTTGTAAAACTCTTTGAGAGCAACACCAGAGCAATGGGATACATTCCACTGTGCAACTCAACAGTGGGCAGAACTGGGGGATCAGACTCCACCCCACCCCCAAATTCCACCTGTTCCACAAACACACCCACCACATTTACCTTGCATCTGTGCACATGGCTGGTCAGCAACACACACCCACACACACACCCGTGCCACCCCACTGCACACGCGTGCTCCGACAACCACACGCTGACTTTCCACAAATCCCACTCAGACTCCACCTCCGCCTGCTGCTCTAACGTGACGCAATAGACACATGCTTCTCCTTGCTCAAGCACCTACTGCCTAATCTCATCCTGGCACGTAGCGTCCCCCCTTGTGCAACACAATCCCACACATGCATGCCTCAGCCAGAGCCTGCATTCAGCACCTCCCACTCGCTCCAACAGGCACGACACATTCACATGCTCTCACGGAGATCCCTCTTGCTCCAGCTCTGGTCATGCCCCCTAGGCCATCTTATCAGAACAGACACACTCTGTCAGCAAGAAGGCATGGCCGATACGCATGGTATGCACTCCGCTCATTCAGGACAATGCACGTGTGTGAAGCCTTGCAGTATCACTTACCCTCACCTTGCAAAACAGTGCAGGGTCAGAGTCAGCAATACCATTAGGGGCCAGCCCACTCAATAATAAGCCCTGCCCTGGTCTGTGTCATCTGAGAAGTCATAGTCAGTGTAACCTCATGGTGCCAGCGGTAGGATACCCGAGACACCAACTGAAGAACACCGAGGCTCTTATAAGCATTACCTCTCATTTGGATGGGCACCATCCAAGGTGCTTTTCTACCTGTGCAGTAAAGTCACCCTGACCATTCTTAGGGCATTAGAAATGCTGAGGTTCTGAGGTGCTGGGGGCAGGTGCGTCAAAAAGATAACCTCTCTGAGACGGCAAAGATAACGACCGCGGCCCTCGCTTGCTGCATCAAGTCTGAGATTAGATTGTAACCTCTCCAGCACAGAGACCATATTGTTCTGTAGAGTTCTCAGCATGTTTTAGTTACTGTATTATTATTAATAAATAAATAACACAGACAGGGGAATTATTTATATGTAGTTTACCATTAAGTTAATATTTACTTGGTGGAAGAGGGAAAGTTTATACACATATTCTGGGCTCTGCAAATGAATTTGGTATTTTGCATTAATGAGATGTCATTCTCCAGGGCAGGAAAAACACACAGGCTCTTGTCCTGTCCCAGTGAATCCCAATGGCAAACTTCCCCATTGACTTCAATACAAGCAGGATTTGATTCATGGAGAATAGAACTGTGCAATCCCATTTGAGTGAATGGATCCATTCTGCATGGGTGAAATTCTCCCCTGGGCAAAGGGCTAGCACGGGAGCTGTGAACCGTCTGAGTCCCACATCCACTTTCATTTACACAGAGAAGAGTCCCTGATGGATACGAGTCCCTGATGGAGGAAAAGTTCCCCTTCTCCCAGTTATCATGCTCTTCAGATGCAAACACACACACCAACAGCAAACCTCACAAGGCATATCCCCCGGCCTCATTACTCATGGGAGTGTGGACAATGCATCTGATTCTGGGAGCGGAAACCCCATCTTCCCCACCATCCTCCCTGAATCTCCATACCTGCTCTGGTGCCCCCTTTGTCCACCAGCCGCAGCAGCCCTTTCTTCTTGAGGATGACACTGCTGCCGATGAGGAAACTGGAGAAGATGGCAAGGGCCAAGCCAATGTAGAATCCATATTTGCTTTCTACTTGTGTTGCCCAGCTGCTGTGCAAAGTGAGATTCTTATGGACAGAGGTGGTCAGGTTGCCGTCACTGATCACCTGGCATATGACCTGACGAGACGAGCAAGAAACAGTAACCAAAGAACCTGTGAGGACAATGCAAACAGAAAACAAATGGGAAGGGTTAGCGAGAATATTCTATGTGACGCTATCAAATGTGTTTCTTTAGGGATGGTGGTGTAGTGGTTGGAGCACAGGACTGGGACTCAGGATTCTAATTGCAGGTCTGTTACTGACTCCTTAGACAGCCTTGATAAAAATGATTTAGGGCCAGATTCTAGCACTCTTATGCACTTTTATTTCATGAGCAGCCCCCCACCCCCACCCCCGCCCCCTCAAGTCAAGGTATTACTGAATATGATCAAAGTAACTGAATCTCTCTACCTAAGGTACTTATGTGGCCCCCAATACTGTAGTATGTGACCATCCCAAAATCTTTAGCATGTTCATCCTCATAACACCCCCTGGGAGCCAGGTAAATACTATTATTGTCATGAAACTGATGCAGAGAGAGAGACTAAGAAGCTGCTTCACAAAGTAATCAGGCTCCTCCTACATGAATGGAAGTTAGGAGCTGAAAGACCTGGGCCTAAGTGACTTGCCCAAGGTCATTCAGGAAGTCGGTGGTGGAGCAGGGAACTGACTCCAGCTTAAAGGTTCAAGCCAACAACAAAACCAAGTAGCAAAAGAAAAGCTTAACAGAGGCACAAATGCTAATTGTTTAATGTACGAAACCCTCGAGAAGGGGGCGATTACATGGCATGTGTTTGTGGATGGATGCCATGGTTAGGCATCGGTGGCACTGGGACACTAGGCTTTAAGCTCCTTCTGTACTATAGCTAGAAACCCCTGGCACACTTAGCTGGCAAGATTCCCGCTAGCGTGGCTGGACACAGCAGCTTTTTCCCAGCATGGCTCTAGAAACCTGGAAATGTCGGACTGGACGGGACCCCGACAGGTCATCTAGTCCAGCTCCCTGCACTGCGGCAGGACCAAGTACACCTAGACCATCCCTGAGAGGTGTCTGTCTAACTGGTCTTAAATATCTCCAGTGATGGGGTTCCATAACCTCCCTTGGTAACCTATTCCAGTGCTTAACTAGCCTTATAGTTAGAAAGATTTTCCTAATATCTAACCTAAATTACCCTTGCTGCAGCGTAAGCCCATTGCTCCTTGTCCTTCCATCAGTGGACATGGAGCACAATTGACCCCTGTCTTCTTTAGAACAGCCCTTAGCATATCTGAAGCCTGTTATCAGATCCATCCTCTGTCTCCTTTCCTCACGACTAAAGAGACCCAATTTTTTTAGCCTTTCCCCCAGCTCAGGTTTTCGAAACCTTTTATCATTTTCGTTGCTGTCCTCTTGGACTCTCTCCCACTTGTCCACGTCATTCTTAAAATGTGGCATCCAAAACTGGACACAGGACTCCAGCTAAGATCTCACCAGTGCTAAGTAGAGCGGGACAATTGCCTCCCATGTCTTACATGTGACACTCCTGTTAATACACCCCACTGCATCACATTTTTTGGCTCATATTCAATTTGTTACCCACTATAACCCCTAGATCCTCTTCTGCAGTACCACTGCCTAGCCAGTTATTCCCCATTTCATAGCTGTGCATTTGCTTTTTCCTTCCTAAGGGTAGTACTTTGCACTTGTCTTTATTGCTAACGTCAGAGCATAACATACAGCATATGACAAGGATGCTGGGCCTCTTTCCTGTGCCCCTTTGCCCTCTAGAAGCACATTATATCATGCCTGAGAGCCCAGACGTTATGGGGGCAGAGCCTCAGACCCTTATCATATCCCCCTTGATTCAATAGAGTTCTGGCAAGCTACACTAGCTAAGCATCGGCCACATGATTATTCTGAAGTTAGGCCGAAGGAGGAGTGCCTTGGTGGGATTATACCGAGACTCCCCGAAAACACACATTAAAACACCAGCAAGGTTGACGCAACCCTTCATCCTTCCTAACTATTTTGATTGCCAGGCATTTTGTGTACTCAGATACCACAGTGATGGGCACTGCATTAACACCTAGGTAGATTTACTGGCGGTGTGGCTCCTTCAGCTGGGACTTGAAAACAGAGCTCCTGATTCATCACTGCATATGCTGTGGTGACTCCATTGGTTCCAGTAATGGTGAATCTGGCCCAGAGGCTCTGTCTGGCAAATGATCCCATGGCACTTTTTCTAGGAGTACAGGTTTGTCCTTGACCAAAATTTCCCACTTCCCATCCCCACTGCTGTGCAGTGTCCTGGGGGCTGGTGAATGCATGTGAAGTTGGAAAGCATTCAGATCCCGCAGGATGAAATTGGGGAGATCAATGTGATTCATTATCAGGTGGCATGAAAACAGATAAGAATCAAGCGCTTCTCTGTAAAGCACCACGGAAAATCAGCATCTACATCAAAGCTGTATCAATGGGCGTGGGTGGGAAAATTGTTGAGCTTTTTCTTCTGCTTCTCACACTGCTACCACACCTGAGACATTGCTCCTAGCTACCCGTAGCGCTGTGTAGGCACTGAACTAAAAAAATATACGGAGATTGATGAGGGAAGAAAATGCCCAGCTGGAACCTCACAGAAGCGTGTTCCACCAGTAGGGAGCAGACCGCCTCTGAGCAACAAAATAGCCGTGTCGAATTTTTATACTGCGCATATCAGAACTATGAGTCGCTAGATCGTTGCCTCAGTCTTAGCAATGGGAAGAGGGAGCCGCCATGTGGATTTTGCCCATCCAAGGAGTTCTTTGTGGCTGGTTGGACATGGACACTCACTTCACACATTCCCCCACCTTCCCAGGCCCTGTGAGCAATTCACACAAAAAAGTTGGTACAGACTGAGGCTGCTGTACACATTGTGTAGTTCCCTCCTCTACTCTTCTGCAGGAAGGATTGGCCTGCACTCAAATGATCCAATGGAAAATTCCCTGACTGTGGACTTCTCTCCCAAAGGACCTGGTGGAAGCTCCATCACTAGTGCTTTTTTCTAGACTGTGTAAAATGCTCCCCTACATACTGTAGGGAACAATCCTCCATAAGGCTGGGTTAAATGGTCTAGAGAGTCTTTTCTGTCTTGGATTAGTAACATTTAGAAGAAGAAAAACCCCAGCAGCTTTGTAAGTCCCTGCAAATGCTGTATCGCACAGGTAACATAGTGCTTAGTGACTCTCATTTCTTCTGCTATAGAACAGGCTTTGTGAGACTTAGAACAGAAGTGGCTGCTAACACCCCTGGATGCACAATGTCCTCATGTGACAGAGCTCTTACCTCGCTCAAAAAGAGCAAATAAAATCAGCACCCTTCAATGCCAAGAGAGCCAGTGTAAAACCTGCGAGGGAGCAAGCCAGAGGTCTGCCTGCTGATTGAGTCGCTCTGCTTTTGTTACATTCTATTCAGCCTTCCAGGCAGCAGAATGAACGACATGCCTTTGTAGTGGGTGTGGGGGGAGATATCTCCAAAGATAAATTCTCTTCCCTTAGAGTTTCGGGTTGGGCTACACAAGAATCACTTTAGCTGCAAATAGGGCCCAGATGTTGATATTTACATCCCCAGACATGAAGAGACACCATTCAATAAGGCACACGGGCAAGCGGCTGTGGCTCACCCGAAGAGAGCGCGTTTTAAGGGTTTCTTATTCTTTTCACTGGTGATTTCTAGAAGTTAAAAAGGCAGCTTCTCAGCTGGGGTCGGTTGTCATCGCTCCAGTGCCTTCAACAGAGCTAGGGCCAGTTACACCAGCTGCAGATGTGCCCCAGGAGGATTAAAATGAATGTCCATTGTCACGCACGTGTGCTACAGGGAGGCATCAGGGGGCAGCCCACCAGGCCTAGGCTAGGAGCACACATCTCCAGGGCTCTGAGTCGGCGGGAGAGCGCTCCGAGGGACCCCCTATTCCAGCCTCCCCCAGAACAGGGCTGGATCTAGCACTTCCGGGAACTTTAAAAGAAAAAGTTTCGCCTTGGAAAGAACAAGCTACAGAACCACCGACCTGTCGGGCTGGACGGGGCCTCCGGAGCGCACACAACCCCCAGGCTGAGGCAGGGCCAAGTCAACCTAGGCCCACCTGACAGGTGTTTGTCCAACCTGTCAGGTGGGGTCTGGAAGGGTCCCATATGAGGAGAGATTAAAGAGGCTAGGACTTTTCAGCTTGGAAAAGAGGAGCCTAAGGGGGGATATGATAGAGGTATATAAAATTATGAGTGGTGTGGAGGAAGTGAATAAGGAAAAGTTATTTACTTGTTCTCATAATATAAGAACTAGGGACCACCCAATGAAATTAGTGGGCAGCAGGTTTAAAACAAATAAAAGGAAGTTCTTCTTCACACAGTGCACAGTCAACCTGTGGAACTCCTTGCCTGAGGAGGCTGTGAAGGCTAGGACTATAACAGGGTTTAAAAGAGAACTGGATAAATTCATGGAGGTTAAGTCCATTAATGGCTATTAGCCAGAATGGGTACGAAATGGTGTCCTTAGCCTCTGTTTGTCAGAGGGGGGTGATGGATGGCAGGAGAGAGATCACTTGATCATTACCTGTTGGGTCCACTCACTCTGGGTCACCTGGCATTGGCCACTGTCGGTGAACAGGATGCTGGGCTGGATGGACCTTTGGTCTGACCCAGTACGGCCTTTCTTATGTTCTTATGTTCTTAACCAGTTCCTAAAACCCTCCAATGAGGGGGATTCCACACCCTCCCTGGGAGCCTGTGGACTTCCCCTCAGTTTATAGGAACAGGTTGGATAAAGTTACTTGTCTGGAGCGGGGACCTGGAAGGGAAACCGGCCCTGCACTGGCCAGTTCTCCTTGACCACCTGCTTCCCCCGACCCTCTCCCCCCTCTCCTGCCCAGTGCCCTGCATGCGTTACAGGGATGAGTGACACCCAGTCCAGCCCTCTGGGGGGGTCTCTGCTACCCCATCCCCAGATCAGCAGAAACACCTGCCCAGAGCCCCCTCCTGCAATGGGACTCCCTCGCCTCCTGGAGCCCCCCTTCCCCTAACTCTTGCCCCAGGCCCTGGCTCCAGTGCTACCCCCCATGGGAGCAGTGCCTGGGGAAGGGCTGACTCGGGGGGCAGCCCCAGCTGTTTCCCTGATTCCCTGGGGTCCCAGTGTGGGCCCTAGCACCATCTCCTTTCCCCCCAGAGTCGGTGAGAAATCAGGGGCTGGCAGCTGGCTTGGGAGCCCTGGGACACAGAGCCCAGTGCCTCGGGGGTGCAAAGGTGTGTGTGTGTGGGGGAGGTGATCTATGGCCAGCCCAGCCCCATCCCAAGCTCCCCTCAACCAGACCCCCATCCCACCCCCAGCCCTCAACCCCACTCCGATCCCCAACCCATCTCCAGACCCCCCAACTCTGTCCCCTTCTGACTGCATCACACCCCAACCCCATTTCACCCCCTTACGACCCCATCCCAGTCCTGTCCCATTCACCCCCCTAGTCCCCTCCAGAACCTCCCAAATCTACCCCTTCTGACCCCATCACACCCCAATCCCATCCCACCCCCTTCCGACCCCATCCCAGTCCTCAGTCCCACTCACCCCCCAGCCCCATCCAGACCCCCCCAACTCTGCCCCCTTCCGACCGCATCACACCCCAATCCCATCCCACCCCCTTCTGACCCCATCTCACTCCTCAGTCCCACTCACCCCCCAACACCCTCCAGACCCCCCCAACTCTGCCCCCTTCTGACCCCATCACACCCCAATCCCATCCCACCCCCTTCCGACCCCATCTCACTCCTCAGTCCCACTCACTCCCCAGCCCCCTCCAACCCCCCCCAACTCTGCCCCCTTCTGACCCCATCACACCCCAACCCCATCCCACCTCCTTCCGACCCCCATCCCAGTCCCAGTCCACAGTCCCACTCGCCCCCCAACCCCCTCCAGACCCACCCAACTCTGCCCCCTTCTGACCCCATCACACCCCAACCCCATCCCACCTCCTTCCGACCCCCATCCCAGTCCCAGTCCACAGTCCCACTCGCCCCCCAACCCCCTCCAGACCCACCCAACTCTGCCCCCTTCCGACCCCATCCCAGTCCTGCCCCACTCAGTACCAGATGCGCACACGCCCCCCAGCCCCCTCCAGAACCCCCCAAATCTACCCCTTCTGACTCCATCACACCCCAACCTCATCCCACCGCACCCCCCCTCCGACCCCATCCCAGTCCTCAGTCTCACTCACCCCCCAACCCCCTCCAGACCCCCCCCAACTCTGCCCCCTGACAACCCCATCTCACCCCCCTTCCGACCCCATCCCAGTCCTGCCCCACTCACCCTCCAGCCCCCTCCAGAACCCCCCAAACTCTGCCCCCTTCTGACCCCATCCCGGTCCTCAGTCCCACTCACCCCCCACAGCCCCCCAGATCTACCCCCTTCCGACCCGACCCCTCTTCCAATCCTACTGCCCTCACCCCAGACTTCAGTCCCGCCCCGCCCCTTGTAGCCCCCCACCCACTCACCCCCCGGGCACCCACCGTTCGCACAGCTGCTGTTCCCCCACAGCGGCTCCATGGGCTCGGCTCCGGATCGCAGGCTGGGGCGTGTGTCCCTGTCCCGTCCCCCGGGGCCGCTGCCTCCCACAGCGGCTGCTGCTGCGTCTCTGCCCCTCCTCTGCTGGGACCTCGCCCTGCCTGTGCTGGGCTGGGTGTGCACCTGCTCCAGCCGGATCCTCGCCTGAATCAGGCTTCTCCTCCCCCTGGCTCCTGACACCGCAGCCTCTGCACACCCCAGGGACTCAGCCACTGCCTGACCTAGGGCCCAGGCCTCCAGCACTCCCCTCGGCTTCCTGCAGAAAAAGGGCAGGGGTCGAACAAACTTGGAGGGCCAAATGCTCAAAGCGAGGGCGTGTGTGTGTGTGGGGGGGGGGGGGGGTACGTGCGTGTGCCGCTCACACGGGCGGGTGGGTGTAAGCGATGCTCTGAAAACGCGCCCTCTCTCCCCAGCAATCGTGCAAACCCGGCCTCTGTGTGTGTGCGTGTGCGCATCTGGTACTGAGCGTGCACAAAAACCACCGGGAGCGTGAGCACAGTTACCCGACGTGCCCGTGCAAACACTTCCGTGTGGAAAAAGGGGGCCTGGTACTGTATTTTTGGCAAGTTTCCTTTGCACTTTTGCTCACACGTGACTCTGGCTGTGAAGCATTCTGGGGGTATTTTGGCTGTATGGGGTGCCAGGCTACCAAAAAAAAAAGTGTCCCCCAGCAAAACTGGGGCTGGCTGAACAGCCTTTCTATCAGGTTTGAAATCCCTGTGTTCCCCTCAATAGCTCAGCCCTTCACCTGTCTGAGATGGGCCCTGAAGAGATGTGAGGTCCAGGAGTAGTTCAGGAGACAGGGATTTCTCCTGGGGTTTTGTTTTTCTCCTTGTGCTGCTTGGGGCTACCAGGGAGAACTTGCGCTAATTGCCATTCAGTAGGAGGGCTACGTAGGTCGTTAGTTAGCACAGGGGATAGCTAGCCAGCCTGGTTCAAGCAGCGGAGGGTAGCTGGATATTGTCTGACCAAACTGGGCGTAATATTAAATCAACCCAATAAAGGGCTTACATGGTAGCATGCAGGGCCTCGTATTTACAGAGAGACGTGTACCATGGAGCCGAAATGAAAAGCAAACAAGAGGCTTTTTAACAGGACACGGAGCTAATAAAACGCATGCACATTCGTACCGCAGAGCATATCTACTTTTACTAAAAGAGATTCCGCCTGCAGATACTAACCTATTACAAGAAATAGTCCAGAAGGGCTTGTGTTGTTTTAAATGTTGGGAGGAATATCTAAAAGGGTGTCATAAGGAGGAGGGAGAAAACTTGTTCATCTTAGCATCTGAGGATAGAACAAGAAGCAATGGGCTTAAACTGCAGCAAGGGAGGTTTAGGTTGGACATTAAGAAAAAGTTCCTAACTGTCAGGGTGGTTAAACACTGGAATAAACTGCCCAGGGCGGTTGTGGAATCTCCATCTCTGGAGATATTTAAGAGTAGGTTAGATAAATGTCTATCAGGGATGGTCTAGACAGTAATTGGTCCTGCCATGAGGGCAGGGGGCTGGACTTGATGACCTCTCGAGGTCCCTTCCAGCCCTAGAATCTATTAATCTATGAATCTATGAATGATTGTTATGTACTTAGTAGTGTAGCCGGGCACTGCATTTTGCATCTTGGGGCTTTAGGAGGGGTTTGAAGGAAGAGAAGGAAGACAGATGGAAGAGAAGGAAGACAGACAGATGTGTTTGAAGTCAGCCACAAATTGGTGAATTCAGGTACCATTGGGTAAAATCTATGGTCTGTGCTATGCGGTGCAACGTGCAGGCGGTCAGACTAAATGAGCCCAAGGCCTGCCTGCCCCAGCCTTGAAATCCATGAATCTTTGGCACGCAACTAATGCTGATTGAGAGTAGGGTGACCAGACAGCAAGTGTGAAAAATCGGGACAGGGAGTGGAGGGTAATTGGCGCCTATATAAGAAAAAGCCCCAACTATCGGGACTGTCCCTATAAAATCAGGACATCTGGTCACCCTAATTGAGAGGCTCTTCCATACATGCACAGAGTTAGCAATGACAGAGATCGATAATGACAAAAACAATGGGACATCATTTCAGTGGGACTGCTTGTGTATTGAGTGTGAGTACAGATATCGCCATCTACCAACAATGTACTGTCAGGGGTGGAGCTAAGCAAAATACAGAAGAAAGATTTAAGAAGGGGGAGGGGCTTGGACACCAGGTTTCTGTCATAGCACCTTCTTACAGGAGCAAACCCATTAAAAATACACCAGATGTAGAACAAGTCCGATCATTTAAAAGCTCTCCATTGCATCGTGAAACTCCATTCAGAAAGGACGTGAGTCGAATGTGAAGGTGGAGAAGCAACTCAAGGAATGTAATGGGCTCAGTGAGTCCTACTCCTATTAACATCCGTTTGAATGTTGCCACTGACGTCAGTGGGAGGAGGAGATGCTGTTTTCTAGTGTGCTCCATATTGAACAGAAGCAATGTTTTCTAAATGCACGCGGCAGACAAACAGGTTGTTTGATAACCACTTTAATATGGCCATGGGGTTGGACATCTCTGACAAAGGGCCCAGGGCCTTCATCAGCAAACCTGGGACTCCTTAGCTGTCCAAAGCATCTGATTTCTGCTATCCCATGAGAACAGGTCCAGGAGAAAGCGGAGTGAAAACTGTACAACGATCAACTCGGTTATATTACATTTTTAATGCAGCCTAACCATTGCATGCCCCACTTAAAGGTATAGAGAGGTGGGGAATGCAAATCACCATTGAGGGTCTTACAGTCGCACCGAGTGGCCAAAGGGAATTAGGCACCTAAGTCCCATAGACTTTCAATATAAATGAGGAGAGACTGACTTTCACCCAGACCTAGGCTCCTAGGCGTAGAATGTCACAAGTATTTAGGTGCCTAACTCCCACTGATTTCAATGTGAGCTAGATGTCTACATATCTTTAAGAATCTGGGTCCTAAGTCACTTGGGTGCCTTTGAATGTTTTACCCTCTGACCTTTCAGCAGGCAGGAGAACACCTATCAATTATGGTATTTCTGTTCACATCAGATGCAAATTATGATGAGTCAATTTTAATGTTGGAGATCCAGCCATCCAGCACTAACACTGCTTCCTTCCTGCCCTCTCACCACTGCCGTCTGTGCATTGTGACTGTATGTACACAGCAACCTACTGCGGGCTTTCATCAAAGCGAATTCACTAACCAACTCCAGCTGGAAGTCTGTAGAGATAACTGCCTTGTTTTTCTTCATTCAGCCATAATGGCCTTATCAGTGCGGGGCCATTATGTTGTTTCCCCAGCAAATGTGGGGGGGGAAAAAAGCTCATTTTTTTGTTGGTCATTTGACTTTTATCAGGGCTGCCCATCATAGCTCCAGACCAGCAGGACACTGGTTTAGACAGGTTGCACCATAAAATGCATGAAAATGCTGCTTAACTTTATCACACAATCAATCCAAACCACGTAGCCATTGTTTTTATCATACAAAAATACAGGCTGGTTTCTGGTCTCAGCAAGTCTTGGGCTAAATCCTGCCATCGTTCCACAACCCGTCTTCAGGCAAAATGCACATTGTGAGTGCGGGTGAGTTTATAAGGGCCGGGCAATGACTGCAGGATTTGCCTCCTGACTTGGTAATTTCACTGGTGGATGCAGGTTAGCAACAATGACATCGGCACACTCTTGGACATGCCAGATGTGTGACTGTGAGATTCGGGGAGATGGTTGAATATGATGAACGCTCTGTATGCATGGCCTGACTCAATTAAACTCACTCCAGTGTTGCTCCCTGTCTGTAAAACGAGAATAATCTTTCTTCCTTTTCCCCACTCTTGGTCTGTCTTGTCTATTCCGGTGGCACGTTCTTTGGGGCAGGTTCTGTCTCTCACTTTAAGTTGTTCAGTATCTAGTACAACGAGCCTTGATCTCAGTTGGGGTCTCTGGGTGCAGCTATAGTCATAAAAAAGGGAGAGGTTTGATGCTACATTGTGTTCACACTAGGTCTTGTAACCCTGTATGAAACCATTTTCAAGCACCTTTGTGGCTGCATGGTTTATGTCCATCCAGAACATGGTCACAAACTGTTCAGAAACTGTGCTTTGGACTTGCTCTGGGGGTAGTCAGGCTGCAGGTCTCTGGCGCAGGGACTGTCTTTTTGTTCTGGGTTTGTACAGCACCTAACACTACAGGCTCCTGGTCTGTGACGGGGGCTCCTAGGACAGCTATACAAAGTATTATTCTACAATAATAATAGTAATTAATAAATACATGGCACCATTTCTGCTGGCATAGCTGGGGGGGGGGAAGCCCCTGCACATACTAGGTATTTAAACTGTACTACACCAGTGCTAGCTATAGACATGATGGGAAATGATTCAGAACTGTCCTTGGCAACCCCTTTTTAATAGGATTGTAACTCGCCCAGTTCAGATGCCAGTGTGGACAGGGCTGGAGAATTACAGGGAATGTGATGAGGCGTACACTCCACACTGGCAGCAAAAGGGTTAACAGGAGCCCAAGGGCTCAGTTAGCGGCACCTGGAGGGTGTGGAGAACCAATTTATTACCAGGCCCAGCTGGGGAGGAGCTCAGAGCCCTGGGAGAGGGCTGGAAGGAAAGAAGCAAGTTTGGGGGGAGAGTTGGCCTTGGGATCCTCTCCTGAGATGGGCATTTGGGCAGTAGGCTGGGAGAGACATGGAGAAACCACAGGAGTGGGGTGAGCCCCTGCAGGGAGCCTTGATCAAAGGGCAGGAAGTGGATCGGGGGGAATCCTAGGAGGTGTTGCTTGCCACCAGAGCTGGAAAGGACTCTGCAGAGCCTAAAAGGGGCTGGTGGAAAAGGCCTAGAGGCAGGCAACCAGTGGCCTCCCCAGGAATTGAAATGGGGTGGTGTCACTAAATTGGCATGTAACTAGTTCAAAAAACTGGGGGCGTGTTGGGGAAATTCAGGGGGGGTGTACACCCCCTCTAGGGGGGTGTAGGGAAATCACTGCAGGCAATGTAGGAAGTTCAGAGAAGCAGCCAGGGGTAGGAGGGAACAGACCTTGGCTGCTAACTATGGAGTCCCTGGACTGGAACCTGCAATAGAGGGAGGGCCAAGGAAGCTGGCATGAAACAAGAGGTATGGACTCCTGGAAGCCCAGAGACAAGGGGTGTAAGGCTCACTTGGCCCAGCGTCATGAGCTGAGGCCTGACATAGGGGCATGGAACAGCTTCCGTCTGAGGAGAGATTTTAAAAAAAAAGACTGGGATTGTTCAGCTTAGAAAAGAGATGACTAAGGGGAGATATGATGGAGGTCTATAAAATCATGACAGGTGGGGAGAAAGTGAATAAGGAAATGTTATTTACTTCTGCACATAACACAAGAACCAGGGGTCACCCAATGTAATTAATAGGCAGCAAGTTTAAAACAAGCATAAGGAAGTACTTCTCCACACAACCTGTGGAACTCCTTGCCAGAGGATGTTGTGAAGGCCAAGACTATAACAGGGTTCATAAAAGAACTAGATAAATTCATGGAGGATAGATCCATCAATGGCTATTAGCTAAGATGGTCAGGGATGCAACCCCATGCTCTGGGTGGCCCTAAACCTCCGACTGCTAGAAGCTGGGACTGGACAACAGGAGTTGGATCACTTGATAAATTGCCCTGCTACAGGGAATATGAGAGAAAATGGTCCTGGTTGTTTTTAGTTGCCTAATGGAACTAGGATGAGAGAATTACTACAAAAAAAGCCAAGGAAATCATGATGCCTCATTTTACTGACACCGTCACTGCTTCCTGGGGCTACTTCACAGCCCAGGAGGTTTGTCCTGAATTATGTGCCCTGGTGAGATTCTGTCCATGTGTGATGTAAATGGCAGCATCACGACTGAAGGCACAGTGCTGTTAGTTCGCCTTCATAAACAGCTGCTTTTAAGAAGAGGTTTGATACCTGCATTTTTTGTCAAACCTGCAAGTTACCAGCTGGGTTGAGAGCGCTTTGCTTCCTCAGCAGAAGGAAGGTCACTGCAGTGCAAGGTCTTTGAGATTGTGGTTGCTGAGGAAATAAAAGGGTAGAAAAGGGGGAGACATCAGATTTCCTCCCTATTCTGCTGGTGATAATGTGACACATGCTTGTTAGCAATGGGCACCTTCACAAGCAGCTGTTGACCCAACTACAGGCTGGATCTTGTTAGGTGCTGAGAAGAGGCCAGGCTCCTGGGAGTTGAGGGTGCTCAGCACCTCTCAGAAGGCACTGAGCACCTCCCAAGGTTGGGCACAGAGAACATTAAGCCGGGCCTGCTGGGAGGGTTTAAGAGCTGCTCCATCTTACTGCGGCAGGGGGATGCCCCCAGGCTGCTATTAAAGCAGAGATAGGTTCCCGAGGTGCAGTCATGGCAGCTTAGGCCTTGCCTATACACACCAGTGGCACTGATTTCACTTAATTGCTTAAACCCATGCAGTGAAAAAAGTGGTGCAAAGCTTCGTGTAGACACATGCCATTTTAAGCCTGGCCTATCCGTTTAACTTACTTACATCTGTACATTTACCTGACTAACCAGCTTTAAATCAATGAGTGTCCAGAGTGAGGTTTGCAGCAGTTTAAATCAATTTCAAAACGAAGTTAGCTAAATTAAACCAGTGCAACTTCTGTGTGTGGACAAGGCCTCAGTCTTGGTAAATGGGCTGGGTGAATAAATGTTCCATCCTAATATTCTGCCATTCAGATATAGAGAGTCACCTCCCAGCTGAACACAATGTTAGCACGTGCAGAATTGGGTTCTTTATGAGCCATTGCTTTGAGACAGGGAGAGACAGCTCCTGCACTTAGAATGATTGAACCATTAATTCAATTAAAGATAAGCAGAGTCACAACTGGAGCAGCATATTCACCAGGCTTATGATCCCAGACCTGACCTTATGTGGGCAGAGAGCTCATCAACAGAAAACTAAGTGAAGGAACCTGTAGAAAGGGACAAAATAGGGTCAGTAATCACAGGCACTGTATAAATGTGAAGATTTTTCCAGATGTATTGTCTCTGGGGAAAAAATGTCTGTCACATCTGTGTGCAATCCGGCATTTTTGTTTCATGGAAATTTTTGCATGGAAACTTTGTCCTTTGATTTTGTGTAATTTCACCCAAAATTAGCTCTGTGAGCAATGCTGATCTAGTATTATTATTACATGGAATAACTAAGAAACGTCTTCAAAACATTCTTATAAATGGCTTGTGCATTTTGCATTGAACTGACCTCTTGCAAGTTTTTGATGCAATGTTACCTTCACTCTAAAATGGGTGGGATCTTTTGGAAACACATGCAATAAATATTAATGTCACGTCTCCTGAAAATAGGCCCATTTTCAATTTGGGAGTGAAATAGCTGAACAAGTACTATATTTTCTATACAAACAAAACAATCCCAATCTATAGCCTCCTATATCAGACTGAGCAGGATTGAACTTGTCAAGGGGGGATGCCTTGCTTTTTATTTTTTCTCACTTGCACCTCCCTCATCAATGATTGTATCTTTGAAGGAACATGCCAGCTTTGTGTATTTTCACTACTTCCCCTGGCAGAGAGTGACTCTGTGCCTGACAATTGCTTCCCCACAAATGGACACGAACCTTTCCCTGCTGAGATGTGTCTGAGCAGCTCATTTTTTGTTGCCGTCATCGTAAATATATATGCAAGCTCCTTGTCTCCTCTCCATGTCCCATTGGCATGAGTGTGCAAAGTGGCTATAGATTAGAAAAGTGACAAGCTGCGTGAAGTGATATCTTTTATTGGACAGACTTCCGTTGGTGAGAGAGGCAAGCTTTTCTGTCTCATCAACGGAAGTTGGTCCAGTAAAAGATTTTAATTTTTTTATTAAAGTTAATATTTAAAAAATAATATAGTACATCGGTTGGGAAAAGAGGGTCTGTACATCTGGGTATAATGCTTCGATTATCCACAAATACAAAGTTAGTTTTATAAATGTCATACGCTACAGAGAGTACATCGTCAACAATAACCCAAATTTAGGTGAATAGATTTAACAATACAGTTTAGCTATTAGGATCCGAATACTCGGGTACATCACTCATGAAAAGTTGAACAGAGGTTGGGTTGTGGAAAGCAACATATATCAATATGTGGAGATTGTCCCTGAGTAATTGAGAATTAGGTTCATTGTCCATTTAGAAAATATAATATTACTTCACACACCTTGTCTCTCTAATAGCCTGTGATGGACATGGCTACACGTACATTGCATACAAATGAGAAGAATAGCATTTGACTCATTCTACGCAACACAGATGTACAGTATCCGATATGAGGTTTAAGGCTGTGGGGAAATCAGGCTACCGGGTTATAGTAACCTTTGCCACTGCATTGAGTCACTTGCGAGTTCAGACAGATGACAAGAAAGAAGAATTCATTGCTTTGCCAGGCTATCGCTCTGTTTAGCTATCCCACTCTGAATGGAAAAGGCTGCTCCAGGTTGTCTCCCATAAGTCACTGGACTCACCTCAGCTATTTATTATCTCACTTGCTGGGATTTATCTCATATGATTCCTTAAAAAAAATCAAAAAAATCAGTGCCCTTCCCCATTCTCTGAAACCTGGGAGCCCTCATCAGCTGCTCATCTCTTAGCAATGTAGTTACACCTGAAATACTGGTTTACAAACCATGTGCAAGATGACAGGAATCCAGAGGGGAGGATAAGACCATTTTAAGTGTGACTAATACCCTCAGCAACATGAAACAGCCTTTCCTTTCAGCCTCTCCCCCTTCTGCCCACATAGCCCAGCCTAGGGACGTAATGGAACAACTCAAGGTATCAATTATCCTACATTAGAAATAAGATGAAAACTTCATGCTGAATCTGTTGCCATTGGATACCTAACAGGTGATGTTGCTTTGGAAACATGCTTCCAAAGGACAGGGCGGAAACATTCTACTTTTGTGTGGTGTAATCTGAGAGTCTGAAGGGACAGAGTCTCCTGCTTCAAATGGGGGAGAGATCCTTTTCCTACTGATAATCAGCTGATTGCCATGGGGGTTCAGGAAACTGCCTGTTTTTCAGATGATCGCATCTCAAGACCATGGGGGCGGGGTGGGGTGTGAAGCTTGAAAAACTGGACTTCAGTGAGAAAACAGCCTTTAATTGAGCAGTTCTCAACCTAACCGTTGTCTGGGAGGAGCTAGTGGTTCCAGGGTTGCTCACTCTCACGACAGAATAATATTTAGACTGGGGTCATGTTATTTCACAAAAAAATATTTCATTAAACAAAAAGTTTCTAGCCTTCATGGATGTGGAAAAAAGGGTTAAGTGCGACCTACGTATATTCTAAAGTCTCAAAAGGTAAATGAACAGAACTCCACATTTATTTATTTTTTTAATCTCATTTTTGGAGGGCTTTACTCATATTTTGGAATGCTTGACATTGGCAATACTGTTTTACAGCCGAGGCCTGTCTGCCTGGGCTCCCCCTGGATTCTATTCCTGACTCTGCATTGGCCCAGTCAGTAATGAGGGTAGAATCCCAGACAGCCTGGCAGCTTTCCCAGGGGGCTGCAGTGGTAAGATGTGCTATATTTTCCAGGGCGTTTTCTTTTGCACCCCTCACTGATTTTTGCACTCCCCCCAAGAAGCAGTTGTAGGTGAATTCCTGCAGGGAAAAAGCCAAGAGAGGGTTTTCCTGAAGAAGCAACAAGTCACATGTCCCATCTTGCTGCCATGGGATGTTTATGGTCTTCCTGCTCTCCTTTGTGTCCATTGCAGGAGAAGACAAGTGGCAACTGATATGCACACACATCAAGTGCTGAGGGAGGGGGGAAACTCATTGTTATCTGCTGCTGTTCTGGAGACAGGCTTAATGCCTGGCAATTTGCAGCTAAGGTATGGAGATTCCACTGAACTAGTGAGGATAACTATAGGGACATTCATTAGAGGCTTCCAGGCGTCAGATCAAGTAGGTTCTGTAAGGACAGAGTGCAGAGGCAAAGTGACACATGGTTCCAAAGGTCATTTTGTTTGCAGATCCCTTATCTGCAAAACACTCACTGGAAAAGCTGAAATCAAGTGAAACTCAGATGGTTGGTTTTTTGTTTTTTTTTCTGGCTTTGAGCAAATGTGGGCAGTTTTGAGCCAAATAATGAAACAACAGTAATGAGATAATATGCTTTGCAGTTACGTAGTTCCTTTAATCTGATTTTTTCTGTCAGCCAGACTCATTCCCCAGCTATCCTTTATGCAAAAGTTCTATAGAGCTGAAAATAAGGAATTCTGTCCCTGCTACAGAATTTCATCGGACTGTTTTAAAACCCACACAAACACTGCGAACAACATATAGAAAAAACGAGGAGTCCTTGTGGCACCTTAGAGACTAACAAATTTATTTGGGCATAAGCTTTCGTGGGCTAGAACCCACTTCATCAGATGCATGCAGTGGAAAATACAGGAGCAGTTCAACAAAAAACAACCTTCAAAACCAGGCTCCAACGTGAAACTGCAGAACTGGAATTAATTTGCAAACTGGACACCATCACATCAGGCCTGAATAAAGACTGGGAGTGGTTGGGTCATTACCAAACCTAAACCTAATTTCCCCCGTACTAATTTCCCCATACTGTTACTCACACCTTCTTGTCAACTGTTTGAAATAGGCCACTCTCATTACCACCACAAAAGTTATTTTTCCTCCATTGGTATCCTACTGTTAATTGAATTGTCTCGTTAGACTGACCTCACACTTGGTAAGGCAACTCCCATCTTTTCATGTATTTATATCTGCTCCTGTATTTTCCACTCCATGCATCTGATGAAGTGGGTTTTAGCCCACGAAAGCTTATGCCCAAATAAATTTGTTAGCCTCTAAAGATGCCACAAGGACTCCTCATTGTTCTTGCTGATACAGACTAACACGGCTACCCCTCTGAAACCTGTCAACATATAGAAAGGATCCCGTTCTACTTCTATGGAAGCCTGTATGTTCTGTTCCTATTCACTTTCAGAGGCTTTTCCCATAAGCGATTGTCTGAAGCTGTCATGTTTTAAGGCGGCCCTGCCACGGACAGAGTGTGCTCTTGAGGCAGGAGTATCTTTTTAGGTTCTGTGAATTTGATTCAGCTAAATTTATTTGCCCTCCTTTCCCCCACCCACAGTCCTGTGCTAAAAGTTACCATTGTTATCTCTTCAGCTATACTGACTTGAGCTACAATCGTACAGCGTAACCGGTTCCAGGGAGGGTCAGTCCTAGGACAGGAGAGCTTCAAGAGACCTTTTTGTGACGCAGGCTACAATGCAGAGGATCCAAAATCTGGCACTCTTTCCTCTCTGATCATTACAGAAGCAGTCCCTCCACTTGGTGTTAAGCAGGCATTGTGCTTCTAGAGGTGCCTGAGATTTAGAACCAAGGCCAATAAAGATAGAATGCACTGATGCAAGTGTGCTTCCTCTGCATTCCCGCTTCTACGGTGCCCTGCGAGGGAACCGAAGCATGAAGCGTGCATCCAAGTGGGACTAACCCCTGGGAGAAGGTGGCAGTGAGAACCCGCTGGAGTGCAGAAGCCCCTTTTGACACAGCGCGCTGTGCTAGTGCAGAGAATCTGGAGCATAGTTCAAAACTGTGTTGAGTCAGGCTTCATAGAATCATAGAATCTCAGGGTTGGAAGGGACCTCAGGAGGTCATCTAGTCCAACCCCCTGCTCAAAGCAGGACCAACCCCAACTAAATCATCCCAGCCAGGGCTTTGTCAAGCCTGACCTTAAAAACCTCTAAGGAAGGAGATTCCACCACCTCCCTAGGGAACCCATTCCAGTGCTTCACCACCCTACTAGTGAAAAAGTTTTTCCTAATATCCAACCTAAACCTCCCCCTCTACAACTTGAGACCATTACTCCTTGTTCTGTCATCTTCTACCACTGAGAACAGAGCTTGGCCGCTCTTCCATCAAAGCTTTGTGTGTGTGACTGCGAACTGGGTTTGCAACTCAGTTTTGAAGAAAGTGTCCATTTTCCCTTGACATTTTCCATTTTTCTTGTTGTTGGAAAAGGGAGAGCCTGAAACACGAAAAATGTTTGGGTTTTGGCAAAAGGTCAACGTTTTTAGCGACATTTTCACAGGCATAATTTGACATAATTTAGGATTTGCCCACTTCTCCAATGAGCCCCACTTTTATTTTTCCCAATTACAAAAATCATCCCACATTTGTGGTACACGTTGGTGGTTGCTGTGTTATGGGACATATCGCTAGGTACCAGGTGCTTTATCATCACAGAAGCATTTTTAATAGGGATGGAAGCTTCTGTTGACCAACACAGGAACAACAAAAAAATACAAAACATCATCTCCGGCTGCACAGCGAAGATGATTCATGAATTTAACACCATATTCAATCACAAGCAGAAATATACTTCACCATAAATAAATTTAAATTCATTGTACAAAAAACCCCAAGTAGCTCTTCATACAAATATGGTACATTGGACAAGTGTTCTTGCAAACATTTTTTTTTAAACTTTCAAGAACAAAGCTTTGCTCTGGTTCACAAACACATAAACCAATGAAACTGGAATAACACAGGAGAAAAAGGACTTGAGTGGTGTTCCCTGCTCCTAACAAGTGTTTCTGGAGAAAAGAATGCCATTGAAGTACCGAGTTTGAGTTGGTTTCATTTCCCCTTTCTACTGGGCTGCTCAAAATCAAGTACATCGTCATCAAGGAATGGGGCTGGGCACTGCGAATACTCACATTTCATAGATTTTGAAGGCCTGAAGGGATTATTATGATAATCTAGTCTGACCTCCTGCATAACTCAGGCCACATTTTATCCACTAATTGCTGCATCAAACCCAACAATTTCTGTGTGCATATAAGGAAGACATATGTCCAGTCTTGATTTAAAGATTCTGAGGGCATGTCTACACTGCAATGTAAACCCAGGGTTAGTAGAATTTAAGTGAGCAGACCATGTGTTTGTTAACTTAGGCCTTGAGAGTCTACACTCGTTTGTAACCCCTGGTTAGGAATTGTTGAAGCCTGGGTCTCAATCTGGGGCGCCAGCATCTACACTGCATTATGTGGACCTGAGTCCAACCACCCATATCCCTGACTTGCTAGTGCCCCCCCCTCCCCTAAATGTGGCTGCTCTAGCCCTTTGTTTGTGGTGCAGAGTGGAGAAACCTGACTGTACAGAAGACCTAGAAAGTTAGCCCATGGGATTGTGGGATACTTTTGGTGGATACCCAGAGCATGAATCCATGGGGCTCAGGGTCCAAGCCCTAGATTAGCACAATTTGTGTGTAGACGGTAGGAGGGTTAGGCTTGAACCTGAGTTCGAACCCTGGGTTTACACTGCAGTGCAGACATACCCCAAGTGCTGGAGGATTTACCACACCCTTTGGTCATCTGTTCCAGTGGTTAATTACCCTCACTGTTAATCATTTGCATTTTAAAGACTAAAGATGATTAGATTAAAAAGAACAAGCAAAAAAGCAAAGGTTGTCCAGTTCATTCAATGGCTTATGGGCCCAATCTTGAAACCCTTCCTAATATGCAGTCAAAGAGGATTTGAGAACTGGAGCCAAGATCTGCACAACTGACTTGCATCCTTTTGATAGAAAAGGTATTGAAATCAAGTTGCATGAATAAAGGTTGTATGACTGAGCCCTCGCGGCCATCCAACGCCACTTAAGCAACAGGGTAAAACACCCATATAAACCCTACAGCTGAAATATACTCTGTTTTGATCACACGGCTTTGGTTTCCTGCTCAGAATTTTTGATCCCCCCCAACAGATCCTGGGAAGGGTGAGGAGGTCATTTTGTTCAAGCAAATTCCGCATTCATGGACAACACACACATCTGTTGGTCTATGCGTTCCATTTCAGCTCATGCAATGTGCTTTATAGGCCTTAAGAATGAATCCCCTAAAAGAACAGCCAAAGAACATTACATTTCACAAGCTGATGTTCATACGTGGTGAAACACACCACCGCTCGTTCAGAGCCTAAGCGCTGGCAGACAGGCTTTAACTGCGTACAGCCAATTGCGTCTAGCTGCTGGTGCCAGGCCGTGTGGTACACTTCACCCGTAAAAGCTTGCAGTGTTTTGCGCCACAACCAGGCCCGCCGACAGAAATTCGGGGCCCCAGGGCCATCCCTAGGGAGGTGGAGCCTGGGGTGGAAGTGACAAATTCGTCACTTCCAAGACTGCCTGCACTGGCCAATCGCGCCAGCCCATGGGACCCCACAAATCACGGGGCTCGTAGCGGTTGTGCGCGCCTAGGAGGCCTGCGGGCGGCCCGCCTGGGCAATTTAAAAGGGCCCTTGGCTCCCGATCACCACCACCGGCTGGGGGCCCCCGGGCCCTTTTAAATCACTCAGGTCCCATGGCAATTGCCCCCTTTGCCCCCACGTTGGCGGGTCTGGCCACAACTGCACCATCCTGTAAAAGTGTCAGGAGGAGCTGGCTCCTTCATGGATGTGGTGCCCAGATGTTGCTCTGCAAGCCACACAGGGACTTGTGCTTTCAGTTCAGGGACACTTCATACCAAAACAACAAAATGACCGTTTAGCCTAGTGATTCTCAAACTGTGGGTCGGGACCCCATTTTAATGCTGGGACCCCATTAGACTTGCTGGACCCAGGGCTGAAGCCTGAGCTCCCGAGGGGCGGTGGCGGGGGGTGGTGGGGGTGGAAGAGGGTTTGGGCTGTAGCCCCTATCCCCCCCCCTGAGGCGACGGGGCTTGGATTGGGGCTCCCTCTTCCCCCCACCCGTGAGGGGGGGGCTTGGGCTCTGCCCCACTCCCGGGGTCATGCTGTAACTTTGTTGTCAGAAGGGGGTCGTGGTGCAGTGAAGTTTGAGAACCCCTTTAGCCCAATAAAAAATACCATTTAGGATCTTTTCTGTCATCTCATTTCACACACAAAAAAACCTCATACCTGATGCCCCCACTCTGCTAACCCTGTCTTTTTCCACTTAGGTAGGTCCACTGACTTCAGTGTAGTAACATCAGGCTAAAAGTGGCGTAACAGAGCGGGGAACCAGGCCTTTCATCCTTAGTAGAGGAGCATATATCATATATAAAGCAGAACCTTTCAACGTTTGTGTCCTTGAACCTTCTGGTCTTCCTCCAGATGGGATGGGAAAGAATCGCCCCTCTGTGTCAAGTCTTTCCTGGCTTCAGTCAATGATTTGAGATGATCTTCCTCAGCCTTCATGTTAGTTTCACGTTAAAATGCACCAGAGATTTCTTTTTGTAGCTAACCAGCTGCCTCAGCAACTAAAGGAAACTCAAGGTGGCAAATATGCCCAGCAGTGCTTGAGGGGGGATATTCACTGGTTGCCAGGGAAACAGAGGTAGGTCTCTAGGAGAACAAAGGCATCTCCCATCAGAAATTCACCTCTAGCCAACAATATTGGTTTCAAAGACAGAATGTTCCAGTCGGGACACCTCTTCAGCTGATCTGCTTTCTGGTCCCTCAGACAGAGTAATTGCCCACTGTCTCTGGCTTCCCAGCATTTGTACTAAATGAGCTGGACGGAGTGTCTGGGTTATGTTGAGCATTAACATGGCTGCATTACATAATGGCAAAGGTCTGATTTAACCTAAATAAAATCAAGACATTAAAACTTTCTCAGCAGGGAGGCCAGGGTGGATTAGGAGAGATGCATGTGGCATGGCCCTTAACTCTTAATTCCGGAGGGCAGGTTCTGATCTCATTGATATCGGTGTAAATCTGGAGTGACTTCACTGCAGTCCAAGGGGTTACTCCAGGTTTACCCCTGTATAGATGAGATCCGGATCTGGCCGCTTAGCTTTTGCCACATCAAACAAGACCCTTCATCTTACTTCAAAGAAGTTGATGTGGGGAAGAAAAGGAAGACAATGAGTTCTGAAATTTTCCTTGATGTTTCAACTAGGTTCTTTTAATCTCACAGGATCTTGGACAATGTTAAAGAGTCAGAAGGAAACAAAATCCTGTATTCCCTTTGGAGAACCCTCTGAGTACTATATTCATCTCCTTCCTGATGCTTATTTCATTTCCTCTGCTCTAAAGGATCCTGCTGTTTCTGTGTAATAGGTTTCTCTTAACCTCCCACTGGAACTCTCCATGCCCTGCAGGCATATGTACTGGAGGAACTCATCTGCAACAAAGAAAACCGTCACTCAAGAATGGACACAAATTGTAGCTTCCAGCTCATTGTTGAATGTGGATGTTTGATCCTTGGCTAAAAACCAAAGTACATGCACATTCTGGAGGAAAGCCGGGCTGCCAGCATCACTGATTCCTCCTCCCCCCCCAGGAATATAGCGAGGGGAATTTTCAGCTAAATGCAGCGCACAGCATTCATTAGGAGATTGCGTTATTTACTCCCTGGTAGCTATAGCTTCAGGGGGCACCTCTTCTGAATTAGTAGTGGAGATATGGCACCAGGATGGTATATTGTCTCCCAGCTCTCTGAAATGCAGAGGACAACCATTCAGTCACTCAGGGCTATTCTGCAACCCATGCATCACAAAGCCCCTTAAGACATGGTGAAAATCTCCAACCCCAGGTAGACAGTGACGCTAGACTCAAACTCTGAATCAACTTGGTTTCCTTTCTCTGGTCAGGACACTTCTTCCTCTGTGGGCTGCCAAGTGAGAAGAGCTGCTGTTCTGCCTCACCAAATGAGGGATGTCTTCAAGCTCTCCTGCCGCTGTCCTGCATCACAGGGGAAGTTCCACGAGCTTCTGGCACTCTGAAACAAACAGCTTGCGACTGGAACCCGACGCCTACGACTCTAATATGGCTTCGGAGTTTTGGGTTCGACTGGACGTATCACAGAAAAACAAAACCAAAAAAACCAACCCACCGCATGGAAGAAAAGCACATCCTGCCCCCCTCCCACACCCAGTCTTAAAGCTACAGGTAAAGCCAACCACAGGGATGCTACAGCACATGCACTCAAACAGGGCCAGATAGGAAGATGCGTGTCAGGTGTCCCAATCTCTCTTGTTTCCAGAGCCACAGTGTCAAGTTTCCCCTTCCCAGTTCTTGTTCTGATCCAGTCTCTCTTCCTCCCTAATCCCAAAGGGGTTTAAGAGCCACACCAGCACGTGCTGCTTAGCAAGTGGTAGCCAGGGACTGGTGGATGGGGGGCTGGAAGCAGCGCACATGCTCAACCGTGGAGCTGTCTGTTTCCACCGACTTCATGTACTTGTTCAGGATGGCAAAAATCTCGTTGTTCAGAATCTGATACTTCCTGATGCGGTCAGCCATCTTCTTCAGGGGCTGGAGGGGGGGCGGGGGAAGAACAGGCAGAGAGAGATGAAGCAATCCCTCTTGGTCAGCTGGAAAGCATCAACAGTACCACTAGCCCGCTGCTAAGAAATCTCAGTGGGGCAGTTACAACCCGTTACATTTCCACCTCGCTCCTGCCAGTGAACAGTGAGTCACTTCCATTCTATGGGCCCATGAGTCATGCCAAAGCAGGACACGGCCAGTAGGCTGTATTCAGGAGAACCCAAGTCTAACCTAATTTCCCCCCTCCCCCACTTACTTATTGCTAAAGCCAGTGGCTAATGGGCATTATTATTAATGATTATTTGTATTCAGCTCCCCATGGCTGAGCTGAAGGTCCCCGCTTTAAGAGCAAAAAGGGTTCAGTTCCCATGCCCCGTTAAAGTCTTGGCCTTTCTGCTGCAACTCCAGGTAGGAATCTCAGAGTGTCTGGCTCTAGCCCAATCTGGGCATTGTTTAAAGACACGGGGTAACACTAGACACGCTGGGTCCCCCGTTGGGGATTCAGCTCATTGTCCATCTGTGAATAACAGCGAGATCCTGCTATGGCGCAAGAGCAGGGAGAGGGTAGTTTTGCGTTTCTGACCCTTCCAAAGGGGGGTGGGAGGTGGCTGTCCCCGGCCTTACCACGTTCTTTATGATTTCATCCTTCCCATCCTGCCTCTGCACCTTCAGCAGATGGTAACAGAAGTCGAAGAGGTCGAAGCGCCGCTGCTGCCCGAGGAGAACAATGACAGAACAGCCGGCCCAATTCAAACCATCTCCAAAGCACTGCCTGGAGAGGGCCAGAGAGACATGAGGGGAGCTGTTTAGAGAAGGGTTGTCCCACATATCTGAATCACCTTCCTCATCGAATTCCTGCTGTCTTGACTCTTTGATACAGCTACTGTGTAGATGCGTGTGAGGGCAAATGGACTAGAAAGCAACCATGCAGAACCTCAGTGGAGCCAGCCTGTGTTCTCAGAGCTCAAAGCAGGCAGCATGGCCTAGTGGACAGAACTTAGAAGACCTGGCTTCTATTCTCAGCTTTGACAATGAGCCGCTCAATGACCTCCAGGAAGTCACTTCCTCTCTCTGCGCCTCAGTTTCTCTTCCCATCTTTTATCTTCCTATTTAGCTTGAGAACTCATTGGGGCAAGGTCTGTTTCGCTGTGTTTGTACAGCACCCAGCACCACGAGGCCTTGATCTTAGCTGGGTTCCTTAGGGGCCCCAGTAATAGAAATAAAGAACATCAGGATGGGAGTTGGGAGAAAAAGTTAAAACAAACCTTCCTCCCCTCAAAAACTAAACAGACCTGAAGGCTGCAGCTAGGCCAGGGGTTCTCAAACTTCATTGCACCGCGACCCCCTTCGGACAACCAAAATGACTACATGATCCCAGGATGGGGGGACTGAAGCCTAAAGTCCCCCTACCCTGGGTGTGGAAGGGATCAAAGCCAAAGCCCAAAGGCTTCAGCCCCAGCTAGGGGGCCTGTAAACTGAGCCCTGCTGCCCAGGGCTAAATCCCTCAGGCTTTGGCTTCGGCCCCGGGGCAGTGGGGCTCAGGCTTCAGCCCCGAGCCCCAGCAAGTCTCAGCTAGCCCTGGTGATCCCATTCAAATGGGGTTGCGACCCACTTTGAGGTCCTGATCCACAGTTTGAGAACCGCTGAGCCGGGCTAAAGCAGCACAATATCACTTCATCGACAAGGGGTTGTTTCACCACCACCCTTATCGGGGCTGTGCAGAAATGAAGGGAAAATATCAATGCACTTGGTGTAAGTGGAAGAGTTGTGAGATCTTCCTTTACACTAGGGATAACCCTGGTATCTTAGCCAGCGCTCCCTCTCTCTCTGTTGCCTCAGGCTGTGGGAGATGTAGCTGACGGTGCCTGCATTTTTCAGCTCAGTGCCTGTCCTCACCTCATGCTCTATCCCAGCGTTTACATTTTCTGCGAATGTTACTACTTATGAATGGTGCCCCATCAACAGCCCTGGAGACTGGAGTCCTCTGCTCAGCCACAGGCCCAGTCCAATCTCCCCAGCTCCTCTGCAGGCCTGAGGGGTGGGCAATGCAGCCTAGTGGCCAGAGCACTGTACTGGGACTCAGGAGACCTGGATTCTAGTCCTGTCACTGGCCTGTGGGGGGACTTTGGGCAAATCAGCATCTATAAATGGGATAGTGATTCCGACCTGCTGTGAGATCTACTAACAGTTGCTCTACAAGAACAAGGCATTATTATTCTAGTTCTGTCTCTCAGCCCGCTGTCTTCCTGGCCTCTCTTTGTGGGGGTGGCTTTTGTGACTAGGACATCAGTCCCCTGGCAGCGCCAGAACTATTTAATATGGGCTGCTATACGACAGTCGTGCCCAGCTGCAGCGGGCTTTGAACTGGCCGTGGAGGTCAAAGGCTCTGTGTTACATTACTGATCCCTGAGCCAGCCAATCCCCACGCCCCTGGGTTATAAATGATGCTCTCTTCAATGCAGGCATACTCACTCTGCAGTGAACTCGTTCGTCCCCACGGGGATGCAGTACACGAACTGCATGGCACTCCAGAGCCGGTGGAACTCGACACACTCGTCCACGTGCATGACCCCGTTGGTAGGGGGAGGCCCACGCCAGATTGGGTCCTGCAGGTAGCTGCGAATGCGTGTCAGGATCACCTCGAACATGGAGAGCCCGCAGCACAGCCGCTCCTTGGTCAGCAAGTCACCCTCCCGAGCAATGGCTATTTGCTGAGAAGGAAGATAACCACAGAAACAAAAGCGGATGTGTAATGACCTCCCTTTTGGAATTCTGCACTGATCTCCATCCTGCCTCTCTCCGTTCTTTCACATTTGGTAACATATTCCATGCAAGACCAGACCTTACCTCTGACAGTGGTACTCCCCTCCTGAGAACAGCCATCCCACTTAGGATAGGGCAGAAGAATATAAAGGACACAGTCCTCAAATATTTTTCATAAGTCTAAACATGTTTATCCTTTGGAAATAACTGAATACCTAGGAAGTTAGAAGCTGAAGTCTGTTTTCTTCCAGAAGCATTGATCTTCAATCCTGCCTGCACATTGCTATGTTACAGTGGGACTACCCATGACTGCTGGACTGTTTCTGTCATACCACTCATGGATAGTAGACAATGATGCCTGGTCTGTTACTGTAGGGTGATTGGTGAGACCTGAGCTGTGCATTTACTATAGGGATACTCCCTGTACACACTTGTTTGCTATGACAGGGTTGTTCATAGCAACTGATCCGATATGTGTGTGCAAATACCTAATAGGCACACCCAGTTAGACATAGGCAAACATTGGTATGCAACTGTGCACGTTTAGCTTTGAAAAACTGGTTTATGCAGACTTTGAAAACAGACTGCAAGAACAGAGAGGATGTTGGGTACATTTTGATTCTCCACGATCTCTTTAAAAAGCAGGAATGCTGTACAATTCTCGGCTCATTTTCTAGGTAGGATTGAAAAAAGCTCTGAAAATAGTTGAAGCCACCAAAAACTTAGTACTGGGGGGAAAAAGTGTATTTTAGAAGAAACAAGGTAACCAACTTCATGAACTTTCGGGGGGTTGGGGGTGAAATGTATCTCTGCACTGAGAACTGAATAATACCTACTCTCAGATACATCTGTGCAAATCTGGAATAGCTCCACTGCCATCAATGGAGTTACCCGGACGTACACTATGTAACAGAGCAGAATCTGGCCTCATTTCATCCCCCAGTGACTGCCACTAACCCTAGAAAAACGGTGATTTAGGGCATAAAAGCAACGGTGTCTTTTCCCCTAGCAGAGCCGCTCTGACGATTGTCTGGAGCAGCAGTGAGTTGTGCTAGTTTGAAGAGTATCATTAGTTAACTTTCCTTCGGCTCTTGTAATTGTTCTGCTTTGTGCTGTTTCCCCCTGCATTGCTGATTCCCACTGCTTCCTCCCAGGGCCCGTGCAGTCAGTTAGGGAAACGGTGCATTGAGTTTCAGTTACATTTGCCAAGCATAGCAAGGTAAACGGAAGCATAGCTTTGTTACCATGCATGCCTGGCCGGGCGGGGAGTCAATATGTGTTGGGTCTGCTGTGGTCGCAGGAGATCAGCCCGTTTGAGTGTTTGTCGAGGTGTTTTATTCCCATGGACAGAGCACTTTACTCCCGGTGTCACATGGCACATGCATGCACAGCAGATGTGGCACTTTCTAGCCCCACTGCCCATGCTATTGGGTTTCCTGTGGCTTTATGCAGTTACTATATTTCTGACTCTCCCAGTAGCTTCTATAAGGAATATATTTTTATCTGATCAGGATTAATAGTGGGGTGCCAAGGACGCGGGTCACAGATGGGAAGGAGAGGGATAGCTCAGAGGTTTGAGCATTGGCCTGCTAAACCCAGGGTTGTGAGTTCAATCTTTGAGGGGGCCATTTAGGGATCAGGGCAAAAAAAATCTGTACTTGGTCCTGCTAGTGAAGGCAGGGGACTGGACTCGATGACCTTTTAAGGTCCTTCCAGTTCTATGGGATAGGCATATCTCCATATATTTATGGAAGGGGCAGGGGCATGGCCCAGGGAAACTGTGAGTGTTTGCTCAAATTACTTACAAGACAGTGCATCCAAATTAATATCGACTGGTGGGGATCTGGTTTTGGAAACATCTGGGGCTCATTCTGCTCAGCGGACTGCCCTAGTAAATAACACTTTAGCCACACACCCTGTCCTTTTTGCTGCCCTTAACCACAGGTCCCCCACTAATCGAAATCCAGGCGCTCCTGAAACTCGTCTCCACCAGATGTTTAAAAAGCCCTGGCCGTGCACTGACGCCCCATTTCCTTAGAAGCGGTTTAGGCAGGCAGTAGCCTAAAGCCTTTTTGTTTGGTAAATATTGAAACTGGGAGTTCTACAATTAGCGTCTGCGGCAGTTACAAGGACAGCCTGGTAGCGTAAATGCACAAGGCCATTAATATTCAACGAAGAGCAAACACACAGGGCAAGTCGAGGGAGAGGACAGACTCTGCAAGGCGGCAGCACCAGCTCTAAATCTGTTCAACGTCGGAATGTGGGTTTCACATAACTACTCCACTTCCCCGGTGTTCAGACACCACGCCGGCAGAGGTGCCAGATATGCCTTAGTTAGTAGGTAGGTGGGTAGACTGATTCCTGCCGCTGCCTCGCAGAGCAGTGTTAAACTCACAACGGCAGCATGCTTGTAGCCCAGCAGCGCGGCTAGAATTTCAAGGCTAAAATATTTAATGGGCCCACACCGATGTGCCCACTAAATCTGCATGCACATGTGCTGGTGGGCACAGAAACCGCCCTGACTTTAGTGTCTGCTCAGCAGGCCGAGGGATTGTATTATTTAGTCACAGTATTATTGTTTGTGGGATCCATACGCCATGCACGCCGGTTTCAGTGTGGTCAGGCCGTCTGGAATGAACTAGTCCAATAATCTTAAGATATGACTTTTGAAGAAACTGTAAAAGGGCCAATTCTGCCCTCAGACGCTCACACAGGGCTACCAGGGACGAAGCAGGATCCCCAAGCATGGATTCATGGGCAGACTTTGGTCCTATGGCTGATCATCAGAAGGCCTTGATATAAAGCTTCTACCGCCGTCTGGCTGCCCACCAGGCTAACAGCAGCTGGAGGGCAACACTCCTATATCAGAGCCAGACCTAGAGTCTGAAGTCCGGTCATCATGTCCCAGTTGTAAGAAACGCGCCTGTGTCGTGTACGAGATACTGAACGCTCATGAACAGCTTTATGGTGGGGTGGGGGACAGCATACAACTCACGAGCTGTGGCAAGTAAGGGTGGGCTTTGCAGGAGGGCCCAACTCTAGTCCCACTGAGCTCCATGGTTAACCTCCCACTGACTGCGGGAGGCGGGGGAGGGAGGGCGCAGTTAGGCTCACTCTGCCAAATGTACATTTTCTCATGCTTGTTGGGGAGTTCACTCAATGAGCCATTCTGGCGCCTCTGATTCTGCACTGATCTCACATACAAATGATAATTTATGTCCTGCTCACTGCCTGTCGTTGTATAAACACAGCCTACACGTAGCACAAACCCTCTACAGCCTGGGCCAAAGCCCTGGAAAGACACTCACTGACTTCGGTCACCATTGGATGAGGCCCTTAGACCACAGCTTTTATCATGTAAACTGCATAGGACCAAATTTTCATTAATGGCATCCAAACCCGAACAGCTGAAATGTGCTCGTAAGTTTCCAGACACCGACTTTTGGGTGCCCGTGTCGTCTGTGCACAAAAACGTTGATGTTTGTATCCAAAACTGCATTTTCAGGAGCAAACTAATAGCAGTGGGGCACTATCGACAAACACAGCTGTGTTTATTTATATCTGAATTTCTGAGTTCTCATAATTTTGGTTCCCAAAAGTACGTAGGTGAAGAACTTGGGAGCACACTAGAGTGAGTCAATTTTAGTGGGGAAAATGAAATACCTTTTGTTTTATCATTATAAATATGATGAGGAGAAGCAGCAAGTGGACTTTATACGGTAGAATTTAAGGATGATTTTGCAAGGAAGGATAGACACACACACATAAAAGCACAGTGGTGATTCATATCTCAACAATGCCCCTTCACAAAGGGAACTATATGGGAGATGAGAAGTGCCCACAAATCAGAACAGAATCCTCTGCTACACTTTCTGTTGTTTTGTTTCACATTATTCCCAGAGATGCAAAGTTCCACATGACCTTGAATTATAAATATGATCCATTGGAAAACAGGAAAGTTAATTGCCTGGATCCTGTCACAGATCTGTCACTTTTTATTGCTGGATGTTCATTCCAGCTACAGAAAATTACTGTGTGAGGAAGTTAATCTAATTCAGTGTCTCAAATACATCTGATTCTGTTCACTAAAAGAAAGCAGCATTTCTGTAGTGACACTGGGTGAAATCCTGGCCCCACCGGAAATCACTAGGGGTTCAACCATTGACTTCAGTGGAGCCAGGATTTCAACCATGATGTTTGTTTATTTCGGTGAGAGATTTAAAAATGGTGTCATAACTTCAGCATAAAATATAGATCTTTCCATTAAGGCCCCGATTCAAGAAAGCATCCCTATGCAGAAAAGCATTTAAACGCATGCTTAACTTTAAGCACATGCTTAAAGTTAAACAAGCGCTTATATGATTTCCTGAATATGGAGGGACTTAAGTATGTGCGTAAATACTTTCCTGAGCTGGGGGCTTAAAGACTTGATGGTAATCCCCCAGGTCAGTAACAACCCCCACGCGTCCCCGCCCCCCACAGAATTCCCTCCTGTGAAAATACCTAGGGCAGTAGGTGGCAATTTTCAAAGTTGTTAATGTTCAGAGCTAGCTTCTGAGCATTCACCTACCCATCCCTATTACAGTCTGGTTAGCACCCTGCCTTCCTCAAAGGAAGCACTAACACACCATCTTTACACCAGCTCCTAAATCTCCCTGACAGACCTCACCAGCTGCTAGAGGCCAGGGTTTACATTTGTCTGATCAGCAGAAAAATGGCAGTCCGGAATAAAAATAAATCAGACGTAAGCGACACTTCCCCTGAAAAGTGTAGGGAAGCCAATAGGTGCAGGTAATTCAGTAAAGCACCTGCCCAGAGAGAACTCTCTTCTCAGGGGAAGGGAAGAGCTGTGCAGCATTTTAGAATAAAAATTGGAGCACTTCCCTAAGGCCGAATGGGCAATCGGGGGACTGCTGGGAATTTTCAGTAGCCATCTCCCGGGGGTTGCAAAGGAATCCTTACCTGAGGAGTTCCCAGCCTCTCTATTAAGGGAACCAGGTGAAGTGGGGCATATTTGGCTTCGAGACGCTTCATGCGTACCTCCAAGCGTTCTCCTTCTGTCAAGCGAGCAGCAAACAGTGACATAAGACTAGGCAGTGACAAGCCGGCATTTCCGCAGAGTCGCCTGGAGCTGCCTCCCCACCATCGTCTGCTCTGACTCTGGCTCAGGGGGTCAGACCACCAGCGGGAAAGGGAATCAGGTGACGTGCTGCGGACAGGGGGGTGGTTACAACCTCCGAACTAGCAGCTTCAGTGTCAGTTTGTAAAAGGGCCCTGTTTTAAAAGCACAAATCTTACTATTATCAATCAGCCGTGGCACATTTCATGCTGCCATTCTCCAGGCCCGCTGGCATATTGCTAAAGGGCTTTTAAACCTGGGTAACTAGACTATAAACATCCTGGCTGGCACTTGTCCTCCACCTGACTGTCTACTGCATCATTGTCTATGAAAGGGCAGAACGCAGTGCAAGAAACAAATCTGCAACATTAACGGGGTGGGGGGGATTCTAGGTAGGGGAATAAGCACTGATCTCTGTTTCCCCCTTGACTTCTTACCTTTGATGTAGACCCTGGGCAAAATATTTTGGAAGGGAGCAGCATGCAGCAAATCACAAACTTCTTCCTGGGACTGAGGCAGGAGGAAGAAAAATAAAAATAAGTTAAAAAATTCCTTAAGGGACTGAGTATATGGCTCAGGGGATTGGCAAGAGCACATGGACCTGGTCCCCTCTAGGGCGCGCGTTCAAATCCAGCCCAGTAGTAACATAAGAGGTCTGAACCCCTGTGAAGTGAAACTGGAAAAAAGTACCTGCCCAAAACCCTTTAAACCTAAACCAGAAAGGTCTGTATAGCTCCATGAAATACCTTCCTGTCTGTGTAAGCCCAGAAGGCTACACAGAGCACTCACTGACTCCGAGTCTAGAAGGAAATGATTTCTGTTTTACTCTAACGTGATGACTTCCTATCATTTATTTTCTAAGGCTCTCAAGACATTCTCTCGATAGGAAGAACTTGTTGGCTTAATTGCTGCAAGGTGTGTGTGTGTACATACATATATGAATCCTAGAGGCTGTTACTGAACCTTACATAGTATGTTTGTTTGGATTTAGTTCATTTGGATAGGCATTTGCAGCCAATACTATCAGACCAAAGGTGTGGTGCACCCCAGGCAGACTAGGGAAGTCATACAAAAAGGGCTAGAAAAGAATAACAAAATGAGATGCCACTTGGAAAAACACATGCCAGCACACTTGGGGGAAATTAATCCAAAACACAGACATACAAGAGGGAGAAACCTGGAAATAGTAATACTGAAAGAGTGATGGCCGACAACAAATTGTATATGAGTTTGCAATGGGAGATGGCAGCAAGGAAAAAGGAGAGGTTACTTACCCAGTAGCTGGAGTTCTCCGAGATGTTTTGTCCCTGTGGGAGTTCCACGTGCAGCTGTGCACCTTTGAGCGGAGATTTTTCTTCAGCAGTGTCCATGGGTCCGCACCTGCGCCCTACACATCCTCATGCTCTGGACCGAGGTTATACGGGGAGAGGTGGATCCGTCACCACACCAATTCCTTCTCAGCAACAAGTCCAAAGGCAAGAACTCGGAGGCAGAGGGGAAAGGAGGGTGGGCAGTGGAGTACCCATAGGGATAAAACCTCTGAAAGAACTCCAGTTACCGTACAAGGTACGTAACCCCTCCTTCTTTGCGTTATTGTCCTTATGGGTGCTCCACCTTAGGTACCTCCCAAGGAGTACACCTGTTATGGAGGAGGGTGCTGAGAAGACAAGTTCAGAACAATTTGGAGAGTGGCCTTACCAAAGGCCGCGTCTGATCTGGAGACATGGCTATGAAGTATGTGGGTTTGAAGGATAAGTGGAGAAGGGAACAATTCCCCAAGAGTTCAAAGGGGCGGGGGGTTTTCAAGGCACAGAGAATTAATTAACCTCCGAAGGTGGAGTGAGCTGACAGACGTGAGGGAAGACGTTGGTCGATTCCTTCAGGAATCTTGTGGCGGTAGGAGGAGCACAAACTGAAACCCCTTCAATTGGCTGGTGAAAGGCTCCCATGGCAGCTAGGTGGACTTTAATAGAGCTGAATGAGAAACCTCGGGTTTGTATATGTAACAGGTAGTCAAGCCCGATCGGGAGGTCAGTCTCAGACGGGGATGACCGCTGCTGTGACACTAAAGCTGGAAACACTTCCACTTTTACAACACGGATTTGTCATGGTGGGCGTCCGACTGTTCCGCAGTTCTGCACCTCAAGAGGATCATTCTGCTGCAGGCTCGAGAGCCGTTGAGGAGCTGGGCATGGAGGTGTTACAAGGCGAGATTGGAATGGGTCACACAGCCTGAGTTCTGGGCCAGGAGGTCTGTCACCAGAGGGAGAAGAGGTTGCATCAGAGCCAGAGGAACCAGACCTGTCTTGTGGCCATGTTGGGGCTATAACGATAACCACTGATCCCGCGTTTCAGCTTGTTCAAGATGCTGAGGAACAAAGGTGTTGGAGGATAGGGATATAACAGCAGAACGAGTGAGGAAGGCATTTCCCAGGGAGTTGCAACTAAGTCCTCTCCTTGAGCAGAAGCCTGTAGTAGCTGGAGGGACTGCACTTCCTGCCTCGAGACCCTTGTGAAAAGGATCCCGGAAAAAGGACAAGAAAGGGGAGGAGGAGTTTAAAGGGACGGGGTAGCCTGATGAAATTACTTCCAGCATCCATCTGTCCAATGTGATGAACTTCAGGAAGGTGTGAAATGGGAGAGACGCTCCTTACAGGGTGGGTGGGGAACAGGATGGTGCAGCACTGGATCCACAGAGTGGGGGAGGTTCATGGCCCTCGACCAAAGGGTCAAAGCGGTCTAGGTCGTCTACTGGACGGTAGTA
Organism: Macrochelys suwanniensis; assembly: GCA_033296515.1. NCBI lineage: Eukaryota > Metazoa > Chordata > Testudines > Chelydridae > Macrochelys > Macrochelys suwanniensis. Next base: position 105,074,946 of record CM065782.1, on the reverse strand, counting down.
GCAGATGGCCCCTTCTTGTGATACCTGGGCCTCTTTTTATGTGGTTCAATTGGTTTCCGGAAGATGAAAAACTAAACCAGGTGAGACCTTTTGGCCATCTGCAACTTACTGCATTTTCTTTTGGTCGCAGTGATGTAAGTATCCTGGGATCACAGGTCAGCCAGGCGTCCTTGAGAGCACGTAGGGACTTGTCAGTTGCATCACTGAAGAGCTTTGGGAGAGGAATGAGGATGGCATGGGTGTGGTACTCTTCGAGCTGAGGTGAGTCAAGCAGTACCAGAGATGGCCCTGATGAGCAGTCTGCACGCTCCTTATGCCCGCGGCCCTCAAAAGGTGCCAGATTTGGGGCTGGTGGTTTCTTCGAGGAGTCTCTGTGTCTGGAGGTGTTTGAAGGTAATGAGGTTGCTGCCAAGCAAGGTTGCTTCCCAAGAGACTTCTCGGGGCGCGGCGTGCTGGAAGCCCTTTCTGGCAGTACCGGACCTTTGTGCTGGAAGCAGGAGCTTCAAAGGTCTCTGGAGCGGACACGAGATTTCTTTAGTCACTGGTGTCTGGGGTGACTTTTCCCCTGTGCTTAACAGGGGACTCAAGTCTCTTCTTAGAATGTTTGGAAGCCTCAGAAGTTGCCCCGTGATCTTCGCTCACCGCAGCTAAAGCCAAAGACATTGCCAGAGCATTTGGCTGAAGCCAATGCAGACGGGGGGAATTGATCCTTAGGGAGCACTCCATAAGGAGCATCGTAAGTCTGTCCCCCTTCAGCTTCCTTGAACTACTCTTGAGCAGACCCTGCACTTTGACGGGATGTGGGACTCTCCGAGACAGCAGAGGCAGTTGGGTTGCCTGTCTCTGAGACGGAAAGACCTGTGGCAGGTCTGGCAGGGTTTGAAGCCCAGGTTTTGGGCATGACTTGCAGAAGGGAGGCCACAGGCAAAGAGGCTGAGGGTAGCCGATGCCCTAGCCGTGGCCAACAAAGAATGGGGGGTGGGAGGTGCCAAAGGCACAAATTTGTGCCAGAGGGGGAAAAGCCCCAAGAATACTCAAATAAAAGTAAGAAATATAAATAAATGAAGTAAACAAAACAAGGTAACGGATAGCTAGAAGGTTAATCTAGCCGACCGCGCAATGCTCAGTCTCTAGCACAGAAAGTTGATAAAGAACTAATCGTGGTGGGTCTGCCCATCCCTACATACCCTTGTCTGGAGCACAAGGATGCGCAGGATGCAGGTGAGGGCCCACGGACACTGCTGAAAAAAAATCTCTGATGAAAGGCACATGGGCACCTCATGTGGAGCACCCATAGAGACAATAACTCAAAGAAGAACAAAGTGATTTTGGGCTGCATACATAGAGGCATTGTTGCACAAAGGTTTTGGTCTGTTTCTGTGCAACTCTGGGTAGGACATGCATTTGGTGCTGGGCATACCATAAAGTTAGCCAGGACAGAGCTGTGAAAATGATCAGGGGGCCGGAGGGAACGACCCAGTTAGGTCTATTTTATTGGGCAAGTAGATCTTCCTGTTTGGGATGCTTTGGCGGAGGGCCCATAATCCTGACAATACCCTGGTAATAGTCTGGGGCATGGGCAGTGGTGGGAACAGAGCCGTGAATGCTGTGGCGTGTTTGTGAGTGTGCAGGGTGGGGCATAGTCAGCACCGTTGGTGGAGGGAAGGGGATGGCACCATGGGTCCTATATGGGCACTGCGGTTTGTGGCGTGGAGAGTTCTGGGTGTGGGCACAGAAGCATGGCATGGTGTCTTGCTACCATGTGAGCAGAAGCATCCTCTTGTTCCCATGCAAATTCTGTCCCTGCTACTTCAACCCTGAAACATGTCCCGACGGGGAAATTATCTTCTCCAGCTGCTGCCTGTATTCACCCATTTTCTGAGCAAGAATTAGGAATGTCAACAACACCCTTCTCCTCCCTCCAACCAAGGCTCCCTGCCTTACAAAAGGAATTTGAGAATGTTATTGATAAGGAACAACAACAAAAATTGTGTGTATGTGTGCGTGGGGGGTGGGGTGGGGGTGGGGGTGGGGAGGAATGGAAGCTACTTCCCCACCTTAATTGCAGCATTCACTATCAGCCAATAGTCTAATGCAATATAATAGTTCAACAGCTACCATAAAACAGTAAGAGCAATTACATCCACTGCATTAGACCTCCAGTACAGGGATGATTACAAAGCAGTTAGGGATGTTATCCAATCTGATCTAATCTGATTGAACCCTCCCCATACTCTGTAACTCTGATCAGACGGTTCCTTTTATGATGGGGGCAGGAAAATGGGATATCCTAAGATGTCCTCTGCAACAGCATCTCATGCAAGACATGACACTTGGTGCCTTGTCATGGATGAACTTGGAAAACGATTGTCTTTGCCAGTCTGCATCTTAAAAGTGGGATTAGGTTCGCCTTAATAAATCAATGACTTTGTCACAGGATAAAAAAGGAAGTTCCCCCCACATCCTCCCACAAAAAAGGAAGTTCCTAATTAAAATGTGTGTGAATTTTTGATGCTCATGAGGACACGGGAGTCTCTCCATTGACTTTATCTGACTCTGGATTAGGCTCTAGTGGCATAAGAGAGAGCCAGGCGTGAGTGGGAGTGAGTACTGTGGTAACCTCCTTGGCCCACTCTGCCAGGCCATCTCCATTATGTCCCATAATCCTTCTTTCAGCTTCAGTTCTGGGCCTTTTTTGAGCAGATGACTGTCAATCACGCTTGGCCTACCTGGCGCTCTTTGGATGTAGACACATATCTAGTAGGCTGAGCCCATCCAAATGATTTCACTGGGGACTGGGTGGAGATTTAGAACCCAGCTTCCCAGAGAGGAAAAGCTACAGTGTCCACCTCCTGTGCCACCGAGCTTCAAAGCTTTTCAGCACAGAAGGGCCCTATCGCCTCGTGTTCTCATGGTGGGTGGAAACTGATGCCTTCCGAGTACAGAACGACGATAAGTTCTGAATGAAATTCCTTACTGACGAACTTAAAGATCAGAGAGACGTGATACAGGCTGGTAATGGAAACCCCACCAATATGGACTTCGTTGGTAACCTTCCCAAACGGGACCTCAGAATCTTACGCTTGTTTCCCGGACTGCCCGCACGCTGCTGATACACTCTCGGTCTCCATGGCAACACAGGAGTGCTTTTTTTCACACCAATGGAGCGTTATTGCTACGAGACACCATCATGTGCACTTCAGATAGCCATTTCAAGGGCAAAAACAGCACATCCAGCGCGGGGATCTGACAGGGAGGAGGGAGGAGAGCCCCAGCAGAGCACAGGAGGAGGAGGGCAGGATACATTTGGCTGCTATCGTTATGCAAAAATCAAGCCAGATGATCAGGGGCACAGTCATGTATCTCTAGTTTTCTTAACAAAATTTAATGTCGTGCTCCTGGGAGGTGCTGCATGGACAGTACGAGAGACTGACTGGGTGTCTAGTGTATACTCACTGTGCATCTAGTGCAAAACAGCACAGACAGCAGCAGCAGCAGCTCACGTCCCGTCCCCCGTCCCCACCCCGCTCTGCCCAACAGGCTTACCCACAAAGGGGGTGTCTCCATTGCAGTTGGCCAGAGTTATCTACACTGGAGTTAACTCCTCGTGCGGTAGCCAAGTGGCCACAGTGCAGAATACCACTCGAGCTGCACCGAGGGGTTGTGTTAGCAGCCGAGGGAGCTGTAGTCTACACACCCAACAGGCTCGCCCCCTCCAGTTAAATGTTCTGCTGCACTTGCGTTAAGGGGTTTTGTAAGTGGATGGGGCTTGAGTCAGGGAAACGCTCAAGCTGCAACTCAAGTTAGTTTTGCAGTGGAGACAAGCCTCAAGAAATCTCACCAGATCAGCAGTTCTTGTGAGAGTCCCTCTGTTTGCGGCTGCTTCATTATTATTTATTTATTTATACTGCAGCAGTGCCTAGTTGGCCACGTTGGGGATCAGGGCCCTTTGGGGCTCAGCGCTGTACAAACAGAATAAAAAGATGGCCCCTAGAACTGGATCCAGGAAACAGGCACCTCCTGATTCTGGGTCTGAGCTGAAATCTAAACCACCTCAGGTAGCTCTGGATCTTGGATCTGAAAGTAAATCTTCCAGAATTCAGATCTCAGGTTCCACTTCAGGGCCATTTCTAACTTAAATATCAGTGAGTTCTTTGCTCGCAGGCTGTCAGGGCCACAAAACCAGTCTGTGTAGTGTTGCTCATACACCTTTAGATGACACACACACACAAAAATAACCCAACCCCCGTGAGTACAGGTGAAGCTGCAGAGTGTAACCTGCTGAAATTGGAGGTTTTGCCTTACCAGGGCCTGCTCTATGAGGAGGCAGAACAGAATAGCATTGCCCACTTCTCTAAGGCTCTGGAATACATCAGTCTTCAGCTCTGCATACTCAATGATGTCCTTCAGCTGGTGATGGAAAAACTCCAAGATTCCTAAATAGACACAAGATGGGTAAGACAATCGGGAAAGGAAGAGCAGCAGAACCAAGCTAACCAGTAGCTTGTGCAAAGAGCCAGTCAATGCCTAATGTTTCCTGACCACTAACTGTGACCCTGGACTACTAATTATAAATAAACCCTCTCTTTATGAAAGGTCTGGAACCAATGAGCCTGATTCTCCTCTCACACCTGAGTAAACAAGGAAGAACTCACTTGAGGCCAAAGGAGTTGTATAGATGTCAAAATAGTACATAGGAGAATCAGAACTGTTCTGATTCTCCTATCTTCCAAAGCTACTTGGACCAAGCAAATCTTCCTGCCCACTCCTATTTGCAAAAAGTTAGTGGTATTGAAAATAAACTTTACATTTATTCCTGGAATCAGTGCAACTTTTGGGTCAGCAACAACAAACCTATAATAATGTACTTTAAAAAACCTTGACAGCAAACCAAAATACATTTTAAACTGTTCCAGATCAGTGATCCATGTTTCCATACAGAAACTTTCAATAACTTGCAGCGTGTAGGGGCTTTCGACAAACAGTACATTCTGTCATCGGTCACAAAACGTCTGATGCTGGCTCTCATTTCCACAGCTAAAAAAGATGCATTCCGGAGCCACAGTAGCTGCTCCATAATTAAAGTTGTAAGACATTTTTCTTTAAAAGCCAGATTGCAATCCCATTCCCAGCTTTCACAAGCAGGTGTCCCTTCAAACGTTGTATATGCAGAAAAGAGGGATAGCGCAGTGTTTTGAGCATTGGCCTGCTAAACCCAGGGTTGTGAGCTCAATGCTTGTGGGGGCAATTTAGGGATCTGGGGCAAAAATTGGGGATTGGTCCTGCTTTGAGCAGGGGGTTGGACTAGATGACCTCCTAAGGTCCCTTCCAACCCTGATATTCTATGATATGCAGATTCGAGCAACACAAGCTTTAGGGAGAGTTTGAGGTTGCACCAGACAAGAGAGCTAGGGAATATAATGCGATAAACCTCATGATGTTTAATTTCATGAGAATATTATATATTTATACATTGCTAAAGTGCTCTTCACTGTAACATCTAGACAGTCTCATAACACATCATTTTAGGGATTTGGAGAATAAGCCAATCATTGTTTAGTTAATACCTTGTGTTTGGATTAATGCTGCATGCATGGGTGGGGAGGCATGCTTAGGGTGACCAGATGTATCGGGACTGTCCCAATTTTTCTTCTTTTGTCCCGCGTCCCGACCGATGTTTGGTCGGGACGCAATTTGTCCCGATTTGCGGTCTTCCTCCATTTTTTGTTTTGGCTCAATAACTGTGGCGGCCAGAGAGGGTTTTTTTTTGCTCAATAACTTTGGCGTCGTCCCGATTTCCGGGTCTTCGCATCTGGTCACCCTAGGCATGCTACATTACGTATCCTAGCACTGACCTGGAGATCCATACTCATGTCTTGGCAAGCGGCATATCTTGGGCATCACCTCTATCAATGTTTTCACATACTGCAGAATGGTGCCCTGTAACTGTCGGAGATAAAAGGAGATACATTCACTTGAAAGGATGAGTCTCTACTCAGAGCACATTCATTTTAAAGGGGCAACTTTTGTGGACTGGCGGGTGGCTACCAGAGCAGAATGCAGTTTTGATTACAAAAACCTCAAACCACGCAAAACTTGCCCGGTTTTTGCTTTCATGATACACATAAAACTCAGCCCACGAGCTTGGGGCTCTTTTATGGTTTCACCCTGAAACCAGCTCAAGGTTTTTCTGTAGTTTCCATCTGAAAGCTCAGCTCTGAGCACTGGGTTTGTTTGAACCTGAATCGCAAGCAGCATCTGGAGGTGAGAATCCAGATAGATCAAAAATAGCATTAACAAAATCTCGCTCAGAGTGGCTACAAAAATCACTCTTCAGCCCAGGAAAGATTCCTTCTGCCTAAATACTAATGGGTGGATACATGCTATTGACATTTGACAGAGAGCATGTTACAGAAAGATGGAATTACACTGGGGGCAGGGGGAGGAATTAGCCGCTGGAGCTCCGATGTTGTGAATTAAAATGGATAAGAGCAACCAGATTCGACGATAAAAATATGTGCTGTAATTGAGTTATATAACTGTATCCTGCATATATTTTATACAGGATTCTGCACTGAGCATAACTTAGCCAGTCTCAAGACCCTTATCTTTGCTCTGACCACTAGCAATTTCAGATGCTAGCTAGAGCTTTGTATACTAAGCAAACACAGCCGACCCCTCCGACTACTACTGTGTCTTATGAACGTTAAGTGAAAACACTTTGAGATCCTCGGCTTCACACTGCTCCATTAGACAAGATCAAGATGATGCATTAACATTAGAGCCAAAAATGAACAGAAGCATTTGCAATGAATACTCTTTGCTGATCAAAAAATCTCCTCAATGAAAATTTTTCTGGTGGAACAAGACCAAAAATCATTTTATATGCTGTGATTTAAGGCCCTGGAACCGCACAGATAAATTTCTTCTGAACATCAGATTTATCTTCTGAGAGATGGCAGAGAAGACAAGACGAAAGAGTCGTGTCTCTTTCAGCCAGTGTTAAGAGTATCAGGTAGTGATGGACAAACTGGTATTGATAAGAACTCATCCAAACCTTCACACAAAATAGGAATCTTTTTAGAAATTAAAAAAAAATAGGATGGCTCGTCTCTTTTTAATTGTCCTTAATCTCTTCCCTTTGTTGAGTTATCTAGGACCAGAAGTCCCAAAATACCACAAATCAGATTGCTCCTGTGCACCAAGATCTATCTAGGTATTTATGTGAGCCTCATCTGTGCAGTATCTGAGCACCACCATTGATGGATTTTACCCTCAGAACATCCCTGCGAGGTAGGGAAATCCTATCCCCGTCCACAGATGGGGAACTGGGAGACAGGGGGTAGGTTAAATGACTTGTTCAAGGTCACACAAGGAATCTGTGGTTGAACTGGTGTTCGAACCCAATGCCCTTCCTCCCAGACCATGCTTGGGAAGTGTCGGTCATGTTGTGCAAGAAGAGGCTCTTTTCATGAGGCGTCTAGCCCTGTTGCTAGGCAAAAGAGGCTCAGCGGAACTTGGATACGCTTCATGTAAATACGGTAGCCAACACCCACCACTTTATCTGAAGTGAATGGGATTCCTTAGCACCACTGAAAATCAGGCTATGCACTCGGGTGTCTAACTATGGATGGATGTATTTACACACCGTAATAGGAACATTTTGGCCAAAGTATCCAAAGCCTAGGCTGATTATCTGACCCACGCCTCCCAAAGCAGTGAGGTTTGCCCATCACTTGTTCCAGGGCCATAATTACCAGGCTTTTGACGATCTTCAGCAGCTCCTCCATCACCACTGCGATCCCTTGATAGCCCAGGAGCCGACAGATTGTCTTGAAATGAGGAGGCCCCACGAAGTTGCGATAGGAGCTGTAGATGTGACTGTAGGCAATGTTCAGTGGCTGAAAAGTGAGAGGCACAAAGACAATTACGGGGACAGGCGCATTTGCAAGGGTGACACCTAATACTCTTTTCCAGGCGGCGTTTTATGTCCCACCTGTTCTGGTACCTTTTTACAGAAGACACATGGAACAAATACACTCCACGGCACACTTCTTTTTTTGCGGGGAGGCACCACCATGAATTTTTATTTTATGCCTCGGTTCAGAAGGGAGTTTGAAATTGACGCCTTTTTGTGGGCTAACATCCTCAAGGATACCTGTGCAATTCTGGCTGAAGTGTTTGTTGAGCGCCTTGGCTTTTGTCTACATCCCATATAAACAAGAACGGCTGCCTATTGAGAAAGCCTTGGCAACAGACGAGTAGGTATTATTACACATTATCTCCCCGTCCCTTTGTCTCATTGTGTCCTTCAGTCGAAAGCCCACTTGTCTCTTTTCTGTGTTAGCCAAAGGGCTGCATCTGAGTCCTGACTGGAATGTCTGAGCGCTGCTCTCACTAGAACTGTTAGATATTCCTGATGAGGAACAGGGGGCAGAGGAAGACACAGGAAAGAAGGGGGGGGGGGGCCCGCATGTGCCATCAGTCCCGCAGAGATTGTCTTGCCTTCCCTTCCCTTGATGCGCTACTCCTCTACCCCTTTTTCCACTGCCAAGATTCTTGTTCTCTGCTTCTCTACTTCAGGCTACCCCTGCTGCAACCATGGACAGGGCTCCTAAGTGCATCTGGCTCCAGCCAATCTCTGACAATTCTTATTAATTACGGTAGCACCTAGGCACGCCAATCAAGGCTCTGGCCCCCACAGGTGCTGTACAGACAGCCTGCCCCAGGCTAGGTGTTGGACAGGATGTGACACATGGACAAAACAGACAAATGGGGCGAAGGAAGATGGGAGGAGGTTGCAAAATGAACAGCATTTAGCAAATGAAGAGAAGTCGTCACTTAGCACTAAACAACTGTAATGTAGGAGAGTAGGAACTACAGCAGCTGGCAAGCAAGCAGCATGGGTAAGGACATAAACCAGTTCCTCTCTGTGCCCTGTACTCTGTAGCTTTCTTGGTATTTATCCACGTGTGATTGGGTGCTAGTGTCTGAATTTGGCCCTGTGGGTGGGTCGATGTCTCAAAATGGAACTGTGGGGTTTAGTTTGGCTCCTGGCCCAAAATGAATTTCCATTTGGTCTTGGAATAGCCTTGGAAACACGGTGCGTGCTGCAGTGCTTTTTGTCTCTAGTATATTGGTTGGATCCAAGCAGCGTCGAGAGAAGCCGAAGGGAGAGGAAGGGGAAATTAATTCAGTTGCGTAATTGGAAAAGGACGCCGAGTCAGTTTAACTGAGACAGCCGAATGCTGGGCCTGCCAGGGGCTTGCTCTGAAAGGACGCGTTTGCATCAGGGTTTGGCACCAGAAGAAAAGGACCGTGTTCTCACTTCCCCCTTCGCCACTACAATAACGGCTGCATCAATAAGCAGCGCCAAATATATTCTTCAAACGACATCTGGCACAAAGCGCCTCTCCCAGTGACATGCCAATAAGCCCCCTGCCTGTCTTTGGTTAACCAAAGAGATGAGAAAGCAGAAGGGAGGACATTTTTCGGCAGACATGACGAAGGCTCAGGTATATACTGTACTCTAATGGGATTCCCTGCTATTCCAGTAACAGAGCACATCTTAACCACCTTTGGCTATGATACAAGAGGGCAAGGAGTGATGCCTTGCCTGCCAACAGGAGAGGGAGGGTGTGCGGAAGTGGCAGAACAGGACAAGTCAAGAATGCTCTCAAAAGTCACTGCTTCCATGGTCTGCCACACACGTGCTAGTGCTAGCCGTGAGACAAATACAGTTATCCTGCAGCGCTGGCGGTCTTACCCGCCCTCGGCCCACTGAGCCATCTCTCACCGACTAATTCTAACATGCCAAACCTCTGAGCAGCTACAAAGACGTGGCATTTTAAAAAAACCCACCAGCCATAAAACCGTTTCCCCCTTTCTCTCCCACAGGTAGAATTTCTACTCCCTGACGCAATACTCATTTGCCAGTTACTTTAATCAACAAATTAACCATCCTCACCATTCTGTTTAGACCAACAGACTCGTCTCTCTGTTCCAAAACCCACTTGCCAATTGGAACTATTAGGAACTAGTTGAAAAGGGGTATGTCATTTGGAAGCCAGGAATTCCCCTCTTCCTATGGGATAAGGCCCAGGTAGATTGCAAGACGCCATACCCAGAGAACTATATATGGAAAAGTTACTGTAGATAACTTATAGACGTGTCTAAATTAACATGGCTCGTGACTAGTGACCAATGGCGCTGGAAAGAAGCTTTTAAAGTTTACTTTTCCTTAAATGTGGGGGAGGGCACTAGCACTGAAGGTGTAGCCACAATCCCCATTTAATTGGACACTTCGAGAAAATCTATTTTATAACGTGCGTTGCCTGCCAACAAAACAGGATGATTCATTCCTCCCTGTCTGAATGATGATGCAAGTTTCACCAAGCTTCATGCAAAGCCACGCAGTGCTGTAATAAAAAGCGTGCATCTAATAATAATACCAGGTCTTTGAGCAATTAAAACATAACTCCATTTAAGGGAGGAATGCACCGCTTGGGTTAAAGAATGTAGGCGGTAAGTGTATTTTCAGACAAGACAGCTGAACATGCAAGCTGGCTTCACCGTACCATCCATTCCCCCCACTCGGGCCCTCTGCCTGCAGCCCCTCTGAGCTCTGTGTGCCAGGTGAGTGACAGCCTGCTCCCTCCTTGGGGTGATGCAGCTCATGATCAAACACGCATCATAAAACTCTTCCAAGCTGATGGCATCTGTGTAAGCCTGTGGTTTGGGGGCCAGCCAACCGCAGCAGAACAGAGCACGCAGCCAGTCTGCTAGCACGGTACAGGTGTTTGGGCCAGGAGGCTGGGAGTGCAGACAGATTGGGATGGGCAGAGATGCGTCTTGTTCCCACAGTCTCAGAAGCCAGAAGGAAATAGCAGTCAGTTTCCCTTTGCCATGCGCCTGGGAGAGCGTGGTGGGAAAATCCCCATTCCACGAGGTAATCAGCTGTTGCTGGGATCCCTGAGCACAGGAGTTAGCAGCAGGTGGAGCAGGTCATTTCCAAGTCTGCAGGCCCACTGCTTGTTGTCACGAATCTCTGTCTGCACTTGACAGCTCGCCAAAGAGGCCTTAAGCCGTAGAAAGAAAAAAAAAATGCCACACACCTGAACCCTCTTGAAAATGAACGTCTAACGAAAAGCCTTGGTAAGCAACCAAGCTCACCTCCTGTAATAGGAGAGCCCAGTCCCTCCCTGTAGGGGATGCATCATATTGAACTGATACTACTGTGTTTCTCAGCCAAAGGGCCAAAAACTCTCCTCCAGAAAACATACATGTCCAGTCCTATGTGGTATCCACAGCACATACACAGCACAGAAAATATGTCCTTTGTGAAGGGATGTGTCCAGATGGTTTTATCTTAACGTGACAATCCTATTGGCAGCCGTTGTTATTTATCGGGAATGGGGTTCTCAGTACAGGAGGATAGCGGGGAACATGCCTGGTGCTTTCCCTAGCAGTGGCTGTGATGCACTCTGGATAGCGCAGGAACGTTCCTTTAATCCGAGGAGATCACAAATTGTGATCAATGTGTCACCACTGGAGCTCCCACTATGGAAAACCTGCTGCCAATGCCCCGCTTCTCACTGAAAAAACCGTTTGCCTGTTCCCGGCTGCCCAATCTGGGCTTTGGAGTGACAGACCAGGTACCACCTCCTGAAACACACACCGCAAGCCCTGGAGGATAAAGAGCCCCAGCTGCTAGCGCCACCTACTGGACCCACCAATCCAGAAGCCCTTGTGCGGCTGCTGAATATATACAACCAGAAAACGTTGTGACGTACACCATTTGGGTACAATTATACAGCATCACTGGCACAGAGAGCACTTTGAGGGCATCTGCAAGACAGGTTAATTAACTCAGGTGAGTGGGTCAGGTAATGCAAAAAAGCTAATGATTTCCACTGAACCTATCATGATCCTGATTCAGGCGGTGCTGTGAGGAGAACAGGCGCACATTAATATACATAAACGATGCATGATCAGAAGCGTTTACAAAGCTAAGCAGCAGTTAACAAGCAGAGAAGTGGGCTGTTGGTAATTTTACATGCTGTGTGAGAGCCTTGGGAGCCCATTGCTGCAGCCTGAATTCAGCTGAATTTTATAGCTGGCTGAACAGTGGAGAATGGCTTGATTTCTACTGGACACTTGGAGCCAGATTGTTAAAGGTATGTAGGTGCCTAACTCCCATAGGAGTCAGGTGCCTAAATCCCTTTTACAGCCTGTCTCTTATTCTGTTTCCTACTTCTGGAAAAATAAGGAAACTCCTTTCTCCTTCCCTGGGTGCCCAGGTCTAAGAACTGACTGTATCACTCATGGGATATGGTTGCCTCTGAGTTCCTCCCCACTTTCTATCGTAGACTGGATCTCCACAGTACTTGTCTTTGACGTGTGTTGGAACACAGTAACCCGACGGAACTGTAACGCAACCCACCAATCTATGTAATTCTAACCGACACACTTGGACCATGGACTTCCTCGAGGGTAGGTTCACTCTGACAAGGGACTCATTACAGCAGCATGGTGAGGCTATACCTATAGTTATACATATAGTTATCACAAATGATCAGGGCCCCCTTTGAGAAGCCACATCCCTGCTTGGATATAAAACAACAACCAAATAATTCTGACTCAGAGACACCCCCAGACATTCAGACCCGGAGTTCTTATTTAACTATAACAAGGGAGATTAGCAAACTAATGAAGAGCTTTGGCAGGGTTAGAAACTCTCCTGCTCTAGGGCATGAGCTGACCTCTCGCTTCTGGGGCTCCAGAAGAAATTTCGGGAGGGGAAAGGGGAGGCAGCAGGTTATCACATCACTGCTTACTACAGAGTTTCTTGCACCTTCCCCAGAAATAGTTGGTACTGGCCACTGGTGGAGATGCTATCCTTGTCTGATCGATCTGGCTATTCCTATGCTCCTATATAAGATGATGAAACTAAACTTTCCATTGTCTCCTGTTTCTACATCAAAGACTATTGATGAACAACCAACGTATAACTCTGACATGACTGCAGGCAGGGAAGCCTGTTGAACTCAGCCTTGCAGGAGCCCTGGTGAGCGAGTCCCTTTGTGTTGCATCATCCCTCCGTACCCTGTGTTCCTCTTGCCGGCTTCTCCCCTGAAGGCAGGGCTGTGCTAGGTTAAGGGCCTGATGCCAGGTGAGAGCTCTTTCACTTCCATCTCTTGTCAGTGAGTATTTCCCCATCCCTGCTCTGGCAACGGCTGTTTGACGGACACGGAAGGGAGGCAGCTTGACCTTGGAAGATAAAGCTAAAATGTCGAGCGATGCGATGACTCAGTGGAGAGCAGGGGGCTTCAGATGCTTCCCGATGTAAAATAGTTCTTTACTCTCCACTTTGCCTGGTGCGTTCACTCGCTGCTGACATTTGAAGGAGTTGCTCACAGGCTGCAGACTCATTTCCAGTGACTGACCACTCCAGAGACTGGATCAAAATGTCTGATGAGGAAAGTTCTAATTCAGAGCAAGCTCCCTTTACCGCTGCTCTGCTTCAGACAGCAGAGAGACACTGCCTGGAAGCACTGGGTCCATTATGCACGTTTTTCCTTTCCCCCCTTTACCTCTAGGCTGGGCAGAATTTGATTTTTATTTTGTTATCACTTTAACAGATAACACCCATATTTATTTTTATGCACATTTTTATTCCGATCTATTGAAATTTTCACAGTTGTGGGAAATTATGCGGGAGGTCAGACACTGGGGGGTGTCGGGCAATAATGATTTAATGATGGTAGATGTCGAGATTACAAAAGTTAAAGCTTTATAACCATACAAGTTGTCAATACCACATGGCAAAATATACAACGTAAATGTCCTTAAATCAAACTCTAAGAAGTTCTCAAGCAGCATTTTTCTTACTTTGCCTATCTGTACATTTCAATTATTATTGATGGAAATATTCTTTTGTCCACTTGCATGTGTGTATGGTGAAATCGATTTTTATTAATGATAAAAATCGAACGCTTCCAAGACTATTTATCACCAGTGACTCCGACAGCGTACACAGTGCACATCCTACATTTGCCTTCCCCTCTTTCCCACTAACCAGATGGAACGGAGTCATCCCTAGGCCCCTGTGGCTTTGATTTTTGAAAGGAGGCTGCCTAGATCCCATTAAAATTCAGTAGAAGTTGGATGCCTTTGAAAATCGCAGTACCTGGAGAAAAGATCAGCCGATGCCACTGTAGCCTGGGCGAAGGACAGAGTGTCAGCTGGATTTTCCTGACAGTTTAAAAGTCACCGAGATCTTAAGGTTAAAGACAAGCCACTAAGTGATAAGAGTTTTAATAGGCGACACTTTGCTTCACTGGAAATAGTATTTTACATTTACATACTGCAGCATCTCTGACCCTGAAGAATCCCCAAATACTTCCCAGAGCACCCCAGAAAGGCTGGCACCTCAGGGTGAACGGGTGTCAGTACCTTACCTTGCTATAGTGCTGCGAGAAGGCACTGCGGCAATCCCCATCCTCTTACTAAAACGCACATTGGGAACCTCAGCATGTCATCTGAAAGTGCACTGCGTGGAGACCAATGTGTCATTCTTGGGATCTGAACCTGTGGTCCCAGGGAGGGTCGCTTAGACTGCCAAGCCATCGTCCTCTTGAACAATAAGAACAAATGGGACTCAAGCGTCTCGGCATCAATACAGCGCTTTGGAAGTAGAAAAAGCAAAGGCCTGTATGTGCAGGCACATTTCCTCGGCCTGAATTAAAACCCTTTTCTTTTAGAACCTGGTGTGACTGCTGCTGGAATACTGTGACCAGTTCTGTGACCACAATTCAAGAAGGGTGTTAATAAATCAGAGAGGGTTAAGAGAGGATTAAAAGATTAGAAAATCTGCTTTATACCATGTAGGTCAAGTCACCCCTTAACCTTCTCTGTTACGCGAACTCAACTGAGCTTCTTGAGTCTATCACGATAAGTACCTCCGTAGAATCAAAATCACAGAAATGTGGGACTGGAAGGGACCTTGACAGGTCAGATTTGTTCCATGGAGAACAAATATTTAATAATGGGCTCTTCAATCTAGCAGCGAAAAGTCTAATGTGATGCTCACAATGGTCCCTTCTGGCCTTGGAATCTGTGAAACTATAAATGCCGTTTAGAGAACTGATAATGGTGCTGAGACAAAAGGAGGCTGGGAGCTGGCTGGCTGCAGTCACTTTCCTGCTAATTAGCCCCCATTTAAACAAAAAAAAAAAAAAAAGAGCCAGAAAATAAAACGACCATGTCTGGTTCTTTCAGCTTCATGGACAAATACTTCTCCCAGACAAAAGCTTTTAGGGACAGCACTCACCGATTCACTGAAAGATGCTTGACTACAGTTTCCTATTGGTTGCTATGGCGAGTGATGATGCAATCAAAGAAGGGTATAATACAAGACTATGGAGTGGTGATGGATTTAATCAGCCTGCAACCGAGGGAGTTATCCAGGGATTCTGGCTGTGGAGAGGAAGGCAAGGCATCGCGAGCTCAGATTCACGCCTCATGACTGAACATTTATTGGGCATTGCTTAAGATAAATGCTGAGAAAGGTAAATAGCTTTTTAATGATTATGTAGCTACTCAGTTATGTGTGCATGTGTTTAGCTGTTCATGAGAGGAAAGTAAGATACAGAGCAATTGTTAAGATGAGATGTTTCTTGAATTAAAGAAGAACATAGAAAAGAGAAAGAAAGCAAATTAAAAGAGAGAAAATCCAGATGGATAGCTTTAGTCTAGGTAGCAAAGAAGTAAATATTGCCTACAGCAGGGAGAGAAGAACTGAACGTTTCTGCTTTATAGAAATGAATTTATACAGAGGACTTGATCCTGCAGTGAAGTTAGGAAAGGGACTACGTAACCCACTACAATGACCCTACCAAAATAGTCCCTGACTGAAGCTAAACGGTAGATTTCAATAAAATGCACCTGCTGAATAAGCATGGTGGTAAAAGTCTATTTCCTGACTATATTTTGATTATTGTTATTATTGAATTTATTTGTGTTTCAGTAGCAAGCAAGCTCCCCAATCAGGAACCCTGACTGGCACAACACAGGGCATATCGGCAGACCTGGTGCTTTCTAACGCAACAAGTTAGCGACTGAAAATGCAGTGAGTGGTTAGGCAAATACAACAGTCACCGTGCACTTTTCCAGGGAGTGCTACGGAACTTTGATTTACAGTCCAAATGTTTATTGGACGCTCAAGCAAGAGAAAGACTTGTGTTGAACTAGGAACTAGTTTAAGTTAACCAAATTTGCAATCTTCTTTACATTCCTTGGTGAGCATAAGCTTCTAGCTAGAAACCCAGCAACCAGGTGCAGAGGTTTAATGTCTGACCTGAGCACCAGGGACAAACCCACATCCCATTTGTTATTTCGGACAGATGACTTTCTAGTCATGAGCTGGGGTGGTCTAACGGTTCGGGTATTAGCCTGGGTCTTGGGAGACTCGGGTTCAATTTCTTGCTTTGCTACATACTTCGTGTATGACCTTGAGCAAGTCACTTAGCCTCTCTCTGTCTCAGTTTCTCCATCTGTGGAATGGGGACAAAAGCACTGTCTTACTTCACAGGGCTGTTGGGAAGGCAAATATATTGAAGACTGTGAGGTGATAGCTACTATATAATTATCTAAGACAGAGGTGAGAATCCTATTGGCAGAACTGTATTGATACATGCAAACGTTGAATTTATCAGTTCTATTCTAGTGTACCAGGACTGCTGGAAATGACCATTGCCACCGAATTGTGGAGTCCCACCGATAATACTGGGACTGGTAGAAAGCTATTGAATTTTTGACGTTTCTATGAAAAGTTTTGCCTTTTTCCCCCCTGGTTTTTTGGCCAGAAAATTTTTAAAATACAAAATGTCACTAAAAAAATCTTCCTGAAAAGCTTTGAACGTTTTTCACAAGCATGTCTCTGCATTTTTCACCCAGCTTTAGCTATTACGAATTCCCTTTACTTCTGAAGACCATACGGGCCCGATCGAAAAGCGCCTCGGAGTCCGTGGAAAGAGCCCCGCTGATTTCAGCAGGCTTTGGCTCAGGCCAAGTACATTAAGCTTTTCCTTGCTTCTGCTTTCAGAGCCGTGATGAACATTGAAGTCCGCAACATCTCTGACACAAGAGCCACCATCTCCTGGTCCACAAACAACCCCTGCCCGGAGAACTATTACCACGTCATGTACCGTCCCAACTGGAACAGCGTCTTCGCCGGCTACTTGCGCCAGAACTTCCATCGTGAGGAGAGGGTCCCCCACTCCCGTAGCTCCCTGGTCCTCCACAGACTTACTCCCTCCACCGTCTACATCCTGTGCGTCACATGTAAAAACTCCTACCCCTCCAGCAACCATTGCACAACGTTCCACACCCTCGACCAGCACCCGCTGGTCTTGCGTGGCTTGAAGCAGGAATCGGCCACCTCCATGTGGATGGTGAGCAGCCTATTGCTCCTCAGCTTTATGGCCTTCTTGGTCTATGGCTGCTTGCAGTTCTGGTCTTCAAGGTGCCACAAAGAGCCAAGGCTGGGGCAGTACAGTGCCAACCCGGAGAGGGAAGCGGGTGAACAGTCGAGCTCACCTGAGGGGCCTCTGAGCACTGGAATGAAGGAGGAGCTGTTGGAAGTCCCCATGACGGCTGTCCTACTGAGGAGTTCCAGTTTCACGACGGAGAGCCCATATAGGTCCCCCCACTGCTTCTTTCCAATCCAAAGCAGTGATGACAAAAGGGCCATCTTACCTCAGCACGGGTTCAAATGAAAGGGAGATAAAAGGAGCTCCCAGCATGGGGAACACCCGGCAATTTGTTTTTCATTTCAGTGGGGCTGCTCTCATGCTGCAAATGTTGACCTGACATGCATCTTACTACATGTTCTTACTACATTGCCCTGGGATGGAACTTGGGGTGGAAAATGGCAGCCATGGGTGAAGTTTTTGCCAAATTAGAGAAAAAAAAATCAGTTCCCTTCTATACTTGAGAGTAAATTTAAGAAACCAGTAAAAAACAAGCCCCATGGAAATTAAGGCCAAATTCAACTCTCAGTAAACTTCACTTCAGTGGAGTGACTCCAGATTTGCCCCGGCATAGCAAACATGATAAGTATTTGGAGAGGTACAGAGTGGAATAAAGGCACTGGAGTTAATTTGTTTAGAAACAGCCCTTTCTGCCTAGTTGAAGAGCACTGACATTTGAGCAGACTGTCTACACAACAGGACAGTCAGTGATCTGCACACTGAGACCAAGTCACACAATGGGCTCTCAGGGCTCCATCACAATGAACACACACCATTCCGACACAGGTTGGTGGCTCACAGGCCACTTCCAGCTGGGCAGCTATCCACATCCCCAAATCATCACCACAATTGCATGTGGTGCACTCCCTGCAGAAAGGGCCAGGTTTACATGGGCTCAGAGATGGAGCTAAACTGTCGGCCTGATCCTGCTTCCTTTGTGGTCAAAGGCAAAACTTCCCTAGACGTTAGGGTACTTGTACTTAGTCACCGGGGACCAAATCCCGAGAGGGTCTGAGTACCCGCAACTCTCATGGACTTCACTGGCTCTACAGTCATCTCACAGGGTTTGGCCCAGTCTTCAGGGCACCTTTCACCTATCGAACTGCTAAAAGGGAAAAACCATCAGCCATTTTGGGTGGGATTATGAGTACCTCGGGGCTCTAGGAATGGAATATCGAGTCGTCTATTTCTAGGTCACTAGACAAGCCTCCAGTGCCCCCTGCACATGCTGTATCTGTGCTGTGCAGTCATCTCATAGGGCCTCCAGTCACCTTTCCCTGGTAATAAAACTCACTCTTAAACCCACCTCCAATACCTCCTGGGCCCCTCCAGTTCTACGTAAACAAGGCTGCCATATACCTCTGATTGACAGATTGCCTGACATTGACAACACGCAATATAGATACACACGCACCATCGTTCCAATAATCCACCTTTCAAACGACAGGGATCCCATCTCGAGACGGGGGCTGGTCAGTGGCTCTGTCCCAGTGGTAGTCATCAACACGGGGCTGTGGCCTGGTGGCTCACTCTGACACCGGAGGAACAAAGAACGGACAAAGCGGCGACACACTGGTTCCCTCGCCCAGCTTTTCAGTCTCAGCAAAGCCAAGCCGACTTGTGTGTTTCTGCCATTCTGCTAATGAACCTTTCCTGGCATGTCCCACCCTGTGACTGATTTCTGTGTACAATCTGCTTTCCTCACTGTTCATCCTCCCTAAATAAAGTCCTTCTACCTGGCTGATGTGGCTTGTTACTGACCTTTGATCCGTAGAGGTAATAGGGCTGGACATTGGCTGGCTTGTCTCTCTGTGGCTCCTGGGTGAATGGAATCGCTGTCCGTACAAACCTGTGGGGAGTGTAGGGAGGAAAAGATGGTGCCTGTTAATTGCATTTCAGTCCAGCCACACTGGGTTTGTTACATGCAAACCCTGAATTGTTCTTTCAAAGCTTAGCAGAGCAGAGAGGTTAAAGCTCATCTCTACAACGCAATGGTGCATCACATGGGAAATGCCTTGGTGCAGAGTGGAAACCTGCTGGTGTGTGTATTTTGTGGGGAGGGTGTGAGTTACGTCCCGTTGCCCTCTTGTTATTTTTTCTTACCGGTTGGTGGAGCCATTGTAGCAGTAGTTGGGTAGAAAGTCAAAGTTTAGCTCCCAGAAGACGTGCAGGGTGATGCGTCCATAAGGCGCCGAGACGTTGTGATTGGCCTCTCGGAACATGGCATCAAAACTGTCCAAAGTCATGTGCTTACACAGCAGCCGGTGTGTCAAACGATTTATCTCCAAGAGCCACTCCAGCTCCTGCACCAGGCAAAGCACCAGCAGCAGATTTTAGGTGTTATCAAGATCATAATAGAAGTCTTATTCAATCAGCAAGGAGATGATTATACACACACACACACACACACGTGGTCTTCCAAGTGAGGATGTATCGAATATTAAAGACACTGGTTGAACTCAAAAGGCCAAGGGCATTTGCACTTGCACTCCCGGGGTCCCATTCTACCATTTCCCTTCCTACAGGTGGTGAAATGCAGTTGTTCCCCACGGAGCACATTCTTGCTAGAATAACACCTGTCACAGCAGAATCCCTGGCATGTGGAAACTGATCATTTTACACTACTCGACTCTGGTGGCCCTGCAATGTATCAGTGGCTGTGAACTAGATGCACACAGGCACGTCAATCCAGAGTTTAGCCACATGGATGCAGTGGGGGGAATTAAACTCAGGACTTTCTCAGTGGTTGGGGGGGGAGGGATAGCTCAGTGGCTTGAGCATTGGCCTGCTAAACCCAGGGTTGTGAGTTCAATCCTTGAGGGGGCCATTTGGGGATCTGGGGCAAAAATTGGGGATTGGTCCTGCTTTGAGCAGGGGGTTGGACTAGATGACCTCCTAAGGTCCCTTCCAACCCTGATATTCTATGATTCTATGATCTGTGCTCTATGAAGATCCCCCCACTATGAAACTCCCAAATATAGTCCCTTTGTGGATGATAGGAGCCCTTGAAATACCGAAGATAGGACAGAAAGAAGAGAACAGAATTCACAGATGGGTAGAAAACTACTGTATATGTGATTTCAATGCAGTAGTGGACAATGGTGTATATACATACGATGTCAGTATCTCATACTCTCAGATTCTACAGCCCTTTCAAACGATCACTGAGCTTACCACAATAGAGGTCAGGTCTTCACTCTCAAAGCGGCTAATGGCCTGGTCTAACGATTTGTACATCGCAGCTGAAATACGCTGAGTTATGAGCCTGTTCAGGTCAATTGATCTACCCAGCAGCTGTGGACAAGAGGAAAAGATACTAGTGGGAAAAGGGAGAGAGGGATCCAAACTAGAGCTCCAGAGCCAAACCAGCTGGAAGGTGGAGCAAGTTCTGATCTGGATCCAAACTTCTCTGGTTGGGTCTATCTCTATCTAAAAGGGGGTTTGGAACCTGGAAGGTTAATAACCAACCTTTCCTTACTCACTGGTCCTGAATACGCCTTGTCAGCATAATGATAAATGCTTTTGACTCAGTTTTCCAGTTACTTCTTAAATATAGGAAATCTGTTATCATTAATCTTGACTGTACCCAGCAATAGAACATGACCTAGACACTGACATTTTCAGTTGACAACAGGACCTGACTAAATCCCCTAGAGACCAAGAGACCTTTAGGAAATATCTGAGGCTGTTGCGTCTGTTATACCTGGACGTGTCTCTGTTTGAGTAACGTCTCGTAGCGATTGGACGGCGGGTAAGGGATAATCACGCCATAATTCTTACATTCAGCCCGGAAACGTTTATCCAGTAAGACACTGGAAAAGGAAAATATTATCAGTACATTTGCCCCATCATCCCTTCTCCTTCCTCTTAATCTTTTCCAAGAGCAAGTACATCCCCTTCTGAGTCCTGCCTTCTCTGAGTCATCCCCTTTATGAGCTGGGAGGGTTCGCACAACCCCTGCTCCCTCTCTCTAACCATATTTGTATACCCACATGTCATGGGGGTGTATAACCCCACGTTGGTAGACAAAGGGAACCCCCTATAACCTTTCGCGAACCCCCAGGGGTTCATGAACCCCAGTTTGGGAACCACTGCTCTAGAGAATACCGCAGAGCAAACAGTAAGAACAATAATCAGCAGCAATGGGATTCTCATACCTGCCAGACATCGCTTTATAATAGGCAAAGATCTGATCTGCCAACTTGTACACAAACTGATCAAAACACAAGTTCACCTGACAGAGAAAGAAATATACATCACAAGGGTGTAAGCAACAGAGAAGAAATAGGCTCTTACAACAAGTGTGAGCGTGTATGTGTGTGTAAGAGAGAAACACTGTTTTAATAAAACTCCATCAGTAACAAAGCACTTTACCCTACATTTCCTGTCACCTAGCAGAGGGGTTTCCACGCTCTCATGATACAGGAATGCAGACCATTGAGCATTTATGTTTCTCGCCTGTTATGAATCCTACCGTAAAGCCTTCCTCTCCCATCCCCTGTCCCCTTTATTGCTCAGTTTGAGCTGAGTGGAAAATCTGGAAAACAATGTTGATTTGAACTGAAACAGAATTTGTTGGTTTTTCTTGTTGAAATGAAACGAGCTGAACGAACTGTTTTGAATGGCATTTCGAAACGAGATGTCAGTTCAAAACGAAATGTCAAAACAGCCTGTTTCGAAAACGTTGAAATGAAAGGCTTTGACAGTTACGGAAAGACACAATTCGAATTCAAATTTGCAAATAGTTTTGCTGCTAAGAAAAATGCATTTTTTGGGCAAATTTACTATTTGCCAAAAACAATTGCCCAGCTCTGCTCTCCGTGTCTTTTCTTGCCTCTTTCCCCACTGACATCTCATGACTCTTCGGCCACCAGTTACACTTTACACACCCCGGACGTGAATCTTTTGCTTTCACTGGCTCCACAGTTGATGCCGATTGGGCCATTGGTCAGCAGGAACACAAAGGCTCCTTTGGAAATGTGTGGCCTTCTCTTGAATATTTCTCAGTATTTTTGTTGTTGTTAGGGGATGCCTCTAATTAACTCACTGAAAAACTGGTCTGTTCAGTCACACAGGACACGTTTGTGAAGCCAGAGGGAGCTCTTCATTCATAGCACAGTCAGACAAATAAAGGACAGAACTTACTTCGGCTTCAATTTCATCGTATAGGAACTGCTTTTTAAACTTGGTCAAGGCATAATATGCGCTGTCGTTGTATAGGTCCAAGGGATACAGCACGTACCTGTGGGGAAGAAAACAGTTCATGTTAGAGTCATAGTGTTGATGGTCAGAAGGGACCACCTGATCATCTAGTCTGACCTTCTATAAACCACAGGGCACCACCACCACCCACACCCTCAACCCAGCAATCACAGTGAGACCAAAGTACTGCAGCCCACAGGAGACTAGACTGCGATGTGCCACAGGCAGAGAACAGGAGGGTCCAAGGTGCGCTGGTGCCCAAGGCTCCCGCAGTGGCAGGGGAAGGATGAAGCGAGATATACCCAGATAATCCTGGTAAGTGTCCCACAGGCTGCAGAGGAAAGCGTAAAACTCCCAAGGTCACTGCAAATCGGACCTGGGAGAAAATTCCTTCCCGACCCCACACACGGCGACGATTGTGACATTTAGCCCTGCACCGAGCACCAGAACAAGGCATATGGCCCGTCTGCAGCCACTCCAGCCCAGCCAGGGCTGTTGGAATGGCGAATTCTCCAACCTTGTGCCTTTCGGCTCCACCTACTCCAGCTCCTGAAACTCCCTCCGCAGTCCCTAGATCACAGTTGCTGGAAGTAGCTAGAGGAGAGCTGGCTTTCTGCTAGCTGAGGGTCCCCCGTCCTCCCCCCACTTTAGGAAACTTCTGAGCTTCTCCAGCTTTGCAAAGGGACCTTAATGCCTGCAGCACCTGCCCCTAGAGTGGAAAACCATTTCTTTCACAAGGAAGCAGTTATAATGGCATGAGAGGTAGTATTATTTATGACTTGTATTACCAAAGTGCCTGGGAGCCCCTGCCAGGGACCAGGGCTCCCCACTGTGCTAGGCGTTTACAAACAGAACAAAAGGACCGGTCGCGCACAACTGTATCACAAAGTCACATATACACTCTAACACCTATTATGATCCTCTTCTAAAACTTCTGTCCCCTGGGCTAGGCTCCTTAGTGCCCCGAGGTCCAGCTAACGAACCCACCCACAGCCACCCTTAGGCTCTTACTCCATCATGGAGGGTTCCTTGGTTTCCAGGATGTGGTCGGTGAGAATCCAGGGCATGGACATCTCGATGGGGAACTGGATCCGACGGCCCATGGTCAGCTCCAGAAAGAATTCTCGGAACCAGAGCTGGGACAGATCGCAGCACTGCTGCAGGGCTTCTGGAAACAGACAGGATGTCCCCCCCACACCAGGAGGGCACAGAGTTTACTGTCTGCAAGAGAACTAGGGGAGACCCACAGCAAAGGGCAGGCCCTGTAGGCCAGGTGTAGCGTTTATTTTAAATGCGGTTTAGCTATTCTATTCCATCACCATTCTTAAACCACGCCCATCACCACAGTACCTGAGCACCTTCGGGGTCAGAGAAAGAAAGGATTATGATCTTCACTTTATAACTGGGACACTGAGGCTCAGGGAGATCAAGTGACTTGGCCCCGGTCACACAGGGAGTTTGTGGCAGAGCCAGGAAAAGAGCCCAGAGCCTTACCCACAAGACCACCCCTCCTTTGCTAGTGCTGCAGCACTCGTCTTCACTGAAGAGGTGGCCAAGGGTCTGGTAACATGCCTGAAATCAGACCCAAGGGCAAACCCTTGACTCAAAGTAAAATCTGCTGGCGAGGCCACTCTTGAGCAAGACGAGCTGTCGCACCAGGCTGCCTACGCCCGTCCCGCCTGCGCAGCGCCGCCGGGCAGGGCCGGGTGCGAGTCCGCCCCTGCTCTAGCCTCACCGCTGATGTTGAGAAGGTGAGTGAAGAAGAAGGACTGCTTGTGGAACTCCTCAATGGCCAGGACTATCGGCCCGTCCAAGCTGCTCCTCAGCGTCTTCTTCGAGCCGCTCTTGTCCGCGATGAGTGACTCCAGCATGGTCCGCACCATGTAAAGCTTTAAAACAACATCCTGACTGATACAGCAGCACATGGTGCTCTACAGACAAACCCCCCCACCCCGCCCTGTCCTGGGGAATTTCTGCCCAATGGCTGGATCCTGTAGGCTGCTTCCATTATTAATCAGAGACCCACACAGAAGACGACCCTAACACGTATTGTAGGAAAAGTGATGCACCAACGGGAGCTACCTGCATAAGACATATGCAAAGACTTTGGAAAAGAGAAGACTATAGGAACCAACAGCTAACCCCCAGAATGGGCCACCGCTGGATGACTTACTTTATGGCCCCAGGACTCCCTGGGGAAGTGGAGACGGTTTACGTACCTGTGTGCTCGATGGACCCACTGCTCGTCGAGGGACCTTAATATCGAATCCACCCTTGGGGTCCTTCTCGCCTCTCAAGCAGGGGTCATTAGGGGGCTCCCGACTTCCCTCCCAGTCACAGATGGTCTTCCGGATTGCCTGAAGGACACTGGGATGGTGAAAGCAAAACTTTCAAACTTGCCTTTAACGTGAGGAGAAAATGCCCAGCGCCATGCTCAGAAGAGGAGGGAAAACACATGGTGCATGGACACCTGGTGGGATGGCTCCTTGCACCGGCTAGTTTTCGGAGGGTTGCTCACCAGGGTTGGACTGTACCCACCGGATGGTTACAGGTGCGTTGGTCACATGAGGATGAGCAGCTCACCTTGGTTCATTATGGGTGTGGGCAAGGCGCACTGGTGAACTCTGGATGTGGCATATGGCTGGTTATAGCTGTGGGAGGGCAGCCCACACAGAGGGTCGCCCATGGGGGTTGGGCTGCAGACAGGAACACACTACATAGAGATATGCTTTAAGTTACATTTTGGGCCCCACCTGATCAGGACGTTCTTCTTCTTCCTGACTGCTTGTCTCAGTGGCTCCCGGAGGGTCACCTGGGCAAAGTCTTGCAGGGCTGCATAGATGGTGTTTCTGATGGCCTGGTTAAAGACACTCTCCATCCGGCCCATCAGCACTTGCAGACCCTTGATCATGGCAATTACCTGGGTAAAGGAACAAAATGAGATAAGTTTCCTCGCCTTTCTCGGGTTAGCAGAGGTAACTCTGACGGCAAAGGAAGGAGTATTCTCCATTTTGCAGCTGGGGAGCTGAGACCC
Source organism: Macrochelys suwanniensis (assembly GCA_033296515.1). NCBI lineage: Eukaryota > Metazoa > Chordata > Testudines > Chelydridae > Macrochelys > Macrochelys suwanniensis. Next base: position 105,049,179 of record CM065782.1, on the reverse strand, counting down.
CAAGAGATGAAGCCTGGGATTGTGAAGGGAGGTAAGTGCCCAACTCCTATTGAATGTCAGTGGGGGGTTGGGTGTGTCACTCCCCTAGACTGCTTTGAAAATCCCAGATTTAGTGATTTGCCCAAGGTCACACAAGGAATCTATGGCAGAGCAGGGAATTGAACCCAGATCTCCAGTTTACTAATTTAGCCATGAGATCATCCTTCCTTCTGAGGGCTGCCCATCCCTTTGGACAAAACGAGCCACTCTTAGCACCTACCTCCACAAAGGCAAATTTCTCCTCGCTGGTGTAGTTGTACCGGGTGGCTCTCTCGTACTCCTCAGCGGTGCCTGGGCAATCTTTGTTACAGAACTTATCGGTGGGATGTACCAGCTTCCAAGAATACTGGAAGGAGAAAACAAAACCAGTGCAACTAGTAACGAGCGCAGCCGAGCAGACTGAAATGTGCATCCGGCAAAGAGGGCTTTCCATCCTTTTAGAAAAACACTCCCTCGCCTCCACTACTGTTGTTTATAGATAATAATTCCTTTGGGAAGCTTGAAAACAAGCTGTTTCCAGATCTTATTCCGCTGTGGTGTGCGAGCACTTTGCTTTGGTTATTGTAGGTTGCTAGTGCGTTCTGGGCCATTGGCATTAAGTTCTTGTACTTTTCTAATATCAAGCTGACCCTTAATGTTTATTCCTAGAATTCTCAATAAAACAACTGTCAGCATCACCACCCCCCGTTTTAGAAATGGTGACAAAAAAAGGCAAAATTTTGAAATTTCAATGGAAAATTTAGAATTTTAGGGAAAATTGTTTTCAAAACAGTCGACTACATTTTCACATTTCTCATCGATCATGAAAAATTCCTGGCCATCACGGCAAGCACCTGGTGGGGATGTGACCCTTGTTGGTACTCACCACTTCCATGACATGGGCGCTCCACTTGGAGAGCAGCTGTAGCCCCCGTAAAGCCAAGTCAAAGAGCTCCCTGTATTCCTCATCTGACTTCTGGCTGTCCAGCCCCGAGCCGGTGACCACCTGGAGATCCCCACGCAGTGGCAAAATTAGAGTCATAAACCCCAGGCCATGCTCTTCAGTCACGACTGCAAGCTATGGAATGAGAGGTCTAGCTTCCCGATTCCCAGATGAAATACATTTCCTGTGGTTTTATAATTGGAGCCAAAAATGCAGCGGGCAATGTGTCCCCCAGAGGAAAAGCAAACTATTGTTACAATCCTAGCTCAACGTGACTCTTAGTAAGTGCACAAGCAGCGTATTTCCTACAGACCTGGGACTCAGTGGTATCCCTCCTATAACAAGAGAAAATACAACTCCTTCCTTATCATCCCAGTGTCTCAGAGATTTCCCTGAGATGCCTCAAATATAAGCCAGCTCTTTGTGAACCCCTTAAATAACAGAAAAACACCCACACAAAGGTCTAGGCCCCCTACCAATTAGATAATAATTACCAATGATGACCCAGCAGCAAATAATAATCACAGGCAAATATGAAAGGACTCAATCAGCCAATACATCAAAACAGCAAGACAGGTCCTTTCGTCTCTCCCACGAATCTTCCTCCAAAGCCCCGGCAGATATTTTATTTATTTCAGTTTAAATAATAAAAAGACGCCTGTGCAAAGCTCCTGGTGCTCTGACACATAATGAATTATACATGTTTTGCTGCAATATTATTCATATGAACTATAGTGTCAATAATTCTGTATTGTAACACAGAGTAAGTGGCTTTTGCAGCATGCCTAGAAGCTCACCCAGTTTACACTACTTGCTTCTACGGATGACTTTAGCAGTAGTTTGTGCCACTCATGTCTCTCTCACTCCCCACCTGGAACATGGATGTGACGTGCTGTACCACTCACTGGACTCCTCCTCCTTCACCCCAGGTGACGCCCACCACCCGAGGTGGCGGCCGCTGCCCATACGTACCTCACTGTTGCTGTAGCGGGCGAGCTCCGAGATGAAGCGGATGTGGTCGTCTCGGATCTGGACCATCTGCTCACAGATGTTGTACTGGGGACTGATGCTGCTCTGAGTGCACGTCCACCTGGGCAGAAAAGCGGCCTCTTGAACGGAGAGGGCCCCCAGCAGAATACGACCTTCCGCTCAGCTGCCGCTTTCCCTGGATGCTCTGAATGCCTGCCACCTTCAGAGCATCCGGACTCAGCAGGCAGCAGTCCTCTCCCGTGTCCCACCCTGAGACACCGGACAAAGCGTGTGTGTGACGCACGGTCTTTCTCCGTCCGGAGGTTGGGTCACATGGTGGTACACCAGGTTCTCATCTACCTCTTCTGCCAGGACAACCCTCCTCCAATTCCGCCCTTCGCCCTTTAATGCAGCGGGGCATGCTGTACTTACCTACCAGCCACGGAGAGGGGTGAACAGCCAGCCATCTCTAGGCTGCTATCCACCCTGCTGTATGGGGAGTCCTTGGGGAATGAATAAGAGCCACACAGGCTGTGCATTGCCCAATCCCTACCTCCCAATCCTAAGGATAACCATCTCCAGACAATATCATCCTCTGGGAGCCCAGCTTTGAAGGTCAGGTTTGTGCTTTCTACCACAATAGGGGAAGTGCCACGGCAGTGGGCAGCAAGGAAAGGTGCTTCCTTCCTGCTCTTCTTTTGGCCCTGGATTATAGTCCCACCCCACCAAAAAACCGGTGTATAATTTAATATGTAGAGAACAATTGACTGGGCTGGATTCTTAGTCGCAGGGAGGCAGCATTAAGGGACCTTAACGTGAGGGTCCTGGCTCCTTTACACGACCAAAATAAAAGAGTATTCGTGTGAACAAGAACTAGGTCCATTCAATGAATTTAGCCCCCGTATCCCTGACCATGAACTATCCAGGCTTGGAACTTGGCCTTCTCGCAGATATGTTTTCTGCGCACAGATGTCAGCCCATGGGATTCTCATGAACTATCGCCACGGCGGCTGCTTCGAGTATTCGGACTTGGCTCTTCGTGCCGCATGACAGCCGCGGTAAGACCCAAGGTGTTGTTTCTGCCCCGTGGCTGGATGCTGCCTGATGCTTTTGGGCACAGCAGAGGGACTTGAATAAGTTGCTTGTGCTGCGAACATTCCCATGAGACTATCTCCACACAAGCTTCTGCTGCTGGTACTTGAGGTGGCTGAAGCTCTGGTACATGCTTGATGGTGCCATCCCAGAATCCCATGACTCGGCGCTTACCCGCTTCAGTGTCCTGTGCTTCCCACAAGAGCATCGGCAGGTGAACAGGGATGGCCAATGCTGCACCAGCCCAGCCTGCCACATATAATGTAGTCCACAGCGAAGAAATAAAATGCCGTGCAAGAAAAATACAATTAATTCCATCTGGAGCGAGGGAAGTGGGAGGAAGGGACAGAATGGGGGGAAACGATGAAAATGCAAGTCTAAGAGTGCAGGGAATAAATGGCCCCCCCACACACACACACACTTGGAGCAGTTTCGTAGCCAAAGTCCCATGCAACTTCAGTTGGGAAGTGTGTGAAGAAGGAAACTGTGATTAGCAAGGCAGGGTGAGGAGAGATATGTGGTGCCCAGGTACTGTGGTGATGGGCACATTAGAAATGTGATTAGACAGACAGGTAGCCAGCTCTAGGATGGCAAAATGAGGAGAGCTGGTAGAAATTTTTCATTGAAACATTTTTTAAAAATCAACAAATGGCTTTTTGACCAAAACAAACATTTTCGCTTTGGTCAAAAATTTCCATTTTTTATTGATACATTTTGTTAAAAAATTCTGAGTTTTGATTTTGGGAAACTGAAAACTTGGACCGACCAACAAAAATTTTTTTCCTAAATTTTCAAAACCTGATTTTTTGTCAAGAAAAACCCCAAAACATTTTAGTGGGAATTTTTGAAACTCTACCCACAATGTTTCAAAATTCCTTGTGAAAAAATAATTAACATTGTGCAAACAGCTCAAAGAATGAGATACATTCTTGGTTGGGAAGGTGCATGAGGACGCAGCCAGCCAGCCACATGTGCGGGAGGAGTGGAAGCCTATCCTAGGTACTCCTGGCTTCCATTGTGAAATTGGGATATAAATGAAAGCCTGGTGATTAAACACTGTGTGTAATTTCCTAGCCCAATGAAAAGAGAGTTCGACTGGAGACTGTTCTCTTTATGAGACCATTGAAGAGCCTTGATAGTTAGAGTGGATGGATCAGTGAACTAATGACTTTTGACTTTTCAGGCTCCACTTCAAGCTAACTTTGAGGACAGAAGCGAACTGAGTTTGAAGCATTTAGCTCATTTTATGCGAACTTGAGTCCACGTCACAAAAACCAGCAGTGGCAGTTTAACACAGCGGACAATGCTGGTTTAGGAACGATCAAGGACTGAACCAATCAATACCTAAGAGGCTCCTTGGGACAGTGGAGACAGGAAAGCAGCACATTTTTGTATTGCTTTTCTGTTATTTGGTCCCACAGATGAATGCTCATGGAAAGCCAGATGGATATCTGGGACAATAGCCAACCACATTGCACACTGCTTATGTGCCATGTGCAAAGTTGCAAATGTACCTTAATCCCAACCTATCCCAGGGATAGCCACATTCATCTCTGACTTTCTTTGGAGCAGTAACTGACCACTGCGCCAAATTGTGCAGACAGGTGTGTTTGTGTGTGTATGTGACGCGATCTAAATTGACAGCTTCACACTCATGTCACATGAGAGCTAAACTGGATTTGAATCCAGATCCTAGACTATTCCACAAACCCACAGCACCACCGAGCCCCCAGGGAAAGAAACTGTTTGAGAACAATGGAATCACCACTATTAAGAAATTCATGTCAAATGGCTCTGACTGGTAGGTGCATGGTTCATTCCCTGTGTCTCATACGAAAACCTCCTGCCTGGGAAGGGCTGTGGAGTGGCCTCACTGTAACTGCTTCCACTGGCAAAGGTGCCCTGCTTACTGCACAGCTAGAATCCAGTGCTGTGTTCATGCTCTGGAGGATTTTGTACCTTGGATCAAAAATGTGGATTAAAATCTGCCCAGAGCAAGCCCACATCACTCACATTCACGCAGCCGGTGCACCTGAGCGCCCACACACCCGTCCCATGAACACTCAGACCTGCATTCACCGCTACCCCCCCACTCCCATGCAAGTACACAAGCATATGACACTCCTGGGTGCAGTCTCACTCATGTGCCTAAACTCACAGCCACCCATGCACACTCACGTGGATGCACACTCGCAATCACCAATGACTGTGAGCACACACCAGTGCACCCTACATATAGGCACACTTCTATGGCCACATTCTCACTTTCCGACACACACACACACACTCGTGCCTGCAGGAACGACCTGTCTCTCACAGACACGCCTGCACAGACAACTGACCTTACATTCGGGCACGCTCGCTCCTGTGCATTCCTGCCCAAGCACTCTGGGGCCTCCGGAGCCAGCCATGCACAGACCTCACACGCTAGAGAAGGAGTGTCACACCTCCCTCCCCTTTCCGGACACATGGAAGCCAAGAGACATTACGGCAGGCACTCACTTGGATTTGTTCTCCTCATAGTGAGCACTGGTCTTAATGTATCTGGCCAGTTCTATCTGCATATCGCCGAATAAAGGAACCACCTGCAGCTGCTGGAAAAGAAAACATAAGACGGTTGAAATATGGTAGAGGCTTTCCTTTGGCTGGAGAGCAACACAAAAGGACACGGGAAGGCATCCTCTACCCCTGAGGTGCTGGATCGGGCCTGCCAGTCCAGGGGGAGGTGCACACCTGGACGCATAGGCATACCGGATGATGAAAATGACTGAAAACTAATGCCAGGCTTTTTGCATAGGGAGGATCATCCTGTCACAGACCTCAAGGCCCCTGGCTTTGGTGATACCCTGTGTATTACTCAGTAATGTACGGGGACATATCTCCAGCCCCCGGGAGTCCCTAGGCAATGGGCCATGAACAAGCACCGGCAGCTGCTGGAGAGAGAAGAGCGTGTTTATAGAAAAGATAAATACATGACCCTGAACAACTCACCCCGTCCCTCCCCTCCCCCTCAGAGAGAAATAAAGTAGTAAGCTAGCACAAGGATCCAGCCATTGCAGGGGCCTCGGGCATTGGTGGTACCTTAGTCTCTCCTCTTCTCTGCCCGCGGCACACGACGATTTAGTCTCCTGAGGACCTAAATGCTTTAGTCTAACCCAAGTTCCTGGGCTCAACGCATCTCCTACACTGACATCACCATGGGTTTATAGGCCGTGATGAGCGTGACAAGGCAGGAAACAGCAGCCCTATGTAAGAGGGCAAAATCCTTTTGTGGTTTAGCAAGATTCATCCATTAAGTACAAGGTTGGTTTTCATTTTCACTCGAATGAGGCAGGAATTGATAATAGTACAGGGATTCCCCCCCCACACACACCCCCATTTTAGGAGGAAAATTAAGTCAACAGGACTTGATGAAAGGAAAGTTATTGGCAAAAGGACTCAGTAGACGGAAAGCTAACGGCAAGTATTACCATAGCTAATGGAAAGTTAATAGGATACAATACATTTCATAAGGAAAACATGCTTTATTCTCCCACTCATTGCTGCAGCTACAACTATTCAATGCCAGATCTTACCACGTCTGCTAGTGCTGATGTGACCCAAATCTAAAGGGCCAATTTATGTCTGGCCCTGTGCCTGTGAGCAATGGCCGAGAGAAGACGCTCTCCTATGTAGGGAACAGCTGCAATCCAAGCCAGGGGTTGCAGGCACTCTGCTAAGGGCTAGGTACTGGACTACCCAAAGAGGGGAAAGAGAGGCAGAATAAGGGCAGGGACTTGGCCCTTTGCTTTTTCTGCAGCAGCCAGTGGAGCGGGGCTGGTATGGGAGGACACCCTGGCATAGATGCAGAGTCCCAGGAGGAAACCAGGTGGAATCAGGCGGAACTTGTCCAGGTGTTCCCATTCCTGCATAGACCCTTCGCAACCCACTCCCTGAGCACAGCATGGCATACAGCCCCAGTCCAACCCAGAATGAAGCAAGTGAAATTGTTCCAGCAAAGCTGAGCATTCATTCTCTATGGAACCTCTTGAGCATTTTGAGGTGCACGTTCAAGCCAACACAAGCTTCCAATTCATATTTTTATCCTACAGGGGCTCTGATTTACAGATGAAATGAGGATGCACAAAGTAAGGCAAAGGGTTGTTTGGCTCCTTGGGTTCATGGTGTATCAGGTCAATGGTGGGGTAAAGAGAAAAGAAAAGCCAATCATTAACCTCAGAGACCATAACGAATTGGACTAGAATTTCAAAAGGGCTGGAAAACCCTGTATTTCTCAAGCTAGTACAAACGACTATCAGAAATATGCCACCTGCTCACCCAGATTCATGGCAATCCAACCGTCTCCATCATCTCCAGAAGGATCTGGATCGGGCTCAGGATCCTTAGGCCTTTTTCTGAACTTTAAATGTGTCTGTTGTTTGCTTTAAAAATCACACCCAAGCAGTATGGATCATTAATTTACAACAATCTCAAACCCGACTGACCTTGAAGAACTTGTCTATTTTGCTAAGATTGATTCTCTTCTTGGTGTCCAGTTTGTAAATGTTGCTGACATTCCCATCCATCAGATACAGACCAAAGCCCATCACCTGGAAGGACATGGAGACAACAGGGGAGGCTAGAGTCATTGTGATGAAATTATAAATAGATAGCATAGGTCAGAAGGGAACTCCTTTTTATGGGGCACGAGAAGGCATTATTGCAGGGTCCTGTATCACAGCTCCAGCCATGTGAAATTGGCGATGGGTGGGGTGGGGAAAATCAAATATTTGTGGATACATAACACGTTCGCCTTGAGCTTTTGCTTTATTTGTTTTTTTCAAGAACAAAAGGTGGTTTCTGCTGCCATAAAATGTTAAAATGAAAATGCAAACATTTCATCCCAGGGCAAATTTGAAAAAAAATAATTTTTCCCCTGGTGAAATTTCAACCCATTTGTAATGAAAAGCCATGTTTACGTTTGGAAAGTTCAACATTCTGCTCCAGAGTAAACTCACACATGTGGAGGACAATCTCATAAGAATGGCAATATTGGGTCTGACCAATGGTCCATCTAGCCCAATATCCTGTCTTCTGACAGTGTCCAGTGCCAAATGCTTCAGAGGGAATGAGCTGAACAGGGCAATTTAGAGTGATCCATCTCCTGTCATCCGGTCCTAGCTTGTGGCAGTTGGATGTTTAGGGACACACGGAGCATGTCTTGTGTCCCTCACCATCTTGACTAGTAGCCATTGATGGACTGATCCTCCATTAACTTATCTAATTCTAGTTATACTTTCCAGCGTCACAACATTCCATGGCAATGAGTTCTACAGGTTGACTGTGCCTTGTGTGAAGAAGTACTTTCTTTTGTTTTAAATTGGATGCCTATTAATTTCATAGGGTGCCCCCCAATTCATTTGGTATATGAAGGGGTAAACAACACGTCCCTATTAATTTTCTCCAGGCCATTCATGATTTTATAGACTTCGCTAACATATCCCCCTTAGTCGTCTCCTTTCTAAGATGAATGGTCCCAGTCCTTTTAATCTTCCCTCATATGGAAGCTGTTCCATACCCCTTCTCTGCACCTTTTCCAATTCTAATGGGAATTTTACACTTTTTGAGATGGGGTGACCAGAGCTGCACACATTATTCAAGGTGTGGGTATACCATGGATTTTATATAGTGGCATTATATTTTCTGTCTGTGATAATATCTATCCCTTTCCTAATGATTCCTAACATTCTTTTCGGTTTTTTTGACTGCCGCTGCACACTGAGCAGATGTTTTCAGAGAACTGTCCCCAATGACTCCAAGATCTCTTTCTTGAGTGGGAACAGCTAAATTTAGACCCCATCATTTTGTATGTATAGTTGGGATGATGTTTTCCGATGTACATTACTTTGTACTTATATAAACGCAAGGGGCAGGCCAGGGAGCAGCAACATTCAGGGGCTGCTAAGTCTGGGGGGGATTCAGATCCAGGGTTTGGTTTGCCGCATGTTGCTGATTTTGGCCCACGCAAGGAAAGATCACCCGGGCTTGACAGCAGAAGCACCGCTTGACAGCTGTGCACAGAGCTTTCCCATTCATCAATGAGAGGCTCCACCTGCTGGCCGAATGCATAGTACAGCCATTGAGTCTCTTCTGGGCATGCTAGGTTGGGTTTCCGACCTCGACCTCGTAAAGGGTCCAGAAGCAGGGTGACCAGATGTCCCGTTTTTAAAGGGACAGTCCCATTTTGGGGGACTTTTTCTTAAATAGGCACCTATTACCCCTCCACCCCCTGTCCCGATTTTTCACAGTTGCTATCTGGTCACCCTATCCAGAAGGAGAAAGCTGGTGGCGAGGAGCGACAGGGAGCAGAGGAAAGAGAGAAGGGGAAAAAGGGCCTGTGGAAGGAAAGCAGAAAGGACAGGAAGAATAAAGAGGACAGGAGAGAGAACAGACTGAGAAAAGCCAGCCCAGTGATCTACTCAATGTGCCATACAGGGATGAGTTACTGCTCTGGCAACTGGGAATGCCATGGAGGCAGCACACTCAGCCCCCGGGCAGAGGTAATGCCTCAGAACATGCCTGAGTGCCCCATGCTAAGAGCTGTGCCCAGCTCTGCTCAGCTGGACGGAACGTCATGGGGCTCTGGAGGGGAAGAAGTAAAGGTAGGAGGTGGGGGAAGCAGTGGAGATTATGGATTCCCAACTGAAGGAAGGAGCAAAAGATTAAGGGCGGGAAGATGAAGAACGGGCTCAAGGAGCAAGGTGGCTTTGCAGGAGCTTTGATATTCCTTGGAGAGGCTGCATCCTTGGCGTTCTAGCCCTTGTCTCCAGAAGAATCTGGCTCTGTGTGCATGGAGAGACCCCCCTCCCCCCGCCCCGCAAATCTGACACCACAAGGGAGGAAGGGAACAAAGGGAGAGAAAAAACAGAGGTGGGAGCACAAAGGGATTTCACCGCTAAGAAATGGAACAAAAGCCAAAGCATGCAGGAGCGTGCGCAAGCAGGATTTACCTTTAAGAGCATGTGCTTCTCGCTGGGCGTCAGGTACATCTTGTTTTCATAGTAGTCCACACAGATGTTGACAATATCCGCAAGCAGCTCCTCGTAGCCAGGGATAACTTCCAGCTGCTGATGCAGGCACTGAAACACCAACATGCCCCACATTAATCCCACAGTGGAAAGGCCGGGGAGAGGAGGATGGAGGAGGATGGAGGAGCATGATTTTCACCCTGCAGTTTGCAGACTGACCGGGCCGTCTGTGTTTAGTTAAACAGTTAGTGGTTCTTAGTCATCCTGAGCCTGCATCGCAGGGCACGCTTCCAGAACCAGGCGCAGGAGGAGAATGTCACCTGCCAGCCTCACCTGAGGCTGTATAGGAAATATTAGCTCTACTAGGGCACCGGGCATGAGAAACAAACCCCTTTTCTCCAGCTCTCAGGCCCTCAGGAACAACACTCCCTCCTTAGATTGATTCTTCCAGTGTGGTCACCAGAGAACCAGGGGTAACAGCCAAACGTAACACTGTGACGTGACAGGCGGAAGAGAAATGATCTGGCTCAAGAGGAGACTTTCCACTCTGCTAGTGTCTCACTAGTGTCTGCTAGTGTCTTTGTGTCATGTTCTACCTCATCGGCACAAACCATGGGATCAGGAAGGAGCATTTCGAAGCCCTTTTCTGATCTGCAATCCCAGAGATGGAGTGGAAGTGTGGCCCTTCCCAGCTCCATCTGTATTTTACATTGTGCATTTCTCATCCGGAGAAGACTCAAGGCCTGGATGCACCCAGTAGGTGAAAACAGGAACCTTGCTGTGAGAGATCGAAGGGTAAATCTTCTACCAAAGAGACAACCTCATCCCACTCATCTTGTGTCTTTCTGATCCCCACACCTTCTCTTTATCACTGGTAGCTGATACCCTGAGAACTCTAAAGTCATCCCAGATGTTCTGTTAGCTGGAGGTAAGGCCTGATCCAAAGCCCACAGAAGTCAACGGAAAGACTCCCATTGGCTTCATTGAGCTTTAGATCAGGGGCATACTGAACAACGTAGCCATCTCGAGAGCCGAACCTGCACTGCTCTTAGCCCTGCCAATGCAAACATGTCTCCCCTTCCCTGCCCGTGAAGGCGCCCCCACCTGGGCAAAACTAACTGGTAACTTTGCTGAGGAAGCGGCGGGAGAGAGAGTGAAGGAAAGCGACCCGCCTGTGTGATCCGGTTGTGGTTCGCCAGGAACATGGAGAGGTTCTGGGATTCCTGAATAGACTGAGGGTCAGCCATCTTCCTCAAAAACTGGGCAGCTCTGAAAGGAGGAGGAGATCCTGTGTTATCCAGGGCTCTTTGTATCATGTTAACTCGCTCAGTGGAGTCAAAATGTTGATACCAAGTGAACACAGCGGTCAGGTCATTTTACCCCAATGCGTAAGTTGGGTAAAAAAACCCAAGTGTTACACAATGTAATAATACTAGAAACATTTTCATGGTTTTCTTTTAATTTTAAATGAAAACAGCCTTTTTTATCAGAATAATACTTAGCCCTTAAAATGTCCCTCTTATCTATAAAACACGTCACAGTTCTGAGTATGGTCCCTTCTCCCTGTTTTGCAGACAAGGAGACTGTGACACAGAGAAGTTAAATGGATATTTACATTGTAATGCAAGTCAAGGGGGGAGCCAGAACTAGAACTCAGACCTCCTGACTCACAGCTCAGTGTTTTGGCTTCTCTACACCAACTCCATCAGGAGATGCAGCTCTTACTCTGTGATCTTTGCAGTGCAGACACTGTAACGCTTTGCTAGTGCCTGAGAACCAGCACGTGAAGGTGATCATGAACAGCCCAGATTAGTTTTACTGTCCAAGGTAAGCAAAGTGCTACTAATGAGCAAACAACATGAATGGTGAAAATAATAATAACAGCTAGCTCTCTAGCGCTTTTTATCCATTGCTCTCAAAGCGCTTTACAAAGGAAGTCAGTAATATTATCCCCATTTTACAGATAGGGAAACTGAGGTTAGCTTTTAAAAATGGTATGCTTTTAATATCCCTATGTGTCATTAATAACACAAGTAAAGAATGCTTTGTTTAAATCCAGGGTCTTTAACGTGACATGGTTGCCTTGCAGGTTTGTTGTCTCCTGCAGTCTGGTCTCCCCTATTTTGCTAGACTGATGACTGGTTTGCATTGAATATATTCTGTAGTTTTAAGGGGAAAATGCCCCAAAGAGCAAAATCCTTTTATGGAAACTTTGCCACTAAAACTCTCACTACGTTCATGCAACTCCTAGGCTGATGCTTTGCATTTTTGTTTAGTTTAGCAGCCATCTGGCACTGCACAGCATTTTAGCAGAATCTGTTAAATCACCTGCAAAATAATCTCATTAGCTCTCTCTAAGCTATTTAACTGACCCCCATTACAGTAGTATCTGAGCACCTCACAATCTTTAAACTATCCTCCTAACATCCCCATGAGGCAGGGCAGTGTTGCTGTCCCCGTTTCAAGATGGGGAACTGATGCACAGAGAGGCTAAGTGACTTGACCAGGGTTATACGGGAAGTCTGTGATGGAGGAGGAACTCAAGCTCTGGCAAGCATCCTAACCACTGGGTCATCTTTCCTCCTCCTGCCCTGAGTCATAAGCAAATGAGACACAGCCCTGGCCATACTACGCCTCCTCCCAGCACGCTACAGAAATGTACAAGCCCCTCCCACCTTTTGTAGGCCGAGTGGTCATTTTTGACGCTGCACTTCATGTTCTTCAGCTCGTCCAGCACGGCGAACATGTTAATGAATTTCCCCAGTGTCAGGAGATAGGCCTCGGAGACAAAATCCTTCCTTCGCTCAGCATGGCACAAGCGCTTCACCTCGTTGCAGAACCGCTCAATAGCCTTGCGCTGGGAGACAAATGGGAGGGGAACGTACTTAGCGGGTGTCCTGTCCGGGCTTAGTGGAACTCTGTAATCCCGTGGCTCAGCGTGCACGAGTGTGCGACACGTCCCCATCTAACGACCGGCCCACCAAATGGAAAATAGCCCGTTACTGCCACTAGCTAATGGCATTCCTCCTCCAGCAAAGGTAGAATATCCCTGCACGTTTAGTGCTGGAATGGGATGTCCACCCCACCCAAGGCCTGAGCAAGGGCCAATTAACCTTATGGGCTGCACCTGGAGGAGAATCAGGAACGGATAAAGTCTAACTAATGATGAAGCGAAGCTGGGCGGGGGCAGGCTGAGCGTGTATAAAGCCAGGATGATGAGAGCAGGAGGGGGCTGCAGGGAGGAGCTTTGCAGGCATTCCCTAGAGAGAGAGGGAGTTGCTAAGGAAGAGGAGGAGATCTAGGGGGAGAGAGAGCCCTGGGCTCCTGCCCTGCACTACAGAGGCTAGCAAGAAGCCGGGGGGTGTAGCCACTGGGAGTGGAGGAAGCTCGGGCTGGTAAACCCAGAGATGGGCCGGGAGCTAGAGAAGTGAGGTAGGAAGGAACCCAGGGAAACAGCAACCGGGTCTGAGACTGAGTAGACTGTCGTTACTGGGCATAGGGTCCCTGGATTTGAACTCAGACCAGTGGATGGGCCTGAGTTCCCCTGGACCTGGACTTGAACCGGAAGACTTCCTCCCATGGCATAGGGACGGCTTGTCCAGTGGGACTGTGACTCCCCTGAAGGACTAAACAGTGACCTGGCCGGAGGGCTGAGTCACAAAGAGGGAGCACCCCAAGTTCCAGAGAGCGAAAAAGAGGCCCCGGGGCAAGCAACTGACAGAAATGGGTGCCAGAGGAGGCGAGAGCTAATCCCCAGACCCAGCCGGCAGGATGTGCCCCAGCAGGGCGTGTACCCTGTTACAGTGCTGACAGTTCCACGTTCAAACCCCACTGATGACAGATGAAGAGGCTTTGTTACAAATATCCCAGCTCATTTGAAAGTACTCGCCCTACCAGCCAGAGGAATGTGGGTTCAAACCCTGTGTGGGGCCTTGGGCTGACAATGTCATGCAGTGTGGTGAGCTCTGTGAGGTAAAATAAGGTGTTACGCCAAGAGTCCTTCTGTGCAGCAATTCAGGTGTCCATTAAAGCTCTCCTGGCACTGAAAAAGAGCAAGGGAGAAACCTGGCCCCGGACAGCATTGAACGTGGGTGTAGGTGACCACGGTTCTGTGTGGGCTCCTGGAGCACAGCACGGAAGTCAGTCTACGTGCTCTGCCAGAACCTAGCATGTAATTTTGTTAAGTGCTATGAGATGTATCAAGTCTGAGCGCTGCTAAATTGAAGTCTCTGTGCCCTTATTTACGTTGGACAATCACAGTGGTAAGTGCAAAGGAAAGGTTTCCAGCCTCAGAAGACTTTCATTATCTGGGGTCGCGTCCTCTTACGACTGTGCCCGGCTTTGCATCCAGACAGAAGGGGAAACCTCTCCAAAACCACTGTCACATGGAAGTAAATTGAATCTGGGCAGCTGTGGAAGCGGCTGACAAACAATATTAATCGGAGCAAAAATAAAAGGGGCAGGTGGTCTGGCAACCTCACGCTTGCAGGGTCGGCTCCAGGCACCAGCCAACCAAGCACGTGCTTAGGGCAGCATTTTCTGAGGGGCGGCCAATCTTGGGGCGGCGGGGCAGTGCTTGGGGTTTGTTTGTTGGTTTTTTTTAAACACACTTTAGCTGGACGGCGCTTGGGGGGGGTGTTTCAGTGAGGTGGCGCTCGGAGTGGGGGGTTGTTTCGGTGGAGCGGTGTTGGGGGGAGGGTTTGTTTTGGCAGGGCGGCGCTCGGGGTTGTTTTTTTTGTTTCGGCGGGGCGGCACTGTGGGGGGTGGGTTTGTTTCGGCGGGGCGGGGCTCGGGTTTGGTTTGTTTGTTGTTTTTTTTTGCTTGGGGAGGCAAAAAAGTTAGAGCCGGCCCTGCAAATATTCAGATATTCAAATAAAACTCAAATATTCCCCCCTGCTCCAGACATGCCAACAAAAACATGGTGGTGTAAGTGCCTTTGTGTCTTCCTCAACACCCGCCGTTCAGGCTCTGGAGGGGGACTGTTCCATCCTAACCCTTCAGTTCCTTTTGCAGAGCACTAGAAGCATTAGTTGTTGTCTCTAAGTACCAGTGGGGTGGCTGCCTTATAGAAATACATTGCAGAGCAAATACCTACAGCAGGGCTGAAGCCACCTGGACCTTCATATGCTTCCAGGCCCAGCTTTGCTCAAAGGTTTATGTTGAGTTTATAATTAAATCTGAGGCTAGGCAAGAGTTGTGGGCCTTAGAGATTTTGCTGTGAGGTATCCCACATGCTTACTGGCAGCTGCAGAGCTAAAGGGTGTCTCCGTTCTACCAAGAGAAGTTGGGAAGCTGTCCTCCAGGCTGGATTGGCAGGGAAATGAGATCAAGAGAGCCACAAATACTGAACTGGGAACAGGGCTCCTGCCATCCTCCTTCACCACTTACCTGGAAATACATGAACTTCATCAGCTTGGTGACCTCCGGCTCCAGAACCTCCACAGTCTTCTCATAAATTTCCACTCGGTTTGGCTGTTCGTTACATTTCACCTGAACAACAGCAACAAATGGTCATCGTTAGCATTTCTAACAACATCTCTGGTTTGTACCGGCCCCCATCCTCTGCTGATCTCAAGGTCAACATGACAAGGTGAAGCCCAGCCTGGATTAAGGATGACAGTCGAGTTGAAGACAAAGTTTGATGTTAAGGACGCAATTCTCAGACCTGGGATTCCTTTCAGATATTATAAACGAGGATGGTGGCCTGCAGCATTGCTCTGGGAAGCAAAGTCTTCTGATACATTTTTTGCCTGGCCATCCTACAGGACGTAAGTCCTGGCTTGATGTCATCACATGGCGATGAACGGTCATCGTGCCATAAAGTTGCATTGATGCCTCACATTGCTAAGTCATTTGTTATTAATTATTATTATTATTGTTTTATTTTATTTTCAAGTTAAAAATATCTTGATAGGTCACCTACATCCAGGTCATGGAAAGCTGGATACGGGGAGAGGCTTATCCAAATTTCACCTGCTTTAATTCCAAACTTTGTCTCTTTAATGGACACCCTGGTAAGAGTTATACGCACTTATCCAAATCTGACATGCCAAATTTCACGCTTCTCTGAATTCATTTGAAATTCAGCTCTGAGGCCTCGCTCAACTTTACCCCCACTCTCTTTTGTGTGGGCACTATGATGTAAGGGAAGATCCTCAGCCCCTATTCCAATGAATTTGCACCACTGGAAAGCTGCCTTAACAGCTTCCCCGTGTAAGCAAATCCCCAAATGGCCAGCTCCATGCCACCTACGTACAACCCTTCTATCGTAAGGGGCATGTCGAGGGCATGGCCAGAGCGCACTCTGCTCCAGCAGTTTTCACAGAGGTAACAGCCCTTGTTGGGCTGATACAAACTGGACCAATTTAGAGCAGCAGTGAGGCTGCTCTATCAGGTGTTTGGGGCTGAATCTGCTATAAAACATCTGGCCATAAAAGCACCTTTGCCCTTATGAATCCATGTAAGAGATGCATTGAGGCAGAGCAGAGTCAGCGCAGCATGCGACTGATAGGCAGAGTAACAGCACCAGAAGGAGAAAGATTTTAATCCACCAAATACAAATCTTCTGTGGCGTTCAATCCCCTCTCCCCAGGCCCTGGCAATCTCTCTCTCTCGCCATCCATTCAAACTCTGCCTGCAGCATGTTTCAGTGATCGAAAGAGGCAATTATAGCACAGGAACAGAAAATCATTGGGAATAAGCAAATATTCACTCAGGAGCACAAAGCCCCAGGAGGCTGCGACCCATGAAACCATCAACAAAGGACAGCCCCAGGGGAATTGCATTTTGACCTTTGCTGGGGTGCCACAAAGGCATAACCATCAGCCTTGTTAGTCGTGTGGACATATGTCTTTGGCTGTATCGCACTACTGAGAAACCCTGGTGTCACTGTGGATAATAAAAGCATGTTGTATCTGCCCTGCTAAGAGCATCTACCACAGTGACGTAGCATGGGCTCACATTACAGCACACAGGCCTTGAGCCTAACCCTGCAAGCCATCACTCAAGAGGACCACAGACGAGCAAACTTGTGTGTGTTTGCAGGATTGGGCCCTTCAAAATTTAGGGTTTTGTTGTAGCTAGTGGGGCTAGAAAAATATCCAAATTTGGCTGGAAAAGGTGTCAAAAATTATGGCTGGATCAATATTTAAATGTACCAGCAGCCAAAAAATGTGTGTTCATCCAGCCTTTGCCGAGGTCGAACTCTGAACCAGGAGGCCTTCTTTGTATATGTGCACAATATCTATATGATACAGATCTACACATACGGCAGTGATGTGTGTGTGTTAGACTGTGGAACCATGGGATACATTGCTTTTCTCTTGCATCTCGGCCTGCATTGCTAGCTATCCACCACTGCAGGGCCACTGCCTCTGAGCAGCTTCAGTTAGCCGTCACTCAACACAAATGCCTACAAATGTTTTCTTTTTGCCTCCAACCTGTGGAATTTCACTGCAGTTTGCACTGGTCTCAAGGGCAAGATGAGCAGTATCAAGCAATAGGCTTGTAACAAGTTTAACACTAGACAGTGATGTGATTTTTTTCAAACTTAACGTGATGTTTCAATCTCAGTGGAAGCCCCCAAACAAGTCAAGTCTGAAATCATCCCAAAGTCACCTGTGGAATAGAATCAGGGGGAACGTGTGTTCCAAATACTGCTGCATTGATGTCACTCTAAAGCCCAGAGCCTAAAAGTATTTAGGCACCTAACTCCCATTGAAGCCAATGGGAGTTAGGCAGCCTTTGAGGATCTGGGCCTCACGTCTCAAAAGCAAAGAAACTTTGAGCTGAAACAATTTCCAGCTCCAAAGGAATGTGAGAAAGTGAGGAGCATCCGAAGAAGAGGGGTTAGAATGGAAGCTACAACACAGCTTTAATTACAGCAGGTGCTACCCGCACAGACAGGGATGGGTCGTGGGCACAGCACAGGTACTCAAAGCACATACCCCGGAGTTCTGGGGCTACTAAAGCAGCAAGATGGTTGGGCTGGGGGGTCAGTGTAGTCTCATACCAGCTTCTCACCACACCCCAGTAAGAGTCTTATCTTCTTCTGGTTGATTTCTCCAGCACAGACCGAGGCATTTGCAAGTGACAGCCAGCTGGCTGCTCTAGCATGTCCCTTCTGGGAAGGGATCCAGCGACACCTCTTACCTGGGGTATGGCCCGGGAGCAGCTCCTCCAAGTGTAGAGCATCACTGCGTATTCATGTCCTTCCTCCAGCATTTCATTCTGAAACATACAGAAACGCACGGCTGTGGAACGCCCACTAGGGAGATCTACGGATCAGCACCCCAGGGTCGGAGGGGCGACTGCAGCGTGGGCAGGCATACCCACACTAGCTTCAATTAAGCTAAAAACCGCCATGAAGACATGGTGGCGCAGACCCTGGAAGGGGCTAGGAACACCAGGGTCCTGGGTGGGCTTGGAGACTCACCATGCTAGAGTGCACTGTAGCCTGTTCGATGTACCTGGCAATGCCAGTCACAAAGGCATTTCTGTCTTCAAAGTTTGTGTCGAAATTAGCCTGCAGGCACAACAAATGGTGAAGGGTTAAAGCACTGTTGGATATTCGTTATGGTTCAGCGGCTCCAGATGGCCAAAAGGGCTTAAATAATTCATTAAGAAGGAAGATCCTATAAAAACATGTCATGACTCCCCCCGGTCAGGCCATCTGCATGGATTGATCCCAGCACCCTTGGGTCTAAACGAACGAGTCTCTAGCTCATGGTCAGGTCTGTTCAGTCAGAGGCAGATGCAGGCTCATTAATCTCTATTCATACTCCAGCCTCTGGAGGGGGACGGAGAGACACACTTCGTTAGCAGGGGTTACCAAATAAACGGGGATAAAGGGCAGGAAAATATACACATTTACAAGTCCGGCAGTCCCGAAGGTGAGAATGTGTCTGAGGCACCGGAGCCGAAAACTCACAGCCAAGTCCTAGTGGTTGCTCTTGTACGTAGATGCGCGGAGAGAGGAAGAAATGAAGGGCACTGGCTTCTGACTTGAAGGCCCTGGGTGAGCAGTGCCGCTGCTCGGACTAACTGACCCGAGGCTCCAGCCTGCTCCCGCTGACGTGAATGGCAATAGGTTGGGGCCAAAGGGAGAAAAACAATCTAGAGCTGTCAGAGGACAGCCCGCCCCTTGCAGACACAAGAGGCCTGGGGCCAGTCTGCCCTGTTCAGTCAGCCCCACCCCACGACACCTGTGCTGGGTGTGAGACTTAAAAAAAAGCCCAGGAGACCCCAGCAGTGGAGGGCTGCCTGGGGAGGAGAGCAGAAGGCGTGAGGGAGGAGGAAAGCCCAGCAGCTGAGCGCTGACTGGGGGCAGAGGGTGGACAAGCTCCAGCTAGGACCTGGCTGAGGGCAGTGACCGGCTAAGAGCCGTTGGTAGGAGGGTAGACCTGACCACAATGATGGAGGCTAGTGAGTCAGCCAGGCTGTTGCCACTCGGCGCCTGCCTGTAACAAGGGGGCTTCCACTCAGGGACTGTGCTACCGCACAAGTGGGCTGGAGGCTATGGCGGGAGCAGGCTGAAGATCACCGTGGGGAAACTGAGGTGGAAGTGCTGAGATGCCGGGTCTCGCTGCGAGGAGATGCTTTGTGACGGCGAGTTGCATAACAAGATAGTAATATGAAGTGGCAGCTACCGCAGCCACGAACACCTGCTGGGAGAGCTCCCCACTGAAAGGCTGACCCTACTGACAGCTAGAATAATTTGCTCCACCGAGGACCTCAAAGCCCATCACCAATCATAAATAGCTGAGCTTCCCCATGCCACTGTAGGGTATGTTTTATAGGACCATCTTAGAGAGAGGAAAACAAGGCACAGAAAAGTACAGTGACCTGACAGGGGCCCTATAGCAAGTCAGCAGAAGATTAAGAACCCAGGAGACCTGACTCTCAGTCCTCTGATGCCAGGCAGACTTGGACGTGAACTAATCTAAGATACAAATGTAGGATGCGGCTCCTCTCCAACACCGCCAACAAAACTGGCTTTGGTGAAATTGTATTCACTTCAGTAATTGATTCCTCCCAGCGCCTGCGTTAAGAGGAGAGAGACAGGGCCAGGAGGCTGCTCTTCTCCTAGTGTTTCAAGGGCATCCGTAGTGTAACTATCGGGAGACTAGATATCTACACAGCACATGCATTTCTGGGATAATGTAGCTGGGGAGAGCCAGTCTGAGGCCAGGAGTGGGGGGGTGGAGGGCAATGGTGAAGGCTAGCAACCAACCCCTGGGGTTAATCATGATGTAGAAACAGGCTTGACCAGTTTATCCAGACTCAGGTTAGCCCAGGTATTTTAGACTCAACCCTATTCATGCCCGTGTGGGCTCCCTGAAATGGGGTTGTCCTGGACAACTGCGCCCCGCCCTCCAGCATGCTCACAGAGGGCTGGCCAGGAAGGAGTGAAAATACTTGACAAGTGGACTAATTAAAAACGATGGCCGGGTTGCCTCGAGAGGGCTGGAATTTGACCCACAAGTGCCCTAAGCTGATAACTTGTACTAGACGCTAATGCTACAGCACGAGAGCCCGATCTGACCTAGTGAAACAAATTTTGCAATCCTACACGCATGACAAGGTAGTAACTGCATGCATAGTTACACATTAACAGGGGGAGCAAGCCAACCGAGAAGGCAGGAGTGTGGCGAGGGGAGGGAGGAGTAAATATCCACATACAACATATTACCTGGTGTATGTATTATAAGATATATGCACTACACAGAAAGAGGAACCAATTGGACCTGTACACAGCAAAGCACATCTTGTGATCTTTTACTGTTGCAATAACTCTCTTCTGTCCCATATTTTCTCCCATACTTTACTCCTCATCCTTTACTCACACTAGAAGATCCTTTTGACTGGTCTGCAAACCAGCATGCACACCTATTAGGAGTTACCAGTCTAAACCTCGCCTCACCGAGCCAAAATCTGGGAGCTGGTACGTACCTGGTACATGATGGAAGAGGGAGGCGGCTCGATGCATGGCTGCTGGTCTGGCAGGGGTAGCTCCTCCAGCAGGTCCACGTTGGACAAGGCATCTTCCAGCGTGACGTGAGTGGTCATGGCTCTGGATTTTCAGACGATGTTAGGAAACAGTAGCTAAAAATTCATAGAAAGGGAGTGAAGGGAAATGACCCAGCAGAACAAACCCATTCCTTGTCTGGCTTGCATTTCAAGCACCGTCTCAGGTGCCCTGTCCAAACAGCAAGCGAATAGGTATCAAAATGTTTCCAGTATTTAAATGAAAAGATATTGCCAGAGACGATGGCTTAGAACTTATCTCCATTAGAGATTTTTGCATCGGGGCAAAATCCGGAGTGTAAATGCGCTGCACTGGTGTGAACTGGGGCTTGCTCTTGTTTAGTCTGGTATGAAACTGGTGTAAGCCCCATTTTACACCAGTGCAACGTATCTACACTGAGAGTGTGCACCAGCATAGCGACAATGGTGCAATAATCCCTAATGTAGACGAAGCTCTTAGGGCGCTATGCCTCGGGTTTTAAAATACCATCAGACCTTGGAACCACGGGGTCAAATCCACACAAACCCGATTCATCCCTTTGAATGTTCAAAGTGGATAAAAAGGGTTTCTGTCACTCTTGTATAGCTGAAAAAATGCAGTGCAAAATGGGAAAGCGTTCATTATCTGCCAGGTATCAGGGGGGTGGCCGTGTTAGTCTGGATCTGTAGAAGCGCCAAAGAGTCCTGTGGCACCTTATAAACTAACAGATGTATTACAGCTTAAGCTTTCGTGGGTGAATACCCACTTCGTGAGATGCATGCATCCGACGAAGTGGGTATTCATCCACGAAAGCTTATGCTCTAATACGTCTATTAGATTATCTGCCAAGTGGTGCATGGGGCTTTAACTCCTCTTCAAGCCCATGGAAGCCCCATGGCTAGATTGCCTCTGAAGGTTTCCCTGAATCCTGTGCACCTGTATCTCTTCTCTGGTTAGTGCCCTCTAAGTATAACAAGCATAAGCAGATCTGAGAGTCTGAACTGACAAACCAGAGCCTGATCTGAAGCTATCTAGCGGCTAATTATTGCGATGTAGCTATTGGACTGCCGCACTGAGACCCTGACCCAAAGCCCACTGAAGTCAGCAGAAGACTTTCCACTTAATTCAACGGGCTTTTGGCTGAGTCCTGAATGAGACTACATGTTTCATTTTTTTTGTGTGGATTGTGCCAAAGACTGATGTAGGCAGATGATGAGGCCGTGAGAGCTGGCTTTCCTACAAATAGTTAAGCCTCTGCTGTGTTTTTATTGCTTATCCTTTGGGATCCACAAGGCATCATTGTGTTTCTGCCCATAGAGCTGCAGAATATGGGAAGCTTAAAGGTGGCTTAAATTTGGGGTGTACTGCAAACTGTAAAAATTACAAACTGTCACTTTAAATCCTAAAAGGATTCCTGGTCCTGCTTGCAGGCTACAAATTGTGTAGGAAGCATGCAATCTTTATCCACAGCAGTCAGTCTGCAGAGCCAGCTTTAAAGCAAGGTGGGGTGAGTTCTGCCTCTCTACTTGAGGGAGAAACCTGCTCTCTCTCTCTCTGTTTTTAGTTCTTATGTGTTTAAGGTTCTGGATTTTAAGAAACAAAGTCATGTTATGTTGCAACTGCCCAGAAAAGATAAAAACATAAAACACTCTAACTTCTCATTGCAAACCATCAACATAACACGAGTCCCCTTTGCATAACTCCCTCTCTTCCTGTGCTCAGCACAGTGAGGAACTCTCACTGAGAATCAGGGCCTATATCTTTATTTATTCAGCTAGCTTCCAGGTTCTACAATGTCTGAGCCTGTCAAACAAAACCCAACTAGCTGAGCGGGCACTGGTCAACCTCAAACTTGCAAAACACCTAGGGTGACCAGACAGCAAGTGTGAAAAATCGGGACGGGGGTGGGGGGTAATAGGAGCATAAATAAGAAAAAGACCCCAAAATTGGGACTGTCCCTATAAAATAGGGACATCTGGTCACCCTAAAAACACCGTGGTTCCCCCCCCCAAATAGTCACATAAAATGTTTAATTCTCCTCTCAGTACATACAGAGCTCTCACTGACACTTGTGGGGTTAACACACGTGCTAAGGGAAGAGATGCATACATCAATTTTAACTACCCTATTTTCTGCCTCTCTTTTAAGATTCAGTGCATGTAGTAGGAATGAAGGAGAAGACAATCCCATGCTTACTGAAATCCTTTGCCATTTTAATTCTTCTGCGCAAAACAGTTTGATACAGCAACACACCGGAAAGCATATATTGTAACTGAGTCAGGTGGAAGCATGCACTCCAAAAAGCAAAGAGGTATTTTTAGAACAGCTCTGTAAAACGAGAACCACCAAACGGAGGGACACGCACACTGAATAAAGCTTGAAACTTTAAAGTTTCAAATGAATCTCAAAGGAAGCCAAAGTGAAAATCAAGTTATGCGCTTGGGTGGAATGCAGCAAAGAAATAAGTTGCAACCTTTTAAAAATGCTTTTCCCCTCCTATGATTCTATGATTCTTGGAGAGCCTTGGTGAGCTAGTATTTTCTCCCTTTTGGTGTTTTCTGGTTCACTGAAGACCCCTCCGAATGTGAAAACGCACATATCAGAAGACTCATGGCAACCCCTGCATCAGTCATTCACAAACTATGAAGGTGATTGCACAAAGGGAAGCAATCAATACTTTTTAAAAATCTCATTGGGAGCTGAATTTTGTGCCGAATACCCCCCTCCCCCACAGCTTGGCTAGTGGGGAATCCAGAGATGAAATCTCAATTTTCAATCTTTCCTCTACAGTTCCCCTTTCAGAACCGAGGTTTCCCCTTTAGATTTCAGCACTAAGAGTGAAGTATGAGGACTTACATCTCAGCTCTGGGAAGGACAAAAGAAAATGTGTGTCCAAAACAGAATACTAGCACCTCACACGCACAGGAATACAGCTGAGGGGTCGGTGCGGTGCGTGTACAGTACTCACACATCATGGTGTCACGGAAATAATGGTCCTGATGCTCCATTGCCCTGTATCTTGTGCCATCCTTTCTGCCTGAGCAAACGCAATGCAGAAAAGAGGCAGAGTGCTACCATTTTGTCTGGTAGCCATTTGCATCCACTTGTCACCAGCATGAATGACGACACAAAGAGCAAGGCCGTGGAGAATCTGGCCTGATGCTTTCAAACTGAAGCTGTGCAGAGCAAGCCATCTGCTGAGAACAAAACTATCCCATCCTACTGACTGACTCTACTTTCTCTTTCGCCCTCCATCCCCTTCTGCTAAAATTACTGTTGCAAAGTACACCAACAGTCAAAACCTTCTTTCCACCCTGATATGCTGCAGTCAGAAACAGCTTCCTCTTTGCCCCAGACTGTACTAATGGGCACTGCACCTGCTGATCAAGGAGGGGCAGGCCATATTTGCTGGATGGGGGACTCTCTGCTGGGAAGCAGGGACACTGAAAAAGATTTGGGGAAGGTGGTGGATAATCAGCGGAACATGAGCTCCCAGTGTGACTGTGTGGCCAAAAGAGCTAATGTGATCCTGGGATGCATAAACAGGGGAATCTCGGGTAGGAGCAGAGAGGTTATTTTACCTCTATATTTGGCGCTGGTGCGACCGCTGCTGGAATCCTGTGTTCAGTTCTGGTGCCCACAAGTCAAGAAGGATGTTGATAAATCAGAGAGGGTTCAGAGAAGAGCCACGAGAATGATTAACGGATTAGAAAACCTGCCTTGTACTGATAGACTCAAGGAGCTCCATCTATTTAGCTTAACAAAGGGGGAAGGTTAAGGAGTGACTTGATTACATAGGGAACAAATATTTAATAAGGGGCTCTTCCATCTAGCAGAGAAAGGAATAACACGATCCAATGTCTGGATGCTGGAGCTAGACAAATTGAGACTGGAAATAAGGCATACATTTTTAGTAGTGAGAAGAATTAACACTGGAACAATTTACCAAGGATCAAGGTGGATT
This sequence comes from Macrochelys suwanniensis, assembly GCA_033296515.1. Lineage (NCBI taxonomy): Eukaryota > Metazoa > Chordata > Testudines > Chelydridae > Macrochelys > Macrochelys suwanniensis. Next base: position 105,024,181 of record CM065782.1, on the reverse strand, counting down.
CTCCATCACTGGCCATTTTAAAATCCAGAATGGATGTTTTTCCGAAAGATCTGCTCTAGCAATTATTGTGGGACAGTTCTGTGGCTTCTGCTCTACAGGAGGTCAGCCTAGCTGATCACAATGGTCCCTTCTGGCCTTGGAATCTAGGAAGCTTGAATCTTTCTCAGTGGCAGTGCATTTCTCCAGCCTGATCCCCCCAGTCTCTTTCCAAACCTCATTCTCCATTGCCTTCAGCATCTCCTTTTCCAGGTTCCCAAACCCAGCTCCATACCCACCGCTGCTTCTCACGTCCATAAGTAGCTGCAGGATTGGGGATGTGGGTAGGACAAAGAAAGGAGCAGACCATTTTATACCATTGTATATAGCCATGTACCCCAGCTTTATTTTAGTCTTGTTATTTCTCAAGCTATAAGGCAAATTCTAACTATTCGATGTTAGGATGAGACCTTCACTGGTGGCCAAATTATTCCACATCTGCCAACTGTGGGGTTCTTACCCCTTCTTCTGGAGCATCTGGTGCTGACCATGGTGAGGCATGGAATACTGGACTAGATGGACCGGGGGTCTGATCCAGTCTGGCAATTTATAGAGTCATAGATTTTAAAGCCAGAAAAGACCATTCATGCCTCCTGCATAACACAGGTGATTGAATTTCACCCAGTCATTCCTGCATCAAGGCAAATAAGTCCTGGTCGAGCTTTAGCGTGTTCTTCAGATAGGGTGACCAGACAGCAAATGTGAAAAATCGGGACGGGGGTGGGGGGTAACAGGAGCCAATATAAGAAAAAGACCCAAAAATCGGGACTGTCCCTATAAAATCGGGACATCTGGTCACCCTATCTTCAGAAAGACTTCCAATTCTGACTTAAAAACTTCAAGCAAAGTCCCTCGGTAAATGGTTCCAATGGTTAATTACCCAATTCCTATATTCCTTTAAATTAATTGTTCAGTGATAACACACTGCGAAACTTCTCAAATCCATTCAAGTTTCCTTGGGACTTTTCTTTGTATTTAATCAGACATCTTTACTGAAGTTCTTGAGGGCGAGCCCATGTTAGCGAAAGCATGAACTCTGAAATGGCCTGATTAAGACAGAAAATACAGAGAGGGGTCATTGTCTGTGCCACTGGCTGGGAGTTTACCAACAACTGAAAGTGTTGCCGTAATGACCTGGTTACTTAGGACAAACTGAGCAGCTGGAAAGATGAAATTATTGTTTGTATTGCAGTAGCATCTGCAGCCCCCAATAAAGGTTCAGGGCCCCATTGTGCCTGGCACTGTACACGCACGTAATGCAAAGACAGTCCCTGCCCCAAAGACCTTACAGGCTACGTATAGGAAAAGAGGCAGCAGGAAGAAACAACGACTGGATGAGGAGAGCGCATGGTAATAGTGAGACCGTTAGGATTAGTGTAACAAGCAGTGGTCACAGCCCATCAGCAGTCTAGCTGTTGTCAAGTGTATGGTAGGCGTCATGGCATAGATGGATTTAAAGGAGGAGGATGTAGTGGCCTTCTGGATTTAATTAAGAAGGATTTAACTAAGCTCTTGCGTGTCACTGGAGACTCAGCGTCCAAGTGCTAATTTAAATGTTCCCTGCGCACAATAAAGCACAACAAAGAGGTATCCTCAGAAAGAACAGTAAAATCGGACAGTCCCTTTCCTGATTGCCACTGCAGCTGTACACACATCTGCACAAGAACAAAAGAGTTTGCAGCGATGTCTGTTTGTAAGGCAGCAGCGGGGTCTAGCAGAGGGGGTGCTGCTCTGGGTGTCAGGAGATCTGGATTCTAACCCACCTCTGCCACCGACTGGCTGGGTAACCTTGGCATAGCACGTCCCTGCTCTGTGCCGCTCTTTCTCCCCCCACTCTCTGTCTGTCTTGCCTGTTTAGATGATAAATTCTGTGGGGCAGGGACCATGTCTCACTATGTGTCTGTAAGGTACATAGCATGATGCAGCCCTGATCTTCGATGGGGAAGGGTGTCTTTAGGTGCTACTGCAATACACATAATAATAGCAATAATGGGAAGCTGAACAGTATTCAGGATGGATACTCAAGGGACCCCTCCTTGCACCCAGGGGAGAAATTCTTGCTTGATGAGATTTAGAGGTTAGAATTGATGCTTCTCTTCTGCTGAATTGTCTTTGTTTTACTACTGTAGATTCATCCATAGCCCCGAAAAGCCAGGAACACCTCCTTTTGAACCATTTTATTTGAGGGAGGGGTTTTTCTTTCTGTACTGTACTCTGGGGAACCTGCCCATGGCTGTTCTGAAAATGAAACAAAGGGCTGTAATCTACGCAATATTTTCTTCTAATCTGTGGAATGTTGCATGCAAATGCCCAAGCCATAAGGAGAGACTATACATTTGAGAGAAAATTAGGCAGTGATCCTGATGCAAAGCAAAATGTCCCTCCTTGTCTTTTCAACGCAAGGTTTTTGAACAGTAATGCTGAGGCTGGAATGGTGAATTCATCTGGTGCTTGTCTTCGGCCAGTTAATGCCACTGTGTTCTAACGACCAAACCAAACTAAGGAGAGTGCGTCTTTTTCCAAGAATATGGCAATGGGGTAACTGGGTCAGTGATCAAAAAGCCAATGTCGAGCATTAACCAGCAGCAGCCATCTGTGCCTCCTGGCAGGGTCTCGTACATTCAGCGTTCAAAAGAGATGATTGAGCGGTGTAAAAACGGTTTGAGCTCTATTTGTGGTTCACTGAGGTGCTTCCTGTGTTGTCATGCCTGAGAGATCATCCTTGCAACAGAAATGCAGTCGGCTGAAAGCACCACAGCACACACACCCGGGGTAGATTACATCACGCTTGAACATGGGGCTTTTGCGCTTCATTAATATATGCACGCAGAGCGGATCTTTATCTTTCAGATGGGAAATATATCCTGCCATATCTGTCGCAGACTCAAGTACGAGGGAGCAAGAAAACAATCACTTACAACTATCGTTTTTGGTATTTATCATGCGATGATTCTCTTCCCCTCACCCACATGCAGACTAGAGAGGCAACTTTACCAAATGGCATCACACCTACAAACCTCACAGCTGATTCAATAACTTTTGAGTGGCAGCCAAACATTAGCACTGCAGGATCCAACCCAAGCTATTAAGCATTATTTTCATTTAATTGCACCTTTCATCCCAAAGAATCCTCAAAGCAATTTATATCTCGATCACCCACTTCTCAAATTCTCCAACAAGTACCTCCATTCTTTCTCCAATGCTTCCCCTTATGCATGGGAGGAACTCCTCACAAAATTCCACTAAATCACCACATTGTCCTCCCTAAAACCCTCCTCTGCCATGATACCTACAAAAAACCCCAACCCTCTGAACAATGGATAAGCAGCTGGTGTGCTGTGATTGTTGCTTCTCATGCTGATCAGTATCAGCTCATTATAAATTGTGTGCTCTCCATGTCTATCTGCTTTATAGACCTGTTGTCTCTCCTCTTCTACTATTGCAAGCTTTTTGGGGCAGGGACTGTCTCTTTGTTATAATGCCATCAAATGCCTAACACAAGGAACTAGGGCCTGTAGATTCTATAGTTAATAAATCTATTCACATAAACACAGCACAGCTAAAATGCAGCCAGCAAGTGATATCCAGCACTTTGCACAACAATGGCCAAGGACAACAGGGCAAAGCTTTTCAAAGGATGCCATACTTAGGAATTTCAAGGCCCACGCAGAGCAGACAAGATCTCAGACATGAAGGTCTCATCAAAAAGACCCTAGAGAATTAACTGCATGGAACTGGATAGATCTTCCTCCGAAGGATAAAGGGATGAGTCAATCCACACGGTATTTGAACGTGGGATTCAAGATTAGGTCCTTGTTTTATGCCTAAAACAGGCTTGAAGTATTTGCCATGAAATGTCTTTGGACCACAGCGTCTCTTTTAGCTACTTCCCTGGCTATGATCTACAGCCAAGTCTTGATTCTTTAGAGTCGTATAACTTTTTGGGGAATGAAGAAGGACGCTCACTCAAACTTGGGGCAGGATTCCAAATCACTGGTGCACTATACCCACAAGCAGCCTGCCAGCCAGCAACCGTGAACCAGCTCTTTGCTTACCCAGAAGTTGCAGTGGAGGAAAGAAAGGGAGGAAGTGAGTTGTCTTGTTTGATCTAGTCAGCTTGCCCTGATCCAGCAGATGAGACTCATGCTGGTGCCAAAACAATTGTAAGGGTAGGGGCTAGGCAAAGAAACAGCACGGGCTACTCTAGAGCGTCACACCTTTAGTCCTGATGCCTGTAATACCATGGAGACCAGGCTGCAGTGTCATGGGGAAACAGGCAGAGAGGAGTGGCAAAGTGGGCCATGAATGAGAAAGAACACAGCTCCAGGGAAGAAAGAGGAACTTGTGGTTAAGGCACTTGTCTGATATTTAAAAGACCTGGATTTGATTCCTAGCAATGCTGGAAGCTTCCTTGGGTAAGGTGCTTAATTTCTCTGTACCTCCATTTGCTAGCTGTAAAATGAAAATAATGCTTCCCTCCTCTACAAGGGCTTTAGGAGAATACCTCGTCAATGTTTGTGAAGTGCTCAGATACTCTGGTGTTGGTACAGCAATACTCATTTGACCAAAAAGTTCATGCAGGAGGCATAAAAGTAAGGCAGTCGAGTGCTATTTTGGGAAGAAGAGATGTTGCTAACATGGGGGAGCACATTAGAGTAGGCTCTCTCAACACTACAGCCTATGTCGGCATAATTTATGTTGCTCGGGGTGTGCATAAACCACCTCTCTGAGCGACATAAATTACACTGACTTAAGTGCCTACGCGCACCGCACTATGCCAGCGAGAGAGCTTTTCCCACCGACATAGCTTCTGCCGTTCGCACAGGTGGTTTTATGATGCCGACAGGCGAGCTCTCTCCCATCGGCACTGAGTGTCTTCACCAGACGCCTGCAGTGGCACAGCTACATCGGTACAGCTGCAGCGCTGAAGGTGTAGACATGGCCTTAGTCTAAGGCTACGTCCACACTACCCGCCCGATTCGGCGGGTAGCGATCGATGTTCTGGGATCGATTTATCGCGTCTCGTCTAGACGCGATAAATCGATCCCAGAGCCGCTCCCCGTCAACTCCGGAACTCCAGCTCGGCGAGCGGAGGAAGCGCTGTCGACGGGGGAGCCTGCCTGCTGCCGTGTGGACCGGGGTAAGTACTTTTAAAAATCGATCTAAGATATTCGACTTCAGCTATGTTATTCACGTAGCTGAAGTTGCGTATCTTAGCTCGATCCTCCCCACCCCCCGCAGTGTAGACCAGCCCTAAGAATAACCTTGATTGCTAGTAGATGGCAAGAAATAGTTGGAGTCCTTCCTGTGAAAGTAAATGTCACACATAGACAAAGAAGTGTCATCGATTGTTAATCAATCATTTAAAAAGTAACTTCCTCTTTTTCTTGAAGATATGCAAATTGATACATTATTATGACTATTATTATGATCATTTATTATTATTGTATCGTTCCGCCTTGGGCTCCTCCGTGGTCATGTTTGTTGCACAGACCCTTGTCTGAGAATGGAAGGCACCACCTGATTACATAGACTTTGCTAACAAAAATCAACTGTACACACCAGGGCTAAATTCCTTTCTCTGAGGAATTACTCTGGATTTACACTGGGATAGCAGAATTTGGCCCCAGGAATCTGTCAAGGTGACTAACATCTGGCAATCCTCATAATCTATAACATGAGCATGGTTTGGTTTTTTTAGTTTCCTATGTAGAGCAGGAAGGCTTAGGTGGTTTAGTAACCTGACACAATTGAGATACTTGTGATCCCAAAAACACAGCTACAAACCACAATGCTGAAAGCAACGGATAGCTAGGATGGCCAAGCTATGCAATATCCTCTTCCTTGCCAAAGTATAAATGTTCATCTCTAGATGCCACCTCCCACCCCCAAGTCCCAGCAAATATTCAGAAGCAAGCACAAAGGTTTCAGTTTGCCTCTCACTGCTCGTTCCTGATCCCTTCAGAAATTTCCTGCAAAATCCATTCCCTTCTTTTCACTCAGGACCTGACGGGCACCAGAGTGGGAGTTAACTTTCCCCCTATTTCACACCCACTCAAATGGCGTTGAAAGTTAGACTCAAACGTTACCGGGTGCACATCTTGTTTTGAAAACGTCTCACGGCTGAAAAGTGGCCGTGAGTTTAAATGCTAAGAGGGGAAAAAAGGGTCTGCAAACTCTGGCTGGTTTAGTGATGAACCAAAAACAGAATCTTGGAAGTCTGCAAAACCACATATTCTATAAAGTTCACGTCCGCAATTTCCACCCTGAACTCAGACCGCAACCTCTTCTGCCTGCTCTCTTTCAGCAGACCCAGGGGAACACGGTGACTAGGGGAATACTTTTTATGATGCTCCATTTATTGTTTGTGCGTTCACCTCTGCCAGCCCCTTGCTCCTTTTATTTTCTCTTCTGACTCTAGGTATTATGCCCGCTGTGCATCCCCTCCGATTTCCCCGTGAGCATTCCCACTATTCTTACACACCCGGCTCACTGGGTCCCTGCAGCATCTGGCTGCTAAAATTCTCCAATTACAAGCTGCCATTATGACTAAACCAGGAGCAACTGGGGGAGCAGCTGTGGGTTGAGTCAGGGGGCGTTTGCGCCCCTTGCGCCCCCAGATTGAAGCGTTTCCTCCCCACCACCAATTCTAGCTCGGCGCAGTTTCCCTGCAGAGTGACAAGGGGGGAAATTAGGCGGTTTTCGCCCGCCGGGTGTGGGCACTAGAATAAAGGAGGAGGCTGTGAATATTGCAGGTACCCGAAGCATTCTGGGATACATCATCTTGTAATCGCTTCTGCGCTAAGCTGGGCCCGGTCCCTCTCCCTCCCCCCGGGGAAGGGCAGCACCCGCCTCTCGTGCTTTGCCCGGGGGGACCCCCAGCCCCCCAGACCGCGGGCGTTACACTTACAAGCAGCCCCGGGCGGTGTCGGCGGCCGCCCGGGCATCCCACGCCCGGCGGCGGCAGGGGGGTCTCGGTGCCAGGGGGCTGCGGCCAAGCGCGGGGCGATCCCCGGCCAGGAGCCCCGCAAGCGGCTGCCCGGGCTCCCTGCCCCGCGCGGCCGGAGCGGGGCGCTGCAAAGCCGGGTCCCCGCCCGGGCATCCCGGGTCCCCCGAGCAACGCGCTGCGCAGCCCGGCGCCCTCCTCCGGCGCCCCCCCAATGGGGGGGGGGGTCTCTCTCCCTGCCGCCCCCCCCCCCGCCGCGCCCGGCTGCCGGGACCCCCCGCCCCCGCTTACCGGCCGCGGCGAGGGATGCTCGGGAGCCGCCGCCGCTCGCCGCCCGGCTCGGTGTCACACACACAAAGAGCAGGAAGCGGCTGCAGCAAGTGCACTTCCTGAGCGCCCCGCCGCGCGCCCCGCCGGGGGGACCCGCCCGCTGCACCCGGGGGGGGGACAGGCGGGGCCCCTCCCCCGGCAAGCACCCCACCTCCGAGTCCCTCCCCCCAGCGCGCACCCCTCCTCATGCAGCACCCCCACCTCCCCCAGCGCGCACCCCACTCCTCCCTCCCCCAGCGCGCACCCCTCCTCATACAGCACCCCCACCTCCCCCAGCGCGCACCCCACTCCTCCCTGCCCCAGCGCGCACCCCTCCACATACAGCACCCCCACCTGCCCCAGCGCGCACCCCACTCCTCATACAGCACCCCCACCTCCCCCAGCACGCACCCCACTCCTCCCTCCCCCAGCGCGCACCCCTCCTCATGCAGCACCCCCACCTCCCCCAGCACGCACCCCACTCCTCCCTCCCCCAGCGCGCACCCCTCCTCATACAGCACCCCCACCTCCCCCAGCGCGCACCCCACTCCTCATACAGCACCCCCACCTCCCCCAGCACGCACCCCACTCCTCCCTCCCCCAGCGCGCACCCCACTCCTCATACAGCACCCCCACCTCCCCCAGCGCGCACCCCACTCCTCCCTCCGCCAGCGCGCACCCCTCCTCATGCAGCACCCCCACCTCCCCCAGCGCGCACCCCACTCCTCCCTCCCCCAGCGCGCACCCCACTCCTCATACAGCACCCCCACCTCCCCCAGCACGCACCCCACTCCTCCCTCCCCCAGCGCGCACCCCTCCTCATACAGCACCCCCACCTCCCCCAGCGCGCACCCCACTCCTCCCTCCCCCAGCGCGCACCCCACTCCTCATACAGCACCCCCACCTCCCCCAGCACGCACCCCACTCCTCCCTCCCCCAGCGCGCACCCCACTCCTCATACAGCACCCCCACCTCCCCCAGCGCGCACCCCACTCCTCCCTCCCCCAGCGCGCACCCCTCCTCATGCAGCACCCCCACCTCCCCAGCGCGCACCCCACTCCTCCCTCCCCCAGCGCGCACCCCACTCCTCATACAGCACCCCCACCTCCCCCAGCACGCACCCCACTCCTCCCTCCCCCAGCGCGCACCCCACTCCTCATACAGCACCCCCACCTCCCCCAGCACGCACCCCACTCCTCCCTCCCCCAGCGCGCACCCCTCCTCATGCAGCACCCCCACCTCCCCCAGCGCGCACCCCACTCCTCCCTCCCCCAGCGCGCACCCCTCCTCATACAGCACCCCCACCTCCCCCAGCGCGCACCCCACTCCTCCCTGCCCCAGCGCGCACCCCTCCACATACAGCACCCCCACCTGCCCCAGCGCGCACCCCTCCACATACAGCACCCCCACCTCCCCCAGCACGCACCCCACTCCTCCCTCCCCCAGCGCGCACCCCTCCTCATACAGCACCCCCACCTCCCCCAGCGCGCACCCCACTCCTCATACAGCACCCCCACCTCCCCCAGCACGCACCCCACTCCTCCCTCCCCCAGCGCGCACCCCACTCCTCATACAGCACCCCCACCTCCCCCAGCGCGCACCCCACTCCTCCCTCCCCCAGCGCGCACCCCACTCCTCATACAGCACCCCCACCTCCCCCAGCACGCACCCCACTCCTCCCTCCCCCAGCGCGCACCCCACTCCTCATACAGCACCCCCACCTCCCCCAGCGCGCACCCCACTCCTCCCTCCCCCAGCGCGCACCCCTCCTCATGCAGCACCCCCACCTCCCCCAGCGCGCACCCCACTCCTCCCTCCCCCAGCGCGCACCCCACTCCTCATACAGCACCCCCACCTCCCCCAGCACGCACCCCACTCCTCCCTCCCCCAGCGCGCACCCCACTCCTCATACAGCACCCCCACCTCCCCCAGCACGCACCCCACTCCTCCCTCCCCCAGCGCGCACCCCTCCACATACAGCACCCCCACCTCCCCCAGCGTGCACCCCACTCCTCCCTCCCCCAGCGCGCACCCCACCTCCGAGTCCCTTCCCCCAGCGTGCACCCCTAAATATACAGCACGCCCCCTCCGAGTCCCTCCCCCAGCGCGCACCCCACTCCTCCCTCCCCCAGCGTGCACCCCTCCTCATGCAGCACCCCCACCTCCCCCAGCGCGCACCCCACTCTTCCCTCCCCCAGCGCGCACCCCTCCTCATGCAGCACCCCCACCTCCCCCAGCGCGCACCCCACTCCTCCCTCCCCCAGCGCGCACCCCACTCCTCATACAGCACCCCCACCTCCCCCAGCGCGCACCCCACTCTTCCCTCCCCCAGCGCGCACCCCTCCTCATGCAGCACCCCCACCTCCCCCAGCGCGCACCCCACTCTTCCCTCCCCCAGCGCGCACCCCTCCACATACGGCACCCCCACCTCCCCCAGCGCGCACCCCACTCCTCCCTCCCCCAGCGTGCACCCCACCTCCGAGTCCCTCCCCCAGCGCGCACCCCTCCTCATGCAGCACCCCCACCTCCCCCAGCGCGCACCCCACTCCTCCCTCCCCCAGCGCGCACCCCTCCTCATGCAGCACCCCCACCTCCCCCAGCACGCACCCCACTCCTCCCTCCCCCAGCGTGCACCCCACCTCCGAGTCCCTTCCCCCAGCGCGCACCCCTAAATATACAGCATGCCCCCTCCGAGTCCCTCCCCCAACGCGCACCCCTCCACATACAGCACCCCACCAGCGTGCACCCCTCCACATACAGCACTCCACTCCTCCCTCCCCCCAGTGTGCATCCTTCCACATACAGCACCCCACCTCCCCAGCACACCCACACACCCTAGCACCCCCACAGACCCTCCCACCAGCACCCACACACCCACGCCCTCCCCCCACCCTTTTCATTTACAAATGCAAGGTCCTGCCATCCCCTCAGGAGGAGCAAGAACAGAACAACTCCTTCCTCTGGGGTAAAATGGAGTAGGAAGAGGGGCGGGGGGGGGGGACAAGCAGGTTATTGGGGGGTGACACTGCCCCCACCCTATCCATGAGCTATGAGCAGGTCGAATCAGCTTCCTTGCAACCTGGTCACCTTTCACAGGGCCCCCAAGTCATAGCACCCTGGGGTCCTGCTGCCTGATTGCGGCCTCAATATGTAGGTGAACTGTCAGGCTGCAGGGAGGTTACTAGTGGAGTTCCTCAGGGATCAGTCTTGGGACAGATCTTATTTAACATTTTTATTACTGACCTTTGCCACAAAAAGTGGGAGTGTGCTAATAAAATGTGTGAATGACACAAAGTTGGGAGGTATTGCCAGTACGGAGGAGGACTGGAATATCATACAAGAAGATCTGGACGACCTTGTAAACTGGAGTAATAGAAATAGGATGAAATGTAATAGTGCACAGGGCAAGGTCTGACAACAAGAATTTTTGCTATATGCTGGGGATGTATCAGTTGGAAGTGACGGAGAAGGAGAACTATCTGGATGTATTGGTTGATTTCAAGATGACTATGAGCCGACAATGTAATGCGGCTGTGAAAAAAGGCCAACGCCGTCCTAGGATGGATCAGGTGAGATATTTCCAGTAAAAACAGGGAAGTGTTAGTACCATTATGCAAGGTCCTGGGGAGACCTCATCTGGAATACTCTGTGCAGTTCTGCTCTTCTGTGTTTAAGAAGGACGAATTCAAACTGGAACAGGTGCAGAGAAGGTGCTACTAGGATGATCCGAGGAATGGAAAACCCACCTTCTGAGAGCAGACCAAATAGCTCTGCTTGTTTAGCCTAACCAAAAGAAGGCTGAGGGGAGATACCATTGCTCTCTATAAATATATCGGAGGGATAAATACCAGGGAGGGAAAGGAGATATTTAAGTTAAGTGCCAATGTGGACACAAGAACAAATGGATATAAACTGGCCATCAACAAGTCTAGGCTTGAAATTAGGCAAAGGTTTCTAACCACCAGAGGAGTGAAGTTCTGGAACAGCCTCCCAAGGGAAGCAGTGGGGGCAAAACACCTAATTGCCTTCAAGACTGAGCTTGATAAGTTTATGGAGGGGATGGGAAGAGGAGACTGCCTACAATGGCATGTAACCCATCTGTGACTGCTAGCAGCAAATATCTCCAACAGCCAGTGATGGAACACTAGATAGGGAGGGCTCTGAGTTACTATAAAGAATTCTTTCCCAGGGGTCTGGCTGGTGGGTGTTTCAGGGTCTAACTGATCGCCATATCTGGGGTTGGGAAGATTGGCAGAGCCCCTGGGGTTTATTCGCCTTCCTCTGCAGCATGGGGCACGGGTCACTTGCAGGTTTAAACTAGTGTAAATGGTGGATTCTCTAACTTGAAGCCTTTAAATGAAGATTTGAGGACTTCAGTAACTCAGCCAGAGGTTAGGGGTCTAGTACAAGGGGGAGGGGGGTGAGGTGCTGTGTCCTGTGATGTGCAGGAGGTTAGACTAGATGATCAGGATGATCCCTTCTGGTCTTAGAGTCTATGATTCTACCCTGCGCACTAAGCTGGGGTCTGTGGGACCTGGGCGCGTGGACTCAGGGTTGACAAGCCTGCTCTCGAGCACCCACGCTGCGTTGTGAACCTGGGTTTACAGTTGCCGCCCCCAGTCTCTCTGCTGTGCTAACGCATCCATACTGCACGCCGTAGAACTTCTGACTCCGGTCGGAAACTTGACTTGTGTCCACCCTGAAAAATGACAGGGTTTGCACCCGGGACTCGGCCTCTGACCCAACCTGCGAACAGGGGCCTACCACCCAGGTCCTGAGTGCTTGCTGACCTGTGTCAGGCTGATTGGTGTGTATATGGAACAAGGGCTTGAGCTCAAACCCAAGTCAGAGTCTGGGCTTAGTGAGCAGTGTAGACATACCCATAGTGTGGTGTAAAGAACTGTAGCAACAATTATAACTGGGGACACAGTAGCTGAAATATTTGAGAAAGAATGTACCTTTTCTTTAACAAGGCACCAGTTAAAAAGGAAAAGGTCTTTTAGTTGTATGTTTTTGTACTGCAGTAGTGCCTTGGAGCTCCTGTAATGGACAAGGACCCCATTGTGCTGGTTACGAGACAGAACAAAAAGACTGATTCGTTTCAGAGGATAAGCACTGGGGATGCCCTGGGTATCTGTGCTTCCTATCCCAACTATCGACACTTTTCTATTTATATGTGCCCCATCATTATCCTGTTAACAGCAGCACTGAGAGGAAAATCTCACTGAAACATGGAAAAACCTGTCAGTGAAAATTACTGTGGATTTCCCCCCATGTATTGACCCACTCTAACAATAATCACAGTACGACTTTATTTCTTATTTATATTTCCACAGTACTGTGTAGCCCGAGTCATGAGTCAGGAACCCACAACCCAGAACAAAAAGATGGTCCCTGGCCCAAGGGGTTTATAATCTAAGTATAAGACAAAAGACAGCAGATGGATACAGATGGAGAAAGGGGGAGTGCAAGGAAATAATGACACAATATCGAGCAGCATGATAGGCAGTATTCTCTGCACACCAGCAATTTAGCCATGGTAACATTTGAGCTGATTTGAGGGTTCACCTGAAAGTTGATCACACCCTTTGAACATTGGCTACGGAAAAGCTAATCCGGAGGTGATAAATATCTTTCAAAGACAATGACGTGCAGTCGAGCATCCAGGCTGTTTGGGAATGCACTTGTGAACTTGGCGTTTGCAGTGCTGGTTGGCATGTGCCCAAGGCGACTCATTTCTAGGAGCTGTCACTGAGAGAGCCTCGTGGGAAGATAAACAGCGGGCGGAGACTGTGTTTCATCACATGTAGAGTCAAGGCCACAGACACACAACATCGCTCCACCTCGTGCAGTGCCCCGGAGAACTCTGTCGATGTGCTCTGACTCTCAGAGGTCGTGTGATTGTCTCCCCAGAAATAAAGAGCAGCTAAAACAGGGAGGCTTAAGGCTGGGTGAGCAAAAGGAGAGCTTATGCTTCTAAGGGGACCAGATGAAGCCAGCCCACAGTTTTTCCAGTGCTCCTAAAGCTGTTTTAGTGAAACTGGCAAACAAAGGCAATTGTGTCCATTACCTGTGATGAAAAACAGGCAGAAGTGGGTGTGCACGCTGAATAGCCATCTGCCATCAGGTTCCTCAAGCAGATGTTGCAGAGATGCAGTGGAAACGGTTTCAGCTCTCAGCATGTTATAAATGTGCTGGAAATAACCACTCCACAGAAGGGTTCCCGTATCTCATGGGAGTGGCTGAAAATGCAATCCAGTTACAGGCCCTCCAGTATCTCACCTCTTCTTTGCTGGGGGTTTCTATAACTGGACCATATAAAGTTGCACCAGACTAAAATTGGTCAGACAAGGAGCCAGCATAGGAAAGAACTGTATAAATAATATGCACTTACTGGCATCTGGCAGTTTCCCTCGGAGGATCTCAAAGCACTGTATAAATATGAGTAAGCGAACACCCTCTTTGAGGCATGTAAATAGTATTACCCCCATTTTAAAGATAAGGAGGCTAAGGCACAGAACGGCGGAGGCTAACATATTTAGCACTGGATGGCTAAAGATAGGCCCCTAAATCCATAGGTGGGCACTTAAGTAGGTAGCCTGATTTCCAGTAGTGTTGAGCACTCCCTACCCCTATCAAAGTCCGGGGAACTCAGTGCACCTGTGATGGGATGTCCACCCTGCACTGGCAGCAAAAGGGTTAATGGGAACCTGAGGGCTCCTCTGTTAGCTCACTGGGTTACAGCTGGAGGGTGTGGAGAATCAGTTGGTATCTTATCCAGCTGGGACACAAAGAGCTGTGCCCAGCGGGAGGGACCCAGCAGGGAGGCAGGACACCTCAGGGTAGGGTGACCAGAAAGCAAGTGTGAAAAATCAGGACAGGGGGTGGGGGGTAATAGGAGCCTATATAAGAAAAAGACCCAAAAATCGGGACTGTCCCTATAAAATCGGCACATCTGGTCACCCTACCTCAGGGGAGAGTAGGTTTTGAGAGCCTCTCCTGGGAAGGGAACTCTGATAGAAGGCCGGAAAAGCAGCTACAGGGTGGAGTGAGCGCCTGTTTGAACCTGGATAAAAGGGCAGGAACTGACCGTTAGGGAGAAAACCCTGGGAGCTGTTGTTCACTACAGGAGCTGAAAGGTGTCTGCAGAACCTGGAAAGAGGCTTTGGAAAAAGGCAGGGCAAGATAGGAAGAAGTCTGGAGGCTGAGAGGGCAGACCTTGGCTGCTCACTATCGGGTCCCCAGAGTGGACCCTAGACTAGAGCGTGGGTCTGGGTTCCCCTACCAGCTACTGAGGAAGGTGGAGTGAAACCTGATTCAAGGGGTTAATACTATTGAAAACCCTGGAACAAGGGGTGTAAGGATCACTGGGCCTAGACTTAGAGGCAGGAGACTTGGGCTTTTGACCGTGGGACTGAATGTGACCTTCCTCGCAGGCCAAGTCACAAGAAGAAGCGGACCACCACAGGGCCAGAGCGGCTGCCAGCAGGGGGCACCAGAGCAGGCTAGCCCGTGCCACCAGGCCCAGCCACAAGGGGGCGAGTCACTCTTCTACAGCCCCCATCCGAGCACAGAATTTGGCCTTCTAAGATGTTGTGTGAAAGTCTGTCTTTAAGACAGTATGTTTTGGCGGTGGTTAGAGCCAGAGACATTCCCCACTGTTTCTGGGTGGGGAAAATAAAACCCACAGTTGTTATGTGACCACTTTATTAACTGTAAAAAATATATATACTCTGTACACAAAGAATTCCTATGCAAGAAGATCTGAACATTACATTTAACAGTGTTATTTAGTGCAATAGATTGTAACTAATAAATATTTCCTTTATCTCATCCAAGAATAAATACTGTCTTAAAGGCATTACCCAGTGGGGCAATATTACAGTTACAAACACAGTAGTGCCCTGCTCAAGACTTGGGGGGGAGAGCCCCACACTGTGATGGTCCCTTAAATGTGAGGCTAATGTGCAAGGAGATTACCTTTGCACACCCTGCACAAGGGCCTGCCACAATTATGGTCCTTGTGCTTGGGGAAGAACTCCTTCGGTGCCCCACTGTGGGTAAAGGGTGGTGGAGGGAAGGAGGCAGGGTCATGGCCAAGTACCCCCCACGCCAGTCACAAATGCTGCAGTCCCCTGGGCTGCTCACAATTCCCCCCTGAGCTCCCCAGGGTGCAGTTCCACATGGCGCCCTATGCAGGGCAGTGACTATAGGCCAGATTTGGTACCACAAGAACATGGCAGTGGGTGAACTGAAACTAGTGGGGAGGAACAAAGAGAAATCAGATGGAACTCAAGACAGTGCAGAATTCTATTTGTGGCTGTTCATGCCCCAGGTTTTGGTTCAGACTATCAAACAGACAGGGGCAGTAGTGGAGTTTGGATCTGGAGCCAAACATCCCCACCTTTTGGTGGTGTTCGGATCCAAGGTCCTGGGTCAGACCCGTCTCAGGTTTGTACATGAGGATGACCTGCCTGGGAAAATCTTTCATGATGAAGTTTCACATGTGTATAGCTAAGAAATTAATGCGGAACAAAATCAAACGCGGGAGATTAATAAGATAGGAGCAGTGCCTAGCATACATCTGTACAGCTCGAAAAGATTCCAGGACCTAGTGGCTAACAAAGAACTGAACAGAGTAACATTACAAATAGATATATACTGTATACACATTATATACTGCTCCTTCAAGACCCTTCCTGTTATTCCTAATGCTTAGCAAAAAGTCCCAGATCTTATTTAGCAATCCTGGGGATTAACAAAGCTTGCACTCTGTTTCTGAGATTGGTTATGTAAAAAAGAATGTCCCTTGGTTTTGCTAGAATATTAGTTAAGTTAAAGTATGCTGGGTACATGGTATATAGCTTCTTCTAATACTACCACACAGAGACCAACACAATATGAAATACCCGGTCCATCCAATTCAAGTAGGAGCTTGGGTTAGAAAATACAGGCCAGCGTTTTCCACACTACTAGGCAAATGATTGCGTCAGTGGCTGTATATGCTGTATGGGACAGAGTCTGGGCTCAGTTACACCTGTGTAAATCCACTGATTTTAAAAGTGTCCAGAAGGCTCAATAATTTTGTTCACAGAAGAGGTAAAGAGATCTTTGTTTTGGGTGGCCCTGTTGCTTTTCTGAGTGGGGAGGAGGGTAGGTCTCTCATTTTATTATCACAAGTACACTGAGCACCTGTATTTCTCTTCAGCGTTTCATCTCTCTGTGTGTGCCTCCCTGCCTCCTCCACGGCACCTTGTCACCCAGCTGAGAACATGTATCAGTGGTGCTTGTTGCATTCCCACCCAGTGCTTTCTCTCTTGCTGTCCACCTCTCTTCAGCAAACACACCAGTTCCTGTGTAGCTCTAGAAAGGAGCCTTTCACCTTGGATGACGAGACCCCGAGCTCCCGCCCCTCGCCTGCCCCAGACGTGATCTGCCAAGTTGTCCCTTGGTGGTCAAGCTGAAAGAGATCTTTGGAGGCCAATTTTTTCTTCTTATGTAGAAGTCTTGATGAGCATTTTGACACACACATTCTTCAGCTTTGTTTTTTCCCCACAAACTGCCCCATCTGCACCAGAAAGTCTGCGTGTGTGGTTTTATTTGTATTTCCCCCCCACTAACAATATAACATATTTGAGAGACTTTGCAGTTTCTGTCACAGTTTTCTCAGGTACTATGTTCCTATTACTTGGACACTGCCTTTTACTTTACACTCTCCAGAATCCTACATCCCTTACTCCAGAGCTGCAGAGCGAATCATGCTAAGAGATGGCAACACCATCTTAATCCTTCAACATACAGGATGCAATGGCTAAGCCCGGCCAGAACACCTGCCGGATCTGTGTGTCCTGGTCCCAGTTCTTCCATCCATTCCTTTCTGCTCCAGACCGGCTGTGACACAGGCAAGTTTGGAAGCATCTGAATGGTTCTTAGAGAGACAAGGTGGGTAAGGTAATACCTTACACGGAGCTCTCCTTGTCAGTGGATGAGACACATTTCTCAGGGCTGGCTAAAGTTTCCTTTCATTTGGGTGCTTCCAGGGTTAAAATCACAATGCCAGATACCTCAGCTCTGAGGCCACACACTGATCCTTATTATCCTCATGAGAAATTGGCCCGTTGGGTCGGCTGGCTCTGGGATCTTCGCTAAATCACTGGGCTGGTTTGTGAGAGTCTCAAACCAAACGGCTGTCTCCATCTTCTCAACATGGAGCTCTTGAAAAGGATTGGCCTGGCTGGACGTTAAGGCCTCTGCCCCAACCTGGCTAGTACCATTATCTCTGGTAGGAGGGATTTTGTTAATGCTTTGTGTAGGGAAAACTCTGTAGTCTGCCCACTCCGGCTTCTTGGTTGGCTTCAGTCAGTGAGCCGGTGTCCTGATTAGAGATCAAATTCAGAGATCTCACTCAGCTGATAGAGCAGGGTAGAGAACGGGGGTCGGTCTTCTTTCCTCTGAGGGAGAAAGAAAAGAACAGCATTAAACTACAACTTGAAAAGGGTTACAGGGGGTAAGAGAGAGAACCTTGTAACGGGCCAGAGACTGAATGGTAACAAAGGTAGAGTCAATTCTTAAAGGGGAAAAATAAAAGTGAAAATGTGACTGGAATCGCCATAGGAAGCAAATGTGACCTTGTGTGTTCAGGGCTGCTCTCCTTCTGGTTTATGTCTCCTTTCTGTCAGCAGAGAAGTTGGCCCAATAACGGCTGACTTGCTTACGAATCACTGGCTTTGCCTTCTGCCCTCTAAAGTGGGACTCAGCCCCCGCAGGGTGTGTGCTTAACTGGAGTTAGCTAGCATGAGTTAAAATCCTAGTGAAGACAAGGCAGCTTGCAGTTGTCACATGAGTTAGTAGGTCAAGTTAAAGACCATGGTGGAGCCCAGGGTTTACCGTGACCTGTTAACTTGTGTGAAAACTACACACTGCTTTGTCCCTATGATTTTGCCTCCTGTTGGCTAACTCGAGTTAAGAACACACCATTTTTCCTAGTGAAGACGAGGGAGAAGGGATCATAATATCTCGCCTGCGTACGCTACAGTACTAACCGCATTCCAGCAGCTGCTCATGAGCTCATAGATGGCCTTGGAGGCCAGCTTGGGTTTATATAGCCGGAGTCCTGCGTTGATTTCTTCCACCACCTCTGCGTTGGTCCGGTTTTCGTAAGGGATTTTGCCTTCGCTGAAGACCTCCCACATCAGCACTCCTGAAACAAACAAAAATGGAAATGATAGTAAAGGAGCAACACCCCTCTCCAACAGTTGGTGTTAAGGGTCCTCGTCGGCACCCCAATCAGCCCCCCAAATCCCACCATTTTTATCTGCTTTAAATTCCCATCCCTGAAGAGCCCAGGCTGTGGCCACCAGTCTTCCAGCTGAGGAGCACTGGATCGGGCTCCCCTCCAGATCATACCCACATCTCTCTCCCTCATCAGCCCGAAGAGTCATTGAGACACAAGCCTTTCCTCATTCTCTCGCACACCCCACCAGGAAGCAAGCATGCTCTGTCGACAGGAGTTTAGTGAAGAAGAGCTAGGTTAGTGAAGAAGAGCTGCTCTACTTTGAGAGATGACTGGACCTGTTCCCTTCCATAGGCAAGCAGATTATGGTGACAGGAAGGGGGGGGGACTATCTAGTGTTTAAGACAGCTTCAAGAAATGGAAGTTAGGATTGTAAAGTACTATGAGATCTACTGACAGAGCTAGGTATTATTATTGCGATTCTTCTCCCAGCTCAGTCTTTGACTTATCACGTGACCATAGGCAAGTAATGTTAGTTAGGCCAGATTTGTAATGTTATTTAGATGCCTGACTCTCATTGAGATCTGTAGGGTTTAGGCACCTACATACATTTAACAATCTGACCCTTAGTCTCTCTGCATCTCAATGTCTGCCTCTGTAGCCATGTGTTGGAAGGTGAGACTCCAAGACTGCCTTCCCCACTTGGTCAGATGGAGCCTGGGACACTACAGAGTTCACTTGATCTCCCAGGCTTTGGAGATGAAGGTGGGTTAGCCGAAGGTGCACATAGGGGTTACAGAGGAGGTGGAGGTATATATTCATCCTGAGAGGTGGAAGGGTAACGGAGAGCTCATTCTTCATTACTAGTTTAGTTTGTATGATGTTTTTGCTTTTAATGAACTGCATCTAGGAGAGGCACATCTCTGGCGGTCATGACTGCAGTACCAGATGCCTCACAAGCATGATTTAGTTTGTATTTTGACAAATGAGCAGGAACAAAACTATGAAATAAAATGTGAACAGGTCAAATTAGCCACCCGAGCCTCAGCTATGGGAACTGCTCACCAGAAGAGATGGCAAGTTGTTATTAACTGTGATGAATGCATGTGAAATTGCGATGGAATTTCTAAGGGATTATGGTGCATATTTTACCTCCTCATGAATACCAAAGGAATTCACTGGGACAGAATATCAGAGGGAGTCAGCAGAAAGGATGGCAGGAAATGGACTGTCTCATCTCGCTTGGAGAAAGAAACAAAGCAAAACAAAGGCAGAGGAGGAGTGGGGTGGAAGAGAGACAAGCATAGGAAAATGACGACAAAATATGTTGCAGTCGTATAGGGAGACTTTATAAATACAATGAACAAAAGTTATTCTGATTCTTGTCAAGGTTGATTCGGGTGGTCGCCTGATATGCCTGTTTGGCAGTACATGTGCACCTTGTCTTGGGCTGCCAAGGAAGTTATAAAAGGGAGGGATTGATATAGCCAGACAGAAGGATACATCTGGAATAAATACACGTCCTCTACAGCATCATTTTTGCTCAACAAGGTCCAGTTCCCAGCACTGTTGATTCTTAAACAGGGAGAAGGATGCCAGGATTTCAACCACAGCAGACCACTCTTTAGCAGAGGGGATGCTGGGCCTGGCCTGTGAGACTGGCTTTATTGTGGAATAACCTAAATATCTGAACTCCCGCAATGTGCAGGTTCCTGGAGCTGGGAAGCCAGTTCTCATGCCCAGTTCTTTTAGCCTGGTCACAGCAGGATGGTTTCAATCCCAGCAGAGCAGATTGATGGTCTGTGGGTAACAGAGCAGAAAGACTCCTAGGGACATGGTGCCATGACATGAGAGAGGAATCCTCTTATGCAAACCCCGCTGCAGGGGAGGTAATAAGTCAGACGGACTTTCAACAGTGGCGTCTGCAAATTTCACAGCGGAGAGCCGTGCAATGCAAACAAGCCCCACAAATGTGTTATTCTATCTTTTGATAAAACTAAATCAACTTTCCCTGGCTTGGCTCTACAAAATACTGCAAATAATGTCAAACTACGCAAAAATTGGTGGGAGCTGTATGGCCTTTAAAGGGGAAGTTTGGGATAGAAAATCCTCTCCTAACTTATTGTCCATACTCATTTCTGAATGGTTGAGTAGAAGAACATAAACCAAACCTGTCCTTCAGAGTACATTTCTTCCTGTGTCAGAGCTCCACAAGAGCTAAGATGCTGTGGGATGTCATGGTCAGGTCTATCATCAATTGTTATTCTTTAGGATGTATTTAATGAGGGATGACAGAATGCTCAGCACTGTCGTGCACCCAGAAGACATAGCCCCATCCCAGAAACCTCCGGCTTGGATTTTCAAAGCCGCCTAGGAGACTGAGGCACCCAACTCCTATTGACAGTCTAATAACCATCCAACGGGGGTTCATAAGCAAAATTACTTCAAACTACGTAGCAGGACAAAGTAAGGGAGGAGATTTGTGAGCACACAATAGTTTAAGGCCCACTCCTGCACCGGTTAGTGCTGGGCACGGTGCTTAGTGTTGTGAGTAGCCTCACTGAGTTCAAGCCATGCACAGCACGCTGCACTGAGTCATTTTGCAGGGCCGTGATGTGCATGCTGGCTGGGAATGTGCCAAACACTTTAGCGGCTAAGAGTGACGTGCCACGGATTAGCCTTTGTTAGGACTGAGGTCATTGCCGCTAGTACTTTGAAACACTGTCCAGTGGCTTTCTTAGGGGTGAGGGTGCAGAAGGGAGAGTCAGGAACAAATGCAAGTCACAGCGGGGTACAGCCCAGGGCCCAGGAAACCTGAGAGCACCTGAGGGGAGAAAAGAGCGTGAAGGGAGAAGTAACGTTTTCGAAGCACACAAAGCAAATGGCGGGAGCGGCGTACATCTCAGGCGGCGGTGAGTTCTGAGTAAAACGTCATTGTCCAAGGCTGATATCGCATAGGCTCCACTCCTGTTCCCTTCCAGTTCCCTGTGAGTGCACCTCCATTCTGATCTTGGACACTCCATCTGAGGCAGCCCCAGGCCTCTGACCCAGAAACACTACCTGGAGCGGCAGTACTGCAAAGGCCTTGGTGCAGCAGGTTGGATTTGCAGGACCCCACAAAGCCTAACTAGTTTATTGTCCTTTCCCCTTTGTCCTGAGAACAAAGGATTCAGTGGCCCTGCTGGCTGTCTTTATGCAGACAAAAGACCCCTGGAATCCAGCGAGGACTAAGGGCTTCCCTTCAGGATCAAGCTCCTGGTGATTATCTGACTTGCAGCTTGCTGAATTTCCCCCCCGTTCTGATAAAAGGTTCTTACCAAATGACCAGACATCAGACTTGGTGCTGTAGTTGGAGTAGGAGAAAACCTCTGGGGCAGACCATTTAACGGGGAATTTGGTGCCTGTGGAGCTAGTGTACTGATCGTCAAGGACATACCTGGAACAGACAAAGGGCAGAGCATGCTCAGTGACACGCACTGTTGTTAAAGCTCAGGTGTCACATTGCATAGGCCACACACATGCCACGTTACCTCGACATGCCAAAATCCGACACTTTGACGACTTGGGATTCTCCGACCAAACAATTCCGAGCTGCCTGCAAGAAAGGGAGAAATACAGGACGATGATTAGTACGTAAGGTTTATCTGCTGTGCTTCATTCCCTTGTCCTCTTATAGACAGATGATATTTAAAGAACGGCTTAATTGCCCCATAGAAATGTTGTCTAGCTGAGCAATGTGGAGAGTAAAAGTGACATCGCATAGTGAGGTGGGGTCAGACAATTTAAACGCTATAATTTCCAGTTCCGTTTATCCTCAGTGCTTCCCTGTTGTTGAGAAAGTCCTACATGGGGAAGTTTGACCTGCAGTTTGCTCAGCCGTTGTATTTCTCCATCCATTAAAAATTCAGGCAACTGCCCACTGATCCAAACGCTGTCTAAGCTTGGGTTAGCCAAACAATCAATAACGACTCCCCCACTTCCTGGGAATTAGGAGCAATCTGAGCTGAGTAACCCAGTCCCTCTTCTACAACAACAAATACATTTCTCAAAACCAGCTTTTAAAAAGCGACGGATGTGGCCTGATGTGACATGAAACAGCAGCTGCAACATTTGTATCAAGCAATGGAATTATACATAGCAGAACTCCATGGTCGGCCATGGGACCACTGGTTAATTAAAGGGACTATTCCAGAGGAGTGGGGTTAGTAACAGCGCACCCTGGAAGATGACAGAGCTTTGACTTCTTCGCTGATCTTAGACGTGAACACTTTGTTCATCTCAGAGTTGCCAGGACCAGCACACTGATGGAGATGGAGTTAGCCGTGAGGGGAAGAGGCAGCACAGGAGAGGGGGGACTTTGCACCCTGCCTCCTCCCCCAAATGCAATTCTAGGCCTCCAGCAAAGGAGAGTAGACAGGGTCCAAGCATCCTCCACTAGAGTGCTTCCCTCCCTCCCTGCTATTTCATAGTCTCCTCTGGGCTTAACACGCGCTCAGGGTCAGCCAAAAGCCACTGGGCCAATGCAGGGAACAACTGGGGTGAAAATGCCTTGTAGAGGCTAATCCAGACTGCTCTGCAATGAGGGGAGATGGCGGATCCTCCTCCAGCAGATACACTGGGAGGGTGAGGGAGCTGAAATGTGGCAAGGGGGAAATCCCAAGACATTAACCAACCCCGGCTGGCTCGGCGAACACGACAGTTTACGGGGGGACATACCAGGTCTCTGTGAATGACAGAATCCTGCTCCAGATAAGCCATCCCTTCGCACACGTCCTGGCACATCCCCAAGAGGGTTTCCTTGGAGAAGCTGCCCCGCTGGTTTCTGAGGTAATCCGACAAACAGCCATGCTCCATGAACTCAAACACCAGGCATATGGGAGCCTGTTCCATGCACACGCCGTACAGCTGGACTAACTTGGGATGAGACAGCTTCCTGCCAGGAACAAAAGGAACGTGGGGGTAGAGGAGAGTGAGGTGGGCTCGTAGGAATGATCATAAATATACGCCCCAAACACTGTACAGTAACAAACCTTGTTAGCGCCCCTGACACCCTCCCTATGCTAAGCGTAAGCAGCTCTTGCTGTGAGATGGACAAGTGTGAACATAAAAGAGCGAATTTAGGGGCGGATTCTAACATCACACTAGTTCAGCACTGAGGTATCAACTTTGACTTCAACAGAGTTACTCTGGATTTACACCGATGTAAGTGAGATCAGAATCAGGCTATCGAAGAGTCAGTGTATGTGACGAAAGTCTAGCAGTGCGAATCAAGGCATCCCAGCCTGCACACTCAATATTCCTGCCCTTCCTTTTGCACACTTTCGCACTTTACAGTTACCTAATACATTTGTCTTTTCAATATGGTCGCACTCACATTCAACATGAGTACACAGGCTTATGGTCAGAAAAGTATTGCACAAGACTTGCTGACAAATTCTGTGCCCCCAAAACACCCCCAGGAACAACTGGTCAAAAAAGGTGGTGTTTTTGACATGAACATCTTCAAATAAAATGGATTTTGTTCCGGTTTTTGTTAAAAAAGCACAAAACAAAATTTTGGATTGCCAAAAACTGAAAATGGGTTGGTTTTTTTTCAACAAAAGCCAAAAAAGTTTACATGAAATTTCTTCTTGTGGCAGTTTTTGTTAAAAAGCCATTTTTTGTCCCCAAACCCACATCCCTGTTATGAAGAAACGGTGATCTAGCAGGACATTTTGGGTATCGGTAGAAGTATAGACACATTCTCTCACACAAAAAGTTCCCCTACAGCACACACTTTTATACACATCTTTCTAATAAACAAGCCAGCATCGAAGCACAGTTTAGTTTACATGATATTATTTTAATGTTTCAATAGGGTGCTCTGAACCGTGACTGGGTTTATTTTTTCTGTTCTCCTGAGCATGCCCACAATATACCAGCTGAGAATACAGAGTGGCCACTTACATCATGACTTGGGCCTCCTCAATAAAGTCCTCTTCTGACATTGCTCCTTCACGAATGGTCTTTATAGCGACTTTAGTCTGCTCAAGCCAGAAGCCAAGATGGACCAGCCCAAACTGACCGCTGCCAATCTCCTGCACAAATGTTAGCTCCCAAGGATTTATGACCCATTTTCCTGTTAACAGTAAGGGAACAAAAGGAGTAAAGATCTACCAGTAACATCTGAGGAAGGATGGACTTGCAGGTAAGACACTGAACTAGGATTCAGGTGATCTGATAAGCAAATCACTTAACCTCTCTGTACTCCAGTTTGCCACCTGAAAACTTGGGATAATAATTATTCCTTTTTCCCACCCTGTGTCTGTCTTGTCTATTTAGACTGTAAATTCTTCAGGGCAGGGATTATCTCTGCATATGAATATATACAGCATCTAGCACACTGGGCCTTGATGTCAGTTGGAGCCTCTAGGAATTACAGTGACAATAACAATAATATTACTGTAGGAAACAATGTACAGCCACAATGGGCCTATCACATGGCCCTCAACTCTCATAGATGGCAGCATCACAGGTTACTTGGGAAGATGAATGGTCTTGCTTCAGCATTCACTTCATTATTTAATATTGACTTAAGCAGGATTAGAAGCTATTCACTTTCTCCCTGGGGTCTTTCAAAGTCTGGTCATCTGTCTAGGAAATGTCTGTGTAAAGACTTGGAAACGTCCAGTTACTGCTGGGATGTTTCCATAAGGAGATTCAGGCTCCCAGAGCCAACCTAGGCTCCGGGGGATGAACATGCTATCTCAAGGCAAGATAAGTTTAGGCAGGGGAATAACTCCTTACCATAGCTCAGTCCTGCAGTGATAGGGGCCTTTTCTTTCCAGGAACAAACAGCATACCGCAAACGAGTGACGAGACCTGGATAGCGGAGGAAAATATGGGCCCCAGTTATTGCAGCTGACTAACATGGTGCGAAAAAGTGCAAAGGTCACATCGCAACGTCTGATCATTGGAAACTGGTAAAGAAATGAATGAAAGTCAATGTGAACCAGCCCATGCAAAAGCTACCTTTGGGAGGTCAGAGGTAGGTGTGTTAGCATTTTGTCCTGGATTAAAAAGTACCGGGGACACTTGTCATTGTGCCCTCAGTCAGGGTTGCTGAATCAGAGAATGTGTATGTGATGCTTTGCTAGAGCAGAATGTGGAAGAGTTTGCACAGTCTCCTTCATTACGGTCACTGGAAAAGTTTGGGGCAGGTGTTAGGGAAATATTCTTAACAGCAAGAGCAACTATGAAGTTGACAACCACAAAAGGTTCTCCAAGTGCTCCAACTTTAGCTAGTCAAGAAGGGATTTGGTACAATGTTGGCGAGAAATGAGGCACTGTACATATAGTGAGTAGTTCTGCAAAAAGCAGATTGAATGACCCAACTGTTGACCCAACCTGGTCTTTTATTTCTAACCCCAGTGTTTTCTAGAAATAACTTTTTATTCTTAGAGAAGCACAAATTCAGAAGTCCTGCTCTGAGGGCATTAGCTGTTGTCAATGCATTGCAGTAACTGTTAAATCCCACTTGGTGGCAGTCGAATCTCTGTTCGGGTCAAGGTTTGTGACTTCCTGTCTGCTCGAAGGAAGCAGTTTCCGATCTACATCAGCCAGAACCTTCATTTTTGCTCAGTCACTAAACAGGAGCTACGTAAATTCGAAGTCTCCATTATCTGATGTTTGATTTCTGCTGCAATATCATGTGGTACCTGATATTTAGAGGCCATCTTTCATGCCCAAGGCATCTCTTTATAATGTCGAAGGGTGGATATAGGCAGTACAAAGGCTGTGTACTGTATGCCAGTGCAGGCACTATGAAATTGATAGTAGATCACACACTGCCTTAGACATTAGAACCTGCTGCGGTTGAGAGATAATGTTAGAAGCTACGTGGAGATTAACTCTTTACTGTCATCAGAAAGTGTCATGGGATCTTTAACCTCCAGCTAAACAACTGCCAGACGTGAGACAGAAAGGGACTCAATTGATCATTTCATCTTAAGAGCAGAAGTCCCAGAGCCTTCACGCTTCCCAACCAAAGTCACCCAACTGCACGGGAAAACAGCATCTCTCCGGCACTCACCTGCGGCGTTGTGCTGGTGGTAGTTGATGAGTTCGGGGATGGAGTCAAACACGTGCTTTTCGGCCAAGTAATACCGCTTGGGGTTCTCGTCAGTCTCTTTGATGTGATAATGCTTGATAACTGGGTTGTTGTCGTTGCTGAAAAAGGAGACGTATTCTGTAAGAATAATAGGCAGCAACAAAACCCCAGAAGTCGGGGAGATGAAGGGAAGAGGCAGGAGCACCCTCACATTGCCAAGATTTTCCTAATTGTTCTGTCCCTGAATTTCTGTAACATTTGGCAGCACCCAGGGGGAAAAAAAGTCCACGGAATACAAGGTGTCAACAGAGCTTCACATCTACACAGCACGACATAAGCCACGTGTTGCTTAAACCTTCTTTCTGCTCTTCTTCCTGGAGTCAAGATTACAACAGATATCCACAGCAGCCTCCAACAGTTTGAAAAAGTATGTGTGTGACCCAGGATTCCCAGGGGGGGTGCTTTAATGCATTAGACTTGTAAATGGTGTGTTCTGTTACTCCCTAGGATGGAGACCCGCCCTTTGACGGCAGGAAGAAGAGGTTCACCTTTAAGGGCGACACCCAAAGCTAAGACGAAACCTGGCGCTCACAAACAGGGCGTGGAGAAACTCTTCCTTTGGGTCTAACGAAGTTGTCCCCCTGCACATAAAGGGAAAAACCACCAGCTGCTGAGTTAGTGGGTTAATTTTTAAGCCTCCCAATGGGGCAGACAGCCATTATATTGGAAGAGGAACAAGAGGGATGAGCTACAAAAATCAACAAAACCACCTGCTTGCTTATTGACTCTCTCACTTCCCCAATGGCCTCCCCTGTACAGACAGAGAGGTCTCCCTTGTGGTATTGGGGACACAATGTTGCCAACCTCAAAGCTGGAATTTTAGCCAACCGTGTAAGACAAGTAGCCCCCCAATAGCCTTTACAGCACCCCAGCAGGGTCCATATGGGGCAGCACCGCCAGACCCACACAGCCACAGAGGAGCCTAACTATGGAGCTTCACCCCCTGGGGACAGGACCGTGTGAGCATGGAGCTGGCCCCAGTGGGAAGCTCATAATCCTAGAGCCTGAGAGAGGAGAGCCCTGCCTCCAAGAGCCTCGCAGCTGCTGCTGCTGGTGCGCTCTGCATGCACACCCCTCTAATGCGCTGGTGCTTCGCCGCCACACCACCACTCTCACCTAGACAAGGCTACACGCCCTAGTAACGTCACCCACATTTCAGCACAGGGAACAATGTGCAGCCCCAAAAGTCGCCTGTCGCCAATTCCAGGTATTTTGTCAGGGAGGCCTCCAAAAACTGGCCCAACTGGTGAAAAACCACCTTTTTTTTGGCAACACCGCTTTAAGGGCTGAGCTTCCCAGACAGAGAGCTCTTTTTTTTATGCACAGCCAGTTGCACCTGGACAGAGACTAAGGCCTTAAGCACCGAGTGATCGGCTGAACCACCACCTGGTTCCAGTCGCGAAGAGGAACTAAGAAGCTACCCTGCGTGGAAGAATGCAGCAGCTAAAAGCCCCACCGGAGCTGAAACTCTCTGGAAATGTGGAAACCAGCTAGCGAAGGCTGAAGGAGCACGGCACTCTACAGAACACCACAGCCATGCGCTCTCAGAGAATGGGCCGTGAGCATAATTATCCCTACTGCTGCTTTTTTAAACTAGGCTTTCTTCTTCATTACCAAAACCTTTTCTGCTAGTGGCCTGTTGCGTGTATTCTGTATAATCCCCTTGTAGGCCGTGATCCTGTAAACACTTAGGGGACTAGCTTCGCACATGTGTACTACCCCTGGGATCTCCATATGCGTAAAGCTACGTGCGTACGTGTTTGCAAGAGCAGAGCCATATTTGTGTTTTCGCCAATGTATTTTGCTCTGTGTAGGGCAGTTTGCCAGACCTCTCTGCCCGGCAGGTGTTCATCCCTCTTTTTCAGAGGCATTATGCTTCTCCCTGAGTTCTTCCTTTAGGAGCAGAAGTGACCCTGGATGTTAAGACTCCCACATAAGTTGCTGGCTGAAGCCACTTAATCAATGCAGAAAGCTGCTGAGCTCAGCTGTACCTTAATGCCTTGGTGAAAACGGAGACTGTGTACGTGCCAGGCTGCCTCGAATCTCTCACCATGAAGGCACCTTCCTTACCCTGAGCCAAGAGCAGAAGGAAGAAGGGAGGTTAGATGCACAGTGTGAGTAGAAACAGGTTGGGGGTATGTCACTTTACTACATGTCCATGCGGCACCAAGCACAATGCGGCTCTGTCCTTGACTGGGACTCTAAGTGCGACTGTGATATAACTAATTAATAATAATAACCTCTTTGATCAGTGAGGCCCTGAGACCTGGAGCACGTATCTGGCATGAGTTGCTCTGAACACTTCTTGCCCCTCCCTCTCGCCATTCATGATGGGAAATGTTGGCCAACAGTCGCCCACATGCAGAGCCACATGGTCTGGAGGAGCTCGAGCGGCTAACAGTCATTGAGACAAATATGCCTCAGATACAACCCACAGTGCAGCCACGCTGGTGTGAGAGGCAGGAGAAACCAGCTCCCTGAGCAGCGCGTGGACACCTCCCGTAGGAGTTTATAGGAAATTTTTAAAAAAACAAACCCAGATCACACAGGTTTTTATTTCCACCGAAAGGCCATTTTTCAGAGAAACAAAACCTTGCTCCTTTGCTCTGCTGTCACTAGAACGGGTCAGAAAATGGGGTTTGGTTTAATGAGAAAGTTCTGACAAACTATGTTTTCCTCTTTTCATTGAAATTTACTTCGGTGAAATTTTCTGGTGTTTAGCCAAAACATTTCAGTTTTGGGGCGTTCAGTGTTTTGGTGACACAGCAAAAATTTCTGTGGAAAGCAGAAACTTTTTACAATTTTTTTTTGTTTAGTTGAAACTCCAGTTTTCCTTTCGCTAACAGTTATGAAGGGAAATGTTTGACCAGTCCTTGTTATTATAGAGCATCTGTTTGGAAAGGGAAGGTGCTCACGCAAAAGCTGTGCAGAGGTAAGGAAGGTTTTGTATTATTTTGGTATGTTTGGCCCTTTCCTTACACCACACGCTGTGTGAGGGTGAGAGCAGGCACAGAAATACTGGAGGAACTTAGGATTCATCTGTCTTATAGCTTGGGCAGCCCACAGGATCTTTTCCACATTTGTCATTAATTAAATATTAGAGAGACAAGGCGGGTGAGGTAATATCTTTTATTGAACTAACTTCTGTTGGTGAGAGAGACAAGCTTTCGAGCTCTTCTTCAGCTCGAGCGCTGTGTGGCTTGAAAGCGTGTCACTCTCAACAACAGAAGTTGGTCCAATAAAAGATATGACCTCACCCACCCCGACTCTCTAATATCCTGGGATCGATACAGCGACAACTACACTGCATGCGTTAATTAAACATTGTTATTCGTTTGACACCAGACTGTTTCCCTGGAAAACGCAGAGGGACATTCTCTTTGTGATGCTGGTGGCGCTATTCTGGATATGTCCATAGGCGTTTTCCAGGAGGAGATATCACCTGAACTCTTTCTGCATGGGCGATGCGGAGTCACTGGTGTGTAGCTAAGCCACCTCCCTTCCCACCAACCATGGAAAACTTGGAGTAACAAAAACCATATTTAGAATACAGAAAAGTGGGCAAATGTGCTCATGAGAACGAGCGGCCTGAGCTGTTTATTAACACTAGCTTTAGGTTTCCAGCTGACTTTGGCAGGCACTTGCGTGGAGCCCCATTGGAGATCTGCATAGGTGGAGGGGTTCACTCTTGAGGACCCCTTTTCAGGATTAGGGCTGTAGAGCGGGCAGGAGCTGTGTAAATTTCCCCTGCAGAGCTTTGCCATGGCCCCTGACTCCTGACTTGCAGACCACTCCTTGTAATTCCAGTCCAGGGCGCCGTGTCAAGAGGAGACTGCCAGGCAAGCTCAGTTATGGGGTATATGGAGAGACAAACGTTTTGTAGGGAGTAACTCCAGACCAACAAACGCATCGACATTGGCAACCAGGAATCCGGGCCTCTGGAGGCAAAACAGAATTCCTCAACCCACTGGGAGTCACCGAACTTCCTTCCTCGTTTGCAATATCTTTAAGCAAATCAGAGTCTAAACAAACTCACTGCTTTCCAAATTCATTCAAAAAGTAACACCACTTTACCTCATCTTTGAGGAGTGCTTCTGCTTTGTTTCTGCTGATATTCTTATTGTACCATCTGAAAGCATCAAAAAGACTCAGTCAGCAATTCCAGGCTATTTGGACCAATCATCATCTATTGCCTTGTTTAGTTTGCATAGACAAAGCCATTTTAAAAAAGTCGGTAAGCAACTTGCAGCATAACAATGAAGAAAATATACCATAGAACTGCCAATATTTGCTATGAATTAATATTCATGTCTTCAGATTGCCAGTTAGCTCAAGGGACCTAATACATTTTGTAAAGGCTAATATCAAGCCTATTAAGTAGGGCCAGTCAAAAATGTTTCATGGAAAAGTACTTTTGATGGAAAAATATCTTTGAATTATATGAAAAGTTTCAAGAAAACATTTATATCATTCATATTTTCCTGATGGTTTTCAATGAATCGGTTTGAACAATTAGTTTCCGTTTGATTTGAACCGAAACAAAAACGTGTGTTTTGGGTTTTGTGGGATTTTTCCCCTTCCCCTCCGCCCACTCCCTTTTTTAATCTCAAATCATTTCATTGACAAAAAATCTAAAATGTAGGGAAAACTTTCCCCAAAAACAAAAATATTTGGTTTTGTGCAAAATTTGTCCATGGAAGACAATTCCCATTTTAAACCAGCCCTAGTTTTATTAGTAATAGGAAAGAGTTACTGACTTGAACTAACATCATCACTGCATCAGAAGTATGAAATGAGACTGTCCAAGAATAACATCAAGGTTAAGGTGAGAATGCTGCAGGTCCCTGATCATTTGTGTGATGTTACAAGACAGGCTCACAGGACCTGATTCTACTGTCTTCTAACTAGTATGATCGTATTCGTCTGTTCTGTGTGGCTGTCAAACATTACCCAAACAAGTGTCATAATGACTATGCAACATGCAAGACAGTGGGAATTCAGGCTCACTGACTCAGCGGTAGCTGTAATATTAATACTACCTAGTTCTTATATAGTACTACTTCTCATCACTAGATCTTAAAACATCTTCCAAAGGAGGTTAATATCAATGCCACTGAAGATGTCAAGGACCATGAAACAAGTTCAGGCTACTTACTCATATATTTGCAGGTTGTCTGGTGATTTTTCCACCAGGTAACTGCTTGGTACATATCCTTCGTGACTGTTAAAAGGAGATTAGGGTGTCAGTATGTCAGAAAGCCAAGAGCTTCTTTGTACATGTACTGTCAGCTTTGAAAACTTTAGTCCGTCGAAACCTCACTCCATGCTCTGTATTTGCTTGTTGATTTGAATGGATGCCAGCCAAAAATTAATTTGTAAGGAGCTGAAGTAACATATTCCCTCCACCCCAGCTAGAAAGGAGTGTTCTGGAGGATTTGTGAATGAAACGGGTGTACCTATGGCACAGGTAGAACTGTTCGAGCCATCTTCCAACAGAACATTTGGTTTGTTGGAAAATGCCAATTTGTTGAAACAGAAACTGTTTAGGGGAAAGGGTTGGTTTTAACAAATTTCCCATTTTAAAAACAATTTGAAAGAAGTTTCAAAACTGTCAAAACATTCCATTTCAACGTTGTACTGAAGAGAAAAAGTTCTGGTTTGGGGTTGGAACGACTTTTCATTGCAAAATGTAACTTAACTGATAATTAAAAAATTGACATGTTTTGACATCATCAAAACAAAACGATTCAACTGGCCCAATCTGCTCCAGCCAGGGCTATGCAGTTGCACATTGCTCTGTGCTCAGGCCTGCGTGCTAGTTCTTACTCACACACAGACCCTTCGTTTCAGGGGAATTACTCATTTTCAGCAAGGGTTACGGAACCAGGCTGCTTGGGAGCTGCACTGTTAATATGATTAATTCAGCCAGTTAAAAACGGTTCTGTGCTGCAACCTGGAGAATATTATCCTGAAAACACTGGAGCTAAGTGGCTTCTCCTTCCTGTTTGGGCTTTATTCTCTGCAGGCTTTGCAGAATTCTGGTTTCCAAAGCTGTAGGGCTATTGCCAGCTGGGGGTTGGTATGAAAACGAATGTGTTTTATTTAAAAGGCCAGATTCCATACATATAATCATTCCTAATGCCACCTTTTCCATTAGTTATTCCACTGAAGTCAGTGGGACCCCTACTCGAGGAAGGTGCTACTCAAGGGGAGGAAGGGCACCAGAATCTGGCCCTCAGCCCTTTTTTACTGAGTGTGTTTTGTAATGGACACACGCAGCAGATTTACAGATGACTTAGGCGCTGCTAGGACAAAGGTACCTACCCGTTCTTATCCTGAATCATCCACCAATGATCCTCAGAGTTGTCGATAACGTAGTACTCCTCACCGCGCTGTAAGGTCAGCTCCTGGGGATTCTGAGCCCGGTAGTCATATATGGCCATTACTAAAGCATCCTTGGGGTCTAGCAATAACCTCTGCAAAAAAGAAAAACAATCACCAGGCTCAGAATTTATATCCGCAGAAATAAAGGGCAAGTAGCCATTAGCTGCTAAATAGGTGAAATGTACCCTCTATAGCAGATCCCATATCCTCGATGCTGGGAAATTTACGTGGAAAATGATTGGGTCTCTAGGCCCCTGGTGGGGGATGCTGGGATCACGGAGCAATTCCCAGCCCTTTTGAACAACAGCGACCCCAGCTGCCTGGTGAAGGAGCAACATGAGGACTGGTGATCAGTGCTGCGCTGGGCTTGCCAACCTTTGACTTGGAATAAGCTTGACGTGTTTCAGTGTGGTGGTGATTTAGCACAGCCGTGGTCCTGCTTCTCTCGCAACAAAGTAAAATATTGCAAAGCTGCTGCGCATTGGTCAAACTAAACTGCGTCTTAATGAGCAAACTTAGCTCCTAACATGGCGCTGCTCATACATGGTTTGAGAAAGACAAAGGTGAAAACCCAAGAGAAGCGCGGAATCCAGGAAGAATCACGGGTGTGCTAATCTCTTTGCACAGAATAGTGCACTGAACAGCAATGAGCCCTAAAATGGGGCATTTTCCCTAGTGCAAGTTAATCATACAAACCGCTGCTGAGGCTTCGCCTGCCTCGCTGCACTCACCCAGTTATCTTCAGGAGTGGGAGGAAGAGGCTTCTTGGAGGCTGAAATGAAATGAAGTAAATTAATTTGGAACCAATCTAGACAAAACCAGAGAAGAATATCAGGGAGACATGTAAGTGACGTCGAAATGGCTGTGAGGTGTAGAGAAGACAACCTAATTTAAGAATAACAAGGCTCGGCTCCTTATTGCTGTTGGAATAATTAGTAAAAAAAAAGACCCGCACACTTGCATAGCATCTTCCAACCAGAAGAACTAGACGTGAAGGTGTTGTATGGGGGTTGCCCATACAGTGGAAAGCAGCTGTTGTAGAATGCACCGTTTGTTTCCCCTTAGCAGCACCATACAGCCAATTCAGAAGAGGAAGTGGAGAATAACTTTCTCAGCTGAAACCACAGGGCAAATGGAGGTAGAACAAAATAGAAATATAATTTTGCCATGACACGGAGCAAACTCCCTTCTCTTGAGAGAATTGTTCTGGTTCATTTGCTGATCACAAGTAGTCAGCACCTTGGTTTTACACCTCATTCAAAGGACAGCACATAACACCATGGTGAGGTAACTGGGTCAGTTTTAATTCTAAGGAATGAATGCCTTTTTAAAAGGATGATAGGAAGACGAGGATAGGCCACATCCCGGGAAGGTGGCACCATTTCTCTTCCCTGGAAATGTAGCACAATATTCTTCAGTGCTTTCTACAAGGTGGGATGAATCTTACTGTTGCTTGGCACAGACATATCAAAGACTGAGAATATCAGTAATGAATCCCGTACCGTTCTTGGTGGGGTCATATTCTATACACCCGGCTGCCAACTTCTCTGTCTGGGCACAGCATCGCCATTTCCCATCTATCCAAAAATTTGGATGATACTTCGGCACCAAATTGTTGTTGTTCCTGGTTTCTGAAAGAAGTCGGGAAATGTTTTGTTTTAAAAAGGATTTATACTACAAACTGAGGTATGTAGTACTGACATGAGCTCTGATAAAGACCAGTGGAAGTGAGTGAAAATCATCTGAATTTCAAGGAAAATTGTTTTCCCACAGTCAAAGAGCATGAACGCTGATGACAACCCTCTTTTTGTGAGTATCTTCAGTGTTTAAATGTTCTACTTTCTCATGTAAGGAGTGTATTCTCCCATCAGTGGATACAAATAACACCGATTAACATTCATGGAAGTTATGCAGTTGCACAGGGGAAGACTAGAACGTTAACAAAGTATTTCTCTTTACAGTCTTAACAACAAAGGCCCCCCCCAAAAAAAGCACTCATAAAAAATAGAAAACCTGACATAGCATGTAGCAAAGACGCTTATAAGAGACCACAACTGTACCGCATTTACAACTGTCGGCTCAGTTACAGAATTAGCTGTATGGCTCAAAACGGGCATTTAACATTTAGCCTTCACATGCTTAAATACCCATCTGACTGTCCTCATGAGGGATTGAAGCTCCCATGTTTGACATTAGTGCTCTCGGTGTAAAAAAAGTTTTACTATTAAAAAAAAAAATCGGCAACCCTGCAGCACCCGGGCCTGTTAAATTGCCCTGTGAAGATGAAGTTATGCAATGTTTAACGAAAGGAAGTGCTAAAGTGGAGCACGAGCAATAGCAGCCTCTTGCAAAGTAAATGGCTGCAGAGTAAATGCAGGAACAATGCACTTCCTAGCAAGGCCAAATGTCTCCCCAATACATGGAACACTCCCCTCACATTACAACAGCCTGTGTTATAAACCAGGACCAGGTTAAGGGGAGGGCTGGTGCAACCCGTGGTACTAAACAAGACCTCCCTTTTCTCAAGCGCTGTTTGCAGTGCTCGCTGCACTTTCACTGCCTAAGCAACACAATGATCCCGACAAATATAATCCAAGAGGAGAGGGAAATAAAAGCCATCCACAAATAAACCTCCCAATAACGACTTCTTTAGGAAGATTGTTATCCAAACAAAGAGTCTTAACTGTGGTTGAAAGATTTTCTACACACCAAAAACTCTCTTTATATATACTCCCCCCCCCCCCCCAAAAAAAATTAATCAAGTAAAATGCCCCCTCTCCCCTAGAAGAAGAAGAATCAAGATTAGGACAATGTTTTAATTAACTAATGTTGCCAGTGAGATCCAACCAAAACCTCCCCATGGACCCACTTTTCCAAGGGCTGCTGAAACTGTGCCCCTAAAATTTGCCAACATGCTGGAAAACCACCGGCACAAGTGCCGTTCTGCATGTGCAAATATAAAACGTTTGACTCCCTCTGAGCTGTAATTTTTTTCTAGTCTATGGCTACTGAGAAAGCAGGGTTGCAATAGGTGACTTTGGAGATTCAATTCGATTCAATTGTGCACAGGACTAAGGTTTACCTTCTTTCAGAGTGAACACCCATCTTTGCCGGCTCTCTCGATCGGGAGCAAACACATACAGCAAGTAGTTGTCATGAAGAACCTGGAGAGGGGACCAGAGAAGCAAGCCAGTGATTAGAAACAGCTCCTGTCATCTTTCATATCCAGGGGAACTCAAAGCACCTTACCTACCAATGAGTTACATACCAGAAGTGCAGGGACCATGTAGGCAAATGTGACAGCCAACATGTTCTCAGAAATGGCTCATAACCCCAAGGGAATCTAGTGCCTTGGCTTGGTTATTTAAAATTGATAGGGAATACTAGCCAGGAAAGAATTCAGCTCAAACATTCTTTGGGGTCAAGTTCTCTGCTGTGGGGGAAACACTAGTGAAATTAGTGTAGATCCAGCCTCTTCCACCAGAGGACAATTTGGCCCTACATTTTCTATTTTCAACTTCGACTATTACTAACATTTGTATGGAAGCAGCATCCTTGTTTCTCAGCAGTGTGTCTGTTCATGCAGTTTGTCTTCACCTGAAATCCTAGAGCCAAATTCTGCTCTTGCTTGTACCTGTGTATATTCTGAGCAACTCCGTTGATTTCAATGGGTCCACTCAGGATTTACTCCAGTGTAATTGAGCAGAATTTGGCGCTAGGATTTTAGATGGGAAATAAGCTGCAGAAGCAAGAGAACTACTAGGAAACAAAGATTCTGTTTTCATAAAGTTGTCCCTACTTCTGAACAAATGTGGGAAGAGAAATGCAGAGCATTCATGACATTTAAGCAAATAAGGTAACATTTTCCAAAGCAGCCAGGGGATTTTGGCTCATAGTTTCTAAACAGAGACTTCTGTGAGACGTCAGCTGGTCCTTAAACAGTATCCCCAGTCGTAGTTTAGAGAGTTTATGACTCTTATTTTAAAGAATCAACCCTTCTGTTGATCCCTTTGTCCTGACGCTTTTTAGCACATACGTGCATACACACATACACACCCAAGTGCCGTGCAGGTTTGGAAACCCCGAATTATTCCCTTTATAATGATAAATTATAATCTTTCTAAGAAAAAATAGAAAAAAACCCCTCACATCTCCTGCTCCCTCTGAACTACTCTTCTGTTGACGGTGCTGATCTGTCTTGTACAGTTGCTTGTATAAGTTACTTTTTCAAACTTGCAGCAAACTTCTGAAGCATGCAAAAAAAATAATCATCCTGTACAATACAGGCTGTATTGCACTGTGCTGCCTCATGTAACCAGCCACACGAAGAGACAAAACCATTGGTGGTTCCATAGCAGATCTACAGCAGGATACAGCTGACTTTTTTTAAAAAATGTGCTCTTACAGAACAACACAGAACTGTCTCCGGGGCAAAATTCAGACATGCAATGAGCAGGTGCCACTTCCATGTGTCGTTCCCATCACGTATGAAGTTTGTCAGATCTCTCAAAAAGAGTTCATCCGTTTTCTCTGCAGAGCGAACCCAGCTTTCTACTCCAGCTTTATTGTATTGGTTAAGCAATATGGCCACGTACAAGAATTCAGACAAAAGAAACAGATCGAAGGGTTTGTTTCTTTGTAAATATTGGTGTGTCCAGGAAACGAGGGTTTAATGCTTGGCCATGCTCCAGCGACACAAAGAAACTGGAAGCTGGCGAATATCCCCAGCCAAACCTCTCCTCAGCCTGTGGCAGGTCCCACCTAGCCCAGAGCTGGTGTAGCCGTTGTTAAGCGCTGCAGGTAAAGAGCCGCACACCAGAAGCCATTTGCAGTGCACAACACCAACGTCTCTTGGTCCTAGAAAATGTCTGAACAAGGCTGTATCTTTCTAAGGACCTGGCGCTTTATCTGATAACTGTCTAAGTCAAGATAGCTCGTATGTAGAGCACTTCTCAGCACAGCGGGGCTCGTTGGTGGAAACGGGCTTAGCATTCCAGTGGGGCCTTGATTTGTGGGTGTTTGACATACACTCATCTCCCGCTGATTTCAACCCGAGCGGCAGGTACTCAGCCCCTCTGAAGATAAAGCCCCCAGTTTCTATGGCTGGGCACCTATAAAATGAAGCCCACTATTGGAGCTGTGAGCTGCGTAACTTCTCTACGGTCGCAAAGTGAGTCTGTGACACAGCTGGGATCTCCTGATCCCAGTCCTGTGCTGGACGTTAATTGCTCCCCCTTATTATACCCCTATGAGCTGGTGTACTCCACAGCTCAAAAGAGGGGAATTTCACCCTTTGTGAACAGAGCCCTCTCTACAATTATTAGTCAATAAGGCATATGATAAATGTGCATTCTTAGTGTTTAGATTAATGTGCTAGAAAGTGATCTATAATCTACATTAGGAATACAATATTGTCAACCCCAAATGTTCAAAATCATGAGTCGGGCCCCAAAATCATGAGCTTTTCTGAAATAAGAAATGTTGGCTTCTTTTTCTTTTCTTTCTGTAGGATACGCTGGGGCAGGGGGGGTCACATTTTCAAGCTTTTGTCTGCAACTGTGAGGCCTACAAATGTACTTAATAAACGAATCAGATGAGATTTTCCTGTATTCACTTGCCTCCAGAAGCTGTGGCCTTAAGAAAAAGGCCAAATATCATGAGATTTGTGATAAAATTGCAAGATTTCGCAACTCGGGTAACAGAGCCAAATGGGAATTCTAAATGTAATGGCCACCTAACACTATGGAATTTCTAGTTTGATGGCAAGGTAAATGTATCATGTTTGCATTTATTCTTTGTAGACTAGAGAATATGTTTTCTCCATTCTCTTCCCTAGCACTGTCTCCTCTCGGTCCTTCTACAGTCTCATCACGGTTTACCTAAAAGCCTTCTCCATTAGTGCCTCTTCCATCTGGAACAGCCTTCCTGCATGTCTCCTATTCACCAAGGCCCTGATCTAAAACCCACTGAAAGTGGGGTGATTCACTACTAGAGATGGTGATTAATCACTGAAACAAACTACCAAGGGACATGGATTCCCCCTTCCACTCCCCCAACACTTGTAGTCTTCAAATCAAGATTGGATGCTTTTCTGGAAGAGGCTTTAGTCAAACACAAGTTATTAGGCTCAATACAGGAATAACTGGATTAAATCCTGTGACCTGTGTTATACAGGAGGTCAGATTAGATGAACTAATGGTCCCTTCTCCCCATAAAATCTATGAATTTGTGTAGTCCAGTGGTTTTCAACCTTTTTTTCATTTGTGGACCCCTAAAAATTTCAAATGGTGGTGCAGACCCCTTTGGAACGCTTAGAGAAAGTCTATGGACCCCCATATATCTGCGGACCGCAGGTTGAAAACCATTGTTCTATGGTAACGAAAACCTTTCACAGACCCCTTAGATATGGTCTGCGGACAACGGGTTGAAAACCACTGGTGTAGTCAATGGAAAGACTCAGTCTTCAATTCTCTATTTCTTTTCACGTTTTATCTGAAAGCATATCTATTCCCCCTTACATTCTCCCTTTGCTATTATATATCACTGCCATGGTGTTAGTTTACCTCTACATACATTTTGAGATAGTTTCTGTGAAAGGCTATGCAAAAGATTCTGTGGCCTGCATTGTGCAGGAGGTCAGACTAGACGGTCATAATGGTCCCTTCTGATCTTAAAGTCTATGACGCTAAGAAAAAGAAAGCAATATTATTGGTATAGGCAGACTTACCTGGAAAGGATATTTATAGTGACAGGGAATTGTGATGTCACTTTTCACAATTTCAACACATTTGATCCTGGACAGTTCAATGGAGCCCTTCAACGTTCTTTTTTTCTGAGAGAAAGAAAAGTATTTGGTTAAGGATTCTGATTTGGCTAATTAAGATTGAGTAATTAGGCAAAGGCTGATTGTGAAGTCCAAGGCAGATTGGTCATTTACTTTAAAGGAGTAAAATCAGAACCTTTTGTTTGAAAAGTACATAGAGAAAGTAAAGGGCTGAACACAGCAGGTAGTTCATTATAGAGCTGATCAAACTTTTTTTTGCTGAAACATTTTTTTCTAGAAAAAATTGGCTTTTTGACCAAACCAAAATATGTTTTCATTGTGCTAGAAATTTTCTAATTTTACACTGAAAAACCAAAACTGGAAAAATTTTCAGAAAAAAATGTTGGATTTCAGTTCAACTTTTGGTAGAAATTTTAGGGGTTTGATTTTCAAAAACTGAACATATTTACCAAAAATGGAATATTTTACTGAAATTGGTTTAAAAAAACCAAACATTTTTCCATTTGGGTTTTCAGTTTTTGTCAAAAATAAACAATTGTTTTTTTACGCGAAATCTTGAAATAAACATTTTTCAAAAGTTCCTTTAAAAACAATTTTTTCTGACCAGCTCTAGTGTACTATTGTTCATCAGAAAACACTAGATAGATAAATAGGCTTGGAATGGGAAAGACAAAGGGATTCCCCAAGAAAATGTTTGCTCGAACCCCTAAAAGCAAAATAGCTGCATTTCAACAGCTCTGTTCATTTCTTTTTCCCAATCACCACTCAGCATTCATGATCAAGTTGTCTGCAGCTTCACAAGCGAGACTGATTAGAAAAACATCAGTGTCCGGTAGACAGGACCTAATCAGATGCCTGTTATCTTTATTCTAGTGCATTCTTCTGAAGGGTTCACTACAAAAACACTTGCTCTTCGGAAGCAAAACTCGTTTCCTGTTTTGATTCTTCGTCAGCCGGGATTAAACATTGTAGCTGTCTTCCAGCTCAGATCTGCGATGACAAAAGCTTGCAGTGCTTCAAGAGCACCAGGGTGCAAAGGACTTTTGCTTTTCTAAAGCATCCTGTAGCTTTGATCAACATGCTGACAACTGGGCTTTGGAGACTATTTTGTATCTTTTGTTACATTGCTACCTTTGAGCTGCTTACCTGTGTATAATTTCAGTGAAGCAGATAATGCAGCTGATCACAAAGGGTGAGGTGCACAGGGCCCCACCCTGGCCCCACTGCTCAGGAGTAAACTTTAGCCATGTATTCACAGTCACGACGAATGAGAAGAGAAGAATGGTACCGCTCTCCCTGGCTTTGCTGAGACCTTTGTCATGGCCAGCAGAGCTAATAGCGACACTGCTTACAATGTAACTCAGCCTGTGGTCGCCCTAGCAGGCTTTTGCTGGTCTAGTTCTGTGGGTCAGGTGTGATCCCTGACCGACAGAGCTGTGCCTGCAAAAGCCTCTAACACAGGTGCGGTTATACTGACAAAACTGCCCTTTTGCCGATAGAGTTTGTTTCACTCACGGGAGCGGGGGCCCGCTGGGCTGAGCTACCCAAGCAAAAGGGGGATAGTTGATATATTCCCAAAGGGAGCGCTTTGCCAACATTACTAAACCAGCATAGCCTTCCAGTGTAGACACAGCCTCACGCAGGACACGGATAACGCTAAACTTCACATGGGCTCACTTCACCCCACTTCTCTCACTTGCCGCCTCTTTCCTTTCATTCTCGCCTATTTATTCCTCTGCCTCCGTCTCCCCTCCACAGCAGCAGATCACTCTTTCATTCGTGCTGCCCCTGGGACCTTATCCCCCTCCCATGAGCCACTAAATTGCTTATAACCTGTAAAAAACCTTCCATTTTGTTTTAGCCCAGAGCTGACACTAAATCCTCCCTCACCTTATTACGTTGACATCTCAGGCCATAACCACAAGTCTTTCGGAGGGAGCCCATGTTTTCTGGTCATGTTCTCTGCCTTTTATTTCTAAGAGGAACAGCAAATTGATTTTTGTTGATACCTTTCCTAGCTGAGGGGAATAGGGAGAAGCTTTGGTGTCGAGCTGCGTCACTCTCCTACAGTCCTCATCACCTGTCATATGGATTTCAGTTCCATAACTGCTTCAAGTGTCCGGGGATTCCTCAAACAGACCGAGAATTTGATTGCAGAAGGCAATTACAAGTCCTGCAGCAGCCTAAACCACTGGAACGATGGCTCACAAACCATGCATGGCTGAGCAACGGGGCTGGAAGCTAAACACGGCCCTGACTTTGTGATGCCCGATTGCACACTAATCCCACAAAAGCAACGGTGCCATTTTGCAAAGGAAAATAAAAAGCCTCTTTAAAGTGGTCTCAGAAAACCTCCGTGTTTCCTTCCAAAAAAGGGCCAGACAGCTGAAGTAAAATATGTCCATAACTTTCTGCTTGCTATTCTCAGCCTGCCTATGTTATAATTAAATACGTGGGAAGCATCTTTCTGGGTCATCAGTTCCTTTCACTTATTTTAGCTGGTTTGTCCTAAATTCTTCAGTGTCTATTGCACGCTCTCTATCATGTATACTCAATACGTATCCAGGGACGATCGTACACTGCGGCCACATACCTAGGGGAAGTATAACATGTTGCAAATGAACACGTACAGCTTTATCGATTTTATTTAATTATTGGCTGAAGGGTGCGCGTGAAAGTCAGGGACTAACAGCACTGAACAGGATCAAAGCTTCCATGCACCATGCTCCTAATCGGCATTATTCCGGCTACTCCCAGATCCCCCATCTCCACTGATTTCACAGGCTTCTGTGGTTGTTGCCGGGGCAAGTACTGTAGGAGTTTGCTGAGTTCTCACTCGCTCTCCTGGGTTTCAAGCTATGGCCCCAATCTAGCAAAGCACTTAAGCATGTGCTTAACGTTAAACCTGTGTTTGTCTGTCACAGGGTGACTGGCCCCTTTAAGAGGGAGCTGGATCCAATGCAACTGCTTAAGAGAGGGTATCCAGGCCATAGAGAGGGATAGGAAGGCTGGTGAAAGCTAAGAAGGAAAGGAGAGGCATACAGGAGCAGCTGGCAAGAGCTATGGGGAGTGAGTTCCAGGAGATGATGAGAGTTTAAAGTTGTGGGTGCGGACTGGCCAGTTGAGGAACCCTGCTGAGCTGCAGATGCTCACGAGGAGGCCCCTGGGCAAAGAGGAGGAACTGGCTTGGTCAGGGGAAGCTAAGCTTGGAAACAAGAGGACTGATGCTGGAGATGAGATCCCAGGAGCAGGGGTAGGACTCGCAGGCCAGGGAGCCCGAGGAGTGGAACCCTGTGAGGAGCTCTCCTGACTGGGCCGCTGTGGTTAGGGTGACCAGATGTCCCGATTTTATAGGGACAGTCCCGATTTTTGGGGCTTTTTCTTATATAGGCTCCTATTACCCCCCACCCCCGTCCCGATTTTTCACATTTGCTGTCTGGTCACCCTAGCCGTGGTAGCAAGTTGTTGGTAAGTCGCAGGTGGGTGGCCTGGAGAGTGGAGCCCTGGAACAAGGGCAAAGAAACTGGGAGCGGAGTGGAAACTGGCTCTTGGGTGGGGAACCTGGCAATGATCCCCCTGGAGGGGGCACAGATAACTGCCGTGACTGTCCCTGTTGGGCTCTGGGGTTCTAAGGGAACAGTTTTACCCCGAGGGTTCTGCGGCTTACTGAACATGTACATGAATTAACTCTGCCCAGCGGTGGCTCTTTGAGCCGGACACTGAGAGACTTTAGTCCTTTCTAAGGGGGAATGAAGGGGAAACTGAGGCAGCTGTCCAAGTTGCTAGTGGAGGGGGTGCTTTGAGGTGGAGGCCCCCCTGCTACAAAGTCCCATTGGAGTCAAGAACATGAAGCAGGTGCTTACAGTTAAAGGCTTTGCTGACCCGGGGCCTGTGTCACTTCAGCGACACAAGAGTCCAGAAAGAGTGGAAAGTTTTGTAATGAAACCCAAAGCCAAGCGTCTCTCAGCTCCATCTGGGGTTTGTGGAGAGTGCGAAATTTGCTTATGTGAAGGAAAGTGTCACTGAGTCTTTCAGTAGATCTCAAAGGGGTGAACCCTCCCTGCTGGGCTCAGCCTGAATGGCCAGAGTAGGGTCTTGCAGCGTTGGTGGGGGCCAGAATATTCCCCTTGGCCCTGGATCTGCATGGATACCAGCCCACCTGTTCCTGTCCTGCTTCCAGCGCCCCAAACTTTGGGTCCTGCTCCCTCATGCACCAGTTATGCTGGATCTGGGGCCCTGTGGTACTGTGCTGGAGGGGCAGGATTCACCTCCATAGCAGCAGAGATTGACTTGGTTTGATGGTTCCACTTCCATCAGAAAATCGGCCCTCCCACAGGGCTCCTTTGCCACTCGTCACTTTCTGAGGAGAAGGGCCAGGGGGCTCTGCATGTCTGTCAGCTTGAAAGACTGGCCGGCTAACCAACTCCCTCTGCGCACCTGACCGGTTCCCTCTGCCCACCTCTTTGGGGATCATCCCTCACACAATCTCAAGTAAGTGGTGAGAGAACCAGAAAACATTCTCCTTGCTGTTGGGTGATGGGCCCTTTAAGTTCTCTCGGAGGCCAAGTAAACCCATACTGAAGTGTTGTTAGGAACCCTTGACCTTTAGGGTATGTCTACACTGCAATAAAAAACCCGGGGCACCCCGTCTCAGAGTCCGGGTCAGCTGACTCAGGCTCTCGGGGTTCAGGTTACAGGGCTAACAATAACAGTATAGACGTTTAGGCTCGGGCTGAAATTTTATATCCCCGCAGCTTGAGTCCCGAGAACCCAAGTCAGCTGACCCATGCTAGCCGCGGCTGTGCTGAGGGGTCTTTCATTGCAGTGTAGACGTATCCTTAGAGTCTGGCTAAAGATCTAGCTAAGCAGCAGCAGCAACACTGAGGAAGGGATTCCCATACCTGCTGCTGGAGAGTGGAAAGTGGCTGGCTCGCCTTCTCTCCAGAAGATGCCCGGGGTCTGGGAGAAGGCCTCATGGACAGCCTCCCCCAAAGAGGAAATGGGGTGGAGGAGTCCAGCGAAACACCCTGTGAAGACCCAGGGGAAGGTAAAAGGCCACAGAAACTGGAGGTTGGGTGGGGACCGTGATAGAGGGGGAAAGACCCGAAGATAACAAGAGGAGGTGGGACAGAGTCTGCATGGAC
The DNA here is from genome assembly GCA_033296515.1 of Macrochelys suwanniensis. Taxonomy (NCBI): domain Eukaryota; kingdom Metazoa; phylum Chordata; order Testudines; family Chelydridae; genus Macrochelys; species Macrochelys suwanniensis. Next base: position 104,979,196 of record CM065782.1, on the reverse strand, counting down.
TTGTCACAAGTCGTGTAGACAAATAAAGTTCAGGTGGGCGCTCAGGGCCCGTTGGGAGGCAGAGGGGGCCCTTGAGGCTATTTCATGAAGCTCACCTGGTTCTATCAGAATCGTTGCCTTGAGTTCTTTCTTCTGACAAGCAGAAGCTGAGGGTGGTGGGTTTGAAAACCAGATGAACTGGATTCACTGAGGCGAACGGAAACCAGTGGGCTCACCCAGCCCCGCACAATTCATCTGCGTAGCTCGCAATGCTGAGGACACAGCACGCCTCACTGGTTCCCAGAAAGGCACCCAGTCAGAGCAACCCAGCCCACCAGCATCCCTGGTCCCAGAACTGTGCAGACGGTGCACTAGGACCCTGGCAGGGCCTCCCGTCCGCACAGCCATGTGGCCTTTGGGAAAGAAACTGCAGGCAGGAGCCAGCCAGAGACTGAAGCTGCGGGAGCAGTTTAAGCAGGGACCACCAGACACTGATAATATTTCCTGAAGTTCTGACAGGACTTTCTTTGCCGTGGGCTGGTTGGCTGTTTGCTCCAGACCCCTCCTGCCCAGTCTCCCTCTGTCCCCTTTCCCTGCTTCCTTCCCTCACCGCCTGACTAAACCCCAGCCCCCCACAATAAAACCATAGCACTAACATGCTATTTGCTGCCATTACACTGATCGCTCGGCTTGTATATTACATTCCTTTCCCCTGTCCTTGGCTGTGTCTGTTTAGACCAGCGGTAGGCAACCTAGGGCACGCGCGCCAAAGGCGACACGCGAGCTGATTTTCAGTGGCACTCACACTGCCCGGATCCTGGACACCGGTCCGGGGGGCTCTGCATTTTAAATGAAGCTTCTTAAACGTTTTAAAAACCTTATCTACTTTACATACAACAATAGCTTAGTTCTATATTATAGACTTATAGAAAGAGACCTTCTAAAAACCTTAAAATGTATTACTGGCACGCGGAACCTTAAATTAGAGTGAATAAATGAAGACTCGGCACACCACTTCTGAAAGGTTGCCGACCCCTGGTTTAGACCGAAAGTTCTTTGGGGGAAGGACTGCTTGCTGTTCTGTTTGTACAGCGTCTAACACAGTGGGGTCCCAATCTTGGCTGGGCACTTGAGGCACTACTGTGACCGCATGATTGATTGATCAATTGATTAACGGGAATGCTAATTTACTGCTGCCTGTAGATAAAGATACAGAAATTACTTCTCAACACTGACTTCCAAAACGTTTCCCTTGCGTAAAGCTTTTAACTCCGCTTTCCCCCAACTGTCACTGTCTCTATTTAGGTTTCAGAGGGGTAGTCATGTTAGTCTCTATCAGCAAAAACGACGAGGAGTCCTTGTGGCACCAATAGAGACTAACAGATTTATTTGGGCATAAGCTTTCGTGGGCTAGAACCCACTTCATCAGATGCATGGAGTGGAACATAAAGTAGGGAGGTATAAATATACAGCATAAGAAAAGATGGGAGTTGTCTTACTGAGTGGGGGGGGTCAGTGCTAACGAGCCAATTCAATATGGTGGAAGTGGGCTATTCTCAACAGTTGACAAGAAGGTGTGAGTATCAACAGAGGGAAATTGGTTTTTGTAGTGACCCAGCCACTCCCAGTCTTTATTCAGGCCTAATGTGGTGGTGTCCAGTTTGCAAATTAATTCCAGTTCTGCAGTTTCTTGTTGGGAGTCTGTTTTTGAAGTTTTTTTGTTCAAGAATTGCAACTGTTATTGAGTGTCCAGGGAGATTGAAATGTTCTTTGACTGGTTTTTGAATGTTATGATTCCTGATGTCAGATTTGTGTCCATTTATTCTTTTGCGTAGAGACTGTCCGGTTTGGCCAATGTACACGGCAGACGGGCATTGCTGGCACACGATGGCGTATATCACATTGGTCGATAAATTTAGTTAAAGATATGAATTTGATTCTGGGTTCCAGTGATCAGTAAAGACACTGCATGAAAGTCAATCATACTTAATTAACCATTCTGATGAGGAAGTGATTGGGATTCTCCACTGAGATCCAGCCAGGCTGGGTAATGCCAAGACACTCTCCCAGTCCACGCCTGCCCTGTCACCTCTCCCTCCTTATCCCACCCAGCTGCTCTGGCTGTTCTCAGCATGCAGCAGCAGCAGAAGCTAGTGTCTCCCACATTGTGGGTTTCTAGTGGTGAGGCCAAAACAACTTGTTCTTTCTGTGAGGCAGCGTGAGCTATTGTGAGGCAAGAGAAAGAAATAAACATGTGACACCTGTTTGTAGCTAGCACAGACTGTGCATGAAATACATTTTAGAGCAGCAATTAACGTATAGTGGAATATTAACAATAGCAGCAGGCTGCAACACTCAGCATCCACTGCAGAGGTGTTTAGATTCCCTCACCCCTCTAAAGCGTCTTGTAATTGGAGGTGGCATTGTCTTTTGATTTACATCTGCCTCTCTTATTAATGGCCATGTTAGAACATAAGAATGGCTGTACTGGGTCAGACCTAAGGTCCATCCAGCCCAGTATCCTGTCTGCCGACAGTGGCCAATGCCAGGTGCCCCGGAGTGAGTGAACCTAACAGGTAATGATCAAGTGATCTCTCTCCTGCCATCCATCACCCCCCTCTGACAAACAGAGGCTAAGGACACCATTCCTTACCCATCCTGGCTAATAACCATTAATGGACTTAACCTCCATGAATTTATCCAGTTCTCTTTTAAACCCTGTTATATTCCTAGCCTTCACAACCTCCTCGGGCAAGGAGTTCCACAGGTTGACTGTGCGCTGTGTGAAGAACTTCCTTTTATTTGTTTTAAACCTGCTGCCCACTAATTTCATTGGGTGGCCCCTAGTTCTTATATTATGGGAACAAGTAAATAACTTTTCCTAATTCACTTTCTCCACACCACTCATGATTTTATATGCCTCTATCATATCCCCCTTTAGGCTCCTCTTTTCCAAGCTGAAAAGTCCTAGCCTCTTTAATCTCTCCTCATATGGGACCTGTTCCAAACCCCTAATCATTTTAATTGCCCTTCTCTGAAACTTTTCCAATGCCAGTATATCCTTTTTGAGATGAGGAGACCACATCTGTACTCAATATTCAAGATGTGGGTGCACCATGGATTTGTATAAGGGCAATAAGATATTCTCTCTTATTCTCCATCCCTTTTTAAATTATTCCTAACATTCTGTTTGCTTTTTTGACTGCCGCTGCACACTGCGTGGACATCTTCAGAGAACTATCCACGATGACTCATGTTCATTACACGTCTGCCTCAAAGAGAGGGCAGAGCTCATTGTGCAGTCCCCTGTTGATCCAATTTATTACTAATACTTAACCACTCCACGTTATATGTAACATACAGATTTACATGTTGCTCTTTCTTTGTTAGTTGGGCTATACAAACATTAAGTCAGGGAATCAGTTCTCTAACTGGTTGGAATGAACTTGTCCAGTATATCTAGAGTGCTGGTTGAACATCACTGAACTAATGAAGGAGTGCTATATGCTCCAGTCCATGGGAGCTTTGCCATGGACTTCAATACGGCCAGGACTTCACCCATAATGTGTTAGTGATAAAGTGCAATTCTACTCCAAGGGAATTTTTAAACATGGAATTGCGGGCTTCCACGTTCATTGCTTCTCAGTGGTGTCCACGCCCAATGTGGTCAGTTTTCAAGCACAAGGGTGCATTTTCTAACTGTCGATGCTGTAAGCTCCACCTGGGACCCTAACAGTCAAGCTGGGCTCTTTCCTTCAAATGCATCGTTCCCTGAAAGCAAGGCTCTGCAGGCCAAATTATTGTTGTATAATTCGAGTTACACCTGCGTGACCCCATTGTGTAAATGAATGGAGCTTGGTAAACAACTCTGTCCTTGATGCACAAGAAGGAACAGAAGTCACCTCTTTCTCTCCTAGCTCAGTTGGCTGTGCAGGGCTAACAGGAGCGAAAAGCAGAAAACAATTATTTTTGTCAGCAAAGTAAGCAGACGTGACTCTGAAAGCACACAGGGAGCGGTAAGAAGGTGACATTTTTACAAGTCACTTTTCAGGGCATAGCCACACTTTAAATTATTCTTGATCCATGTGCATCAAGGTTACCCAGTCACAACAGCACAACGGCATGTGTTGTTCCTGGGAGTGTGCTTGGTCTGTGATAGCAGGAAAGCAGGAAGCAAAGGCTAAAATTAAAAATCAGCGTGTCTACAGATGTATTTGTACCAGTTTTGAAAACGCTTGGTAAGTGATTTGAAGTAGAGCTGCCTTTCTCTCTGAACTCACAGAGGGAAGACAGGAACTCAAACTCACCTCTAGAAATGATACAGAAATATATATTGTATACATCCCTTGTTCTTATTGCTCTGTCTATAACAGTATATGCGTATGCTTAATCCCAAAAGAAAAAGTTAGTAACGTTCTATGACCATGGCAAATATTTATAAGATATAGTGTAGATATTACAATGCTGTAGAGACAGATAATGTACATGCACAGCTTTCAAGATATTAGCCACTATTGAAGTGCTAAAGGATTATTACTAAGTAGGTAGCTCAATAGATAGAACATGTGAATGGGTCTATTTGTTCTTTAAAACCAGATTAATGTTGAACAAGAGCAGAGGTCTTTCAGCTCATTTTAAATAACTTTATTAAGACCTTATAGACTAACAGATGTATTGGAGCATAAGCTTTCGTGGATGAATAACCACTTCTTCAGATGCATCCACGAAAGCTTATGCTCCAATACGTCTGTTAGTCTATAAGGTGCCACAGGACTCTTTGTCGCTTTTACTAAGACCTGATCTAAATTATTACATTGTTATTTTTGGATGAAATGCTTAAGCCTTCAAAAATAGCGTTGGACCTGACGCAGCAGGGCACTTAAACACGTGCTTATTGTTACATACATGAGCAGTCCCACTGACGTCTATGAAACTCCACCTGTGCTTTCAAAGATAAGAGTATGCTTTAGTGCTTTGATGGACTGGGACCCAATTCACCTTCCCCTTCAAGTGAGGATTTCGAACACGAAGAGCAAATGAAAAGTGTCTAAGGCTCGCCCAAGGACTTTTAAAAGTTGTCTCAAGAAAAACTATAGTACTTATTTAATGCTTCAGCAATCCCCTCCCCAAACTAAAAGATGGTGCGAAAGGGGAAAGTAATGAGGGATAAACAGGATGGGAGATAGACAGAAGGGAAAGATGAGTGATCTCATAGTTTAAAGAAGATTTAGAAATGAGTGACACCGGAGACCTGGATTGGTGAACTGCAAAACAGAGCACAAAACTGGATTATAAATGAAGGGGTATGGAGCCCAGAGAGCAAGAGGGGAAGAAAAGAAGGAATTGCAGCACTCTGAGTCAGAATTCCTTCCCCTGGATTGTCCTGGGACATTGCAATGCAAGTCACTCCATACACAGGCCACTGAGGAACAACTGAATTTAGCCTTCAGGATATTAGTTAAGGGAGCATCCCATACAGACATGTCATTTTAGCCAAGGACAGAAGCAAACAAATGCCCCTCATGAGCAAACTCGGGCACAAAATGTCAATGTTCATTTCAGTTACACGTAGTTCTTTCTGCAAGTCAAGTGACAAAATAAAATCCACAAATAACGCCATTACAGCGGGGCCCAAGCCACCTGGATTTCTCAGTGGTAAGGGGTGGTCAGATCTGAGGCTTCGGTTCCAGTTCCTCTCCTATTAAAATTAGCATCAGGAGACCAGTGCTGTAGTGACACCAAAAGGAAGTTGGGACCTGAGTTCTAAGAGCCCCTCTGGTCATGTAAAGGAGCAGCTCTGGCTAGCTAGCTGCCTTGGGAACAACGGCAAATTCTGCACTGCTGGAAGGAAAGAGGCACCAAGTCCTCTGAGGATGGAGTGAAGAAAATGGGGGGAAAGGCCCCAATTCAGCAAGGAACTTAAACATGCAGGTAACTTTATGCATGTGAATAGTCCCTCTGATGTCAATGGGGCTACTGTAAATCCAGGCCATGAAAGGAATCCAGAGGAAAGGAATAACGACAGAAAAAAAGCCCAATGTTGCGCTAAGCATGCCTGGCGAACAGCACGTTTGTTAATTACTGGAATGTTTTTGTCCTGCAGGCGTCACACGCTTTGAGCCTGATCCAACCACCGTTATACTCAATGGAGAGACTTCTTTGGGAGCTGGCCTGAGCAAATTCTGCTTAAAAATTAATGGTACAATAGGGCCCCTGGTTTTCACACCGCTGCTGAGATCGACCTTCTTCATCAGTAACCATGGCAGAAATGTAACATTACAGCGGAGAAGGACACTGTAAATAATAATTAAAAACCGCAGTGACTTCAATGACAACAATATTGTTAATACATGTTATCACTGAGAGTTTTTAATGAAATTTATATCCTTCAATATTCCATTTATGTGGTTACTTTCCATCTAGTAGCACTGCTCCATGCAGGGTTTTCATTATATTATTATTAGGGAATTAAGAAGTGCTGAAAGCTGGACTGATGTCACTGACAGATGACATTTGCCCTGGATTAAATATTTTGCCGCGTCTTGGAAACAATTTTTTTTGTATGAGGCATGTAGGGATTGTTTGATCAGATCTGACCAATGGTCTGTCTAGTTTAGTATCCTATTTCTGACAGTGGCCAGTACCAAATGCTTCAGAGGAAGGTGCAAGACATATCAGTGATGTTACTGAGATTTTGCATGAGACTCTGGGTTATTGTGCCTATGCTTTGATTCGCGTGATACGTTTAGCTTTTTAATACTCCTATATGGCTGTTTATTTGACACGCGAAAAGATGGTAATATGGACAGTGTGGTCTAGGTATTATGTAGTCCTGCCTTGAGTGCAGGGGACTGGACTAGATGGCATCTTGAGGTCCCTTTCAATCCTATGATTCTAGGATGAAATTCAATAAGGACGAATGCAAAGTACTCCACTTAGGAAGGAACAATCAGTTGTACACATACAGACTGGGAAATGACTGCCTAGGAAGGAGTACTACAGAAAGGGATCTAGGGGTCATAGTGGATCACAAGCTAAGTATGAATCACCAGTGTAACTCTGTTGCAAAAAAAGCAAACATCATTCTAGGATGTGTTAGCAGGAGTGTTGTAAGCAAAACGCGAGAAGTAATTCTTCCGCTTGACTTTGTGCTTATAAGGCCTCAACTGGAGTATTCATCCAGTCCTGGGCACTACATTTCAGAAAAGAGGTGGAGAAATTGGAGAAAGTTCAGAGAAGAGCAACAAAAAGGATTAAAGGTCTAGAAAACATGACCTATGAGGGAAGATGGAAAAAACTGGGTTTGTTTACTCTGGAAAAGAGAAGACTGGGAGGGAACGTGATGATAACAATTTTCAAGTACATAAAAGGTTGCTATAAGGAGGAGGGAGAACAATTGTTCTCTTCAACCTCTGAGGATAGGACAAGAAGCAATGGGCTTAAATTGGAGCAAGGGCGGTTTAGGTTGGACATTAGGAAAAACTTCCCATCAGGATGGTTAAGCACTGGAATAAATTGCCTAGGGTTGTGGAATCTCCATCATTGGAGGTTTTTAAGAACAGGTTAGACAAACACCTCTCAGGAACGGTCTAGATAAGTGCAGGGGACTGGACTAGATGACCTCCCAAGGTCTCTTCCAGTCCTACGATTCTACCAGCAAGGTATCAGCAAATGAGGCAGAGATCCAGACTCTTCCATGAGTGCTTGCTACATGGACGTTGTTTGTCAGAACATCCCTGGGAGGCCGTGCTAGTGTCCCCATTTTTACATCTGGGAACTGAGGCACAGAGCGACTCATCCGAAGTCAAACAGGGAGTCTGTGGCAGAGCAGGGACTTAAGTCCATGTCTACTTGGTCCCAGGCTTGTGCCCTAACTACTGCACCATCCTTCTGCTCAATCTGTCTCTAGACCGGGGGTGCTGGAACAATTCGTATAGGGGGGTGCTGAAAGCCATTAACTGTAAACCCTGTGCATAATGGTAATCACTTCAAAACAGGGGGTGAAGTAGTACTCCCAGCACTCCTAGTTCCAGCACCTATGCTCTAGACAGGTGCCTAATCTCCTTAAGTGCTTTGGAAAATCCCACTGTAGTCCGTGTCTACAAGCCCCTAAATACCTTTGAAAATCTGACCTTAAGGGAACATTTCTCAAGGGATTCACTTGTTTGCTTCCCTCTCAATAATGCAAACCTAGGGCCCAGCCATGCAAGCATTTGCTCACCCGAGTAACTTTAATCATGGGCGAAGTCTCATCAGACTTGTTAGGAATAAAGTTACTTACATGTGTTTGCAGGATTGGTCCCTAACACGAGTAACCTAACTCACAGAAGTTGTTACAATGCACGCACTAGGACTATTCCCATCTGTACAGCTACTGACATGCATAAGTAGTTGTAGGATCCATCCTTAGCAACAAAAAATTTTGCCTTTAGAAGTGATTTGCGTACTATAATAAGGGAGCTTGTGATGGACTTCATGCGTCAATTATCAGGGCTCTGCTTTATGCTAAGACAGCCGTGCATTGTGCACTGTATAATGAATTTCAGAAAACACAGCTCCTTATTGTTGCTAGTTATTTTGGGGTTCATTCTCTGACTGATGTATGTAAATATCTTCCAGTAGCATTGATGGCAATTGCGCACTCCGAGCAAGGGGAGAATAGAGCTTTCTGTCTCTGGAATGTCGTCTTATAATAGAAAAAGTCATTACGATTATTTAAAAAATTTGCCTTTATGGCACCCATAACATTGAATACTGCTGATGGACTTCTCCCTGAATATTTCCTTGATGTAGTTACTTTTGTCCCTTTAACTGTCACAGCTTTGCTCAATGTCCTTTTATATTTGTGAGCATTGTAATACTCAAAAAAGGCTTGATACTGCTATGGGCTGGCTGCTGTGGTCTCAGCTCAACAAAACATTTAAGGGCATGCTTAACATTAAGTGTATGCAGTCCCATTGAAATCTATGGGACTACTTATGCACTGAAAGTTAAACATGTGCTTAAGTGCTTTGCTTGAGGTTAAGCATGTGCTTATTCCTGGCTGGATTGGGGCCAGGGTGCACAGTACCTTGCAGTGTTGAGCCCAAAGAGAGGAATAAACAAACACAGCCAATCTTTGTACCACGCTTGTAGAGACGTTCTAGAGAAATCTCTGTTCATATTCATTGCCAAAGGCTTACAATGAACATCCAAAGGGACCTCACATTGAGGCAGGTATTCACTGATTTCAGAAGTTTGGTAAACCACTATGGCAGGCAGGTATTTTAATTCTCAATTGGCCCACCGCCTGTGAAAAGAATTGGTGGTGTCAGGCCAGTCCTTGGAAGAGTGAACAGACAAGCGAAGACTGAAAGGGTGTGTGGCATAGGCTTCAGCCGTAGGGCTATTCTCCCCGAAATGGAGAGCACGGGGCAATGCTGAAGCCTGTACAGGATTACCTGCTCTGTTGTAGATAAGCAGAGTATTTCAATCTTCAGCGCGATTAGTCCTTACCTGCACTAATTTCTTGTCCATTTTGCACCGGGGGGGTTATTAACAGAATGGACCTGATATGATGGTTTACACTGTAACACAGTGGCTTATCAGGCCCTATATGTATCGATATGTATATACATGGATATATGAATAGCCATGTGCATATTGTATATACATGCTTCCAGCAGAAAAAACCTAGTGATAAACAGTGGGCCAACTCCTCAGCTAGTCTAACTCAGCATCACTCCTGACTTCAGAGGATAATATTCTTGACTTAAATGGAACTATGTCAAGTTACACCCACTGAAGCTCGGGTTCAGTATATTTAAATTTGAGGTAAGGTAAGCACCTCAGCTCTTCATCCTAAATATGCTGTAATGATCTTGGTATACTCAGATTTTTGTAAACAGACATATTTTTGAAAATTTTGCTTCAATATGTTTATTGTAAGCGACCCTATACATTGTCCCATTTTTGCCTCATCAGAGTTTCGGATGCTAAGGGGTAAAATTTTCAAAAGCACTTAAGTGACTACGCTTTTGTCCTACTGAAAGTCAATGGTCTGATTTTCAAAGGCATTTAGGTGTCTAAAGATGCAGACAGATGCCCAATGGAATTTTCAAAATGTCAAACCAGGTTAGGTGCCTATTAATGGAAGTTAGGCACCTAACTAACTTAGGCATGTAGGGGGATTTTGAAAAACACCTGTCTGCATCTTTAGGCAACTAAATGCTTTTGAAAATCAGACGCAGAGAGACAGATGCTCCTAAATCACTTAGGCACATATGAAAATTGTATCTGGTCTCACCAGGCTAAGTAGTTGTAATAACATCCTAACTCTTCAAATGACAACATTTGGACCACAGCACAGATAGTCTCAGTCAAACTGAAATATATATCTTAGACAGCAATAATGTTTTTTATAATTTAAATAGTGTATTTTTAAAAACACATGCATAATATGTTGCCTTAACGTATTCTTACAGATTCAAAAGAAATATGGCCATGAAAACTGGAGAGAAACGACACTTATAAGCAGCAATAAATGTTAACCTTAATGTAAAGTAACGTGTATCCATATTTGATGACCCCGGAAAACAAACTGAATAAGGTTACAAATAGCAGATGAAGGAGCCCATCGTATACCCCTGTATGTACTAAAGGAGAAGAGGTGGGATTTTTGCTTTGATAAAAGCACTCATAAAGGTTACTAATGCACATTAGCTTCTAATTCTTTTCATAGTTATATTTAACAAATCAGGTCTAGACAGACATAGGAAAGTGTGCTTAGTTCGAGCGTATCAGATCCCTTCTTAAAGCCTACTCCCTAAAACAACAGAACCTTTTAGAACCTGACAATGGGAGTTTTGATTACCAAGCATTGGAATGGTCTCCTCATAGAGAATCAACCTTTTGCTGTACATGAATAGCCAGTAAAAAAATGTTTTTATCTTATTTTCCAAATGAAATTGAAATGTATAGCGGGAATCACTTTTATCCTACTTTATAACTTTGATCAGAATATGCCACCCACCAACAGCACTATCATTCTGAATTGCCCAGTATAACATCTGTTAGACATCTTGTATGATGGCAGTTAGGTCAGATTGCTGTACATTTCTTTGATAAAATCAGGTTTGATCCTCCATTCCTTCTACACACCAAACCACCACTGACACTTGTGGAAGTTTTGGGTAGGCAAGGAATGCAGCGTTGGGCCCTCAGCTAGTAGCTGGTTTGAGTAGACATTGCTGTAACAGGACCAGAAGTACTGGGTTAATCGGATTTAACAACATACACAGTTTCCCCCTTCCTTTCAATACTCTGACTCAGAAGCAGCCTAAAATGAGAGAGAAAATGGCTCACGTACCCCGTGGCGATGCTCAAAGTAAGCCAACTTGGATTTGGTTAAAACAAAGAAGCGCACTTTAAAGTTGGAGGGAGAGGTCCTTCTCTTCTGCTGGGATTTTTTGATCAGCTGCTCTTCCAGGAGAACGCAATTATTCATTGTTCAGCAGGGCACGGTTCTCTTCCAGGACCCAGTACACCGGTCCCAGACCTGCACACCCAGCACAAGTCCAGGAAAGAGTAACAAGAAGGAGGGTAGTTGACTTTTTCACAAAAAGAGAGGTGCTCAAAAGGCAGCGTAGGTGCTCGGGCTCTTATCTTTCCATCTGTCATCTAGGCAGCTGTAAAGCTTCCTTTCTGTCCAAGCCACAACCACATCCTCTCCAAAGTCATCAAGTGAGCAGCACATGCCGAAAGATGCTCTGAAGTGAATGTTGTGGAAAAAAATACATATTTGATGGGCACGCTTGACAAATGTGATGTTTAAGGATCAGGGATTAATAAAAAGATGGGGCGTGATTACATATCTGTCTACTCGGCCCCCACTTAGTAAAGACAGTGATACCAGCTTAGGGTATAATGGGACATAATGAAACAGCATCTTCTCTGTGCCCTTGGCAGAATTTCACACATCCACGCTCCTGATCCAGATGGATGGAGCTTATCTGTGCTACCTACAGACAGAGCTGTCCAGTCCATAGGACCAACCAGGCAACTGCCCCGGTCCCTGCGCTTTGGGGGGCCCCCGCATCCACGGCTGGGGGGGGCTGGCGTCGGTAGCAGCAAGTGAGTGACCTGGCCCCGCCCCACCAGCTCCTGGCATCGCTTGGGGGAGGAGGCAGAAGCCGGAAAGAAGTGGGCAGGGGCGGGGGCTTGGTGGGATGGGGGTGCGGAAGGAGCGGGGGCTTGGAGGAAGGGGTGGAGTGGGGGCGGGGCCTGGGCTGGAGGGGAAGGGTTGTTCCAGGCCCCACCCCCCTAGGGACTGGCCCTGCCTACAGCATATCTGTTACCTCATGCACTGTACTTGGTGCCCCACGTCTGAAGGATTTCAAAGACATTCTGTAGGTAACTACAAAGCCTCTGGCACGTGATCAGAAGGGATTTGCAGATCCAAGCAATTGAACCATGCTGTATAAATGAAGTTCCACTCATTCTATATGTTGGGTGGCTGTAAGAATGACGTTTATTTGTACCTTTTAAATAGTGCCGTGGATTATTATTAATAATAATAACACCGAGTGCTTCTGTAGTGCTTTTCATCAATAGATCTCAAATCGCTTGAGGGGAAACTGAGGCACGGGGCGTTGAAATGACTTAAACCACTCACCAATTGCTGAATGTTCCAGATGTGGCCTGGTGGAAGGCAGCTAATCTGCTGCTGAATGTTCCAAGAAAGTTTAGGCAGAATATACATGCTGCATGCTCTAGGTGCAATCAAGACCCATGTAATCTGTGGCAAGGTAGACCTAAATACTGTACCAAGAACTGCTCCTTTCTGCAGCACTCCACTGTGGCTAGACTGGAAAATCTGTGGCAGTTTCAGGTTAATTTTTTTTTTAAATGGAGGGTTTTATTACATTCATATGAAAGTGACTAATACAATCAGTACAGCATTCATTGTTTTATTTGATATTAATTGCAATTAATTTTACTCTGCCCCTGAATTTTACTTTGACTCTGAATTAAGACTGTGGAATAAGCACTTTGCTGGGTGTTTGTGATCATTACTCCACGGTAGATCATTTTAGCAATGCTGACTTTTTAAATGGCACCACTAGCTTCCAGAGTTAACGCCAAATTGAGCTGAATGGGGACAGTTCATAGCTCTCTTTGATCTATTCTATTAGGCTGTCTGCAAACTCCAGAAGCAATGCTATTTAATTTATGCACAGAATCATCACTGATGTAAAGGGGAATTCCATGTCAGGAGACGAAAACAGAAATCAAGGGCCAAATTTTCAGCTTGATCTGAAAAGTAGTGCATCTCACATACATGCACTCATGCTTTATAGGTGCAAATACCTGCATGAGTGTTACAGAGTTGTAACACTTGTGCAAAGGCAAGGGTTCAAACTATTTACTTATTTTGGTGTTTGTGTCTGCAGAGTATATGCACATATATGGGTGCACGTAATTTATCATACGCACAAGTGAAGTGTAGAGTCTGAAATGTATCCCCAAGGATTCCTGGTCATGCAGGCAGGAGGGGAAAATGTAGACATTAGGGTACTATAATAAGCTCTACAGAAGTCTGTTGCTAAGGAATCAAAAAACAAAAAAAGGCAATTAAAAGAATTAGGATTGGAGGATATGACCACTTGTTAACTGTTACTGACTTTGAGCCTGGTTCTGATCTCTTGTGAGTTTTAGCTCCAAAAACCTCACTGGAATGTCTCCTGATTTGCACTGGTGTAAATGAGATCAGAATCGGGCCTCATATCTTCATATAACATAACATGACTAGCTATGATTACTTACTTATTAGTTTCAGTGTAGTAGCCGTGTTAGTCTGTGTCAGCAAAATGAAAATAAGAAAGAAAAACTTGTAGCACCTTAGAGACTAACAAATTTATTTCAGCATAAGCTTTCGTGGGTTAGTACCCACTTCATCGGATGCATGGAATGAAACATACAGTAAGTTACTGTATGTTTCATTCCATGCATCCGATGAAGTGGGTACTAACCCACGAAAGCTTATGCTGAAATAAATTTGTTAGTCTCTAAGGTGCTACAAGTTTTTCTTTCTTATTTTCATTTTACTTATTAGTGTTGTTTCTAATTTGTTTATGGTTATGCCCACTATGTGCTAGATGCTGTCCGAAAAGGCAAGTAGGAACAGCCTATGCCATGAGGAGCTCCATAATCTAACAGCAGAGAGAGATTAGCGGGAAGCAGAAATCATATATCCTTTTAAAAATGACTATATGGGACAGCTAGATTCACTGTTGACAGAATGGCCGAAATGGGTCTTCAAGAGGGACTTAAATGGGGACAGGATAGAGGCCTGGCAGATAAGATCATGCATAAGGGACGGCACAAGATGAGGCAAAGAAGTGAGACGCTGAAAAACAGGCAGCTGAGGGTAATAACACTGGTGGAGCAGAGAGGATGTGGGGGGCGAAGAGAAGCTTGACAAGGGTACTAGATAGAGAGGGCAGGATTATTTTGAGCTCAGACGGTGGTGATATGAAGCGTGATTTTCATGCGATAAGAGATGGGAAATCAGCAGAGAGATTCGAAGAAAGGAGCGATTTGATCAGATCGGCAGGCAGGGAGTTTAGCAGCTGAAATTTGGGTGCAATGCCTGTGTTTGGGAGGCCAAAGAGGGAGATGTTGCAATAGTCAAGGTGGGGCCTGAACTAGTGATTTGGCTAGGGGGATGGAAGGAAAAAGATGGAACTTGGACATGCTGAGGAGGAAGATGGGCCAGATTTCAATAAGGCCTGGGTGTGAGGGGCAAGGGAGAAAAAGGAGTCAAAAATAACCCCAATAATGCGGACCTGACAGACGGAAATGGTCGTTTTGTCAAGACTAGCGGAGAGGGAGCAAAATGGAGAGGGTTTGGGAGGAAAGATGAGTCATTCAGCTTCGTCCATGTTACGTTTAAGCAGATAATGAGACATGGGTGAGACAGGCCGAAAGACTGGACGTGATGGAAGGAGGGAGACAAGTTGGGGTGGGCAGCCTGATTCAAGAGTATTCTCAAGAGAGATGGTAGCTGATTTCAGTGGGCCACCTTTGAAAATTAGGTCATTTGTTTAGGGGGCTTTAATATGGAATTTGAAGCCTAAATGTAGACACCCATTTTTGACCATCTTGACCCACATATATGTATTTAACCCTATTCTTACCTGTGGAGTAACAACACCTTTGATTTAAAATTGAATATAAAAAAATCTGATTTGTTGGTTGTGCTTTATTTTATTTTTTTTCACTTCATTTAGTCCACACAGTGAAATTAGGCTGGTCACTTTCAGAATTTCAGTTTCTGATTTCTATGCTCTTGTTGTCTAGGCTTCCTAAGCTGCTGGGAAAGAAACTACAGGGATCATGAATATCTCTATTAAATATTCGTCTTTGTAAATTTGTTTTCTAACCAAACCTAAACTTTACACAAAGTTTAAAATTTACATAAACACCTAAGTGACTGAGAGCCAAAGTCCCATGTTGAAAAATGGCTAAGTCAATGGGACTTGGACTCTGAAGGGCCAGATTCTTGAAGGTATCTAGGTGTCTAACATTAATTTCAGTGGGAATTAGGTGCCTAATACCTCTGAAGATCTGGGTGTAAGTAATGTATAGAATCACTGAAAGGAGAGGCTGGAGAGGTCATCAAGTTCATCCCCCTGTGTCAAGGCAGGGACAAATCCCTGGCAGGTGTTTGTCCAGTCTGTTCTTAAAAACCACCAATGACAGGAATTCCACAACCTCCCTTGGAAGCCTGTTCCAGGGCTTAACTACCCTTAGGCCACGTTAGTGATCAATCTATCGCGGATTGATTTATCGAGTCTAGTGTAGACATGATAAATTGATCCCGAGCGCTCTCCCCATCGACTCTGGAACTCCACCGCCACAAGAGACGGAAGCGGAGACGACGGGGGAGCGGCAGCGGTCAACTCGCCACCGTGAGGACGGCCAGGTAAGTCGACCTAAGATACATTGACTTTAGCTATGCTATTCGTGTAGCTGAAGTTGCGTATCTTAGGTCGACCCCTGCCCCCATTCCCTCCCAGTATAGATCTGGCCTTAGAGTTAGAAAGTTTTTCCTAATATCTCATCTACATCTCCAGTGCTTTTGAAAATTTTACCCTGTCTCTCTTTAACACTGTTGAACGTTTTCATATAAACTTGAATGCAAATTAAAATATCTTTGAAAAAGGAAAGAATAACTCTCACAGGGAAGGGAAGGGATTGGGCTGTGTATGCACAGGACATTCATTTCTGGTTGGCAAGCCCAGGTCTCAGCTCAGTTTATTTTACTACTTACAGCCCCAATCACACTGATTCTTTTTTCACTTTCATCCCTTCCTTCCTCCCTTTTGTAGACTGCCCCATTTCTGCTTTGAAAAGTGGCATTTTGCAGATTGGATTTTTGTGAGGGGATTTTCCCAGGGTCGGCAGTTCACACGCTATTACTGTAGGCTCAGTGGAAAACTCCCCACCCGCACATCCTGCTCAGGTACCAGTGCTGTTGTCCTGAAGGCGGCAGAGAAATTTAAAAGTTAAATATAGCTAGTTTGGAGGTTTTAAAAAAACAGACAACAAGGCAGCAAATAGCTCTACGATCTCGATAAAATACATGCAGACTTTCAAGTATATAATCTTGGATCCAAATTCTGCTGTCCTTACATACATGGACTAGTACCTTCCTCTAGGACTGGTGACTAGTGAGACTACTCATGGAGTGAGGCGCTACTAAGCTGGAGGAAGGGTATCAGAAGAATCTTGTCCTTAGAAGGCAATGTGTTATCTCTCTATTACTGTATCATTTACAGTCATCTTAGTAACTTTTGTGTGTCACTGGGATGGATTCCCTGAAATGAATGAAAGACCCTCAATTTTAATGTCATTGGACAATTTACAGAAAGCTAGTATTGACAGCGGTTTAAAACATCTGTGGTGTTACAGTACGGACAGCTCTTTTGATATACACTTGTTGTTTGGTATCCACTTAACTTCAGTGCCTTATCTTCTTGCTTCCCTGTCTCAGTCACGTATTTTCATGCCATTTTTCTTAAAGGGCATGGCCAAGGCTCTGTTTATGTCACTCAGTTTCTTCCTTTTTTTGCAATTTATGGTCCCTTCAGACAATGTGCCTAATGCTGTACGCTCATGGAAAGAGGAAGAGACAGGGAAAGAGACGAAAGGACTATTTAAAAAAGGAAAACCAGTAAGCAATTAGGCTGGTCTAAATGAACTGATTATACCCCCTCTTCTCTCTAGGGCTCACAAGTCCCAATTCAATGCACTTGCCCAGCTCCTCTCACTGTCAGTGGAAGTTGATCTCATGGGTCTAAAGGCAGGATTTGACCACGAGTATTTTGGGAATCTTGGAATAATTGGATGCACGGATCAAGGCGTCGGCTAGGTACAGTAAATTATCCATGATTTGTAAGCCTGGAGCAGATCACCCCAGGGCTCGCTGACCTTGACAGTATTACAGAGGACAGATTTTCACATGGATTAACTGCACTTAAACAGTACAGATTCTTCAGTGCCGTAGGAACAATCAGGACCTTCTTCAATAGCTTGCAAGACCACCTATTCTGTTTATGATGATTTCCTCTTCAACATAAATACTGAAAGGGAAACGCAGCTTTCTGAGGTCCTGTCTAAACTGGGGATTTGCCTCAGTCCCAGTCACCAGTATAGCTGCACCAGTACAAACCCTTAATGTAGACAGGCAAAGCCACTATTTGCTCTGGTGGAGCAACCCAGGTAAATTGAACGGCTGCAAACCACATCTTATGGTAGTTTACCCTGACTACAGTAGGGGTTTATGCCTGCGCAGCTATGCCTGGTTGCTGGCTATCAGTGGCTGAATTGAAAGCAAACCCATAGTGCACACAAATCCAAGATAAAGAGGGAAAGCGGATTAGCATTCTACGTTAATCCCATTAAGACGTCAGTGCCATGGAAAAAATGCGAGTGCTTAAGGTTTATCTTTATCATTCTTTTCCAAATAATTTTTTTATGTTAGAGTGGGTAATTTACTCTCTATTCATTATCATGTAAATATCCAACATTGACCTCCAGCTTGCTGCTAAAGAAGGGCTGTTGGGTCCAGAAGCAGCCTTAAAACCATCAGCATGGGGAAATTAAGCTGAAGAATTCTACCAATAATTGGCCGTCAATCCAAGCAGTGTCAGCGCATGACCAAATTGGGGGAAAGACAAACCACCTTTGTGGCACAATAATGTTAAAAGTGTATGTTGTGAGTCGGAAGTGCTTATGGGCCTTATGGAAAAACTTATGACAGAAAGCCAGATCCTCAAAAAAGTATGTAGGCACCTAAACACTTTCTGAAAATGTAGGCTTTAGTGATCGCCAAAACTTCCTGAACCCATCACTTTAAGCTGCAACTACATACCACTTTGGGTAAACTCATCCAAGAGATGTGGCTTGGGCTTCGTATTTTTGTTGTTCTTCAGACAGCTTGAGTAGAAGCTTATTACTGTTCTTTATTATTTAGATTGTGGTAGCACTCAAAATGTGAGAAGTATGTTCCAAAATGGAGGATGGCACGGTTATTGCCATAGCTGGAAAAAATGGGATGCGCACAGGTGTTTGTAGTGTGACTAGCACAACGGGGACCTGATCCCTGAATTGGGGTCCCTATATGTCCTTATATCCCAATAGATATAAGCAGTGTACAGTATATACGGGATTAATAAAAATAGACAGCCAGATCCTGATCAAGTGCAAGACAGTGAAATATACAAAACTGTACAGGCATGCAGTGATGTAGAATAACTGAGCAAATGTAACCAAAGAGGTAAATTAAGGACCTGGCTTCAAGGGACCTCTTGCAAGCAACACACACAATGCATATTTCTGAGGGGAACTCAGAGAATCTGGAAAACAAGGAGGCTAGAATGAAGGGGAGAGTGAGGTTTCTTCATCTGGCCTCAAATACTATGTTTACCCTAGGGCTGTCGATTAATTGCAGTTAACTCGCGCAATTAACTCAAAAAAATTAATCTCAATTAATCGCACTGTTAAACCATAGACTACCAATTTAAATTTATTAAATATTTGTGGATGTTTTTCTACATTTTCAAATATATTGATTTCTATTACAACACAGAATACAAAGTGTACAGTGCTCACTTTATATTATTTTTGATTACAAATATTTGCACTGTAAAAATGATAAACAAAAGAAATAGTATTTTTCAATTCACCTCATACAAGTGCTGTAGTGCAATGTCTATCGTGAAAGTGTAACTTACATATGTAGATTTTTTTTTGTTACCCAACTGCACTCAAAAACAAAACAATGTAAAACTTTAGAGCCTACAAGTCCACTCAGTCCTACTTCAGCCAACTGCTCAGACAAACTAGTTTATTTACATTTATGGGACATACTGAAGCCTGCTTCTTATTTACAATGGCACCTGAAAGTGAGAACAGGCGTTCGCGAGGCACTTTTTTATCTAGCGTTGCAAAGTATTTACGTGCCAGATATGCTAAACATTCATATGCCCTTTCATGCTCCAGTCACCATTCTGGAGGACATGCTTCCATGCTGATGATGTTCATTAAAAAAAGTGTGTTAATTAAATTTGTGACTGAACTCCTCAAGGGAGAACTGTGTGTCCCCTGCTTTGTCATATATTTCATGTTATAGCAGTCTTGAATGATGACCCAGCACATGTTGTTTGATTTACGAACACTGTCACTGCAGATTTGACAAAATGAAAAGAAGGCACCAATGTGAGATTTCTAAGAATAGCTCCAACACTCGACCCAAGGTTTAAGAATCTGAAGTGTCGTCCAAAATCTGAGAGGGACGAGGTGTGGAGCATGCTTTCAGAAGTCTTACAAGAGCAACACTCAGATGCAGGAAACTACAGAACCCGAACAAACAAACAAAAAAAATCAACCTTCTGCTGGTAGCATCTGACTCAGATGATGAAAATGAACATGCATCAGTCTGCTCTGCTTTGGATTGTTATCGAGCAGAACCCGTCATCAGCAATGATGCACATCATCTGGAATGGTGATTGAAGCATGAAGGGACATATGAATCTTTAGCGCATCTGGCACGTAAATATCTGGTGACGCCAGTTACAACAGTGCCATGCAAACGCCCGTTCTCACTTTCAGGTGACATTGTAAACAAGAAGTGGGCACCATTATCTCCTGCAAATGTAACCAAACTAGTTTGTCTGAGCAGTTGGCTGAAGTAGGACTGAGTGGACTTGTCGGCTCTAAAGTTTTACAATGTTTTATTTTTGAATGCAGTTATTTTTTTGTATATAATTCGACATTTGTAAGTTCAACTTTCATGTTAAAGAGATTGCACTACAGTACTTGTATTAGGTGAATTGGAATATACTATTTCTTTTGTTTTTTACAGTGAAAATATTTGTATTTAAAAAGAAATAGAAAGTGAGCACTGTACACTTTGGATTCTGTGTTGTAATTGAAATCAATATATTTGAAAATGTAGAAAATGTCCAAAAATATTTAAATAAATGGTATTCTATTATTGTTTAACAGTGGGATGAATCGCGATTAATTTTTTTAATCACTTGACAGCCCTAATTGCTTTTATCTGATGTTAGTTTCTCCTTTAGAACCACCGTAGAAAGATCCTTTGGCCATTCAGTATATGCTGAGTGGATTCCCCTTCCTACCTCATGAAAATCACCCACCTTGCTTCCAGGAATGAGACTGAAACACTTTTAAACTCATTACTTGACAACTTTATCTCATTTATCTTGACCAATACGCACAAACTGGGGGAGTGACTCAAGAAGACCAGGGTGAGCATTCAAAAGGAGAAAAGGGATGATTTTCCACTGCCTTCTACATTTTGCCATTTGCTTTCTCTTCGTAAATGACCACACAGAATACAAGGCAGTGATAATTAAGCCCAGTTTTTGTTACAGGAATATAAAACCACTAAATCCAAAAAGGTTGCCTGTTACGGTTAGCATTTCCTGACAGATGTTTTCCCATTCATCATGCCAAGGGGTATGTTTAATTCCATTTTCCATCTTTCTTTCAGTTTGTGACTTAAAAACTGTCTTCTTATTTCTGTATGTGCTGATGAGATATGTTCTATGGAGGAGAATGTTTCAGCAGACCAACTTTTTCCTTTCTGAAATTATTATTTATTTATATTACAGTAGCATTTAGGGTACCTCTACACTGGAAAAAAAGACCCACAGGATGGCCGTGGCTGGCCTGGATCAGCTGACTCAGGCTCAGGGGCTTGGGATGTGGGGCTAAGAAAAGCTGTATAGATGTTTATGCTAAGGCTGGAATCTGGGCTCTGGGATCCTCCCCACTTGTGGGATTCCAGAGCTCAGGCTCTAGACCAAGCCTGAAGGTCTAAACAGCAATATTTAGCCCCACCACAGCCTGAGCCCCATGAGCCTGAGTCACTTAACCCTGGCCAACTGTGGGCGTTAATTTGCAGTGTAGAGACCCGCCCCCCCCGCCAGCAATCAGGGCACCATTGTGATAGGCCACCTGGGACACCATCATTACATTAATGTAGCAAACAGCTATTCCTGCCACAAAAGTTTACAATCCAACTCTGGTTGAAGAAGGGAAGTATTATTATGCCCATATTACAGATGGAGAACTGAGACACAAAAGCCATGGGAATCTCTTCATTGACCCCATTGGTCCCTTAATTGAATGCAGAGAGATTAAATTATTTGCCCACGGTCAGGCAGTGAGTCTGTGGGAGAGCTGGTCATTGAACCCAGGTGTCCTGTGTCTAGCCCAGTGCCACAACTCCAAGATCATCCTCAAATGAACTGAAGTCCCAAGCTTTTGGTATACAAATGTAAGATAGTGGGAAACATCAGAAACTTTTAAATACTGTTGTTATTTCTTTCAATTTTTAAAAACATTCTGATTGTTAGGCAAGTTAAAGGATCTGTTGTTTACCGGAGTTCACCGACTCCTTGCGTCTTCTAGTCGTATCAAAATTAACACATCTTAAACTATTTTTAATGTCTTGTAGACTTCTAACAGTTAAAAATCACTCCTCCACATCAACACAGTGTGACTATTTGGCCCAAGCCATGGTGAATAGTTAACAACATTCGTACACGCAACCAAGGGAAGGTGGGGGTGGGGAAATGCTTAAAAAACCATCACAAAACCACCATTATCCTGTCATGTGCTTTTTCTACATTGCCTTGCCCACCTTGGCTGCTCATCAAGCTATCTGTGTGCAAAGAATAGGAACTTTCTACACCCACCCTCCTTTGCCTGAATAATCCATTCAGTGATCATACAATCCAGTGTTTGTGACATCAGTATTGCCATGGAAGTGTTTCTGATGTCAGAAACACTGGATTAATTCACACTTATGGATTTACCAGATCCAGAATCTAAGGTCCTTTGTCCAGGTTTGTCAGTAGAGGCATTGGCACCAGAAGAAGAAAATGTGAAAATTACCATAGAAAGGCTGTGCTGAAGTTTACTGCCCACCAGCAGCCCTTGAATCCAAAGTAACCAATCATTACCAAATGGCAAAGAACCCTGCTTTAAGAGAAAATAATGGGCAAAGTGGTGCTTGGTAACGTACCAGAAAAGGAAACCCTGTAGTCTACATTTGGCAGGATCGAACGGGGGACCTCTGGACAGGGCCGGCGCTCCCACTAGGCGACCCTAGGTGGTTGCCTAGGGCGCCAGGATTTGGGGGGCGGCGGGAGGCTGAGCATGGAGCCAGGAGCTGGGGAGGCGCTGCGGGCGGGGGCGGGGGGCGTTGGCTGCCGCGGCCCGAGGAGGGGTGGGGAGCCGCCGTGGGGGGCGATCTGGCTGCTGTGGGGGGGTGGGGGCACAGGGCTGGTGCAAGGAATTTTCGCCTAGGGTACGAAACTTCCTTGAACTGGCCCTGCTTCTGGAGCTTAGGGCATGAGCCTCTACCGCATGAGCTAAAAGCCAGCTGACTCTTAGCTAAGGCTGTAGAGCAGACTCTTTTAACTCTCTCTCTAAGGGCAGGTTTCACTACCCACCGGATCGGTGGGTGGAGATCGTTCTTTTGGGAGGCGCAAGCGGAGTCGACGGGGGAGCAACAGCGGTTGACTCCCCGCTGTGAGGACGGCCATGTAAGTCGATCTCAGGTACACCGACTTCAGCTAGGCTATGTGGGTAGCTGAAGTTGCTATCTTAGATCCACCCCCCACCCTCCCCGCTAGTGTAGACCAGGGCTGAGTGGTCTCGGTGCCACTAGATGGGACAGAACACCACTCCCAGGAGGTGTGTGGGTTATAATAGCATCGACTATTATTTATTATTATTATTTTATTGTAAGTATTTGTATTATTGAAGTTCCTAGACTCCCTAGTCACGCATCAGGGCCCCATTGTGCTAGGTATGGTACAAACACAGAACAAAAAGAGCTTATAATCTACAAAATCAAGCAGCATGAAAAGGTAGCGCTAGCAGCACAAGCCTCTGTTTTGACAATAAACGTCTTGAAACAAGCATTGATGGGACAGGAACTACAGAAATGTATTCCCATTACAGTAGAATATTGAGCCATCGGTGACGTTGTTTGAAATGTGTAAGTGTGGCCGTGCTTCTTCAAAAAGCATAATGACTCAACTTTGTGATGCCAGACCTCCTTGGCAACTTTCCTAAAGTTAAGGGCTATAGCCCCCTTCCTGGGGAGCTACATTGGTTATGTTCTTGTGCCTGCTGCACCCGAAGTCATGGAGGGCACCAGTATAAGATTTAAAAATGTTCCCACCTTACAAATGGAAAAAGGTCAAAGTTTATGGTGCTGCCACCGAGTCACAGTGACCACTGACCTTGTCTCAAATATAAATTGTTCAATCTGGCCTATATAAGCATGAAACATAATGCAGTTTCATGTGTAAAACACATTTTCTGCAGGCTTCCATTCAAATGAATGTGTCTAGCCATTGAGGCTGATGTCACAAATACTGCATTATTAAGTTGGCAATAACAATATAATTGAAATAATTAACTGCCGCAGGGTGGCTGTCCCTTTAAGGGAAGATGGGTCTCAGTCCCATCTGTGACGCAGCCAACTCTCCTTCCTAGGTGGGGAAAATTAAAGTCATTTGACAGGTGGCTCATGTGACCAAGTCATGCTTCTGGGGTAATTAAGGGAGATGCATGGGGCGGGAGAGGGGATTAATCAGAAGTCTAAGGCCTGATTTACACTAGGAAATTAGGTCAGTATAACTACATCGCTCAGAGGTGTGAAAAATCCACACCCCTGAGTGACGCAGTTAAACCAACTAAACCCCGGGTGTGGAGAGCGCTAGGTTGACAGGAAAATTCTCCCATTGACCTAGTTTCTGCCTCTGGGGAGGTGGATTACATGTGCCAACGGGAGAACAGCTCCTGTCGGCGTAGGTATTGTTTTCACTGAAGCGTTACAGCTTTGTAAGTGTAGACAAGCCCTGAGTCAGAGCAATGGGAATGGGGTCTGCAGAAGCCCCTGAGATGGCAGGGGAGACTCTAGCAGGGAAGTCTGTTTGCTTGTTGGTGGGAGCTGGTCTCCAAGCCATAGAAAAAAAGCTGGCAGACTGCCCATCATCACAGATACCTCAGAGGAAGGACTATTGTTAGGAGGGTTTTGTTTCTCTAAAGCCTTTGGGTACGTCTACAGTGCAATAAAAAATGCACGTCACCAAACCTCAGAGCCCAGGGTCAGTTGACTCAGGCGGCCGAGCAAAAATAGCAGTGTAGACATTCAGGCTCAGGCTGGAGCCTGGGCTCTGAGACCCATCCCCTCACGGGGTTTCAGAGCTTGAACATCTACACTTCAATTTTTAGCCCCTCAGCCACACCCCTGAGAGCCTGACTCAGCTGACCCAGGCTAGCCACCGCCATTCCACAGGTAGACCTACCCTTGGTTACCCAGTGGGGAGGGGTGGAGCTGATGGAGGTTAATTTAAAGGGGTGAGGGAGAAGCACAACACAAGCCTTGTAGGGAAGGGTAGGAAATCCCCTTAGCAAAGGGGAAAGGGTCTGAGCCTGGAAGGTCACTAGAAACTGTAAAGACCAAACAAATTATACCCCAGAAAGGGAATCTTGTTCTAAATACTTTGGCTAGTGGAAATTTAGTGGAACACGCAGGAGGGAATTGAGGGGGTGCTGTAGGGTAACCCCATGCTATGAAGGGGTGCTCTGGGGAGGGTGGTGCTGCTACATTAACAAAAGAAATGATTTTCTTACTGAATTTTTTTCAATATGACTAATCCTGAAAAGGGACTGTCACTAACCGATGCCACAAATGTATTAGAGGCGGATGAGGTAATGTATTTTATTGGACCAACTTCTCTTTCACCAGCAAAAGTTGGTCCAATAAAAGCTATTACCTCACCCACCTTGTCTCTCTAATATCCTGGGCTCAACACGGCTACAAAACAGCAAGCCACAAACATACAAAACTGCAAGTCACAAACATAGGACCGGTCCTCCTGTCATTCCAGGCACATTGCTGCCCTCTGCTGCCACAAAGGGACCATAGCATGAATATCAGTGCACCAAAAATCATTTCATAGAATATCAGGGTTGGAAGGAACCTCAGAAGGTCATCTAGTCCAACCCCCTGCTCAAAGCAGGACCAATCCCCAATTTTTGCCCCCAATCCCTAAATGGCCCCCTCAAGGATTGAACTCACAACCCTGGGTTTAGCAAGCCAATGCTTAAACCACTGAGCTATCCCTCTCTCATAGGGTATGTCTACCCCGCAATAAAACAGCCAACCCATGGCTGGTCCGTGTCAGCTGATTCAGGCTACCAGGGCTGGGCTGCGAGGCTATAAAACTGCAGGGGAGATGTTCAGGCTTGTGTTGGAGCCTGGGCTCTGGAACACCATGAGCGGGGAGGGGAGGGTCGGGTCCCAGAGCCTGGGCCCTAATGTCTGTATTACAATTTTATTGCTCTGCAGCCTGAGCTCAACACGAGCCAGCCAGGGGTGTTTCCTTGCAGTGTAGACATACCCGCAGCCGTCCTGCAGAACAGCTTCTACCACAATGGAATGGAACCCATGAAGGTTTAGGGGTGGCTTGATTATGGGGAACAAATATTTAATATCGGGCTCTTCCATCTGGCTGGTCTAACATAACCCACTGGCTGGGAGTTGAAGCTAGTCAAATTCAGACTGGAAATAAGGTGTACATTTTTAACAGCGAGAGTAGGGTTGCCAACCCTCCAGGAACTAAAGATTAACCTTTAATTAAAGGTTATATCATGGGATGAAACCTCCAGGTTTCATCCAACCAAAACTGGCAACCCCAGGTGAGCGTAATTAACCACTGGAACAATTTACTGAGGGTGGAGGTGGGTTCTCCGTCACTGGCCACTTTAAAATGAAAAACTGGATGTTTTCCGACAAGATCTGGCTCAGGAATTTTTGGGGGGCAGTTCTCACACGGGGTCAGACCGGATGATCTGGTCCCTGCTGGACCTGGCCTCTGGGCAAGCCGCAGTCTGGAGCAGGGGGCGTCGAACAAGTGGGGGTCCTGCTTTGGCCTCAGGTGGGAGCTCCCGGCCCCCCACCACTGGGGCGTTCGGCTCAGCTGCCCCTCGCTGGCCACACGCATTCACCCCCCCACCGGCCAGGAGCAGGGGGGTGCCAATGCCCTGGGGTGCACGTGCAAATAAGGGGGGGGGGCTTGGGGTGCAATGGGGGGCAGGGTTGGAGGGAGGGCTAGTCACACCCCTCCCCCCTTGTGACCCTGCCCTTTGCCCTGGGGACATGGCCCCAGAGAGGGATCCTGAGACATACACCCCTTGCGCATGCGCGTCGAGCCCAGCTCCCTCCCGCCCCCGTTGGCATCCACTCCCAGCATGCTCCGCGCTGGCTCGGCGGCGCCTGCCTACGGCAAAGGGGCGGGGCAGGTCTGTTACTGGCGTGGGGAAGAGCCAGTCAAACGGCGGCGTCGCCGCCCTGCGGCCGTCCCCGCGAGCCAATGGGAGAAGGGAGGGCGGAGCGGCGGCCGGAAGTGAGTGCGGGACGGAGCGGTGGGGGTCGGCGGGAGGCTGCGCTCGTCTCTGCGGCCGGGCCGGGCCGGGCAGGGGAGCAGCCGCCGAGGCGCCAGGTGAGCGCTGCGTCCGAGGGTCCCGCACATGGAGAGCCCCGCCCCCTCCGGGCACCACAGAGCCCCCCCCCCCCCCCGAGCCTGCCCCCCCTCGCACCACAGAGCCCAGCGGCCCCCCCCCGGCTCCCTCCGAGCCTGCCCCCGCCCCGCACCACAGAGCCTCCCCCTCCCCCCGGGCACCACAGAGCCCCCCCCCCCCGAGCCTGTCCCCCCCTCCCCGGCTCCCTCCGAGCCTCCCCCTCCCCCCCGCACCACAGAGCCCCCCCCCCGAGCCTGTCTTCCCCCCCCCCCCGAGCCTGCCCCCCCTCGCACCACAGAGCCCAGCGGCCCCCCCCCCGGCTCCCTCCGAGCCTGCCCCCCCCGCACCACAGAGCCCCCCCCCCCCGGCTCCCTCCGGGCAACCGTAGAGCCGCCCCCCCCCCTCCCCGGCTCCCTCCGGGCAACCATAGAGCCGCCCCCCCCCCCCTCCCCGGCTCCCTCCGGGCAACCATAGAGCCCCCCCCCCCTCCCCGGCTCCCTCCGGGCAACCATA
Source organism: Macrochelys suwanniensis (assembly GCA_033296515.1). Taxonomy (NCBI): domain Eukaryota; kingdom Metazoa; phylum Chordata; order Testudines; family Chelydridae; genus Macrochelys; species Macrochelys suwanniensis. The sequence goes on along the minus strand of CM065782.1, from coordinate 104,951,587 downwards.
GAGCCCCCCCCCCCCCGGCTCCCTCCGGGCAACCATAGAGCCCCCCCCCCCCCCCCCGGCTCCCTCCGGGCAACCATAGAGCCCCCCCCCCTCCTGCCTTAGAGCCTGGCCCCCCCGCACCACAGAGTTTCTCCCCAGGTTTCCTTGGTGCCAGGCAAATGCTCTACCCCCTGCCCCATCCTTCCCCCGGGCTGGGGCTTTGCTCCCTGCTGACAAGGGCTTGGTGATGCTCTTTGGGGCTGGGTGCGGCCTGTCACTGCCCAGGGGAGACCATTTCAGGGTGGCATGTTGTTGACTCAGTGCCCCAGCCTCACTCGCAAGGATGAGAGTTGGGGACACTCCCTCATTTGGGATCCTTCTAAAGGGGAGGATTTAAAGTTTGTCTTTTTAAGGGGAGTTCTGCTGTGTCTGATTGTTTTTAAATTGATCCTTGGAGTGACTCATCCAAAGCTGGGGACTGGTAATGTATGTGATGGAGCCTTTTATCTTTGCGACCAGTCTGATGTGGCTTAAGGTGGCAGGGATGGAAAGTGTCTACATCTGATGGCTGCTTTACTGACCTGTGTGACATTTAGGAAGGTTTCTGCCTCATTTATAGTGGACGAGTGTCTAACTCTCAAAAAACAAACATAGCACCCTCATCTACGGTCCGAGCAGAGATCCCAAGCACTGAATGAGTATCAAGGTTGAACGCTGCTTGCGCCTCTAGAAGCCCTTCGAGACCAGGGCACATTATTACTAGTAGGAGAAAAGCTTGCTCTGTTGCTATACTTGTTCTGTGGATAAACAGAGTACTTCAGCTTGTCATTTTGATAGACCATGATTGATGAATACTAAATTTGGATCTAAAGAACAACCCTGGTTGTAAAAATATATCATGTGGCATTTATAGTAGTCAGTTTTCCTGTAGTTACCAGCATAAGAAGTTATTAAAGAAATCACTGTTAATATTGAAAGCCAAGGTCTAATTGGAGATCTTGATGGGACAGGTGGTATCTTTCTAGTAATGACCTTACATCACATTTGCTGAAAGGGGTAGCTGCACTATATTTAGATATGCTTTAAATCTAATGTATAACTAGCCTAATCCTACATTTTTATGGGGTTATTCCACAGGAACTTTCATCCGCCACAATGGGTGAACCTCAGCAAGTGAGCGCTCTCCCTCCACCTCCAATGCAGTATATAAAGGAATATACAGATGAAAATATTCGGAAAGGTCTAGCCCCTAAACCTCCACCACCAGTGAAAGACAGCTACATGATGTTTGGTAACCAATTCCAGTGTGATGATCTCATTATTCGACCCTTGGAAGGCCAAGGCATTGAACGATTGCATCCCATGCAGTTTGACCACAAGAAGGAACTAAGGAAACTCAATATGTCTATCCTGATAAACTTTTTGGACCTCTTGGATATCTTGATAAGGAGCCCAGGCAGCATAAAACGGGAGGAGAAACTGGAAGACTTAAAACTGCTTTTTGTCCATGTCCATCATCTTATAAATGAATATCGACCCCACCAAGCCAGGGAGACACTAAGGGTTATGATGGAGGTGCAGAAACGTCAGCGTTTGGAGACTGCTGAGAGGTTTCAGAAGCATTTAGAGCGAGTTGTAGAAATGATCCAGAACTGCCTGGCCTCCTTACCTGACGATTTGCCTCATTCAGAGGGAGGGATGAGGTTAAAAACTGAGCCCATGGATATCGATGACCGCAACAATTGTATTGGACAGAATGAACATCAGAGAGAGGGCGCTGGCTGCAAGAAAGATCAGGTTTTAGACAAAGATGCTGCTATGTGTAGCATTATTGATGAAATGACATGAAAAGACGCTTTTGTAATTGTATAAAGTTCTTGGGGGCAAGAAATGGACTTGATGCTAGAGGTCATATGGCGTGGGGTTTTTTGGTGGTTTTATTTCCTTCTGTTTTTGGTGTCTCTCTAAATAAACAATCACGGAATTTATTGTATATAAAATAACCCAGAAGTCTTATTTTTGTAGTCCTTGCAGGTGACCAAACAGAAGCGTTGCTTGATATTTTATAGATGCAATTTGTGTGGTGTGCTGTTCAGAACAGAAAAGAATAAGTCTTATAATATTTTGTTGAAACAAGTGCATCACGTCAGTTGAAGTAAGCTTTATTCCGTGGCTTTATTATATTTTCAATCAGTCATTTGCTGGTTTTATAGATGCACTTATTTTATGAATTTCCATGAAATATGGGATTGAGAAAAGATCAGTCTCTGCAGGGAATCTGGAGTTGACAATTTCAAATAAGTTAAAGGTACCTTGTAAAAATGTTATGGTAAGTAACTATAAAACTATATTCTGGTATAAAAGATGGGTTTGTTTATAGGTCAATTTCATTCTCTCCTTTTTAGTTTTGTAAGGTCAATATAATTGTCTAAAAGAATGCTCACTTTTATTAGTGGCTTAAAAATTCAGTGTTGGTAGCCTAAGACTCATAAGTAACTCTACAATAAACTCTGTGCAGGAGACAATCTCAGTAACACAATAGATTTAAATTTTCCAAGGACTAATAAGCAGTAACTTTTTTAAAAACAGAAGATACCTAGATACTCACTCACTCCTTTAAACATAACGGAATATTCTTTAAATGCTAACTCTTAATTAAATATCAGAGGGGAAGCCGTGTTAGTCTGGATCTGTAAAAGCGGCAAAGAGTCCTGTGGCACCTTATAGACTAACAGACGTATTAAAGCATAAGCTTTCGTGGATGAATACCCACTTCTTCAGATGCATCCACGAAAGCTTATGCTCCAATACGTCTGTTAGTCTATAAGGTGGCACAGGACTCTCTGCCGCTCTTAATTAAATGTACACGTTCACTGAAAATACCTGAAGTGAGAGCACTCGCCACTTCCCTCTTAGGCAGGATCAAGTCACAGAATCAAGCCCTGTGTAAAGACAGGAGGATTTAACCAATAATTTTTAGTATTCATTCTTTTTATCTTGAGAACACGAACAAATTAATCCCAGCAAAAATTCTATTTTGTACAAAGACTTTACAGCCTGTTTTGAATAAAACCTAATCTAATTCCTTTCAGTGACTGAGAGGTCAGTCAGGCCCTGCTACAGTACAATTGTTCAACAACAACAAAAGAAAATTTGTGCAACTATTTTTCAAAATGTTGCACTCTCCCTGTATCCCTCACGTGCTAGATTCTGTGTGTGCACCAGAATATATCCATGACCTTTTTTTCTTGTTTCTTTTAGAAACATAGACTTTCAGGGAGTAATGTCAGTGCAATATCCCTGCCCTTTTCCATGAAACATCACGGAGTACTATTTCCCAACTGAAACCAGAGAAGCATACATGTTACTCCTACCCACTTATCCTCCATTAACATGCAGGCAAGAAAAACAGGAAGGTTCTAAAATCAAAATTTACATTTGTAAGCAGATGAAAAGACTTATCAGACTTCAAAACCCCTCGAGACGGGTCTCTGATTAAATGCTTTGTTTTTAAAAATTTCACCCACTGTATCTTGGGCTTAATGACGGATTCAGGTCATTTCACTGGAGTTGTACATAATATATTTTTTCGTGCAAATTCTAGTGAATGCAAAAACTTCCTAGGTTGACAGACTGTCGTAAAATGAAGACCTTCAACCATGATCCTCCTCCTGTTGGAGTCAATGAGAAATTTTGACACTAAGTTCAAGTACTCAGACACTAAGTAGGAGCTTTACCCACACTTTACTCTCACACATATACTGCTAGCTGTGATGAAGTATCCCAGTTGCTATAGTGAGTCGAGACCCATACCCACCTCTGCTGCCACTGCACATAGAGTCACCAGTCACCATGGTGGTCTTTATCTTGTGGACAGTTGCTAAAATTAAACAATGTTTTTAATAGGTTGTAGCAGATAGTGTTGAAATAACGGTCATTCAATTGAAGAATCTATTAACCTGTGCTTTCTGTATAAAATGAATGTCTGGGTAAGCTCTTTATTTGGTTCTTATCCCTGATTAGAGAGGTCTGGAAGTGTTTGGTCATAGTTAACACGAATGACTAGATCCTGAACTTTGACATTTAAAGTTCAAAACCAAATGGTGCATGTCTAATCATACTTGCTCATTTAAAGTGCCCAATATCTCTTTTGGGTTTCAGAGGCAGTCTATGCTTAGTGGTTTCAAGGGAGCTGTAAATAACAATTTTGCACTGCTCTAAGTCCTTAGCTAAGGAAATGTTCAGAGGGGTGGTTCAGAAATATGTTTTGTTAATTTAAATCCATGGTTGAGGTTTAATTTAATTCTAAAAAATCTAGTACACAGTCATGTAACATGGTTACTGAACATTTTTTGGGATAAAAAGTGATATATGTAATTTGTTTTAAAGTTCATACAATAAAGCTTCTCATCTAGTAACAGAAATTTTATATGACCACTACTGACCCTTTGAGGAGAGACTAGAAGAAAGCAGCATCTCCCATCAAGATTCCACCAGAAGAATGAAAAAAATAAACCTTGGGCCGGCTTTACAAAGTTATTCAGGTTCATAAAGATCCAGACAGGCAGCTAGTAGGAATTTCGAAAGCACCTCCTAAGCAGGTTATGTGTTTAAGTCCTATTGAAAAATCTTTCAAAATCTGGCCCCCTAACCATTTGGCTGTACAAAATGAAACAATGAGCAATAATTGAAAACTACTGTTATCTGAGGTCAAGATGGCTTTCAGCTTATGCTGTGTAATTTAACCTTTTTAATGATGTGCCTTCTAAAGTGCTAATGGGAAACATTTCCAGTTGCTCTGCCGGAGTCCTATCATTTCTGATAATATAACACCCCTCTCAGATCTTTATATGATGGGCGTCAAACAGTATTGAGGGTTAGGGTCAACAGATTTATGGGACAGTTTGCATTGATTACAGCCCCCTGCCCATTCTTGATAAAAACACCTATTAAAGTCTTGGGCTCAAACACATTTAAAAATGCATTCTGGAAACTTCACGGGACCATTGCTAGTCCACCTTTCCCTTCAACAGGGTACAGGGAGTGCGGTATTTCCAGAATGCCTGCTTCTTATTTACGTCACCTGAAAGTGAGAACAGGCGTTCGCATGGCACTTTTGTGTAGCTGGCACTGCAAGGTATTTATGTGCCATATATGCTAAACATTCCTAGGCCTCCTCCACCAAGAGACCAGTCCATAGCAACTGTCCTATTTTGGCTCATCAGACCAGTCGTGTTACCCATCACAGAGACAAACACTCAGAAACATTTGTGTCCCCACAGCAGTAACATGCTCTCACCTCATGCTGTGTCCAGCCTCTGGCCCAGCAAGGACAGAAAAATGGATGAAGGTCATGGGCTGAGTAGAACCCAGCCAGATCCATGCAACAAGAACTACAGGGCATGAGTTACACAGTTCCAGGCACCACAGGAACACCTCTTGCAAAGATACAGGTGAGGCTCATACTGTGAGTAATCAGTTACGAGGGAGGCTGGAGAACTGCATACAGACAAAAGCCATAGAATAGCTGCTGTGGTGGTTGTCATCGCTGTCTTGGGATGTCCTGCAGAAAGTGCCCATGAGAACCATCAAAGGACTCTTCGGGGTTGTAACACACTGTGCCTCTTCCATTAACATGGAGAAGTTTGAGAGCCACCGTCAGGAGGATTAGTCAGGATAGCTTCCCCCAGAAACAAGCGACACCAACATCCGTGCAGACTTGTGTGCCTTTGCATCGTTCCCAAACTCCTGAGTCCTGACAACTGAACTCCCGTTAGGTCAGGGAGCCACAGTGTGATAAATAAAGTGGGGGGTAGCTCCCGTTTATGGACAGCCAGCCAGCCAGTTAGCTATAAAATTCCTCTTAGTAGCTGTTCTCTACTTGCTTTACCTGTAAAGGGTTAACAAGCCCCCAGGTAAAAGAAAAGGAAGTGGGCACCTGACCAAAAGAACCAATGGGAAGGTAGAACTTTTTAAAATTGGGGGGAAAAAAACTTTTCCTTTGTTGTTCTCCAGAGAAGGAGATATGGAGCAGCAATGCTATAAGCAGGAATGCTGTGTAAGGCTTGAACCAGGTATGAAAATTCATCAGATCATACCTAAAATTACTTATTTGAAACCCCCCAGATACGTAGGTAAATTAGGAATGTTTAGTTAGATGCGATCAGGTTTATTTCTTTATTTTGGCCTGTGGATGTCCTCTGTGCTAACCCCAGATGCTTTTGTTTGCTTGCAACCTTTAAGCTGAACCCCCAAGAAAGCTATTTTGGTTGCTTCATTTTTGTAGTTTTAAAATCTAGCAAAAAGCCTAAGTTCCAGATGTATTTTTTTTCCTTTTTGTTTTTAATAAAGTTTACCTTTTTTAAGAGCAAGATTTTATTTTTGGTGTCCTAAGAGGTTTGTGCATGTCTGATTAGCTGGTAGCCACAGCTAATTTCCTTTGTTTTCTTTCTCAGGCTTTAGCTACACTCGAAACGTCAAAGCGCTGCCGCGGCAGCACTTTGAAGTGCGAGTGTGGTCGTAGCGCTGGGAGAGCTCTCCCAGCGCTGCAGGCACTCCACCTCCACGAGGGGAATAGTTTACAGCACTAGCTACGCTGGTGCTTTATAGTGCTGTAACTTACTGCACTCAGGGAAGTGTTTTTTCACACCCCTGAGCGAGAAAGTTGCAGCGGTGTAAAGTGCCCATGTAGCCATAGCCTCAGCTCTTCCCCTGAGGGGGCATGAAAGGGCTTGAGGGCACCCCACAGGGAGGAATTCCCACGTGCTCCCACGTGCTCCTTCCAAACCCAAAGGGGTTTGGGTTTTTTTTGCATTTGGGTGGTGGCAGCGTTTACCAAGCCAAAGTCGGAGAGACGCTGTAACCTTGGGAGTGTAGTACAAGCCTGGAGTGGCAAGTATTAATTTTTAAAATACGTGTGGGTCCCCACTTCCTGCCCTCGAGGTGCCAGAGAGGGGATTCAGCCTTGACGCGCGCACACAGCTGCTGAGAGAATCAACCATATGTAAGCTGGACAGATCAAAGACCTGTTCTCTCTCTCCCTGCATTGTCCTGGCTAGCGTCCGAAGGGTGAGGCTGAGCAGTAGCTGGGCACAGGAGTGCTTCCTGTGCTTGGACAGAACCACATCTTGGGCAAAAGCACCATGGCTTTGGTATCCTGCTGTCCCCTTCACCCTGATTTGGGGGTTGGAGGCGGGGAACACACACATCAATAGACCCACCTGAAATGGAAATATGTGGCAAGCTTATTGGGATGGTGCTGTGACTGAGATGTAAGGCAGGCCCCATTACACTGACTTGTAACCTATCCCCGTTTCAATTACGGTTGTATCTTTGTCTGCAGGTCCTGTGGTATTAGGCTCTCCATTGAGAGGAGTGGTGGGTCAGAACATCGTTTTACCCTGTAAATACCATGTTGATAACAAAGATAACATCACAATGATGTACTTTCCCAATCATAAGGGAAACTACAGTTGCCTTCTGCAGTTACAGATGCTACTTTCGGTTGAAAGTTCCCCATCAAGGTATATGCTTTAGTAACTCTTGGATGAATTTGTCCCCTGAGGCTTTGAGGACCTGGATTAAAATCTCCTGTGGTCAAGCCGGTTTTAACTAAAGTTGCTGAACAGTTTGCTTTTGCAGCTACCCCATTTCAGCTGCAGCCATTGCTAATGTGGACAAGGAGAAAGGAGCAAAGGGCTAAATACAGGAAAAGCCAACCCTCATTAGGACAACGAGCAGTAGTCAGTGTGTGAAGTGTAACTGACGGCATTTGGGAAGTGAAAATCGTAAGTTTTTTCAGAAATGAACATTTTTTCTTCAAGCCCTTGAAAAGTTCGAAGTAGAGCATTCTCTGCCTCCTTTTCAGTTATCACCATGGCTCCTTGCTTCATCCTGCAGAGGATCCTAATGGTCCTATTTACAGGTAACCAAGGTGAATAAGAGAATAACTGATAGTAGATGGGGCTTTGATAGGTAACTACTGCATAATGGTTACTGAATTTTCCTGTAGAGAACTAGATATAGAATAAACTTGATGTCTCCTAAATAAGGCTGGTCATGTGTCGCAGTGTTGTAGTTTGCCAGACTTTGCAATCTTCTGCAATGTAAATAATAAGAGCTGCTCAATAGCCATCTGTGGAGCTCCTCTAGTTTTCATTTTGTTTTATAAAAAATACATTTCTGGGCATTATGATTGCAAAAATAATCATCCAAATGTGAACCATGAGCAGCAGGGTCTGAAAATCCTACTGACAAACTGCATCTGCACAGAACTTTTTTCTTCATATACTGTTTAGACTGGGTTCTGAGATCTATATAACCATGTCATTTAGAAATGTATTTAAAGACCTAATTTCACTTTTGTAAAGGTTTCATCAATATTCTGTCTGCATTATGCTTTATTCCTGTTTGAATGAATTTAATGTTTGAGTGCCTTTTACAAATGTACAATTAATATGTTAGGGAAAAAATGTATACTGCAGTTTTGGGCGGGGGAGCCAAAATAGTGACTCTTTCTGTGTCTGTCGTGACAAAGCTATGATTTTTGCAATTTTACACTACCGTAAACAATGAGCCTTACTCATGGGGATGTTGGTGTAGCTGTGTCGGTCCCAGGATATTACAGAGACAAGGTGGCTGAGGTAATATCTTTTATTGGACCAGCTTCTGTTGGTGAGAGACACAAGTTTTTGAGCTACACAGTGCTCTTCCTCAGGTCTGGGAAAGATGCTTACAATTTAGCATAAGTAGTTAGCACATATTCTAAGGGACTATTCAAGGTGAAGTGCCTTGTTAACACCTCTGTAGTCAGCGAACAAAAATGTCGCCTGGCCAGGTCTACACTAGGGAATTTACAGCAGCACAGCTCTAGCGATGCAGTTACACCACTGTAAAATGGCTTGTGTAGCCACTCTATGCCAAATGGAGAGATCTCTCCCGTTGACATAGTAAACCCACCTCCACGAGCAATGGTAGCAGCTCTCCTGCCAACATAGCGCTGTGTACACGAGCACTTATGTTACCCGAGCGACATAAGTTTTGCCAACGTAAGTGGTAGCAGAGTCATGGCGGAAGAGCTCTCTGTAGATGAAAAGCTTGTCTTTCTCACCAACAGAAGTTGGTCCAGTAAAAGATACTACCTCAGCCACCTTGTCTTAGGGTACGTCTATACTACCCACCGATTTGGTGGGTAGTAATCAATCTATTGGGGATTGATTTATCGTGTCTCATCTAGACGCGATAAATCAATCCCAGAAGCGCTCCCCGTCGACTCCGGAACTCCAGCATGGCAAGAGGCGGAAGCGGAGTCGATGGGGGAACGAGCCTGCACCGTGTGGACCCGAAGTAAGTAAAATTACTTCCATCTAGGATACGTCGACTTCAGCGACGCTATCCTCGTAGCTGAAGTTGCGTATCCTAGATCGATTTCCCTCCCCCCCCCGCAGTGTAGACCAGCCCTTAGTCGTAGGGCAACAGTGATGTCATCAGTTGTGAAGATGAGCCACATAATGCTCAGTCCAGGGAGATCGGCTTTACATTTAAAAAATAAAAAAATGACAGGATGTGGTCCATATGCTGTAAAGTGAGATTTTGTTTCAAAACATTTTTTTTTTTGCTAAATAAGAGGTTGGATTCAGAAATGTTTATGAACTACTAATACCGTATGTTGTCAGAGCGGAGTTTCTCATGGGTTACTGTGGCAAAGTTGTAGTAGGAAACGGAGTTATTACCAAAAAGGTCTTTTCCTGAAACAAAGAAAAGAGGTTGATGAGCTAACACATCCATCTTGCCCAGCTAAATCAAGGTTAAAGATGTTAGACTTTGTTTTCACTGACAAAAGGTCAGCATTATCTTAACTAATCCCTACCTAGTATTGATCTCCTTTCCCAAACAAACCCTAATTTATATTGGACCCGTTTGGAAAAATTGCATTGGAAAGTATTAACGCCCACTGCAGAGCATTGTACTCCTGTAGCATTAGTAGTTGCTTGAGTGAGGAATTTAGGGTATCAATAGCCTTCTATTTTATTTGATAGGAAGCTTCCTTTGAAATGTGGAGTTAGAATGAGTATTCAAAGCTCCCCTTTTGTGCACCTGGTTAAGGGCTGGGTTTGATTGACATCTGGATCATCTGACCAGGAATCATAGAATCTCAGGGTTGGAAGGGACCTTAGAAGGTCATCTAGTCCAACCCCCTACTCAAAGCAGGACCAATCCCTAATTTTTGCCCCAGATCCCTAAATGGCCCCCTCAAGGATTGAACTCACAACCCTGGGTTTAGCAGGCCAATGCTCAAACCACTGAGCTATCCCAAACCACTGACTTTGATTAACACCCTTAGCACAAAAGATGTAATGCACTGGAGGTGCAGTAAATACACAATATCCTGGAACTGTTACAGAGAGAAACAGTCTAGCTGGCACAGAAATACTGCTGCTTCCTACTGCTCTTGTGTGCTGGTTTTATCTGTGGGTACACTAGACTTGCAGGGAAACCGAAGGGGTTTTTACTACTGAGTTAGGCGATTAGACAAAACTTCTTATACTCAGAATATGTGAATTAAATATAGACGTGAATGGGGAAGTTGTGTAATCTGGTGGGAGTGCAGAATGGTATTCATGGTAATTTTAAGAGGAAATGCGGCCTGGTGCCATGTATTCAAAGAGGAAGACGGTTATAAGGAGCATTGGGGATTTCCGCAGCATTTTTAAAGGGAGTTCTGTATTTTATCCACTGTTGTATTGTCTCATGGTGGGTACGCTCATGCACATGCTCAGTCGAGAAAGCAAGAGATAGCTAGCTCGCTAAAAGGTCTGTTACATTTTCAAAGGGTTTACACCACTTCACTGGCCACTTGCAAACACAATATCCGGTCTAACATGCAAGTGTACCTGCCCAGCATTTTTCAAGGAAGGTGGAACTGGTACAGTACTGAACATCCAGGATGAATCTGTTCCCTGTAGATAGAACATAAGAATGGCCACGCTGGGTCAGACCAATGGTCCATCTAGCCCAGTATCCTGCCTTCCAACAGTGGCCAATGCCAGGTGCTTCAGAAGTAATGAACGGAACACGTAATCATCAAGTGATCCATCCCCTGTCTCCCAATTCCAGCTTTTGGCAGAGGCTAGGGACACCCAGAGCATGGAGTTGCATCCCTTATCATCTGGGTTAATAGCCACTGATGGATCTCTCCTCCATGAACGTATCTCATTCTTTTTTGAACCCAGTTATAGTTTTGGCCTGCACACCATCCCCTGGCAACAAGTTCCACAGGTTTTCTGTGCCTTGTGTGAAGAAATGCTTCCTTTTAAACCTGCTGACTATTCATTTCTTTCGGTGAAGGAGTAAATAACACTTCCTTAGTCACTTTCTCCACACCAGTCATGGTTTTATAGGCCTCTATCGTATCCCCTCTTAGTCATCTTTTTTCCAAGCTGAACAGTCCCAGTCTTTTTAAGCTGTTCTATACCCCTAATCGTTTTTGTTGCTCTTCTCTGTACCTTTTCCAATTCTAATATACCTTTTTGAGATGGTGTGACCAGAACTGGACACAGTATTCAAGATGTGGGTGTACCATGGATTTATATAGTGGCATTATGATATTTTCTTTCTTCTTATCTTTTCCTTTCCTAATGGTTCCTAATTTTGTTAGCTTTTTGATTGTTGCTACACATTGAGCAGATGTTTTCAGAGAACTATCCACAATGACTCCAAGATCTTTCTTGAGTGGTAACAGCTAATTTAGATCCCCTCATTTTATATGTATAGTTGGTATTATGTTTTCCAATGTGCGTTACTTTGTTTTATTAACATTGAATTTCATCTGCCATTTTGTTGTCCAGTCACCCAGTTCTGTGAGATCCCTTTGTAACTCTTTGCAGTATGCTTTGAACTTAACTATCTTGACTAATTTTGTATTGTCTGCAAATTTTGCCACCTCACTGTTGACCCCTTTTTCCAGATCATTTATGAATATGTCAAACAACACTGGTCCCAGTGCAGATCTCTGTGGGACACCACTAGTTACCTCTCTCCATTCTGAAAACTGACCATTTATCCTACCCTTTCTTTCCTATCTTTTAACCAGTTACTGATCCATAAAAGGACCTGCCCTCTTATCCCATGACAGTTTACTTTACTTAAGAGACTTTGATGTGTGACCTAGTCAAAGGCTTTCTGAAAGTCTAAGTACACTGTATCCACTGAATCACCCTTGTCCACATAGAATCATAGACTGGAAAGGACCTCGAGAGGTCATCTAGTCCAGTCCCCTACACTCATGGCAGGACTAAGTATTATCTAGACCACCTCTGGCAGGTGTTTGTCTAACCTGTTCTTTAAAAACTCCAATGACAGAGATTCCACAACCTCCCTGGGCAATTTATTCCAGTGCTTAACCACCCTGACAGGAATTTTTTCCTAATATCCAGCCTAAACCGCCCTTGCTGCAATTTAAGCCTTTTGCTTCTTGTCCTATCCTCAGAGGTTGAGAACAATTTTTCCCCTCCTCCTTGTAACACACTTTCATGTACTTGAAAACTGTTATGTCCCCTCTATCTTCTCTTCTCCACACTAAACAAACCCAGTTTTTTCAATCAGCCCTCATAGGTCATGTTTTCTAGACCTTTAATCCTTTTTGTTGCTCTTCTTTGGACTTTCTCCAACTTGTCCACATCTTTCCTGAAATGTGGCTCCCAGAACTGGACACACTACTCCAGTTGAGGCCTAATCAGTGCAGAGTAGAGCGGAAGAATTACTTTTCATGTGTTTTTTGACCCTTCAAAGAATTCTAATAAATTTGTGAGTCATTATTTCCCTTTAGCAAAGTCATGTTGACACTTCCACAACAAATGATCTTCGTCTATATGTCTGATAATTCTCTTCTGTATTATACTGTAGTTTCAAATAATTTGCCTGGTACTAAAGTTAGGCTTTAGTGTAATGGCCAGGATTGTCTGTGGAGCCTTTGTGTAAAAACTGGGGTTACACTACCTAGCCTCCAGTCAGAGAAGCTGACTTAAATGGTAGGTTACATACCACAGTCAGTAGTTCTGCAATTTCATATTTGAGTTCCTTCAGAACTCTTGGGTGAATACCATCTGATCCTGGTGACTTATTATGGTTTAATTTACCAATCTGTTCCAAAACCGCCTCTATTTACAACTCAACCTGGGACAGTTCCTCAGATGTGTCATTTAAAAAGAATGGCTCAGGTGTGGGAATCTGTATCAGATCCTCTTTAGTGAACACCAATGCAAAGAATTCATTTAACTTCTCCGCTTCCTTCAGTGCTTCTTAGGTCCAGCACAAATCGGCTCTTAAATGATACATCCTGTTCACTTTGAATCTCATCTAAGTGGTGCATATACTTTGTGCTGGATCTCCGTATAGGGGGTGAATTTCACATGCCCTGAGGGCTATCGTGAGAGTCTAGCCCAGAATATGTGCCCACTAGGGAATTTTGAAACCACAGCATCTTCATGCAAGTGGAATCACTCAGTAGAAGTCTGTGTCACCATTTTCTCCTAGTATTGCCTCACCAGGAGACCAGCCCATTCCAGCTGCCCTATGCTGGCTCATTAGACCAGCCACGTTACCTTCTGCAGCCAGAGACAGGCAGGCAGTAATCTGGTTTGTGACCCTGTAGCAGTAACATGCTCCCACCTCTCACTGTGTCCAGACTCTGGCTCAGAAAGGAGAGGGAAAGGGAGAGGGGAGGATCATGGACTGAGTAAAACTCAAACAGATCCACTCGGCAAGAACTATAAGGTATGAGTTTGCAGTTCTAGGTACTGCAGGAACCAAGTCTTCCAAAGGTACTGGTGAGGCCCATGTTACTACACTGAACCCTTGTGAGGGAGGACAGACCAAGGGGGTCTGGAGAACTGCATATGCACAAAAGCCAGATCATGGCTCAGTGGACCCTCCTGCAATGGAGATATGTGGCGAGCTTACAGGGACAGTGTTGTCTTGTGACTGAGATGCCAGTGCAGGGGCAGCTCTATGTTTTGTGCCGCCCCAAGCACGGTAGTCAGGCAGCCTTCGGTGGCGTTTCTGCGGGCGCTCCGCCGGTCCCGCGCTGTCGGCGTTCCCGCTGCCGAATTGCCGCCGAAGCCGCGGGACCGGCGGACCTCCCGCAGAAACGCCACCGAAGGCTGCCTGACTGCGGCCCTCGTAGCTACCTGCTGGCCGCCCCCCTGCGGCTTGCCGCCCCAGGCACGCGCTTGCTGTGCTGGTACCTGGAGCCGGCCCTGCATGCCAGGCAGGCCCCATTAGCCTGTGCATTGTATCCTAGCCCCGTTTCAATTACTGTTGTATCTCTGTCTGCAGGTCTTGCCGTATCAGGCTCTCCGGTGAGAGGAGTGGTGGGTCAGAACGTCACTTTGCCCTGTAATTACCGAGTTAATCACCAAAATGACATCACAACAATGTGCTGGGGCCGGGGCAGCTGTCCTTCTTCTCAATGTTCTCAGCCAATTCTCTGGACAGATGGATGGAGGGTAGCAGAGCGACAGTCCAGCAGATACCAGTTGGAAGGGAATCTCGCTCAGGGGGATGTGTCCCTCACCATAGTGAATGTGGCAGAAGCAGACGGAGGGGTGTACTGCTGCCGTGTGGAGATCCCTGGTTGGTTCAACGATCAGCGGAGCAATCTGGAAGTTGTGATTGAGACAGGTGAGCAGAGCTTTTGTATGAGCGTCCGTGAAGGGTAAAACTCCGGCCATCTGGCTGACTTTCGCAGCTTGTGACAGGAACAATGTAATAATGTCCTGCAGTGTTAACCAGTATGGCATTGAAGCTGCACCGTTACCACTGCTGAAAGGAAGCAGCCTCTGCCATCTCTGTCACCACAGCAGAGCCCGTGCACGGGAATGGAGACCTCAGTCCTTTGAGCCATGGCACATGACTCGTCAGCATTCTTAGCTATTCCACATGTAGCATCCAAGAGAGTGGGCCATGTAGTATGTTTCTTTCATGGCTTATGCACAGTAATCCTCCCACTGATGAGGGGCATTTTTAGCAACCAGCCATGAGCCCAAACCACTGCCAACTGCCAGTCCTGGAATATCGATTATTTTGTTTATTGCCAAGAGTAGCTATGAAGCAGGCCTTTGCAAGAACTTAGCTAAGGCAAGCCGGGCAGGGGTAAGCAGCAATCACATGGAGTAAACCTGACTCTGTCTCCTCTCTGATATGCTGGGGTAAATGTCTGTGGAAAAACAGGAAGTCGATCTAGATTTGACTTTTGTTGTGTGTGTGTTGGGGCCCATGAGACTGCAGACTCTGCAAAAACACATCTGTATATCTAATGGATTAAAAAGTGCTTCCTTACTGGTTTTTCTTTGATTGACATGCTGTTGAGGTAATTGTAGCAGTTACTAACATAATAGGAGTAGACAGGTCTGAGGAATTTGGATTTGACCTTCTGGACATCTCTTTGAATCCCCAGTGACAGGCGGATAGCTGGCCAATTGAACATTGTCGTTTGACCACTCGAGACCCTTCCAGACTGTGGGTAACTATTGTTTGGGGGTGATCTATAATCTGTTGTTTTTGTATGTGCTTGACACTAAATGAAGCAGAGACTTTGAGTAAAGGCATTCTGGTGAGAGTGCTGGAGAATAGTAAAGTGAAGACTTTAAGTAAAAGCACTTGATCTTGATTAGTTTGTGCCAACCATGTAGCAGATGGAGGTGCTGCATTTCCCTTGGTTTATTTCCTGATACCGTCTCGCAGAGAGTAAAGTTACCAAGAGCTTCAGGCTTAGGGAATTCCAGGTAACACCACTAGGGCTGATCCAGTCTCGGTTAAAATCAATGGAAGGATTCCCATTGGCTTTAATGGTTCTGGATCAGGTCCTAATTCATACAAATAAAAAAGATGCTGCCTGGTGTCACAAGCCATTACAAAGTTCTGCAGGACTCCTGACCCCCTAAACCGTTTGAGAAAGAGGTCCTCCTTGCAAAATCTGGCCATCTTGGAATCCCAGGGAGCAAAGAAAATATAAATCCTCACCCTGGTACCGGGAAACCTGCTGGACTTACCTGCTGGCACTTAGAAACCTAGTTTAGTTTCTACTCCATTCCACTGAACCTCTGTATCGTCTCCCATCGAGCGGCATTTCCTTTCAAAGTCACTGCGCCAAATTCAGACCTAGCATAAATAGGTGCAGCCCCACTGAACTCAATTGGGTTGCACTCACTTCCACCAAGTGTGAATTTAGCCCTGTCTTGGCTGAGCACTTAAGTGGTGCATGGGCCTGGTGCTGGCTCTTCACAGGAGTGAATTCCGCCCCATGGTGACTGCTTCCTCATGCAGATAGTCCCGCTGGAGCCATCCATGGCTCATCAGCATGAGCCATATTTGCACAACCTGGCCGTAAGTAATGAGACATTTTCATGCTGGGAGTTTAATCTCAGCAGGGGATCCCTTAAAATTCTCTTTGACAAACTGCAGATAGAAAAGGCACAACCCCAGGTATGGAAATCGGTAAAATCAAAAAGTAAAACCCTGCCCCACCTGGGTTCTTTATCCTAAAAAGGCAGAAATCCAGAGACTCCAATAGGGACTTTGCTTTCACTACTGATTTTCTGTGGAAGGCGCTCAGATGCTACGGCAGGATAAAACCTCCATATGGATGGGTGGATAGATATTGTAGCTGTGATTTTCGTTCTTTTCCTTTGCATTGTATTTTCCTGAAAATACAGACGTTATAATTTTTCTTTTACCCATAAATATTCCAGGTGGTTAACAGGACACCTTTTTTGCTGCTTCTTATACATTTCTATTATTAATAAAACATTTTATTTCCTTCAGTTTGTGGGGCATGTCTTGCAGACTGTTGTAGTATATGTGGTTTTTGTTTTGTTTTTAACACCAGCTAGGATCTCCACCACAGCCCCTCACACGTCTACATTTGAACATACCTCAGGTAATGTTTATCCAAGTATTCAAATGTATTGGAGCCTGGAGCTGGAGCCCGGAGCAGTAGGTTTTTGCCCGGAGTCGGAGCGGAGCCGGAGCGGAGCAATTCAAAAATTTGATTGCTCCAAATCCCTGATTCAAACTCTCTGGTGCGTGTGAGCCTCTTTGTAACGGAAAGGGAACAAAATTATATATGGGACAAATGCAGTAGCTAAACTTTACCAAACAGGCCTTTTACAAAATCTTCTCCTTGTTATCTGGAAACCTGCCTCATCCAACCTCTACCTGACGTTCTTGCCTGCACATAGAAACCCAGACTAGTCTCTGATCTGTGTCACAGAATCTCCGCATCTTGTGCTCTAAAGCAGAATTTCCTTTCAAACCTTCTGGGTCAAATTGGTGCCTAGCATAAACATTGCAAACACATACACATGAGTAACTTTACTCACAAATTGCAGGATTAAAATCTATTTTATTGGTGTTCAAGTCAAGGCAACTTATTTTAAACAGTATAGAAAATTATCTCCTCTGACCTGAGAATAAGCTCCTGGCAACAGACGGGAGGTCTGTGGGGTTCTCCCAGGCCTCTCTGCAAACAATTTCCAGCACAAAAAATTATTACAACAAAAAAAATTGCATGTTTATGTTTTAATAAAATCTAATTCTTGATATTTAGCTTTGGAGACTTACGATGCTTTGTCAGTTTTATCTTAATACCAGAAATGCCATTTACAGTTTGTAATTGCTCTCAATTTCATCAGCTCAGTAACTTTAAATTGTAACAACACAACTTGCACCTTTCCCTTTCAGAAGAGGAAGTGAAAATTGGCACGGTTGCAACAGAGGAGGCACCTGATCCTGGAATCCCCTTAATTTATACAGGAGGAGGCTTCATTTTCATTTGTTGTAGATCTTTGGGCAGCACCTTTAGAGTCTTGAGATTAATGGGTTAGTTTTATTTCTTGTGGGGTTATTCAATAGCAGATCCACTGAACCATTGTACTAAAGATATTGCGTTTTGTAGCCCCATATATTAAATGTTGTGAGGTGCCTTGAGCCAGGGGACAGGCACTGGATCAAGATGCTGTAGCTGGGACTTTTGCAAGTTTTTTCACACTGAGTCCTGCCTAAATGTTACATAAATGAGCTCTGGGCTGTATGACGTGCTGCCTGCATAAATAATGCAGCCTCACTTGCCTTGGACAGTACTGCACTACTTACTCTTTCAAGAGTCTGACCCAAAGCATATTGAAGGCATTGGGCAGACTCCCCTTTGACTTAGGGTGTGGGATAAGGCTCAGATCATTTACATTGTGTTGTCCATCTCTTTGTTTATCATCAGGAGATGCTAATTTGCTTTAGATGCTCAGGGAAGTGGAGGATGACTCGCTGCGAATCAGGGAAGAACTGTCATCTGTATTAAGTGATGTTTATTTTCTATTTGCATAGTTGCTGCAAATGTCACCCAGATATCCTCTTCTGCCACGCCAAGATGGCTATCGATTTCCAGTTCAGAAGCCCCTCCGGCTGTAAGTATCGCTGTTGTCAATTAAATGGTGCATACATCTTCCCTACGGGTGTAATGCTCTATTTTGATTGGAAGAGAGAAATGTTCGTAAGTAGTTCATTGGATCAACTTCTGTTGGGGAACGAGACAGGCTTTCGAGCTACACAGAGCTATTCTTCAAGTCACCGGACCTTGTAAGCTTGTCTCTTGGTCCAATGAACGATATTACCTCACCTTGTCTCTCTAATATCCTGGGACCAGCACAGGTATAACGCACTGAAAACCACATATTTAGTCTGTCCATTTGCTGCTTGGGAAATAGTCCTGATGGTTTAATTGTCAAAATACAAACCAACCTCAATAACAAATCTAAGGGACTAATCCTGCAGTTCTTATTCCATCCTCACGAAGGCAAAAATCTCAGATTTCAAGGCTAAACTTAAAATAAATATTTAACTCTGACTCATGGTTCATGTAACCTAATATAGCAACTCAATGGAAATAGAGCATTATCTCAGTTGGGTGCATCACCTCAAGTGTGTCTCTACCATATTTTTCCCAAATCACTTTTGAATCATGTATATGCCACTAATACTCTCGTGTCTGTGTTTCAGTTGAATGTGTCTACATCAGTCCATCCACTGGAGCCTGAATCCAGGGGGACAGGAATGTATATTAGAATTGGCGTCGTTCTGACACTTCTAGTCCTCCTAATTTTGTCCCTGTTAATCTTCACATGTAAGTAAATCAGAGAAAGAACTACACAAGGGCATTTATAGTTTATTTCTCTAGGGGAAGCTCCCTATTAGGGTGTACAGTGGAGTCACTCTTGGGTGAATTGGTCCCCTTATGCTTTGAGGACCTGGCTTTAAATCTCCCTTACTGAATTTCTCTCACTTGGCTCTTTTCCTTGTCCCTGCTGCTTTTTTAAAACTTTTTTGTTCTAATTACCATGTGCTTTCCCCCCCTTATTTTGGATCTCCTAAGGGTATTTTCACAATACATAGAAGCTGGAGAATTTGGCCAGGTAAGTGCTATTCACTTTGTCTCTTCTGTAGCTATAAGAAGAAGCTAATATTGCTATACCTTTGTTAGGACGCTGTTGTTCAGAATGCTGGCTTCTCACCTGTGCATTTATTAATTTGAGTGTCTTTTTCATATCAGCATAGATAAGCTTTCTTGCATTGTTATCCGCAATTTCATTCAATGAGGCATGATCATTGCTATTTGTTGTTAATAGGGTTGTCAAGCGATTAAAAAAATTAATCGCAATTAATCGTGTTGTTAAAAAATCATGGAATACCATTTATGTGAATATTTTTGGATGTTTTCTACATTTTCAAATATATTGATTTCAATTACAACACAAAATACAAAGTGTATAGTGCTTACTTTATATTTTCAATTACAAATATTTGCACTGTAAAAAACAAAAGAAATAGTATTTTTCAGTTCACCTCATACAAGTACTGTAGTGCAATCTCTTTATCATGAAAGTTGAACTTACAAATGTAGAATTATGTACAAATAAATAACTGCATTCAAAAATAAAACAATGTAAAACTTTAGAGCCTACAAGTCCACTCAGTCCTACTTCAGCCATTTGCTCAGACAACCAAATTTGGGTACAATTTACAGGAGATCATGCTGCTCACTTCTTGTTTACAATGTCACCTGAAAGTGAGAACAGGTGTTCGCATGGCACTGTTGTAGCCAGCGTCGCAAGATATTTACGTGTCAGATGTGCTGAAGATTCATATGTCCCTTCATGCTTCATCCACCATTCCAGGAGACATGCATCCATGCTGATGATGGGTTCTGCTCGATAACGATCCAAAGCAGAGCGGACCAATGCATGTTCATTTTCATCATGTGAGTCAGATGCCACCAGCAGAAGGTTAATTTTCTTTTCTGGTGGTTCGGGTTCTACAGTTTTCACATGAGAGTATTGCTCTTTTAAGACTTCTGAAAGGATGCTCTACACCTCGTCCCTCTCAGATTTTGGAAGGCACTTCAGATTCTTAAACCTTGGGTCACGTGCTGTAGCTATTTTTAGAAATCTCACATTGGTATCTTCTTTGAGTTTTGTCAAATCTGCAGTGAAAGTGTTCTTAAAATCAACATCATCTGAGACTGCTATAACATGAAATATGTGGCAGAATGCGGGTAAAACAGAGCCAAAGACGTACAGTTCTCCCCCAAGGAATTCAGTCACAAATTTAATTAACGCATTATTTTTCAACGAGCATCATCAGCATGGAGGCATGTCCTCTGGAATGGAGGCCAAAGTATGAAGAGGTGTATGTATGTTTAGCATATCTGGCACGTAAATACCTTGCAACGCCGGGTAGAAAAGTGCCATGCGAATGCCTGTTCTCGCTTTCAGGTGTCATTGTAAATAAGAACCAGGCAGCAGCATCTCCTGTAAATGTAACCAAACTTGTTTGTCTTAGCGCCTGGCTGAACAACAAGTAGGACTTAGTGGACTTGAAGGCTCTAAAGTTTTACATTGTTTTGGTTTTGAGAGCAGTTATGTTACAAAAAAAATCCTGCATTTGTAAGTTGCACTTTCAGGATAAAGAGATGGCACTACAGCACTTGTATGAGGTGAATTGAAAAATACAATTTCTTTTGTTTATCATTTTTACATTACAAATATTTGTAATAAAAATATAATAAAGTGAGCACTGTACACTTTGCATTCTGTGTTGTAATAGAAATCAATGTATTTAAAAATATAGAAAAACATCAAAAAATATGTAATAAATTTCGGTTGGTATTCTATTGTGTAAAAGTGTGATTAATCGCAATGAATTTTGGGGGGTTAATCGCGTGAGTTAACGGTGATTCATTGACAGCCCTAGTTGTTAACCATTAAACAAAACGTGAGCATAACTGTTTTTGCTTGCATTGTATTAAGAAGCAGACCTTTGGGCTTGGAGTTCTTTAGAAAGACTCAAGTATTAATTATAAGTATTCTTTAATAAGTTCTGCTCTGACTCACATTCTCCTAGTGAGCTGGTTGATTCCGCTAGCCAGATTGTTGCATTACTCTCAAGACATTGTTATTTAAAGATCTGGGTTTATTACTTTCACTCCATCCCAATCTCATTTTCTGGCACAAAACATGGAGGGATCTGAAGCACACTGGAAGCTGGGATCAGTGCAGGGGAAAATAAGTATAGGATGGAAAGATACTGCGTGTGAGACTGTTCTGGGAATGTGCCTTTCAGTTTATGCTCCTCATTTTGTTGTGTGAGTATCGTTTGTGGTTGTAAACCTGCATTCTGGGTTATAACCTCCATTTTGTGAATCCTCCTACAGTGTGTCCTGGGCGGAGAGCAGGTTTGGACTGGAGGTGGTGATCAGCGAGGAGGTGGTGTTTCTCACCTTATGCAGAACTAACACAGGATGGGTCACCCGGATGGCTGCAAAGAATTATTGACTTGCTTATGACTCTTATCAGCTTCAGCCCCTCTGAACCATGGCTGGGACATGAGGTGTCACACTGGAGTTCAAGGCCAAGTTTGGATATATAAACAGGGGGGCTTCTGTGTAGAGGGAGCCACCGATCGCCAGCAGCAAGAGGGACAAGGGAGTCTCCACCTCACCTGACCAGGCAGACCTCAGACCCAAACGGAAGGAAGAGATCATCTGCGGGGTGGGGCCGTTGCATTCAGGTGTTGGTTTTTTCTGTAGCTCTGTAAATCTCTTGTGCAGTCTAAGAGGTGCGCGTGTGAAATTCCTTTGCAAATTGTTCCTTGATTTAACTGTCACATGGTCTCTGAAGAGTTAAACCATAAACTGGAGTGCCCCAAGGGTGGAATTTGGTGGGTAGTGTGCATAAGTTACCAGGGACACTTGGGGGCTTCAGCAGAGGTCATGGGGGCCTTCGACAGCTGCATCCAACATCCCCAGATGGGGGTGCCTGACGGGCCAAACCCAGAGACTGTGGCTTGACACTGCTCAGACCCAGTGGGCATGGAAGCATGCAGGCTCCAAAGGTTGAGGCCAACACAGCAGGCTGAAAACTGTCCATAGAGAGGGTGTGAGCGCAGAGAGATGGCCTGGCTGAACTGTATGTTCCACCGACCACTGTTACTCATTGTTTACACATATTCTTAGTTCTATCAAGCAGCGAAATTAAGAGGGATGCTCAATGTATTGGAGAGATCGACTGACTGCCAAATATTACAGGTATCACTTCCAGTCAAGCTACAAGCTTTTATGGGTTCTAGGCTAAAACTTCACCAGTCTAGCCCAGGCTCCAGTCTCTGAGTGTAAGAAATCAAACCATCTTTCTCAGAATTCATCCATTCAGTCATGGAGCACAAGAATATATTTATTATCAGATGCAGACTGTTCCTTCTTTTCTTTGACTGAGAGCAAGTGCCACAGGAACTGAGCAGCTGAGAAGAGGAAGCCACAATGCTCATGTGTCCCCACAGAGAACCATATGGATCCCCATAGAAGTCAAGACAATCTGCACAGAAGCTCTGTATCTCCATAGTGACTTTGGGTTTCCAGCACCCCTCCAGATGGCGACAGGGCTCTTTCCATATCTACAGAACCAAGCTGTGTGTTAAGGACCACAGGATTTAATGCAATAATACCTTGTATTTACATAGCGCTTTTTCATCATGCGAACTTTCCTTAATTAGTCCCAACGCCAGCAAAAAACAAATGCACTTGTGCACAAAGATTTTTATGCTCTTGACTAAGGGTCTGATCTAATTCCTGTCAAAGTAAATGGGAGTTGGATCAGACCCTGTCAGACCGTGACAATTGTTGATCAAAACATACATACCCTTTCCGCAGCTATTTCCCAGAATGTCCCAGGGTCCCGTTAGCCCTCTCACCCACTAGACTCTGCCTGTGCACCGGTATGTGTCCCTATGATTTTTCTCTCATCTCTGAGGCATCATATTTTTTTCAGGGGTTAACTTCAGTGCAATATCCCTATGCCCTTCTCAATGAAACAGCCCTGAGTGCTATTACCCAGCTGAGACTCGAAGCATCCAGCATCAGAGGTTCTGCTCCTGAGCTCCACCCACCTCATAACAATTTATCCTCCGTTATCATGCACCCAAGAGAAGCAGGAAGGTTCCAAAATCCAACAATTTACATTTGCAAGCAGATGAAAAGACTCGTCAGACTTCCAGACTCCTTGAGACCTGTCTCTGATTAAATGCTTTATTCTTGTAGCAATCTAACAATGTTTAATTTGAAAAAATGTTACTCTATCTTGGGCTAATGGAAGGACTTGGATCATTTCAATGACATTGCATATAATTTAAAATATTAAAGTGAATTCTAGTGCGTGCAGAAAACTTCCGGGTTGACAGACTGCTGTAGAATTAAGTCCTTCGAGGCCCGTGCCCACCTCTGCTGCCACTGCCGGTAGAGTGGTCAGTCGCCATAGTGATCTTTATGTGGTGGACGGCTGCTGAAGTGAAACAAAGGTTTTAATTGGTGTGTTGCCAATTTCTGGTAGCAAACAGAATTAAATAAAGGTCACTGAACTGGGGAATCTATTAACTTGTGCTTTTGGTATAAAAGGAATGTCTGGGTACGCCCTTGATTTGGTTTTTAACTAGAGGTGAAAGTAAGCCGGTACAATACAGTTAGGGTGACCAGATGTCCCAATTTTATAGGGACAGTCCCGATTTTGGGGTCTTTTTCTTATATTGGCTCCTATTACCCTCCACCCCCGTCCCGATTTTTCACACTTGCTGTCAGGGCACCCTAAATACAGTATGGTGTACCGGTAAGAAAGTGGCTGCTGGTATACAGGTGACCGTAGTGGCAGGGCTGCTGATGTAGGGAGGGGAGGCGGGGGAGAGGCAGCTGCCCCGGGGCCTGGCGATTTAAAAGGGCCCGGGGCTCCCAGCAGCGGCCAGAGCCCCGGGCCCTTTAAATCGTCGCCAGAGCCCTGGGCAGCGAGGGCCAGGCAGCGCTGAAGGGCTGGCTGGGGGAGTCTGGCTGCAGCCCCGCCCCTTCTGCCCAAGGCCAAGCCCCTTCCTGGGGTCCAGAGCCACGCGCCAACCTGCCTTGCCCAGGACCGCAGCCGCCCTGCATACCGGTAAGTCCTTTAAGTTATTTTCACCCCTGTTTTTAACCCTCATTACAGAGATCTGGAACGGTTTGTGGTCACAGCTAACAAGAATAGCTAGAGCCTGATCTTTTGACATTTAAGCTTCAAAACCAAATGGTGCATGTCTACTCATACTGGCTCATTTATCACACTGCCTGATATCAGTTATGGGATTCACAGCCCCTCTCTGCATAGTGGTTTCAAGTGAGTTGTAAATAGTAGAATTTTGCGCTGCTACTCACATCTCGACTACGGAAATGTTGAGGTGGATGGTTCATAAATATGTTTTTGTTCATTTAAATCCATGGCAGAGGTTTAATTTAATTATAAGCAATTTGTTGCAGAGTCATGTAACTGATTACTGGAAAATTGCGGGGGAGCTAACAGGTGCTAGATATAGGTATTTTTAGTAAAGATCATGCAACAAAGCTTCTCTATTGCTCATCCAGTAACAGCAACTCTATATGACATTACTGACCCTGTGAGGAGAGAGATTAGAAAAAAGCAGCATCTCCCTCCAAGATCCCACCAGAAGAATGAGAAAAGTTAATTTGTTAAAATCTTGACCACTAAGACATTAAAAAAATGTTTTCTGGGAATCCTACACTCCCTGTATCCTGCTGAAGGGGAAAGTAGGCAAACACAGTGGTCCTGAGAAGTCGTCCAATAGGCTAGTCATCTTTCCCATCATTTGAGTGTTTTTAGTGACAACATGCTGCAACTCCCTGTAGGCTACAGCAGTGGAACAGCGTGGGTCTTCCAATATTATTTGGTGGTGGGTTCCAC
The DNA here is from genome assembly GCA_033296515.1 of Macrochelys suwanniensis. Classification (NCBI taxonomy): domain Eukaryota; kingdom Metazoa; phylum Chordata; order Testudines; family Chelydridae; genus Macrochelys; species Macrochelys suwanniensis. The sequence goes on along the minus strand of CM065782.1, from coordinate 104,926,292 downwards.
AGTCTTATCTGGGTGGTTAATAATCTGGATGGTCAAAGTATTTTTGCAATATCAGCCAGCCAGATGGAAATAGGCAGAAATACAGTATTTCAAAAAATAAACAAGTGGTAGGGTAATATGAATTGTAAACACTTGGGAATCCATTAATACCAATGTTTCTCCTAGGAACTCCCTCCTCTGTGTCTCCTTTTCATCTGTCTCTCTGCAGTACATAGTCATGTGAACTCTTTTGCTATATCTGTGCAATGTGGCTAACCAAAGGGGGACAATGGAGGGCAGGGAGAAACATCAAAAATATTCTATACTTCACCACAGTTTGGGTGTAAGAAACAGGTGCAGCTGAATAGACTTTAACTGCAAGTGGCAATAAGGACAATCTGAGCTCAACGCTGTTTCAGAAACTGTGGTCAAGCAGGTTGTAACCGGGGGCTTCTGAAATGCTTCTGAGCGGTTTGCTCTTGCAGTTAAATCATGTGCACCCATTGTCAGCAACAGCTAATTGCTAGTGTGGACAGGGGGAAAGCGAGCAAAAGGCTAACCACAGGAAAAGTCAACCCTGATTAGGCCTATGAGCAATATTCAGTGTGTTAAGTGTGACATCATTTGTGACATTAGGGAAGTGAAAATAAAAGATTGTGTCGGTAAAGAACTTTTCTTCTTCAAGCCCTTGAGAAGTTTAAAGAAGACCGTTCTCTGCCTTCTCTTCAGTTATCACCATGGCTCCTTATTTCATCTTGGAGTGGATCCTAATGGTCCTATTTACAGGTAACTGAGGTGAATAAAAGAATAACTTGTAGTGGATGGGACTTTGACAGGCAATTAGTGCATAATAGTTACTGAATTTTCCTAGAGAGTCACTAAATATGGACTAAACTTGATGTCTCCTAAATAAGGCTGGTCATGTGTCGCAGTGTTGTAGTTTGCCACAGACTCTGCAATATTCTGCCATGTAAATAATAAGCCAGAGCTGCTCAATAGCCGTCTGTGGAGCTCCTCTAGTTTTCATTCTGTTTTATAAAAAATACATTTCTGGGCATTATGGTTGCAAAAATAATCCTCCAAATGTGAACCATGAGCAGCGGGGTCTGAAATACCTACTGGTAAACTACATTTGCATAAAACTTATCTGTCTTTGTGTACTCTTTAGAGATGAGCATAGATCTATAAACCCATGTCATCTAGAAATATATTTAAAACAAGACCAAATTTACCTTTTGTGAACGTTTCGTCTGTATTCTGTCTGTATTAAAATAAAAAATGGCAGGATATGGTCCATATGCTGTAAAGTGAGATTAGATTCTGTCTCCTTCCGTTTTTATTTCAAAACATTTCTTTTTGTTAAATAAAAGGTGGGATTCAAAAATGTTTCTTTATTAACTACTAATACAGTATGTTGTCAGAGTTGAATTTGTCATAGGTTGCAGTAGGAAGCAGGGTTATTCCTGAAAAGGTCTGTCTTTTTTAGGAAAAGAGGTTGATTAGCTAACATTATCAACCTTGCCCACCTAAATCAAGGTTAAAGGTGTTCGATGGTGTTTTCACTGGGAAAAGGTCAGGATTAGTTTAACTAACCCCTACCTAATATTGATCTCCTTTCCCATACAAACCCTAATTTATATTGGACCCATTTGGAAAAATTGCATTGGAAAGTATTAACACCCACTGCAGAGCATTTTACCCCGGCAGCATTAGGAGTTACTTGATGATTGATGAATTAAGGCTATTGGTACCCTATTATTCCATTTGATAGGAAGTTTATAATACTTGTTATATCGAAAGCAGAGCTTTCTTTGAAATGTGAGGAGTTAGAATAAGTATTCAATGTTCTTCTTTAGTGTACTCAGCTAAGGGCTGGCTTTGATTGACATCTGGATCATCCGACCGGGAATGACTTTGATAAACACCCTGAACAGAAAAGATTTAATGCTTTGGAGGTGGAGTAAATACACAATATCCTGGAACTGTTACAGAGAGAAACAGTACAGCTGGCACAAAAATACTGCTGCTTCCTACAGCTCATGTGTGCTGGTTGTGAGTACATTAGATTTACAGGGAAACCAAAGGGATTTTTACTACTGAATTAGGTGACTAGACAAAACTTCTCATACACAGAATATGTGAATTAATTATAGAAGTTAAAAAGCAGGGCAGAAAATCTGGGGTGTGTGGAGGATGTTAGATTTATGGTAATTCTAAAAGGAAATGCAGCCTGATGCCATGTGTCCAAAGAGGAAGACAGGGTTATAAGGTGCATGGGGGATTTCCACAGCATTGTAAAAGTTTTTTTTAAAGCTCTGTATTTTATTCCTTGTTCTATTGAGCCATTGAGCATGCGCATGAGTACACCCACCATCGAGGAAAAAGAGCGAGCGCTAGCTCACTAAAAGGACATTTTCAAAGGGTTTCTGCCACTTACCTGGCTACTTGTAAACACAATATCAGGTGCACATGCAAGTTCACCTGCCCGGCATTTTTCAAGGAAGGTGGAATTGCAGATCCAGGGTGAAGATCAGCCCTGTGCAGAGAACCAGCACAAGGCTGCTCTTCCATGAGAGATGCGATTCAAAGTGAGCAGGATGTAAGTGGTGCATATACTTTGTGCTGGATCTATGCATAGGGGTGATGCCCTGAGGGCTATCTTGAGAGTCTAGCCCAGAATATGAGCCCACTAGGGAATTTTGAAACCACAGCATCTTCATGCAAGTGGAATTCAGCCGTTGAAGTCTGTCTCACCATTTTCTCCTAGTATTGCCTCCACCAGGAGACCAGCCCATTCCATCTGCCCTGTGCTAGCTTGTTAGACCAAACTCGCTACCCCCCCGCAGCCAGAGACAGACAGACACAGTAATATGGCTTGTGACCCTGCAGCAGCAACATGCTTCCACCTCGCACTGTGTCTGGGCTCTGGCTCAGAAAGGAGAGGATCATGGACTGAGTAAAATCCAACCAGATCCTCCCATTAAGAACTACAGGGTCTGAGTTAACCGTTCCAGGTATTGCAGGAACAAGTCTTGCAAAGGTCCTGGTGTGGCTCATACAATCCTGAACCCCTGTGAGTAAGGAGTCAAGAGGGGGTCTGGAGAACTGCATACGCACAAATGCCGTATTATAGCTGAGGTGGGTATAGTCACTGCTGTCAGGAGATCTGTAACAGTTGCCTGTGGGAACCACACAGGGACACCACAGGGGTCGTAAGCCACTGTCAGGAGGATTAGCCCGGATAGCTTCCCTCACAAACAAGTGACACCAACATCAGTGCAGACTTATGTGCCTTTGCACGGTTCCCAAACTGTCCTGGGTCCTGGCAACTGAACTCCCGTGAGGTCAGGGAGTCGCACACAGCTGCTGAGAGAATTGCCCATATGTAGGTGTGGCGGATCCAAGAACCGTTCTCCCTGCAACATCCTGGCCATGGTCAGGAGGGTGGGGCAATGCAGCAGCTGGGCACAGCTTCCTGGGCTTGGACAGAACCACATCATGGGGAAGTGCTCCATGGCCACACTGTGTCTCCTGCTGTCATCCTCCCCTGTTGGGGGGAGGAGGGGAAACACACACCTCAGCGGACCCACCTGCAATGGAGACAGGTGACGAGCTCACAGGGACAGTGTTGTGTTGTGACTGAGATGCCAGGCAGGCCCCATTAGCCTGTGCATTGTATCCTAGCCCCGTTTCAATTACTGTTGTATCTCTGTCTGCAGGTCTCGCCGTATCAGGCTCTCCGGTGAGAGGAGTGGTGGGTCAGAACGTCACTTTGCCCTGTAATTACCGAGTTAATCACCAAAACGACATCACAACAATGTGCTGGGGCCGGGGCAGCTGTCCTTCTTCTCAATGTTCTCAGCCAATTCTCTGGACAGATGGATGGAGGGTAACAGGGCGACAGTCCAGCAGATACCAGTTGGAAGGGAATCTCGCTCAGGGGGATGTGTCCCTCACCATAGTGAATGTGGCAGAAGCAGACGGAGGGGTGTACTGCTGCCGTGTGGAGATCCCTGGTTGGTTCAATGATCAGCGGAGCAATCTGGAAGTTGTGATTGAGACAGGTGAGCAGAGCTTTTGTATGAGCGTCCATGAAGGGTAAAACTCCTGCCATCTGGCTGACTTTCGCAGCTTGTGACAGGAACAATGTAATAATGTCCTGTAGAGTTAACCAGTATGGCATTGAAGCTGCACCATTACCACTGCTGAAAGGAAGCAGCCTCTGCCATCGGTGTGACCCCAGCAGAGCCCGTGCACGGGAATGGTGGTTTTGTTCCCTTGTCCCATGGCGTACCGCTCTTACTAGCAGCCTTAGCAATACGGGACGTAGCATCCAGGAGAGTGGACAGCACAGTATGCTTCTCTCATTAGTTAGGCACAATAATCCCCTCTTGTGGGTAGATGTGTTCACGTTCCTCCTTCTCAGGCAGATCCAGCGCCTGTTACAATGAATGGAAGGTTCCCATCAACCTTAATGGGCTCTGGGTCACACCCTAATTCATGAAAATAGAACAATACTATTGTGCCTGTTTCGATGAGACCTCAAAAAGTTCTGCAGGGCCCCTGAGACCTTCGTGACATGTTCTCCTCGGAAAGCCTGGCCTTCTCTCTGATTCCTGGGATTCCAATGATATAAATCCTCACCCTGGTCCTGGGAAACCTGCCTGGTCTAGATGCTGCCTGACTTTTGTTCCTGCCCCTAGAAACTTAGAATCATAGAATATCAGGGTTGGAAGGGACCTTAGGAGGTCATCTAGTCCAACCCCCTGCTCAAAGCAGGACCAATCCCCAATTTTTGCCCCAGATCCCTAAATGGCCCCCTCAAGGATTGAACTCTCAATCCTGGGTTTAGCAGGCCAATGCTCAAACCACTGAGCTATCCCTCCCCCCGGATAACTTAAACTTATCTGTACTCCATACCACAGAACCTCTATATCTTCCCCTACCAAGCTGTGTTTCCTTTCAGACTTGTGGGGCCAAATTCAGACCTGGCATCAGCAGGTGAAGCTCCGTTGAACTCAGAGTTGTACTTTTGCACCAGGTATGACTCTAGCCCTCTCTCTTGGCTGAGGAGGAGTTAAATGGTGTCAGGGCCTGGCACTGCTTCTCCACATATAGGTGAATTCCAGCCCTTGGTGAGCACTCGTGAAAGTGCTTCTGTTGGAGCCAGTGCTCGTCAACATAAGTCACGTTTGTACAACCCGGCCTTAAGGAATGACTGATTTTTTATACATGGAAGTTTAATCTCAACACGGGCTCCCCTACAGCTCTGTCATCTGGCAAATTACAAATTTTAAAATCTACAGCTCCAGTTGTGGCAACAAGCAAAATCAAAACCTCAAACTTTACCCCAGCCCGATTTTTTTACCCGGAAAATCCAGATGCTCCAGAAAGTCCGCTAGGAGCTTCATTATTGATTTTACGTGGAAGGTGCTCAGAGGCTATGGTGACAGGTGGCAGGATAAACCCCAAGACAGATGCATCGATAGTGTAACTGTGATTCTCATTCTCTCTCCTTTTGCTGCACTGTGTTGTCCTGCAAGTAAAAGTTACAAAGTCGTTTTCTTCTTGCAATAGACCAGATGGATAATGGGATATGGTTTTGTTGCTGGTGATATGTTGTTGTCAAAACATTTTAATTTCTTTCAGTTTGTTGGATGCATCTTGCTGACTGTTGTTGTAATGTGTGTGTTTTTTGTTTTGTTTTTAACACCAGCTAAGACCTCCACTGCAGGCCCTCACTCTTACACATCTGAACACACCTCAGGTAATGTTTATCCAAGTATTCAACCTCTCTAGTGTGTGTGAGTCCCTTTGTAATGGGATCCCAGAAGGGGAACTAAATAACAAACAGTAGCTGAACTGATATGCTACTGAGATCAGAACTGGGCCTGTAAATATTAACTGAAAATCATGGAGTAAGGTCCCATCCTCTACACACACAATCACTTTGCTTGAAAAACTTTGTTTTAATATTAAAGATCTATTTTCATTGGTGTTGAAAATATTATTCCCTTGGACTTGTATATTATAAAATCTGATCCCCTGTGATCTAACAATAAGCCCCAAGCAAAGATGGGGAGGTCTGCAGGGGTCTTTTAAACAACTTGCCTCCCACTAAAACTGTTTTATGTTTTAATATTTATTCTTTATATTTTGCTTTTGAGCCTTCTGAGCTCAACTTGAACTTGAAACCAGAAAAGCCGGCTTCATTCATCTGGATTGTGTGAGCTCAGAGACTTGAACGTGTTTCCACATAGTTCTGTTGCCCTCTCAGAAGAGGAAGTGAAAACTTTCTCAGCATGTGATGTGTCTCTAGCTGCAGAGAGACTTGTATACTTACGTGTATAAAGGACACATCCATGAAGGAGCCTCAAAAAGAGACAGACAGTTGTGTTATTTTGATGTCGGGAAATGCCAGCCTTTCCCAAGCATAGACAGCAGCTGAAGCAGACCATTCCATTTAGAATCAGAGCATTCGGGAATGGATTTCAATTGTAACAGAGGAGGCACTTGACTTTGGGGTCCCCTTAATTTAAACAGGAGGGGACTCCATTATCGCTAATTGTAGATCCTCAGATAGCACATTTTCAGGCTTGGGGACTGGTGGGTTGGTTTTATTGCTTGTGGGGTTATTCAGTAATCAAATGACACATTCATTGAACCATTGTAGTAAAGATACTGCATTTTGTAGCCCTGTGTTTTAAATGTTATACGGCACCTTAAGCCGGGAAAGAGGCACCGTGTCAAGATACTAGAGCTGTGGCTTTTGCAAGTTTGTCACGCTGTGGCCAGCCTCAATTCTACATAAATGTGTTCTCGGCTTCGTGAAGTCTTGTATGCAACACCACTTGCCCTTCACAGTGCCATCGAAAGCCCATCGGTTCTCAGGAGATAGCCGTTTACTTTAGATAGTCCGAGAAGTAGGCGTTGTCTAGCTATGAAGAAGGAAAGAATGATTAGCTGTGCTAAGTGATATGTTGGTTTATCTTATCGTTGCTCAGCTGCTGCGAATGCCAGTGACACATCTTCCACCATCACACCACAATGGCCATTGGTTTTCAGTTCAGAAGCATTTCAGGATGTTTCAATAGTAAGTGGTCAGATCGGAATGGTGACGATATTGTCTCTGCAGATCACTTTCCATGATGCTCTTTTTTGGTTGGAAAAGAGACATACTTATATTGCGTCTGTCCATTTGGTGCCCGGGAAATAGAGCTGATGCTTTTGTTACCAAAATGCAAACAAACTCCAGTGACCTGTATAGGAGGCTAATCCTGGAGTCCTTACTCACTCCTTACTGAGCTGAAAGGGAGTTGTGTCTAATTAAAAACTGAAGTCAATAGGAATTGAAGGCACATGTCACTTCTCAGGATCAATGCTTGAATAAGGACGGCAGTGTTTGGCCCTAAACGCAGGCTCTTGAAATGAAGAGCTGCGTCTTTAAATGATAAATAACATACACATATTCTAAATACATGAATGGGATTTGGACACCTCTCTCCCTTTAGGCACCTTTGAAAATCCCAACCGTAATCAGTGTCCAGCTGTATGAATCTTGTCAGTGTCTCCGTGGAAATCATGCACTGTCTCAAGTTGGGTGCATTATCTCAAGTGTGTGTTTGCCATTCACCTTGCAGCCAAATGATTTTTTTCACGTATTGTATATGATTTCTATTCCCGCTCCTCATACCCTCGTGTTGTGTGTTTCAGCAGACTATGTCCACATCAATCCATCAGCGAATGGAGACAGAATCCACGGGGGCAGGGATGCATGTTGGAATCAGCATTTCTGTGGTACTTCTAGTCATCCTGGTTTTGGCCCTGATTCTATCCAAAAGTAAGTGATTTGAGAGAAACGATAATCCCAGGACACTGCTAGTTTTATTTCTCAGCTTCCCTAGGAGCTCGGCCAATGATGGCTACTCAGAGGATGCCCTATATCGGGGTGGCCAGATTGCAGCTCCTGAGCCACATGCGGTTATTTTACAGTTAAAATGCAGCTCACGGAGCCCCCCATTCTCCACCTACCAGACTGGAGGGGGAGCTTGGGGCTTCTGCCCTATGGCAGGGTGGAGGGGCTGGCAGCTCCTGCCCAACAGGGATGTGGGGTCTCAAGTCTTCAGCCCTATCGGAGGCGCCTGCCGGGTCTTGGAGCTTCTGCCCCACCAGAGGTGCCTGCTGGGGCTTCAGCCCCAAACCATGGCAAGCGCCTCCCCTGGGGCAGGATTTCCTAGCCCACAACCTGCCCCAGGCGTGCCCCAGAGGGCTGAAGGCCCAAGCCCCAGCTGTCATGCCCGGCTCTTGAACTTCTGAAGATGATCGTATCGGGGGGTCAGTATGTTTGGCCACCCCCTGCCCTCTATCAACCCGTCTCCATGCTGCCCTGACCTTGCCCCCATCCCAGTCAGTGTGCCCAGTTTTTACACGGTGCTCTCCTGGCCTTACCCTATCACAAGGGGAGCTGCCGCTGCTTTGTGCAACTCCAGCCGTGATGTTCCCTTTTGCAGACTTTCTCCCATGGAGGCTCTCAGTCAGGGTAGACACTTGGGTAGCCCCTGCGTGAGTTTGGCCTCATGTAGATAATGGGTCTTTCACATATTTAAAGGACCCACTTTAAAGCTCCCTTATTTCAGTTTTTGCACTTGACTTTTTCTCATTGAACCTTTCTCATTTTAAAAAATGATTTTAAAACTCATTTCTCCCCTTCGCCCCTGCTTCCCTTTTTGGATGATCCTCAGGGTATTTGCACAACAGACAGAAGCTGAAGACTTTGGCAAGGTAAATGCGATTCACTCTGCTATTTCTGCTGTAGCCGTAATCAAAAGCTAGGTCCCGAAATGTCTGCACCTTTGGTAGGACAGAAAGAAACATGCCAAACAAACACTCCTGGACACATGCTGACATTTCCAGGGCTGCATGCTTTTACTTTGATTGGCTTTGTCATATCAGGACAGGTAATCAGCCACAACAATGCAAAAAGAGAAATTCATTATCATTGCTATTCCTCATTGCTTAGCAAACAAAAATGAGCATAACGGTTGATCTGGCTTGTGGTTTGTGTATCTTGATATTACATTAAGCAGCAGGAGATCTTCAGGCCTGCGGTGCCTTATAAATACATAATGATTAATTATTACTGGCATCTAATAGTAAATGCTACTATGGTTCATATTTTTCCAAGAAACCGGCTGCTTTGGATATCGGGTTTCTTGTGTTTCTGTTTTGTTGTCTACGTTTTAATGGTCAGGGTCTGTTACTCTCTCTGCAGCTCAGTCTCATTTTCCAATGCAGAACGTGGAGGCATCCAGAGCACATTGGAAGCTGGGGTCCATGCAGAAGAGAATATTTATACGATGGACTAAGGAATGGTTGGATATCAACACTGTTGCTTTAGCCAGTTACTACAAAACTAGCACAGTTGATACAGCACTCTATATGTTCTACTGACCCTTGTTTGATGCAACTGAGAATATCGAAGAGGGGTGCTCCTGGGGGAGAGCACATGGACTGACAAACTGTTACTTGCATCACTCCAGTAAAGCAAGAAGTGTCCACAAATTCGAGGCTAAGACTTTGCCAGTCTATTGCGACACAAGGCTCCCACCGTTTAGTGCCATTCTTAGAATCCGTTCGCCGAATGGGAGCGATATGAGTGAATGAGAGCGACGCCACAATGCCTAAGCAGCTGAGAAGAGAGAAGCTACAGTCCACTGTCATATTTACCTGGGTCTCCAGCATTGTTGTCTCTACCTTGATGCTGGATTTCCTGCGGTAGGATGGCACAGCCAGGAACCATGCCGTGCCATCTGCAGGGATGAGCAGGCTGTGGCAGTTGTGATGATGTAGATGTGAAGAGGGATTTGTTTGTGAATGTTTCAAGCAACGCAAGTTTAACTGCATTTTTGCTAAGGCAAAATATATTCATTCTTGGTTACCAGTGAGGGTTCAATCCTGCTGGGTCCTAAGTGCTTTCAGGAAGATGCTGAAACTCCTCAACTTCTAAGAAGTAAATAGGAATGGAGAGTACTCAGCACTTCCCAGAAGGCACTTAGCACGTTGGCAGGTCAGGCTCTTAATACATAGAATACGTACATTTTGTTGTCTCTGTTAATTATGACTAAGCACGTTTTTCTCTGGAAACAATACATCCGGTTCTTCCTCTGTGCTTTTTAAAAAACTGATATGATTCATACCATGAACCGCATTAGTGACAGGATCTCCCATTTCCAGAACTCTAGGAAACGCAAAAAAACACTAGCTACCCTGAAGAATGAATAATAATTCCTCTCACTGCTGTTACCAAGGAGAAACCGAGTCATGTTGGACGTGTATGTCAGAGATCTTGGTAACGCAACAAATGTTGGGCCAAATTCTGCTCTTCACTTACATCAGTATAAATCCAAAATAACTCCACTAACCATATTGACATTTGAATTGAATTTAAGCTGCGTAAGGAGACAAAAAGCTGAGACAAATTCTGCTTCCTGCATACACAGTTAATGGAACTGGTATTGGACATGTGACCCCCATGCTTTTTGGTCAAGGGACACTGCAAAACAAAAATGGTGGATGTCCCATAATGAATTGGATTGGGATGAGCCAGCATATTTCATTTTGTAGGGTCATGCAATAGAACACAACCTAACTGATACAAGTCCAGGCTGTTCTGGTGGGAAAAACAGTTTTGCTTAGCTGTTTTTCAAAACTCACTTTTTAACCACCTATATCTAGGAAACTAAAGCAGATTTCCTGAGACTGCAAAGACCTTGTATGTGCAAGAGAGAGCCAAATATCTCCTGATAGTCAAAATAAACGGATTAGAGTTAGTCCAGCTGGTGATGCAGAAAAGCCAATGTGGGAGGTACTTTTAAAGGAATGAGTAGGAAAATTAAAGTAAGCAAACTTTCCATCCTCAGTCATTGCTTTCAATGGAGTTACATCAGGCATGACCTTCATTCACTCTTATTGTCCACCAAGCCGTAGAGAGACAATAATGCTGAGCAATAAATATTACGGTGCCAGTGTTGATTTTAATCACCTCTTGTATGTGAGATTCGCTGGCTCAGAGGAAGTGTTTAGAATAAAAAGGAAATCAGGCCTGGAGTCCTTCTCCCTAAACTCTGGGTTAAGAAGCAGCGGTATCTGTCAATGAGAAACAAAACACAGGATGAGATTGAGATTTAGAGAAACTTCACCTTCCCAGTCATTAGAATTGTAATAGCCTAATTATTTTGCTATGTCATTGGGATTGTCAGAAAACCAGTATGTATTTTTACTGAGACATTAGAATGAGCTTCTGGTCGCACACCTGCATTACACTGGTGTGAGTGAGGTCAGAATCTGTCTTTGAAAGTCAAAAAGTGAGATCCAATCCGTAGTCTGACAGCAGGATTTACAATAGCACTTGCTGTTGACTTCCATAGAAGCAGTTAGGCCAGCAATGAAGGATTTTTCAAACCCCATGCTGAATGTCCATTGCAGAACAGACTGTTCTTTGGATCAGCTGTGTTGCACCAGACTGAGTCCTAACCAGTCACTCTTCCAATAGTTTAACAATCAAGTCTGCTTGTTTCTTACCAGAAATCACCCTGACTACCTGAAAATCTTTGTGTGTGTTTGTTTTAAATCAAAATTACAAAATTTTCTATGAGAAGCACCTTCGCGGATCTTTGTACAAAATTCTGCTATAGGCTATACGAGAACAAAAGTTATGGTTACAGCAGCCTTCCTGTTTGTCTACTCCACATCTTTATCTGTAAGCTGGATCTCTGTTAATGTTATGAAACTGTCTGAGATTGTATAGTATGCTTATAAAAATGTGCACAGAGTTCATGATTCCTTCTGCTTTTGCATGCCAACGGCAGGAAGTCTCTGATCCCCCGATACCTGGAAGTTACCTGGTAACAAGACAGGGTGGTTCCAACATGCAACTTTGGTCAGTAAACAATTAATGCTGCAAAAAATTAAATCCCTTCCCATCAAACATTGATGTGTGGCTCTGTGATACAGCTGGAACTCACAGCTAACAAACGACTGGCGTTCTGCAGAAGAGGAATGCCTGAAAAATTTAAAGCAATATGGGCTGGCTTTTTAGAGGTCTATGATTAATGTAGATCCTGAAGATAGAGATGTCACTCCCTCCCCCTCCTTCTTTTATCCTATCCCTCTTTGCTTACTCTGTGTATTATGATGAATGTGGTATTTGGATATATTTATATTTGGAATAATAAAACATTATAAATATACATAAAGGAAGGCCCTGATTCCGCCTCTCCTGCGGTCAATGCAAATCTTTCAACTGATTTCAGTGGACTCTGGATCACGCCCTTAGGGTATGTCTCCACACCAAAAACTCCCCAAACCCTACAGTGCTGAGTCTCAGGGCCCCAGTCAACTGACTCAGGATTGTGGGGCTCAAAATAGCAGTATATGTTTGGGCAAGGGGGATGGGTCTCCGAGCGTAGGCTCTGAGGCTCTCTGCCAAGCAGGCTTCTTATGGTGTAGACGTACCCTTGGTGATCAATAAAGAGATGTCCAGATCTCAGTAGGAGGCTGTCTTCGTCTTAATTTAATGCATGCTCCAAAAAACTGACACGTTAGTTAGCATGATGAGCACAGTGAGCAAGAAGCATCAGGAACTGATTCTCAGGGAAGCTGGCATTTCCTTGCCCAGCTGTGAGAAGCCCCCACTAGGTAGCAGTGCAGAGACAGAACACAATGCAGCAGTGTAGGGTTAGCTCTTCAGAGTGCTCTCATCAGATTGAGATTTTCCAGTCTGCACAGCTGCTGTCCCTCATTCCATAGCTTCTCATGGCTGGTACAAAACACTGGGCGGAACTGCGTCCCGTATTTGTTTTGCCCGATCCCACAATATACAGCTATTGATGGAGTAACTGTATGCAGTTTGCTCTAAGGCAGACAGTAAAATAGTCCAGTCTGCCCAGCCCTGCAAATTCCTATTGACTCTGTCCCACTGTGTATTAAAGATCCGAGACTCCAGCTGGTAGGCGTAGAAGCAGCCAAAGCAGGATCCTTTGAATACTCGGAGAAGGATCCAACGGTTTTGACTGGACTTTCTCTGCCCTGTGCTGACTGGCTGTTTGCTCCAACCCTCCTCCTCCTCCTCCTCCTTCACAGTCCCGTCATCTATCTTTCACTACACTCCTGCCCTTCTTTTCCTTTTCTCCCCTGCCCTGTCTCCTTCATCCCCCTTTTCTTTCCATTTAGCTGACACTCCCCCACCCCACCCCCGACTAAAACCACCTGCCAAAACAATCCTGGAACTAACGTGATGTGTGCTGTGCTTGTATTGTTCGCACTGCTTCGGTGTCCTCCCCTTCCCCGACCCTGTGTCTGTCTTGTCTATTTAGACTGTACCCTCTATGGGGTGAGGAGGGATAGCTCAGTGGTTTGAGCATTGGCCTGCTAAACCCAGGGTTGTGAGTTCAATCCTTGAGGGGGCCATTTAGGGATCTGGGGCAAAAATTGGGGATTGGTCCTGCTTTGAGCAGGGGGTTGGACTAGATGACCTCCTAAGGTCCCTTCCAACCCTGATATTCTATGATTCTTTGGGGCAGGGACTGTCTACTACTCTGCATTTGTACAGCACCGAGCACAATGGGCCCCGTTCTAGTCCCTACATGTTAAATAATAATAATTAGATACAGGAGGACAGTGCAGTGCCTCTCAATTTCCAAGCGTGCGGTTAATGCTCGTTGAGCGTCAAGGTGCAGTAACAAGTCATGAAAAATGTAGGTTGGCAGTAGCCTATGGTGGAAGAGCCCATGGAGACTTGGCTGGGGCATGCTGTGGTCCCTGGTTATAGTCCACAGTAACTTATTTCTGGTGGTCAGCTTGTGTGAAAGGGTAGAACAGCGGCTAATGTTCCTGGAGCAGAGGAAGGGGAGGTAGGTGAGACAGCCTGGAGCAAATCCAAGAGATCTAAAGAAAACCCCCAGAAGACCATTTTTGCACTGGAGATTGAAATGGGTGGCACATTTGAGAAGGTGGAAAGTGGCATTTGCACACGCGGGGGTCCAATCTGTAGGATGGAACTTGGGGAAGTGTCCAGAATTCCCATGTAATAAAGGTGCATGTGATGAACTGGGGAATCTCTCTCAAATGAATTCTGGTTGATGTTATGGAGTTGTTGTATCACAGAATGCCTTGATGTGGAGTCAGGGCTGTCCCGCATCCCTCCCAGACCCAACTGTCATGGTGGATCATTAGCCCCGTTCATGGTCACCTATTCTGTTGGAAGCACCTTGGCACAATGGGTTGGCTGAAGCTTAGGGAAATAGTTTGACTAAGTTTCCCTACAGAGAGCTGGTGAAGTAGAGAGAGGAAAATCCCCAGCAATGGAACACAGAAACCCAGGCCTGTTGATGCAGGCCTTTAAAAGCCACAGACTTGGTACCTTGCAGTCCTCTGCTTGGCCAAGTGCCCTATTTAACCCTAGAGTGTGACCCATGACGTCGTCTGGGCAAGCACACAGCCTTTGGGCCTGCTGCAACTCCAGACATCACCTAATCTCTGATCCCAGCATGACTCTGACCCTGACTCCAGCTGGTACTACCTCTGGTCTCTGACCACAGCCTCACTTTGACCCCGACTCTTGCGTATTGAACCTGGCTTTAGTGATTCCTCTGACCCCTGCGCACTGACCACCATCCCTGATGTATGGACCTTAGCCCAGCCGTTCTGACCATCTATGCCCCGGACCTTTACACCTCAGTTTTTACTCAGGTTGTACCCAGGAACCCTCCCTTGGAGCAGGGCTAAAGGAGAAGCTTCTCTGAATCTCTTGTATTGTGCTCGGTGCTGCGTCGTAAACCAAGCAAATGGTAGACAACATTTAACACTCAGGTGTTGTGGGGGGAGCAAAAACTAAACCATACTATTATACAGCAGTGGCTTTAGAAGCTTCATTTGACATCAGGGCTACATTGTGCTGGTCACTGCAAAAGGATAGCGTGAGAGACGGTCCATTCCCCAAAGAACAAAACTGCCGAGTCAGAAAAGAGTGGGAGGGGAAACGGAGGTGCAGAGAGGGGAAGTGACTTGCCCAAAGTCACATGCAGCCGGTCAATGGCAGAGCCAGGAATAGAACTTGATTTTCTTGCCACCCACTGCTCTAGACTATGGTGACTCCGCTATTAAAATTTCCTGACTCTGGCGACAGCTTGTACAAAGCTCAGTGCTACTTAGTCACATGTTTACATCCAGACTTTGGAGCTCTCCATCCAAACCAGCAAAAATGAAGTTCTCATGGACAGTTCCAACTTCCTTGTTTATTACGGTATAGTGAGGCCCAACCAACAAGTGTGCTAGGCACAGTACAAACAGAGTAACAGGCTGGGTCTGTCTGTAATTACCAGCTACAAAGCAACTCGCTTGAAATGAAATGTGAATGAGCAGATCAGGAATTGACAGACTGATGCAATGCTATTTTTTCAGAGGCCTTTTTTGGTCTCAAACCACATACTTTGCTAGACACAATTCTCATTTCAGCTGGACAAAGAGCTCTTACCTTAGGACCAAAAGAAAACAATTTACAAAGCATCCACTGTACAAGGAATGCGAGATGAAAGAATGACGAAGCCAGTTATTTCCTTAGCGCTTTGACTACAAATTAGTAAAATAATGTTACTCCCTTTGACCCAAGCAGTTCACCAGTATTCGGGGTCTTGTGGGTTCTTTCCCTTAGGGGGAGGAATTGATGATGGAGTCAGGTATTCTTTGATGCAATCTGGTTTGTTTACAAAGAATGTTTGTTTTCCTGAATACAGCATGTGTAGTTAGTCAGTGGCTCCGTGGGTGTCCTCTCTGGGTGCTGCACTGGCTCTGGCCAGGTGGCCCGTACAGCAGGCTTGATCGAATTGCCCAACAAGACCACAAGACATGGTTTAGTAGCAAAGCCACCTGGCCAGGTTTATTGTTGACAAAGATCAGTCCTAGCTCCCCGGATCAATGTCTACAGTTACACTAGCACTTGTATGTCCGTTGCAATGGACGCTGCTCAGTGAATGGTGGGACTTTCCATTCCCACCTCGGCTGGCCAAAGACACCCCTTCTGAGGCTCTATTTTATACACCAATACAAAGAAGTTACATATTGTCCCTCTGACTCGGTTAGTTGCCACCCTTTACCTTGTACATGTTGGTTTGATCAAAACATCTCTATCCATCACCCTGTCATCCTGACCTTATCTTTAAGAGGGGGGTCAGTGTGTCCTTGTATCATCTTCCAGGACTGTGTTCGGATCATACTTAGTATCAGGGTGTTCTGGTACCACCCTTCTGGAATGTGCTTGCGTGCGTGTCCTGCGCTTAGCACTTCTCAGGAATGTGTGTTGTTTTGCAATACCAGCCCTGTTCGTGCCAGTTTCTGTGAGCGCGCAAGCAGGCAGAGCCTGACTTCTGCTCACAGCCAGACTTTTGCTAACTTTGCTTTATATTAGCAGGACTTGACCACTACTTTGCTTTATATTAGCAGGGCTTGAACACTGCCTTAGGCCTCATACCAGGCCTCTTCTACAAGGCCTGATGTCTCATGCTCTCTCTTTCCACTGCAGCATGAATCAAACAGCAGGAGGCAGTTTGCTCACCGTTCCAAGTCTCTTTTCAGCCAGCGCTCTACCCAGAAGCTCTCTCTTTGGCTACATCTACATTACGAGCTAGGTGTGTAATTCCCGCTGTTGCGTACACATACTTATGCTGACTCTCATTGGGTAGCCACGGTAGAATGGGTTGTGGCTGAATACAAACCCACTTGTTTCAGGCAGGTTTGTACTTGCAGCTGCTACATGTGCTACCATAGCTACACTGTCAGTGAGGGCTGACCCCAGCAAGGCATCACATGCCTCCTTCATAGTGTAAACATAGCCGTAGCTGTTTTCTCAGGGTCATTCTACAAGTGCTTCTCTGGCTGTGTCTGGGGCTTCCTTGCTGCCTTCTCTGTCTGCTGCTCACATATCTGCTGCTCTGTCTCACACAATTCCCTCAAACACCAAGTCCCCTGCATTTGCATTCAGCCCTCCACCCACATAGCTAAGATTCCTGACAGATCTTTCCTGTAGACAGTATTTTGGGTGGTGGGTCCTACTGTGGCAGCTCTGTATTCCATAAAGGAGCTTAATTGCTTTTTTCACATTTATCCTGAATGAGGAGCGGCTGCTATGCCCACTAGCCACAACGAGGTTGCACCCAAACCGTGGCAGAGCAATAATTTCCACCACACCAGTGTTGACAGAAATATCTGTGCTTTTAACAGCCTGTGGTTGAGATTTGCAAAAAAGCTGAAGGGATTTAGGCACCCACATCCCATTGAAAGTTGATGGGAGTTGGGGGGGCTATGGAACTTTGAAGGCTTTGAAAATCCTAGCCTGTGGTATTAAACAGGAAGGCCACGCCGTCTATCCTCTTCTGAGACAAGTTCGATGGTAAGTGAATCTCTGAGAGCTCTGGTTTTTGGGCCTTGTTCTGTCACCTGGTCAAAAAAGAGCAAAACTGTTTCTTTTCATATGTGACTTGGCAAGAGTTTTGAGGAGGGATTTGAACCAGGTGAGGAAGTGCCTTGCTGAACAGGTTTTGAGAGGCCCTCCAGGCACGGAGAATGCCATGGAAGAAAGCATGGAGGCAGAAGAAGGAAATGTGGGGGTCATCAAGAAGAAGGCAGCATTGGTGCAGTGTAGGAGACCAGGAAACTCAGAAAGAGACAAGGTCAGAGGCCTAGACTGGGTTGAGGAGTCGTGAATGCAAGGGCAGGGAGTTTTGTTCTTCATACCCCATGCAAAGGGGAGTTAGTGGAAAGACATGAAGAGGAGGGTTACTTCCTACTGGAGAAGCAGAGGTTGCAGTATGTAACGCCTAAAAAAAAGAGAAATTACACTACAGCCAGGCTCACTCAGCATTTCTGAAAAGTTATACAGTCTGGTCCTCTGTCAGTTCTGGTACATTCCTGGAGTTTCTAATCAGCCTAAATGGCCCATTCCGTGTTGCTTCGCTGGATCATGCTACAGCTGTATATAGGTGAGTGTTTGCTTGTTTTACCAGTATATTTCTTCAGAAGACAAAGTGAGATTCATTTTATTTTTCAAATGTTACAGAGCAAATGGTATTCATTGTTTCTATTTGTATATACACCGCTATCCACATATAAGGTTGTAAACATGTACGTGACTTGCATTAATTGTTTCTGTATGTGTATATACAGTATATCCCTGTACGCATACAAGATTGTAAATATATATGTGACCTTTTAGAAAATTGTAAAAATTATTTGAATGAGTGCCAATGCAGACGAATGTATTAGTTAATTATATTATTAATTATTCAGATGTACTATTTGGTTCCCCTTTATATGCAAAAGTTGTGTGAGTCCTGGTTATTAAGATAGATTTACACACACAAAAATTACTTCTGTGTTGTTGTTATAGTTATACAAAGCTAATTTTTCCTGCCTGCCTTGAGTTGAGCTTCCAGTCCCAGGTTGGAGCCATTATTTTTAAATATTAATGGGGTAATGTTTTTATAAAATGAGACAAAGCATGGGATTTTGTAAAACTCTCTGCCTTGCCTGCACTCTGTTCCGATTAATGTCAATGGTAAAACTCCCAATGGAAGTAAAATGGGAGCAGAATTATAGCAACATGGAGCGTTTTCAGAAATCCCACCCAAAATGTTTAATTATCCTCCATGTAAAATCTGATGCAGAAGTACTACAAGAGATGCATGTTACAGGGACAATTAGAAAAACTCGAGAGACTGGGTAGGATACTGGCCACAATTTCCAAACCTGGGTGCCTAGGGTTAGGCTCCTAAATCCATATTTAGGCATCTAGGGGGAATTTTCAGAAGAGCCTATGTGCCTTAGGATCACAAGTCTAACTTTCAATGGGCCTTGTGCTCCTAAATCACTTAAGCACTTCTGAAAATTCTGCCCTAGGTGCCTAAATATGGACCGAGTAGCCTAACCGTAATCACCCAGGTTTGGAAATTTTGTCCAATGTGGATAAAGCTGTTAAAATGCCAAACAGGATGAAGCAGCCATTCTAATACTTACAGTAACTGCAATATTCTTAAACCACTATCTGACAACCAGGGAGAGATTGGGATATTGGTAGAAAACAGTGAGAGACAAGAATTGATTTTGCCCCTTCACCAGTCCCATTGAGATTCAGCAGGCAAGATAACATAGCACCAGGGTATATGATGCTTTCTGTGGAATCAGAACCACATTGGAATTTGCCGCAGCCACAGGGACTCCAATATATTTCTAGCCCATTACCATGTCCATCATTGACCTAAATAGGAGGCCCCCGAGGACCCTTTACTCACCACTCCTTCAGCCTGAAAGAGAGTCAGTTTTTAGGCCTTCATTTGTGGTTGCTTCAATAATATTGTTTTATGGAAACATAGGGGTCAAAATGACCGTTAGTTACTTCTCACCCATCTTAACCTAGCTCAGCATTGTTAAATCTTGGAACTGCCAGGTTTCGACACAACAGAGCGAGAAGTCAAACGCTATTTATCCTTTTATCAACTCAGCCCCAGGAGAACCTGCTACTCATGCTATATCTAACTTGCTCTAAGCAAATATGAACATTAGAGCTGGTAGGAAAAAAATCAATATTTTTCACCAAAAAAGGCAAAGATTTGTTTGCAAAAAATCATCCCCTTTTCAACCAGCTCTAATGTACAACCCACACTAGAAGCATATGCATCTTTGCCTCCCTTATAGTAGCTAGTCTACATAAGTGGAAAAGCGTCTATTACCGTTACCCGCAATGGAGTTACTCCCTTATATCAAGTAGCAGAGGTGTATGCTTTTAGCACTGGAGGCCACAGGTTCAAACACTGCTGATGACCCAAAAGAGACATTGCTAAATATGATGTGAGCAGCCAATTATGAGCTCAGTTATGTTTTGACCTTGATATGACTTTAAACACAGAAGGCAATTCATCAACAATTGCACGGAGTAGCACTTACTGGGTAGGCACACTGACCTCAGTGGGACTGCTCATATGAGCAGTTGCTATTTAATGTGAGTATTGGGCCAAGAATCAGGCCCCTAGTGGAGGTATTAGTATATAGATATAGCGACCAAATTCACGGTCCATTTTGGTCAATTTCATGGTCATCGGATTTTAAAAATCATAAATTTAATGATTTCAGCTGTTTAAATCTGAAATTTGACAGTGTTGTAATTGTAGGGGTCCTGACACAAAAAGGAGTTGGGGGGTCACAAGGTTTTTTGTAGGGGGAGTGGGTTGTGGTACTGCTATCCTTACTTCTGTGCGGCCTTCAGAGCTGGGTAGCTGGAGAGTGGTAGCTGCTGGCTGAGATCCCTGCTCTGAAGGCAGAACCGCTACCAGCAGCAGCACAGAAATAAGGATGGCATGGCATGGTATTGTCACCCTTACTTCTGCGCTGCCTGCAGGGCACTGCCTTCAGAGCTGGGTGCCTGGCCTAGAGCCGTCGCTTTCCGGCCGCTCAGTTCTGAAGTCAGCACAGAAGTCAGGGTGGCAATACTGTGACCTCCTAAAATAACCTTGTGACCCCTCCCCGCCCCGCAATTCCTTTTTGGGTCAGGACCCCCAATTTGAGAAACGCTGGTCTCCCCCATGAAATCTGTATAGTATAGGGTAAAAGCACACAAAAGAGCAGATCTCATGGAGGGAGGGAGACCAGATTTCACGATTTCTGCGTGAGATTGAGGAGTAGGGCTGTGTATCCATGGAGTAAAAGGTCTTGACTTTGCCTTTCTCTGCTCTTCCTCCCCAGCGCACGGTGTGTCTGACACGGTAGTGAGAGCGAAGGTGGGGCAGTCCATCAAGCTACCCTGCACCTACTCGGTTAGACAAACGAGTGACCTCAGTTTCATGTGCTGGGGCCGGGGGATCTGTCCGTCATCTAAATGCAGCAGTGAAATTGTTCGCACTGATGGGTGGAAGGTGATATCTACACAGTCTGGCAGATACCAACTAAGGGGTCCTATCACCAGCGGGGATGTGTCTCTGACTATAAGCAATGTGGACCACAAAGACAGAGGGGCGTACTGCTGCCGCATAGAGATCCCTGGATGGTTCAATGATATCAAACGAAACCTGAATTTGCAGGTTTACAGAGGTGAGCAAAACTCTCTCCTCTCTCTGTAGAGAGAAATCCATTCTTCTGCCATCGAGGCTTAGACGATGTACCTTGGAGAGTGGTAGGAAGGTGAAAAGAGTTCCAAAGCCTAGAAAAAAATGTAGGGACCCACCTGTCGCTTTATAGAGAAATGCCCAAATAACAACTATGTAGGTGACATCAGCCGATCACTATGCTCGCGAAGGAACTTGCACAGAAAAATGATAAAAGATAAAAACACCGTATCACCTGTGGGTGAACACTTCTCACAGATTTCAGAGTAGTAGCCGTGTTGGTCTGTATCTGCAAAAAGAACAGGATTCCTTGTGGCACCTTAGAGACTAACACATTTATTTAAGCATAAGCTTTCATGGGCTACAGCCCACTTCATCGGATGCATGGAATGGAACATATAGTAGGAATATATATATATATATATATATACAGAGAAAAGGTGGAAGCTGCCATACCAACTCTAAGAGGCTAATTAATTAAGATAAGCTATTATCAGCAGGAGAAAAAAAAATCTTTTGTAGTGATAATCAAGATGGTCCATATCACAAAGAGATCACTCCATTTCTGACCTCTCAGTGCTCATCCTCAAAGGAACCTGCACAGCACTTTCAAAAGACAAGCCTGAGAACTTAAATTCATAACTTTGCTAGACACTAAAAATCATGGTCTTCATAAAGACACTGGATTTATGGCTTATTACAACAATCTGTAACCACTAACCCCCGCTTTTTGTTCTGTGACTTCAGAAGTGTTAATGGGGCACTTCATCTTGAATGGTCCCTTTGAGTATGTGCTAACTAATTATGTTAAACAATCTGTTCCACCTTGTATCTAGCTAAAAGAACAGGATTACTTGTGGCACCTTAGAGACTAACACATTTATTTCAGCATAAGCTTTCGTGAGCTACAGCCCACTTCATGCGTCTGATGAAGTGAGCTGTAGCTCACGAGAGCTTATGCTGAAATAAATTTGTTAGTCTCTAAGGTGCCACAAGGAATCCTGTTCTTTTTGCTGACACAGACTAACACGGCTGCTACTCTGGAACTTGTATCTAGCTGTGACACTCTGAGTGCCTTTCCCAGACCTAACAAAGAGCTCCGTGTAGCTCAAAAGCATGTCTCTCTCATGGTCCAATAAAATATATTACTTCACCTCCCTTTTCTCTCTTTATAGAGAAACAAGGGTGTGCTTGGTGACTACTGAACATTCAAGGCCTATGATCTGTGCTGTGGCCTAAACTATGAGCGGACACATGTAGGCATACAGGAGTGAACAATCCTACCTCGTCATGCAAGAGATGGGTGGGAAACGGTTTCCCATCCCATAAATATTCTCAAGAACAAAATTTTTTCTTGTCTTGAATCAGGACAAAAAGTCAAAATCTTGAAAATATTCACAAACTAAAAAATTCACAAACCAAAGAACTGTTCTTTTTTTTCATTTCAGGTTAATCAAAACATTTTGATATGCTAATTTTGAAATGTTTCTTTTTGACTTTGACTTTTTAAAACCTTTTTCAGTCTAATTAGTCTAAATTTCAAAATGAAGAGTCATTCTGAACGGGAAGGTTGGAATTTTTCATTTTGAAAAAAAAATCAAAATGTTTCCTTTTGACTTTTTTGAAATGTTTTTTTCTCAACACTTTTTTTTTGAGCAAGGAAATTCATCAATCACAATCCTGTTTCGAGAACAGTTGATTTTTGTGAATCAGCATTTTTCGACAAAAAACTATTAAAAAATTCACAGCTGCCTCTAATCACGGGGAGGGACTAGTGAAGTCCTTTTCAACCTCAGTCTGAAGTGCACTTTCACATTATAACGCCCTAGGGAGATTCAGTATAAACAGGTGCAATTCCACTGAAGTCAATGGAGTCACACCTGCTCACGCCACATTAAATTTAACCTCATTGCTTTAGCACCAGTTGGTCATTCAGTGAATTTTCTTTTTTTGTTTTTGTTTCCACAGCCTGAGAAAGACACAACACAACTTGGGATGATGACGGGTCAAACATTATCTCTCAATTTTTTATTTTTATTTTTTTACAGAAAATTGAGGGTTTTGTTTTTTTAACTTAACAAAAATATTCATAGAAAGTGTCTGTTTTCCTTGAAAAAAATTTGATTTTTCATAAAAAACCTGAAAATTCCAAACCCAGAAATGTTCAGCTTCAGGGAGTTTGGCTGTACATTTTCAGTTTTTGGATTGTCCATTTTTGGACCCAAAAATCAACATTGGCCATGCGGAAAAAAAAGTTTTCCAACCAGCTCTATTTGGGACTCATTTCTGACCTAATTAACTAGCCTTTTAAAGTACCTGTTCATCAGCCTCTTCTCAGAGTTTTGGCAAACAGATTGTTTCAATTCAGTTATGGTTTGGCTTTGTTTTATTTAAGTTCGATTGACGATGTTCTGATCCGGCTTCTCTTTATTTCGTTTCAGCACCCGCTACTCCCGCAACGACAACCACAACTGCCCTCCCAACAACCATTCCTTCCCTGACAACCATTTCTCAGACAGCTGATGTGTGGACTGAAGATGATGATTTCATTTTTTCCACAACAGAACTTGTTCTCCCTACTGCAGGTATGAAAAGCAGATGGCTCTGAGTACCTCTCTCACTGTGCCATGGTGAGGTTGGCACAAAAAGGGCAGAAAAACATACCTTAATATGGAGATTCCTGTTACCCCAGCACATGCTGATGAATTATCTGTTCTTTTATCTGTTAAGCGAGGGATGCTTTCAGTCTGCTTTGCCACCTATTTTAGGCTGAAAGCTTTTATGTAACTTTGTTTCATTTTGATGCTATTGAGCCATGTCCTTTTACTAATACTGGTATAAATTTACAGTAACTCCATCGGTTTCAATTCTCTGCTGGAAGGCACTTTAAGAATTAATGTTGTAGGTTTCACTGTGCCCAGAAGTAGTGCTGACTCTTCTGTGTCATATATGCTTATCCTTGTTGCATTCATACATCTCTCTCTGTGCTGTCTCCACTTCCCTGCTCCACAAGACAAAGTCCAGTTCCACTTCCCTTCCCGTCTGCTCTTTCTTGTTTTCCGCAAGCACCTTGGCGATGTGAACACCCATGCCACTTAGAGAGACTTTGGAGACTAGATCCTCTTGTTTAGAGGGCCTCTGAGGCTGGTAGTGAGTGATGGTGGGACAACAGGGTGAAGAAACAAAGGTCCACTCAAGTCTTTGTACTAACTTGGGCCCCAATTCAGGAAAATACCCCTGTTGAGGAAGGTTGCTTAAACACCTACTGTGCTTGATGAAGTCAACGGGACTGACGAACATACTTAAAATGAAGCATATACTTCCAGGATTTCCGCATCAGGGCCTTATTATTAATTCATTGGCAGAACTGATTAACTACTTGCCCTTTCGTTCATTTTCTTAACGCTGATGTTGGTCTTGTTTGTCTCCAATTTTATGTGTGTCAATGGCTTCATTTCCCCAGACTGATGTTTGCATGCAATGCTGCTTGCAACTCTTTCCAGTTTTTATCTTGTTCGATACTCATTGTGACATGAACATTTTGGGACAGATTTTCACAAATGGCCTCCAATACTGCACCCATAATTTTGTGCCCACAGTTAAAGGCAGGCACAAGTAATTATGCCCACAGCTGAATGCATTTAGATGCCTACCCATCAGAATTGCCAGTGAAGTAAGTTATCATAGTTAGGCATCTGAACTGCAGACATAAATGGTGTCTACAAATTTTCACCCACAATTAGCTAGCAGCTGAAAACTGCACCAGCAATTTGGAACACCGTGTTTAAAAAAGAATGGTCCTTTTAAGCATCTTATTTTATTTTGTTTCCATGACTACAGAATCACCAACTACTTTTCTGATCTCCGAGAGGACTGGAAATGTCGATCCTGCTTTCATTACAGAAGGTGTTCTCAGTACAGGTTTGTGTGATAGTAAGACAGGTGCAGAAGACATTTGATCACCGGGTTCAGAGCTCTGACAAGTCGTCATAACCAGAAGTGTTGACTGTTCTTGAATGTGTATCAAAGATTCATTTATAGTTATTTAATCACCGGAAACAATCTGTATGACGTGTCCCTGTGGATGGTGACTCAGATCAAAATGCTACAGCTGACAAGGAAATCACAGTGTGATGGGTGAATCCACATCATGGGCGAGAAAGGGTTAAAGGTCAGTTAGGCACATTCGTGCCACCTGGGCTGTAATTAGATCGTTACTTGTCAGCCAGAGAGCGCTGGACTAAAGGACAATCAGCTGATGAATTCAACAGACACCTGGGCCTTGTAAATAGAGGGAGTTCAGTATGGAGGGAGAACCTGGAGGCTGGCTGGTTCCTGTAAGGGACAAAGTGCCAGAGACTGGAGGCCTCAGGAAAACTTGGGCTGGGTGGGACAGTGCTTGATACCTAAGCCAGGGAAGGCAGGGAAACCCCATGGGAGGGGTTGAACAGGGGGCCCAGAGGATAGGTTGATTTTCTGGGACTTTGGACTACACTTGCACATTTTGTTACTCTGGAAGGGTTTGAACTAGCCGCTTCTCAGCCAACGGGCTGAGTGACACACAAAGACAGATGGCCTGCAGGGGGTGCTGGAGATGCAAACCTCTGCAACGCCGCACCCTGACACAAGGGGCACTCTCGAGGTGACAGCGCACCATTACACACAGTTTCTAGTATCCCAGTGGAAATTGGAGGCCAGTAGTTCACTACCGTAGGGTCTCTAATGCATGTCGATCTCTATCAGGCTGTAACATTTCCCCACTTCACTAACTGGAACGGGCCTTGTTTGTTCCTGAGTCCTGACCTGGTCCAAGGTACTGCTTTCTGAGATTTGATCTGACATCAATTCAAATGTGGCCGCCACCCTCTTGGCCAGCACACCAGGGACTGAACCGGGGACCTCCAGGACTAAAGGCATGAGCTGCTACAGCCCGAGTTAAAGAGCCAAGCCTCTGTAAGGGGGAGCTGCCACAGCCTGCGTGGATCAGCCCAAAGGGCAACCTGTACCACATACTCACCAGTGGGTTGTGCAGGCTCATGGAGTGTCTTATCCAAAGCCCATTGAAGTCAAAAGAAAAACACCGACTGACACTGGATCTGGCGCAGAACATTGAGTGGCACCCAGTATGTAGACAACACTGCTCAACACCACTCCCCTCTCCTATCTAAATTATTTAACTCCTTGTGACTATGGAAAGCAGCAGGGGATTACAACAGCCCTCTAATAATGTCACCTCCAGTCCTCCTTCAAGGTAGAAATAATGCAAAATAGACCCTTTGTCTCATAATTGAACAAACGTAGCCATGTTAAGTTTGACCACGCTGGATGCTTCCTTCACCCTGGCCAATCATGCTTCAACGGGAGCTCTCACTGCTACGTTTATTTGCATATTAGCTCATTACTTTCTCATGAGGCACCATAAACTCTTTCCTCTACTGCATATAATAATATAGAGGCTGCGATTTCAGTCCTACAGTACCATAGTTTTGCAATTAAACTGATTTGAAACAAACGATGAAAGAAATTTAAACACTTGTTGGTTTTTTCCCCCACAGAACAGTTAACATTCACAAGCTGCCACAAAGGCCAAATTGGAAGAGTGACACTTAGAAAAGTGACCTGTGTTTTTTCCCCCAATGTAAATAGCCCACTTGTGGAAATGTCAGCAAATAAGGGCTTAAAAAAGAGGAAATCCAAACTTCAAGAGTGACAATGCATCAGGAAGTCATTACTCTGACCTTGGGAAAGCCATTGCTGTGGTCTTCAGCTAGCGCCATGCTGTCTCCCAAGGGCCCCAAGAACAACAGATTTGAGAAATTCTCTTGGTTCATTCACTTCTTGTAGGCACATTTGCTTTCCTGTTTTTTCAGACACAGCTGATGTGTGACAAGAACATGGGCTCTCTAAAAACGCTGTCTCACTTTTTGAGGGAAACATTTGTTCCAGCCTTGTAGCTCCCTCCCCGGTTAAGACACAAGTGAATAGGAGTTTGCTGACCCTTGTGGATATTCATTCAAGTTTCAGAGCCCGTTAGCCCCCATTGGCAAGCTTTGTTTTGGGAAAGGCTAAGAACTAGAGCAGCAGAAGGTGTTGCAAATCAGGACTGAGCAGCGATGGGTAGAGCTGTGTGGGAGAAGCTTGCCCACAAAGTCAACCCACACCATTCCTAGCATTAAACTGAGCTTTTAGCCCCTCGTTCTTTCAGCATCCGAAGTGGAGGCAAAGCACCGGAGGTGTGTTCTGCACAGCCTTTGGTGGTAGGACCCTCAGGGTTCAGAAGTAGCAGGGTGAGGGGATGAGGTGTTTGAATCTAACTCTGGTCTGAATTTTGTGGCTAGACTGAAATCCAGGGCTGGCTCCATATTCAGCTCTACATTTCACACTTTGGGCCCAGGCCTACGTACCGTACCTTCCACTTTCCATCCTTGTGCTCCATCAGCTGGGCATTGCTCTGCAGGGACGTTACTGGAGTAAAACCACCATTTTTAAGCTGACCGATGAAGCATTTATTAGGTTACTTTGAGGAACCACTGAATGATATCTTCTCACATACTGTAGCCGAAAGTGATTTGATCCAGTGCAAAGAACATATGAAAATGCTTACTCTGTAAGTGGTAACCTGTGTTCTAAATGGTCTGCAAAGCACATTGATGGAGTAGAAAAACATAGTAAAATCTTGCAGCTCAAACTCCCTGATCAGATCATTCAGCGTATGTCTGCACTGCAATAAAAACCAGTGGTGTCAACTGTCAGAGCCCAGGTCAGTCTACACGGCTCTTTTTAGCCCCTCAGCCTGAGTCCTGCTAGCCCAAGTCAGTTGACCTCGGCTCTGAGACACCATGCTGTGGATCTCTTCATGCAGTGTAGACCTATTCTTTGTCTGTTTCCTTCTGCATTCCATGTCTGAGGAAGGCAGCAACAGGACGGATGAAATCACGTGTTGCCATCCTTCCTCTTCCGAGCTTCTGCATTCCCAAGCAGGGTTTACTAGAGGAACTGCTTTTAGCTTGTCTTCTTATGCTTTGTTTCAGTGACTGCAGCTGCCACTGTCCAAACATCGACTGTGGGGACTGATGATGGTCACACGTCCACAGACAGTCCATTTGCTCCAGGTAGAGAGAACATCACCATTTGCAAATATTCCATGTTTACATGCTAGTCAGTGCCTTCCAGGGAATGAGCCAAATTATCCTGTAAGGTGGCTAGATTTGATCTGGGTGTGGTGCGCTCTAGGGGGAATCAGTGGCTGGAAATAATACATTGTGGAAACATGACCTGACAGTATTTGGACCTCTTTGTTACAGTGACTCCGACTTCAGTATGCTACATATGCATACTGATTAAATGTAGCACAGCTTATTTCAGCAAAATAACAGGACAGGCCTATGGTATTGTGAAAACTCTGAGTCCTGGGGCTCTGTTAGAAGTTTCTGTTTATTTTAATTCCAGGGACAGTTCCCCCAGTTATGGTCCAGACAGCCCCCGAGGCGAGTGAAGTGAACGCTATTTCTTACGCTACATTTCCCTTGACACCTGCGGGAGACTCGGAGAAAGAGGGACCTGGTGAAGGTCTGGAGAGTGTCATTCATTTTTATATTTGCTGTAGCCTCGTAGGTGTGTGTGGGTTTGTGGAGGACAGTGGAGTTGTCAGTGGAGATTAATTAAGTGGGATGGAGAGGCAGTTTAGGAAGAAAGCTGAGAAGTTCCATTTTTTTAATGTTATCCTGCACAAACAACAGAGAAGAGGGGCATAAGGAGAGGATCCTACTGTCAGGTGTACATGCGGAGTAACTCCACTGAACGCTGTCTGACTGAAAGCAGAGTAGGATCCATGGAATTCCAATCTTTCTACTGCCCTTAGGAAAAGTCCACTGTTTTATTCCTCAGAAGGGCAGCCTGCGGCTGGGGCAGGAAATCCAATCTATATGCGTGCCCTGTACCATCGGCTGGTTAAATAGTTCATCTCTGCACTCCACAGCCTAATCTGCGGCGCACAGCATGGTTCTGCAGGTGGCTGCTGAGCCGTTCAGAGGCACATTTATTCTGTCTGCGTTATTGTTGCCATTTTAAATTCACAAGCCATTCATTTAGGGCAAAGGCCTGATTGCACTGAAGTCGGTGGCAACACCCCCACTACTGACGCCAGCGAAGTTTGTCCCTGAGTGTGTTGCTACATCCTGCAGAAAGGAGAAGTGGGATAGACGAGGTGGTCACACATTTTGTTGCTTCTGGAGGCTGTGCATTGCACACACTCCCCCGCCCACCTCCACAAGTTACCTGCGTGCCACACTCCCATCCCTCTCTTTTTCAGGGACTCTCTGCACCTCCTGCCCCTCATGCCAAGGGCTATGTGTACCCTCCATTTCCCCCTCCCCCCATGCCAGAATCCCCATCCTCCCTCCCATGCCAGGGGTGCCGTGTGCCCCCACTCCCCTCTTCGCTCGGCCAGTATAGTAATCTCTTATTTCATGCCATGAGGCTATTCCTAAATGCAACACGCAACTCATGCTTAACTATGGAGACTTAATTAGTGCCTGCCCAATATTTAGAGACTCAACCTGTTAGCTAATTTGGATCTCTCTGTTTTAGTGAACAGCCACAGTGCCCGCTCTTTGAATTGTCCTGTTGGTGTTATGAGAATAGAATATTTGAATTTAGTTCTGGGTTTTGGTGGCATTTTTTTTTAAACATCCGTTTTGTTTCAGTAACCACATTTTTTCCACCTGCTAGTCACACTTATCAAGGATTGAATAAAAGTGCACCTGTTTCTTATATACCCCAAAAAGATTGCTCTGAGGGTAGGGAGAACATTATTGAAATTAAATACAATGATCCAAGCCATTCTCATGACTACTACTGGTATTTATCACGTAGCAGGACTGCTGGAATTGAGACCTGCAGTATTCTGCCTACTGGGGTACTATGTCTCCTGATGGTTCTCATTTACTTTAGCAGGTCCTTGGATAATTGGGCCTTTGCTGAAGGCAAAATTCCACATGTTTTGTTTGAGCAGCCTCTTTAGTATAACTAAGGAGGAATTTATGCCAGAAATCAGATGATTATTGCTTTTTGATTGGGATGGGAACCCAGCACAGATGGACCTGACCCAGCCCAGGAGGAAATGCAGTGAATGTGTTATTGTGTTGAGTACATTATTTTACAAAAGGGCTGCCCTGCAGATGTTCTAGCTGGAACTCTAAATGGAACAGTGTGGTATCAAGCGCAACCACAGAGCCCGAACCAGCAAACAACACACCACTGTTTAAATGAGTCACACACTCACACACCCATGCAAAGGAATTATGACTGACTTCTCCCAAGAACAGAGTGAAGCAGATGTAAGTGACAAAATACTGAAGAGCAGTTGAATGATATCGAATAAAAAAAGAGAGGCCATTTTTTGCCGCTGACTTTAATCCCATTTATCATGCCGTTGCATTAGGTCCTTTGTGAACGAATGTGTTCAATGCAATACATTGATTAAAAGCAAACTGCCCTTTAAGCATGGTATAAATTAAGGCTAGTGCATTGCTAGTGAAATCTTGGCGTGAAAGCGAGGATTGAAATTGACGTCTCTGTCTAAACAAAAATTTCAAATTCTGTGGGCTAAATGCTCAAATCTAGCCAGTTGACCAGCACGCACAAGTCCAGTATCCCCACCTAACTAAGCACCTAAATTCCCATGTAAGCAGGCGAACTCTACATTTGCATATGTAAGTTAGGAGGCCAATTTGGCAAACTGCCCCCTACTATTTTAACGATAAGCATCACACATCATTTCATTCTTTGTTGTATATTCCTGCAAAAGCAGCACCTGCAGGAATGTGCTTCTGGAACTAATGAACTCCAAGGTGGTGGAATGCAGTAGCCTGAAGTTGGATCAGAAGAATGCTAGACCCAGGCCCCAACTGATAAAACCTTCTGTATTAGGAGGTGCCCAGTCCGGAAGCCATGGAGTTGTAAGTCAAGTCAGAATTGGGCCCCTTTTTATTAGCTACCTTTCCACTGCTCCACTCACACGTCTTTTTAAACATTTTATTTTTGTTTCATTCAAGATAAATAAAAAGAGAAACAGCTCCAGGGGAGCAAAGAGGACAGAATATTATATCAGAAGTCCAAGGAAAACTGTGTTCCACAATGGAGGATTTAATATGCATAAAACCAGGGCTTCATTTTTAATATAACAAATTTAATTATATTTAGCACAGTAATTAAATTCTAAATAACAAACTTTCCCTCACACCTATCTAAATCTTCATTATACATCAAAATACTGATGATATCTTGTTCACCACATTGATTGGTTTGAGTCTGGCATGGTAGTCAGTTAATTTACCTTTTAGTGAAGTCCCACGCTCAGACCCTTACCACTGATGTGGTCTTAGGAAGCCTGTTTCTATGTACGGGTGACCGTGCATGTGACTCATTCAGGCACCAGCATGTTTTTGCCAGTATAGGTTCTGTGGTTACTTTTTATATCACACATTTGCCTTCACAGCGTGATCTGTAATGTCAGTGCAGCAGGCTGTTTGAATATTAACATGCCCAACCCAGTAACACATTGAGTTCAGTGGGCTGCTCTTTAATCACAAGGGTCCCAATCCTGTGAGGCATCTAAGTGCCTCCTGTGAGGAGCTTACTGCTCTCAACTCTGACGTCGGCATCTTGCAGAATTGGGTCCATTATAAACTAAGGCCAGTCCATTGCTAGCACTATATCACCACGGCGTGATTT
This sequence comes from Macrochelys suwanniensis, assembly GCA_033296515.1. NCBI lineage: Eukaryota > Metazoa > Chordata > Testudines > Chelydridae > Macrochelys > Macrochelys suwanniensis. The sequence continues at coordinate 104,894,433 of CM065782.1, read as the reverse complement.
AAAGTTCCCTGTGAACGTGGTTTAAATAAGAAATGAGCAAACACAGCTTTGCAGAGCATTGCACTTTGTGATGCATCAGAATTCACTGTGCTGGGACCGCAGCTTCCTTATGTTACAAGTTAAAGAAAATACATAAGAACGGCCATATTGGGTCAGACGAATGGTCCATCTAGCCCAGTATCCTGTTTTCTGACAGTGGCCAGTGCCAGATGCTTCCGGGGCAATAAACAGAACAGGACAATTATCAAGTGATCCATCCCCAGGTGTCCAGTCCCAGCTCCTGGCAGTCAGAGGTTTAGGGACACCCAGAGCACGAGGTTGCACCACGAACCATGTTGGCTAATAGCCATTGGTGGAACTTACCTCATTTTTTCCACCTAGTTATGTTTGGCCTTCACAACGTTCCCTGGCAAGGAGTTTCACAGGTTGATTGTGTTGTGTAAAGAAATACTCCCTTTTGTTTGTTTTAAACCTGCTGCCTATTAACTTCATTGGGTGACCCCTGGTTCTTGTGTTATGTGCAGGGGTAAATAACACTTCCTTAGTCAGGTTTCAGAGTAGCAGCCGTGTTAGTCTGTGTCAGCAAAAAGAACAGGAATACTTGTGGCACCTTAGAGACTAACACATTTATTTCAGCATAAGCTTTCGTGGGCTACAGCCCACTTCATCAGACTCATGGAACGGAACACACAGTAAGCAGATATTTATACATTCAGAGAAACATGAAAAGGTGGAAGTATCTATACCAACTTTAAGAGGCTAATTAATTAAGAGGAACTATATCAGCAGGGGAAAAAAACTTTTGAAGTGATAATCAAGATGGCCCATTTCGGACAGTTGACACAAAGGTGTGAGTGAGGGTAGTTAACTAGGGGAAATAGATTCAATTAACGTAATGACCGAGCCACTCCCAGTCTCTGTTCAAACCTAAGTTAATGGTATCTAGTTTGCAGTAATGAAAGCTATGTAACCCGGTAATGAAAGTCATGTAGACACCTCAGATAGGCAGATCAAGCTGCAACATAATTGCAGGGGCATTTGTGGAAAAACACCTGACTACAGATTTTTCCTGTGCTATTTTAAATCGTATCAGCATCTTCAAGTTACGATGAGAACACATAATTCTAACAAAAATTTAACTGAATGGTCTTATACCTTATTCACTACATCTGATTTACTGGCATACTCACCGGAGTGAAAACTTCATCACAGGAAGGTAAGTTTATTTCTGCTGTTCTTCACTGTTAATTCATGTGACTTCACCCCTTCCTGATGAATATTGACATATTTCTTGATGAACACCTGCCATTCCTTAGCTACAAATGAGATTCATCCTACAATTTAAAGCTTCTTTTTTATTTGGGGCCAGATTTGAACATGCTTACTCACACTGAGTAGGACCTTCACAAATTTGACTTCATATAGTTAGGTTCTGTTCGACAAGGGTATCGGACTTTGGCCCATACTCATCTTATTCTCTGCTTTTTCTGTTGTCAGAGACTTCAACAGATTCAAAACCCCATTCAGAGGAAAGTGTAGATCATCCAAAACAGGTAAAAACTATTCTAAGTCTGAGAAGCAGAGCTGGGCAAACATTTTCATGCAAACAGTTTTTCCACCAAAAAAATGCAAATTTGGTTTGACTGAAACCATTTGTGAATGTAGGTCACATTCGATGAAGCATTTGAGCTGGGGAAAAAAAAGCTTAACATTTTTTTTTTTTTGGAAATGTCAAAAACATTTTGCCTTTAGTTTCAGAAAGACATATCGTGTCGGAATGTAAAAAACGGAAAGTTTTAAAACCCTGGAAAACAAAACAAAACCTTCCAAAATGTATTGTGAGTTGAACAAAATTATTTCTTTTATTGTTATTTTTCAGCTCAACCACAGAACGCAAAAATCTTCTATTAGCCCAGCCCTGCTTAGACATGTCTGATTAGCTAACAGCCTGCCAAACCTGTCAGTTATATAGCGTTTTATGCTAAGATCACACTGTCTGCAAAGTAGCATGATAGGTGGTTTCAATTTTTTACGTGGGAACACAGGAATTCCCAGACTGGCTCAGACCTATGGTCCATCTCACCCAGTATGCTGTCTTTGACCGTGGCCAGCACCAAGTGGTTTCAAGGAAGGTGGAAGAAACATTGGCTGATGTGTTGTGCCATTTTTCATGTCACCTACCTTTTGTCCTCTACTGCTCCGTACAGCAGCCTTTCTGCTAGTTTGTCCATCCAGCTCAGTTGTGTGTGGATGACCTGTACCAGCTGAAATGAAAGGGGAGATGGCTAGAGTGTCTTAGTTGGATGTGTCATGCTGAGTCTGAACAACAGCAACATACAGATTTTTATAAGACCAGATGCCAATGGCTGTGTGAAAAGTTCCTATGCCTCCCTGGTCTTACACCCCGGAACTGTTCCAGATGTGCTGGGCATGGTGATTCTTTGCTCCCTCCCCCCAGTTCCAGAATTAAGTTTTTCTCACTGTGTAAAATATTCATGTACTTTGCAGCTAAAATTCCTCAGATTCAAACCAGGCTGTCTGCTGCCATGGGAACAGGTCTGTGTTTGAAAGGGGCAAACACTAGGTAACCCATCTTTGAGGTTCAACCAGTGGTGTTCACTGATGGCTTTGCGCTACAACCTGTGAATTGGACTTTTCCCCTTCTTGGCTAGGGAAGTCTAACATTCTATTGTTGGGTGAGGTCATGTCTTTTATGGGACCAACTTCTGTTGGTGAGAGAGACAAGCGTTCGAGCTACACAGAGCTATTCTTCAGATCTATACCTTTCCCAGACTTGAAGATGAGTTCTGTGTAGCTCGAAAGCTTGTGTCTCTCACCAGCAGAAGTTGGTTCCATAAAAGATATGACCTCACCCACCTTGTCTCGCTAATATCCTGGTACCAACATGGCTACAACAACACTGAATATTGTTGGTTGGGAGAGACAACCATTTCAAAATGGGGCCAGAATCTGACCCTGTGGGTTCAGATAAACTGGGGCCTAGTCTGGGTTTTGCTTAACCAAAACCCACCCAAGGAGATTTTGCAAAAGCAACCTGTGGTTTTGCCAAATCTCCAACTTATGCAAAACAAAAATAAGCTTGAAATGATCACAATACACAATTCAACTACCTTTCACAACATACCACAAAGCTGCATGTAGTATTCCTGATTTTTCTTCCGTATTCATGAGGAAGGCTCAGAAAATCCATCCTGAAATTTACATGGCAAACTCCTGCTGATTGCAGACATTTCAGAGTGCTCATCGGTTAGACCAACCAGACCTTAATTAAACTTACCAGAGAAAAGGCATAGTTTAAAAGTCTTTTCTGCTTTCTTCCCCCGCATTAGCATCTACAGAACGAAATTCCAACAGTAATCATCATCTCTGTGGTAGTGACAGTCATTCTTCTCTTCACATCGGTGCTGGTCGTGTTATTGACATGTAAGTATTGGAGCGGAGGTGTCCATCTTAATGCTCTGCATTGGCTGCTGGTCTGATCTGGATCCCTTTTGCATCTTTCTGTCCTCCAAATATTGAATTGCTCACACAAAGGCAGATGTGAACTAGGCATGAAATCTTGCTGTTCATTGCCTGAGTGCTTTTGATTCTTGCTGCCTGCATATAGGTGAAAAAAGTTCATTCTTATTTAGTGAAGACTGGGCCAAAAGTGGGGCCTGGTCATAACCGATCCACTACGGAAAAGGAACTTGATTCTAACCTCATGCTAGTTTTACACAGCTGTAACATCCCTGACATTAAAAAGGAGAATCAGGTAGCAGGTATTTTGGAGCTGCATAACGGAAGGCAAATGTTGAACTGCAAATCCAGACACAGGGAAACTGATGCTTAACAACGTATGCTTAATACATAAGTAACAGCACTGTTTTACAGGCAAGGGAAAAGAAAGGTTTGGGATACAATGTCTTGCGTGGTGGGTATCAGTTACATTTTAACCAATGAGGAACAAACTACAGAATTTGTTCTTGGAAGCAGTTTAATATATAGATATGTACAATGGGAAAATTCTGCTCTCAGTTCCAGTGGTGTAAATCTGGAGTTTGGTGGCTATACAGAGCCTGTTTCTCCCAGTGGTGTTAATGGCGTAACACCTGTGTACTGGAAAAGCAATGTGAGAAGAGAATCAGGCTCACAGTACTTATTGCTTATCAGAAGGATGATCTCTCATGCAAGTGGCTAGGGGAATTAACCCTATCACGGCGTTACCTTGATTCCACGAGTGAGGAGAATCCTGATGAACTGGCAGCTAGTAAAACCAGCACTGGTAAAGTTTTTCTTTACAAGTGCAGTGAACCTATTTCACTCCAAAACATTACTGGTCACACACAGCCATGTGAGTTCACTCTGTTTAAGATGGTTTTAAACATGTCAGTGTACTTTATTCCCCTGGGGATCGTGTGACCCTGTTTGTTTGGTGGAGGTTTGCTTTCCTCACAGATGGGACTGGAAGAGTTTAGGAGGAATTCACTGCCGGCCATGATGTGGTAGGAAGCAAACTCTAAGGAGCCAAAGCCCGTTCATCACACATGCATGTAACTGGCGTGATTCTGATCTCACTGACACAGGTTTAGCACTTGTGAAAATACATGGAGTTTACTGCAGTTACTCCTGACACAGGCCGGTATAACTATGAGTACGTCTACACAGCAAAAACCAGTAGCACTGACTCTCAGAGCTTGGGGTAAACTGACTTGGGCTCATGAGGTTCACACTGTGGGACTAAAAATAGCAGTGTAGATGTTCAGGCTGTGGCTGGATCCAAGCTCCAAGACCCTACCCCCTCTCCAGGTTTCAGAGTGTGGGTGCAGCCCAAACCTGAATGTCTGCATTGCTATTTTTAGCCCTACAGTGCAAGCCCAGCGACCCTGAGTCAGTTGGCGCAGCTCTCAGAGTCGCCACCATGGGGTCTTTATTTGCTGTGTAGACGCACCCTTAGATCGGGGCACTGGACCCTGCTCAGCTGCTACAAATTTTGCAACATTTGCAACATTGTCTTTGTCTCCAAGTGTATTAGAATTTCATTAGAATTAGGGGTTTGTTTTTCCTTGTCAGATTCTAATTAGCACTGCTTTGTTTCTAGATAAATGCTTGGGGAAGTATCAACTGCATATGATAAAAAGGTAATCTGTTTTGTCATTTCCCAGTAAAGGGTCCAAGCTTGAGCCTACTAAAGGCAATATGGGATTTGCTATTGATTGCAATGGGAGCAGGACAGAGTGCACGTGCTGTGTTAGCACTGAACTCCAGACCACTTTACTCCAGACAATCAAGCATTGCTGCTTAGAAATTGCACATAATGGAGTAACAAATAGACAACCAGAACTGCTAATGGTGGTGCTTGATGTCATGTAGTGACTTCAGTTCAGTGAATTAAATAACCCGCTTCAGGATTTGATCAAATACCTTGAGGAAATGGCACATAAGGACCCGACTCACCTGCCACATGGGTGTGAGGAATCAATCAGGAATAATCAGGAACAATCCCTTTGGTGTTACACTGGGGTAAACTGAAGAGAGAACAGAATCTGGGGTGCACAACTGGCCTGGTTCTCCTCTGACTTACACAACTTTTACACTAGTATAACTCCATCTACTTCAATGCGGTGAGTTATGATTTACACCAGAGCAAGTGTCTGGCTGGTGAGTCTTGCCCGCATGCTCAGGGTTTAGCTGATCGCCATATTTGGGGTCGGGAAGGAATTTTCCTCCAGGGCAGATTGTCAGAGGCCCTGGGGTTTTTTCGCCTTCCTCTGCAGCATGGGGCACAGGTCACTTACTGGAGGAGTTTCTGCCCCTTGAAGTCTTTAAACCATGATTTGAGGACTTAAATGGCTCAGACATAGGTTAGGGGTTTATTACAGGAGTGGGTGGGTGAGATTCTGTGGCCTGCGTTGTGCAGGAGGTGAGACTAGATGACCATAATGGTCCCTTCTGACCTTAAAGTCTATGAGCCTAAGTGAAGGCAGAATTCATTATTGTGCCCATCCAGGAAAACAGTTTCTTCTGCTGACTCATGACAACGTAAGAGTTTCAGGTACAGTCCACAGTGAAGAGGTGTTCATGCCAAATAGGCAAAAGAGGACATGATGAGTGATGAAGGTCTCAATAGAGGAGTGAGGCAACTCTAATTCTTTCTTCATAAGAGGGGTTTTGTTGAAATGTTTTGTGGCTTAGTCAGAATAGAGGATGGTCTGTAAACAATTCGACCGCTGGCTCATCAAGTGCAGATGTTTACCAGTAGTCAATAGCTGAATTTTCAGTGGAAGACGGCCCCTAGGCATCTGCCTTATTGTGCACATAACCAATTCTACTGTGCGGTACATGGGAAAAGGGGAAATTATTTTCCGACCCCCTATGAAGATCAGTTTACACCTACAAGCATGAGACTTGACGCCCTCTCTTAACCTGCACATTAATGTAAATGGTCCAGCTGGTGTAAATCAGCATTACTCCATTAAAGACAATGCAGAGATGCCAATTTACATTAGCTGAAGATCTGGTCCAGTGGTTTCCTCTTCCCCAAACTTCTGTAGGAATTTGCCCAGGCAAAGATTAAGTTAGGATTTCAGGATTTGGCCCACCATGATGGGCCCCTGTATTTGTTTGCGACCCCATTAATAATCTGCACTTCTTGTTACAGCTCAGACTTATCTGGAGAGCCTGACAAAATTCTCAGTGGAGTAGAAGAAGAGAATACCCTTTTGACTCTGCAGCAGATACCTGACGGCCATTCAGTATCACAGGGAACATGTCACGATCCTGTGGAATCCAGCATCTAAAAGAGGCTGTTTCATGCTAGGCTGGAAAATAAGGATTAATTCCTTGCTAACCCTGGAAATAATGATGGATACAAACCAAAACCCAGCTCCAAACACCTGAACTGTGGGGAGTTAAAAATCTAGAAGCAGATTTTACTCAAAGATTTGTAGGCACCTAACTTCCAGGGGATCCCTTGAGGATCTGGGCCTTTTCCTCTTGAGCCATCTTTAAAACTGCTGGATAAAGTGGCCTCTATTAGAAGATATGTTACCCATTGCTTGCATCTCAGAATTCTTAGTCTCTTAAACCCCAACCCTGGAACTGCTTGCTTATGTGTAACTTCAAAGCACATGAGTACTCTTGCTGAAGTCAACTGGACTACACATATGTTTAGGATCTGGGTCTTATTTACTAATAACAGCAGGGGCGCTGGAACAATTTGTACAGTGAAGGGTGCTGAGAGCCATTGAACCAAACTGTAACCCCGTATATGATGGAAATCACTTCAAGGCAGGAGGTGCTGTATTACTGCTGGAATAGATTTTACCTTTCCCTATATTCCCCTAACCTGGCTGCCTGAATACATGCTGTGGCGTGAGCAATAATAAAGAGAAGAACTAACTTGGATGATTAATAGTTTTGCAATGTCAAAAACCCAAAATGTTCACTCTTATTCCTTTTGCATAACCAAAGAAAAATTAAGAGATGAGGACGCTGATGGTCTAAATCAGATGCGACGAAACTGTGGATCAGGGGCTACTTGTGTTCCTTGGGCTGGACATCATGGCCTTAAATGTGCCTGGGTTAATAACAATTTGTATTTGATTTCAAACTGAAACTGTGTTCCCTGGGCCGCACCGTGAGACTTTAAAACTGAAGTATGTGAATCAGTTACACCAGAGGTCTCCAAACTGTGGGGCGCACCCCCTGAGGGGGGCAGTGAGGAACATTTGGGGGGCTGCAGCAGGGCCTGGACCAGTTCCCACGGGAGGTCAGGGGGGCATGGCCCCCCCCTTCCCCCGCTCCTCTCCGAGTTCTGCGCCAATCCCGCCTCCAGCTGCTGCCCTGGCTCCCAGCACCACACCCGGTCCCGCCCCCAGCCTCTGACGGTGTCCTGGCCGTGACTCTGCCCCCACCCCCCAGCCTCAGCCCCTGATGACCATGTCCTGGCCACAGCTCCACACCTGCCGCTGTTCCCACCCCCAGCCTCGGCCCTGGCTATGACTCGGGCTCCAGCTCTGTCCCTATTCCCAGCCCCACCCGCAGCCCCAGCCTTGGCCCCCTTACCACATCCATGTTCCTCCCACAAGCCTCAGCCCCGCTCCTGGCCCCGGTTCCGGGGGGAAGTACACGGACAGAGGTAAGGGGGGCATGACCCTGGAAAGTCTGGGAACCACTGAGTTACACCCACTGGGGTTCCACACTCCCCACACCCACGGAGGGACCCAAGCAGGGGTTTGGGGGTGGTTTCCAGTCCCCATTGCACAGTCCAAGTGGTGTAAAGGGAGCAGAGCATCTCCTCCAAAGTACTGATGAAAAGTTCAGCCCCAATTCTGGGAAGGTTGGGCCATAAATAGTCACTAAGTAAAGCCCTGTTTATTGGTTCATTTTAATGAGTGTGTAGCCCACAGAGGCAATGGGAGGGTTAATCTGGGCCGGAGAGGCCAGTTATGCAACCTGGCTGCACCTGGAGGCTGGGCCCTGCTTAACTAGGGATTGAACCCAGCTGGCTCTCCATAAAGAAAGCAGCACAGGGCAGTGAAAGAAGGTAGGGAGGAGACACATAGCTGGGAGTTTCCTCTCCTGGACTAAAGGCAAGGAGAGAAGCCAGAGCTGGAGAGTTCTGAGTCAGGGGGAAGCCAGAGGCAGCGAGGGGAAATTATCAGGGGCATTTGGACTGAAATTTGGGGGGCTGCAGGAAGAGAGGGAAGAGCTCTGCAGTGACTCTCTGGGCACTAGATAAGTGGAGCTACCTAGAAGACACAGGATTGGAGCCGTTCCTGTGGCTGCCCCTGATTGAAGGAGCAGGAACTGGCCCTCTGGGGAGATGTCCTGTTTGTTACACAGAGCCCAGGAAGGGGCTGGGGGAAAAGCCTCATGAAAGACTAATGGTAGGGAGGCAGGGGCAAGGTGTCTGACAGAGCAGACCATGGCTGTTTGTCCTAGAGTCCCTGGTCTAGAACCCAGTGTAGAGAGTGGGCCTGGGTTTCCCCACCAGCCACTGGGAAGGCAGAATGGAGCCCCTGATGTAAGGGGATCAGGACAACTCAGAGCCTGGAGAGATGGGTGTAAGGACCACTGGGCCCAGAGTCAGGGGTCACCGACCTGACCCAAGATTATTTGTTGAATGCTCCATTACCCTGAAATGGGGAGGATTATAACCTGACCTGGCCGGAGGGCTGAGCGGCAAGCAGAGAGACCACCAGAGTGACGGTTGACCGCAGGAATGAGAGCAGAAAGGGCTGCTACACTGTTCCCTGCCATGAGGGGGTGCACCCATGGTGAGTCAACCCTTCTACAGGGTGAAACAGATAGTAAGACTTTGTTTGCAAGTCTCCCGTGCATATCACCCTGTTGCCTTCTGTAAGTGTTCCCAGGGGACAGTCATGCAGATTGGCCCTTTCAATGCCACGCAAGCTCAGATCTGCTCTCTGCAGTTCTTCACTACTAAAGGATTGGGGGGGTGGGCTTTCCAGACCTAGTCTCCGGTGTATGAAAAGCCAAGCGGTGCCTGTTAGGTGCCTAACACAAGTACTAGACACCTACAGTGGTACAGAATGAAACAATCACTTATCTTATTACACTGGCATCAGCTCACTGTGGTATTACATTATAGGACTAGGACAACATTGCCATTTATCATGACATGGTCCATCTTGGGATAAGGTTAAACCCTCCTTTGTGTAAATCCCCAAAAATGCTGACTCTCCCGAGACTATAATGGAAGCAGTGCACTGTTAAACCTCTTTTCCAGTCAACTCTGTGCAAGTGTAGCCCCTGCATATCTCCAGGGCCATCTGGCTGATCCATTGCTGTAGAATGAAGAGCATCATTTTGCCACAGTAATCACCAGGAAGAGAACCTCTGTTCACATGGTGCTTTTGCCTGTCTGTCTTTCAACTAGAATTAATCTTCAGCTAAATTTGTACATGCACTCATGATCAACTTGGTTGGGTGGCTGATAACTTGGTGTCCGTTTTATACTCTCAGCTTGGAAGTGAAAGCAGGCTTGCAGTAGCTAGGAAGGTTCTGCCTTTCACTATGGTTGATGTAAGTAGCATGGTTCTGTGGAAATTCAGGTGCTGGACAATAGATGAGGCAATGAAACATTTGGGCCTCAAAGGAGAGGATCGTGAATTGAGGCTGGTACAGTGAGAAGTTCTTGGTTGTGTGAAAAATGTAATTTCTTTTTAGCTTCAGGTGGCAGCTATTTTAATGGAAAATGACTTTCTGGAGATGGCATTTGAGTGGAAGAAATGGCTTACTTGAATTGACAAGGCCTGATTTCCCCTCTAGTTGTTTATGCCAGTTTCATTGCTCTGCGGTTCCACCTTCAGGGGCAGGACAGTGAGGCAGAACTGTGGTAACAGGGTGGGGAATGGGTCTCAAAGGTATTTAGGTGCCTGACTCCTGGACCAAAAGCCTCCATTCTGAGTCAGTCCTCGTGTCAGCCATTTCTGTACCCTGGACTAGACTAGCTGGGGTATTGCGGCTGAGCTGTTCATGGGGAGTTTGCACACCCCCTGTCCTGATATGCCTGGCTCCAGAAAGAGCTAGTGAGTATGAAGTGCTCTCATATGTTTAAAGAATAAGGAGGGGCTCCTGGTTTTGAAGCAACTCCTTAAACAACAAAAATCTAGGAGCCTCCGATGATGAAATCAGTAAATTTTTTTCATTTCAACCAGAGTCTACCAATGAAGGGTTTGATCAGGTCCTCAGCTGGTATAAATCAGAATCTCATATTCAGTGGAGCTCTGTCTGCTGTGGAGTGAGACTGGTGTATATCAGCTGAGGATCTGGCACACTCTCTGTGATGACTGTTGTATTTATAACATTTTTGAGCACAGCACTAGAATTGAGGGACTTACCAGCCAACAAATTCAGTTTGATCTAATCTGCCCATGTGGAAGCAAATCCCCAAAATGCAACTGAAAGTTATAAATAACTTGGTTTCTAACCATTCTCCCTCCCACCACCGAATTTCAGATTTGGATGTACAAAGAAAAGGACAAGACAGGAACCTGTCTGGAATTTTAATGAAGCCAGGTGGGACATATTTAAATGGAAATGTGTTGAACTAATTCATGAGGAGCTGATACCAGCTGTCTGTGCATTTAATGGAAAGTTAAAGGGAGTTTTTCGAGAAATGACTAGGGAAGCAGTGCCTTTCTCTAAAGAAAACAGAAACCTGAGGAATTCAGTCCTGGAGCAGACATCGGGGGGGGGGTGCGAAATCAGATCAAAGCAGCAGCTTTCAGAAAGGAAAGATTGTTAGAAAATGAGCCATAAGCATCTGGAAACTTTTTTGTTAAAAAGCCTAGGAGAAGAATCAAGATCAAGGGAAGGAGGATTAGGCGTGAAGGCAATACAAATCACTGCTGGCAGAATTAAATTAAGGTGGTGCTTTAAAATCCTATATGATGCAGTAGGAAACAACTATTTACACTGGCAAAAATGGGACTCCCTGCTTCTCCCATGGGCATGCATGTGCCTGCCTGGCCAAACACCTGCTTCTAGAACTGTTCCCTGGACTGCCACAGGAACTGGGGGCCAACGACATGCAGATGAGCTGTCAGATTCAAAGGAGCAGCCAGGTGCATTTTCCTACTTTGACAGCAGTGGGAAAACTCCTTGCAGTGAAGGAGACTTGGCAGCTTTCTCTCCTCAAACGCTGGATCTCTGGTGGTCAGTGCTTCTCCCCAACGCCTACCCTTGACTAGGCAGACCGTGAGGAGAGGCAGCCAGTCGTTCCTTGACAGTAAAGCTGTTCAGGAACTGGAATTTCTGCTCCATGGGAACTCGGACACTTACAAGGCCTTGTTCCAACCTGGAACACACCGTCTATGTGGTTGTGGTCTGTATATAATTTCATATTAAAAATTAATATTTAATAGAATGGTTGAACAAAATGGAACATAACCCTGTCGATAAACATTTTCGGCTTCTTTTCATCAAAAGCAACACATTCCTGCAAGAGGCTTCACTTTAGAGTAAACTGCATTTTTCAAAGAAAACTGGTCTGTCAAAAATATTTGACCACCTCTAATCCACAGCAGCAGCTCCTGTGGGACCAGCCGGGGTGGCAATGATGCCTATGCATTCCATGCCCCTTCCTCCTCCAGCTTCCCAAAAGTCAACCAACCAACACACCCACTTCCTGCTTTAACAAAGTTCCGTCCTGTTCTGATGACCGCCACTGTGGTTTGGACTTCTGAGCATGTCACCTTCCATCTCGGCACCTCCCCAGACATCAGCATGCACAACCCTCATTGTGTTTTCTGCCTACTCCCGGGTGAGCCTAGTGGAAGGAAAGGTGGCAGCCTGGGAGCTTTAAGAGTAGGGTGACCAGACAACAAGTGTGAAAAATCGGGATGGGGAGGGGGGTGTAATAGGAGCCTATATAAGAAAAAGCCCCCAAAATCAGGACTGTCCCTATAAAATTGGGACATCTGGTCACCCTATTTAAGAGACTCCTTCATCTCAGCTTGCCAGCAAGCCAAGCGGTTTGCTGCAACATTGGCATGTCTACCACAGAGCCCATAAGACTTTCAGCATCGCCACCTTTTTAAATTAGAAAAATATCCTCCAGCTTTAATGCTTCCCAACCAATCTGCATTGCTGAATTTATTGCAATAATGATGGCATTACACTGGGAAGCTGCAGCTGGACCCAAGTGGGTTTTGATTTGTTTAGATTCAATGTCCGGACTAAATAGTATTCATATCTGGGAAGTCTAAAGGGAGGATGGCTCTGCTCCAGGAAGTGATGTGGTTAATCAAGGATTTACTGTAGTAATCTTACATGGATTCAGCACTTGTGGGTGATTTGGCTGTATCAAAATGACCAATTTTTAAGTTGGCTAAAGGAAGTCTGAAGTGAGAAGATAATGTCTGAACTATACCAATTAGTATGGAGGAGGTATAGAAAAGTAATTAAAAACTGAGGTATATTTAGGGATCGGACTGGATAATTGGGAAAACAGAAAAGAACCACTGTCTGGCTTTTCTGCATTTTTAAGATAGGAACTAAGAATCCCCCCAAGAAGAAACCAGAGGAACAAATGAAGTGATTATTTTAAGATTACTAAGAGACCTCTCTTAATAGACGTATGGTCCCTTTACATCTTAGTGGTGTATTTCATTACTTCTCGGTGCTTGGTTCCTGACCTTAATGTTCTCTTCTAGATGCTTAAGTAACGCTTTGGGTTTTAAAGCGTGGTCTATAATTGCAGGTTAAGAAATAACAAAAGAATGTTGCTGAGGGTGAGGGCCTAGGGAATTAGGAGTACAAATAAACACCATCCCAGGAGGCGGGGAAGGAACAAATCCATGCAAGAAAGTAGAATATTTCAACCCTAGTCGAAGTGAGGAGTTGGGGGATATTTTCACAACAGTGACAGCAGGTGGCACCTATGAGCCATATAAACTTCTCTGCAGAGCAGCGAGGGTGACTAGGGTGGAGGAGGCTGCTACTGTGTATTAGGAATTCACCGTGACTGAGCACAAGAAATACCGACTTGCCCAAGTTAGTGAGACACGGCTTAGGGTTGAGGAGGTGCCTTCAGTGGGTTGTAGAAAGCACAGCTGGATCCAAAGCCCATTGAATGAATTGGGAATCTTTCAACTGACTTTTGCTCCGGTACCTGCTCCTTTGGCTGTCTTAGTTCTACTAATACTATAATTAAATATGTTCCTGCACCTGCACATCTCAGTGATGCGATTACTTCCTGGAGCTCCTGGCTATGTCCTTAGTATTAGCGATGCATTGCCTCATTTATTATTCATTTTATTTCTCCTGATTTCCAACTTCCTTGAAGAGCAGCACCATCCATGGCTCTGGCTGCCCTGGACCAATTAAAGAGTATGATTAATGATTCAGCATCTCACTGTAGCATGGTGTCTTCACCTCTTGTGTGGGGAGTAAAGATTAATGTGGGCCTGACAACCCTGTTAACACACCTGGCGGGTGGGTCTTGCCCAAGTCAAAGATGAATCCCAACTGGGGGAGGACCTGGGTGGCTCTCATAAACAGAGGAAGCCCAGGATAGAAGATGCTGCAGGGGAAGAGGGAAGACTGCTGCAGTCTCTCTAAGTAGTGCAGAGCCCAGAGAGATACAGAGAAGTTACCCAGTGGAGCACACTCCAGTGGTGAGCCCTGACAAAGGGCTGGACCTCCAGAGAAGAAACCCAGGAGGACTCTCAATTGAAGAGGAAACTCCCTCCTGAAGCTCCTCTCCCATCAGGGCCTGCACCAGGGTGTATAGGAGAGGTGAAGTAGAATGCATAGAGGAGGCCTTGGTGGTAGACAGCAGTGGAGGGAAGACTGCAGGGAGGTAACTCTTGAGTCTGCATTCTGCAGAAAAACTGCCAGGAGAGGACCCAGGAGGGATTAAAATCTTAAATGTGAGGAAGGGACAGAAATTGCTTTTGTTGTGGTTTTGTTTTGCTTTTGGGTTTGGTTGAAAGGCTGCAGGAAAAGCCCTGGGGCCACTGCTCTGAGAGATTGGGATGGGAGAGAGCCCTGCTGGGGTGGAACACCCTATCCATGATCAGTGTGTGGTGGGACCCGGTTGGTATGGGACACAGATACGACGCCAGAAGGGAGAGATGTTAAAATGTTCTGGGCTGAGTGGTGGGGGAAGAGGCCCGAGCTGCTCTTGGCAAGGGGCAGTGAGGAAAGAGCTGCTATGCCAGGCCTAACCACTGGGGGCGCACCAGCAGTGAGTCTATTCTTCTATACTCCCATGATCATTCCCCAGCTAGGAATAATCCAGTAATGGGTGGGGAAAAATGAACCTTTAACCAGCCAATAGCTAGATTCCCAGCCAGTAGCCAGCCTCAGGATCTCCCCACTCTGTAAAAGCCAGGGAGAAGGAGTGACCTTAGCAGCATACCCTTAATATTTGGGCCACTTCACATCCGTGGGAAGAGTGAGTTACGGAGATGAGGCCTTTAGAGGAGATCTGAGCAAAAAAAACAACTTTTTTTCCCGGTTTGGTGACTGAATGAAAAAACAATTGTGTGACACCTAAAATGTCTTTCATTTTGTTTAGTTTCCACATGTATGTGTGTTAAATAAATAAAATGGAATCTAGCTACATTTCTCAACAACGTGACTTTGAAACTACAGTAAAATCACATTGTTTAGAAAATGTCTAAACAAAACATTTTGACTCTTTCATATGCAGTGCTGTAGCCTTGTTGGTCCCAGGATATTAGAGACACAAGGTGGGTGGGTGGAGGTAATTTCTGATATTTCTAAACCAAGACGTTGGTCCAATAAAGTACCTCACCCACCTTGACTTTTTTGACATTTCCCCTTTTATAAGTCAAAACGACTTACCCGGTTTGACCCAAATTCACAATCATTTTGATCAACCTGAAAATGCTTTTGCAAATAAAATCTTCATCCAAGAGTTTTCACCCAGCTCTGTCCCCCAAGGAACGCCTTGGCAGGAGTGTTCTCTTCTTCAAAGAGCGCTCCAGCTGATGGGTCCTTGCTGATTATAGCTACATCAGCATGGCACACGGAGAGATTGATCCCAGGAAGAGTGGCTCAAATTTTTGCCATGGCTTTTACAATGCAATCAGTAGCGCAGCCAGGTCCGGAGCGCAGGGGGAGCAGCGCTATAAAAGGCGCCTCCCCCTGTACTCACCCGGCGGCGCTCCGGGTCTTCGGCGGCTCACTCCAGGTCTTTGGTGGTACCCGCCGCCAAAATGCCGCCGAAGACCCAGAGCGCCGCCGGGTGAGTGCAAGAAGCGGCGCTTTAAAAGAAGCGGCGCCTTTTTTTAGTGCTGCTGAAAAAAGGCGCCGCTTCTGCTCAAGGGGGAGCGGCTGCTCCCCCTGCTCCCCCCCCTCCCCCCGGCTACACTAAATGCAATGTGGGTATTGTCAATGAAACTTTCACCAAAAAACCCTTGCTTTCTATTTTAAATCTCTCCAAAATTCCTGAAACGTCTGAGCAAAGGGTGAAAATCAGCATAGTTTGGTGTTTTATTTGTGTTCTAGTTTTTTTTTGGTTTTTTGTCTTGAAATGCTAGTAACATGCCCAACTTCTGTGTTTTGTTTTATTTTTCCCTTAGCGTTGTTTTGTTTTCTCTTTCTCTCCAGCTGGAAAACAGTCAAAGGGGGTAGGGAGTGGGGTGGGCAGGGGGGAGTAGCCTTTGGGTTTCTTTTTAATTTTACCACAGTAAAACCAGTATTTCCCAAAGGGAATATTTCTGGCCAACTCTAGTCCAGGACCAGTAACCGTAACAACCCCTTCTCTCTGCATCCCTTCCTCGTCCTCCTCCTCCCTCCCCAGCCCCCTAACAACACAACCCATCACACCTTAAAGTCAGCCTGGAAAGCAAGAGGCAGCCAGAGGAGATCATGGAGCACAGATTTAATGTAATCATGGCAAGATACACTGCTTAATAAGCAGGATGCTGGATTTTGAATTTGAGCATCCTCAGCACCACTCTGGCTCAGACCCGCATAACAGTATCTTCCAGCCACTTGAAGCACACTGCACATTCAGGGCACTGTACAGCAGAACTGGTTATAAATCACGTAGAGTCAGTTCTGTGAAATTAACACTCGGGAGGCCTGATTCTCCTCTTGCACATGCTGGTGCAAACCAAAGGTAATTCCATTGAACTCAACCAAGTCACACCAGCGTAGAATTAGAAGGAAAGGAGAATCAAGCTCAATATCTCTTTCACTGAGTAACTTTCATGGTGTGCTTTGAAATTAGCCTAGTGTTTCTCTTCACACACCCCCTCCCATATTTGCTGCTAACACTGGAGCACAGCTCCCTGAAGGTAACCCCTTTTCATACCTCGATATACATCAAATCAGGATTAATGGCTTCAAAATTATTCCCAAGCCCTCTGGCGCTGGTATCAATCTTAGCCAAGCTGTACAGTAGATAATACCCATCACACATGCATATGCATATTTAATGCAAGGCAGAGAATTTCTATGGAGAAAACTCTAGCTTTTAATCCAGTGATGAATCATTTATGGGATTTTGGATTATTCACTTTGCACTGAATTACGTTGTCTTTCTTAGACAAAACAAGCCCCCCGACATGATCTGCGTCATAGACCTGGCTGAGTAATGATGTCTGTTGCCAGGATGAATTATTTATTGGACTTTTGGATCACTCTCCTGGCAGTGAATTAAGCTGTTTAATTTTAAATCTGTTCAGATTCATTCCTAAATACATAAAAAGGATTTTGTGTACATGAAATCTTTTTTTTTTTTTTTTTTTTTTTTTAATCTGCCATTGAATTATTGATGGAGTTCAGGCTGACCTAGCCTTGCATCAAGTCAAGTTTTTCGTTTAGTGAAACAAAACCCTTGTGCCTGACATTATTGCATGGCAGACTCGGCAATCCACCTTGCTTAGCTCTCGAGTGCTAAAGGAGCACTTGTGAGTCGCCTAAGCCATGATTTTTTTTTTTGACCTACTTTTAAAACTGTTAAAACCTAAAGGGTAAAGACTGCTGGGCCAGATTATCAAGTCATGTACATTTGACAGCGCTCCCCTACTGTACCAGTTTACACCAGTTGAGGACTTGGCCACTGGATCCACTTCTTAAATGTACAAACACTCACTGGCAGGTTCTCAACCATTTGCCCTTTTGACATTGAGCTCATCGGTCCAGAGATGAAAGCTAAGCTAGTGCCCCCTCACCCTGTTAAATCCACTTCCAGGAAATGGGGAATCTCTCTCTCAGATGAGCTGGGAGTGGAATTCAGGCAGCATCCACTCAGTGTTTATGTCCTTGGTCCATTATCTAATGTAGAAGGTGCGGAGGTAATTGGGGAAATGCACAAATCCCAACCTCCTGCCTACCAAAGAGATTCATGGTGATCCATGTTCTGAGAATACATCAGCACAATTAATTTGTAATGTGGGGAGCAGTTAAATGTGAACAACTTTGTGTTAGATCTTAGAATTTCATCAAGCTGGGCTGAATTCTAACCCAAGGGCGTGGAAGAGGGTTTTAAGACTCCATCCAAAAGGTCAAAGGGGGTTGTATATGAATCAGGGCTAATAGTATGAGGCCTTTCATTTAGCAACTGATTTGAAAATAGATGTAAATAAAATATCATTGCTGGAACTGGGGGAGCTGCCGCACCCCCTGGCTTGAAGTGGGGGCTTACTGGGCTTACAGTTTTGTTCAATGGCTTTCAACACCCCCACTATACAAATTGTTCCAGCACCCCTGATTGCTGGGGTTCTTGTTCCCACTGATAAAGCCTCTAAAACCATTGTTAGAAACACAGCGTGCTTCAGCTACCTCTTCAGATCTGATCCCACAAACACTGAAATTGTTGGTCATTCTGCAGTTCTCTTTGGTGGTAGGACTCCCTGTTTTATGCTGTTGTACTAGATGTCCTCCATCAGTTATGGCATCCTAGCTTTAAAAATAGGGTTGCCAACCCTCTAGGATTGTCCTGGAGTCTCCAGGAATTTAATCTTTCATTAAAGATGATCTTTCTCATTTGATGAAACCTCCAGGGACACATCCAACTAAAACTGGCAACCCTATTTA
This sequence comes from Macrochelys suwanniensis, assembly GCA_033296515.1. Lineage (NCBI taxonomy): Eukaryota > Metazoa > Chordata > Testudines > Chelydridae > Macrochelys > Macrochelys suwanniensis. The sequence goes on along the minus strand of CM065782.1, from coordinate 104,875,887 downwards.
AAAATAAAAACTCTTTAATAATACGTGTAAGACTGCACTGTACATCATAAAGAGAGTTAAAAAAGCATGGTGCTCTATTTTTGGTAAAAGTTTAGACTGCCAATCAGGGGCCAGCTGCCCAGCTGATGTAAATATTCATATTAAGGTCATTCACACTTCATTCTAAGGTACTACTAAGAATACTTGGGAATTCTTCAGCATCTTTCATCTGAGTATCTCAAAGTGCTTTACAATCATCCATTAAAGTTTCTCAAGAGTGTTGAGAAACTAACAAATTATTGTAAAGCACTTTCAGTATTTTACAGATGGAGAAGCTAGGGTTTGGAGATTACTTTGGGCAACCTGTTTATCACTGAATAAATAAATGGTACAACTGGCAGGAGAATCCAGGGATCCAGCCCTGACTACTACTTCATGACTCCTCTCCTTTCTCCCGGTCAGCCAGTATCTAATTTAAAGCCCAAAGTGGGAGAAGATTCCGAGGAGTCTGCTCTCCGGTGTTTGAGATCTATTGTTTATTGAGCGGGGTACTGCTATACTTCTCCATCTCTTTGGCAGTGGAGAATGTGAAGGCCAGAGATTGCGCCCCTCTCCCCAGTGAGCACAATTGGTGCTGACTGAGTGTTGAAGCCTGGCCCCTGTAACAGGAGTGATGTACAGGGAGATCCGTGTATCTCTAAATAGTGCTCAAACACATGCAGCATTGTTCCTGGGTTTTGTAGGACCGACAAAACATCTTGTTGTGTGCACTGCAAATTGGGTCCTTGTGTGCAAATCTTTAAAGCAGCTCTTAACAGCCTGTATTTATCAGAGGCTCTTGCTCTTATATTTAGGTGTTTTCCTCCCTTACTAATTGTGAGTGATCACATGTGTTGTCCCGGTCTCATTGTTTCTAGATGCCAAGGGAATATACCTTGGCAAATTACCATATTTTTATTTCTGTGTTTCCCAGATAGCTTGTAGTTCCAGCTGCCCCCCTCTCCATAGGTGGAAGAGAACACTCCCCACTTGTGGTCTTGTGCAGGGCCCAGGGCTATTGCATGCTAGGAGACACCGGGACATTCCTTCTGTTCAATTCTATCACAAAAGGATATGGGAGCTTAATGTAGTCAGGAATTGGTTTGAGAGAGAGCACCGCTAACAAACCAGTTCCCGCTGCCCGTCTTAGACCGTGCTGGGCCATTAGTTCTCTAGTGGCTGAGAGAAGAATAGTATCAGAGGGGTCTATAGTATGAGAGAAGAATGACTCTCCAGTGCCAGTGATATCCGTGGAACCAGTTTATAAGGCTTGAACAGATGGCGCGTCTCTCTCATGACCAAGGAGGGGCATAGTGATGGATGTAGAACCTGGGGAGGAGTAGACACTTTCAGAGTCTGTGCAGGACATACTTTCATATATCTGAGTGGTATCAAATCTGTGAATTTATTAAGTCAATAAAACCATGTGGCCTATTAGCTGGAGAAGGCAAACAGAAAATTTGATCTTGCTTTACCTTCTACCAAGTGAGGGTTGCAAGCACTGTTCCCTCTAAGCTGTGCGCATGTGCGGGCGCACACAGATCCTAAACCCCGCACACATGGCGAAACACCGCGCGCACAACAATTTGCACAGAGGCACAACAATTTGCACAGAAGAAATTTTTTGCACATACGGCCTGTCAAAAATTAGAGGGAACATTGGTTGCAAGTGGATAAGGACTAGCGAGTCCTTGCAAAGGTGGTTGTGACAGTGACTCCAGATTCATGTAGGGCAAAAATCCCTGGCTCACCTTTGGATGTCTTCTGTGGATGTGTCTATATAATGTTAAAGGAAGAAAGTACTACTTCTGAGAGATGCGAAGGTGCTAATGATGACCATATTAGTATTTCATATTGGCTCTCAAAGGTATTTAAGTTTCTAATTCCTCTTGACCTCAATAGGAGTTAGATGCCCAGATACCATTTGAGGTTCTTGGACTCAGCGAGGAAGCCCCTTTATGAAAAAAATCTATCACTTGCTTTATGATAAATCCTGTAGGAAGCAAATGTAAATACAATGCAGAGAGATTCCACCCCCACAAAACCCACTCACCGCAGCTTCTCCAAGCCCTTAATTAACTCCTTTCCTCTGCACTTTGCCAAGCTTGACTGGCTGAATATTATTCCACAGGGGCAGCATTCACCAATTAACTTCCCCACTCCAGTTTTTCATTATTTTCCCCAGTATAGTTGAATTTTCATGCAATAATGATAGTGTGTGGTACTTTTCAGTGCGGTGTCTATAGTTTCGCAAATCTTGATGAAGAGAGGAACATTTCAAGACACAAATGAGAGTCATGATGTATTGCATATAAACAACTCCCTGTATCTTATCAGCAGCATGAGACAGCATGGAGATTTAGATTAAGTTTTATAATTCACACTGAAATTCATTGTATCTCATACTACTTGTAAGAACCACATTTTGAATTGTACTCTGAACCCTATTAAACAGGTACACATTAAACTACAGCACCTTATAAATTCTTCCTGGGTTTTGTTGACAGTACACATCAAACACAAGCTGTTAAAAGCTGTTCATTTTCCTGGTAGCGTATGATCCTAATGCATTACATGACAAAATAATGTGTTTACATGACAGGTTTAATGCCTGATCTGCTGTAGGAAATGCCTTTGAATGCCAGAAGATAAGAGGAAAAAGTAACATACTTCCAAGTGTCTATTAATTCTTAACTAAAATTACAGTGATAGGATACTGATAGGAAAGATGAGAGAGCCACATGAACAGTGGAGGAATTCATGAGGATTGCAATGAATACTAAATGCAGACCGAATAACTACAGTTAACGTTAACATGAAGAGCTCTCCAGGTTGGGGGGCTGGGGGGGGGAACGGAACTGCCAAACAAGCCCCGAACGGCTACTGCTGTCCACCCAATGGGGTTGGTTTTTCCTTGTCAGTCTGAAAGTCTCCATGGGACTTGGTGAAATGCATGTTGGGATAAACCTACCAAAAATGGTGCTGGCAAGAAATCCTGGCTGCTCCGTTTACGGCAGCCAACAGACCTGCTGAAAAGAAAGGGAATGTTCGTAAGAGAAGGTCTGTGGTGGTTTCTTGGGGACCGTCAGTGGGCCTGGTTCTCGGCTATCCCATCTTTGCACATGGGGCATTGACAGGGCAAAGCCACCATTGAGCTCTCTGTATTATGGGTCTGGGCCTAAACCCAAGTTAGAGCAACCTCAGTGCTGAGGTTGCTCTAATTTATGCTCTGCTTCCATTGGCCCTGGGATGCAGAGAAGAGCTCTAATGTAGGACACGCTAGGCACACTTGGATGAGTCCTCAGCTTGCCCGTAAGCTTGGGACTGGGAGCATGGCCAGTGAAGAACCCTTGAGCCAACTCTGCACAGGCTGGGGGGGACTTAGAGCCATTTGGGCTTAGAGCCATTTCCATCCACTTTAAAGCCCCTGTGGGCTGCCAGAGTGGTGTAGAGTGGGCCTTACAGTCACAGTTCCAGGGCTAGCTGCACTGTATTAACAGGGACGGCGGGAGGGGGCAGGTATTTAAATTAAACTGGTGTTGTCCCTAAATCAAGGGGCACCTCCCTAGCTGGTGTGAAATAGCATTGCCCCATTGTGGTCAGTGGAGGGATGCTGATTTACACCAACCAAGACTACAGCCCCGTAGCCTTTGGAGGCAGGTTCACTTCAATCCTTACCAACGAATTAAAGTCGCTGAACCTCAACACATGAATTTTGGGGGGAAAACTATTGCATGAATAATAGTATAACACTAATATTTCTGTAGCTGGCCACAATTGCCTTATTCAACATCATCCCTTACCCATGGGAGGTGTGGCTGCATCCACTCCCTCTCGTTGATGAAAACCCTGCCCCGTTGTGCTTCACAGCCCAGAAAAGCTCTGTCCGGCTATCGTAGACCAATTCCATGGCCACCCACTTGGAATTGGCAGAGCAATATTCAGCCACCTCACAAGTCTCCAATCCGAGGGCAGCTGTATCTAGTCCTCTTTAAAAAGACACCCACATGTACTGTTTTATTGCAGGTATGGGTGAAGAAGGAATTGGTATGTGTGAAAACAATGACATACAACCAAAGGGAGGATAATAAACCTGTTAGTTCTCCATCTTTACAGAGGGAGTTGGTTTGGGAAACAGACGATCAGACTAGTTTTTAAACTACTGGCGGCTTCCTCCTTTTCAGGTGTGTTTTGTTTTTGTTTTTTTGGCTTTCTCAATCGCTTTACTCACCTGCCACCAGAGGTTTTTATTCGCTGATAAGGGCTGTTAACCGGTTGGAAAGTTGGAACAGTCAAGTGTGGCATTTTATATCAAAAACTGTGTTGGCGGGTTAAAGCTGATCTTGTCCGGAGTGAATGAAGCACATGGGAGAATGTTCAGGGGTTTTTAAGGGAAAGGACGCCCTCTGTGAAAGCCAAGCAGAGGAGTGAAATCCCAATAAAGCAGTGAAATAAGCAATCTGCTGCATCTTCCCATGGCCTGAGCTGTATATGATGGGCAGAGAGGAGTTTACCCGACTTGTTCTGTTTCCTCCTTTTGCAGCTCAATCTCTAATGACTGATTTCAAGAGGAGTGCTTAGCGGATGAAGCTTTGTAATGGAAAGGGTTAGTCTCCAGACTGTGTTCACTTTTCAATGCAGGGGAGTCAGCTGTCTGGGGAAGGGGCATTTATTTCAGAGGCAGTTGCCATTTAGCGTTTCAGTTCAGTTGCAGAACATTGGACAGTGGCTTGTTCCCTCTCAAGGTGATGTCCTAGTCGTCTTCCTTCTTCTGGAAGGGAAGGAGTTGAGACTTCCTTATACCAGCCTTCAGACTTGCATGTTTCACTGATTCCAGGCCAACTGAGAGATGCTATTGCCACATGGTGGGGTTTTTTTTAAGGGGGAGAAATGAGGAAAATATTAATGGGGAGATTTTTCAAAGGTATAACTGGAAGCAAAGCACCCAACTCCCATTGACTTTCAATTAGACTTAAGCACCTAACTCCCTTTGGTTCCTTTGAAAAATCCAGCCTTTACTGATGTGAACAGTACTTTTCATATACAGCTTTGCAGAGTGATCCCTCTCAGGCAGCCTGCTCCCTATTCCACCACCTCCTCTCACTAATCGTTGCCTTCAACACTTCGAGTAGAGCCAAGCCATTACATAAATAGTCTTCCTGAGCACTTAAAGAAAATATGATAAATGGAAAAAGCCAGGGTCAGGATGCAAGAGTCAATCCACTCTGTTTCCGTTTGGTTATTTTCAGATGGGATTGTCATCCCAATGGGTAGCTTCATTTGGCAAATTTTTAGGATTGTTATGTTGTGTTGGATTCTGATTACCTGTTAATAAATGGAGCAGTTTATAAAATACAAAGGTTGGTGGAATACAAGTGACTTTTAGAGGACATACTAAGGCTTCTCTACCAAACATAACTCAAAGTAATTTTTCTCCTGTTGTCTGCGAAATTAGAGGGGACTCTTTAAATGTATTACTAATTTTTCATCTTTCCCAAATATGCAATAGCATCCTCAAATGCTCTTTTGCCCCATATTTGCTCTTCATTCTAGAAAGTCAACACCACTGTAGATTCCTGTATAACTCCGTAGACTTTTAAGGCCAGAAGGAACCATTATGATCCATCTAATCGGAACCTCATACAGTAACTTCCTCAGGCCTCTTTTCAGTAGTGTTATGTTGATAGTAATCTCTTTCAGGGTCACCTGTAAAAGTGGGGTTCTGACCACCTGTGGTTATTAAAGATCCTCTATCACTTTTCATATGAGTAAAGGAAAGGTATTAATTCCAGTTCTCCTCACCACATTCTACCTTTAGGAGATACTTTAATTCTCTATGTGGTTACAACAGAATTAACGGTTGTGCAATGTTGCTCAGTGCTGTTAAACAGCTGCTGTCTTTCTCCTCGAAGGTGTCTGCATTTTGGTGATGGATGTAGTGATCTCATTATCTAGTTCATATCTATTTAGGTGTATAAGTGCTTTCACATCCTGTGAGATGTACATATTTGATGTCTGTTTAATTATACATAATCTATTCAGTAAGTAGCAACGTTCCTCCAATGGTTATTGGACAAATATTTATGAAACTTACTCAGTACATCTGTTAATTTATCTTACAAACTGTAACATCCAATTGTTGTATAATTAGCTGTTAATTCTCATGAATCATAACCTCTGTGATAGCAAAGTATAGTGTGAATCCACCCATTCTTCAGAGACTTTGTGCATAAAGAGACAGTTATTACTGTGGTGGTTTTCTTTCCCCCCACCACAAGGAAAGTTTGGGATCACATCGGGTGGTATTACATTTTCAAAAGGAGATCCATCAGAGTAATTAAAATTAGGGCTGTCAATTAATCACAGTTAACTCACGTGATTAACTCAAATTGCAGTTTTAATCACATTGTTGTAATTGAAAACACAGAATACAAGATATATGAAAAAACAAACAATAGAATACCAATTGAAATTTAACAAAGTATACATTTTTATTTCAAATATTTGCACTGTAAAAATTTTTAAATTGTATTTCAAGTTACCTCATAGAAGTACAGTAGTGCAATCTTTGTTAAAGTGCAACTTACAAACAGAGGTTTTTTTTTTTTGGTTACTTAACTGCACTCAAAAACAAAACAATGTAAAATGTCAGAACCTACAAACCCAATCAGTCCTCCTTGTTCAGCCAATCACTAAGACAAACAAGCTTATTTGCATTTGCAGGAGATAGTTTGTCTTAGTGATTGGCTGAACAAGAAGTATGACAGAGTGGATTTGTAGGCTCTGAAGTTTTTACATTGGTTTTTAATGCAGTTTTTTGTACATAATTCTACATTTGTAAGTTCAACTTTCATGATAGAGATTGCACTACAGTACTTAATATTTTTCAATTCACCTAATACATTTCTTTTGGGGTTTTTTACAGTGCAAATACTTGTAATCAAAAATAAATACAAAGTGTGCAATGCTCACTTTGTATTCTGTTTGTAATTGAAACCAATATATTTGAAAATGTAGCCAAACATATTTAAATAAATGGTATTCTATTTAACAGTGTGATTAATCGCAATTAATTTTTTTAAAATTGCTTGATCTAATTACAATATTTGTAACTGGATCTTCTTCACTCTAGGGAATATCAGTGTGGAACTAGATTTGAAATATTGTGTTGATCTGCTCTTTCAATAAGTCTGTATCCTGGAATTAGGATGTAAATAGCCTGAAAATTTCATAAACCAAGAAGCAGGCTATGCTAGTGAATCTATACCAGGAATAACAGGGCTAGCTCTGGTGAGCTGATTAAAGATTTATACTTCTTATGAAGCACAGTTGCCTTTTTTTGTGGGAGTGGGGTGGAGAGAAGAGATTACACCTGTGTATGAAACATGCCTTTGTCCTCACCAATGCAAATTATAAATTCCCCTGATTATATTGTTTCATTTCCATTTTATACTGCACTGTTGGGTCACCTATGCATTTCTGTTAACACAATGCATTACTCACTTGTCTCCTACCACTTTTTGGTATTCCATTGTGTCCATTAGCACAGTCATCTGCTCTCGGTCTGCTGACATAGTGGTGATATCCCTACTTTCCCTTAATGGCTCTTCCATCCCGCTCCTCCATTAAGCAGTCACATTCTGTCCAAACCCGAAATAGGCTTTTCTGTGTGTTCCCTCTATCTTGTTCTCATCAAATGCAAATGCCATTATCTCCTCTAGATTCCCACTCACAAGAAACGCATTTGCAGGGTAAAAAGTGCCATCTTAGGTGGCTGGATCTGGGAAAGTTGAGGACAAATGCTCTTTGCTCCTCTTCTATTAGGCTACCTTTCCTGACCCTCAGCCAAACTTCAGTGACATCTAAGGAGTTTTCAAGAGGAGGGACCACACTGAGTCACTTCCAGGTCCATGAAAATGGTGTTGCATTAGCATGTGGATTATTTTTGCATGGTTTCCCACCAGAGAACAGCTGGGGTACATGCTCTTTTGAAGTCAACATAGCACAGACTTGGGGACCCATTGTGCCAGCCCGCCTCCCCGGTCTCAGGTGCATCTCCTTTCCAGATGCCTTCCCTCCTATTTCATCTTCCTGGGCTAGACATAGCAAAGAAACTGCAGAACTACTGTCCTACACTGGCATTTCTCATTCTACTTTCAGATCTCTACCAAGCATGTTCGCTAAACCAAAAACTTCCTTGGCTGGATTCGCAGGGCAACAGTAGCCACATGTCTTATCTGGCTCTCCTTAAACGATAGATGGTGCCAAACGGCCCCTTCTTCCTCCCCCACTGCTCCTCTTCCTTTCTCTGTATGCCTAATAATAAGAGTAAAGGAGCTGTTAGCACCTTCTGCACTGTGGCAAAACTCAGCCTTCACTACGGCAGGATCGGGTTTAGTTTGTGGGAATATTTGTATCAAACCCCAGGATCCTAATAATGCACCCTCTCCAGAAGCTTCCTGAATTCTGCCACAGGACAGAAAAGAGTGAAATAGTAGGTCATCTTGGTTTGGCTCAGCAAAAAGTCCTCTGGCAGCTGTAAAGTCTTTCCCCTAGACACCTTCATGGGCTTCATGAGTGAGCACAGAAGCCTTGCAGATAATCCTCTGTATCCTTTTTAGGAGCACCAAGAACTCTCCAGTTTTTAATTCTTCTTTTATTTTCCAGCTTATCAAGCATACAGGTCAGGTCTTTATTATGCTTATTCGGGCTGGAAATGAGGTCACAATGTCCTGAAACAGTATCCTCTGACTTTGCCATTCAGAATTCTGCCGCCTCCACGCAAGGTATAAAGACTGCACCATTTCAGAAGGCATGCTTATCTCCTGTTGGGTGTGTTGTGCACCAGTTCTAAGGTCCTGGAAGTTAACACACTAATTTCTTGCATTTCAGTTTTCATCTGCGGTATCTCTATTCTTCCTCTGGACTTCCAATCATTTCCCCTGTGATGCCTTCACTGTGCTTCCCTACCTTACCTTGTAATTAGTAATTACTACTCTTATGACTGCTTTCAAAATAAAGATTTCCAGCTACTAATTTTCCCATGACACTTTCTATGCAAATATGTTCAAGTAGAACCACAATTCACCTCCCAGTTCACCATTACCAGCAGCATGTTAGAATCTGAAACTGGACTAAATGGATCCAGAAATACTTGGGCACCTGTGAACTTAAGTGCAAGGAATTCATAGGCTTCCTGAATTTCCGATGACGGTTATCCATAGCAAATTTTAAATGTCATTTCCAGATGATGTGGTATGAAAACCATATTCCTTGGAATAAAGCAGCTGTATTGGATACACAAATTGTCAGTGTGATCACTGTGTTAGTGGTATGGTATCACTCCATTCACAGATTTTAAACCAGAAGGGACCGTTCTGATGGTCTAATCTGACCTACTGCGTAACACAGGCCCTAGAATTTCAACCAGTGACTCTCTTGAATCAAACTCATAACTTCTGGCTCTGCTTGAGCATCTGTCTTGAGTTTCTCTTCATCACTTCATGTCTTTAAATCTTTTCCTAAGGAAGTTGTTTCAATGGTTAATTCTCTTTATTTAAAAAAAATCACATCTTTATCTCTAATCTGAATTTGTTTAGCTTCATCTTCCAGCCATTGGGTCGTCTTTATGCTGTTTTTCCCTCCTGCTTGCTAAATTGTAGAGCCCTCAACTAATAGAAATCTTCTCCCCTTGTGGATACTTGAGCCACCTCTTAACCTTCTCTTGGCTAAACTAAACAGATTTTGCTGCTTTAATCTCTCTCACTGTAAGGCAGGTTTTCTGGAAGAAGGATGTTGATGGTTATGCCCAGTTGCACTACATGAGTATCTGTTGTCTAGGGAGCAGTAAGAAGCAAGTATTTACATTGTTGGCCCACTTTCTGAAGACAGAAAATAGATTTGCTGGAGGAGGGAGGTGACCAGCAAGGGAATTAGAACCCAGCCTTTATCTTCTCAGGATGGGTACATTAAGTACGTTTCCTTCTCACCTGTCTTCATGATTCAAATTAACAGGCAACTAATGGAAAAATTAATCAAAACTATTTCATCCATCTCCTTCACAGAGAGGCAGGTGAACATGAAACTACCTTAAACATTACATTTTTATGAGCAAATTGAGATTCCATAGAAATACAGTTAATTAAAGTTTTAGAGCCTATCACTTCAGTTTATATGGGAAGCTTGACTGGCCATGGACTCTGAAGAGTTGGGGAGTAGAGGAAAAGAACCTTCACTTTCCCACAACTTGGCAGCCCTAATCTGTGCAAATGGATTTCCTTTCATGTACTGCATTTGTGAAGCTGTATATCTTTCATGAAATGATGATTGTGCTGGAAAATGGGACCAAAGTAACTGATTACAGAGTTTTTGAGATGTAGTGCTAAACGGTCCTGGGGATGGGAACAGAGAGCCATTGTGAATAACCTACCAGGAAGGACTCTCCTGGAAATGGTAGCAGATCATTGGGTGGTGAAGGGGGAACCATGGGAAAATACAGGAGTGGAGATATACAGCAATACCCACTACTCCTGTAGTGGGTATTGCTGTGGATTGGCATTTGGCAGAAGGGCAGAGCACTGAGGAGAACTTAAGATGGACACAAAGTTCTAGCCTAGGATGGGTGGAAGTCGCTTAATTCTGTATTTTTGTCAGTGGCTGGATTTTTCTGAGGGACTCTGAGCAGAATCCATGTGAGCTGCTGTCCTGGAAGAAGAGGGAGACTGGAGAGAGGGGGCAAAAGACACAGTGGTATCTGCCATTATTTTGTTTGTTTGGGATGTTGCTACCCCGGAAGGGGTTGAACTATTGTGTGATCTGGCCGAAGGGACACCTCACCACAGTACCAGACCGCTGAAGTCCCGAGGACGAGAGCAAGGTAGGGTTGCTACAATGCCATGTCACACCACAAGGGGGCACTCCAAGGAGGTGTCGGCGGTGAGAAGAAGGAATCCGTGTTCTATGTGAAATGTCGTTACTAGGCTACATATAACCACACATAACAAAATACCTAGTAGCAGGATTAACAAACCCCATGTTATGAATAGATGTAGCCAGTATTTACATAGTATACATTCTTACTTTTCTCAGGAATGAGATGAGTGAGATGGTTAGAAAACCATTGCTGCCATCTTTATCAAGTGAAAGAAAAGCTAGGGGTCTTTGAGGTAGGGCTGTGGCTTGTATGTGTTTGTGCAGTGGTACAGTAGGACCTTATTCCTGATCAGGGCTACAATACGCTGTGTTAATTTAATAATAATAAGTAGAAAGAGACGTTCCTTGAAAATATAGTATTCATTTGGCCATTAGGTGCCACTATTTTCCAATATTTCAAACAGCAGAGGCAGTGACTTGCTTCATTTTGTTCATTACCACTCCCTCGTTTTTCTGGGGTGCGACAGTGTTCTCATCACCGCAGAGTCGTTTCGTGGATAGAGATGATGATGCTGCCAATCAAAGGAACGCCGTCTTTTCTCCGTACCTTGGAGGAGAAAAACACTTACAGAACTTGATGGTAAAATATTTTTCTAACCGGACACAAACTGTATTGTTTACCTTGAGTAAACCACGGATCAATGTTTCCTTGAGCCTTTATGTACAGTGGGACGTCACAAGAAATTTTACCACTGAAGAGCCTTCCACTTAATTCTGTCATGGGTTAATTTGCTCAAAACCTCATGAACCCAATAATTTGTATTGAAAATAATACAACTGCTAATTTATTCCAATCAGTCTTGATCTCTTTAGGCAGGTATTCTATGATCAGTCAGTCACTGGTTCTAGAAGGTTTATGAGTTAATTTGAAAGGAAGGCTAAATTTCTGAACTCGAAGAGCTCAAGGAAATTGCACGAGTAACTAAAGATTGTCACCACTCCTTCCCCCTCAACCCCCAAGAAAACAACGACTTTGAATTCAGACTCCTTGTTCTGCCACTGACCTGTTCTGTGACCTTGGGCAAGTTACTTCACTTCTCTGTGGCTCTGTTCACTCTCCCCCGCCCCCATTTCATCTGCCTATTTAATCTGTAAGCTCTTTGCAGCAGGGGCTCTCTTGCTGTGTGTGTAATAGGGCCAAGCACATGGGGGTTTCCAGTTTGGTGCTACTGTAATAATGATAATAAATAAGCACCACCATGGGCCATGCAAGCTGCGATGTGCACCCTTCGCTCCATCCAAGAGATGCAGTCTACAAAAGACTTGATCCCAGTAAGGAGGTGTTGTAGCAAAAGTGCAGTACATAGCTGATTGTCTCCAGGAAACCTTTTCGGGTAACAGTTGGAATAAAAAAATCTTAGCGTACCATGGCATCCAAAAAAACCCCCCGAGACACAGAAAGAAGCAGTTTGACAGACACGTAATATACGTGTCCCTTCTTCGGGGGCTCGGCTCCTCCTGGCCAGTGCCCCAGGCCGGAGAGTCTTGGGCTTTCCCAGGGCGCCAGCCCAGCCAGAGGCAGTGGGGGAAGGAAGGAGCCTGATAGCCATGCTGTTGAGTTGAGGGCTCTGACCGGGGGCTGGTTCTCCGCACAGTGCTGGGAGCGGACCATGCTCCACCAGTGGGGATATGGAGAAGCAGTGGGGCTGGCGGGGGAGAGGGGGTGAAGGGGCAAAGCAGGGAGAGGACAGTGAGGGGGGAGCATGTAAAGGGCTGATGGTGGCTGCTGTCTGGCGCCTGCCCGCACTCACCAGCCACCGCAGCTCACAGCTAACGCCAGGCAGAAATGGGATTGGGGGGGGGGCAGGGCCTTGCTGGCCAAGAGCCGGCACACAGCGGGGCCTGCGCTCAGGGACCAGCAGTGGGAGCGGCCGGCCCAGTGCGCTGCATCTTCACCCTGCCACCGGCCTTGCACACCCATTGTCGGCCCCTGGACCCCCCCCCCCCCCCTCCACACACACTCACTGCTGGTGGGCGGCTGGCTGGCGAGCAGGGATCTGGCCAGCAGCAGGATCCGCCAGTACTGAGGGGGAGGAGACAGAGGAAAATATGGGACAATTTGCTCGTTTTTAAGAAAAAGTTGGGACACCTGCAGGAGGGCTTGAAAACAGAGGATGTCTGGTTAACGTAACCATAAAATGGCCATACTGACATTCCGTAGCCATTGTCGGGTGAAGACTTTATTAGGCAGAACAGGGCCACCTGTGATAATCTCTCCGTCTTTTCTGATGGCCTTTGCTACATATGTCCCCTCTTATGATTTAGCCCAACGGTCTCCACATGAGCTGTTTCCAAGTTGACATTGGGCTTTGACTAGTTGTTTACCCACTTTTTTTTATTCGGTTTTCTCACATAAGCTGCTGCTGAGCAGACATCTGCTCGTGCTTTGGTGTCCTCGTTTTTGGTTTTTGCTCCATGTTACGGGGGAGGTTTTGGGTTTCTGCTCTGAAATGTATGGACAAACCCCCCCCCCCCCCTTTTTTTTTTTTTTTAAATATACATTGAGAGGGAATAGTGCTTACCTTCCGGAAGGTGGGTCTCTGTGCCACTTGTACTCCAACCAGTTTTCAACCTTCTCTCTTACAACTGATACCTGCTTGGCTGTTCCACCAAAGAGCTGCTGTAGCTTCTCAGATTACATCCCCATCATAATCACACAATTGAGAATTATGATTTACACGCGAGCGGCAGTGGCATTAAATTCTTCGGCAGCATTTACAAGATTTGTCGCAAATTCACATCTCTGTTCCGGGGAATTAACTAGATTAGCGCTAATTAAAGAATATATTTTGGGTTTTAAGAAACCCATTTGCAGGGGGAGGGGGGCTCCTAGCTTTGTCGGTGCTTATTAAGGTTTTGTTAGTTGCTGGAGTCAGCAAATGGAAAATCTCATCTTTCTGCATCGTACCTTGCTGGGAAGAAAATTGTAAACATAAGTAGTAAGAGAGCCTTGAGGGAAAGACATTATACGTTCCTTTTTAATATCCATGTCTAAAGGACACTGCGCCCTGCGGTGACCCTCTCCCCTGCTGACTGAGTACATTTGCTGGAGGTCACTTATTTATGCCTGTATTTGTTTACTTTGAAGCCCACCTATCTTCTTCAATCACACGCAAGCACTTCTGGGCCCAGGAACCCGCTTCAATTAGTTCCGAAAGCAGCCAGAGTTCAATGCTTTAATCAATTTCAAACTGCTGAAGTGTGGTGCTTGGAGCCCGGTGCAGAGAGCCGGGGTCCAGCCCGTGTGATAACGTTATTGTTCTTGCAGCAATTTACACTCAGTAAGAAGCAAACAAGGGATAAACTAACCCCAGACTCCAGTGGGAAGCTGTCAGACCCCATCCCAATGTTTCTCTCTTCTTAATACCTTCAAGATAATTAAACCTGACAGAGCTGAGGCATATAGATCTAATTTCTGCTGGGAGGGCTTTTCTGTTCCTCTCAACTTTTTCAGAACCGAGGCTGGATTCTGCCATTCTTACTCTGGTGTAACTTACTCTGTGTGTAGTCCCTGCTCGTGGAGTAAGGTGCTATTCAATGTGTGTACGAGTGGCAGAACTGGATTCTGAATACATAGTCAGACTGCTGTATTGTTGGGCTCACACCAATCTCTCTCTCTCATCCTATGAGATTTTTCCCAGTAATGAGCCATGTACTTGGCATTCATAAATATGCTTTTTCGTTGAGGAAAAACTGAATCTTCCCGCCCTTTACTTTTGCTTTATGTCAATATTATTGGTTACATGAGACGGGAGATTAGGTTTACACCTGGTTCCTAGTGTGCCCTTAACTCTGCAGTGACGTTCAAGAAAAGACCATATGAAAATATCTATGAATTGATGAATCACAACTGTTCTAGCCTCTCTGTTCTAGTATCCAGCCCCTTCTAGCAAAGACAAGTCAGTGATACTGTTTAACCACATAGACTCAGAAGAGAAACCACAGCACCACATTCTTGTGTTAAGACACCCACACATCCATCTATGAATTTCTGAAGCTTTGAAATTCTACTCCACAAAGATACTATTACTTTTATATGAATTTTTCCACACAATCAGGACATTCATGTTTGGTTTTTGGCTGGAATCTAGGTGGGTTTTTTCCATCCTTCTCTGCAAGTTCCACATTTCAAGTGAAGTACTGCAGCTATTTTGCAAAGGAGAATCCCTTTTTTTGTGAATTGCTTTTGGGTGTCTGTAAGAACGTGGATATACCTGAAAGATTGGGGGAGAGGTGTACATGAATAATGACCTGAAGGGTCCTCTCCGGATCCATCTATGCAACGAGCAAGACTTTCAGTTGGTGTAAATTCCATGATAGGCCCATCAAAGTCAATAGATCTACGATAACTTATATTAGCCAAGGCTAGAGCTCTAAACCTTCAACTGAATTTGTAACAAGTTACTGGTGTGGCTGATTCTAAATGTGCTTTGTGGACACACACATCATACATGGTGGTTTTTGCTACCACTCTGGCTGTTAACAGGGCTTTGTCCCTGCAAATAACATAGGTGGCTAGAGCTGTGTGGGAATCGGTATTTGTTTCATGGGGAATTCAAAAATTTCAGAATTTTGGAACAAAACCAAAGAATTTTGAAATTTCACATTAAATGAGAACTTTAAACAAATGTGTTGGATCAATTGCAACGTTCCATTTCAATTTTGACTTTTTTTACAAGGTTTTATTTTTTTAGAATGTAAAATAAAATTTTGAAACCAAATTGTTTCAAACCAAAAAAAAATTGAATGTTTCATTCCGAAATGATTGATCTCAAAATGCTTTGTCTTTTTTTTATTTTAATTTTTTTTTAACAAAACATTTATCGAAATGGACACATTCATTGGAATTGAAACTTCCCCACTGGAAACGTTTTCCAATGGAAAACTGTTCTATCTCAAACTTTTTTCCTCTAGATCTAATGGTTTCTTTCATTAGATCAGCACGCTGTTTCTGTGCAGTAGATGGTATTCTCCTAACCAAGCCTGTGAGGTTTGATCCGTGTTCCTTCTTCCCAGCTCTCAGTCCATTGTGGCCTCCCAACGACCTTTGTCCCACATGCTTCTAGTGTTGCTATATGCACATCTTCCATACGCTCTGTGCTTTGCTGAGGCACAATGGAGTAGCTGTCCAAATTTCCCAAAGACGCATTGATTCAGAAATGGCTGTGCTGCAAAGGACCCGGTTATAACAACTGTGCTTTTGTATCTATAGTGTAAACAGGGCCTACATGAACATAAATGTTAGTATAGGCCTGGCTGAGAGCAGGATCCAAGTTCAGATGTTAGGACTAGGAAGGGAATTCCTGGAGTCCTTTTCTCGTGGAATATGCATGGAGTGGTGTAGACCGGTTCTGCGACACTACCCAGATCTAGCTAAAGAGTGCCCACAGAAGCATTGCTCCAAACCATGGAGATAGTTGGAGCACGTGGTACAGCAGAACCTCAGAGTTACAAACACCTTGGGGATGGAGGTTGTTCATAACTCTGAACAAAACATTGTGGCGGCTGTTTCAAAAGTTTGCAACTGAACATTGACTTAATATAGTTTTGACACTTTGCCACGCAGAAGAAAAATGCTGCTTTTAACCATCTTAATTTAAACGAAACAAGCACAGAAACAGTTTCCTTACCTTGTCAACTCGTTTTCAAGCTTTCCCTTTATTTTTTTGGCAGTTTAACACCATACTGTATTTGCTTTTTTCGCTCTCTGCTGCTGCCTGATTGTGGACTTCCAGTTCCAAATGAGGTGTGTGGTTGACAGTCAGCTCATAGCTGTGAGATTCTACTGTAGTCTAGAAATGCTCTGCACCATTGAAAAACTGGAACAAAGATACCTGGATAGTATTTGTATGTTTATGTAGCACCTGGCCATCTTAGGCCTCATCCAAATTGACTGAAGTCAATGGAAGCCTTTCCATTGACTGCAAAGGGCTTTGTATCAGGCCCATTATGTATTGTGCGGTTATCCATTGATTTAGATTTATTAAGGCTGTTATTGTACATTAAATGCCAGTTGATAGCTCAGAATTAACTATATTTTAACAATGTATTTTATATATCTATTCTATAGCTGTTAAATTGCAATGAATAATGGCTGCATTAGTCAGTTTAACATACAGCAGTAAATGCCTTTGTAATCTACATTTAACCCTTGTTTGTTCCTCTGAGCTTGCGCTACAGAGACTGTGCCATGCGTTTGAGGCAAGAGAAGATGCAGCTGTAGTGGCAGGATCAGAGTTGGGTATTTTGAGCTTGGTCTCTCTCCAGATGGACAGGGAAGTGAGCTCCATGGAGGCAGCATGGTGAGACCTTGTGGGAGGAGGAATGGAGCCTCTCATGTTGCTGTCTGAGCCCCGGACAAAAACAGATTCATTTCCCACCCCAGGCGGAAATCTATTACATCTGGTGAACCTTCAGGGCAGGCTGCAAACCCCATCCCTTCTCTCTGGTGATTGGGGAGGGGAGAAGGTGAGGGCAGAAGGGGTGTAACCCGTCATGCCGTTGTTTATTGCTGAGCTGTGGTGAGTCAAGGAGTGATCAGGGAGGCTGTTGACCCGTATAACTGTACGTCTGAAATGGGTTATCCAGGGCACACTTAAGTCCAAGAAGACCTTTATAGGATTAGTTTATACCCTGGGTGAGGGGGAAACTGAAGCAGGGGCTTATCTGCAGGGGAATTTCTCTTCTCATGCCAGGTCTCACACAAGGTACAACATGCAGATATAAAGACAGATGATTGAAGGGGCTAATGTGCATTATTGTGTTTGGTCTGGAGATGGCACTGCAGTTCCTTATCTCTGAACCACACCAAGACTCATGTCACGAGTGATTTGTTGTGGTCCAACGGGCTGCAGAAAAGTCTGACCAAATTTAACTAAACAGAAGGGCACAAAGGGGATTTTGAACAAGCTGTGAGTGGTTTATTTGCCCTGCCCACCCTTTCTTAATTATGGAGCGCAAATAACTGGCAAGTCGTGGATGTGGAGGGGAATCAAAGTCTCAGAGGTCGAGATTGTGAGCCTCATCTTGAAAAGAACATGAATCCTGGATTATTTGTACAAATATGCCATGCATGCATTTGACATGTGACTTCAGAATGGGCCTAGCCTCTCTGACACTGCTCATTGGCACATAGTTCCATATTTGGGGTCAGATCTTGGGGGGGGGGGGGGGCGGGTGGTGTTGTACAGACCACAAGACAGAGGTGTTTGCAAAGGTGGTTTGAAGCTCCTCTTTACAATCCACTGATCCTGCTCTCTGCAAGGTTGTGCCCCCTCTCCCCCCGAATGCATTTGAGAATCCTGGGGTTTGCTCCAACTCATGCTGGGCAAGACTGATGAAAAGGCAGCTGCTGATGAGCATGGCAGAAGGTCATCCCAGCGCTGCTGCCTTTTCTCCGGCTATGCCCCTGCTCCTCTGCTATGCTGGCAGCTGGAAGGTGCAGGGCATAAGAGCCCCTGTGCCTGCCAGAAGATGACTTGAGGTGGCTAAGGCCAGATTTCCCCAGTCTAACTTTAGGCACCCAAGTTGGATGACGTTCACACACATTTTTAAAAATGTAACCGTATCTAGTTGAAGTTTTTCCTTTTTATTTAAGCGAAGGTCATGGGAAAAACCCAATTTGTAGGCAAGGGAATGAATGCTATCTTTGGATGTCTAAGCAGGGGAATATCAAGTCGGGGCAGAGAGGTCATAGTACATCTATATACAGCCTTAGCAAGGGCGTTACTGGAATACTGTGTCCAGTCCAGTGTCAACACTTCACAAACGATGTTGACCAATTGGAAAGGCTGCAGAAATGACCCACTTCAGTGATCAGGCTGAAAAACATTCCTTGTAGTGAGATGCTAAAGAAGTCAAATCTGTCCAGTTAATTATCCAAGAGACGGTTGAGGTGATTTGATCATGGTCTACAATTACCAACATGGGGTAAAGATTTCTGATAGTAGATGACTTTTTTTCTAATCCAACTAAAAAGGACGTAATGAGATCTAATGGTTAGAAGATGGAACAACTTACTTAGCAGTGTGGTGGATTTTCCATCACTTGGATATCTTTCTAGATGATAGGATAAAGCTCAAACAGAAGTTATGAGTCTGATGCAGAAATTACTGGGTGAAACTCTGTAGTCTGCTATGCAAGACGTCAGACTAGATGCTCCTCAGTCTTTTTTTCTCTGAATATGAATTTGTGATTACATGCAATAGATCAGTCTGGAATGTACCCCGGTTAAATTTGTCCCATTATGCAGCCTGTACAGGAACAACCACCTCCAGTTGGGCCAAATTCTCCCCTTTGTGTGTTACGTGGTGCAGTAGGAGAGGAGAGATCATGGCTCCTGGCCGGCTATTGCACTGCTGAATAACCCAGTCTTGGAGTTAGTGCAGATCTGAGACCATGAGTGGCCTATTGCAGACAGCAGGATCTTCCAGAATTCTTTAAGCTTCTCATAGTCATGCCCTGGCTCTCTGACTTTCTTAGTGCAGCCTTGTGTAGCCAGTTTGCCCCCCAGCTTGAGCTTTTTTGGGAAGGGGCTGCCCCTTTTCTGGCATGCCTGTACAGCGCCTTGCACAAGGGGGCCCTGATTGCAGCCCATAGGCGCTACTGCCATATAAACAATAAAAGATGTATAGTGAAGGATCTAGAGTCGCCGATAGATCCAGGAGCTGGCTTCCTGGTTTGAATTTTGGAGAATATCACTGGAGGCAAATAAGACTCTCCTCCTTCGTATTCACAGCCACCTGTTATACAGATACGACTGACATGCCTCCTACTCAGGGTATGGAGCACCGTGTTCCCATAACACGGGTGTGAGGCCAATTTTCCATGAACAATCCCCCTGCAACTTCCCGTGGTTGCACACAGTACGGTCAAAGTACATGGACTGAGCTGATGGGAAATTTAGTTTAGATTGAAGCGCAAGTGATGTAAAGCAGATGGATGGGTCTTACCAATTTTTGTTCTTTTTTTGACTATAAAAGAGCTGGATATGAAACCACTATTAATGTACATAAAATGCTTATTTGTCATACCCACACATGAATTGGAAGTATATTAATACTCTTCCCCCATAGAACAAACAGCTGGGCAGGACATCACATTAGAAAGCATACCATCAAAGTCATGTGCATCACTTACCATAAAACCTAGGAACAAAACCACGGTCACTCAATTATCCAGTCGCAGGATACAAGAAGCTCCCATTGGCTTTGATGGGAGCTACCCATATCATTGGGCTGCGGGTATGAGTAATAAAAAGAATAGTGCCTAAATCTTGTATAGCATTTTCATGAGTAGCTCGCAAAGCGCTTTACAGAAGATCAGATATTATCCCCATTTCATGATGGGGAAACTGAGGCATACAGAGAAGTGACTTGCCTAAGGTCACACAGCAGGTCAGTGGCAAAGCTAGGAATACAACCCAGGTCTCCCAAATGCTAATCTAGGGCTCTATCCACTAGACCACACAGCCTTGGGTGATGGAAATCTACCTTATATTATATAGGAGAGAAGTAAGCTGTAAAGCTGCCGTGACCAACAGTATCCATGGAAACAGTAAGTAGCCAGCATCACTGTAGGTAAAAAATAAATGCTTTTTAAATGCAGGGCATTGGACTACTTCATCCTGAATGACTTAGTGTCACCCCATGTGCTCCATCCGTGGACTTCTTAGTGACCACTGTCAGATTTGCTCAAAAAATATACAAGGACAAAACTTTTGCCCTTTCCTGTTGCTCTACAAAGGGACTGTAAAAATGTTTTAACCAGCTCCCCAGGTATTCCTCTAGTGGCGGTGGGGTGGGGGGGATCACCAGTGGTGAGGAGCTGGTGTAAAGGCTCTACACAGCACTCCCCTTGGACCTGGACATCAGGTGCAAGGGCTGAAAAAAGGCAGTGTGGCCAGGATGCTTGTGTGCCCTAACAATTCCCCATTGCTGGAATGGCCTGTTGGGGCAGCCTTAGGGCTGCTCTAAGTTGCACCCACCAGCTTCAGTGTGGCCTCCGAGGCACAGGAATGTAAAGGTGGTGTGAAGGCATCTGTGCCATCCGCTCCAGCCCTGCACTGGAGCACCCCACCCCCCACCAGCCCAGAGAATCCAGCTCCCGGGCAGCTCCGCCATGAAGTTCCTTTGTTCAGACTTTGGCAGTCCCATCTCTGAAAGAACATCCCAGCAGTGTGAGGTCGCTGGGGTGCCTGCATTTCCCAAGTGGCGAGGCTGAGCAATTTTCTTTCTCTCTCTCTCTCTTTTAAGCCAATACAGCCCTGAATAACCCATTTCTCTTTATGGTTCTGTATAAAGAAAACAAAACACAGCCCCTCCTTTTGACTGATGACCTCAAGTATTGCTGACTTCAAGTTACATTAGAAATCTCACTGCAGGGCTAGGTTGGTCTGTTATACCTTCCCTTCAGAAAGGAATGACCGGAGAGCATTTCCCTAGCAAATGCGTAAAGCTGCCTTTGCTAGCATGATGTTTTCAGCCTACTCTTTAGGTAATAAGATCTTCATGGGGGTCAATACACACTGCGCGGTAAACTCCGATCTGCCAACACCTGTTTTCTAGGCCTCTTTCCCCTGGATTTTAGAATGGTTTGTGCCAGCTTCGAGCTGCTGGTGGGGCAGGTAAAGAATTGCAACAACAGGGGTGGTCCGAGTTTTTCGTGAGCAGGGACTGGGATGTGGTTAAATGAGATGTACCTGAGCCATGGCGCTGCTTGGATTTCCTGGTCTGGTTTGGCCCATGATGCTCGAGTCATCCTGCCTGGAGCGGGGTGAGGATAGGAGTCCGAAGTTCAGAATGTGGAAGGGTTGGTGGTGGTGGTCCATCTCGAGGGTGGTGACCTGTCTGCACACAGTTTGCTGGCAGACACACAATTTGTGAGTGCCGTTTAGAAGGCTCCTTTGGAAATGACAGTCCTATCCTCAGGCAGGCCCCTCTTCTTTCTCTAGGGAGTTCCCAGCTTCCTACTCCCATCATTTCAGCATCCAAATGGCTCTTCACCTCCAGGGCTAGTATGTGGGGCCCAGATGAACCAGAAGGATGGTTCCCCCAGAGAAGGACCCCTTCTGAACCCCCAGGAGAGGCTCTTCTTCCCAGTCCTCCATGGACTAGGAAGGTTCAGCAAGGACAAGTGCAGAGTCCTGCACTTAGGACGGAAGAATCCCATGCACTGCTACAGACTAGGGACCGAATGGCTGGGCAGCAGTTCTGCAGAAAAGGACCTAGGGGTTATGGTGGACGAAAAGCTGAATGAGTCAACAATGTGCCCTTGTTGCCAAGAAGGCTAATGGCATTTTGGGTTGTATAAGTAGGGGCATTTCCAGCAGAGCGAGGGATGTGATCATTCCCCTCTATTCGGCACTGGTGAGGCCTCATCTGGAGTACTGTGTCCAGTTTTGGGCCCCACACTACAAGAAGGATGTTGATAAATTTGGAAAGAGTCCAGCGGAGGGCAACAAAAATGATTAGGGGACTGGAGCACATGACTTATGAGGAGAGGCTGAGGGAACTGGGATTGTTTAGCCTGCAGAAGAGAAGAATGAGGGGGGATTTGATAGCTGCTTTCAACTACCTGAAAGGGGGTTCCAAAGAGGATGGGTCTAGACTGTTCTCAGTGGTAGAAGATGACAGAACAAGGAATAATGGTCTCAAGTTGCAGAGGGGGAGGTTTAGGTTGGATATTAGGAAAAACTTTTTCACTAGTAGGGTGGTGAAGAACTGGAATGGGTTACCTAGGGAAGTGGTGGAATCTCCTTCCTTAGAGGTTTTTAAGGTCAGGCTTGACAAAGCCCTGGCTAGGATGATTTAGTTGGGGTTGGTCCTGCTTTGAGCAGGGGGTTGGACTAGATGACCTCCTGAGGTCCCTTCCAACCCTGAGATTCTATGATTCTATGACTAGACTATCCATTCTAGCTACTCTTGTCTTCCTCCCTCCATGGGGTCCTCAATTAGCTTCCCAGATGAGGCAGCTGTGAACTTGCCCTGTCTGGGTATCCTCTCAGCAAGGGGCCCATGAACTGTGTGAATCTCCACGAAGGCAGCCTGTCCTTCCTCTCTCATACTCCTCACAACGTGCCTTCTCCAGTGACCACTAGGATCCCCCGGTGCACCTTCTCCACTGGAACACCCTACCCCTGAGTTTCCCCTAACTTTTGGGGCACCTCACAGACTGTCACAATCCTGGCAGTGTGAGCTCTGTGGCCTCCCTGGCTAGGAGCATTTCTCAGTTTGTGCACCTCTGATGAGGTGCCCTAGAGTATGGCTTCCCTGAGTGCAGCAGCAGTTGGAGAACTTGCTGGATCCTGCAAATATCTTCATCCAGAGCAGGGCAGCCCGGAGGGAGCCTGGGAATCCTATTGGGGAAATCTCCGGGAAAGAGGCATGGGGGAGGTGGGAGCGAGAGGGTGGGTTGGATGCGGCAATGAGGAGGAGGAGGAGAAGCAGAGAATGGAGGGACGAACGCACTCCAAGTTCAGAAAAGCCACTGAACGGAATCTCTGCACCTCCTGGAACTTGCCAGCACTGCTGTTTAATTGCTAGTTTTGTCAGTTGTGCGGCAACCCAGAGTAAATCTCCGTGTGCTCAGGCTGCATTCAGCTCTCGAGACTAATGCTCATCCAGGCATCCTAAGGACTCTTGTCAGCTGGTGGTGTTTATTTGGAATTGGTATAGCCGCATAATACAATGAAACCTCATTAAGAATGGGACCAGCTCTCCCATAAAGGATAAATTCTGATGAGTGGGTCTTTGCTCTTCTCCCTGAGCAACCATAAGGGGGTCTTGAATGAATTTAATTTAAGCAGCAACAAATACTGCTTAAGCAGCTATATGTTTTCCTTCTCCGAATGGCCATTCATCAGGACTTTGCTTCACTTCCCTATGTTTTACAGCAGAAAATTAACGCATGTTTTGCAGATACCATCTATCCAAGGTCTGCTGCAGTTGCAATTCACTCAGACTGGATGGCTATTTTCTTCCATGCCTTCCCAGTGAATTTTGTTGTCGGTGCCTGTGCGTTTTTAGAGTCACCGATTGTCATAATATTGTAAGGATGTCCACCTACTCCTCTGATTGCTTCTAAACCGGAGGTGTCCTACTGAGAGACAACAAAGGACATGCCATACTTAGGGGAAAATCTAACCAGGGCAAATTGTACATGTTGGACATTTATGGCTCTTATGTCGTCTTTCCTTGAGCACATCCCCCAGCTAACACCATATTAAAAACAGTTGAGCTGCTCACAAATGTTGAGGGTACCAGACAGCTTGGCAGGATTGACCATGGGCTACAGAGACTCTCAGCTGCTGGCTCAAGTGGAGCCTGAGTTGGTAATAAGTAAATGCTTCCACCCTCTTGTAGTTGCTCAACGAAATGGTTTGCTGGTCTCACTCTGCTTTGTAAGGAACAGGTGTTCCCATCCAATACCGTATTGGGGTGAAAGATCCTGGCCTTCTTGAAGTCAATGGCAAAACTCCCACTGACTTTAATGGGGCCCAGATATACCCTTGCCATCATCACAGGCCCACTCTGCAAGGTGCTGAGTGCCTTCAAAATGGGAGTTGCGTGTGCTCAGCCTATTACAGGACAGAACCCCTTTATTTTGAGCCCAGTACTGGGTTCCAGAAACTCTCCCATAGAAGCCAGTGGGTGGCGCTGTCATGCAAAGAATGAAATATTGGGTCTTTTATTGGTTGCATAGCATGCCAGGAACACCATGTTTGGAGAGGGTAGGTCTCTGTTGCCCCCTAGTGGCTAGTCCACCTAAGCTGTTTGAGTCTACTACTGCTTCCAGCTGGTGGGCTTGGTCAGTTAGCCCAGTGGTTCTCAACCTTTCTGGGCTCAGGAGCTATTTGTAAATGTTTATGGCCTGGTACGACCCAGGACATAGTCTGAGGCGGAGGCCCTGGGGTGGCTTCAGTCAGATTCTGTCCGGCACTCACCCCACAGTAGCGGCTCCTGCAGCTCTTGTGCTGTGGGGCTGGGCTGGGCTTGTGGGGTTACAGTGGCACTTGCTCAAATTTGGCCTACCCGGGCTGCCGTTGTCATGATGGCTGGGCCACACCTGAGTGGCGATGGGTCCCCATAGGTTGCAGGGCCTGGAGCAGGGAGGCGAGCCTGGCCAGCCCCATGGGACAGGAGCTGCCATGCCACCCTTCAAAATATTTTTAGTGACTCAATTTTGGGTCCTAGGAAACCCTGATTTAGCCCAAGCCATACAAGTTCATGGCTCAGTAGGTTGCATGGTTCAAATCCCAACACTGGCCTGAGAGGGGGTTTCTAGTCAGACAGTTGTATTTTGTAATGTTTATCAGCTCTTCAATAAGCAACATAACTTTATTTTGTGACATACAAAATAGTGACACACAGAGCCTCACTGTATATTTCTAGAAGTTGTTATGGACCTCAGCTGTGCTGAGGCATTTGGGCCATGGACCAAAACCAGACTCTTCCCCCTGCTTTTTACTTAAAAAAATCTCCATGAAGAAGGCAGGCCCAGAACACTTTAATGGAATTCTGGTAATACTTTCCCCAGTGCTCTACATTTACACTTATGTCACCAGTGCTTTTATTCAAGGATCTGTAAGCTGTGGACACTTGTAACAGTGGCACTCAAAAGAGGATCACAGCAAAGAGGGAGCTGTGCACACTAAAATGTCTCTTTCAAAGAGCACTGACAAAAATAAGGATGATGGGGAATTTCAACTGCATTAGTGAAGGCACAAGTGTATCTAGCACCATGCGGTAGCAAGTATGATTCGGATTAGCTGCCAGCAGGCTGGGATTTCATTTAAAATATCTGGTTCGGCAGAACATAACTCTGTGTAACAGATGTGGATTATCCAGCTCAGAAGACAGGAGAAACACAAGAGCCGTTACGCTGAAAGTGAGCTCCAGATGTGACGCTGTTGCCAAAACAGCTGCCTTATGTGATCCTGGGATGCATAAATGGGGGGATCTCCAGTCGAATTAGAGGTTATTTTGCGTCTGTAGTTGGCCCTGGTGCAGTCGCTGCTGGAATCCTATATCCAGTTCTGGTTCCCACAATTCAGGAAGCATGTTGATAAATTGGAGGGGGTTCAGAAAAGAGCCATGAGAATGATTAAAGTGTTAGAAAACCTGCATTAGAGAGAGAGACTCGAGGAGCTCAATTTATTTAGCATAACAAAGAAAAGATTAAGGGGTGACTTGGTTACAGTCTGGAAGTATCAAAATGGAGAACAAATACTTAATAATGGGCTCTTCAGTCTAGCAAAGGAAGGTATAACATGATCCACTGGATGGAAGTTGATGCTAGACAAATAAGGTGTACATTTTTAACACTGAGTAATTAACCACTGGAATAACTTCCCAGGGCCATGGTGGATTCTCCATCACTAATCAATTTTTAAATCACAATTGGATGTTTATTCTAGAAAATCTGCTGTAGGAATTATTGTGGGGAAGTTCTCTGGCCTGTGCTGTACAGGTCCGACTGGATGTTCACAATGGCCCATTCTGGCCTGAAGTCATGTAATCATATTCCCTCCAATCAGGAAAAAGTACTATGGGCCAAGTCCTGGGCCCTTTCTGCTCCAACCAAGGTGAGTGGGGGAGAAGGTAACAAAAATAAAGGTTGTGTGCTCTGTTTAACCAACCAGGGAGCCATGATCACAACTTGCTACCTGCCTAGCCATTATGGCAATTTTCTGTAAGCGTTACACCAGAGGTGTGTTTTGAGGAGGCACATGAAGGAGGAAAAGGTGGCAGCTTTACAGATTTATTGAGATCAAACAGTGCCCAGTTCATGAACCTTCCCCCTAATTTAGAGACCTCCTAAGCAGAACACTCTGGTTGCATGCTTTCAGTCACTATTCCCAAATTACCCTTGGTGTGAGGGAGAAATTGGATTTTCCCCAAGGATTTTGCATTCAGAAAGAACTGTCATAGCGTCTCTGATACAAACAGAAGTAGTAAAGCAGCAGCAACAGCATGTTTTAACAATAAATCGAGTACATTTATTCAACAATTGCCGTCTTATTAATTCTAAATGAAATGCTTGTTTCAAACACTTCCTTTCAAGTGTTATCATGACACTTTCTGGATAACTTGTGTGTTGTTTTTTTCCCACTGTAAACTAGTAAGTGAACAGCTGGGTTGTGTCTGGAGATTTAGAACATGGGCATTTGCCTAATTATTTAAAAAAAAAAAAAAAGAGAGCGAGAACGTTGTGGGGTTGTGTTTTTCAGTAGAGTAACACTTTAAGGAGCTTTGTAATTAGAATTGCTAATTTCACATATTGGAACAGCCAGGATACCATGGCATCACCATTTGCCTTGGCACAACACGCTGAAGAATTATTAGGAATAAAAACAAATTCACTTTATTAAATTAGAACTGATGCCAGAGGCACTGGGAGTGTTAATAACCGTGTCATTATGCAAAATATTTGGATTTTTATCAACATAAAACACTGCAAATATGCCAAGCATGAAAGCTAAAGGAAAACCGCCATAACCCAACCAAGGTACCGGGGTTAGCAGCATGTTAGCTCCCTTGTTTCCCTCCTCACAATGATGTTCAATCACATTCACTGATCAACAAAAGTTAGTGTTTAGGGATGCCTTATGTCGCACACTGTGCCCTGTAGAAGAGAATGCAAAATTCAGGAATTAGGTCCCTTAGTTCAGTGGTTCTCAACCAGGGGTACACGTACCCCTGGGGGTAAGCAGAGATCTTCCAGGGGATACATCAACTCCTCTAGATATTTTGTATAGTTTTACAACAGTATACATTAAAAAAGCACTAGCGAAGTCAGGACAAACAAATTTCATACAATGACTTCTTCATACTGCTCTATATACTATATGCTGAAATGTAAGTACAATTTTTATATTCCAACTGATTTATCTCATAATTGCATGGTAGAAATGAGAACGCCTGCAATTTTTCAGGATTCATGTGGCTGACACACTTTTGTATTTTTATGTCTGATTTTTGTAAGCAAGTCATTTTTAATTGAGGTGAAACTTGGGGGTACTCGAGACAAATCCGACTCCTGAAAGGGGCTGAGTAGTCTGGAAAGGTGGAGAGCCCCTGCTCCAGTTGCTAAGGCGTATGGCTGAGCTGCTAGAGTGACTGTAAGCCTTGCTGTAGTCAGCGCTATTATCAATGGACTAAGGCTCAGGGCGGCTGTCAATCAGCCAGCTACAATCAGTGCCCACTGTCCCTCCTGGAGGAATAAGGCACTAGACTAGCTGGGAAGCCCTGGCTAAGTGGACAGAGAAAATCAGATGTGACCCAGACGTCAATGAGCCGCTGAGGTGCTAAACACATTTTTCCCTTTGTCTGACCGTGTCCTACTTCAGAGCTCTCACTGGGGACACTTAACATTTTTCAGGCTGAAACATTGTCTGATTTTTTGTCATCTCCCAGGTAACGATCAAACCTGAGCAGAGGTGAAGCACGTACAACGTTCAGGCCAGGGGTGAACAGTGATTAACCTTCACCACTCTCCAGCTTGACCCTTTTTGTATCTGTGGAGCTACCTTATAGAATGAGACAGGAGGAAACAGACTCCTAAAGAGTAAGAAGACTGGGACGTTTCAGCCCAGCCAAATCGGACGAGGCTGAGCCCAGCAAAGGGGAAGGAACATTTCATAATAGAAGTCTCTATTTTTCTTTCCTGCTTCGTGTCGTGTATATCAGTGGTGACATGAAAAGCGTTGCAAGTAATTTACATTACTGCTCGATTTGTGTATTCTCGATGTGACTTTAGGCACAACCTTAAGCAAGGGAATGTTCTGGAACCATCTCAGGAGGCAATCGAACTTGAGACACCCCTCTGAGTCTTTCAAGAGAGGGTGGGGGTAGGGGGAATGGTAACTTACCACTAGCTTATACCAGCCGCAAATTATTATGGCTCTCAACCTTGTGCAGCATCAGCTACTCTGGCCAGTGAGTGGGGAGCCAAGTCTCCATCCAATTATCGCCCTTCCCGCTGTCCACCTGCTCCAAGGAGGAAGTAAACCGACAAGTAGTCCTGCCTACGTCTGTGCACCTGCATCTATGGTCTGGGTAGTCTGTAAGGGAGGATTCTCACTCCATTGCATGGACACACAGCCTGAGTCTCAATCTGCCCTGCAGCTAGCCAGCACCTAAAGCAGTAAGAGGAAAAACGGTGACAAAACACCAGGGTTATGTAAAATCGGACAGACCTTGGGACAGACCCTGGAAACTGGGACATGCCTGGTTCTTGGAGGAGATGTGGTGAGTCCATTTGCTATATATCCAGGATAGCAAACCCCTATTGCTAGTGTCATGGACTTGGACCCCCCGTTCCCTATTCTAGCCCAACTGCCAAGATCTTGTGGTTCTTAGAAGCACACGGCCATGGATCGACTCTAATACTGACCTCTTCATTCTTTTGCTGATTTCATCCAAGGTGAACTCCTCTTTGCATGCTGTTCCTTTGCTCACCTGTTAGGGTGAGGTGGCCAAGCTGGCTTTCACCAATCAGCAATTGTCTTTCTGTGGCACAGAAGGAAGAGGTGCGTCATGCCAGGCCTGCGGGCCAAGGTTTCCGAAAGCGTGACTAGTGAACCCGAGTGCAAAAACTGGACACCGATGCTTTTTTAATAACAGGCTGGCTTGTCCATCCATTCTGATTCTCCTTTCTGTTGCACTGGTTCACACTAATCTAATTCCACGGATTTAAATGGAGTCACTCCTGATTCTTTTTGTTTTAAGGATTATCAGTGGAAATCAGACATTTAGTCTCATTTTATTGTGTACATTATTCTTTTGAGGAATTATGGAGATCCTTCATGTGATCTGGTCATTTTTAAAAGGTTTCCTCTGGCCCATATTTGTCTTCTATATGTAAAAGTCATTCGGGCAGCAACTCCTTTTAAAGGGACAAACTATCTGCCATCAATAAACTGAGCATTTGTCTTGACTGATGTGTGTGTATAAAATGACCACAGCCTGAAAAATACAAACACCCATCATCCCAGGAAATATGCAATTTCCTTAACAGGCTTGAGAGGTTAATGACATGTCATCAAAACTAACATGGTTCTGGAAGTCCATAAATCTCTTCCCTTGCTCCCCCTCCCCCTGATACTTTATATGTAATACAATATGGGCAATAGAGTTTAATGAGACATCTCACAGCTATATAGAAAATATATTATTCTTCCATGTGATCAGTATTCTAAGTAACTTTGACAGACTGTTTCGCTTCCCTTTTCTCTATGAACGGCACCCGGAGAAAGATTGCACATAAAGATCGTAGTTAACGTTTTAATATCCTTGGGGTCTTGTATGTTATGGGATTGTATGTCCCCTCCCCCTCTTACTGTTCTCAGCAAAGGGTTGGGATTCCCCGTAAAAGAAGAGCGGGGTGATATTGACCGATGAGTAAAATAGCACCATCATGGCATCTCACTGATCTGTTCCTTGCGCATCAAATCCTGGCCGGATTGAAATCAATGGGAGCTTTACTACTTCAGTGGAACCAAGATTCAGCCCTGCTGCATTCCAAAAAGTGCCTGCTTTAGTCTGTCGAAAAACATTTGTATTTATTGTTGGTCCCAAAGAGGCAGGCTAGTTGCTGACGTGTAAAAGCTGTATTCTAGAGCCTGTCTCCTACTTCACACCAACCAATTACCAGCTAATCCTGACTGTTGCTGGTGGCGATGCTGCACAAAGCTGAAAATTCAGCTTAATTGCCAGCTATTGCATTAAACGGCGCTGGCTGTGCTATGGGCAGCAAGCCACGGTTTTTCTGTGAAATTTTGTAAACCAGGCGACCTCGGCAAGGAAGGAGGTAGATGGAGAATAAGTCCGGAGCACTGAGATGTCATTTTGACAATCACTCAGCTTATTTATAAATGTCTTTCTCAAACCAAACATTCCCTCTTTTTGTAGCACTTCAGTCAAACCATTACAGCTCCAAAGCCCTGCGTGAAGTTTTGCCATGTGACTGCCATTCAAACTAATGAGCAGAGTTCCAGCCATGTGATGCCTAACGCTTTTGAAAATGTAAAAGTGAAGTAGCCCTGGCCTTCACTACTGCAGATGGAAAATGATTGTGGCCTTCTGCTGTGTTGTCTTCAGCTCATGGCTGTTCCTCTGCTGGTTGGTTCCCCCCCCTGGATTTGTGAAGTGTTTGGATACGTTCATTGAAACAGACGGCAATTACAGCTGTATCTAACGGACACCAGTGCTGATGTCTGCCCCTCTGATTTAGATGAAGGCTGAGATTTTTCAGAACTGCCTGAGGGCTCTGGGTGTCCAATTTCCCAAGGCATCTTTGAAAATCTGACCCTAAAAGGCTGTTGGATTTTAAATGAGGGAGAATTTACAATCGATGTTGATGGTCTGGGCCGCACCCGAGAAGCCTTTGTTTTTGTGAGTAGAGCTGGCAAAATACCATTCATCAGATTCACTAGTCAATTGATTTTGCCGTTTTTCATGAAATTATTGAATTGAAGAATGCGTCGTTCCAGTGCTGGACGTGAGTAGTCCTTTCCCATGTGACTCACCCTCACAGTGTTGTTGGAGCTATTCATGTGAGTAGGGATTTGCACAATATGGGCCCTTTGTTAGTTCACTTTATTGAACCAATATTAAAATACATGGACCTGGATTTCCTGAAAGGAGATTAAAGGGCTTTCCATTTGGCAGCCCTTTGTCCCTTTTGGAGAGGCAGCTTTTTCACTATAATCTTGCTTGTAACTCAGCAGCCTGTTGATTTTTTTTTTCCCGCTGACACTGGCGGATAAGGGTCACCCTTTGGAGCATAGTAATAAGTTATTTGGATTTACACTGTGTTCCTCAGAGCCATGTACAGCTGGGGAGCTCTGATCAGCAGTGGAGTTTGCCCCAGGCAGTGCCTGTGTTCAAGGTTTTTAAAAGTGGGTCTGGAGCAGGATTTGAACAGAGCAAGAGTGTAATATTCTTCAGTCTTCTAATGGTTCCAGCTGATGGTGTGAGGCTTCTGCCCATGTTTGGATTGTGAAGGCTTCTTTTATCCAGGAGGGCAATGAGGATACCACATTTATATAAGTTTCAAAAACCCCTGACAGGAAGTGATTTCTTTTTGACCCCTGAATGATAAAGATCTGCACCCAATTTTAAATCAACTAAACAACTTTGACTCGTCTGACACGGAGCACTTGTCGTTGTATTTAGTCTTTCATCAAAGGCCACAAGTAGAGTTTTTAATAGATGTTCTGTTTTTAGGGGACAGCAAAGCATCGTTGCATGGAATTTCCCTTCTGCTCTCTTCACAAGAGGCTGGTATGGGATCTAATAGGATGTCTGTGGTTTGAGGTAGGGTGGTAGTTACCAGATTGAGGGAGGGGACGCTCCAGTTCTAGCTTTGGTAGCAACGGCCGTGCACAGTTAAGTCGGTTGCATGCATGTGAAAGGTGGGTTCACTTGGGGGTCATGTGGTGACCAGTGAACACCATTATTAGCTAGCATTGAATCTTAAGACAATTTCATATGGTTAGGGCTAGTGGGTGCCTCTGCTCTCTGGAAATACCAAAGAGGAATGCTGCCTGACTGAGCTAGAACGCCTCCTGAAGCTCCCAGGAAACATACATGTGGTCATCATGATGCATGAAAAGAAAACACGATGAAAGCAATTAAAAAAAGGCTCTAAACCTTTAGCATTAAAATATCCTTAATCGCTGCTCTGTGAATGTGACACATACAGGGAACTTTAAGTCTCCATGCTGCGTTTGTGTGCATCTAAGTTCTTAAAAAATTGCTAGAATGTTCTCACTTTTCCTAAGTTTTTCTTCTTCTTCGCAATAGCCCTCAAAAGGAGACTTAAGTGAAACTTGCTAGCCCTCTGCAAAGGGATGAATAAACTCAGTTTGGTCTTAACTAACATTTCAATTCAGAACCCTTTTTGTGCACAATTTTCCTGGAGACCAACAAGGAAGACAGACAGTCCAAATAGGAGGAGCCTTAATTGATTAAAGAACAAAAGGATTTAGACCAGGAAAAGGAGTAATAAGAACATAAGAACGGCCAGACTCGGTCAGGCCAAAGGTCCATCTAGCCCAGTATCCTGTCTTCCAACAGTGGCCAATGCCAGGTGCCCCAGAGGGAATGAACAGAACAGCGAATCATCAAGTGATCCATTCCTTGTTGCCCATTCCCAGCTTCTGGTAAACAGAGGCTAGGGACACCATCCCTGCCCATCCTCACTAATAGCCATTGATGGACCTAGCCTCCATAAATTTATCTGGTTCTTTTTTGAACCCTGTTATAGTCTTGGCCTTCACAACATCATCTGGCAAGGAGTTCCACAGGTTGACTGTGTGTTATGTGGAAAAATACTTCCTTTGGTTTGTTTTTAAACCTGCTCCCTATTAATTTCATTTGGTGACCCCTAGTTCTTGTGTTTATGAGAAGGAGTAAATAACACTGCCTTCTCTTACTTTGTTGTTTAGCCATGATGGCTCTTATTTGGTTCTCTGTTTTTTAATTTGGGGTATACATTTAAGTGGAGCCTCTATTATGGTTTCATTAACAAGTTTCCATGCACCTTGCAGGGATTTTACTTTTGGTGCTGTACCTTTTTAATTTCTGTTTCACCAACCTCACTTTTGTGTAGTTCCCCTTTCTGAAACTAAATGCTCCAGTGTTGGGGCGCTGTGGTGTTTTCCCCGCCACAGGGATGTTACATTTAATTATGTTATGGTCACTATTACCAAGCGGTCCAGCTATATTCACCTCTTGGACCTGATCCTGTGCTCCACTTAAGACTAAATCAAGAATTGCCTCTCCTCATGGCTTCCAGAACTAGCTGCTCCAAGAAGCAGTCATTTAAGGTGTCAAACTTTAACTCTGCATCCCATCCTAAGGTGATATGTACCCAGTCAATATGGGGATAGTTGAAATCCCCCATTATTATTGAGTTTTTAATTTTAATAGTCTCTGTAATCTCCCTGAGCATTTCACAGTCACCATCCCCATCCTGGTCAGGTGGTCGGTAATATATCCCTACTGCTATATTCTTATAATTCGAGCATGGAATTACTATCCATAGGGATTCTATGTTAGTTTGGTTCATTTAAGATTTTTACTTCATTTGAGTCTACGCTTTCTTTCACATGTAGTGAATAATAATTACGTGGACGCTGATAAATGAATATGCAAAGGGTTGTTTGAGATGACACGTCCCTCGTTTAAGTCCCAAATGTGGCTTTATGTAACATGTATTGGGCAGCTCAATTTCATTATTGAAACTGTCAACTTCAGAAATGCTGAAGCAAAATAGCGTAGGTAGTGTAGCCTAGTGGAACGGGCACTGGATGGGGAGTCGGAACACCAGGGTTCTATTTTTGGTTCTGCCATGTGACTGTAGGTCTTTTCTTGTCTATTTATATTGTAAGCTCTTTCAGAGAGAGACTGCCTATTGCTAGCACTAAACACAATGGGGGCACAACCTTGGAGTTTCTAGGCATTTCTTTCATATAATATTTAAAAAAAAATTAATGATCATATTATTTATGCCAGAGAAACTGACCCCACCAATTAAACTGTGGACAGTTTTTGTTTTATTTTATGGAGTTCATTTGGGATCTGAGTCCCATGCTGTGTTCTCCGTGTGCGTGCCATCAGGGTCAAGGGGTTTGTGAGATAACTTTGTCCGAGAAACTTTTTTGGTGGGGAAATGGATCCTTGCCTCAACAAATGAAGGTACTGAATGTACATTGAACTGTTACTAGAAATCAGTAAACCATAGATGAGATTTCAAACCTGTTCCCTCAAGTGTCTATGGTTCTACTCCTGCAATATTCAACTAACGAGTAATGGTAACATTTTTAGAAGAACGTATTCCCTTAATAGATTTTCTCTGGTATCAAACCAGTTCTCTTTTTGATCCTTTGTAGAGAACACACTGATGGAGATGAAAAGATACTCCCTGACTTCAGTGGTCACTGACTTGGGCCCTAACTCCTTAAACATTTTCTATCTGCTTTGAGGACCATGTACTCCATTCCCACGAGACTGGAAATATCCCAATGACTCTCATGTTTTGACAGACCTAGAGTACTGATTTGTACATGGCTAAAAATGCCAGCAGAGTCTATCATTAATGCCTCTTTGTAATTGCATCACGACAACAGGAGATACAAAATTCTGTGCCAAAATCTATAGATTTTGAAAAATGACTAGGATTTTGTGTGCTTCAGTTTTGGAGCGCTTAACTTGAGGGCCATTCAAGGGGGGTTTTTTTGGTGTGTGTTTTTTTTTTTTTTTTTTTTTTTAAGAAGGTGCTGAGCTCCTTGAAAATCGGGACATTTTAAGGCATCTCAAGTTAAGCATCCCAAAATTTGAGGCATCCAAAATCAATAGTTTCTTCTGAAAGATCTTGGCTTATGTTTGAGCAAGTTAAGAAAGAGAGTGGTGTTTATAAATTAATCTGAAGAGGTTCATGGATTGAGGTAAAGTAGTTGTTTAAGGTATTGCTAGAGACATTAGTCCCCTCCCTGCCCTGTTTTTCTCATTCTTTTATTTATAGGTCTGCAAGGTAGAAGTAAAAGTACTGATTATTGTTGGAAGAAGGTTCTTGGGAATAGCCTCATAAACCTAACCAATAATTATAATGACTCTAATGGAATAGGAGGGACCAAATGGAAAAAAGAATTGAACTCTTGAGTGCTGGATTCTTAATCAGGAATGTCCGATTTTTGTTGATTGTCAAAATAAAGGGACTTTCTAAGGGTGGGAATTATTTCCAAAGTTGCCTCAATCTTTCTGATCCTCTGCGCTGTGACTGGGTCATCAGCCATCTCATCAGCCGTGAAGAAATCTGGCTGTGTTTGTTTATACCACATGCACCAAGTGGGGGAAAAAAAATCTGTTTGCAGGTCACGACAACATAGCCACTTGTTAACTCACAATGGCCTCTATGCTTGTAGAACATGCCACAAGAAGTTTTGAGCTGACAGATACTCCGTTTCAAACGGCCACGCATAGGAAAATTACAGCTTTGCCCCCCCTCACTTTGGGTCAGCACAGCAGAAGCACGGAAATTCAATTTTGTGATGGATAATGCACATAAGCAGTGCTTGATTTTTACTGAGTATCACAAATGGCTTAAGTGCCAATGTATAATGCAGATGAGAGGCTGCCAAGCTGTGATGTCAATATTCTAGTCGGGAGAATAAAAGAGGAGGCTAGAGTGACAACTGCGGACAGCAAATTCCTGAAAATAATCCCTCACAATGTGACTTCATACATTGTTAGACAAGAGAGAGTGAACAACTAATTGGAGCATTATTTTCTAGCACAGTGGCTTGCAGTCTGCTCTCGGTTACATGTCTGCAACCCCACCAAACTAATTGGAATTGCACCTCTGTGGCAGAAGGAGCTCGGATACCATGGTGATGAGTTACAGTATAGGAACCCGGATAGATACACAGATGACAGGGACTGGCTCAAATAAGTGCGTTTTAAACCTTCTGGGGAGATTATCACCTGTGGCTCTTTTCCAGATCAGTCACTCAAACAAATAATCTTTATCTAGATGTTTTATTGTCTGAAGAATTTCAGTTTTGCTGAAAAATCCTGTTTTCTCTGAAGTCAATGGGAGTTTTGCAATTATCAATTGTGGTCTCATTTGTTCTATCTCGTGTATTACCTAGAATGTACACAGTCCATAATTGGAAGACACCAAAGCTACTATATCAACCTGAAGAATATTTTTTTCATGTCATGCCTTTAAGGGGTGTAAGGTAGGAAATGAATTTGAAAATTCAATTAATGGCACTTGGTTGCCAGGATTTGACACATGGATAAAAATGCTGTAGGTAAAGCTAACTAGCATGTGTATACTAGGCTCACTGCTGTGAATGTTTGCTGAAGATCTGTTCCCCAGACACTGTCACTATAAAAAACACATTCATTTTTCTCCTTCCAAATTACCTTTTATATTTTTCTCCAGCTAACAGCTGAAACTCAAATAGGATTAACAAAACTCTGCTTGTGTTGTGGTGTCCCCCTCCCCCCCCCCCCCACTTCTTTGTGTATAACAGAGAGCTGCTTCCAAATGGCAATCAGGGAGTTTAAAATGACTGATTAAATTCACTGTTCTCTAATGGGTCACAGTTGCTACAGATTTTTTTCTGTTAATTCAAATCAACTGCGCACACAATCTCCAGCCGGTGAGTTGCTGTGCCTCAGATATAGGTAATCTGGCATTCTCAAACCAAAACTGAACTGATTGATGTGTCACAAAAAGCATCCCCTGGAGCATCTGCCAAAATCTAGGTGCGTAGAGTGCTGATAGCCTGATCCAACTCCCATTTAAACCAATGGGAATTGGATTGGGCCTTCCTCAAGCAAAAGAAAAGGAATAATTAAGCAGCTCAATGTTTCCTAAAGAAGGATGATTCTCTTGGTGCACCTCCCAAGACATTCATCAGGGTTCAGAGAGAGAGGTATTTTCTTAAAACATCACATAATTTGGATGCTCAACAGCTGCAGTTGTACCTGCAGTCACTGTAGTCTGTACAGCCAGACTGACTGCAGGTACAGCAGCTACACACTCAAGTTATGTACATGTATTTTTCCATATGCAATTGCACAGTGCATATTTTGAATATCTGGACCATTGCTGTTAACGTATGGCATCCCACGGGGATGGATGGTGTGTTATAGACATCTAAAAGACACAATCCTGAGGATCTTGCAATCCCTTGTCTTGCTGATTAAATATCATATCCATTATGTACTGGCATATACTTACCCACTTGCAAGGATTTGCAGATTTAACTCACACAGATTAATTTAAAAGCAGTGCCTACAAAACTGATGCCTGAGAGCATGAATTTGTTTACACTTGCCTGTAGTCTGAGTTGTAGTATTAACATATCATTTGCATTGAAGCAGGAAAGTGCATTGAATTATAATGATCTTAAGCCACTACTTTAATCTGCAAACCTCCAGAGGACACAGCACTGAGATGCTTTGATTTCATTTAACCATATATTATATCAAAGCTCCTTTCAGTGCAAAGATAGTGATGTTCAGCAACAAAATGAGACTATTAATACAATAGCAGCATGCATGAATATTTTTTTAAAAGTAGAATTGTAGACTTCTAAAAGGATTATTAACCCCACAATCCATTTATTGAAGGATAAGGTCATTGCTTGACAGGCTCTCTCTGACAGCTAAAACAGGATGTTCTGAGAGCACTCCCATAGTTAGAGAAGCTGACACTTTAATGGCGCTAGATCATTCCTCCCATGCACACCTCGTTCCTCTACAGGCTATAAATCACCTAGGTCCTCGAGTTGCAGTTACCAGATTGAACAAGGGAGGCTAAAGTTCCAATCAGAAATTGTATTCAGGATCTCAATTCAAAGGGGGCAGGAAATGTTGGGCAGTGCCTTTATCCTTGGAAGGGACTTCAGGATTGATCCAGTATATAGATTTTCAGCAAGAACTTAAGAAGCCAGAACTAATTGTCTTTGCCCTATCAGGCTCCGTTACTTCCTCTTCTTCCTTGCTTTTTTTGACTCTCTTTGGAAATTTGAAATGATCGACGTCTGTTGTGGAAGTAAAGAGATTATTCTGCATGGGGATGTGGTGAGTAGCAGGGCTGTATCAGGCACCAGCATGAGTCTTGTGAAAGTACCATTCCTGAAGTGGTGATGGTGCTTTACTAAACCTTAGAGGGTTGTTTACATTCTTTTTAGCTAGTCCCTTCCCCCTAAGAAAGGATTGTATCTAGAGGCGTGCCGATGTGGGGACATCTAGGAAAGATCATCCAAATGAACTAAAGGTGTGAATTTGAAGTGGACTAGGTAAACCACATTCAATCCCTGCATGGACGCTGTTGTTCAGAATTAAAGTGACGTTTACTTCACTTTGGAAGTGAATTAAACTAAACTGAATTGCAGAGACTGGACTAGATGACCTTTTGGGGTCCCTTCCAGTCCTATGATTCTATGGCAAGGCCATTTTAATTCTGAATGAGGGTGTTCACCCAGGGGTTTAACTAATCCACTTCAAATTCACACTTTTAGTTAATTTTGGATTAATTTTCCTGGGCGTCCCTGGGTAGATGAGCCCTAAACTAGAGCTGGGTGGAGAAAAATTGGCCCAGACCAATCTGCCCTACAAGATGTTTTGGTTTTGAGACATTTTTTTAACTTAAAACTTTAGAAGAGTTTCTAAATTGTCTAAATGTTTCATTTTGACACTTCTCAACAGAAGTTTCCAGTTTGAAACTTCACGTTTCCAAATTTAATCTGTAATGGTTTAAAAACAACAACATTCAAAATGAAATATTGCAACTGATCCAAACAAAACGTGTTTTGGCTTTTTGGCTCAGGAAACTTTGAGATATTTTGACTGTTCTGATTTTAGGATGGGAAATTTTTTTTGCACTCTCAAACTTTCCTAGATTGGGAAACCAGAGTCTAAAGGAAACCTGAATCTGCTTTTTGATAATCTAAAGGTGACTTGCCTAAGGTGTACATGGTACCTTTTGGGGGAGAAAATTATGTGAGTGTTAAAGGACTCTGTACTCTAGTGGAGGAAGGCATAACAAGAACCAATGGCCGGAGGCTGAAGCCAAACAAATCCGTATTAAAGGACCAGGGTTTTAACAGTGAAGGTGATTACCAATTAGCACAAACTGCTCAGGCGGGTATTAAATTTTCCATCCCTTGATGTCTTCAAGCCAGGACTGCATGCCTTTCTGGAAGGTATTGTTATGCTTATAAGAAGCACACGGGATCTTTTTCAGGGAAAAAGGCAATGCGCCGCGTTTATTGAAAATACAACAGTTAGCATATGCATTCAGTTTCTCACACACACACACACACACACACACACACACACACACACACACACACACACACACACACACACACACACACACACACACACACACACACACACACACACACCTCGAGTCAATCTAATGGCCAGTTACATTGAGCATGAGTGAGGAGCTGGGCTCTGTCGCTCGTGATCTGATGCTCCGAGGCTTTGCAGGACTGAACCCAGAGTTCCATGGCAAAACACCCCCTCTTTATACATGTAAATTTCCACTTTAGTCTACGGATTTTTGCAATGTTATTCTGTCATCGTTAGTCCTTAAGTGGTGTTAACCATGGAAAACCCCAAGATTATCTTTTATTTGTTGTCTCGCCTTTGGGGGTGCCTGCCTCACCTCTGAGGTCGTCAATGCTGCTAACATGTTTAGCATCGGATACAATGGATGTTTTCTGATAGTCTCCTGGTGTTTCCAAGTCTCTCACTTTTTCTTGACCATCTGGACATTTGTGATGGCTTTCACACTCCTCCTTAACCAGGCACACATCCTGTACTCACACCAAACAATTTTACAGAGACTTTCAGATGGGATAACATTTTGGAAAGGATTCTATGGTTACTAAAGGGATTACAAAAGAACTTTACACAACTTAGTTTGCAATGCATACAAGAGGCAAGACCTTATAGCAAATACTGTAATGAAATCTTATCCTAAAACAAAAGGTGACCATAATCAGCCATAAGGACTATTCTGGTCTATTCCTGTCTTAACATCAGTACAGACACTTGCAGTCTGTCAGATGCGTTTCTAGCCATGTCTCAGAGGGTCATTCCTTTCTGCTATTCAAAAAGGGTGGCTGGCAGGATGATCAAATCATACATTAATACATACTACATTATTATAACCGTCAATCATTATAACCTCTAATACAAATATAAAATCCTACTTCTACAATATGCATTGACCAAAACAGAGGTTATTGGGCTCAGTACAGAGGCAACTGGGTGAAATTCAATGGTCTGCAATATACGAAACATCAGACTTAGATGATCTAATGATCCCTTCTGGCCTTAAGCTCTATGAATCTGTGGTCTAGCAACAAACTTGGGTACCTGCTCATCTGTAAGCATGGGTCTAGCCCCATTGGAGCTCATTTGCTTCCAGGTAAGTATTTGCTTCAGTGCTTTGCTGGATCGGGGCCTTATTAAGATCCGTGTCTGCGTACTGCTGAATGAAGAGCACTATTTGAAGAGTTTACATAACAAAACAATATTTTCAAGTCTACAATTTGGAGGAGTCTAAAAGCTTTTTTTACTGAGTGTGGAATATTTGAACCTCTCATGCAGGTGCAGACAAGAAAATGAGAGTCATTAGCAAGGACATAATTTTCTGTACATTATAAACGGATAATTAATGGAAACGGAGTGCACTGTCAAGGAAACTAAATAAGTATATAATTAACCATTCCTTGAGTTTAGCAGGGGCTTTGCATAGCCACGCAGGGAGGCGTAGCCTGGCTGACTGCGGGAGTCCGCTCACTGTTGCACTGCTGAAGCTGTGTTCTATACAGACCGACAAAAAAGCAGTAGTGAGTTGTCACCAGAATGAAGTCCATGCCGCTCTTTTGCTTTTACCATGCAATGGGCCGCTGCAACTGTGCACCCACATACACTAGGAATCTGCCCTGATGTCTGCTTCACCGTGGAGGTAGAGCTGGGGATGCCGTGCTGATAACGTCTCGCCCGCTGCCAGGTGGAGGAGAGGGGAAGTGAGGTGACCAACTTGGAGCCTGGTATCCCGTCACATTTCTTTGCCAGCTGAATGTCTGAAATGAAGACTGTCCCCAGAGACCTGTTCAACTGCCTCAGGGCATCGGGTGATTTGCTAAGCAAACCCGTGCAGGTGACCGAGGATTGAAAGCATCCTGACTCGGGCTGTTCAGCATGTTTGGTGTCCTATTAAGCTTGTAGCTCACCTCACTTCACTTGTGGCCTCAAAACTAAGGATCGGCAAACCAGCTTGGAGAAAACCTGAACTATTCTGAGCCACCCGCAAACCTCATGTCAAATTGACCCTCCTTATTTTTCTTTTAGAGAAGTTTGGGGGAACTCCTTCATACCTACTTTGGGGCTAAATTCAGTTAAATTGTCGCTGTCTCCAATAGGTTGGAATGGGTGCTACCGAGGGCAGAAATTGGCATGTATTTTTGCTTTAAATAGATCCTTTTGATTGCATCTTTTAATTCATTATTATTAGGGATTAATATTCTTTCTCAGGGCTCCTTGCAAGTTTATACATTGAGTGCCGCAGGGGAGGGGGCAATCTGGCTCAAAGAAAAGGGGAATCCATGCTGGAGTGACATGACCAAGCAGTGGAAGTGACTGGTGTAGTAGGAAGAGAGCCTGAGCTAAAGCCGTGGGCAAGCTTTGCTGCTCTAAAGCAAAGTTAGCAAAAGTCAGGCTGTGAGCAACCGCCTGGCTCTGCCTATTTAAAAGTTCACAAACTGGCAAGAGCAGGGCCGATCTTGCAGAAGCACTCACTCCTAAGAAGTGCTAGGCACAGAGCACTCCCACAAACACAGTCCTGAAGAGTGGTACCAGAACATCCCGATATCCAGGACGGTACAACAACATTCCCCAAGGATAACAGGAACACATTGACCCTTCCTAAAAGATAAGGTCAGCATGACAGTGTAATGAATAGAGATATTTTGATTGAACCAACATGTACAAGAAGATGGGTACTAACTAGCCACATCAGGGGGCAGTGACTAACTATATCAGAGGAGCAGTACGTAACTTGTTTGTATCCAAGTATGCAGAGGTATCTCTGAGAGCGCATCTTGGTCCAGCCGAGGGGGGAAAGGAAAGTCCCGTCATTCACTGAGCTGCATACATTGTCATGGGCATACATGTCTTGCTATCCTCGTAGAGTCTGCCAGGGGCTATTACCGTGCTTTGTCGACAATAAACCTGGCCTGGTGCCTTCGTACCTTAATGGATCTTGTGGTCATTGGGCAGTTCGCTCGAGGTCTGCTGTGCTGGCTGTCTGCACAGAGCTGGGGCAGCACACAGAGAACACACACACACTCAGTCAAACATCTAACCACAAATGGCAATAGTAAACCTGCATGCTACCAATGCACCATTTAGCTTTGGTCTACAGCTGTTTCGTTCTGTTGAATTTATTGTCTGATTCTCAAAGCTGCCTTTTCTGGATGCTTTGCAGAATTATTCCCGATCAGCCTGCATTTCTGCCCCACGAACTGTGTGCTGCTCCAAACTGGGAGGGCTAGCAGCAAACATAGTTGGAGGGAGGTGGGAATTTGACTTTACATGGTGATTTGCACGCCCTGCAAGTTTATTGGAATGGGCTTTTACGCCCTCAATTCTGCCAAGTACTGAGGAGAAGCCCACTGTGAATAGTTCCAATGCCTGGGTTCCTCAGAGCCTTCCGGGGCTTGAAGTTAGGCATGTGCTTATGTACACCCACAGGCACCTTATTTAACCTTGAGCGGGCTCTCCCTGCCCCGGAGGGACGCAAGTGTGCTCTCTGGAACTGCCCCAGCAAGGACAGTCTCATCGGCAGCAAGTCTGCGGAATCCACGCTGCGCCTGGCTGCTCATAGGTTTGTTACACAATTTTTATGGTTTCCCAGCAATGAGGCTCCCTAAATGAGCAACACACACACTCCAAACCTCTGCGCAAAGCGTGTGTGTGTGTGTGTGGAACCTGCTGTTCAACTCTCTGCTTCATGCAGGCTTGGCTGCCCTGATGTGATTTGCCACTATCCGCACTTAGCGCCCGCAGCACTGCGGATACTTAATACAGCTGGTTAGTAATCTGTGTGGGGTTTGGGCGGCGGGGGTTGTAGCGGCAGCTGCAAAGCTAATGTCGGTGTCTGGAAAAAGTTGCTGTACAGAAAAGAGCCAGCAGCCTCTCCCCAGGATGTGGTGCTATTTACCTAATGGCCAAGTGCCAGGTCCCATTATCCGAGTAGTGTTGGCCCTCTGTTTGACTCCAGTTTCTCTACTCTGCAGAGTGGTAGCAGATGGCCGAGGCCATCAGGTCAGTTTCCTGGTGCAGGAGAAATCAGTGACGTAGAGTCTGGGTAAATTATAAGCGTCACTTGCTTTATT
Source organism: Macrochelys suwanniensis (assembly GCA_033296515.1). Lineage (NCBI taxonomy): Eukaryota > Metazoa > Chordata > Testudines > Chelydridae > Macrochelys > Macrochelys suwanniensis. Next base: position 104,831,999 of record CM065782.1, on the reverse strand, counting down.
TAGACCTGTGCCCCAGTCCTGAAATGAGATGGTCGACCTGCCTGCAGAGCCATTCCTTCTCCCAGGAATCTCAGCCCATCATCAATGCCTGCTTTGCCGGGAACAACTCCGCCTCCAGAACTGATCCACTCAGAGGCCAAGGCAGAGAACAAACTCTCCTGCTGCTTCCCAAGCTCAATACTCTCCACAAATACTTTGCATACCCCTAAAGTAACACACACTAAAAGTCAAAACTTGCCTGCTGAGACAAAGAACTTGAAAGACCATGTTTAACAGTGCCATCTGGTAAAGGCATAATATTATTTAGCTCTTCTGTAGCACCTTCCTTTTGGGGAACTCCATAGGTTTAAGGCCAGAAGGGACTATCCTGATCATCTCCTGCCCATGGCGGGCCACAGAACCTCACTCACCCACTCTGGTGATAGGCCCATAACCTCTGGCTGAGTTAAGGAAGTCCTCCTATCTTGATGTAAAGACTTCTCAAAGCACTTTCAAATAGCTAAGAATACCTGTAGCAGATAGGCAAGGATTACTAGCTCCATTTTAAAGATAACATCTCTCTGCCTTAGTTAAGGGACTTGCCTAATGCCCCATACAAAGTTATTGCCAGAGCCAGGGCTGCTATACGCAGGTTTCTTGATTCACTGCCCTATGCCTTAACCACAAGACCGTGCTTCCTATCGGGATTTAAAGCTATTCTTGTAGCACTGAGACTTGCTGGCTGTCCATAATTCCCTGGACTCTTGGTCGCTTCCAGAGGGGACAATATTTGCCCTCGATCTTCTGTCCTCTCCAGGTTTGACTGCTGCCCATTCAGCCCACGCTACGCTCATCCAGGTTGAAACAGAGCACCCCTGTGAAAGCTGCTTCCAGCTGCTCTAGCCTCGTGCTTTTCATCTCATCAGCCCTTTCGCTGTGAGGGAAATCCCAGCAGGGAGGTGTCAAGATGTCAGATGTTTGACCCTCAAGCTCCCCTTCCTGCTGAGACCGTACCAGCTTCCTCTCCGAGAGACCGGGACACGATCCATCCTATTTTCCAAAAGGGCTGTCATCCTAGCACTGTTTGTTCAAGCGTGGCCACGCTGCAATTAGAGCCAATCACTTTAAACAGCCGCATGAAGTCACTGCAGTGAGTGATGTGCCAGCACCACCTCCTCGATTTGCAAGCCCTGTTCCAACTAAATCATCCAAGTGCCAAAGCGTGGCTTTGAACCGCTGATCTTTGATGGGAGAAGGGGGCTTGCTCCAGGCTAGCTCTGGCTTTTATGGATCTTCCTAGGCTATTCCAGGAGCCAATTCCCCCCCCCCCCCCCGAGTCCAGTATACCTGTGTGTATTTAAATTAATACATCTTTCAATGGACCTCACACCAGGGGGGGAAAAAAGCCTTTACATTCTCATTCCAGCCAAAACTGTGCCAGACCTATTATTGAGAGCGCACGGGGGCTCTGGCACCGCTTAACAAGGGATTTTAATTCCTCTGGAGGCTCTGGGTGCAACAAAAATATCTTCTCCCAAATCGGCCCATTGCTGGTTAACTCGAAAACAGGTGCGAGGAAGGCACAGATCGTTTCTCAGGGCGATCCACCCCCAATCCATCCGGCATGCTAGTCGCTGGCTCTCAAACCTGTGCTTAGTTGCAAGTATGGGAGCAGGCCACTGAAGTCAGTGCGATCACTGGTATTCGGTTTTCAATTCAGTGAGCTGCTCGCCTGCTCAGACACAAGCGTAAGAAATTTGCTGACTGCTGCGGCCCTGATTCAGTCTTTTTTTTTTTTTTTTTTTTTTTTTTTGGTCTTGCTTCCCCTTCTTTTAATTTCTCCACTGCCTGAAGAAGGTTAATGGTTAGAACAGAAGATTCCGGACTGTAATCATGGCCGATACAATTGGCCCACTGTGCATCATGAGGGTGACCAGACGTCCTGATATTAGGGGCTTTGTCTTATACACACAACTATAACCCCACCCAACCCCTGAAAAAAAGTGCCCTGATCTTTCCCACTTGATATCTGGTCACTCTGGGGCATCCAGTTTACAAATATGGTGTGCTGTTGTCGGCCATCCTGGCAGAAGGGGGGGACTGTAGCAGGAGCGTCCTCTGTTAACAGGTTCTGTAGCTGAACTGTGGCTTCCCAGAGGAATAAGATGCAGAACGATCTCCCCTTGACAGCGAGGCCTTTCTCTTGTGGTTATGTGGCAGAACACGCTGTCATTTGTATCCGCTAAACCACAAACAGTCAGCGCTTGTTACATGCCATCCCCATTAGCACAGGACGTTACCCCTGGAGCTAATGGGAGATCCTTCTAGGTGGCTGTGATGTGAGGCGAGGGTAAACAGTTCTCATTTGGGGAAGGTGGAGTTTTATTTAGGTTAGTTTACCCGCTTCCAGCCAACAGAGGGTAAGAAAATCATAACATCTGCGTCCCTCCAGTGGGGTGCAGTGACACCAAGTGATCAGGACAGCACACAGCTTTTGGGTTGGAAAATCCAGGCTGTTTTTGTCAATGGGGTGGCCCCTCTAATCATGCATACTTCCCTGCATTCTGATATAGTGGCAGCCTCTGTCCTACTGAGGTCAATGGGCGTTTTCCCAGTGTCTTGCGTGGCAGTGGATCAGAGCCATGTTTGTTACTGGCTATAGTGAATTCAAGTTGGATGTTGCCAACCTGACCAAGAACTCCAGGCTTTGGCAGACAAATTCCAAGTGGCTTTGCAATTTCTCAGCCCATCACTCACCTGTCTGCTTCACAGCTCCAACTGTATTTCAAGTCCGCTGCCTGAGAGCAGGTACAATATGCTTCTGATCCTCTCAACAAATCTGTTTTTCTGTAATTCGGAGGTGTCACGGTACATTACATGCCACTGTGTAACCTACGGTCAGACCTCTCACGTGACACTGGGAGAGATGTGCAAAGACGGCAGGATAAAAGTGAACCAAAACTATGGGGGGGAGCACCGAGAGTGGCCTTCTGAAATCCAATCTGCCAAATGGGAAGATTTACATCCCCTTTCTGATTCAGATACGCAGGGGTTATTCCATATCCTCAACTGTCTAGCGCATGTAGTCACTGAGATATAAGGGCCAAATCACCAGCTGGTATCAACTGGAGTAACTCCATCAAAGTCACTAGTCATGATCTTCAATGGAGCTGTGGTCATTTACACCATCTGAAGATCTGACCCTAACTATTTAGAAAGAAGTTCTCCTTTAGAGAGAAGCTGATCCTATTTCATGCTGTGGTACCTACCATAATATACCAACTAGCAAGATGGCTAATGTATATTTAAGGCTAAACATTTTTAAGGCACATGCTTCGCTTTCTAAACTGTAGCCCGTGCCGCTTCTCATAGTGCCTATGGCATTTAATCGTAGGCGGGGTGTCGTTTGGCATGGCTCTATTGACCTCAATGGAGCATTGCCAGTTTACACGAGGTGAAAATTTTGCCCACTCTGTTTTTGGTACAGACGGATTGAACGTTCAGTGCTATAGTTTGATGGTAATGCCAATGTGAGTTTGGATTCCTTCTGTATGCACAAAAATTAGTTTGTCTGAATTCTGCGCTTAGCTTTACAGGACGGTTGTTGTTTTTTTTTAAGTGAAAACTGACAGGTATTAAGTGTTTCCTTCTTTAAGCAAAATCTCCCTGGGAGATTGCAAATGATCTCCTCTTGCAAGGAAAGCTTAGCAGTAAGCAGGACTTGCGGGCAACAGGCAGCTTCAAGGCAGCCTGGACAATAATGTGACTAAATCTCTGCGATTGCTCAGCCGCCAAGCAGAGGGGAAAATCCGCGTCCCTGCAAAGCAGAACTAACATCAGACCCTTCTCCCCAGAACTAGCTGAGCTGCAGGGAGGGCGTCTCAGAGAAACTTTGCCAAAATAAAAAATACCCTGACGCGGCATGCCGGGGAAGCTGGGATCCCCAGACTTTAGAGTCTACTGTAGGGGTTCACATTCAAAAACCTGGTGACCAGACACAGTTTCCAACCAACGGGCATTTGGCTTACGTGCCATCGGTAGCTGGTTGTGGTCCATTTCCTAGTGGGTGGGTATGGACTGACCTTTCATCCCTACATGTGGTCTCCTCTAGGTCAGGAGTGAGGGGGATATGTGAAGACGCTGGTACTCCCCTCTCCTTTCCCTGTGGGTAAAGAGAGGGCTTCGTTTTCCCTTGTCGATCGGTCCCCTTTCACCGATGCTGCTTTCCCCGTAGAAAGCGAAGGAGCAATATCATTGCATGCAAATTGCACTGCTGAATTATCCGCATCATTACATTCAGATCAGATAAAATTGTTTTCTAGAGTCCATTTAACTTCACAGCTGCCTGTCAGCAAAAGCAAACGTCTGCCATGCATACGGCTGATGTGCCTTTTAGAGTCTGGGCAGATCAAGAAGGGGGGTGGAGGAAATGTGACCTATGGAAATGTTATATGAACAGGCTCTTAGCAAGTTGCATTTGGATACATTTTCAGCAACGTTGGCTAGCACAACTGTTGAAATCCAAAGCATCACCGTGTATGTATAACTTTCTGCTCACTGTCTGTTGCCCAAATGATGGTCCAGTTGGAGTGACTCACTCGTCAGCTAATTAGTTTTTATGCACTGAAAAAAAAAAAGGCACTTCTTTAATATGCAATTAGGGTCACTTTATACAGCTCTGCAACGTTAACTGCATTTAACAGACCATAAATGTTATTTAATTGCAAATAATTCATTATAACCTAGCGAATGCCTTTTTTATCTTAAATAGTCTGCCTGTCTTCTTCTAATCCTACCAATGCTTATCTTAAAGTCCTCCTGGCAGTCCCTATTCAAAGCAGGGAGGTAAATACTTTTGAGTGTGGCAGCACAGTGAGTGACTTAGAGCTTATTCCTCTAGTTAACTATGCTCACAACAAGACTTTCCCCTCTGCCCCAAGCGGAGCCGTTTTCCCCCAGGGATTCGGATTCTCCGTAACACTCAGTGGAAAGCGCGTGAGTGGCAGGAGGCTACTGCCCTCTGCAAAAGCAGCTCGTCTTAGAGAGAGCCCCACAGAGCGGGATTGGTCGGTTGCACTCAGCCAGCATCCCTGCATGCAAACACCTAGTTCTGATCTTTCAGGAGTGCACTTTTATGGTTAGCCCACTCCTGCTCTTCAGCCCACATGGTCCTTATTTTTGTTCTGGTCCTATGCCTGAACTGCAAAGACACCAAGACAGACCCAAACCCAACCTCCAGATCCAAACAAGCTTGAACTTTGGGAGAATTTGGATCCCAGCTTTGCAGCTCAGGTTGACATTGCGTCTTTTACCGGAAGTTGGCTTCTCACTCCTACAAACATGGGAGGGGAAATTCAGAGGAGGGCCTAGGCCCAGCTCCTACGGACCTCAATGAGAGTTTAACTCCAGCTGCACGTACTGAAACTCTCTCTCCCTCTGCTCATCTGTGTCCTCCCCCAGTGGCTGTGGGCTCGGCCAGACATTCACTTACCCTGTTAGGCCCCACTCCTGCTTCAGGCAAGGGAGGGGCAAGGGCAGCAAACTTGACTGCAGCTCAGCTGACGTGTGGGTGAGGGGGGTTCATTCTGCACGTTTGCGTCTGGGTTCCATATGGGACTTTCCCTTGGAAGCCACTTGATCGAGATCCCAAAATCTACCTGAGGGAAGTAGTGCACTCAGGGGGAATGGAAGTCTAGAAAACATTTTTTCTTTTAAATCTATTAAAAAGTCCTTAATATTTGTACTTCTCTGTACCCATGGACTCGAGGGCTAGCAAAGGAACGTTTCACCAATGAAAGGGATACCCTGGAATGAAGGATTTGTAGCAAAATCATTCTGGCTTTGCAAGGTCATGGACCTGGCCAGAGCTCACGGCGTTAGCAAGAGGAAGTGGTGTCAAACCAAATGAAGACACTTGTTTGATGTCACAGAGGCCTTTATTTGTATGCGGAAATAGCCAGCCAGTAAGAAGGGCCGTTAATCCTTGCTGAAAGCAGGTGGCCAGGTCCCAAATATATGCTGCTTTTCTCGCTCCTGAGACTAATGTGCCCCACCAGCTCTCACCCTGTCTTAATGTTATTTTACATTCTCCCATGATACAAGATCCACATGCACATAAATCTGCAGTGTCCTTGGCCTGCAACTGCCAAAAACCATAAAGCTCTCTTGATAGGAGACAGGGAAGCTTTGCCTAACGCAGGGATCTTACTGGCTGAGCTGCATGACTCAGATGGAGAGTGCTAACGGGTCTGGAGGTTGCCGGATAAAGCAGAGGGAGCAAAAAGCAACATTTTTATAAATTGGTTATCCTCACTCTCTCATTCACTGCCTGCTGTATCCTTCAGCAGCTCTGATCCACTATGAAGCATGTTAAATTGGGATGTGAATTTCCTGTGGAAGATTTCATATAGAGAGCTATCTGACATCTTGTATAGGGGGAACCTGATCTAGAAGCACTGAAGTCAAAAGGAATTTTTCTACTGACTTTACTGGGACTAGGCGTAGGGTGGTAGTCAGGAATAGCACTGTTAAAAAATGTTCATTTCCCTACTGCTTTTGGACACTTCTCAGTGTTCGGATCAATGAAAACGATCGCTTTGTTTTAACAACTGAAGTTCAACAGCAAATAAGCTCAACAGGAGTTGGTAAAAAAAAAAGAAAAAAGAAAAGGGGGTGGAGGGAAAAACAATTGTGCATAAAATTTTAAAATGTTGAAGCGGTTTCTGTTCTCGCAGGGTTTGGCATGGTCCCACTTTCGGTTTTTCAATTTTTTGTGACCTTTTCAGAAAACACGGTATACAACTGTTTTTAACTGGTCCCCTTTTCATCTTTCCCCATAGTTATCTTTTTTAAAAACTCAATTTTTCATAACTTCTCTGGGGGGGGGGGAACTCAGAAATTATTTAAACATAATATATTCAAAAATTAATTTGAAAATGGACCATTTTCTGTGGAAAAATGTTGATTCTGGGATAAGTCAGGTTTGTTTGTTTGTTTTTGGCGCAAACAGCCCCCTTTGCACTGAAGAAATGTTGACGTGCCATAGTCTTTACTAACTAGTAATTCTCATAAGATATTGGATCAGGTTGAGGTGGCCTGTAGCATCCCTTAAAAAACCCATCAGAGAGAGAGATGGGCAGGGGACTCTCTGCAAAGCTCCCCTTTCATATCCCGCCCCAACCCAACCTCCTGTGGTGAGCCAGGGTTTCCTTTTCTCTGGAGAAGGCCTCACCCCCAGAACTGGCCACTTACTTTCCCAGCACTCGTGGGGAGGGAGGTCTGTGGAAAAGCTCACATAACCCCAGGGTGGAATTTGAAGGAATTAAAATAGACTTTTCCTTTAACTGGGCTGACAGTTCAAGGGGAAATAATTAATGGGGGGAAAAGAGAGAGCCACTATCTGGGCAAGAGTGTTCAACAGGCCGATCACGGGATATTGTATGGCGGGATATGTTTGTGTGGGGTGGGGACAAAAATCTGCAAATACACTTGTCTAAAATTTTGTCTGGACTACTCCCTGACTCCTTGGAAGGGGAAGATTATGGATAAGGGTTTCAGCATTGGTCTAACTCTGCTGCTATGCAAATCAATACTAAAACTCCCACTGACTTCCATGGCAGCACAGTTAGGCCACCGCTGAGCCTACCCTGAACTGACGAAGTTGCTGACAAATTTTCCTTCGTTCTTGAGCCACTGCAGGGTCTGATTGTGTGGCCTTTTTCACCCAGTCTCCTCTTGACACCAGTGGAGGTTGGCCTGATTAAGAGCTGCAGGACTGGGACTTGAATTTCTTTTGCTGGCATGTGCTTGACTGTTGTATGAATCCTATTGTGTCTGGTGGACAATCGGATATTGATATTCCCTGGTATCACACTGCCCAATTTTGTCTAGTATCCAGAATAAACTTCAGGAGTTACTCAGAATGTTTGGTTTATCTTCCATGAGGCATTTTACGGTCACTGAAGATGTGATAGACTCTTTCAGCTAGTATGGCATTGTAACAACTGCATCGAACTATGCTACTCTTAGGGGTGAAATTTACCCCTGTGCTGAGGGCCGCCACATGTCCTATTTGCCCCGGATTAATTTGCTGTGTTGGTTTTCTTTTTTTTGTGTGTGTGTGTTTTTGTTTTTTTCAGTGGGAGCGGGAGCAAGTCCACTGACTTCAGTTGAAGTTCTGGGCACTCTGCATCTAGTAGGATTGGGCCTGAGGCACCCAGCCGATCAGATCTTCCTTGCATATGTCATTCCTATGAAGTCACTGGGAGCACAGTCTTGAGTCAAAATGAACCTAGAAATTACTCCTTTGCCAACTTGCTGAAAATGCTAAGTTGAGGGCAAGACTTGTAGCTGCAGCTGGTGAAGTGGAAAAATCAACTCAACCACTGATAACTAAAGACCGAGCAGGAATAGGGAGCGCCACTGATAGAAGCCTGCAGAAGCCAATACAATGTGGTTAATAAACTGCAATAGCTTGTGAATTTTGGACATCCGGAGGCTGTGATCATTAGCGCTTGCATTTACTTTTAGTCTGGTAGGCATGCACGATTCTTCAGATGGGTTGAATTCTAGCTATTGGTTTGGATAACGAACACCAATCGATCCTTTCATTTAATGGTGAAATTTACTGAAAACAAATTCACATTTAAAATGCAATCCCAAGCAGGATGATTTCTCTCACAAGTGTTTGCCGGGAATGGAGTCACCCATGAACAATTGATTAATAAGCCATTTAACACGACTGGCTGGATCGTTAAAACTGTTGGATGAGTCCATCCTTTCTCTATGACCGGGCTGAGAAGTGATTCGGGAAAGCTCAGGCAATTTCTCACATGTAAGATTCCTAGAGCAGAAGAAGTTATTTCTCCTAGTCCAAAAAAAGGGGATGTTCAGTGGAGGTGGAGGTGGCGGGGAGGTGAGGGAAAGCACATTCAAAAGGATTTTTTTTCTCCAAATAACGCATAGTTGGCATGTGGAATATGTTGCCACATGGTACAATTAGCAAGACTCAAAGGATTGGACATTTATATTGATAAGAACATCCCAAATTTTATAATAGTAAGGATTTAAAGACACCAAGTGTGTTAGAAGGAAGATAAACTCACCTGCTTCAGGTCATAAGCCAAGCCCGGATAAAGGAGGTCAGGAGGAAACTTTCTCTGGAGGCAGGTTTTCCCATAACTACCTATTGCAGTTTTTCACTTCCTCTGATGCATTTGGTGTTGGCCACTTTCAGAGACAAGATATTGGAGGCGATGGACCACTGGTCTCATCCTGTTTGGCAAACCCTAGATCCTATAAAAGTTTAGGCTCACTAGTGATATTCCCCCACCCACTTTCCCCCAGCAAAAAAAAGAACATTTCTTCCCCTCTTAACAATCATTATTTTATTAATATATTTTACAAGTTTGCAGTTGAAATCATTTAAATACAAATCTTTTTTTATACAGAAAGTGTAATAAAGTTAAAATAGTTCCTTGTGTAATTCATAGCATTATTGCAATGCTTACAAAATTTTGCATAGAGTGTGCAAGGATTGATGTTATTTGATAAAAAAAAAAGCTGTATATTTTCTCACACAACCACACACATACATAAATTAAAAAGAGCGCCAAACAAATATGAATTTCTTAATGATAACCGTGATAAGAGTTTACACTCATTTTGTCATGTTTACACTATCATGGTCATTGGTGGGTATTGGGATAGAGGTCAGAGAAAGCATTTTGCTATCACAGATGAAAAACTGCTATAGCCTATCGACATGCTTTCTGACGACGTAGATGAATGGGGTTTTGACGGTATAAATACCATTGTTTAAACTAGCAGAGGCTATGTCCTGCAGTCAATTCTCCCTATGAAAAGCATTTACCTGGGTTAACATAAACAATTTTATGGGCTGTCAAACACTAGGCAAATTATTAAAATAAAGGGGGTGGGCAAGGTCAGAAAAAATGACTACACATAAAAATATGCATCTGAACTAGAACATTGGATCCAAGTCCCCTGCACCTCAAACTTCTGCAAACTCTAGATATGGTTCCATATCTGGATCTGAACGTTGGAGACCGGTTGCTGTTCTTTTTTGTGCCTTCTGAGTCATAGATTCATTCTGTTGTTAGTAAATGAATTAATCCTCCTTTATGTTGAGTAGCCTATGAGCTCTTGAGTAGCCCCAGGGACGTGACTAGAATAGATGGTTCATGGGACAACAACCAAAATCAGTGCAACTGCTCATGTGAGTAAGAGCTCTTCACGGTAAATGCTGCAGAACTGGCCCTAAATCGAGTTCTTACTATAGTCGGCACTACAGAGCCAAAATAGATGCTGAAGATCAAGCTGTATCCTCCCCTGCCTCGTACTTTATCTACCCAATTGCCAGCTAAACGCCGATTATTGGTGATAAGGTGGAAAGCAGAATGAACATGCCTTGATTTTCAGATATGGGGTTGAGGCCGCAGTGGCGAGGAAAGCTTGCCATTGCTCCAACGTGATAGTGGGGACTCATGGATGGAGAAGGAATATAGGCTACCGTTCTGCCACTTTAGTTGAATCTGATTTTTTTTTTTCATTTCCACACGTCAATTAGCAGGCTGTAGTTTAGAGTAGGTGGCAAAAATCCCCTTTTCAATGTCATCAATGGTTTTCTGGGCCAGATCCCCAGAGCACAGCTCTGAAGTAATGGTGGAAGGTGGCATTACCCCTCCGTCTGAGAATCTGACCCTCTGCATGGGGCAGGACTTAGTAAACTGCTACCAAGTTACAATCTAGTCACCCAATATCCCCCTCACTCTTATTTCCATCTCAGACTGCTTATCCAGCTAGTTCACGAAGAGGTAAGTAAAAAATCCCAAAACTTCACAGGGTTCATGTTCTTAGGTGAGCATTTGAAACATTTCATCTTTCCTTATTCCTGAGCTTTCTGCACTTTTCTGTTTGTCCGAATAGAAGTTTAATTAGAGCAGAAAGCAGAGTTAGTTTTAAGAACGGGCTCTGTTGGGCCTTGTGGCATTAATACAGATGCTTGAGGGGTGCAGGATGGCTAGAAAGACAAGGGTAATATTTCTAGTTGCTATTTATACCATTTAGGTCGTGTATACATAGAATTTGTAGCATAGAATCATAGGGTTAGAAGGGACTGCAAGGGTCATCTAGTCTAACCTGTGTTGCCAACATCATTAATACTGCCAAAAAGTCAAATTATAATAATAATAGTGTCCATATCTAGAACTGAAGAGGACCCAGATAAGGATGATTAGCAGGCGCGTCCACTCTTTCAAAATAAGATGCTAATTTCCCTACTCTGCAGGCACTACTGTCTAAAAAATCTAGTTAAAAAGTTTAGGAGAAAAAAAAATCTGTAGCTAACAAGATGTGGGCAGTATTGGAATGGTAACGTGATTTTTTTCAGCTCCGGTAATCCAATCATACATAAAAATGGGACCACCCATAAATAATTGGTTTTCTTGCTCTCCAATTCAAGCCTGCTTCAAGGGTTCCATTATGAGAGATCTTTTAAAGGAACACAGAAATCACATTGCTTTAGAAAGCGATAATGTGTTTAGCAAGCAGCAGCAGGCTTCAAAATGCTTTCTTTTTTATCAGTGGTTAAGCCTTTTGCGGTGGGGAGAGAGAAATGCAAGAGCACAATGCAATTTTAAATTCTTATTACAAGCAAAGATGCACGTGAGAGATGATTTGTGGTGGGCTTATTCCTATGATGGCTAATGTATTGGAAAGTTTTACCATTTCTGTTCCAGGAGGACCTGATGAAAGGACCCAAAGTGCCTTTTTAAAAAAAATCTTTCTGATAAAGGACTTGTTTTCTAAGGCAGTATGTCTCTATCCTAAGTATTTGGGAGCAGGGCACAATGCAAATTTAATATTTTTTTTGCACAAATCTTTTCTTCCTATGCCCACGATCAATGGAGGAAATACAAAGCGGAACTAATTGCAAGACAAAAAGGTGTATATAGCTCTTTAGGGGCCCTTTCCTTTTATTTATTTTTATCCTGATTTAAAAACTAACAAACTCACCTTTTCAAAAAGGGATGAGATGCTTCAGAGGAAATCCCAAGCTTCTCGGAATAGGTAGCATGATGCTATTAACTTACTAGAAGGCTTGTGACAGAAAATCATAGGATATTGGATGATTCTGAGTGGCAACAATAAGATGAGACATTTCTTGAAAGTGACAATGATGCTGACTTTCACACTGGAATTACACCTGTAGCAAAATTCATTTTTCAGGGGCTCACACTTCTAGTTTAAAGTGAGGTGCCTGGGAAATCTCAGTGGAATTATGATTGAGGAATTTTCCCCCTTCTCTGTGGATATGTAGTCCTAGAGCTTTAAATATCCACCTTTCCTGCAAAAAAAAAAAAAAAAAAAAAAAAAAAAGGCTTTTTTTTAAAAACAAGACTCAATAGAATGCAATTTGCAGATTAGGAAATTCTTAGCTTTAGAAAGCTTCAGGGCTGTATATATATTGCCACGTACTTTTCAAATATGACAATGTTTGTTTAAATACCAGCTAGTCCTTCTATTTTTAATAACCCAATCCCAAACCATTGTGTTTAATGTGGATGGAAATTTGTTCTCCTCGTTAAACAAACTCCCCAACATTCTGACAAGAATGGGTCCAACAACAGCCTTTAAGTGGGATCCGTGGCATTATCCCAGGTTGGTCCAAACAAGGATCGAATATAATCACAATCAGATCCATCCAAGATTTGTTGTTAATTTAGAGGTAATAGTGTAAACAGACAAAAGAGAATCACTTTATCAGTATCACTAAGGAGATATCTATTAACATGCTTTCCCCCTGCTTACTTCATCGCTGTCTTGGTAGGCCAATCCATGGTATCAGTGCCATGCCAATTTCTAACCCTCCCCGTGTCTCAACCATAAGCTTTGTTAGGTCATCTGTGAAAACAATGAGTCCTATGTAGATGGGTTTCTATAGAAGCATCGAGTGCAGAGAGGAGGGAAGGACTGAGCTTAAATCCCATATCACTAGCGCTTTTTGCCTGCTAAAATATTCAGTGGTAATTGTGTAGAGATGGGCAGGGGGGAAATTAAGACTTTAAAATGTTCTTTTTTGCAACATTTAAAATATTTTGAAATGTCCAGATTTGAAAATCTCCAACCAGCCGGTTGAAAATGCTTCACAAATCTATTACTAGCTTCCCCCCGCCATTTGTTTTTTGAATGATAAAATTTCAAACTTAAAGTCAACCAAATTACCCCAAAGTAGCCTAGCGGTCATTCTGTTTAACTGTACGTGCGTTGGATTGAGCAGTCACGGTGTAGCTACTCTTCTGCACTGCAGGTGCACTTAAATGTTTGTAGGGCCAACTTTCAGATGGCCTTTTGGCAGCAAGCCAAACACTCGAACCAGGGCTATCACTGAAGCATGAGCCCAGGGCTCTCCTTGATCTACACAGGTCAGTCTCACCAGCGCTGTCGGAGTTCCACACGCATCAAGGTGAGAACGCGCCCGAGCAGCTAACAACATTTAGCTTCTTTACCCCTCCCCACCAGAAACGTTAGGATATTAACAACCTTCTTCAATACTGCATTTTTTCTTCTCTCTGTTTTTAGACCACTCTTTGCCTTTTGTACACAGCACAGAATATGGCACTTACTTTCTTTCCCCTATTAACTAAGTTTGTTTTCCTCGTTGTTCTATTCTAGGGCACTGGAACTATGCAATGAACTCTGGGTTTCCTGCCCAGTTCCAATAAGCACCATTAAGTTAACACAGTGGGCGCGGGCCTGCACTTCTAACAGTCTTTGGTCTGTGACTCACTCCCCTTTATGATATGAAACTTAAAGCCATAACAACAAATATTTAAAACAAACAAACAAACCCCAACTCCCGATTCAAACAAAAGCCAATTCCCCTTAAGAGCCCTGCGCATTCAAGGAGTGCAACAATTACAGACCTGTTCATTCAGCTTCAGCATGGCTACGGGGCTCAAGCAAACCTGGCATCTTCCCAAGTGCCATAGGAATCTCCCTCTTTAACAGTGGAGCAGTCTCCAAGACTGAATGGAGGGTTAGCATGGTTTAGACATCATTTTGCTATGCCGAATGTTGAAGGTGGTCATTTAAGTGAATACTTTCTATTTTTTGTATCATGTTTGTATTGAAAAGTTAAAAAAAGAAATCGGATTGAAAACACATAATTGAAGGAAAAAAATGTAGACCACACTTGCGCTACTTTAACTTTTCAAAAAATGTCTAATATATAGCTTAGTAGTCCCTGGCTTTCTCTTTGCATGACCATTCCTTTAGTGTTAACATCTCATTTGAACGCTCAGTGTAGTAATTATGCTGACTGCTGGATAATACATGCTTTAAAAAATTGAAATTTGGAGAACGGCTGCAGATATATAATCCGTTTTAGGAACTCTGTTTTTGCTGATGGCGAAGTCTTTTTGCTTTTAAAGACCGTCCTGACCTACCTGTTATGGCAGGGAGTTCGTACAGTAAATATGGATAAGGTATTGTGTAAAGACAAGCACTAATAGTCATTTTCTCTACTACTTAGTAACGGTGGCATTTAAAGCAAATGTAGCATGTTACTAAAGCTCTATTAAAGTCAAGAGTTACAATACATAAAAGCATTTATCTTTAGCTTTAGTGCTCATGGTTGCCTAAGGTATATTGACAATAACGCAGTCCCTTGATAAGCAAGTATTTTGAATGCACATAGCTTCAGTGCAGAATTGTGTACAATTCTGAGTCCGGCCTCAATCCTGCAACAGCTGACATCGATGGCAGTGTTCTCATTGACTTCAGTGGCCTAAATCGGAACCCAGAAAGACCCTGGGCTGGATCCCGCAGGCACTGAAGTCAATGGTATATATCCCAATGACTTCACTAGAAGCTGGCTCCCTATCCCGCCCAGCCTGTTCTAAGTCGCGAGAGATAAAGGGAACCCTTATTTGAGATAAATACCAGCCCCTCATGGGAAAATGATGACAACTGAACCAAATTGTGGGTCCGATTCATAAAGAAATATATCGGTTTATTGGCTGGCAATTTTCTTTTAACTTCGGTGGACAGTTTGTGTGTATGACATTGAAACTAAGCAAGTCTTGAGTAGTGATCTATCAGGATATGAGAGGGCTATGGGCAGAAATAATCTTATACAGTGAAAATAATTATTTGAAGAAATATGCAAACTAAACCTTCCAAATGGCACACAGTGTTGTATGGTCAACAACTGCGGCACTGACGAGATCTCCATTTACTAAAGTACTACCGGCCACAGTGTACTGTTGTCTCCTAACAACCACCAATGGGCACCCTCAGAGTTTTGTGTCATGTAACATTCCTTCCCTTTTTAAGCAAACACTTTCATTGTTCTCAAGCAAACAATAATCCCTCAGGGGAGTGGGAAGGGGATACTTTTCTAGGAGATGAATAGAGGGATGAAATGAAATAGGTGATTTTGTGTGACCCGTCTTCCCATCAGCACTGAAATGGTAACATTTAAGTCACTGCACAAGGGTTCTTTTAATCATGTGACTCCCATTAATACAAGACCTGCTTGGCAACATAGCTGTGCTAAAAATGACCCCACCCCCAAAATGTACTGTGCCTTTCACGAAGGTGCTTTATATCCCAGACATACTATCCAGGGATGCTTTAGTTCAGTACGTCACACTTAAGGGTGTTAACCCTACCTCAATCTTTGCCAAGCAAAGCGATTGCTCCTCTGAAGCTGCAGGAACTTACGCACTCTGTTTAGTGAAGACCTTGTCTCTAACTGGGTGAAATTGACTACTGTGCAGGGGGACAACACAAGGTCTAGGAGACTACGTAAGCCCTAATGTGAGGATTTAAGTGGAAGTTAAGAGGTGCATAAGTCTGCACAGGGGTGAATTTCACCCGTCAGAGCAGAGATTTTTTTTTTTTCTTGAACAGCATGTCATTTAACATTTTAAAAGCTAGAAACGCACTCTTTTCTACGTACGCATAAAAAGTTGGGCTCTCCTCATCTATGCAAAACTAAGGTACTCGTTTTACCTGACACAGAGGACCTGCCCAAACAACAAGCTGTCATGGTGATACGGACAGGTACTTAGGTCACCAGTTCGAATCCAGCTCAGACTCGTAAATGACGGAATGGCCACAAAGCTCTTGCATGGCCTTTGTGAAATGAGCATGATGTTCTCAGTTCAGTTTCCGGTAGATAAGCATCTCCCTCACTAGAACTGCACATGGCAGTAAACTGTTAAGCAGGGAGGGCAAAGACTGAATGAAGGTAAAGTCTAAGCTACTCTCCAACACGGGTAGAACCTGCAAGTGCAGTACAGGAAACTACACTCTACCCCCGCCCCTTCCCGTGCCAGTTCTGGTGCTCTACCCAGCACCTTTCACTAGCACTAGAATCAACCATGGGGGGAGAAAAGTGAAATAAAAGCAGACCTTTGCACGATACACGCTTTCTGCAGCGCAAACTTCGTGTTAACCTTGTGCACCCTGGACAAATAATTTTTTTATGAATCGGCCCTTGCATATGATGTGAATTACTGTCCAATACAAAACGAAACGAGAAAAAATACTATAGTAAATGTATTCCACTTGGGGCTAAGAGTGGGACTTCAGCTATGGTCCAGAGGTGACACACATTGTCTTTTGTTATATGTAATATGGTAAAAAGTCTGTACTCACTCCAGCAGCCCTCACGGCCTTTAGGGATTTCACTTAAATCTGCTTCATCTTGCACCATCGGCTCCTATGACATCTGTTGACAGCTGCCACCCTCCCTTCCAACTGTCCCCCCCACAAAATAAAGTCGTTTTAATAACAAGATAAATATGATGTGCTTCTCCTTGCTGAGTGCATTGACTTAAGGCATAGGCACAATTTCCCCTCTTTGAACAGAGATGGTATAGTCCTATGTCCCAATACAATTGTTATCCTGGGTGACCCTTTGCATTAGTTAACAAATAGTTTGAACTTGATGATTAACCTAACCGTATCACTAAGAAAATTGTAGCACTAATCATTTTCGACCTGTCAAGTGTAAAATTTCATGGGTGTCCTCAAGTGCGCTTTGTTAGCAAGCAAAACAACAAGAAGGACCGAAGTGGGATAGGTTTTTTTTCCCAACAGCCTGATCCAAATTCCATACAAGTCAATGGGAGTCTTTCCATTGACTTCAACCGTCTTTGGATTATGCCCTATATGCACATTAAAAAAACCCAGAAACCTGGCACTCTCGAGCCCGCAAGAAAATACAAGTGACTCATGTAGAAATTGGCCAAACTGTGTCTAAACATTTTGTTGCTGTGATATTTAATCTTGAAAATTCTTTGGGTGAGACTGATGTACTTTCAGTATCACCAGAGGTATGCACAGGTTTAGTATTTGTATAGGGGTAACGTTTTCAAAAGCACTCAAATGACTTAACTTTCAATGAGACCTGGGTTGCTAACAGGACTTAGGGACTTTTGAAAAATTTACCCTGTATGTTTTTCACAGGCTTCTTAAATGCCTGGGGGAGCCATTGATGGAGTTGAAACCCAGTAACTATGAGATCTCCACACTGCTCATGGTATTCTTATTTTTGGATAATGGACACAGTATGACAAAATCAGATCTCACATTTTTCCTTTCCCATAAATGCCTCATGGAGGGGAAAAACCCCCACTCATGAAAAACAGATTCATATACTGAGTTATTTGGGTTCAAGATGACCCAGAGCCCAAAGCCTTATTTTTCCATGAACTTATTTGGTCATAATCTTTATAAAACATTTTTTAAGTCCTGTTTCATAATCAGCATCTCTGATATTTGCAATCTCCATAAAAAGTGAGTGACCTCAGACTGCCCTCCCTGGTTTTTTTTTTTTTTTTTTAAATCCAAATTCTCTGCAGGGATTAATGCTTCTCTCTTGTGTGAGTTTCACTCTCTCTCAGACAGGTTCCGGCCAAATCTTACATGTTCTCAGCTTTGCAAGGTGTGTGTGTGGGAGGGGGGGTGGGGGAGGGAGCTGGTTTATTTTAAAAGCAGAATTACCCCAGACTCCTAGAGTGTAGGATCGAACACTCTAGGGTGAACCAGAACTCCTGATGGCTATGTAGACCTGGTATTTTTCTAATTGCAACAATTTTTATCTTTTTTTAAAATTAAAGACTTTGTTAACAGGGGATGTGGTCTTTGCAGTTTGTTTTCCTGTTGATGCAAAGTAACATAATAAAATGGCAGTTACACAAACAGGGATCACCCCAGGAAAACAGAATTAGCCTTAATTTGATTTTTCTCCCAGAGGCAGTGACCCCCACAGACATGTCAAATTCCCTGATCCTATATACCTCTATCTGCCAAGGAGGACTGAAAGGGGGCTCCCTTCAGAGCCCATCAAACGTTGCCCCTTCACTGGCTGAGTGCGTCACCTTGCCATTCTCGACCTTCTCTAGGCCTGATCCAGCACCACTTAAGTCAATGGGAGTTTTGCCATTTACTCCAACGAGAACAGGATTGGGGCCTATATTCACTGCTTCCAAAGGCTGAGTGGTGGGAGACCAGCCTGGGAATCCAACCCAGTTTTCCTGGAGGGCAGTGTAGAGTCTCCCAATTAGGCTGCTCTACTTTAGATTAAAAATAGAGTGTAATTTAGTGACAGGAGTCTTGGCGTTCTCTAGGCCATTTTCTCTGCCTTGCTGGCCGTTCTGTTGCCACTGATTTTAATGGTGCAAAAATTATCAGAGTTGTTGTTCTCTTTTTGCATGATGCTAGTCAGTCCATGTACTTAATCAGAAATTGTTCCCCTTGCTATGTGGAGACGGTGAGTAATAAGGGAGGACCATTAGCCTATATTAATACAGAAGGGCTCAGGGAGTAGTGAGTCCAATTTAACAGAATGTAATAGGGTCACCCTGGGATTCATTGTACTGAAACATCATTTTACACAGAGGATATATATATTTTTATATATATATATTCATATATATATATATTCACACACGCGCACACACACAAAAAAGTCTTTGATAGGCTTTCTGGGTTCTAGCAAAAATAGTTGGCAGCTGCTATCTGTGAGACCAGAACAGGCCCTTTGTGCTGCCCGCAATGCCTGCTGCGACCCGTCTCTCAAGAACAGATGCTTGTGTTTATCTGGCAGGTGGAGCTAGCTCCTGCCTGAGACAGAAATAACCTCCCGTTGGAACATACACACAGCTCGTAGATTTTTTGCCTGGATCCGGTAGAGGAGTGGGATGCTAGAGGCAATCTAGGTAGTTTGATATTTGCAGCATTCAGCGTAATCTGAAGTGGAGTGTGGGGAGAGAGACAGAGAGAGAATTAATGATGAGTTGTAATCTTTAATTGCTAAATTAATAACGTTCATTGCAAAACGGAGATGCTAGCAATAGAATTTGTCATGCAAATGGGTCCAGGGTGGAAGCAGTGGCAGCTGTAATTACACATTTAAAAAAAAAATACATCTAGCTAACTTTAAAATGAAACATCATTTCAAAATGAGAAGTTGAAATGTTTCATTTAGAAAATGTTGAAACAAAATGTTTCGGCTTTGTCAAAAATATTTTCTCTTTTTTGGAGTCAAAACTATTCGCCAAGTTCAACCTGAATTTGCCGTTTCAATTTACCCAAAAGTGCATTTTTGGAGGGGAAAATAAACTACTAATCTGAAAAATTTCGCCTTACTCTAGGTTTTCCCCATTTTTTTAACCCTCCTTTTTCCTTCTGGTAGTTAACTGATGTAGCTATCTAACTTTTCCTGACACTATTCCCTCAAAAATCAAAACAGCCGGTTACAAAAGCTTTGCAGACCTATACAGGTGAATTAAGCTCTTTTCATTGCAAAATTCATGATCTAAGATTGAATGATGTTAGCCAAGTAAATCTCATTTTAAATTGACAACCAAACAGAGAATTTAGGAGTATAGTGCAATTTTACAGCTGCATAAATCCCCGTGTACAACAGATGCCATTATCCAAGCACTTTAAAAATAATGAATCAGCTGAGCATTCTCCATGGAGGGAATCTAGTTTGCACACAATGTGTTCAGTCACTGCTATATCTGGGCCACCTTCACCATTGTTTTTAAACCACTGTGTGAAGGGGGGTTGCTAAGTGGATGAGGCAGTTATAAATCTGCAGGTGATGGTTGGTTTTGGTTTAATTTAGGGTTTGTTTTCCATTTCTTACCTCTCCGTCTTTTGATTCCAGCCTCAGCTCCGTCCTGCATGTGGCTTCCATGTTGCCGGCCTCTGCGTTAATTTCAATTCCCTTTGGAGCCTCCATCACCAAAGAGCGGGTGGGTGACTCAAGTCTGTAATGCAGTCAAGATGGGATTATATCACCGGCTGCACTTTGATGTTAAATCTGAGCGTTTCTTCTCACCCCGCTCGACTCCCCAATGCCTTGCACCTTAGGTCCTCATTGACGGCCTGATACAAAGCCAATTGAGGTTCGTGGCAAGACTCCGGGTATAAAACTTTACCATTCTAATCTGGTAGCATTTCACACCTACTTGGCCCAGATGTAGATGAAGGAACAAGGTGCAAGGCACCGGAAACTCAGCTTCGCGGGCTGATCAGTTTGCTGGCTGTTCTCACCAGTTCAGACATCTGTTAAATAATACCATAACCCGGGGCATAACAGCAAAACGTTATAATTCTGATCCTTATCACTTATATAGAACTTTGCATCCTCAAATCACCGTACAGACATGAACAAACCAATCCTCATGACCTCTCTGTGAGACAGGGAAGTGTATAAGTAATGGGAATACTGGAGTAGAAAGGTCTAAATGAATTGCCTGAGGCTGTGACCAAGGATTAGAACTCAGGAGGTCCTTGGAATGAAAACCCTTGGGGAGAGTTCAGCTGTTCGGAGCTAGGAAGAGATTAAGGGCTGCTTGTCCCTACTTGTCAAAACCCCACAGGGATGGGCAGGCCTAGTGTCGTAACGGCCCAATTGATGAAAGCTCCTGCAGGTTCAGAAGCATTCTGCTCTCAAAGGGGAGTCCGCTGCCTTGCACAGTGGGTACAGGGCATACACTTCAGTCTTGCATGGTGCTCCAGGCTCTCTGGAGATCTGTGGTGATGGGGCCCCTCTCCTGCTCCTTAGGCTGCCAGTTTTCACCTGGCCGCGTGGCTCACTACGGCTCTGTCTCCATTGATGCAAAGGTGTGTTGTTGTTGTTTTTTTTTTTACAGCAAGTTAACAAACCGGTGATCGTTCTCTCACTGCAAAATCCTCGTGTTCCCTGTCAGAGAGCTAGGTGAGGTCAGCCCTATCCCTGCCCACCTAAGCCTGTGGCTGACCTTGCCTAGTTTCTCCCAGGAAAACTAAAGAGCTTCGTCTGAACTGTGTTTACACTGTGAGAGCTACCGTGGGTTAGTTACCTACAGTAAAATACACCTCTTATGTCAGTGACGCCACGGGCTAAGCGGCCTTATTGCTATTAGTTTCACCTGCCTCCCCAAGAGGGTGGGAAGGCACAGGCATTAACGCTGCTGCAGTGCCGGGGAGAAAGCAACACAAAATGGCGGTCGCTTGGCTCTGCTTCACCCCAAAGCCCTGTGGAGCCCCCCGGCAAGCACTGCTGTGAACAAGGAGACGCTTCCATGGGAAGGTCTGTGGAAAAACAGTGGCTCCTTCTTCCCAACTGTCTGGTCTGCTTTTCCACAGGTTCTTTCTACTCTCTGCTCCCCGCTATGCTGCCCTAAGGCAGTTACTATGGGGCCGTCTACACTGCAATGAAACACCGGCAGCTGGCCCGGGTCGGCTGACTCGGGCTCGCAGGGCTGTTTAATTGCACCGGAGATGTTCAGGCTGGTGCCCAGCCTCTGGGACCGTGGGACGAGGGAGAGTCCCTGAACCTGGGTCAGCCATGGGTGTTTCATTGCAGTGTAGACAGACTCTAGGTCCTCTTAATCATTAGCAGAGACCGCGACCAGCTTCTTCCAGCTGCTCCGTGAACTGAGAGACACCCATTTAACCATTTTGTTAAAAAAAATCATACTTAAGCCAAAGATATCTGAGACCCTTAAATCTATGTAAATGAATGTGAGTGATGTAATTACAGATGGTGGTTCTTTCAGTAAAACGAAGGCTCTGCTTAACGAATACGCGTTTGTATTTATATTCTGGTCTCTGGGTCCAATTCTCCTCTCGCACCCATTTGATATTATTGGGACCGTCCTGATATTAGGGGCTTTGTCTTATATATGCAGCTATACCCCCTCCCCAGAAAAAAAAAAAGGGTTCTGATTTTTCACACTTGCTCTCTGGTCACCCTGCCCTCAGAGGACTTTATGCTGGTGGAAGTGAGGAAAGAATCATCCTACTAATTTTTGGCACTCAGGATTGCAGGAAGTTTATTGTATGATTTATTTTAGATCTCCTGAATGAATTCCCTCAGACACCTGTCTTTAAACCGGCAGCTGAAAATCTCTGCAAAGCCAAGCAGTGCAGTCGGGGATTTATGCACAAGAGGGGGTCTGAGTAATGTTTACAGAATACTTTCATTGGAAGCAATCCTTTAAGACACACACTGCTTTCCTCTGACTTAAAACCCTAGTCAGTCTCCCAGAACAGAACCAATTTGGAGGCTAATAATGATAGGAAATGATTTAGCGATGAGCAAATCACTCAGAATCAACATTTGTTTTCCAGGGCGGCTCTGTGGAGCTTTCTGTAGGCCTTTCTGGCAGGCTGGAATAAGCCTGCCCTTACAGCGGTAGAAGGGTGACTGAATTGAGACACTAGATCTCTTCATTGTTTGCTCTTGAGTTTTCCATCCTAGTGACTGGCCCTTTATTTTTTCCCTTTGCTTTTGTGCTGAGGGCAGTTGAGGGCCTGATTCTGATCCTACTTACACCAGTGTGAAGTGAGAGTAACTTCATTGAAGTTAATGCGGTTATCCTGGTGTAAAAAGCAAGATCAGAAGCAGGCCTGGAGACTCCACTGTTTTCCCCAGACACCACTTCATTGGAGCTGCTTTTCCCTAAAGCAGGGCTTCTCAAACTGGGGGTCGCAAGATGGTTACAAGGGGGTCACGAACTGTCAGCTCTGTGGGGATGACATCCTTGAGCCCCCATTACATTAAATTTCCCCATTTGAATGTATAAGGGGGGTCACAGTCAGAGGCTTGCTGTGTGAAAGGGGTCACCAATACAAAACGTTTGAAAAACACTGCCCTAAAGCATATGGGCCTAGGGGGCAACCCCCTTCCTGTTCTGCGAGTCCGCTCCTCAAGGGCTTTCAATGGAAGGCAGGTGCCTATGGAGCCTTTGAAAATCCCACAAAGCACCTTCTGCATCTTTAGGTGCCTAAATACTTTAAACATTCTGGCCCTTAGTCTCCGTCCCTGACCTGGGATAACCGCGTTTCCTGGCTGCTCTGGGATGTGGTGGGGATAAATACAGTAGTAAGTGAGAGGCGCTCAGGTACTGCAGGAATGGGGCCCAGGTAAGTGCCGTGGATAGAAGATGGGTGTGGGGACACACCAATCTTTCTGCAAACAGCCGTTACCCTAATCAGAAGTACCGCCGAGGTCTTGTTCTGCAGAAACTGCGCATACTCTGCCTGCATAGAAATGCACGTCAGCATGTACATTGGTGAACTCCATCCTTCTCTGTCTCACTCATGCTTAATGGGCAGTGCTAAATGTGCTACTGAACCCCCTTCATTCAAATTTATCTCTGAGATGTCTCAGCATTAAAAATGAACAGATGGTGGCAGTTGTGTCTCCCGCAGCAAAGCCACCGTACGTTGGCGCTGGAAACTCTGTGCGGCCATGAATCAATGAGAGCGCAAAACTTTTTAAACACTATCCCAGGGCTTGCTTTAAAACTCCAGCAGTAACTGACGGGAGGTCGGCATATCCATTTGCTCTGTAGTTCCACTGAAATTCATGCTCCTGGAGTGGTCATTGCTTACCCAGATTTCTACTTTTCATTTCCTTCATCAGAAGCAGCCCCATTAATCACGTCTCCCCATCTCCCCCTCATCCCCTACCGAATGAAGTGCAGCTTCTTTTACTATTATGAGCGGCCTTCTGAATTCGGTGAGCCGGGAGGATTTGTTGCTGATGCTAAGGCTGCTTCTGCAGCAGTTGGAGGCTATCCTGCCACAGACCAGCAGTGCTTTTAATGCAATGGATGCTGTTCCCTAAAAGAATGCTAGATGTAACTGCTACTGTAACGTACTGGCAAGCGGGCAGGTACTGGATAAACGCAGTACCTGCGATTCGCTGACAGTGCTAGAAAGATAATGGTGACAGCGAAAGCTTTATTTTACTAGCACTCTCCTTTCCTCTTCTGAGGGAGCTTCTGGAGAGAGCCCAGGAGAGCTCGGCTCCTGTAGAAACAGGGCTGCCCCTGTGGATAGGGGAGCTAGGAAGTGTTGGGAGGACCTAGCATGAGACTTGAATGAATTTTAGGGAATGCGTGTGTTTAAGGGGCAACCCCAACCCATTCTTTGAGCCCTCTCCCCAAAAGAAATGAACCAGCAGAAACTCCATGGGTGGGAATGCAGTTTCCTATTACCCACGTGACTTCCCTGCACAGGGAACAATCCCAGCTCTCTCTATGGAAGAAAGATTAATTTACTTTTAATAGGTCATCGGCATATGATACAGTGCTGTAGCAACATGAGTTAATTTAATTTAATTGAGAAAACTGCGGATTGAGACTAGCCCATGCATTACTAAAGCTTCGGGCCATTATTTCCAATGGTTCTAATTACTTCTTTACAGTATCCTTCTGACCAGCTATAAGACTTCATGTTGGGCATAAAATTAGCCACTGTTAATATTGGACTTGCTTATGTCTCATACAATTGGTAAATTATACTAGCAAATAAATGAAGAGCCGCAATCAGTTTGCTGGCAATGAACCAGTATTTTAGGATGAGAGTTTTTGTTTTGATTCCTTTGTTTCACTAAAATCAACGAGATCACCCATTCATAATGACTTGTATCTGTGATACCATTACTATGAACTGTCTTCCAAAGGACCTATTTTTTTCCCCTAAAAGAAAACAATAAGATTTCCCCCCCTCACTGATTAGATTAGAAGTTAATTAGTTTTTGTTGAATCACCAAGAAACCTCTGGTTAATTTCAGCGTGTTGAAGGCCACATCTATTTTTTTATTGTATTGTTTTAGCTCTGCTGGGTAATGGCACAGAGCAGGTAAAAGCATCCCAGCTACGGAATGGGGGTGAAGAGGTCCTTCTTGGGGACAAACTATGACTGACTGTGAGGAAGACTTAAGGAGTTTCCAACTAATTCTTGCAGCAAAAATGAGGCTAGGTGCAGGGTTTATACCCTGCACTTCTCTCCAGTATGGAAAAAGCAGCTAGTTCAGTCCAAAACCTCACTACTTCCCAGAAGCTCAGGGCTGTGCCACTTCATTGGCTTCCCCCTCTGGCTGTCCAGCAGTGCATCTGCATTGGTGATTCATAAAAATGAAACAACCTAAAAACGTAACATGTATTTGCGATGGGGAGGGAGGAGAGAGAAAAATCCCAAGCTTAAATGGGGACAGAGACGGGGAACAGTAAGTGATATTGGGACTGGAGAGGGTGGTTTTAAAGCTGACAGAGGGTCTGTATAAGGGAAGAAATGCTAGCAGTTTCTTATCCCTAATCATGATATTGTGACTTCCAGTTCATATGATGTACAGTACTCCGCGCAACACAAACGCAGTAAGTACTTTACAAGCTCACCGCAGACATCATGGCTAATAATAAAAATATTTATCAATGTTACTTTTTGCATGGTGTTGAGATACATCTTGTTTTCAATTACGTTCTAATGAAATGCATCAATTACTGTATGAATAGCGACGTACGATTGTAATCTCATTCAGTAGAGATACATCTTATATATGCAAGGTTTCTTGAACTGCATTAATTGCTGATGTAAACAAAGATAGACTATTATCTTTGCATTCAACAATATTATTGTAACATATATTCTTCTGTTTGGCAGCATTAATCACCATCAATTTCCAACGGTTATGCTGCAAATCCATTATGCAAGTGATAACTCAGACGCAGCTGCATTCTGAAGCAGGTTATTCTGTACTGTTGGCTGAAGCTACATCTAATTCTTAGGGTAATCTGAGGAGACTGCAAATGAAAATTCGTTCAGCAGTAATCTGCAAATCCTTGGCTAATTACTAGGAAAAACCCAGTGAAAGTTGCTAGTTTACCTCTCAATACATGCTAAAGGCTACACATATTTGCTTGGAAGCATTAATATTGTGGTGCCTAATTACACTAGGAATAAGTCTAACTCAAACTGGGGAGGCTGCAAAAACTCTGCTACTTCTGTCCTGGGACAGTGCAGAACCTAAAGGATTTTGTATGGAACGGAGCCAACAGAAAGAGAGCCAGGAATTGATAAAGTCATATGAATCTGCTCATGTGCTGAAAGTCACACATGTGCGTAGGTGCTTTGCTGGATTGGGGGCATGCTGCACTTCTTGGGTGGTAAAAGGAATGAAACGTCATGTCTCAGATCACACCTGAGGTATGTACCAATGACCTACTAATACGTGGCTTGTCATGGCTTATTGCTCTGTTCAACATTTTCACTAGTCTCTTCGCCCCCACCTGTCCAGCCTTCTTTGCTACCCCAGATTCCTCCAATTTTAGCCTTCCTTCTGTTCCAGCCGCTGAACTCTCCACAGAGTGTGTGGGGAGCAGGGTGCCAGTCTGTCCGCAAGTGCTGCTGCATCCAGCATAAATGTCAACCACTTCCCCCTGCTTCTGTGCCATGAAGTCAATCTCACTCCATTGTCTTCAATCTCACTATAAAACCTTCCTTTTCTCTTTCATTCCCCATTGCCTTTCTCCACAGGGATGTCACATGCTGCAGATACAATGCAAAAGCAAAATGTATTTCATCCCAAGAAAGCATTATACATTTGCTGCTAACTTTAGCTTAATGTTGATGGAGTCCATTTATTTTGTTTTTTCCTACCTTGAATTTCAGCCACTGTTTCTAGTGTACTTTCCCCAAGCATAGCTCATGTTAAAATAGTACTCTCCTGACCATACCAGGAAGACAACTTAAACTACCGCAGAGAGTAAATATACCACAGAAGTGGTAATTGCCTGGCAGCTAACAGTTATAAACTATTATAACACAGGTTATAAATCATGATTAGCATAATGCTTAGTTGAAATTGATCTAAAACCTGGGTGGTTCTAAACTAACGAGAGACTGGATTCATATCCTGCTAGCAAGAACACGCCCCATGTGCACTAATGAGCTGGAGGGGCCGTTTGTTGGCTCTGCTAGGCAAGAGAGTCTCTGCTTTCATTTTCAAAAGAGGAAACCTTTTAGTAAACCTATTTTGGCGACCTATGAGGACCTGCCCTATTTTGAGTGACGCCTCACCCACCCCTCACCATAGGAATGAAGTTATTTATATATAGTTCATGTTATGTCCCAAAACCTAAATACATGTCATGATTTTTACCCTTTAGGCACTGTTTACACATTCATAATGCAGTAACTTACTCAGAGCTACCATAAAGTGCTACAAGCAGCAGAGTATGCAGGAACAGAAGTGTACAGAATTTACTTCAACAGCCCTTCTTCTGATAGACTAATACACTGTGTTAGGGGAATTGCTGAAAAAGATGTAATCATGCAACGTTGTCCAAAATGTTTTAGGGTTTTTTGAAATTTTAAATAACCTCTAGGGTGGTTTACATGAAGGCATATACCGTACCTAAAAAGACACTAATCAAGATCAGACAGAAGATATCAAATGTAGCTAGGGAGGATATACTTTGAAAAACTACTGAGATCTAGTTTTATTGTAAACTGGAGGACTGGCACAAGGGTAGAGATTGTCCGAGAAAGAAAGTATGAAATTAATGTTTAACCAAGAGCAGATACGGATGTGAAAATTAAAATCATCCGGATAATTAAAAGTGTTGATTGTAAATCAAGGAAGAAAGGAAATTACCATAGAAACTGGGAGATAAGTCTAAAGTGACGTGTGATACATACTGCTGTGGCTTGAAAAGATGGTCTATTCAAATGGAGGGGAAGGGGTTTCATAGCCACACAAGTGACTGATTATTTTTTTAAAATGTAAGGATTATGGCAATTCCACTCCCTCTTTGCACAGTGAAATGTCTGCACATTGGTCTTGTTCAGAATCCCTACTGCACCTCATGGACCCGAGAAGTGAGTTGTTTAAAAGATAGATTAGTTCCATGCTGTGGTGTGGAATCTTTCTGTCTTAGAGCTCGAAGAGCCCCATGTTGCACTGCAGTTTCATGAGAAATATTGGGGAGCCTTTATTTATGAGAACCCAGCTGGAGCAGTGAGAGGAGGCCCAAAACCTCAGCTGGTGTAACTCAGTTGACTTTAACTGAGCTATGCCACTTGACACCAGCTAACGGCCTGGCCCCAAGTCTATATCAGCTGACAAATCAGCAGTTTTGAGAACAGAGGAAGACTATTAAATACCATAGCAATTCCACACTGGACGGAGAGGGAGGGCTTGGAGCGTATACCGTACCAGGTTATAAATGGCAGAAGGTACTGCGTGACAGAACATTAACACACAGTAAGAGGAATCCCTGCTCTGGAGAGCCTACGAGCTGGGAATGGAAGTGTGGATTGCTGGCACGGGTAGATCTGACAGATGCTAACTGACATTGACACATAGCAAGTACAATAATAGCTGCCAACTAAACCGCAGCCGTGTCGTTGATAGCACTGTACAGAAGTTAGGAGCCTGGAAGTGTGTTGATTATAATTCCTTATTGTCAAATGTCTCTAACTTGGCCTAAAATTGTAGTCCAGGCCAAAATTTGTCATGGAAGGTCTCAGTCTCCTGGTTATTTTGTGTGTGTGCTATTCGAAAGACTTGATGCTGTGACCTGCTCTGCCCCCTCAACTCCCACTGACTTCTGTTATTGTGTGGTGTTAAAGTAGAAAAGCAATGGTGTCTGTATTTCCCCGTATGCTCTCAGAATCACACACTATACCTGCTGTCTGAGCTTACCAATGACTTATTTTGGTTGTGGGTCAGTGAATATTTCCTGTTCAGCTTATCTCCTGTACCTTATTACATTCATTTGTTAATCCAATTTTAAAAAAAAAATATTTCCCCCTTTCTGGTATGTGAGTGCATTGATGTCACACATCAAGAAAATCAATGTGTTAAATGCTACGTTACCACACCAAACCCCAAACACAATCTTAGAAACAAAGGTCAGGCTTGTGTAAGTTGCTAATCAAACTTGGAAAGCTTTTCACTGAAAAGCATAAATGAGAAGAGACCATGTCAGCCTGAATTCGGGACGAAGCTGCTGTGGTTGGGTGTTATTTTCGTGGGATGTTGTCAAGCTAGGAAGGAAACAAAGGAGGGTACAACACATGCTAGTTTTTCAATGCCCCCCCCCCCCCCCGACACCTTATTCACAACAAGCTGTATCATGTTACAGCAGAAGTGAATACATCACAATGGGTACCACAGACCCAATGGGGAGGCAAAACATTACATCCCAGCTATATAATTATAATGGGTGTGAGGAGGATAGCACTAAATAGCACCTCCAAGTGGGCTTATCCTTCTAGAACCTGGGTGAAATTCACCCCTGTGCAAAGGCACCACACAACAATTACGTGCTACTTAAGTTCCACTTAAGCCCTATTTTGAGACTGTCTTTGTGTGAGCGTTTTGTGTAGGGGTGAATTGCACTCGCTATCCCTCGTTGCAGGTGAAGTGTGGTGACAGTGCCACCCATGGCAGGATGATCCTGGGTATAGCCTGCAGAATATCCTAGTTTCAACCTCTACATGATAGCCAAGGATTGGCCTACTATGCTAACTTGGGCCAACCTGCTATTGCTTTACTACTTTCTAGTCCCTTTCCATGGTGGAATACATGATGCATTTTCCACGTTTGTCTTACAGTTCCTTGTTTGAGTGTGCCAAGTAATCTTGCTGAATAGACTACAATTTTGTCATTTAATAGAGTTATTTATACTCAAGGTCCCAAAGCAGAGCTGGTGGGTGACATTTTTCCAGAAAAAACTTTTTTTTTTGCCAAAAATGTTCTGATTTGGGTCAACTGAAACAATCAGCAAATTCAGGTCGATTTGTGAACATGGTTTTGGCTGGGTGAAAAAATCAAAATGTTTTGACTTTTCATTTTGGAATTTCCATATATTTTGTTTATAAAACATTTTAAAAAACCACTCAAAATAAAAAAAAAATGTTTCACTTTTTTTGGCAAAACGAAATGTCAAAAAGGTTTTAGTTTCTGATCACACACACATGATTTCCTCCCCAATTTTATGGTTTGGTCACCATACAGAAAAATCAGTTGTTCGCAAAGCTCTAACCCAAATAATCCATTACTTTTAAAGTACTGACTTAAATGCTAGATGCTTAGTGCTTGGCAAATACAGCAGCCATTATCCACAACCGTCTGCACGCAGACTTCAACATCAGAACTGTTTCATCAGGAGAGGGAATGTTGACCCAAATAACCAGGTTCTCATTTTAAAAACAATCATGGATTTTTAGCTGCCATTTGGACAGACACAATGGAGGAGGTGTAGCTATAGCTGTGTTGGTCCCAGGATATTAGAGACACGAGATGGGTGAGGCAATATCTTTTTATATTACCTCACTCACCTTGCCTCACAGAGAAGGGTCATTTAGGTTAAAATCTCATGGGGATGATACCGAACAGTGATTTTCAACCTTTTTTCATTTGGGGACCCTGAAAAAAATTCAAATGGAAGTGTGGACCCCTTTGGAAATCTTAGACTGCAGACCCCAGGTTGAAAACCACTGTTCTATGGTAACGACAACCTTTTGCGGCCCCCCTTAGATATAGTCTGCAGATCCTCAGGGGGGTCTGTGGGCCACAGGTTGAAAACCACTGATACAGAATTTCAAAGTACGGTATAATATCATTTCTGGGACGTGTTGTACTCTTCATGTTCTTCTGTTTTGTTACTTTTAAAGAGATGGCAATTAATAAGAAATCACTAACAAGAAGCAAAGAGATACCCAAACCAGAAAGGAGAAAACACTCTTCTGAAAGCTTTGAAATTTTAGGGTGTAAAACCATTACAGAAAAGGGCTGTGTGTGCACGTGCCACATATTTGGGGGTGATAGCCCTATTGTAAATTGGAGAACTTGATTTGAAGAGCTTATTTAGCATGACAAAACGTCTACAGCCTGATGGCTATTTCTGCAAATGCACTTACAGACCTTGCAACACGGGGATACTCCTGTGGTATATACATTGGTTGAATAGTCAGTTTATAACGATTGCACTGAAGTAAATCTGTAGGAATAATCTTACTCATTTTGACCTTAGATTTTTGTCCCCCACTTAATTAACTTCAGTAATGAGCCAAGCACCATCTAACACCACGAGCGACCAGATATTTTGTTAGAGGCCTGTTGTTTATTTCATGCAACTTTACGAAAACGAAGGTTGAATTGTTATTTGCTAAATGTCAATTGTTACACTTCACTGGACCTTTTCTGAAGCTTGTCAAGAATGAATCTGTAGGAGTGAAGTCACTTTTTTACCTCTGATCAGAAGTGTATAGAGGCTCTAACAGCTTTTCAATTACTTTTCATTGTTATGCAGAAGAAAATGCCATTTGCTATCCATACTGCACTTAGACTTGGCACAATTCTATTTCTATTTTTTCATTATTTTGACAGATAATCTAGATGTTTATTTTTGAGCATTTTTTTCCCCAGTGTTTGTCTATTTAAATTTTCACAGCTGCAGGAAATCATTGGCGGAGGGCAGACAATTATTTAATGACAGCAGATGTTGAGATTCACAAATTGTCACCATCACATCAAAACAAACAAATTAAATATCTTTAAATCAAATTCTAATAAGTTCTCAAGCAGCATTTTTCTTACTTTGCCTATATGTACATTTTGATTATGTATAGATAGAAATATTTTCTGTCGGTTTGTGTGTGTACAGAGAAATAATTGTTTACCAACATTTACCGATGCAAATCTAATCCTTATAAGGCTCACTATACTCCACAAAGAGTCTGTAAGTGCATCAGTTCTGTAACTTGAAGGAAACATTGTTTTTTTCATGGAAGAAAATGCCATTTGCTATCCATACTATACTTCACAAAGGTGTTACCTGGGTGTAATTGTGGTTAGAATTTAGCTAAAAATTCATTTTCTAAAACAAAAACATGTTAAAGAAAAAGATCTCAATGTTCTTACATAATTTTTAAAAATCTATTTTACAGGCCAAGTGAATTAGACCATTACATTGCCTAGCAGTGTCATAGTTGAGTATCTTCCAGTTACACAGGCAGGGTCTATGAATGCATATTCAAACAGAGACCCTGATCAAATGTAAAACAATTCAATGTTGAAAACAGTAGCTCAGAGCTAGGGAAATCAAACTTGTTTTTTCTGATCATCAACCCAGTTAAATAGCATGGGTCTGTCAATTCTTCTCAGATTTTAACTTTATTGTATTTCACTTAGTAGTTACTGTGGAAATAAGGAAAGATACAGAGAAAAATCGGATGGCAAAATAAGGTGGATAATGCAGCAGAGAAGAAAACAGAGGGACTCTGAGGATCAATGAAGCCAACACAGGGATATGAAAAAACATGTATATAAGGCTCCCTGATAGGACTAGCCTAGCTTTTTAGGGCTTTTGATTGCCTTGTTCAGAACAGCAGCTTCTCTTTAGCTGGAAACACAGTTGTTCTGGGTTTTATTTTTACATGCAATCACTCTTGAGTAAACTTTGTGTTTTTTAAAGTATAAGAAAATCTATTCTCCAGCTCCAATCACTTCTGCTAACATAAAAAACATTGTGTAATGTTCACCAATTCCTCTAGTTCCACGTTGTTCCCCCAGCCCTCCCTATTCAAACAAAGCCGTTTTTTGGTTTCTAAAGAACTCCATTCAGTGATTTCTCAGCAGGTAGTGAAATGATGCAATTAAAGCAGCTAATGGGGGGGGGGGGGGGGAGTGGCGGGGAAGACACACTGAGATGACCATGGGTGGCAGGTAGCATAGGCAGGGGAAGGCTGTGCCTCCCCCAAAACAGCCTGGCGTGGCCTCACCCACGCTCCGCCCTCAGGCCTCCTCCTGCCTGCTTTCTGCACTGCTGTGGCCCAGAGGCTGGGGCAGGCAGGGTAGGGCCAGTGCCCACAAGGCCTGGGGCTGGGGGCGCTGGGACCACGCCGTGTGTGTGTGTGTGTGGGGGGGGGGATCCTTGTGCGACCGTGGGCACACTGATTAATCTCTCTCTCTGTAAAATGGGTTGATGATGATGATGATAATAATAATAATAAGGCTTCCTTTCTCCTACGCTTTGTCGTCTTGTCTTGAAGGTTGTGGATTGTGTCTTTTCTACATTTATCCACATCGCAGAGAAACTGAATGCTTTGGCACCAGTCTCTGTTTGCTGGAGGACTGGGAAGATAGGCCAGGGACGTGGCAGACTGCTTTTGTGAAGCGTCCAGCCCGGCTGCCTGCCTCAAGCCCCATCAGTGACTCATTTTCATGAGCAGGGAGATGTGACCAAAACGAAAAATAATTAAATAGTCTAAAGCCTGCGAGGTGCCAGCTGGACACAGAGGAGGGGGGGCTGTTATAGTCATAGCCCAATATACTTTCTGCAACGCTCATGACCTTCCCCCACAGTGGGCAATGCTCAACGCCTCTATCCGTCAACGCCATGGATGCAGAGCGGGGCAGAAGAATTCAACCCGCAACTACTGTTAGTACGAGCCAGTTTGTGATTTACACCCTGTGTTGAGGGAAGCAGGAAATGCCGTCGCGCCCGGACTCCCAAGCGACTTTCTCGCCCACTCAGCCCGAACTCTACATGGGGCTCCGGAGGGGCACACAGCGTGAGTGGGAGCCCTTGCTACGCCACTGTAGCAGGTTTAGAGCACAGGGGGAGCGGCGCTATAAAAAGGTGCCTCCCCACTCCCCCTGTACTCACCCGGCGGCGCTTTAAAGGGCTCGGGGCTCCAGCCGCTGCGGAGCCCCCGGGCCCTTTAAAGCGTCGCTGGAGCTCTGGCAGCCGGGCTCCGGCAGTGCTTTAAAAGGCCCGTGGCTCCCCACGGCTGCAGGAGCCGTGGGCCTTTTAAAGCGCCTCCCCGCCCCCCAGCCTAGCTCTGGCAGTGGGGCTCGGGAGGGGATTTAAAAGGCCCGCGGCTCTTGCAGCCACGGGCCTTTTAAATCCCCGCCAGAGCCCCACTGCCAGAGCTGGGCTGGGCTGGGGGGGGCGCTTTAAAGGGCCCGCGGCTCCCCGCAGCGGCAGGAGCTGCAGGCCCTTTTAAAGCGCCCCCCGAGCCCGGCTTGGGTGGCTCACAGGGGGAGCGGCCGCTCCCCCTGCTCCCCCCCGGCTATGCTACTGCCCTTCCACCTTTTCTATCCCAATGCCCTCACCCTTTTTCTCACAGCCACAAGAGCCTGGCAAGGACCGCAGTGGTGGTGTGCTCCTGTTCTGCCCTCTCCCCCCAACCCTTTCAGGGCCAGCCAAAATTGGACCCTAAATACCTGAATCGAGAACACACAACAGACCCACAACGGGCCAGATATCATCAAGACAAAAAGGCAAAGTGCCTCCCACTCAGGAACGGTGTAGTTTCACACTGGGCTGTACTGATGTGGTAACCCACAATGGAGCTGAACTGTAGGGAGGCTGGAGGGTGTGTGGGGGAATACCCTCCCATGCAGATGCAAGCTGTACTGACTTCAAGGCGAGAGCAGGACTATGAGCGGCCACACATCCCATTGTAACTGGGATTGGAATCTTTAGAGTCACCTCAATCCTTCCTTCGGCTGGTGCCTCTCCACCCCCCAAAAAATCAGCGGAGAAATACTGCAAGAGGAAACTTAACGAGGGTTATGTTTAGAACAGGCCAGAAAATACATGTTTCCATCCTGTGAAAAACGTGGAGATTTTGGGGAGGGGAAAATTGTCCCGAATTAGGAAGAACAGACAACATTTTAATTTTTTTCCATAAAGCAAAATTCCAAAATAATGTATTTTGGGTCAACTGAACTATTTATACCATCTCAGGATCTGGCAGGGGGCCTGCACATAGGAAAAATCAGAGAGGTTGGCTCACCTCCGTGTTAGTATAAATTCAGGTAGCGAGTGCCCCAGCTGATAGGCTATGGAGGAACCCAGCATAATAGAATTGGCTTAAGTGCTAGATAAGTCTTTTTGCAGGTGGTTTCTTTAGGAACAGTGCAAGAAGCCAATTAATTTCAATTCTGCCTTTGTTCTCTGAATCATTCTAAAATAGATAATGAACGTTCCCAACTTGGATGAATCACAAATTTTCCCAGTGTTTCCTTTCATTTTTGGGATTAAGTGACCATGTTTCCCAAATGCCTAAACAAAACTTTTTGAAAGGGCTATCAGCATCATGTTATGCATCTAGATTTGACTGCTGTTTATAAAGTTAAAAAAATACATCTTCTGTCAGGGAAGTGTTGGAATCTCTAATCCCAAAGCTGCTGTTTGAAGAGTGATGGCTTCTTCCCAGTCTGCCTGTTGGTTATTTTTTTGGGAGGGGGTTTAGTTCCTGACTTTGACATTGAGCCATGCAGACAGGCTTTAGCAAAAGGGAGAAAGTGAAGTTCTAGCAGCCACTTCACTATATGGTCTGAGTATTGAATTATGGACCATGAAGGAAACAGTTAAGAGCATTGATTTCCTGTAAGCAGCATACCATATTCTCGAAGTACATTTTTCTCTACTTAGCCTGTCTTGACTGATCAGCGTAGAGGCACTCACACTGATTTCTTAGTGTAAGGGCTTGAAAAGTCTGTGGTTCAGGACCCTTGTAGGTAGAGTGCTAACTTCACTCATTTCTTTGCTTGCTAAATGCAAGCACCTAGACTTGGTGTTTTTCAATGATTACAATGTAACAGTACATCTAAAAATATTTCATCTGTGCTACCAGTTCTTTTCCAGGACTGGTTGTAGAAGGACGCTTGTGTTATCTGCAGTCAGAATGTAATACCTGTCATGAAGACAACAGAACAGTTTTACATCAGACTAAGGGCCAGCTTTTCAAAGGTACTTAAGCATCTAAAGATACAGATAGGTGCCTAATGGATTTTCAAAGCACCTAAGTGAGTTAGGAGGCTAACTCTCACTGATTCCAATGGGTGTCTAATTTGCTAGGTGCCTAAATATCTTTGAAAATTTGGCCCTAACTGGTAATGTAATAGGTAAAAGGGTCTTCTCACACCATGAGCACCCTGTATTTTCAGCAACTGGAAAATAATTTCGTTCAGAAGCTCAAAGGACATTAATTGCACTGCAGGCCAGGTGGCATGGAGAATAAACATAGCTGAGCACTCAGAAAAAGATATTTATATTTGCTTTCCGCTACGAGGGGCAGGGTATAGGGGAGGGAATTTAAGTCTGGAGGGACAATGGACTTGGCAAATAATGCCATGCACTCTTAGGGCTGAGTGGGTATTTTACCAGTCCCAACCTTGACTTCGCCGCTGAGAATGCCAACAAGGGCACCAGTTACACTGGTG
Organism: Macrochelys suwanniensis; assembly: GCA_033296515.1. Taxonomy (NCBI): domain Eukaryota; kingdom Metazoa; phylum Chordata; order Testudines; family Chelydridae; genus Macrochelys; species Macrochelys suwanniensis. Next base: position 104,795,455 of record CM065782.1, on the reverse strand, counting down.
ATTTCTGTGCTAAAACACCCGTCTGCTGAAGCTGGACCACCACCTTCGTTCTATATTGAAAACGTACAGTCATGTCTTCTTCATGCGAAATGACAGCGAGTACACAATCTCTGTGCCCCATTTATTTTAATGTCTAATTCATTTCTCTCAACGTCCAGTGTGACAGATTTGGAACTGCTCCATAATAATTTATAAATACGGCATACTGTCCTGGTTGATGAAATGTTTTCTGTATGACTACACTGGCTTAACACAACAGGAGACTGGGTGGGAAAACAGGCAGGAAGGGAAAGACTGGTTCAAGATAAGCCATCTCTATGCAAACATTTGAAGGCGGTGATGGGACAATGCCAGGACTATTCACTTTACAGATTTTGTATCCTCTCCAGCCAACGTACAAGACTGGCTTGAACCAGGGCAGGAAGAGACCTCTGAACACAGGGTGTCAAAAGAATTGGCAGGTTTAAAACACTTTCTGAAGGAGGGTGGGAGTTTCTGGGGGAGAACCAGAGTGAGGCACATGACCCCTCGTTGGAGGCGTGTGAAGAATTTAGGCCTGCCTAGGTTGCCATCAGGGGGTGATCAGATGGACATGCACGTAGACTGTTGTTTTAAAATCCTTTTTCTCTAAAGGCTCTGTACTTACTGTTAAAATTAAACATGACTTTGGCTTTAAGATGGCTGCCTGCTCGTTGTACACCTCCGGTCACAGACTCCTGAAGGGAAGAACCACAGGTTGATATACAGTGTACGTGGCCCAGGGCCAGGCCTGAGAGTGAGAATCACAGGATTCCACCCTGAGAAAGGAAAAGATACAAGGCCTGACACCGGAGGGCATGCGCAGAGAGACCCCAAAGGGGGAGACAATGGAGGTGCAGCTAGCCTCATGACTGTGATGGCCCATTTGTGTTGTTCTTATCATGTATTCCGTCGTGGTTATGGGAATAAGGGTCAGTGGCTCTAAAATAACTAATCTCAGTGCAAAAAAAGAGATGGAGGTTCAGTTAAATGTCCATGCTGAGGGCCTGAGTGCATATTAGAGCAGCTCAGAATAGTCATCTCTAAGAAATAGGAATGGCTCAACAGTGCTAACAGCAAAGCTGGCAGTATGTCTCTGAGTGATTTCCCTTGTAGCAGAGGGCTGTCTGTAGACATGACGCTTATTTGCGTTCTATAGCTTCACTGACTATATGGCCATCGATACCCGTAGACCATGGAATGTAACTTTTCCATTGTCCAATCTATCAATTCCTATGGATCACTCACAGCTGCTATCACCTTGCTATATACTACGTTGGCACCATCTCCCTGGGGGTATTAACGTCTGAAATTGAAAAGACGGCATGTCACAGGGGTTGCTCTAATTTCCTCCTCCGGAATGAAATGGTGACCGCTCAGTCGATCAGTAATGCTGGAACAGTCACCAGCTTTAAATGCATTGAGTATTTCACCTGACTGCCGTGCTGCTCAAAGACTCGAATTCAGACATTAAACTCCTCAGACATTGGCATTTCTAACACAGTTAACGAAGTCCAAGAGGAAAAATGCCTGCTGACGGGACACCCACCGCCAGCAGCAGCACTCTTTGCCCCAGCACCACAACCCTAATCTTGACCTGGTGCAGAGGGGAGGCCCCAGAGGGAGGGAGAGCGAGCTCACCCTACACTCATCCTGCAGCAGCAGCTCCTGTCCTGTGGGGCATTGTGACTTGGCATATGGGGGTTGCGGCACCACTCAGGTTTGGCCTGGCTGCCCCTCGTCATGACTGAAGGGCAGCGGGGTCAAACTTGAGATGGGGGCCCTTGTGAAAGAGCACCCACTGCACATTGCTTAATCCGGGCCTGATTTCTGGGACTATAATGGCACTCATGGACCATGGCTCAAACCATCATTGATCCTAATGCACTCGCAGCTCACCTCCTTTCTCTTTCTCGATCAAAACCATCTCCATCCCTTCACTCGGAAAAACGTCGTCATTTCTCTCCTTACTGAGTGACAGTCGCAAGGGCTGGACTTGCTTAAAACACCCTTAAGCAAAGGTACTCGAGTGAAGATGATTCCTTATGGTAACAAATATGCCATAGTTTTGCAAGCTTCTAGACTGCCCGATGACTAAAACCAAGTCCCTTCCCGAGCCTCTTCTAGACTCCCTTGGCTCACTTCAGCATTTGTAAGTATAAAATGCCTGAGCTGGCTGCGATTTTGAAAAGTGACAAGTGATTTTGATGCCCCACTTTGAGACCTCAGATATTTAGAAAGTGCTGAGCCACCCAGCCTCTTAAAGAGGCCTGATTTTCAGATGTCTTGAATTAAGACACCCAAAAACCACTAGCCAAATGAAAATCCTCACTAATGATAAATAATGCTAGAGCTAGAGGTGACTAATTTACTGATGTGACTCTAGGTTACACTGCTTTTTGCCTGCTCTGCTTTGCTTGTAATCTGTCTTCATACTTTATCACAGTGCACTTCTTTAAATCCATTATTCCAGTTTGTCAGTTTTCAGGGGAATTTTGCATTTTTCTGATGGCAATGAAACATAGCTAGAGTGGATGATTGTTATAGCAGGTGGCTCTGATGGATAGTCTGCGGACTAGGTGCCGCTCAGGACATTTATCTCTGAAAAACAGAACACACAGCAGCAGTGGTTTGGATACATTAATAAATCACTGTCCCAGCTGTTAATTCATGACAGCTACTTGCAATCAAGGGAGGAAAGGGTCAGTTTTACGGACTGGCCCTGCACACACCTCATAATCAAACTTTCTCAAGTGGCATAAACTCCAGCTATAGAATTTTCCCACCTGCAAGTCTTGATGATAAATTCTAGTTGGTTGCCATAACTATTCAAAGGATTACAAACACCCCTCCCATAGACTATCAGGATTGGAAGGGACCGTAGGAGATCATCTAGTCCAACCCCCTGCTCAAAGCAGGACCAATCCCCAATTTTTGCCCCAGATCCCTAAATGGCCCCCTCAAGGATTGAGCTCACCACCCTGGGTTTAGCAGGCCAATGCTCAAACCACTGAGCTATCCCTCCCGCCCGCATACACAGTGTCTACCTTAACGGGTTGTATATTTTTAAAGTTCATTTTATGCTCATGAAAGGTTCTAATCTGACAGCGCTGAAAGCTAAAAGCATCACCTTATCTAGCAAACAGGTAAATGGGCAGAAGAACATGAACACTGGTCAGTGTGCATCAGCTCTGCTTAAGAAGGGTGATCTCTGGGTGTGAAAGAACAGTTCACTCTCCATCTCTCTTTAGCTCTTGGCCTAGTTGTGGAGACTGGTAGGAATCCATAGTAATTGCAGTGGTGATTTTCTGTGCAATGTGGATACCTGCCCACTATGAACTGGCCTGAAACCATCCAGCCATCTCACCGAGACCACTGAACAGCTGTCGGGTGTTAATTACTTTTGGTCACTACCCACTTGGTTTAGATTCAAAGCGGGGAGCTGGAGATTAAAGGTTCTATAGCCCATTACCAGCCCCCTGAGCCAGCCACTCCATATATGTCACTCACCTCTAACAGCGTGGGTGGGAGGACTGGGGTTATGTTTTGTTTCTAGGTCACGAGTTGTGAATCCAGATCAGGTGGGTAGTGAGCAAAAGTCATTACGGCGAACAGCTGTTCTGGGGCCTCTGTGAAATTAGTTGGTGTTTCAGTCCAGTTCTTAGGGCCTCTGTTTTGCTATTTATTATCCTAAGTAAAAGATGTGACAAAAAAGGAATTTTTTTTTAAAAATTGAGTTTCCTTTGAAAATGTCAAACACAGAGTTACATTTGCTGTATGCTTGTATACATGTCTGCAAATCAGTAAGTGCTGAAACCTGTAATAGAGTCTACAAGGTTTCTTAGAGAAAAGCCAAACGCTCACAAAATGATATTGTGTTTACTTGACTCTTCGCTCATAGCTGGAGATCAGCCATCCATCTAAGGGAGAGGTTCCTTGACGAGATGACTGAGCGAGAGAATGACATTCTCCGGTATCACACAAATGCTGTAACATATGGCATGAGTCGCAGGGGAAGGTATAATGTGCACTGTGGTAGGTCTTCACTCCTACGTGCAAAACCCCCTTCGCATTGACACCACGGGTCCTCTCATATCACATCAATTCACAGGGTATATGATGTACTATTGCATGTATCTATTAGAGGCTACTGCATAAAATACGGGAGTGTCTTGGAAATATATTTCAGGTGGGTGGCAGGCAGAGTGACTGACTGTGTCAGAGGTTTCTGATGAACTCCAAAGTGTCTTCATTTCAAAGGTGGCATCCCTTCTAATAGGCGTCCTTTAATTCTTGATTTATTCTTTCTAGTTGTAACTAATCTTTTGACTCTTGTAGATTTAGATTCTTTTTGCATGTCACTTGAATGGGCATCCTATGGTTTTGCAGAAGGTGCTAATGAAGTCATGGTTTGATTCAATTCCCTTATTTAAATCCATCCATCCAGAGTCTTATGCTGATGCTCATCACTATAGTATCTGAGAACATATAAAGTCAACACATCTGTGGGCATTTAACAAGAGTTGGCAAGTGCGCTGTAGTGTGAAGCCCCTGGTACAGGGAGTAGAAAGCCAACAGAGTATCCATTTAGCTGCCATTAGCAGCTCCTTCTTTGGTATTTTCACAAGGAACACTGCTTGCAATGGATTAAGCATGAACAGTCTCTCTTTCTGTTTTGTGAGGAAGCGAGGAGATGGAGACATATGAGGATCAGTGTTAACGCTATTGCCCGGAATCCATCTGGTTCCTATGACAATGGAGGCTGAGCGTTTGTGGAAGTGTGCATTGCACGCATGGGTCCAAATCATGCCCTGGTATAAGTATGGGAACTGCAGGCCTGAATGCCAGGACCAGATTTGTACCTGTGTCTTGTTCTGGATGAACAGTTCCTGCACAAATGTGCAAAGTGTGTTTAACCTGGTTTCTTGCAGTGAAGTCTATACAGATCAACAATAACCCACAAACCTCAGTTTCCCCTTCTGTAAAATGGGGTAACAACAATATACACTGGTCTATCCCACAGGGATCTTGTGAGGATTAATCATGTAGTGTCTGCAAGTGCTTTGGGGATATAAAGTGCTTATAAGTGTAACCCCTAATAGCCCACCTTAATTATTTAGTCTCTTAGAGTTGGTATGGCAACCCCCCTCTTTTCGTTTTGTGTGTGTGTGTGTGTGTGTGTGTGTGTGTGTGTGTGTGTGTGATCTTCCGACTGTATGTTCCACTCTATGCATCTGATGAAGTGGGTTTTAGCCCACGAAAACTTATGCCCAAATAAATGTATTAGTCTCTAAGGTGTGACAAGGACTCCTCCCTCTGGAGGGAGTGCTCTTGAAATACCACACTGGGCTTCTAGGGGACTCACCCCTGGACTACACCAGTAAGGGCGGCAGGGGTTCAGGACTCTGCTTCCCTATTGGGACCAATGATAAGCCAGGACTCAGAGAAAAGGGCCTGACTTTACTTTCTGGGGGCTTGAGTGCAGGGAGCTAAGTGGAGGGTAGTCTGGGTGCAGGGGTGGGGGTAGTCTGGGTGCAAGGTGCAGGAGTTGAGGTTCAGTGAGGTGGGGTGGGGTTCAGATATGGAGGGCTAGGGGGGGTTCTGGGTGAGGCTCGGCGGGGGTGTCTCAGTATGGGAGGTCCAGGATGCATGGGGTTTGGACGGATGGTGGAGCAGCTCCCCGCACAGTGATCCCTCCCTGCAGCTGAGAAGCAATGGGAGGGAAGATGCAGGGGAAGATGCTGAGCTTCCTGCAACTGGAGGAGGTTTCTGAAGGTGGGTCTGACACAGCCCCAGCCACTCCTTGCAGGGGAAGAGGAAGTCCCGTTCTCTCCTGCCTCCAGCCTAGCCGGGACTGGCAGCTGATCCCGGCTCAGGGTTGGAGCCACTGGCTGGGGTGATTTACCTCTCCGCCGGCTGCCTGAAACAACGTACCTGCACTGCTAGGGCGTGGTGCGTGATTGCTCTTGCAGCTTCCTTTTGCTTTCCCATCAAAAAGTCATTTTTTCTGCGGGGAAACAAAGAAATCTGCAGGGGACATGATTCTGTGCACGTGCAGTGGCGCAGAATTCCCTCAGGAGTAAATTTATTACCTGCTGTATTATACACTTCTGATGCTTCAGGTTTCATTCGGAATAGATACAGAGTGCATGAATTAGCCTAGAACACCACTTCTGGGATTAACTTCGTCCATGGTGTTCCCAGCACAGTTCTTGGTGCCTCATAGGAATGAGAGTTGGATAACTTGATACAGGGTGGAGGCTTTAGAAGCTAGAAAGGCACAGCAATTATGAGGGAACTCAAATTTTTAGCCCCAAAGGGGCAGTCAGAAATCTCATTTTTAATCCATTTGAAGGGTATAAACGACACAGCACCTTGGCGCCTGTTTGTGCAAGTAGATTTTACCCAGGAAAATCTACAGTTGGCTTCTGGATCAGGACCTTAGGGTTTCAGAACTTTGTGAGGCATTCCCAGAGCTGGCGCTAGGCGTAAGCAGACTAAGCAATTGCTTAGGGCCTCAATCAGCTCCAGGGGGTCCCCTATTTGCTTTTTATTGTGTTAGGTGTGGGGGGGTCCCATCAAATTATTCCTGCTTAGGGCTCCCAATGGGCTAGCACCACCTCTGGGTGTTCCTTCTAGCACACACCTAAGGATTCCTCATGTAAAATCTTCAGGTTCTTGAAAAAACTGCCATCTTTATATCATATAGAGTATAGAAACTCATAAACAGATTCTGGTAAGAGATCCTGTTTTCAGAAAGAGACTTTTACAGCAGTTTGAATATATTACAAGCCGTTCCACTCTCTCGCTCTCTAATGTCTTGTGGGTCGTAACACAAAGAATTTCACTTCAGAAGCCTTATGACGCAGTCATAATCTTTAACCTCTGACATCTTTTGAGAAGACACTCCATTTCATCTATCAAAATGAACAGTTCTAATAACATACCATTAACATCCATTTATATTTATTACTCCTTCATTAAAGCTAGGACACCAAATCCTTAATAATAAAAAAACTGACATTTTATGTTACTTCTTTCTCTGTCTCTTAAAATGTTCATGCTTAAGGAACCATGTAGGACATGCCCCATTTCTATCCTTGCCAAGCAAAGTCCAGAGCTACCGGCATAAAAATGTCACCTCTTACTTTTTGGCCTTATTATATCAAATGTAAGCAGCTGTTCATTAAGTTTGCTGACAGAGAACATTTCATCTTAGCTGTATTCCTTCATTACCCGAGAAGTATTCATTCATTACCTGAGCACGGCTGGGGACATGCCTTCCCTGCTTTACGACCTAATTCAGGACTCAACCAAAGACACTTTTGTTTACTTTCTTAACTTACTCCTTACTTTTGTGACGAGTCAGACTGAGCCTTCCCCCACCACTTCCATTCATTATAAGTGAACTTTTCTGGTGGAGGGGAGGAGATTATGCACAAGTGAAAGTCGACACCGTGTGACAGTAACGGAGGCAGACGCTGAGCCAGAGGTTGGAAATTTTTACGAGACTCCGGCTACCAGCTGATATGAATAAGGGGCAGCAGATAGCTGCTCCCACCCAGCAGGGGATGAACTGTGTCTCAGGGTATGCCTACACTGCCAACAGCGAGGTGATTGCAGCACTGGCAGACGTAACCGAGCCAGGTTTGATCTAACTAGCTCCAATAACACCAGCAGTGAAGCTGTGACACCCTGGACAGCCGGCAGGTTGTACAACCCCATCCAGAACCCTGCTAGCCCGTGCTGCTGGTTGAGCTAGCGAGAGCTGTCACACCTCTGACTGCAGAGCAGACATACCCTCAAACCCCTGCTCCCCTCCTGCGCTGAGGGAGGAATGGCTTACCTTCTCTCTGTCCATGGAGCAGTTTACCCCCCGCCCAGCACCTGTGTGACAGGCAAGTGTGGTGGGCAGGGGCACGCTCAGGGCGCCTCTATTTGCAGACAGTGCAGAGGACCGAGTGAGTAGCCTCTGCGTGCCCCACTGCAGCTAGCACCACAAGCTGAGCCGGTCCCCTGCATGGTCAAGTAAGAGCGGTACTGACCAAGCCCCAGGGACTGCACAACGCCCAGCACACTAGGGCACCAGTCGGCTGTGGCAATATAAATGAATGCATGCAACACTGTACATTCAAAGAACATAATTAAGGTTGCAAAGTCAAACACAGAAACACGAGGCAATGCCAGACGTAGGCATTCATTCAGCCCCTTATGCGTACGCATGATGATGCTGTCTTTAATTACATGATCACGTAGCTGCTTTTCCACAGGATCCCTGCCTCTTTCAGTGCATAGGATGGATGGTGCTCAGTAGCTGAGCAATTATTCAATATTAATAAGACTGGGACTTTTCAGCTTGGAAAAGAGACAGCTAAGGGGGGATATGATAGAGGTGTATAAAATCATGCCTGGTGAGAAGGAAGTGTTATAACACAAGAACTAGGGGGTCACCAAATGACATTAATAGGCAGCAGGTTTAAAACAAACAAAAGGAAGTATTTCTTCACACAATGCACAGTCAACATGTGGAACTCCTTGCCAGAGGATGTTGTGAAGGCCAAGACTATAACAGGGTTCAAAAAAGAATGAGATAAGTTCATAGAGGATAGATCAATCAATGGTTATTAGCCAGGCGGGGCAGGGATGCAAAACCATGCTCTGAAGGGTCCCTAGCCTCTGTTTGCCAGTATCTGGGAATGGGCAACAGCGGGATGGATCACTTGATCACTTGATGGATCACCTGTTCTGTTCGTTCCTTCTGGGGCACCTGGCATTGGCCACTGTTGAAAGACAGGACACTGGGCTAGATGGATCATTGGTCTGACTCAGTATGTTCTTAATTTTGTTTTCACCTCATTGTTCAGTGGGTGGCTGTGGGCTCTATTCAGTGTACTCTATTCAAACACTGCTCCAAAGACAGAATAATTCATTTCCTCATGGGCTTCTCTATGGAGCTCATCACTATAGTACCTGAGTGCTTCACAAACATTTATTAAACCTCTCTACACCCCTGCCGGTGAAGGGTGGCAAACTGAGGCACAGATGCACGCACAGATGAGATGATGGTCTCCCTGCTCTCAGTTCTGGTGCAGCGGCTCAGAGTTGTAATTGCAGGGAAAGTCCTCCTCAACCTCGGGCTGAAACATGTGCAGTGAAGCTGAAATCATTGTAGATTTTTAGCTACAGAGGTCTACCTAGTTTCTGTTGAGCATGAGTGAATTGTGATGTTTTTCAATGGCTTGTAACTTGACTGAATTTGTGCCGATTTTCACGTGGGTGTCAAGAGGCCACCCCTCTGCCAAAGGCCAAGTACCTGCGTCAAAGCACAGGTGCAAGAGCTTCTCAAAGGGAAGGTCACCAGAATTTTTTAACATGGGCAAAACAATATATTTTACTCTAATCTTGTTAGAAAAATGCCAAATCAGTTTGGCTGAATTTCTCAAAATTAAATACAATTTTTAAAAAAATCAGACTTTTGGAATGGAAAATTACAATCCCAATGGAAAGAGAAAATTATGAGCAATTAAAAACGGGGGCTTAATAAGGGATAGGCCGGGCAGCCATAATCATAATAACCATACGGTGGGAAGTAAAAATTAATGGAGACAAATGCAAGGTGAAGCATTTTGGAAAGAATACTGTCAGTCGCTCATTCACTTTAATAGGTTCTGAATTAGTTGTAACGCATGAAAAAAGATCTGTGTCACTGCAGATGGTTCAATGTACAGCCATGAGAAAGGCAATTGCAGCTTTGCAACATGCTGAGATGCGTTTTGAAGGCCTAGCTTCATAAACTATCCTAAGTGTGGCCCGGGCAGTACCCACATAATTCATGTTTATGGTAAAACCGGAGTTCCAATTATCTGCCATGTGGTAGTTCCCTTTTTTACTTGGCCTACAGTCTGTTATTTACCTCGACGTAAACTATAATTTCTGTTTTATGTAGTTTTTCCCCCTTCTCCTTTCAACTGAGCATGGCTGGCTGAACAAATAATGACACATTACGTTTCAGAGCTCGCTGCCATTTGGCTTCTATGGTGGGAGTGCGGGATGGGGTGAACACTACGGTACTGCTGACTTTTGGGCTTGATCCTGCTGGGTGCTGATGTAGAAAGGTGGGGCGGGGCAAAGCAGAGGCACTCGGTGTTCGCTCAGAGCCTTCAGCGTTGCACAGAGAAATGCTCAGTGCTCATCTATGCAGCTAAACGCTGTACATCTACTATGTGAAATGGGCATGGGTGAGGCAGGAGGCAAGTGGACAGGGCACAGTTGCTTAAATGCAATGCTAGGCATCACGGTGATGCCCACGGCAGCCCTTTTCCTGATCTCAGCAAGACCCTGTTTGGGTGTGGAAGAACTGCCCTGAAAAGGAAGCGAGACGGACGTGGGAGCCAGCCCCAGAAATGCTGCCAATGGCTCCCGGGTAGCAGCATCCTCAGCGCTTCATGACCTACGCTGGGCGCAGCATCTTGGACACCCCACTGATGAATAGCCTGCTCCCCTCATTGGATGGTACGCTGCTCAGCTCTTCCCGCCCCCGCCCCCGGGCCGATGGCTCAGCACTGCTCTCCCCCTACCTCCACCTGTACCCTTGGTCCCAAGCCTTGTTCCCTTTAATCTTTTTTCAAATCTTCCCTAATTCTGCACCCTCACTGGACCTTACGAACATCATTGTAATCCAAGCAGTCTGCCCAGGCAAACCAACTCGATGGCCCAGACTCACAAAGCCTGCCACACAGAGGTGTAAATGACACTGCCCTGAACTAGCCTGGTGCCCCTGCCGCTCGGGCACTCAGTTACTGCAACTAGGGGGCGCTATATATGAACCTGAATATAGTGCAGAATAGCCAGGGTGCTTCCACCCCCTTCCTCCCTCTGTGTTTCTGCCTAGGGCAGTAGGCAGCTTCGGTTTAGGGCCAGGGTGGCACAAAAGAGAGACAGAGTGAGTGTGTGTGTGTGTGTGTGTGTGTGTGTGTGTGTGTGTGTGTGTTTTGAACTGGCAATATCCCTGGTTGCACAGCTGTGCGTCTCCCGTCCCAACAAGCACAAACTAGTGTCTCTCAGCTGCTGGCTCCACCCACCCGCCCAGCTGATCTTCTAGGAAAAAAACTTCCTGTCTAGATTTAGGAATGGCCAGTGATGGAGAAATCCATCATGATCCTTCTGCCACAGGGCTCACACTAGCAGACGCCGGCACAGACCCAGGAGTGAACCCGGCCCAACCATTTGCATTTGATGGGCTATGCCGTTGTCTGACTAGCTTTGACAAAGGGGTCACACATTCAATACACAAATAAATAAGGCACCATATGAAAGAATTTTAGCAAGTAAACTAGCTGTCAGTTCCCATAGCCCTGACACCTTTTCATGGGGTAGCTCATACTCTGAATTACTCTCAGCAAGCAAGGGAGACCCCTTTCACCTTCTGAAGCTGCACTCCACCCCTGTGAAATTTGCCTCTGTTCACAGTGGATCTAGCTGCATTTCAGAGCATGTTTTTCAGACTTTCTTGGAGCCACTCATCTGCTTTGTGCCAATTATTGGGTTATAATCGAATTTCTGCTTTCCTATCTTCTGCGTGGCCCTGAAGCCACATGACGCTATATGAAATACGTGGCTATAATAGTCACTTGGCTTCTTCCATCCAAGGAGACCTTGTCCTTGTGTCGCTAAAATGAAATGCATTGCCAACGAGGCAGCGTATATGTACTTAGATATGTATTTACAACGGCCACTTTGGCTAATGGGAGAAGCTGCTGCTGCCACTTTACACTTGACGCTAATGAAGTTCAGCGTTTAACTCTTGCTTACACTTGTCTAACCAGATAGCACTTTGGCGCTCGTCTCACGTAGTTGTCACTGGACCGGCCCCTCTGGGGACTGATTGCAGGGGCCTGTCGGTCTCGTAACCGGCGTGTTCGCAGCGTTTGGAAAGAAGCCTGTTGACTCTTAAGAAGTGGGGTCATGCTGTCACGTACTACGTGACCCTCGAGAGAGAGCGAGGTGTAGGCACCTCCCATACACAGCTGCAGGCTCCTCCATGGAGCAGGCAAGGTAAGGGCCATCGGCTCCCCTTCCCTTTCTTCCTGGCCCATGCAGCTGAGCCACCTTGGGGAGCGATGTGATTTCTTGCTGGCATAAGCCAGCAGCAAAATGCTACATGCGCCTCAAGAGCAGGGGAGGAATTGAGCCTTAGCGGCACGATGCCTCCTAGGGTCACTGCTGAGGCAATGCCACCGATGCACCTTGCTCAGGTCTGTACCTAAAGCAGGGGTGGGCAAACTACAGCCTGAGGACCCGTTCTGCCCGGGCCCTGAGCTCCTGGCTGGGGAGGCTAGCCCCTCCCCTGGAGCCACGCTGCTGTGTGGGTAGCGCATTGGGGGGTGGGGGGGCGCAGCTGCCAGACATGCTGCTCTGAGCGGCGTGGTAAGGGGGCTGGGGCTGGGGGGGTTGATAATGGGCAGAGGGTCCCAGGGGGGGAGTCAGGGAACAGGGGGGGCGTGGGGGGGTGTTGGATAAGCGTCGGAGTCAGGGTGCAGAGGGGTTGGATAGGGGGCGGGGTCCTGGGGGGTGATTGGGGTCAGGGGACAAGGAGTGGGGGGGAGGGGTTGGATGGGATTCTGAGGGTGGCAGTTAGGGGGCGGGAAGTGGGAGGGGGCAGGAATCCCAAGCACATTCACACTGGGAACAGTGAAACCTCACAGCTGAACCTTATTATTTTTTAAGGCTGAAGTTTGCTTTGCTACCCTGTGATGTGAAAACAAACCCCCACTTCGGGATGAGCCAACGCAACCGCATTTGGCTTTGGGGCTGAGGGTCCCAAGGAGGAAGTGTGTTCGGGTCCAGGCTTTCTGGTTTAGTTCCAGCTCTCAAATATACCTGTGAAAGGATCCATCTTCCCTACCCATATCTGCTTACACATTTATAATCCATGCCCATGGGATTTGTTCTGATGTGTGTAAAGAACCCACTCCATATTTTGAAATGACAGTTTCCCGGTTAATGTGCTTTGCTCGAGCGTATTGAAACACCATGGTGCTAAGGCAGTCATTTCTGACACTGAGCTCATGTGGCGCAGGGTGGAAAAATAAACAAGCCCGCTGTTAGTTCAAAGCACTGTCCCAGAGCCTGATGGACATAGTCTGAGCCAGCTTTAGAAATGGGTCCTCATTAGCTGTTCTGTCTCTGTGCTGCTAGGTAGACCCACCAAAAGTGAGTTGAAAAATATATGACCATATAGGTCCCTATCTTAATACAGATGCTAGAAAATTAGCATGATGAAAAAGGCCAGGGCGCCCACAGTATCCTGTGGGTTAAATCTGCACAGCAATATATCTGTGAAGAACAGTTCAGGGGCAGCAACCTGTTCTTAAAAGACAAAATCAATTCAAACCATGTGAAAAATATGTAGTTATTCCTGCTTGATCTGGGAGGAAAACAACAATAATTCATGCTACGTACAATTTAACCGAGGATAAAGACTTTGAACACATATTTATGATCCTTTGGGATGACTATATAAAATATGCCAGTTGAAAATAAAATAAAATCCCATTATAGTTTAACATATACATTTTTCTTCTAGATATCACATGGTTATGAAATGGCTATCGTCTCCTGGCTGCAGTCTACAGTGCAAATAAAATCTCTATAAAATAGTTCTCTTTAACGTAATAAGAGTGGACTGGGTACAATGCAAAGAAACATGCTCAATTATTAAGTATTTTTGCTTTGATAGAGTCTAAAACTAATTATGAATGGAAAAAAAATAAAGAGATGACATTGCGAGCACTACTGGCTTGATCAGCGACACATCTTTGAGTTGCCTTTTGCAGTTTTGTGCCAGGTTAATTAGAAGTCAGTTTTAAAAAGCTGGTTTTAAGGACCATGGCTTATAGCTGCTGCCCTTAGTCAGGCGAATGTGGAAGTGATTGCACTGAACTGTGTGTTGAAGTCAATGGGAGTTTTGCCTGATTAAAGATTGCAAGACTGGGCCCTACATTTGCAGACCTTTCCAAACATGTTTTGTTAAACCCCAGGAGCTGTGTCGGGTAAGCCCAAGACATTTATTGTACCTGTTTTCCTCCACATTCTGAAACCGGCCATTACAGGATCCTGCCAGATGAGAGTAAGATACATAGCACTGAGCATCTCTGATGGTTGGGGGAAGAGCGTACCCAATTCATTCTCCATAGAAGTTAGAGCAGCCCCAGGGCTGCTCTATCTTGGGCTGAATGGAACAATCACTCCCCTCCAATCCAAGATCACTGGAGAGCCAGGCAGTCTGGCCAGGCTCATCTTTATCCCACCCCCTACATGGCGGTGTGATCAGGAGCAGCTGTTCCTAGAGCATTTATGCCACTCAACCATTCCTCCAGGCAAGTCGAATCCCCAGTGCAAAAGGAAGTGAGCAGGGCTGAACCTCTGACCCATGGAGTTTCCTCTGAAATATATTAGTGTGAGTGTATATGACACGCTCCTCCAGGGAGCGAAGATTCAGTTAATTAAAAACAGGACTGCCATTCTCATCGACTAAATAGTGTGTTTTTCCATAGAAACCACTTGGTGCTTTCCATTCCTCAGGTTTAATTTCTAGCTGAAAGATGCCCTAAAAGAAAAATTTCCTCTTCCATCCAGGTGCCCTGACATGTCTCAGAATATTTCAGTCCCAAATAGAATACAAAGAAATCAAAGGCTGTGCTGTGATTATTATCATGGAACTGAGATGTGTGCATGCTGTTTTCCACCCCACCCTTCATTTACTGTTATTCGATGAACAAACAGTACTACGCTTTGTGCAGACAGCTATAATTTAAACATAAATGCCGCGATGCTAATGATAGTGATTGGGAATCTCACAGTTTATTAAAAATGCCACATCTCATACCGGTACAAGAACTGATTGACAGTACATTACCTCTGGGCTAACCTACATAAATACTACACTGCCACTGCTCCATTGCCATAGGGGAACGGGGCGCACATCACAGAACTTGTACTGAAACAAACAGGCTGGCTTGCCTGCCCTCCTATTCTAGGCAGTTGTCTAATGATTGCTTTGTCACAACTGGGACCTAGGCTCTCTGGCCTATCCGACAGGACCAGGAGTCAGGCCCAGTGGTCAGAACAGGAGTTGGAGATGGGAGTCAAGCCAGAAATCAGCGCTGGAGTCAGAAACCAGGAGTCAGGCCTGAGGTCAGAGCCAAAGTCAGGAAGCAGGAGTCCAGCCAGGTATGTGAGCCGGGGTCAGGGGTCAAGCCAGGAATCAGAGCCAAAGAAGAGAGCTGAAATCCAAAGCTGGGAACTAGAGAGGGGTCTTGTAGTAACAGGCAAGGTACTGTAGAAGCGACAAAGAGTCCTGTGGCACCTTATAGATTAACAGACGTATTGGAGCATAAGTTTTCGTGGGTGAATACCCACTTCGTCGGATGCAAGGTAAAGTACTGCCAAGCTTCCTGGAACTCCCTCCATGTTAAAATAGTGCATTTGGACAAATCAGAGATCCCAGGGCTCCGGTGAGAATTAGTCCCCTAGGGTTTCTAGTGTATGGATCACAGTTCTGCCCTGGCTAATGGTTGGTAGTGTGGAAGCATCGGTCACCCAGTGCCCTGTTCACCTGGGTGCTAGTCCTCTGGATCCCCTTACATGCTCTTAGGATGTTTATGGTTGCGATTAGTCAATAACCTACAGATCCCATTATAGCTTGGTGCCACAACAATGGCCCTAAGACACCACAGATCAGCTACTGCCCCTGGCGCATGAGTCATAAACTATTCCGCCGCCACGCTTTAATGATCAACAAAATGTAAATGAAAAGAAATGCTTTCTATAAACATTTGCATTCCAGAAGCTGGAGGGCATTTTTATCATTTTCCATAGAACATCCCAAAACACACCACCTCCGGGAGTAGACTAAACGAACAGATATATCCAGCATATTGGAATGGGTGTCACCACATACTTTTAATCAGTGCGTCATCAATATTCTGGATTATATGAATAACTAATTAGTTTCTCAATTTACTTCCCCAGTTGTTATTGCAAAAGCTATCTGAGGAATGTCATCTGCACTTGAGGGAAGGACAAGCATTGTAATTAAGTATTAAACCATTTCACCAGTGTGAGTCTGCCATGAAGTGTGAAATGGCGCTGTAATTCACATTTTCAAGGCCTGCATTTATTAGCATCTATTTTCTACTGAAGGTTAGTGGTGTGCAGCCCCAAAAGTGTAGAAAAAAAATCAAGCTTACTTCTGTAGGGAAGGGGTGTGTGCACGCACCTCTATCTGTACAGAAGTGGGGACTGAGAGAAGGAAGAACTGCATTAGATTCTATTGATGCATATGAATACGTTTTTCTTATATCCCAAAGGATCCACTGCTCAATCTTGTGAATCTAAACAAATGTTCAATCTGAGAGAGAGAGAGCAGGAATGAAGATTAATATCTCCACAGAAACAGGCTTTTTTGGCTTATTGGAAACGTGTCTTCACTATAGAATGACTGCACAGACAGAGTAATAAAGTATTTTTTTTATGTTGCAGAATCTCTGGGGCAACGTCATAGGTTCAGTATAACTTTACTGTGATCATGCTGCATGACCGTACATGTGAGGACAGTGGCTGCTGCATTTCATGACCCCATTACCAAACCAGAGACCGATTTCCTCTGCGCCCTGCCTCATATCTGCTATGTCATTTGGCACTCATTCGAGATGGAAACCCCCTAGTTAAACAGAATAGCCTGCCTCTGTTATTTCCTTAGTCTCACTCCACGCTCTATTCAATAGGAAGGTCCCATAGCTATGGCGAAGCAGGCCTGTTCCCCCCTCCCCCCCGCCAACGCACGCGCGCGCACACACACACACACACACTCACTCTCTCTCTCTCTCTCTTGTTGCGCTGAGGAAACAAGTGGATCTAAAGGCAGCTGTTGATGCCAGTCTGACAGGAGCTTCTTCAATGCAAACTCCCACTACACCCCCATGGTTGCAGTTGTTCGCTGTCCTTTATTCAATATGCTTAACTAGGTTCAAACTAGCACCAGGGCTTCATCCTTTATTTAGAACATCCTGAGGTTTAGCCTCTCTTCTTGACACAGACATGTTACTACTAATTTAAATCAACACGGATGGTGGTGACAAACAGCAACTCTGCACACTGTACACAGCACGTTCAATGGACTAATACACCTGATGGAAACACCCTTTCTCCCAGTTTGCAGTGTTGAATTTTATGGCTCAAAGCTTCTCAAATCTCCAGATAAAAACCATCATCATGTATCTCCAAAAGCCGTCTACTTATAGGCTGTACATACTGGATTGATTAGAGAATCAATCTGCTTTAGCATGTGTTCGTCTCTGATCTAGGAAGGATTACCATTAAAAATTCAGGGCTCCACTCGTGTGACTACAGCTGAAGTGGTGAACAGTGAAGTAAAATTATAGCAGCAAAAAGCAACAAATCTTTTAAACTTGCGCCCTAATAAAGAGAATTCTTGACCAATGAATTGCCAGGTCATTAACCTCTATCCTAAGCTGGTCTCATATAAATTACACTGGTAAGGAATCATGTCATGTCTACTAGGGTTCAGGGGTATAGAGCAAAGTACAGAAGTACTGAACATGAGGGAAGTCCTCTGCAATGGGTCAAACTCTTTGACTATTGATTACATATCTTTAACTTTAAGCTTACAGGGCCCTTAATTTAGTGTGGCTAAAACACAGCCCAGGGGCATTCTGACCATGTCTGCTTTTCCCCTGCTACTTAGCTTCAAGAAGGGAATGTGGTGTAAGAGCCACCAAGTTGGCTCTATGATACTGGAAGATCAGCCCTCCACTGGACTGATAAGGGGTTCCTAGATTTTAAGGGCAGAAGGGACCATTGGATCATCTCACCTGACTTCCCGCAGAACACAGGCTTTAGCATTTCACCCACTTACCCTTGCTTTGAGCCCAGTAACTTGTGTTTAACTAAAGCGTATCTTCCAGAAAAAGGCAATGCCAGCTTACTCTAGTAAAAGGGCTGCATCATATAGTAAGTGGCATAAAAATGTGAGTCACGGGAGAGCTGGCAAGAAACACTTCTGCATGATTTCCGGACCCCCAGCCACGTGACCTGCGTCAGCATTACAAAGCGTTAGTACCCTAGTTATGTGATGGAAGCCAGTATCCCAGATAGATGCTGCGATTATGCGTTGCATTTCTGAACCCATGTCTTTTGTGCAGAGGCCTATCATCTGAGCAATTTCATCTGCACAGTCCCAATGAGTTTTTATGCTTAGAGGTGCCGGGGCTATCCTACTAGCAATCCATCTAGAATGACTCACTCAAGCTCTTGTAAGGTCGGGTCACTTTATTTTTCTTGTTAGAGCTTATCACATTTTATCGCAGAAACGTACTTCAGATACATTTGCTCCAAACGCCTCTTCCTGCAGTGCCTGCTTTCACTATTTATAGATGCTCTTGAAAGTTCTTACAGGAGGATCTGACCTTTTATGTGTAGACTTTATTCATATCAGTGCGAACGAGGCCAGTGCTCTGATTTAAACACGGTGGGGCCAGTTTCTTAGATAAGCTTCATTGACTTCACTGGCACATCACTGGTTTACACCATGGGAGAATCTGACCCAGTTACGTTTTTTCACAGCTAAAAATAGAGAAGAAAACTCCATTCATGGGCTAAATCCTGCCCTGGCCAGTCCTGAGAGGGAGACTAGAGATGTAGGTGATTGCCAGCCAGGACAGGATTCCCTATAGCTATCTGCTGAAGGGAACACAATGCTTTCCCATGCAATGGGAGTAGGTTAAGAGACACACGAATGCCTCAGCAACAAGATCACTTTCATATTCGAAAGCCTGACCGAAGATATGCACCTTATACAGTGGAGCTGATACAGAGCCCATTGGCATCTCTGGGATTTGGACCGGATCCCACAGCACACTGACAGTTGGCTTTGGAGAGCCACCAGAAGAGAGTTCAAGGCAAGGTGCTTCCACTGAGAAACCTCACTGCATGCTGGTCCTCGAAAGCGCAGTCCAACTGTGAGACAGTCAAACTGCAAGAGCAGCTCAGCTAATCTAAGCGATCATGAGGTGACTGTTAAGAGTGATGTGGTCTCCTAGATAACTGGGCCTAAGAATAGGTTAGCATCCCTTTAAATAGTTTGAGAGTCCTGTAGTGGTGATTCCTGTGTTCTATGGTCTAGAAGCTTCCACCTGATTGTGTCTATTTAGAAAACATGAGTATCTGGAACCCAGCTGTGCCCATGTGGTTTCTTCCTTTTGTGACTGTTGTGCAAGGGGCAAAAGGCATACCAGCTTTGAAGATTATAACCAACAATACCAAAGAAAAGGGCTAGCCAACCCAGCGGTTTGAGGAAAGGTACAATGTGCTCACAGAAGCCTGCCCCACTCTAGGTGGAGCTGGCTATAGTGATCCTCTGATGGTACAGTTTTAAAGGTAAGAGTAATGGCACATCTTTCCTCACATGAACTGATATCATGTCACGTCCTAGATTGTTTTTAAACTCAAGGGCCTAAAAGGTAACATAGAATCATAGAATATCAGGGTTGGAAGGGACCTTAGGAGGTCATCTAGTCCAACCCCCTGCTCAAAGCACGACCAATCCCAAATTTTTGCCCCAGATCCCTAAATGGCCCCCCTCAAAGATTGAACTCACAACCCTGGGTTTAGCAGGCCAATGCTCAAACCACTGAGCTATCCCTCCCCCCAACATCGATGCCTTTGATGGATCTGGAGATGATACCTTTCTCACGCTAGCCTTCTATTAGGCTAATGTGTTGAGAGGCTGGAGGAGTCCCAGTTGTTAACAATGACTTACTGCAATACTGTATATAGCTGAGGAAACAGCTCACATTACATGCAGTTTAGACAGCCTGGTTCCCCTGTGATGATGACTTGTCCCTTGAGCCTGGAGAGTGCACTGGAATGGGTAAGAAACTTAAGAATTATACACTAAACTATGCCATTGATATAAATGACCAGATAACAGGGAGGATTCCAAAGAAATTCATCATTTGATTGGTCTTATACTTTACAAACCAGGGGCTTGATTCTCCTCTGCCTTTAGACCAGTTTGGCACCAGTGGCTCTTCAATGACTTCAAAGGCGTTAACGGCTGATTTATAGCCGTGTAAGTGACAGGGGAATAAGGCTCCATCATAGATTATGACAACAGAAGTAAAATTCTCTCATAGGTCCAAATTCTGCTCTCAGTTAAATTGCTGCAAATCCACTATCATCATCAGGGTTGCCTAGTGTAAATGAAAACAGAATCTAGCCCTTCGTGTTAAATGTATTAACATCTACAGGGGCCAGACTCATACCTGGTGTCAATCACCCTATCTCTATTGACATCAGCTGAAGATCTAGCCTCATGTGTTTACTGCACACTTCTAAAATATAGCTTGGTATTACACTCTAATGAAGTGCTTCCATTTCCCACCAATTATTTCACCTTTCAGTACCATTTCTTATCACATTTCCTCTCGTTTTTGACCTGTTAATCTTTATGAATGTAATGGATTTTAGACTGAGATCTTATTTGTGTTCCCATTTATTGAAAATACCTATGCTGCCTAGTGAAACACAGATGAAAAGAACCCTTAATTCATTGAGAATGATTATTTTACAAAATGAATATTGCCACATTAGCTGAACAATGTATTTAAATTGCTCTTTGGCACAATAGGTCTCTCTTGGACTATTTAGATAGCTTAGTACTGTACATGGTACAGGAGAATTGTACTAATAAAATCATACTGTAAGCGCATTTCATCTGCCATTTGGTATTTTTAGGGGTTCATAATTAACTTTGATTAAAATTACCTCTTCAGACACCAAGGGATTAATTTTCCCTTAACTGTGTTTGCATATTAAAGAAAGAACAGTCACCTAGGTTTGGTTAGCTTGTGCTGGATGTTTTTATGCTATAGCAATTGTGGATGAAATTTAGCCCTGTGCAGGGGACCACCAGAAGGCTTACACAACTGTTAAGTCCCATTTAAGTCCTTGTACAAGCCATACATGGAGAAGATTTCAAGCTGTATGATTTTTTCTTACTTTGCTCCTAGCACTGAAGTACCTTAAACTCACGTGTCTTTGCCTAGCAGAAAGTTTTCATGTTATGAAACATAAAAATGTGTGTGGAATCAACATGGCTAATTAAACTATGGTATTTTGGTGTGGTTTTGTTCTAGGACAAGACCCACTTTGCCCTTAGTATCATTAATGTCTGATCATTAAATCCAACCCAGTATACGAGGCACTCATACTGCAATGCAAGGATGTGGTAAACAGCACTTTTGAGGGGTGAGGCATAGCCAGAGGTTGTAGGTTGCCACAAGACATGTTTTTTGGAGGTGATCATGTGTGAAGGGTCCCCAAACAAATTTTGTTTCGATTGGGGAGGGTGGTACGTGTATGCTAAGAAATGGCAACAGCAGTACTTAATTCACAACATCATGATTGTGAGACAAACAGTGCCCTACAGAGTCTCTTCCATTCGGGTTTATCCATTTTCTGTTGTCTCTTTCCCCCGTCATTTCTTCCGAAAGTCTTCCTCATTCCTACGCTCCTAATGCTTGGTCTACACTACCAATTTATGTCAGAATAACTATGTCACTCCAGGGTGTGGATTATAACATAGTTATACAGACTTAACCCCCAGTATAGACAGCACTGTTGACAGGCGTTTCCTGTCGACATACCTACCACCTCTCAAAGAGATGAAATACCTACGCCAGTGGGACAAGCTCTCCCATCAGCGTAGATAGTATCTTCACTAAGGGCTTGTCTACACTACCCGCCGATTCAGCGGGTAGCAATCGATCTTTTGGGGATCGATTTATCATGTCTAATCTAGACACGATAAATCGATCCCAGAACGCGCTCCAGTCAACTCCGGTAATCCACCCCGACGCGAGGAGGAAGCGAAGTCGACAGGGGAACGGCAGCCTTCGACTTTGCAGGGTCCACACGGCGAGGTAAGTCGAGCGAGGTACGTCGACTTCAGCTACATTATTCACGTAGCTGAAGTCGTGTACCTTACATTGACACCCCCCACTGTAGCGTAGACCAGACCTAAGTGGTACAGTGGCGCAGCTCCACCAGTGTAGTTGCACTGCTACAGCACTGTAAGTGTAGACAGTAAGAGTAAATGAATGGCATGTGCCTCCACTGAGACTTCTGGACTTCTGATTTCCAGGCAACTTCGAATGACCATTTCAGGATCTATACATCTTCAGGCTAAGAGACAAAAACTAAAGAAAAGTGAGTTGATCACGGTAGCTCTCAAGAAGAGGATCGTTAATGGAGCAAATGTCGATCATTTGGGAATGGTTTAAAGAAAACAGCGCCACAGAGAAAGGTGTTTCCTGTAATCACCTGTGACGGGGTGTACCAACCCCCACACTGGGCCAAAGGGGGCGGAGCAATCATCTCATCGATATGTATCAAGAGATCAACTTGTATCACAAGCAAGCTTGTGTGGATCATTACAAGTGCTTGAATTGTCCAAATTAATTGTCCAAATATCTCACTATTGTGTGTTATGATGGAATGGCTGATACTTTTTAGTACACTTGGTCAGAAAAATTTAAATATTCAAACTTTTGATATACTTTTTTGCAAACATATTTTGAGGGTTATGAAGGTTGAAAACTTTCAAAACTTTAAGATTTGAGTTAAAAATATTTTAAAATATGTTTTCTACCTTTTTCAACCAGCTCTACCCGTTAGTCATTATTGATGAGTGCTTAAGATACCATTTAGCAGAATATGTAGCATTAACAACAATCATCACTGCATTAGACAAAGCATTCATGATCTTTGGCATTCTCAACAAAATCAAAACTGATAACAGACCCATCAGGATTTTTGTTGGCTCATGGAGCATAAGCCTTTTTGCAGCATGGGAGAGATTCATCACAACCCGTGCAAATAGATAAAAAATAGCAATATATCTCAGATGTATCTATGTATACAGCACTACACCAATTCTTGTGACCTTATGGATCTCCCTCACATGAAATGACAAATGCCACACCCATGTGTCTGATGTTTCAGAGGGATGCTATGAAACAATTTCTCTCCATCTAAGCCATCCCAGGCCAAAGACATCAGAAGATGAGACTAAAAAGATGACCAAGTAGAAGCTAATGTTGATCAACAAAGAACAGCTATATTGTCCAATCTCTGGAAAGGTGACCACACACTTGTGACTAAAGTGAAAAAGCCTGTATGAACCAAGACTTTTCAGCAGCAAGAAGAAGGCAGAAAGTCTGCTAAAATGATGCCTATGTAATCATCTGGAACATATCATTCTGAGACAGACACTAATAAAGGTAGCTTGGGGGATGGGTAGGGAAAAAGAAGAAAAGAGGGAGTGAGAGAGACTGACATTATGGGGTGCTGCCTATTTTAAGGAGCGAATTTGTATTTGAAGCAGAGGAGAAACAAACACAGATGGTCTGACTCCCCAGCGGTGACAAGAGCAGGTGATCTCCTCTCTTTTTGGTAATGACAGTAGCTGTCACCTTATTTTGAAGTCTCCTACAGGAAAAATAGTCAAATGGATATAAAACCAAAAATAGCACATTGATGTACTAGACAGTGAGTTTTAGTCATTTGGTCCATGAGGAGTGAACAAAGCACAAGGCACCTGGATACAAGAAGACAGGCCAACAACAGAGTCATAGATTCCAAGGCCAGAAGGGACCATTGTGATCATCTAGTCTGTCCTCCTGTAGAACACAGGTCAGAGAACTGCCCCAAAATAATCCCCAGAGCTGAGCTTTTAGAAAAACATCCAATCTTGATTTGAAAATGATCCATGATGGAGAATCCACCAGAACCTTCGGTAAGTTGTTCCAATGGCTAATTACCCTCACCAATAAATATTTACGCCATATTTCCAGCCTGAATTTGTCTACTTTCATCTTCCTGCCATTGGATCGTGTTATGCCTTTCTCTGCTAGATTGAAGAGCCTGTTATTAAATATTTGCTCCCCATGTAGGTATTTACACACTGTGATCAAGTCACCCCTCAATCTTCTCTTTGTTAAGCTAAATAGACCGAGCTCCTTGAGCCTCTCTAGAAGGTAGGTGTAGAAGAAAGAGAGCTGAGACCTAAGGCCTTGTATCAGAGGCCTGAGGCCTGAACTAAAGTAGTGGGCAAAGCTTTGCTGATATAAAGCAAAGTCAGGCTGTGAGCAAGAGGCAGGCCCTGCTCACAGAATCTGACAAGAAAAGGGCTGATATTGTCTAAACACACATTCCTAAGTAGGGTTAGTCACAAGAATACACATGCAAACACATTCCAGAAGGGTGGTACCAGAACACCTCGATATCAACCCATCCCAGAAAGAGAGCAGGAACATGCTGACCCATCCTAAAGATAGGGTCAGGATGACAGCATGAAGGATAGAGATATTTTGATCGAACCAACAGGTACAAGGCAAAGGGTGGCACCCAGATACGCCAGGGGCAATACATACCTTGTTTGTATTGGCGTATAAAAAGATATCTCAGAGGGAATGTTTTTGTCTGGCCCTGGGTGGGGGGGGAGAACGGAAAGTCCTGCCGTTCACTGAGCTGGTCCATTGTAACGGGCACACACGTGTTAGTGGTCCTGTAGAGTCTGCAGGATACTTTGACCGTGCCTCATTGACAATCAACCTGGCTGGGTGCCTTAGCTAAAACCGAGTCTGTGGATTTATTGAGCAGTTCAAATGAAGTCTGCTGTCTCCGCTATCTGCGCAGAGCTGGGACAGCAAGCTGAAAGAACGCACGCATGCAGCCAAACATCTGTCAACAGCAGGTTTTCTAAACCTTTCATCATTCTCATGGCTCGTCTCTGAACCCTCTCCAATTTATCAACAGCCTTTTGGAATTGTGGACACCAGACTAGCTAATTGAAAACTGGGTTGTTTTTCCCCCTGAAACTTAAAGGAAAAAAAGTCTGCTCTTTTATCCCTGTATAACGTGACAGGGTTTTCACAATCATTTTGCAGTAACAATTAGCATCCCTTTATCCAGTGATCTAGCCAGCTACCTAGCACAGGTGTTTATACCATGCTGATCTCCCAGATGTGCAGAGCAAATCTCAGTGTTGGCCAAGTACCCCTTTCCAGCTGCACCCCCATAGTCATCAAAATAACCAAATACTGTTAGAAGAGTTAGTTTGTTCCAAGACCCAGCCCCCACACCCAAATCTCTCCCTTCCAGAGGCTGCTCAGCCAGACTGAACCTGCACACCAAACCTTGAGGTTTGCCCATTGTTAGAATATGTAGGAAGGATGGTCCAGTGGGTAGGACACTAGTTTAGAACTTGAGAGAGAAGGGACTTGAACCAAGGTCTACCTCTGTGACCTGGGGCAAGTCACTTGGCCTCTTGGTGCCTTAGTTCCCTATCTGTGAAGTGGGGATAATTGCCTTGCTTTTCAGGGGTGTTGTGAGGATAAATACATTAAAGATTGTGAGGTGTTTTGAGATGTACTCAAGAGAAGTGCTACATAAGAGCTAGGAATTATCATGATGAAATAAATAAAGTCCTGCATTCGAGTGAGGGCAACGCTGATTCTCAAGAGGAGTGTTGCTTTCTGTGGGTGGTATTTCTGTGAATGTCAGTGATCGTGGCATGCGCGTACAGCTACTTGCAGTTACTGGGTCAGAGATGGGTTCACATCTCTATAAGGGAAAAATTTCTACTAGTGCATCATCCTTTTGCCTGCAGTCACTCTCTCTGATTGAATGTGGCCTCCAATACCTTCAGTTGCTACAGCCAAGGAAATATTTAAATTTCAGTCTTTTTAAAGACTGGCTAAGCGGAGGGTGTTACTGAGGAGAAAGGAAGCTCTCATGACCCATGTTTTCTTTTGACTCAGTCAGAGATTTGCTTTTAAGGGGTTATTGCCTTTTATCCATGGCATTCTCTCTGTGATGTTAGCACCTGTAACCCCTGCTCAGTGCATTCCACAGGGAATTCCTCAACTGCTTGTGCTCCTCAGGGATAGAAATGCCGCCACTCAGGATGCAGAATTCCAACAAGGCGCCACTGAGTTATGTTTAAACCATATTCCAAAGTTTACCTTAGTTCCTTGAAGGGGTCTGCCCTGACACTGGGAGTTTCTATAGATTTAGGGAACACTGTGCCTTCTGCTCCTGAAATAACAAAACAGAACACAAGTTGTAGAGGTTACAAACTGTAAGCAGGGGAGTGACTCTCAAATCACACTTGGCACAATTTACAGGTTATCTGACCCCCTGCATGCCCCCCTCCCTCCTCACAAGTAGCCGGGTTCAGAATGCTGAGCTGAATTTTCAAAACTGTCTCCCTCGTTTGCACCCAGACGCCAGATACACGCTGCACAATGCAATTGCTTCTGTTCTGAGGATGGAAAAGATTCAGACAGCCCGTTCAGAAAATTTGACCCCTCGTTATGCATAAAGGTCTCTAGTACAGATGCACACTTCATTAGCTAATACAGACGCATATCATAAAATGATTTATGTTTTCTTGCTGCGATGGACTTAAAGGAGAGAACAAAATCCTGGGTTAATACAGCCACCTCAAAAGGTTCGCAGTGACTTGCATGCTGAACAGGGAGGTGGTGCTCTCCAGTGAATAAACTACAGGACAAGGCGGCAGGAGACCTGGGGGGGGTCTAGTTCTAGCTCTGCCACCGATTTTGTTGTGTGACCTTGCACAAGTCATTTGATCTCTCTCGGTTTCACATCTGTACAATGGGGATAATGGTTTACTTACCTTTTTCCGATCTCCAGATGGCAAGTACCAACTATGAGTCGTAGATTTATAAATATTAAGGCCAGGAGGGACCCTTAGGATAAATTAATATGATCTCCTAAATTATATGTATAATATAGACCATATAATTCCATCCCATTATCTCTACATCAAGTTGATATTTTGTGGTTGAACTGTGGCGTATCTTTTAGGAAGACAGAGTCTTGATTTAAGGACTTAATGACGGAGAAATACCTTCGCTGTTAAAAATGTGCTCTTTATTTCAAGTCTGCATTTATCTAGCTTCAATTTCCATTTCATGTCTTTGTTTGCTAGATTAAAGAGCCTTCTACTATCAGAAATCTTCTCCCTTTGTAGGTACTTATAGACTGGCATCAAGCCACCTCTTAATCTTCTCTTTGATAAGCTAAATAGATTGAGTTTCCTAAATCTTTCACTGAGAGTTTACCAGACCTCAAATCATCCATGCTCTTTTCTGAGCCCTCTCCAGCTTCCAACATCCTTCTGAAGTGAAAACACCAGAACTAGACACAGATTTCAGTAATGGTGTCACCACTGCTTTACAGAGGTAATACCAGCTCCCTTCTCCTACTCAGTGTTCCCCTGTTTATACATCCAAGAATCACACTGTCCCCTTTACCCATAGCATCACATTGGGAACTTCTGTGCAGCTGGTTATCAATCATGATCTCTAAGGCCCTGGTTTTTAAAGGTATTTAGGCATTGTGGGATTTAAAAAAGGGATGTACACACTCACGAGCCAAAATTCATAAGTGCCTAAATCCCTTAGGAAAATGAGATTTAGGCTCTTAAAACAGTTAGGTGCTGAGCGCTACAATGCCTAAATACCTTTACAAATCTGGGCCTAAGTCCTTTTCAGAGTCACTCCTTTCCAACATACAATCCCCTATCCTGTAAGCGTGACCTTTATTCTTTGTTTCTAGATCTATGACCTTGTATTTGACTGTATTAACACACATGTTCAAACGAATTCAGCTTAGCAAGAAATCCAGATAACTTTGCGTCACTATCCTGTATACCTTATCACTAGTCATCACCAGTTTTAATGGCATCTTGCAAACTTTACCAGCAATGATTTCATATTTTGTTCCAGATGAATGATAAAAGATATTGAATAGCATTGTGCCACGAACAGATCCCTAGGGGCCAGGACTAGAAACCAACCTCTTTCCAATTATTTTGTGAGATTTATCAGTTAGCTGGTTTTTAATTCATTCAATATGTGCTACATACTTACTTACTATTCCTTTGTGCACTTCATAAGCGATCAGTAGGAAATTCTTTGAACAATATGTATATATTTTTTGAGGTGAAAAAGAAAAGTACGGTTACTTACCTCATAGTAACTGGAGCTCTTTAAAATATGCGGGCCCTATGAGTATTCACTGTGGGTGAGCATGTGTTCTGCATGCCTGGGACTGGAAATTCTTCAATAGCAATATCCATTGGTCCATGCCTGCACCTCCTTGTGCTGTGAACCGAAGGCATAAGGAACCCTGACAGTTTGGGAAGGAGGGGCTCCCATCATCTTATAGCAGAGGAGGATACAGTTGGAAATCCATTTTGAGAAAGTACAGGAAGCTCTAGTGTGGACTGCTGGAGCAATAAAAGGCAGGTGGGAGCATTCTCTGCTCACTAGATGTAAATCTACTAATTATCTAAAAGGGTAGTGTGATAAAAACTATTTGCAATATTCACAAGTTAAAGATCGAGCAAGCTAGAAGGCTATGGAGTGGGAGTGTTCTGTCCTGGTGGCAGACAGGACCTGAAGAGGCAGTCAGTCACAGCACCAGGAGGCAAGAGGACACAGGTGGGGACCAACGTACACAGCTTCTGAAGAAGTGCATGCGCACCTGCAGTGAATACTATAGGGACCAGCACTCAAAGAAAAACCTCAAGGTTACCATCCCCTGCTTTCTCTCCAGAAAAAACATTAACGTGATGCTCTTTGCATTGAAACCACTGGCTTCAATAGAGTTACACCGGTGTAAACCAAATGTATCCCACTCACTATGTTAAGGAAAAGTGAGAATTAAAACAAGTTTTCTAATATTAACACTACAAAACCAAACTCCTGCTTTTTAAAACACTGTAAACTCAGAGATGATAAAGAGTAGTCGCGAGTTTGAAGCATTGAGAATTAAAATTGATCTAGTGGCCCAATATAAGATATGTAGCTCTTGACTTAACGATAAGCCTTTATTGCTACAAGTTGTCAAAAGCACCTGTAACTTATGAACCGTGAAGGTTACTATTATCTGATTTGTCCTCTCCAAACTGTTTCCAAATAATGTAAGTTTCAGTTTACCCCACACAATGGTACTAGTTATTAACTTTGCAAGGAAACTTAGCAAAACAGAAGCCTGCACATAACTGAATAAGAAAATGAAGATTTTTGGGGTGGGAAGAGTGAGTGGGTATATTTAGAGGCTTGGCCGTGGTGCACATAAATATTCTTGGTTATTTTCCACTTGTATTATTGGGTTTATGCTCACACTGTGACTGTTTAGTTATAATTCTCATTAG
This sequence comes from Macrochelys suwanniensis, assembly GCA_033296515.1. Lineage (NCBI taxonomy): Eukaryota > Metazoa > Chordata > Testudines > Chelydridae > Macrochelys > Macrochelys suwanniensis. The sequence goes on along the minus strand of CM065782.1, from coordinate 104,766,105 downwards.
ATTTTTTTAAATAATAAGTAAACTACACTAGTCAAAGTCATAGAGACATGTCAATAGCCAGTGATGACTTGGGCCTGGTGGCTAAACTGTGGACTTTTATAATGGCCTGGAGCTTACCAGGAATTTGTTATTTAATTTGAGAGGGGGAAGCAATTTCTGAAACACAACCAGTGAAGTTTCTAATCCATGGAGATTTTGGAAAGGCTCAAACTAAGAACATCTATTATACTTGAGCCAGACTTCCTTTCAGAAAACCAGCCCTCTCCTTGTCTTCCTTCTCGGATATTCATTGCTGTGATACCTTAAGCCCTACTTTTCCTCAGTAGTGATACAGACACTTATACAGTGGGAATTGGAATGAGCAAATCCACCCACATCACAGAGGCCACTGGCCAGGTCTCACACCGTTACAAATTGGGGTTAGTTCCTGACCTGAGCGAGTTGGGAATAGACGATTTACAGTAAAGGTGGAAAATCCTGTATCTCATAACCAGTCCTATGAGACATACACTCTCTCTGGCAGTTCCTGCTACTCTAGACTGGGCCATAGACAGGCTATGCTGGAAAGTGAGTAACCTGTGAATAGAGATGGCCCAGAACAGTTGGGCAAAATGTGGGTAGAATTCAGAAGTTTACGCCCAGCCACAATCAGTTTGTTTCCCTTTGCTTCTGTTCCTTAACAATCTCAGTCATGAATATTTGATTGGCATTTGGTTACAAATTGAAAAGAAAAAAACAAAACACTTATTGCACATACTTCTATTTGATACATTTTGTGTTGTCCTATTGCGAGAGTATCATTCCCCATTAACCCCTCCTGCAACGTATCCTAATAACACTGCAACTTTAGATACATTTAACCAGACTGGAATTCCTGTAAAGCTGTGGCCTGTTAGCTACTTTGGAATTCTGTTGCTAGGATTCAATAACATCTGCTTTGCAAACCTCTCAGTTCTTGTTTTCATTTTGCTTAAGTTGAGGAAAGCAGATTTTTGGCAAATGTGGTAAATGTACAATCTGAACATTTTCACATGCATCCATCACCTCTCTCCCCAGTTAGAGGTATCTCAGTCTTCCTCCACTTTTATTGAACATCAATCAAAAGCAAAGTTAAGTGAAATTTACTACTACAATGTTTTTGTCTCCTGGCTGATGTTATTAAAACAGTTCATATCCACTGTGAAAGATTTATAATATCAAATGCTGTTTCATTTTAAAGTACTGAAAGTATTTTTTTACCTTATAAGACTATTTAACATAACACATCCTCATTTGTCTACAAACAGCCAGATACAGTTAAGCAGACAAAAATCATATAATTTGTATCCGCACGCACTGTACGCCCCTAGATAATAAATTATTGTATTATTATTTCAGAAAGACTTCTATTAAAATCTATGCCTACCAATTCTCTTTCGACACTGTGTAATTTACCAGCGATAAATGTTCATAAACAGTTTGAGTGAAAAATCCATAAACCCATTTCAGCTTTATTTTAAATTCCATTTAATATCCCTCAAAAATGATTTCATCAATGTGTTTCCATTAGCTGGTTCTCTGTCCAATAACTTAATTCCACACAATCAATCAGGTGCTTATACAGCATGCGACAGGATCTATCTGAAGTGTTTTGAATGACCGTGAAGATCCGCTCGAGAGTTGTTTTTTCTCTGAACTGGCAGAAGTTGGTGGGGTAAAACCTGGCAAAATATTTTGCATGTGTTGAGCTACTGCAGTAGCAAGAAGCAAGATGTTTATGTTAAGGGAATGATTGCTGTTCAACTTCAGGTATTTTTTTTTTTCAATTGAGACTGTATTCTATGCGGTGATTGACCTTACTCCCACTCTATCAAGGGCCGACTTCCTGATACCAGCTCCGTTGGCTTCCTTGTTACATCTGCTGCTGCACTGGGTTTCTCTATACCCGTCACTCCACCACAGGTAGGCAAAAAAAAACTGGCGTAAGAATAATCTCAACAGCACACTTTAAAGAGGCGGCTGCTTGAGTTTAAATCGGGCATCCAGATCCCTTCAATCCCACTTGCGAATTGAGTGCCGTTGCCAGTTTCCATCCTTGCTGAATAGCTTCATCCGTTGCAGGTGGAGTCAAAGAGCGGGCCCTGGAGGTAGGCTGTGGACCCAGAAGTTGCTCTTCCGCTTCAGAAGCGTAAACAGCAAACGACCCAACATGCTGAGGCTCTGGAAGTTGACCTGCCCCATGACATGAATCCTGCCTCTTGCAGGCAATGGGGCTGCTTCTTTGTTGCTCAGCACCATGCTGTGTGTGACATCTTATATTGTACCCTTGCAGACTATAAAAGAAGGGCCTGTCCCTGAGCCTTCATTTCAGAGTCGGCCGTTGGCACCTTTATCGGGTGAGCGTCAATGCTCATGCATTTCTTCCTCCATGCAAAAATGGTGAAACCAGATTTCCACCTTTATTAATTTGCACGTGCAGAGATGGACAAGTGAAGATGTAGCCCTGGTAGGCAACCGATGGATAATTCTGCTGACAGTGCTTACTGGCAATCAGCTCATCAGCAGACAGGCCAAGATTTTCAAAACTGAATGACTACAGTCGGACCGTTACATCTACTCTTCGGGCTTGTACACACTAACACTGACATCAGTGTAACTTATGCTGCTCCGTGGTTTGAAAAAGGCACCCCCCTGAGTGACGTAAGTTACGCCGACCTAAGTGCCAGTGTGGACAGCGCTATGTCAGTGGGAGAGCTTCTGCTGCTGACATAGCTACTGCCTCTCGCGCAGGTCCATTCATCACGCTGACGGGAGAGCTCTCTCCCGTCAGCGTAGAGCGGCTGCAGTAGCAGTGCTGCAGCGGCACCAGATTCTAGTGTAGACTAGCCCTTAGACATCTTCAAAAGTAGCCTAGTTTTGAAAAGTCAGTGGGAGTAGCCGGGTGCTCAGCACTTTTGAAAATGAGGCCAATTATTTGCAGTGAGGCTAAATACAGAGTCAAGAGCCTAACGTTAGGCCAGTTCTGAAAATCTTGGCCATAAGAACTCAAAGTTGTGACCACAATTCCATTGGTAGGGGCAAACTCAACGGGTACAAAGAGAAACAAGGTCACAGCCCAGAGAAAAATAACCAGAGTGCATTTCCAAGTTATTTTCCACCTTTTTCTTTTTCATGGTCGACATTTCTTTCTTGTTCCATTTGCGCTTCTATTAATAACCCTAAATCCATGGAGCATTTTTAGTATTGTACATCACTGCTTTACAATAAAATAGGAGTCAAATTGTTCTAGGAAGAGATTCTTAATTACTTTAAGCTTGTTTGAACTTCTCTTTAAAAAACTCCCTGTAGTTCATGTAATCTGAAATTAATTTTTTTCAGATAGTCAGAGGAATATGTGTACTGTTGTGATTTCCAAAAAGCTTCTGTGGTCACTATTATCGATCAGGGTGCATTCAGCAAGTCACTCATTAAAATACCATGTAACTAGGTTCTCCTCTGTGGGTCCCAGCAGGTCAATATGCGAGACTCTTTAGAAAGTTAACGGCCGTGCCAACAGATCCGAGGGAAGTAAATCCAATACAATATAGTCAGTAATGATCTGTGCCTGCTTCTTTTAATTCAGAGCTAATTTAAAAGCCTTATTCATCCTTAATCTATGTTCTTAAATGGGTGAACACAGTAATAGTCATTGCTCCCCGTGTAATCCCATCAAATCTGAAATCAATAGAAGTTCCATTCCATGGCTCACCAATATAAAATGGCTAGGTTCAGCCAGGGTAGTGGAAAAAAGTCATAAATCTTCCTTTCTTTCTTTTGCAGACTAGCCATTGTTTTGCCATAACAATATTGCTTCAACTCTGCTTTGTTCGCTTTGCTTTGTCACCATCTTTTTAAGACTTACGTAAGAAAATTATTGGTACTGTTGACAATTGTGTTTATTTTTAATAAAAACATAAAATCAAATATTTTGAAAGCCCACAAAATCATTAAACAAGCCAAAATTCAGGATGATTACCTTGGTACCAAACAATTCTTATCTGTATTAATTCCCTTTAAAGGGAAAAAATGCCATAAATCTCATGGGCCCGATAATACAGAATTTTTTTTACAAATCAGACAAACCAATCTTCTTATATCTGGCACAATAAAACAGATCTGTACATTTCATTGTTTTTATTTCCACTATCAGTAAGTTATACCAGACTGCCCTTTCTATGGGAAAGTCTCTTGGGCCCATGGATTTTGTTTTAACATACTGGTTTAAGGCAGCTGTTTTCTTGCTGTTGTCAGCTCCAGCCTTAGGGTGAAGGACAAAGATGGCCACTGAGGGACAAAAACATGGAATATATTCCTGACTACTTCTGTTCAAACTACTTAGGCCCAGGTCCTAAAGTCCTTAGCCATGGCCAGAGTTCGCCTCCATGGGAAGGAGAGAAAGGGGAGATCGCTGTGAGCCATTCCAGCCATTGTATTAGAAGGCAGGATTTGCTTCCTCACCCCTTTCCCAATCACAAAGCCAATGATGCCCTGAGCTCCCCATGGATGTCAGGGTATCAGCAGCGGGAGGCCAGGGGATCTGTGCTTTCAGCAGTCCCACTCAGTGCACTGTCTCAGGACTTCTGCAGTGAAAAGCAGCCCCTAGTGCACACCACTAAAGGAGGATCCTCACTGCAGAAAAGGGGGCCAATGATATGAAAGCTGGCTCGACTATATTACCTTTGCGCTGTGAGCTCCACTGGGTACAGGGGAGAAGATGTACCTTCTTCCTGCGGCCCACCCACAGCCCACCCCGTCCTGTGAAGAGTCCTGTAGCATCAAGGAATGCTGTTGCAAAAGTGGCTGAGGGTCCTCTCCATGCATGACTCACGGCATTACTGGGCCCTCAGTTTGTATTCAGTGCTTACTCGGGCAAAATTCCTGAGTGTCACTCGGAGTTTGTCTGAGCAAATGTCAGGACTTCAGGATATGGTCCTTAATCTGTCTCTACAAGTGCATGGCACATACGGAGAAGTTAAATTTTAGCCCATCTAGGTACTGTTTGAGCAAGGCCAGTTGAGTAATGGAACATCCATGGATCTCAACTTTGTTGACTTTGCAAGTGAGGGAATGGGGAGGCCAGTTACCTAGTTTACCCCTTTAAGAAACACAGTGAGACTCTGAAAGGCTTGAAAACATGTGAACTAAAAGAAGTGCACATGGACCAGTATCATTGTGTGGTGTGTATTTGTTCAATTTCAACAGCCTTGCTTCATAGTTAGAAGCCTCCTATGAACCATAAAAGGAACAATGGAACTGAAAAGAACAGTGGTAAAGAAACTGAGAGAAGACTTCAACTTATCCTGACCCCAGGTTATTTCCAGCTTGGGTAGATCTGGGCTCCTTCGACAACTTCTCTGCAGTTCAACAATAGCAATGTTGTCACTGTGTTCTTTTGAAGCTATTCTTGGTGTTCTTGTCTAAAGTGCCAGTGTCATAGAGAAACTAAGGAGCGTGCCTACACAGTAGGAATATTCAGTGCAACTTTTATCAAGGAGAATGTTCTTCTGTCTTGGAACAGGTTATGTTATAAAGGCTAAGGGGAACTAAAGGAATGTAATATGCATCTGCAATGCTTTTAATCTTGATTTCAGTGTTTGGTAAGTGTACAGTAAGTTTCTTTATTAATCCCTATGACCTTTAATCAATACTAATCTAATGCTGGTTGAACCTTCTTTTTCTTTGAACACAATTAAGGTAACATATTTCAGTGTGGACAGTAAACCTGTATATGTGTTACCTAAATGTTAGTCTTTTTGTCTGGAATGTATTACAACGTGAAAGCAAATACAAGAGAAATTTTAGCATTCTCCCCTCGGACATGATTATGTCCTATAAATAGTTATGAGGCCAACTCCCTGATAAAATGCACTGAAAATAGTCTCCTGTGACTTAATAGATATACTCAAAGCAGATGAAGAAGTTGAAAAATATTTCTTCAAGAACAAAACACAGTTTAAGCTATTCATCACTAATCATTTGAATGTCCTCCCTAATAAAACTGGATACAGTCTGAATTTGGAAGAAAACAAAAAACTAGTTTCTTTCAGTGTGCTGTCTCTTCTTGATTCCAGATTTACTGATTTTTCACACCTGACTTTTACTTTGATACAAATATCTTCAAGGATTTATGATGTTGAGACTATTAAAGCATTTATTCAATAATTTTAAATGAATGGACCTGAGCATAGAGTATACATAATTTGTAGTTGACTGAAACATTGTAGTTAGATCAATGTATATAGAAAGATATATTTTCCTTGTCATTAATAAACTTTACAAACTCTACTTGATTCCTGTGAACCTGTTCCTACCACTTCTTCAGCGCTGGCAACGCTAGTGCTCACACGGTTACCTGATTTTCGTGTGAAAATGTGGAAAGCTGAAAGCTGTCCCATTCAAGTCAATGGAAGCTTTGCTATTGATTTCAATGAGCATAGGATCGAGCCCCCCAGAGATGGGCAAAGGGAACATAGGAATAGTCTTTATAATGAATAACACAGTAGATATTATGGGCCAGATCTTCAGCGGATGTAAGTGAACCATGATCATTTACACCACTTGGGGATGTGGCCCATTTCATCTATGAAGGAGCATAGCAATATTCGGTTTGCTAGTCCCTAACTTGTCACAGCTTATCTAGTAGAAAGTTAAAGACAAATGTTTTGGTGTTTGCCTCTACAGAACAAATCTGAATAATGCAAGTGATTCAAGTAACTATATTGTTTCTACCCAATAGTGGAAGCAGAAAAGAGACACTCAAATATGCATAGCATTACCACCTACGGTGTCCAGGGACATTCACTAAAAGTATCACTATAAGAAGTCTTAAGTCACAAAAGCACTTTCTGTAACACCGAGGACCGAGACACTGAGCGGCTGTATTTCAGTGTTACAGTGTGACAGGAGACAGCCGCTGTATCTTTAATATCTATACGCCGGGTGGATGCCCACTCGGGAATAACGGCACATCTGCAGAACACAAGCTTGAGAAGTTGTGTTGTGTGAATTTGTGTGCGCGCGTGTGGGGAGGGAAGAAGTAGGCTGTGATAACATTGAAAGAAAAAGGACCTAGAACTACTGTTCCCGTCTGGATGCTATGCCCTGACATTCCGGTATCTGAAGTTCTGACTGTTCCCTGTTGGATATAGCCATTCCATTAGCATAAAGGACATTGACTGCCCTATTTTGGCTGAGACACATTTGTCAGAAAGCTAATAACAGCAAAGCTATTCAGGACAGGAACCACTATGTCTTTCACATGTTCTCTAAAACATTACCTACGTTTATATCATTATGCTTATTATTGTAATTTGTGCTGCAGCTCTGTATGTGAAAATATTTGGGAAGGGATAGAGGGAAAGATGAAAACCTTCAGCGTATCCTATTCTTGGCTTTGCCTTAGTATAAAATTTCCAGACATCCATGTCTTTTGTTGCTTTGAATTTATGCTGATCAATTAAGCAGCTATTTAGCAGGGGAAAGCACCCTGCTTTCAAAGGGTGGCTGAATTGTTAAGTCATGGATCTAGAGCAAAACCCATTGGAGCGGGCATTCAGATGTGTCCCTTAACCACCTGGGCATTCAAAATTTGCCCCTTAACCACCTCTTCCATCTACATATGTAGTTTCTCCCAGGTGTCTTACATCTGCCTACCATTTTCGTGTGAGACCCAGACTATTCTACCAATACCATTAATAGGACAATATGTAATTTTGCCTTAATTGAAAATTAGGGCCAGGTCTGTCATACCCTTACTCACATGACTATCCCGTCTGGGCCAGATCCAAAGCCCACTGAAGTCAATGGATAGACTCCATAGATGTCAACTGTGTTTGGATCAGGCTCTGTATGAGTAATCTCACTGAAGCCAATAGGAGTACTTGCATGAATAAGGAGTACATTTGTGTATAAGTGTTGCAGGATCTGGCTCTTTCTTTGCGCCCTAGCCTCCACATTTGCCATTTTCAAATGCTCTGAAACAGCACGTCATTGTGCTTGTTGATGGAGGCTGGATAGTTCCTAAACGGCAGTATGAGGATCTACTTTCCAACCAAGGAATGCCCACTTGTGAGAGTGGAGACTCAGAAGGACATACAATGCAGGAGAATTCTCTTACTCAAGTCTGCGTTAGCTGCTTTTAAATGCATGACCAAAACGCCAACGTTCTTGGAATGCTGGCTAACAAAAAAAACTAAAACATAACACCCTCCCCCGCCAATAAACAGCTGGAAGGATTTGAAGGTGAGGAAGAAACCTCATTTCCTCCCTCAGCTCAACTGCAATTCTTAGCCAAACAGTGCAAATGGATCACCTTTTCTCATGCCTTTCGTTACTGGCGGACAGTGTATTGATTTCTCATCGCAGCCCTTTTTGCTTTGTTAAGTGTGATTTTTTTGCACCCTAGTGAGGCAAAGAAAACACATTAGAGCTTTGATAAGACGCCAGTCACACAGTCTTGTCTGACGAACACAGGAAATGAATACTATTTCCAGCCCTAGTGCTGCCAAGGCTAAAATCTGTTATCTACACTTGTCATAACGTTTCATCAGTAACCTAATTTTTCTCTTTGTCCATTCTTCATCGCACTGATGGCAGAAGATGGCTGTCACTCCAAGGTTACATTATTGGTACTACTTTATGTCCTGAAGAGCTCAGTCAGAACTGGACAGAAACGGAGAATGAATGTTGTAGGCTCACAGCTGCCTCCTGAAGAAGTGGTCTTCCACCATCTGCAGCACAGTGCCTTGTTTTAATCAGACACAATCGTCTTTTAGATCAGCGATGGCCAACCTGTGGCTCTGGAGCCACATGCGGCTCTTCAGACGTTAATATGCGGCTCCTTGTCTAGGCACCGACTCCAGGGCTGGGGCTACAGGCACCAACTTTCCAATGTGCCGGGGGGTGCTCACTGCTCAACCCCTGGCTCTGCCACAGGCCCTGCCCCCACTCCACCCCTTCCTGCCCCCTCCCCTGAGCCTGCCATGCCCTCGCTCCTCCCCCTCCCACCCCCCGAGAGCCTCCAGCACGCCACAAAACAGCTGATCAGGAGGTGCGGGGAGGGAGGGGGAGGGGAGCTGATGCGGGGGCTGCTGACGTATTACTGTGGCTGTTTGGCAATGTACATTGGTAAATTCTGGCTCCTTCTCAGGCTCAGGTTGGCCACCCCTGTTTTAGCTGGTCCGCAAAGGACAACTGTCACCACTGGCAAGATATTTTAACCCTCTCCAGTGATGTCTTCCCTTTTTTGGAAGAGTTAGCTACTGGAACTGTGGCCGGGATATTTCACCTCAGGAATACACACGCACAATCCTCTCTATTTCAGCACTGGGATTCAAGATTGCTATTTGTCCACACACACAGCATTTCAGTGGACATAATGGTGAGAGCACATGGTTCACTTCATTTTGACTTGTACCAGATTTGAAGCTTTGCCTCCAAAGGTGGGAAACTAGTGCTACTGCTCATAGTGCCATGCGGACGCCCGCCAAAAGCCATTCGGCGAGCACAATTACCACTGCAAAGGTTACGCAGAGGTCTTGGCCCGAACATTGAAGATAGAAACAAACGGCCCTCAGAGAAGTGTATATGATAAAAGGTTACTATAACTCTCATAAGATTCTCCATCTCATTTTCCATCTCCACCTGAAAAGTCCTGAGTTTATCATTTACCTCTGCTATAAAAGTAACTGACAAGCAAATAACTTTGTGGCTAGTATTCATAAAAACTCAGCTGTACTATTATACTCATTCTGCTGTACAAATCTCAGCTAGCCCAGTATGTAAAGGATATGCCAAGAATTTACTAAAAGTGCAACTTTAAAAGAACCAGGAGGATTATGGGTTCTCAATCAGGCTTGGACAGTACAGTAGCACCTCTTTTGTTCCTCCCAGATCACGGCAACACAAGACCTACTGAAAATGTTTGAGGATGCAAAGCTGTTGAGACAGCTGGGATGGTTTACACAGACATATTAGTTCATCACATTCATATGAAATCGTGTCCTCTTCCTGACCAAACTGAAAAGCACCGAAGGCAATGCAAATTCCTTTTTCATCCTCTCTTGGGTAGTGGCAGTCCAATACTTGTGGGCACAAGGTTGCAAATCCAAAACAGATTAAATCAAAAACAAACCTTTGGTTTAAAGTGATAGTTCTGTGAGGCCATTATGCAGAGAGTTCTTTAACCATATGCATGCCAGGTTATGTTGCTTTCAATCTGTATTGCTTATTAACTAAAACCTTTATGGTGTTAATACATTTCTCCTGTAAATAACGAAGTAGAAATGTGCCTTTGGAACAAATGACTACAGACCTATTAATAAATTAGCAATTACATTTCAGCACCTGAGACTCCACCTGCGTTATTAGACACAATAGTGAAATCAAACCAGCAGGAAAAACTGCTCCTAAGAAAAATGATCCCAAAAGAGAGAATGGTCCAGAAAACAAGTGTGGTTAGCAACACTCCCAAATTCCATATACTGATGCTGCACTTCATGGTCTACATGGAATTTATCATGGGTCCCCCATGGTAGGGCCACAGAAGGCTCTGAGCACAGTAGAACCAGAGTAGTTTTGCTACACAGACACGGCTACAGGAGAGGAGACAATGAAAGGGGTCAGCTCAGCTCCAAGGGGGCTCTGACATTCTGGTGCGTAGGGATGTACTGTGGGCAGAATGAGAGTTGGGTACTCCCCGGTAGAAGAGCTACTGCAGTCATGAGCCTGGGAGGTTGAGGGGGAAGGATTCCATCCCACTGTAACCTCAGGAAAGCACAGCCGCTTTAGCTGGGCTATGCCATGGGGAGAGGGTTTGACCCAGTGTTTAGAAGTAGTAGCGACAGTAACTATTTATATTATGGTAGTCAAGTTTGGGACTCCATTGATCTGGGGACAATGAATTCTGCCCTGGAATTCTGCCCTGGAATTCATGTTTTATACAATAGGGGCCTTATGCAAAGCCCACCAAAATCAAAGGAAACTCTTAGATGTCTTATTAGTGATCTTTGTCATACCACAAGAACCACCAAATATGGCATGTCCCATTGCACCTCAACCCGACTCCCACACATCTATGTTGGCGCTTCCTCCACAATTCAAAACCAGAGACCAAAACGGCCAGTATACTGCATAAGCACTCTCCATATTGTTTCATTTTAAGATCATCGCAATTCAGTTGGATTTCCAGCAATAGCCAGTAAAAGAAAAACATCAATTCACTTTTCAGCATGAATATTAATCACCAGTTTGTTGGCAAGCTTTCCTGAAAACAAACTTTGAAATCTAATGTCCAAAAAGATGTCAAGGCCTTTGGGAGAACTGATTCTAGCATGTCATCTGATGTTGTTTTAAAAGGCTAAATTAAGCATCTGACCACAGTTTAATTTCTGTAAAAACTCACACTAATTTAAATAGCTTTAGATTTAATTAAAAATGCTTTTGTATAGAGATAATAATGTAACTCTGGTAATTAGTATCAAGTGGCATCTAGAGGGCATATTTAAAAACTAATCTGGAGAATAAATAGAGCTAATTAACAGTCAGAATAATGCTTTATGATTATCCTTTGTTTATAAATGTTATAGTGTTCAATGTGTTGTAAAACGAAATAGGCAATTAATGTATATCAAAGTTATTTTTCAACATTCTTTTATTGAAGCATCTCTCAGATACAACATTTTTTAGATTATCATAATTTGTTTTATTTCAGAGGGGAAAAAGAGGGCTGTGAGAGAGAGAGGGGAACTGTTTATAGCACAACATGTGCTATGGGGGAGGATAGCTCAGTGGTTTGAGCATTGGCCTGCTAAACCCAGGGTTGTGAGTTCAATCCTTGAGGGGGCCGTTTAGGGATCTGGGGCAAAAATCTGTCAGGGGACAGTACTTGGTCCTGCTAGTGAAGGCAGGGGACAGGACTCAATGACCTTTCAGTTCTATGACATAGGCATATCACCATATATCATGTGAATTTAGTTAGGGCCACTTTGTTTCTCCTTCCACTGTTCAGAGTGGGAGAGTTTTTGAGCCCTTGAGAGATACCCAAATCAGAACTAGATTGTGTCTTTTGGGTGCGTGTCAAGCTGTACAGTGTGGGGGAGGATATAGGGAACCCTAAGCTGTCCTCCTCAGTGAATTTCTGCCCTGTGGGACTCAATGAGGAGTGAAGTTCTACTCAGTGGGAGTAACTGTAGCAGACTCTGCTGCTTATGGCTCGATTGTGAATCAAAGCCATAGCCCGTAGTATAGAAGACGATCCAGTAGTTAGGGCACCATCCTAGTAACCGGGTCAAATTCTCCACCCTGCCACAGACTCCCTGTGTGACCTTCGGCAAGTCACTTCATCTCGCTGTGCCTTGGTTCCCCATTTGTAAAATGGGGTAATAGCTCTGCACAACCTCACAGGGGTGTGTGAGGATAAATGCATTAAAAATTGTGAGGTGCTCAAATATTATGGTAACGAGGGCCATATAAATACCTAAGGCAAAGAGAGACAAGAGCGGTGCATGGCTGGGCCATCCCAGGGAAGGAATGGTGGCTCAAGGAGATACACTTCCTTCATTGCTCCAGAAGGGTGGTAAGATATTACTGGCCTATAGCATCAGCAAAATTACTACTCCCCATCCTGCACCAGTTAAGCTGTCCTGGCTGATGTGCTGGTGGGCCAGAACCAAGGCTCTGCCCATTCCCTGCTCCTGATGCCCACCTGTTCTGGGCATGGGGAACTGCAGGTGGGCAGCATCTCTTAGTCCTTCATACTTGGACACAAGGTCTGGGTAACCTAAGGGGGATGGTTTCTTATTTCCTGTCCCCCTCTGTGCAGGCATGCACTCCAATCCACAATCTAGCCCTCAGTGGCAGGCCGTTCAGACACACTATCTTGCTGATGGAAAAAGGTGGTTGGTCCGTTGCAAATGTTCCACTGAAAGTATGGGCCAGATTGTCACATGAGCTCAGCTCCCATTTAGGCAACTAAATGAAGTAGTCAAAGCGCTCAACAGCCAGTGGCTCTCATCTCATTGTTCTCAACAGGAGCGGGGACTCTCAAGGAGAGAGGTTTCAAAAAAACGTTTGGGATTATTTTTTAAAAAAGGAATAGTACTTTCTTTGGAGTAGTCCTATTAAGTGTGAGAAATGGAGGGAGGGGGAAGGGGCATGAATCTGGTCGCGTGTGTTTTGACGGGTTTGAAAAGCCCATGAAATAAAAGTAGCCGCTTTCATTTTGTAATCTGCAAACACAAATTGTAGAAGTTCAAATGCCACCTCAAATGCAACGTATGCCCTCCTGGTACCTGTTATAAAGTTCTGTATTTCAGATCTTCTATCGGATTTTTAATGCTTTGCTAATACTGAAGAAGTCTTTAAGAATTCAAAGCAGAAAGCCAGTCTCAAAAGAAAACATCACTCTTGTCATTTTAAGGCTTTAGCACGGCTTTTCAGAACCAACTTGGAAGAAAGTACAAACGAAGACACTAATTTTCAATAATAAGATTACGTGTCCAATAACTGCTGTGCTCACCTCTCCAAGGCGACTTTCATGCCGGCCTGCAGTCCTACACACCCTGCTGTAGCAAGGACACGTACAGCAACAAGAACAAGTCAAGATTATTTACGTAGTGTCGATAAGTGTCAAGAGAGACACCAACAGCACCTGTTATCTCAAAGTGATTAGAGGACTTTGCCTCTATACAAGTTGTACTAGTTTCATGTAAGGACCCAGGCCTGCAGTGGTACCAGGTAACCAACATCCTCACGCTGCCACCCAGCAGCTTCGGTAACCTGGCCACTCCCTGCAACTCGCAATTTGCAGAGGTTCCACACCACAGAAAGTCCCATCTCAAGTGATCCGACTGACGGTTGTTTTAGCGATCCCTGATTGGCTCCTTGATCCTATATAAGACCATAGGGCATAACAGGATGTGTCCAGGCAACAGTGTGGCTTCCCGCATCTCTGCCTCTGAACTCCTGGTATTGACCTCAGCTCCAACTTGGATCCTGACTCTCCATCGACCTCCAGAACTCCAGCACTTGATTCCTGATCCTGTCTCTGGCTCTGACTCAGACTCCAGCTTTAACCCTCAGATTGACTCTTGACCCTGACCCCAGCTTCAGTTCCTGGCTCCCAAGCTTCTGCCACTAGCCCTACCTACCTTTGCCCAGGGTCCTGACAATTTGCCTGGACCCCCCCATAACCTGTGGAGAAGGCTGGCTCCGGGGGGACATGGAGGCAGAGGGCTGCCCCTTATCCGGCATGTCCCAAAATGTATTAGACACGCCTGAAGAAGTTGACAGCCCCCAGGAAGAACTTCCGACAGTGCGAACACAAGAGGTGCAGCTGTCATCTGAGAACCAGGCCTCATCAATGCAGCTCACCTGGATACACAACAGAAACGCCACATGCAATGGGCCCAACTGGTGCAGTACACCACCGAGAACCGGACAGCGTGAGAGCAGGCCACCCGGGTGTGGGACGAGAACACGGTGCTCCAGCTGCACCTGGACCCCAGGCAAACAGTCCCCCTCCTAGGGCATTTCAATTGAAATCGCCTAAAGTTTAGGGAGTTCCTCAACCAGTGTCGCCAGCTGTTCCTGCTCTGCTCCCGGTTCTGACCAGGCCAAAGGAGGACTCATAATTAGTCTCCTGATGGCAGAGGTGCTGGATTGGGCTTCACTTTATTAGAACGACAGAGCCCAACACTATCAGACTGGGACACCTTCCCCCAGGTCTTTCCCTCTATCTTCAATGACTCCCACCAGGCTTGTTTGGCCAAAGCAGCCCTGCGAAAACCACGGCAAGGGCAGGGAACAGTCACCTCCAATGCCTCCCACTCTAAGTGTCGCACCTCCAATACAGAATGGAGCAAAGCAGCCCAGCTCTACCAATCATGGTGAGGAATTACATGAAGATGTCAACGATGAGCTAGCTCATGTGGAAACCCCGACCAACCTAGACGCCTTCATCAGCCTCACCAAACGCGTTGACAAAGGTTGTGCAAGTGAAGCGAGGAAGGGGGCTGTGCTACCCCCTCGCTGGCATTCCCCAATGCCCGTCTCCATTCCACTCCCACAACCCATGCAAATCAATGCAGCCCATTGTCATGTGAACCGCAAGGAAAGGGAGTGCCACCAACACCACGGCTTCTGTTTCTACTGTGCAATCTGGCTAGGCCCTCACCGTCTCTCCTTCGAGGCTCTCACACCGAAAGAGTCAGAAAATCACCAAGCCCAGTCCCGGTAAGGAGAGCTGGCTTGGGCAGGCCCCCGGGTATCCATCCCTCTGGCTGCCCCCTACTTCTCACTGAAGCATGTCCAATGCACAGCGAGCCCTCACTGCACTTGCAAGTCCAGATTTGCCCTGCATGTCCCGTGGAAGCCCCAAGAAATCCCCATGCAGAGGGTGCTCATGAACTCCAGGGCTGAGGACAATTTTATAGAATCTGATATGGCACAAACCTTCGCTAACCCGATGCAGCAAAAACCAGCCTCGTGGAGACTATAGATGGCTCGCTCCTGTCCCCAGCCCCGGGAACAGTGCCCCTGGAAGTTGTTATCCACACCATAGAGAAATCCTATGACTCAGAGTGATCCGCTTGGCCCACTTCCCCATGATGCTTGGTGTCTCATGGCTGGTCACTCATGACCCACATGTCCTTTGGCATGAGTGGAAAGTCAGTTTCCACTCTGAATTCTGTGAACAAGTTTGCTTGTTTGCACCACTGGATGAGTCCTGGCTTCAAAACACACCACTCTAGCTCGAGTCCAGGTCACCTGCACTCGGGCCCAGGCTGTGGCCCAGCGGAGACCACTGTCAGGGGCGGATTCCTGCTCTTCCCACCACCAAGTACCACGACTACATTTATGCTTTTGGGAAGAACGCGGCTGGCCTACCAACACACCTCAACTACGACAGTCCGACTGAGCTGCAACCTGGGACCAAGATACTGGCTCTGTTGCAAACTGGACCACCAGTGCCTTGGCCCATACCTGATCAGGCAGGTGTCAACCCTGTGACCGTTCTGCCCAGATCCTTCAGGGTACACCCCGTGTTCCACTTATCTCTACTGAAGCCAGATGTGGACAACCCCTTTGTGCACTGACCCCAACTGCCTTCCCACACCCCCAGTCCAGGTCCAGGGTCACGAGCAGTCCATGAAATACCAGACTCTAAAATAAAACATGGCTCCCTCTGATAGCTCATTGACTGGGAAGCAATCCTGGGAGCTGGTGTCCCAGGTACATGGACCCAATCTTGTGGCGGCCTTCCATGCAGCCCAGCTGGACGAAAGCAGCTTGGTGGGGGCACCCCAAAGAGAAGAGGGTGAAGTAAGGATCACTGGGACTTGGACCTGGGTCAGCAGGGCTGATAGGTAACCAATATCCTCACACTGCCACTCCCCTGTGATCCACAATCCTCAGAGGCTACATGCTACTGTAAGTTCTGCCTCTAGTGATCTGACTGACAGTGGGCTTAGTGATCCCTGACTGGCTCCTAGAAGTGTCCAGGCAACCATGTGGATTCCTACTTAGCTGCCATGACTGTCCTGCTTCTCTGTCTTTGAACTCCTGGAATTGACCTTGGCTCTGACTTAGATCCTGACTCCCGTCGACCCCCGGAACCCCAGCACTGATCCCGATCCCTGGTATTGACTCCTGGCCCAATTCTTGATCCCGCCTCCGGTTCTGTCCCTCGGCTTGACTCCCGACTCCGACTCTGGATTTGACCCTCAGCTCGACTCCGACCCCAGCTCTGACCCCTGGCTTCGGCTCCTGCCACTACTCCTGCCTACCTTCATCCAAGATCGTGACCCTCAGGTCCAGACAAAAATATTGGAAGGAATACAAACACACAGTATAACATCTCCTGGCCTGGTAAGCAGCTGTGGCAACCACTTTTTGAGACACCGTTAGCTTACAGAAATGAGGGCGAAAAAAATCAAAGCCCAATACAAACTCCGAAAATGTGGCAGCTCAAGGTTACTGAAATACTGTACAGTATAACCTCAATTCTCCTGTCACCATATCTTTTCTTCTTTCATGTCTCTGCCTAAGCCTGATAAAACCTGGAGAGAGAGTCTGCTGCAAACATAAATAAAAATGCACTCTAGCATTAGCAAGCTCCCCACATGTTCCAGTGACTAAAATGAGGCATAAACTCAAACTGATAAATCTAAAACTACGGCTGGTTCCTCCAGAGCAATTCAAGTAAATAATAGACAAATATTTTTCGAGCTATGTCATCTTAAAAGGAGTATTTGCAACGTGTGGAATACTTTTTATCAGCTAATTATCACTATGTTTGACCAAGAAAAATGGTCTAAAATATCCTTCTACTCTGAGATCTGCAGGGGACTACTTAGATTGATCATCTCCTAAATTCATAAGAAATGATTTGATCAAATATCTCTGAAAAGTGCAGTGGAGGATAGGAGACTTGTGTTAAGAGCCTAATTTTGTGGTATATATTCTACTGCTCTAAAACTGAACATTTGCTTTAATGGTCAGTTTTTAAATTTTCTAATAAGAAAGAGACACCATGAAGTCTGGAAAGCCCCAAATGACAAAATCCATCTCTCTCTCTCTCTCTCTAATTTTCCATACGGAAAGTGATAGATATAGATAGGTATATTACATAGATATGTAGCTCGTTTTATTTTTTAAACAAACACTTAAATGCTCTTTTTTCTCAATTAAAAACATCCTCCACTCAATACTCCTTTGCAAGTCTATTATAACCCAACAGCAAGCACTGTACTGGAAGGCAGTAGATTTAGGCTCATAGACTCTAAGGCCAGACGGGACCATCATGATCATCTAGTCTGAGCTCCTGCACATTGCAGGCCACCGAACCCACCCAACCTCTGGCTGAGTTACTGAAGTCTGCAAATCATGATTTAAAGACTTCAAGTTACAGAGAATCCACCATTTGCACTAGTTTAAATCTGCAAGTGACCCGTGTCTCAAACCTTCACGCTTCTAAAGGGGTTACGATATATAAGTATGAGAAAAAAATGTTTAAAAATTATTAAAAACACCTCAACAGTCTCTTTTCCACCTAACTGAAATAAACACAAAGGCTGCTCATACATTCCACCACTCGTACTTACAAGCTAATGCCAGCGTAAACTCTGACAGAAGGACCTGGTGCAGGAAACTCAAGGGAGCTATCTGGCTGAGGCTGGAGTAGCATAAAGAGACAAACCCCTGGTTTATAGGGGAGGAGCTTTTCAGGGCAAGCACAGCCCTCAAAGTAAATGAAGCTGGTCAAAGAGGAGAAGCAGCAGAGGGATGCACCAATTCTGTGGCTTCCAACAGAGAATCCTGCCAGTAGGACTCCTATAGAGTCTGGTCGGAGTTCGTGTTACCCTGGCCTACCTTGAATTACTGAAGAACTCCAGTGGAGGACAACAGTGGAGACTCTCGCTGCCTGCCAAGGAGGTGAATCCCTTATTGAGGCTAGCGGATTAAGCCATGCCAGCAAAAAAGCTGTACTGGACTCCAAGACACACCAAACTCTTATATGGATATTAAGGAAAAATTAGGTAATATAAGATAAAGGCTCATAGAATATCAAGGAAATTAGTATGAAGACTAAAAATACGGTGTGGGCAGCAATTCTTCAAAAAATCTTATTGCTTGAGGGTTGGTGAAAGGGACCAGATCAACAGGACTGGAGCCCTCTATTTATTCCCAGGACAGTGACCATGGCCGTGAAAGCTCCCCCACACTGCTCCATCATCATCCTTCATCTTGGACCCAAAGGATTGAGT
The DNA here is from genome assembly GCA_033296515.1 of Macrochelys suwanniensis. NCBI lineage: Eukaryota > Metazoa > Chordata > Testudines > Chelydridae > Macrochelys > Macrochelys suwanniensis. The sequence continues at coordinate 104,747,323 of CM065782.1, read as the reverse complement.
GGGTAGCTCAGCCTCCAAAATCATCCAGTGTTTGGCCTCTCTGCTAAGACTGCCAAAACTAGTTATCTACTTCTCCAGTGAAACTGGATTGCAGCCACCAGTAACATCTTATGAAGGCTAGCCAACAGCCATCAGATGGTCACAATCAGCTTGAGGCACATTCAAAGCAAAGATTTAGGTGCAAGGTAGTGAGTCCCATTACCAATCTCATGAGCAGTCCAGTCTCCCAAGGCCTGATCCAACCCCCACGGATGTCAACAAGAGTTTTGGTGTCCATTTCAAACTGAGCTCGACCAAACTCTTAGAAAACTTTCGGAGAAGTTTAGATCAGTTTTAAAACAGTAGATTTGTCTAAGAGCTGTTACCTAAAACTCTCAGTCTCTCTGCTCCCACGACCACTTCGTTGTCGTCTGCAGAAAACAGCAATTTTCCAGAGAGGGATTTCACCTCGAATTTTTGGCTGTGTGCTTCCACTGCTTGGGGACCTAGAATGGGAGAAAAGATTTAGCCCATGTTTTCTGAAGAAAATCATACGGTACTTTTATGAATGTAATAAACCTGAGTGTTGAGATTATCCCAGTAACTCTGCATGTATGATCTACAATTTGAAAGACCACTCAGAGAGATTTCTCCTCCTGAGAGTGTGACTTGTCCTTAGGAAAGGGTAATAACATGATGTTTAAACCGCCCTATAAAAATTACCATGATTTCTTCCTACGCCTTAATGAACATTTGTTGACATTACAAAACCACCAAGCAACTTGTCACAACTGGGAGTTTCTGCTAAAGAAAGATCCAGGCATGAAATAGCAGAGAATGTTACTGGCCCTGATTTAAGTCCATTGGCACAGCTGTACAAGGTACCAAGATTTTTGCAAGGCATGAGTGTATGAAAAGGAGGAAAGGAAGCAAGTCCAACATCGGCCCTTTCTTTGCGTGGCTCTCACTTGCATGTAAATCAAATTTACCCTGAATAAACTGATGCTGGTATCTGACATGCTCCAATCCAAAAGGACTAGAAAAATCAGGAACTGGTGCTTCACCTTGAACTGTAAACTAATGGCCCGTTCCACTGAAATCAATAGGGGCAGATGAGGTACAGTACTAAGAGTTTGATCCTGAGAAGTGAGGAGCATTTTCAAACGAGCATTCTTCGGGATGAGGCCCTAAGTGCCTGGCTTTCAAGTGTGTACAAGACAAAATAAAGGGCAGCCACCTTTAATATTTCAGGAAGTTTTATATGAGTAATTCTTTCCTAGCATTTAACTCTTATCTTAATACTACTGCTGTCTCTTGATGTGCTCTGCAATCTAATGCTGAAAAGTCTCTGGTAATGCTTTTTGTTCCAAAGCCTGACAATCACCACCTGCCCTTGTGGCCACAGCGCAAAGAGCTGCCCCTTCTGCTACCTGACCTGGGCTCAACTTGTAAAAGTCACCATTTAACATTCCTCTCCCACGCCACGCACAACAAAACCTGATGGATTTGCCACTGCTTACGGCAGATGATCAGACCCAAGTGTTTCTCTCACTGTCTCCCTGACTGGTCTCACGTCTCAGAAGAGAAAAGAAACGACTCTTGAAGGGCCAAGGTTTTTAAATGTGGGCTCTAACATTGTTTGCTCACAATCGCTTGCCCGTGCAGTTGTGTGCACTAACATTTATGCACGCCAAGGCTGCCTGAGTGCACAAACTATTAATTGTATGCACAATGGTGGGCACAGAAGGTAGAAACTGTTTAATTCCATGGAAACACTAAAGGATCCTGCAAACCATTCTGAGAAAAATCTCACAATTTTTGGCAGCTTTTAGGCTCGAATTTCTCTCTCTACCGCCCCACGACTGCGCTCAATACGGGACTACATCTTAAGACCACTCAGAAACTGACTCTGGCGCAGAATGCAGCACCCTGCTTACTAATCAGTGTCACACTGAGATCTCACATCATCAGCTTTCCATGAGCCGTGCTGGCAGCCTGTGAGTTCTGTGTGGAGTTCCAGATGTTGGTGTTAACCGGTAAAGCCCTATGTGGAAACGGGTTCCCTGAGAAGCCAGCCTTGCTCTGCATGCCATTCCACCTCAGCTGAGAATAGCAGAGTTGATTAAACTGGAAATCCCTCAATTTAAAGAGATGGGAGCAGCTGGCATGGTGTTCTCTATGAAGGGCTCTCAATTGTGGAATTCTCTTTCCCTCTCCTCATTAAAGAATTTGTATTTGAGACATGCTGTGTGATCCCAGCCTTCTTCTGAGGCACGTAAGGGGGATGTGGGCTGACAGACACAGAGGGTGCTACTATATTCGATTACGATTACTGCTGTCATGATATGATTCTATTCCAGCCTTAGAGGTTTTTAAGGCCTGGCTTGACAAAGCCTTGACTGGGATGATTTAGTTGGGGTTGGTCCTGCTTTGAGCAGGGGGTTAGACTAGATGACCTCCTGAGGTCTCTTCCAACCCTGAGATTCTATGATTCTAGGAGTTGGTTTCTAACCTATGGAGCAGGAGATTTTTAGAGTAGTTACATTTAGGCTCAGTTATATTATTGGTATCATATAATTTACCATGACTTTTAAGTGTATGCAAAGATACCCAGAGCATGCGATGGGTGCTGATTGCAGCCTTTATACATCAAAATAAAAGCATTTGGGTATTTATGTTGCACTGATCCCCATGGTGAAGAAGCAGCTGACATTCCAAGCCAAACAGGCCGGCAGCAGTACGTTTCTGATCTTTTCCAAAAGCCAACCTCCAATGCCTTCACTAGAGCTTGCATCTCTACTAGCCAGTTTGCTGTGTTGGGTCTCATTTCAGTGTTGGCATGGTGTATGCTTTGTGCGTGCGTGCGACAGAGCTGCTGTAACTTCTACTAGCAGCCATCTAGACACTTCCAAGCTCTATCAAAACAGAGTCACTCGAGTGACACAAAGATTCCACGGGAAATAAATGGCAAACGACCAACAAAGTAAACAAGTTCCTTTCGAAGGGCAAAATCTGGGAGTTTAGGATTGATTTTATTTCCCTCCTCAAGGCAATTTTCACATGCCCCTTAAGTCATTGGTTACTGAAGCTGGTTAATTATTTAGCACTGTAACTGGAGGTCAGGTGTTGCATAAGCCAGCCAGACAATCCAAAGTCTTGTAGAAACAACATGTTTATGGATTACTGGCTCCGAAACACAGCAATGCTTCACCCTGGCCATAAACTGCTCTATTTGTATATTAAGCATTTTACATGCTGCTCTCTCGACACAAATCACACATACTCTCAAAGACACACCCATGCTGTGGATTTCCGAAACACTGGTTTCCCCATCAAACATGAAGTGCTAAAGCTCGTGAGAATAAGGGTCCTTTAGCAGCAGAAGGAGCTCTGGGTTTGGAAAGCACTCAACCAACAGAGTTCTAGCGATGTTAGGCAAGTTAAAAGTATCTTGGGACAATGCTGTGCCTGTTACAAATGAAATGTCAGAGTGAATATTTTCTTCCTGACCCTGAAGTCATACAACTAACCTTTTGTCTCTGGATTGACTTTCAAATGACAATGATTTTCTGCTTCCTTATTAGAAATGTGCAGCCCCTAACATTCTTATCTTTTGTGTCTACAAAGCAGAGCTAACTTTTAACTTGTACTTTACTAGAAGCCTTAGCTACCCTCCTCTCCACTGTTTAATGATAGTAAACTATCCCACAGCACAGGGTCCTTTACATCGTCTTAATTCTTTCCTCTGGTGTTTTCTCTTCCTTACCTGTTACAAGACGAGTAAGGACTTTAGTCTTCTCATTGAGAATGTTCACTGTAACATTTCTGTCAGATTGGAAGTACAATGGATTGCCCTATAATAAGAGCACAAGAGAAAGCAAATAAGAAGGGAGCTTAAAGAAGAACACTCTTGAGAAAGCCTGTAGGATGTGTGTGCTCAGCCATGGTGCTTCTCGTTTCTCCTGATCTTTGAAAAATGGTCACAGAGTTAGAAGCCCGTTTGAAGTGCAGGTAAGATACTTGTTTCTGGGTGTGTTAGTGTGTGTTCAGATTGCACCCTGCATCAGAACATGCACCACCATGCAGTGTGTGTTACGTAGCCCCACCAGTGTCCGGGGACAGGAGAATTCTGATCGGACCGTGTTTCACACCCACAGTGCATGCACTTTGCACAGGCCTAAATGATTAATCCGATTTCCCTCTTTGCCCTGCATAGTGCGTTAAAGTCTAATTGTGCTTTAGGAACGGCCATCTTTATTACTGGTGTAATCTGACCAACCTGTTATTTAAAACCATGTGTGCGAGGCGAGTCTGATTTGAACTTCCCAATGTTTTAGGGTGTTTGGATCTGGGGTTCGGGTTGGTCCTCTCCTTAGTTACTGCAGCATATTTGGTAATCAAACCTACAACATCTGCATGAAACTCCAGATTAAATGAGCAGGTGTCATTTTGTGAGTGTGGTATGTGTGTGTGTGGGAACATGTGTGTTGTGTGGGCGTGGGGGGAGGGGAAATCTGAACGAGAGATATTCTTGATAACGTGTTAAAACAGCTTTTGTTCTCAATCCACTTACGAAGCATACCATACATACCGTTACGTAGCATTTAAATACATCCCGTGGTGCTGAGCACTCTGAGACAGATTCAACGCATTGATTTCAATGGAGTTACACTGCTGGATTTGACCCTGTTGCTTTAGCTCACAGGCTTTTGGCCACTCTTAAATATTTCATTTTCAATTCATCGGCGGGAAAAAATAAATAAGTAAGAGCAGCCATTGCAATGTGGGAACCCTACGGCTCCCTGGCATGGGCCTTTCCAGGTACCCTACCCACGGAAGGAAGCCAAAGGAAACCAGCAGTGGAAATCAGCTGGCTCCTTCTGTCTAAACGCACATGCAGGGCACACACTAGCCAGAGCTCTCCAGCAGCTTCTCACTAACAGCAGCCACAGATCCCACAGTATTGATTTCTCAGCGGCTGCTGGTACCAAAGGCACCAACAGGGTCACCATATCTAAACTTAATGCACATGGTGGAGATGATCTCTCCACATGAGCAATCAGTATTCAGCTGCATAGTGTCTAACCTAGGCAACTGTGCAGGGCTACTATTTCCAGAAAAGTTTAAGGGGGAAATTCATCAACTGCCTAAACCACACTAACCGTTAAAATTTGCACAAGACCAATAACAACAGTTCTGTGATTCCTTTTATCTAATGTAGTTCCTTAGATGCCCAAATCTTTTCCCACTGAAGACTGGTTCAAAGGCTTCTTTGGCTTCAGTGGGAGCAGAACAGGGACCCTGCCGATCACCATGTAGTTCCTTGTCCCCGAACCTTGCAGTCTGTAGCATATCTGACATGTAGATAGCACCTTTCATCTAAAAGGCTCCCAAAGCATGCTACAATGCACATACAGGATGGAATTTTCAACAGCGCGCTAGTCAGTGGGAGTTTTAGCACGGACTTTGACAAGAAGAGAGTAAAATCAATTTCAAACAGCTCATGGAAATCCCACCCACAGTGATCACTTAATGAACCACTGAAATGCAGTCACATCTGGGGTGGCAGGCTGCAGTCCCCTGCATTACTGGCATATAGCACGCTGCACAGCAATGGGAGAGGAGGGCACTAATTTGAATGAGGACTCTCAGGCCCGCCCCTTTCCTTAAGAATATTGCCATGGGACTTCTAATGTCTATGTGGAGCAGACAGCACACCTGTTATTAAGGTCATATCTGGAAACAGCCACTCGGCATGGAACTCAAGGGGACAGTGTTGCTTCCCTGACTTCACCAAAGCTACACCGATATACACTAGCTAAGTTCTGGCCCAATGTGGCTAGCTCAGGAAGAAGATGGGCTCCCTATGGCCCTGGGGCAGAGTTGGGGATAGAACCCAGAACCCCTCACTATCTATCCAACATCTATGCACTAGGCTGCACTGCTTCCCCTTTTATTTGGTGCAGTGGAAAACTGGGAAGCTCATGAAAGGATTCAGGAGGTGACATGAACAGGAGTTGTGTATGACTGTGCATGGAAGAGAGAGGTGATAACGTACAGAAGATGTGCAACTCATCTCTGTGCAGCATTATTTTGTGGATCAGAACAACTAAGTGTTTCGTCCACGACAGGAGCGGTGCCAGCTTTTTTGCCGCCTTAGGCGGTGGGAGAGGCTGCTGCTGCCTAGGACCCCGGCGGCTGAAGGAGCGGCCGCCGAAGTGCTGCCGAGGACCCCGGCGTCCGAAATGCTGCCCCCCAAATCCAGGTGCCCTAGGCGACTGCCTAGGGTCGCCTAATGGTAGCGCCGGCCCTGGTCCTGGAGCTTAAGAGATGTCACAGAGTAACTTTCAGACTGGCGGAAACTCGGATTAAAAATGCACACAGTTATATGAAAAATAATGTATTTGGCAAGGCACGATCTGTATTTCTTTCACTCTTATTGCATGTATCTGTGCTGCATAACGGCTCTCCCCTTTACCACCCAGACTAGCGCTGAACAGGCAATGCAACGAATATTTCCATAAGCGTTAAGGGAGTCACTTTGGCCATCTTTACATCGCTTTCCATTCCCATTCAGCAAAGGGCACCTGCTGCAGGCAATGCTTGTGTGGAGAACAGGTCTTCGTCTGGGTGCAGGGATCTGCCTATGCAGCTTTGTGCAGGATTGGGGCGTTAATGTGCACTTTTTGTGAACGCTGGAGTGGTCCAGTCCTCCTGACAACAATGTGTGCAGAAAGCCAATGTCAAAGTCACAAATATGCACCGAACCCCAAAGTCAACTTCACAGACACAAGTACTGATGCTACTTGTACCTGTGTGTTCAACAATGAGCAAACAGAAAAGAATACCATGTGATTTATCTGACTGAGGTGTAGATGTACCAGTGTAGACCTCCAGCCTCTATCTGTGGTATTTCTATATGCAGATACCGCAGTCCTTCCCTACCTTTTTATTACATTCAATGTTTCTGGACCAGGTTAAATTTTGAAAATTCCCAATTCAGCTATAGAATAAAAAAACACAAAAGTATTAATGAAATCAACTTGAATAATTCATGAACTAGAAGAAATTCTGATTTGATCAATGGATAGTCCACAAGCATTAAAAGAGGTTACCTTTGTTGAATGAACTGTGAATTATTCGCTTTGTTCTAACCCAGAGTCTCATTTTGCTTGACCAAGTAGTGGTCATAATTCTATATAAACGATGCAGCAATAGCCACAGAAGTAAATGACATGTCACAAATTCAGTATCGTAGCTTCCCTGCTGCCTCATGTAGAAAGAAGAAGGGTTGTAAAGGAACAAGCCCTTATTAACACTCAATGGGCCAGATTGTGAAGTTCTTCCTCAGGCATAGCTCCCAGTTAGGTTGTTTTCCCAGAGTAAAAGACTTCTGGGTTGGCCCATAACTTTGTAAATGAGCAAACATGGTAAGAAGAATTACAGAAAACACATGACGTATAATAAGAGTCTGGAGACTTAAGCTGATTCCAGTCTTCACTGTCTGACCTTGGACAAGGCATTTAAGTTCACTGTGTCTCATTTTACTCATCTGTCAGACAAGGACAGATCATTCTCATCCACCTTTGAGATGTGCTTGCAGATCCTTAGATGAAACGTGCAAAGTATGTAAGTACCAAGTATTATATTTGATTTCTAAGACAGCAGGTCTGAAACATGGACCCAATACAAAAGAGAGCATCTGAATGAAAACCAGGAAACGTCTGAAAGTTTAAAGAACAGAGCATCTCCATCTAAATTCCCCCAGAAAGGCAAAGAGTAAAAGGACACTGCCAGTTCCTTTTTATTATTTTTTCCTGTTTTACCCTGAATTATTTATGTTCCACTAACAAGGGCCTAGAAAAAATATTGATTCTTTCTCCTGTATTTTTAATGGAACAGAAATAAACTCAGCTCTGCTTTATTATTTCCTTGTTTATGAATTAGCATCCTCAGTGACCTCAGCAGGGACCCGACCCAAACAGCTCTCGAAATCAGGTTTATTACTATTGCAAATTTAAATTTCACACTGACTGAAGGTTGGGTTTTTTAAAAAGACAGATGTCTAGAATCCATAAGAAATGATAGCCATGGATGACATCGTAACCATTATAACTGCATTATAAACAAGGCAGGTCGCATTTTTGACCTATCCCACTTGACTGTTGTTACTGGAGGGATGCAAATAGGCTAAGCATTTTGAAAAGGTTAGCATGCCTTTCAGTCTCCATTAAGGTAGGAAAACAGTCTGAAGAACTACATGACAGGCTTGGTTTCAAACTCCATTATTGATTTGCATAATAAGATGCTGTAGAGAACACGACTAGATAAGCTAAGAGGTTATGCCCACCCTCACCAGAGTACATTAGAGAACTCAAATGCTGATCCTACTGCAGCTGTGTAGCTCACTGATTCAGATCTCTCTTCATGTGGCTTTCAGAAAACTAAATTTGCTTGATGGAAGAAGCATGCTTTTATTAGTCTGTAGGGAAGGAATATTTCAAGCACTTAATGTAATGCCCGCTCACATTTCCATAACTCTCTTTCCATTTGGAAATGAATAAAAGGCTAGAAAAATATTCCCTGCTGCTGGAAACTGTGCACACTTGGCATCCTGTGTCTTTTACTTACACACACAATAACTCAATCATCTCTCACACAAGGCCCTTTAAAAACGTCTTGTCCCCTTTTAGAAATTCAGGTATGATCCCCCAGCTCTTTCATTAACCAAAGTGGAATCAAATGTTAAAGTGACTCCCTTTTTCCCCATCCTTAAAACAAGTAATTGATCAGGAAATGGGATTAGGGAAAAATTCTAACTATTCTTATTTCTTGTTAACATGGTCCAACATTAATTACTCCGATGCACTAGGAGCACCGGGAAATAGAGATCAATACAGTATCATCACCTCAATAAAAATAATTATACATAGTTTGGGCTTCAGTCCACACTAGAATAATACTCTCATACATGGTTCTGTAACCCACTAAACCTAATTTAGAGTACAGGGGCCAGGTCTAACTATAGTCATAACAATGCAAGTATGAGACACATCGAATCGCTAAAATACAATATGAAACAGCTCTGGAAATGTGTATTTCATGTCACAGCCCAGTTCTGTTCTTTCCAGGTGAATACTGATAGACGAGGGCCCGATCCAAAGAAAATGGAAGTAAATGGAAAGGTTCTCATTGACTTCAAAGGGCTCTACATCTCTTTTGTGTGTTGTGAAAAAAATAGTGAAAAAAAGATCTCTATCTCCAAGATGCTGCATCTAGTTTTTTCAGAGCTGTCATATCAAAGGTAAAATACACCTGGTGTTGCCGTTCCCCCATAGCATTATGATCTACACTATTTCAGTCGATGGCTTTCCACTTTAGCTGCCTGCATAATGTCTGAGAGATTATGAACTCTCCAGCATTTCCCCCATTTGTTCCTCCTACACACAATCAAACATGTAACAAAAGTTATCACCCAGGTCCCAAAACAACACTAAGCCTTGACGTTTAGTCCATTTGCCAACATTAGTTCTATCTGTATGCCAAGACATGGCACTCTAACTTTTGTCTCCTTCCATCTACTGTCAGCTCACTTGCGTTATTATGAAGATGTTGCCAAAAGCTGAAAATCTTTCGTATCTTAATTATCCCGTAGGACTCACTGGATTGAACAATAGCCTTTGATTTAACTTTCTTTGCCCATTAAATCAGCATTCATCTCCCTAGTAGCACTATTTTACATTTTTGTTTCTTTTACATGATTAATTCGATCAGACTGCTGGAGAATTGAAGGCACGGGCTCTCTGGGAGCAGGATGCCATCGCTTCCCTTATGCATGTTTTCATGTCTGCTCTTGACGGATTTCAAGTATACTCCTTGTAAAACGTTTAATGAAGGTTCCATGACAGGATGCTTCAATTCCATTTTAAGGGGCAAGTCTAGGATGGGATTTTCAAAGCACACGACAGAAGCAGGCTGCCCACCTACCATTTTAATGGAAACTAGGTACCTAGGTTGTGTAGAAGTCACCAGCCCCTCTTCGCCCTTTTGCTCATATAGAAACTGCTGTGTCTGGGTTCCACCCTGTTCTTCCTGTCTGTCCCAAAGACCTTTAGTTAAAATAGTATGTAAGGCAAAGGTCAGAAGAGGAAGTGGGGTACAGTAGAAGATAAGCAGCCAGCTCAGCATAGAAGTATAAAAAACCGCAATGCTAAGCTAAATTTCCTGTGATCTACAGTTTAACCACAACTTCACTTTTTAATGAAAAATATGTTTTGTTACTCAATATGCCATATAAGGAATTTCCTCTTGGTCTGGTAGGAAAACTACCAAAGAGGAAGTTAACTGTTTGAATGCAAGTGAATGTAAGTGAAAGGTATATAAGAGATGTAACCGCCTTTTGTATTTTGGAAGCCACCTTGGTTGTATCCCATGCAGCCATGTGTTGCTTCCCAGCATATATGCTTTAAAAATAAAGAAGCCTCTGGCGTTTCTGATTCAAACACAACGTGTGGTTAATTTTTCCACAACAGTTGGAAACTAGATATCCTGAGATCCTTTGAAACCCCCAGCGCTAATCCTTTTCTCTAGCAAACATAAAAACACCGCCCCCAACTCCTGCTCTGCATTCCCACCCCCCCAACGGGCATAGCACTAACACAAATGTTCATGGACATGTACAAGCAGACGCCACAGATACTCAATTTATTACAATTTGGGGACATATGCTACAGGATATAGTATTTGAAAGGTGCAGCAAATATGTCAATACAATATAGTTCGTTTCCTAACTAATCAGTAAGCTATCCAGCAGAATATATGAGATTTTGCAAAAGGTATCGACTGATTGTTCAGGAGGCTCAATACATGGCAAAATGAATCATAACACTTTGCCAGGTGCCTTTCGCTGACTCACTTCAGAACAGATGCTAAAAGCTCCTTGATCAAAGATTACACCACCTTGACTGACAGCCTTGAAGCATGCAATCCACACCTATGCTCTCTTTACAGGAATTAGATATTTTCTAGAGATTTCCTTGGCTTAGTTTTGGGGGGTTATAAAAATAAGTAGGAAATCTTGTTATATTTTAAGAGGTAATTTAAAAGGAATACATCAACATCAATATTTTTAAAGTCGGGAAGGTCAAAAAGGAGTAGCTTAAATTGGATCCAGTGGAGCCCACGAATCGGAACACGAAGTGCTGGAACAAGTCAAGGTGAAGATGGGAGATAGCTGTGTTACCTCCGGTCTTGTAGAACTCAAGAGAGAAGTCCAACACAAAGGCATGAACCATAGTGGCAGCTGGCAGCCTGTGCGCAGGCCAGTTGTACTGCCTTTGTCACTACCATACCTCTCGCTGAAGAAGAGAAAGGAAATGACCTACTATGTAAAATCACATTGGGATTGCTGGACGGGGAAAGCTCATTTCAATAGCCCTCCCACCTGCCTGGGGCGATCCACTCCCTTACCTGCAAGGGGAGAGCTCTAGAAGTCAGGAATACTGCTCCTGCTCTAGCTCCAAAGGGGAGGATCCATTCACAAACAGACCACCCAGAGCATCACCAGAGTGGACTTGTTCTACGCCTGACCAACCACCCCACTGCCTGCAATCATAGGGTGACCTACCTGTCCCCATTGCTACTGCTGTGAGGAACAGCTGGCAGACAGGGGAGCAGGGAGCATGTTGGATAAAGATGTACCTAGCTAAGGTTGGGGGGAGCGGAAGGACTGATGGTTTTGGATGCGTGGAGAGTGTGGAATTGATGGATTTTTTGGTGGTAGTCATGGCAGGGCAGAACGTAGCACTGCTGGGTGTGCGCGGGAGAGAGAATGATAATACCACCTCACTCTTAGATACAGCTTTTCATCCAGACATCTCATAGCACTTTACAGGAGAAGAGCGTTTTGCTCAGGAAATACTGCACACACCACTGACTGAGGCAGACATTTTTTGAAGGAGCCATATGTTGAAATTTTGGCCGCACATCATAGCTGTGATGTGCGGCTAAAATTTCAACATATGGCTCCTATGAACCAATGGTCAGACCAATGACATGTGTGAGCATCCACTAAGTCATTTCTGGGTGGAAGATACACAGGGTAAGTAATATATGCCATACTCACATGTACGGTATATGCTGCTGTCTCTCTATCTACCGACTTCTCGCCTTGCCTGGGCACGCAAAAGAACAATGCCCTAGATGGCCACTGTTCCAATTCCATGCAAAATGCGATGAGTATGTATGCCATGCTGAGTGAGAGGTGACTGTTCACACTTCTGCCTACTCAAGTGGTGAATAACCACTTCCTCTAAATGGAGAGGAAAAGCAGGATTTTTAGAAACACTTTCACCTGCAACAAGAAGGGGAACCTTTCCCAATGAAATCTCACAAAAACTTCACCTTGTTCACTGCTCTGACTGCAACCAAGTCCACCAGTGGGTGCAGTATGGCACACAGTGTACATTAGCAGAAGGGTGCACACTACTTCTTTTTGGATTCCCCATCCCCCCATAGCGATTCTGACCTGCACTGGAAGGCTGGCTTTGGAACCCTCTTGGGGTGAATTTTCTCACCTCATTTCTGCCCTGACTCCAAACAGCAAGGGTGGGAGTTTGCCCATAATACCCTTGGTGAACAAATTCACCGTGTCACTAAATCTGCAGAGGTTACACTGAACATACATCCCCATGTGTTACTTGAACACATATTTTGTTGTTTAATCACTGAGCCTCTTCTGTTCTTGACTTTGTCCTTCAAACAGCTGAACATGATGTTCACGTAACTAAATGCATTTTCTTAGCAAAATTTCCAGCTTGACAATGTAAGCTTTTCAAAGAAGAATGAACATGATCTGTGAACTGAATTGATAATGCCGGCAGATTAAAACAAATGCTATACAATGTCGCAGTACATGCCATATTTATGCCCGAAGATGGCTGTTTTTAGGAAGGAAGCAATAGGTTTAGCATAAAGGTAATAAAATGTATTCTCTATCCTTTTCCTACTGTAAACAAATCTTTTTCGGAAGTGAAACACATCCATTAGTAGCTGGGATTAGCGTGGAGCTGGTATAAATTTTGACCTGCAATTGCCACTGTTACGTCTAAGTAATTCTGGGCCTTTTCTATGTGAAGTATCTATTATGAGCTGACTCAACACTTCATCCTTTTCTTTTCTTTTTTTTGAACATCAGGTATTTCAATGTTGTTGTTGTTTTTAAAAACAAACAAACACAATTCCTTCTTCCCCAGACAAGAAAACTGTATACCCGAAAGATACAGTAATTTTTACAGGAAGATACGTTTTAAAGTAGAGTTGTGGTCAGAAAAATTATTATGTAAACATAACATCGTATTAGAAAATAGAACCCATTCCTTTGTGTATAGCTGCTTACTTTATTTTAGTGACAAAAAAAATTATATACTACCTGTTACTCCTATAGCCAGTTTTCTGGTCCATGGCAGCACTTTACCTCTCAATACATGACTACTTCATTTCATTGATAGCTTCTTGCTGGTCAAAGGCTTCATGAAAGACCAAATACATTATGTCAACCAGTCCTTCTTTATTCATACTTTGCTGACTTGCTTAAGGAATCCTCATAGATTAGAGAAGCACAATTTTCCCTTACATAAACAAGGCTGGTTTTTCCCTATCAGTCTTTGGGGCTTCCCATATGTTTGAGCAGCAACTAGAACCATGGTACCTCAATCTTGATTGGAAGCTTCAGACACTACTACAATACAAATCACCATCATCCTAGCATAGCCATGTAGGTGCTGACCCTAAGGGTACATCTATACTTACTTCCTGGTTCGGCGGGAAGCAATCGATCTTCTGGGATCGATTTTATCGCGTCTTGTCTAGACGCAATAAATCGATCCCGGAAGTGCTCGCCGTCGACACCGGTACTCCTGCTCTGCGAGAGGAGTACGCGGAGTCGACGGGGGAGCCTGCCTGCTGCGTCTGGACCCGTGGTAAGTACCTTTTAGTTCAAACTAAGATACTTCGACTTCAGCTACGTTATTCACGTAGCTGAAGTTGCGTATCTTAGTTCGAACTGGGGGGTTAGTGTGGACCAGCCCTTAGTTTCAAATGCAGAGCCAGATTCTGCCTTTAGTTATATCTGTGAACCCCCAAAAGATTACACCGGGAGCATTTGGCTTGCATGGTCTTTATTACTGTTGATCCAGGAAGAACGCAGCTTGACTATCATATCCTAAGGAGAGTTTGCAGCGTTGGCAGATAGAAAATAATAAAAAATATTTTACTTCTAAACTGAACAAATTTGTACGGAAAGTTATTGAAAGGCCCTAAACATGCCATTTTTACAGTCACTTTTCAGAGCAGAATGGCAATTTAATTTTCCTGGAGTACAGTACAGTAGTGTTAATCCCGAAAGCATTTAATTGCAATCTTGAGGTTTAGGACAAATCTTCCTCAGCTCCTTCCTGATTGCTTTGTCTAATAGCTGTATGTTTCCAGCTGTTGGCTACCTGAATTATAATTCAATATTCTGGGGCAAAATCATCATGGCCTTGTGTATGTTGCTAATAGAAGGTGGGACTAGGTCATTGTGTATATATTTTTTGCATTGTTGAGATGACGATAATGATTTATACCAATGTCCATATGACTGTGGTAACCAGACTCTCTTTACCAGGGTTAAAAGAGAGCCCAACATCTTCTCCACAATGGGGATGATGCATTCTGCATACCTCACCCCATAGCAACCGAACCAACTGCCCTGAAACGACTGGAGATGGCGGATATTTTATTACGATGATTTAAATGTTAGTAAAAAGAATGGGATGATTTTTCTCTGGAAAAATATTACAACTATCTAATACTTCAGCTGCCTTTAACTCCCTTCTCTGTTACTGTCTCACTCCTACACAGTATTGTGATCAGACGCTGACAGAAACAAGAAGTATTTTTGAAGGCTGGGATTTCAATAGCATCTAGGAGTTAGGTACCTAACTCTCTTAGGCTCCTTTGAAAAATCTCAGTGTAAATGTATTTTTCTGAATGCACTGCAGATTTTACGGTGGAGCTTTTCAGAGACGCTTCAACATAACATTTTCATAGAACAAAAACTCATGGATCTGGCAAATATGTTTACCACGGCCTGCAGAAAAATACAGTATCCACCTCTGAGACAGTACAAAGGTGCCAACCACACACAGGGTAAAAAGAGTTCCTTGAAACAAATGCATACTCTTCTGCAATGAACATACAACCAGGAAGGAAAGGGAAAAGCAAGCATATCCACAGACAACAGATTTAGCAAATACTTTGTAAATTGGGGGTGGGGTGGAATTGTAGTTGTGTATTATATATGAACTGAAGAAGGCATACTAATGACATTTCACTTCTATCACCCACAGCAAGACCTATATAGAGGAAAGTTCGATTTAGTTGGGGATTGGTCCTGCTTTGAGCAGGGGATTGGACTAGATGACCTCCTGAGGTCTCTCTCAACCCTGAGATTCTATGAAAGGGGCAAGGGGTGTCATTACCATCCTGTCTTGAGCTAAGTGGATGCGACAGGCTGTTAGCTCCAGAGGAGAGAATTAATGGAAGCGGCGAGCTCTTCGGGCTGAGAGAACAAGAGCATGCTACTGACACATAGGGATCAGCTACCAGTTTCTGACCCTTGTGACTAATCTCATCACCTGTGCCAGCGTGGCTGTTGGCAGCCCATGACTAAGGGTGAGTTAGTTTAATGCATTTCGTTGATTTTATGGGCGTCTTCGCCGAAGTTCTTAAATAAACAGCAATTGATTTAATTGCAACATTTGGGCCAGGCCATGCCAAATGTCTGAGCAGCTGTGCAAAGAAGGGCATGGGGGGGCAAAGAGCTCCCCGACCGCAAATCCTTCACACAGGGGACACTCACAACTGCGGCCCTTGTGCGAGAATAGCACCGGGAGGAGTGCTAGCCATCCCAAAATGGGCCCTGGCCCAGCCCCCACTCTGCACTGGCCAGCAGGTCTGGGCGACTGGGGAGGAGAGGGCATACCACAGCAAGCATGCTCACCTTGTGCCCCAGGGAGAATGACGTGGAAGATGGCTATGAAGTATAATAAAGGCCATCACCGGCACATATCTGGCATTGTGCGGGTACTATGCTGACTGGATGTCCAGGTAGACGGGATAATTTCATCCTTCCAGACGGGAACAAAGAGTAACCTGGGTTAACTGGTCCAGAGACATTGAATGTAATAAAAAGGTAGGGAAGGACTGCGGTATCTGCTTATAGCAATACCACAGATAGAGGCTGGAGGTCTACACTGGTACCTCTACACCTCAGCTGATACTTGCAGTTTCACCCAAATTTTTGATCAGTTGTACTAATGACTGGGGAAATGAATGCAATACCTCCTATGCAAAAATGACAGGTTCCTTTTAGCCAGAATGACACACGTACAAGGAAATGGAATTTCTATTCTCAGGAATATTTGTACTAAATCCTTCACCTCTAAGTGCTAAGAGAAAGAGAGAGAATTCCAGGAATTAGTTAAAACTGAGTTAGGTAATAACATTTGACATGTATTATAGCTTCCTAGATACTACAGATACTGGAATTTTATATCTACTAAAAATCAGCTCTTTCTTTTATTACATTTCTTGAGCGTTTTTTTAATAATGACAGAAATAAAAGATACATTAAAGCAATTATAATCGATGACTGTTTTTTTTTAAACTCCAAGAAGGCAGGTCTGTGATGTGAGATCTAAAAGACTGAGTCGTGCTTTTAGCTGGCAACCAGAGGGGCTTTGTATCCTTAGAAAAGATTTATTTCTGAAGTCCAGGGGCTTCCCTGTTTACAATGGTAGCTATAATATTACTACATCTTGAACACACTGCTTAGAGAAAGAGTCTGCTTCTTCTTCAAGATGCCCGATCAGCTGCTTTGTAGCGGAGATTTGCTGAAAATTAATTATATTGTGTCTGCTGACGTTAAAAACAAAACTAAAAAAAAAAAAAGCCCTGTTACATCTGGCTCAATTTCTTTGCCAAATTCTTTACTTAATTAGTCTGTAATTTGAAGAAAACCACATCTGACAAGTCGAAATGGATAGAAATATAAATAAAAATAGACCGTAACTGCTCATGTTATAGTTCTAGTTCAGTAACCATGGTGTTGGGGATCTGCATTTTTAACCTTTGAAGACTGCTGCACAGTTCACAAAATTTCCTTTCTTGGTAAAAACGAAACTGCGGCACTGGTGGGTTTCCTGGACTGGAATCCAAAGCTGTAGGCACTGAAGCCTGCTTGAAGCCAGGGTTCCAGAAGCAGACTGCTCATAGACAATACATGCTTTGGAGACAGCAGCACTTCTGACACTGAGCCAGGCTGCGATGGGATCTGTAGAATGACCAAGTCATTCCAAACATGCTTCAAACACGTACAGCATTCAGAACTCACCGGTGGACATTACAAGGACATGGTTCACATATACACTGACGACTAACTAAACCCATGACTGCGTCGCTGAGGATTTTTTCTTTTGGACACAAATGGAACGAAAGGAACCCAAGGTAATTCCCAAACAGAACGGTAGTGCTTCCACATTCACCAGAGAGTGGTCCCACTTTTAGGCAACCACCACTGTGTAGCAGAAACCAACCAAGAACTGCCTGAACACGCTGATTACATTGAATTCTCCCCCAGGAATAACAAACTGCAATGGCTACTCTAGGACATGGTTTTATCCCACTGTGAGGACCAGGGATTTGTACTACTCAGATATAACCTATCCACTGCCGGGGGCAATGCTAGCTACATTCTGAATCTAACGGTGACAGATCTCCCAATGAAACGAAGGCACTATCAATGTGCATCAGAGAGTGAGACAGAGAGAGAGCTAAGCTTTTCCAGTATTCTAAATCAGCTATTTATATAGCGTCTACGGTGCTCAGAACTTTTACTCAAGGTGTGTGCGCAGACTGGGTGTTCATTTGTTTTCATTTTATGGTCTTTTAGGCACAGTTATTTCCCTTCTTAAACATCTTTAAAGCTATTAATAAAACATACCCAACTCTCTCTCTGTATAAAATATATTTAAAGACACTATTAAGACTACACGGAACTAGTGACGCTTCACTATTATGATGATTAGTATTAGTTATTGTTTGCATGATGATAGCATCTCGAGGCCCCAGAGAGGGATTAGTATCCCATGGCACTAGGCACTATTCACACGCATAACAAGACTATCCCCGCCCAATCCCTCTCGGATGCCACTGAAATATGGCTACTACTGCTACTAATAAGAACAGAAAACATTTCCATATGGTTAGATTGGGCAAGGGAATTCATGAGTGTCTGATTCATCTGCATCAGTATGCTGCTATGCATACAATCCTAATGGACACACAGACATATGTGGCTTAGCCGGTAACAGAAATCAAATCAATCACTGATCACAGCATGCAACTTGCCTAATTATGACTAACACCTCACATTTTTCAACTACGAGAAGTTTTCTGTGAACAAGCAGATGGTGTTGTTATGGGGTTGTATCATCCACAACAGTTGCAGATGCACAGCATTTATGAAGCATGCGCAAGACGGTCAGCATGCAACCTGCTTCCTAGGAGAGAGATCCAGATTAAATGCGTGTTGCCAAAGGAAAAACATTATTATTTATATTTTGAACTTATATGAGCCAAGCTGCATGCTTACATCAAATACATGCATTAGCTGTGCAGGGATGGTATCTTATTACCTTTAACATCTCTAGGATGGAACTAGTGTGTGCACAGTCAAAACCAAAAAAGACTAAGATGCAGACCCAGCTTGCAGTCTTTTTCCCAATCCCCAAATGGTTTAAATCCACAAGTAGAATCAATAGGAAGAAGCCCTGCAAAGAAAGCAATTACATCGCACAAGCAACTATATTAAGCCTGGAAAGCACGGAGACGGGGTAAGGATGGCCATCTTCACTTTTATGATTATCTACTGGAATTCTCACCTCTACCTGTTGCTTAAAAAATGTTAAGGCTCTATCGCTTCTGAACGTCCATTGACATTAAACCCAATTATAATTCCCATCATCATGCCAACACTCCTTCACATCACTCCACATTCTTAGATTCAGCAGACAACGAGCGAAGTATGGGCCTCTAACTGGAAAACAGGTTTGAAGAAGTACTTCCCTTTTCCATTACGTCCCTGCCCGGTGCTCTCCCAATGACCCAAAACTCTGGTCTTCACTCAACTTCTAGCTTTTATTAGTGGCTCTGAGCATCTGTAACTGTGATATGCTGGTCTAACAGACTTGGAGCCGCGCTGTAATAATTTATAAATACTGTATGTTGACCTGGTTATTGGGATGTGTACTGTATTCATGTTTCGGGTTAATGCAATAGCGGGCTACGTGGGAAAACAGGCAGGAAGGAAAAGAATGGGTCAAGACAAGTCACCTCTCGGCAAACATTTAAGAATTAAGGAACAATACCAAAACTACCAGCTTTGATGATTTTGCCTCCTCTCCAGACAACCTGCAAAAATGTTTTTGACGAGGAGAGGAAAAGGCCTACAAACACAGGAGAACAAAATAATTTTGGGAGGGTTAAAAGGAACCTTCTCTCAAGAGCCTTTATATAAGATAAACATGCATATAGACTACTGCTTTCAAACCATTTTTCTCTAAATACTTTGTGGCTATGGTTACAACAAACACTACTTTGGTTTAAGAAGGCTGTTTTGTCACTCTATTTACCACTGGTCAGTTCTGGAAAGGAAGAAACATAGGTGTCCGAACTCAGTCAGACCTGCAGGATAATAATGATTGATACACGGGGGACGGAAGCCCTGGGCCCCATCTCAGGGTGGAAAACTTGCAAAATTCCACCCCTCGCTCTTGAGGGGATTCACTCAGAGAGATCAGAAAGGGGACAGAGATACAGTCCCGTAGCCTTGACGACTGGCTGCACCACTTTAACCAGTGGATTAATTCAGGGTACAGTGGCGAAATCATGCTGGGCATTCTGACCCAGAAATCCCAAAGTTACCTGCAGAAATATTCTGAGAGCGGATAGTATGATGCATGTGCAGAGAAACAAGCAGGTAAGCAGTACTGGGGGAGATTAGAAGCTGCGTGTAGCTACTGCCCATTCAACATACACTCAGTTTTCTTAGATATCCGAGCTGCTGTGGGGAAGGAAAGGAAACGGAAGCAGGATGTTCCTGAGATGCATGGCTGAGGAGTGAACACAAATAATTCACCAACAGGCCACCAAAGCATCGGGGTGGGTTTTTTTGGGGCGGAGGGGGGCATCTGGCTTAGAAGAAGAGCTGCAGCTGTTCCTGGCCATGCACAGCAGAGGAGCAAAGTGCTATCTGCCAAGGCTGAGAGTGAGATGATGGGCAGGTGATATGGGACTAGGGGGCTGCAGAGCTCGCTAAGGAGATCAGGGCCTAGGAAGAGAAAAAAGGAGTTTGGGGAAGCATATTAAAGCAGAGGGTCCAGGATTACACTTTGGGTTGGGGTTACCTCTATTTTTAAACAGAACACCGGTGTTTTTATTCCTGGGGTTCTATCAGAACCCTGGAGGAACATGACTGATCAGGGAAGAAATCACAGATCACTGGTTTCAACCGAGAGAGAGGATGGAGGGATTTGAGGTGTGTGTGTGTGTGTGTGTGTGTGTGTGTGTGTGTGTGTGTGTGTGTGTGTGTGTGTGTGTGTGTGTGTCTGTGTGTGTGTGTGTGTGTGTGTGTGTGTGTGCGCGCGCGCGCGCGGAGGGGGAGTGTGTTGCATATCCCCACCAGCCTCCCCTGCTTCATCCTCCTTATACGTCTACAGTATGCTACATAACTATGGGCAAATCTGCAAAGAGAAAAGAGTGGTTTCTCAAGTCAGTACTGACATCAAGGCCAGTAAGTTATAAAAACAGACAAGCTCTTAAGCAAACATGTAGCAATGGTCAGTTTACAGTCAGCGTGTGGGAGCATGTGGGCAAAAGAGAGTTAAGCATCTTAGGTGTGCAGCATGGAACAAGATCAGCACCCTACTGAATTAGAAGAGCAGATTTAAAATCCTGGCTTTAAATGAAAGTAAACATGAAATGAAACTGCATTGAGAATATAAATGCCCTTGCACCATATGGTGTCTCATCGGCGTTTACTTCAGTGTAGCAGCAAAGGATGCTCTGCAAAGACGAGAAGCGAAATGGACCAAACTAATGTGAACCTGCTTAATAATAATCTTTGTAAACCAGGAAGAAATGAATAAGAAATCTTCGGATGAGCTGAGGATTGAATTTTGACCTATGAGAAGGTACAGCTGGAAAACAGTAAGACAGATTCTCTGTCCAAACCTGACTCGCAGAGTAACCATCATCCTAAAATACCTGAAGGTTAGATTCCTGCTGGCTCCGACACACAGCTATGACTGATAGTCTGACAGACTGATCACAGGAGCTGCATTCTGAATACATCTACACCGGGAGCATAATGTTCCTCTCAGGACACCAAGATCTCAAAATAAATTCACGCAAGCTCTGAGCTCAGTGGTCTTCAGAAGAGTTAGCGAACAATTTCCCAAGATTAGAATCTACTGCATTTCTGTGCTATCTGAATACCTGTGCCACATTGCAGCAACTCCTGGAGATTGCCTATAAGAGACATCTCAGAGGGTTGATGAAATGCCATGTTGTTATAAGCTAGCAAAGTTTTATGAAGACTGAGATCATTTCATCTTACAAACCGCCAAGAATGAAATCAAGACAGGTTCTATCAACAACAAAACAGCTCGAACAAGCCACTATATTAAGCTTAAGTAATAAGAACTTCTCTTTTCTTGCCTATATTTGCAGTATGATGACAGGCCCCTCTCAATCTGCCTACTAAAAAAAATTGCCTGGCCACCAGTGGCTGTCTTAGTTCTATAGTGCCAGATGGTGATCCCCTGCTTAGCCCTTTTGGAGTCAGCACGGATGTCTTGGTCTTTAAAGCAACTATTTTTTGTAAGTGTATTATTTAGCCATCTGCATGTGGTTTCACTTAAGTTTACAAGAGAGCAACGATTTTACTATAAAGAGAAGCTACCATTATTTGCAGTTCTGGGCCCTGAACAATCATACACTCGTCATGCTTCTAAAACACCACAAAAAACTCCCCAAACTTGAAATATTAACTTTCACAAAAACAATAAACAGTCAACAATCCCCTGAGTAAACATAATCAAAAGGAAGAGAAACAGAAAAAGAACTGGGAATCCCAGCGGGGGAGTTATGCCTGTTCCATCAGACAAATGCCTCTATCTTATTCTCCAATCAAGTTGATTGTCAGTAATTTTATTTATTTCTCTCCTTTAAGGTATTGATGTTTTACAAGACTCCTCTTTACAAAAAAACACATCTCAATCTTCAGGTGTACCACCTCAGGCTGTGATCTTGTCAGATCTCATCAGCTAGAAAGGGCTCAGCCTGCTTCGTATTTGGGTAGGACACTTTCAAGGAAAAGCCAAATGCTGCAAAGAAAGATGTGGGCGATTCAGAGAGTGACACTTTCCCCTCTGAATCAGTTGCTCACTAGTTCCCCTTTTAGATACAAGGGGGCTCTGTTCTGTTGGTGCTCCTGTCTTTCAGCCGAGATACAGAACTGAGATCCTAACCTCTTGTGCTTATTAAATGTACGATGACACACCCACTGTCATTTCAAACAGGGATATCCAGTGGGGTGCTCTATTCTCACCCAGGGAGAAAAAGAACTGCAGGCACAATATCAAAGCTGTAGGTGCCTTTAAAAGGAAAGGAAAGGAAAGAAGCTTTCTGGGATCCTTTGAAATGGAAGGTCATTTTCACTCTCACAGCTTTACTCTACAGACCTGAAGACTCTTGCAAATGGGTTTATCTGTCATGTTAAAAGCCAATTTAAAAAAGTCAGTGTTTGAAATAAATGCATGCAATCAAACCTGTTGATGGGACAGCATAACAAAGAACATTCCGAGGAAGGCTTCCACAGTGTGACTTTAAGGTTTGCAATAGTATTTAGGCAACATTTAATGATACAACAGGGAAAGATTGCTTTTGACAGCTAGCATTGGTGTCTCTGGAGAGAGGCCTGTTTTGAAATCTGTGGGAAGAATCTCTTCTGATGGATTCTCTTTCATTATTATTTAGTTCCTCTCTTTATTACTCTATTTGTGTTGCCTTCTTTTCTGCATCAATTTCCCCTCCCAAATGAACAGGGCTAAAATCTCCCCGATGTACTCCTCTCCCTAAGTGCCAGCAGCCTTTTGTAATTCAGAACCAGGCTTGTTTGAATCACAGAATCATAGAAGATTAGGGTTGGAGGAGACCTCAGGAGGTCATCTGGTCCAACCCCCTGCTCAAAGCAGGACCAACACCAATCATCCCAGCCAAGGCTTTGTCAAGCCGGGCCTTAAAAACCTCTAAGGATGGAGATTCCACCACCTTCCTAGGTAACCCATTACAATGCTTCACCACCCTCCTAGTGAAATAGTGTTTCCTAATATCCAACCTAGACCTCCCCCACTGCAACTTGAGACCATTACTCCTTGTTCTGTCATCTGCCACCACTGAGAACAGCCAAGCTCCATCCTCTTTGGAACCCCCCCTTCAGGGAGTTGAAGGCTGCTATCAAATCCCCCCTCACTCTTCTCTTCTGCAGACTAAATAAGCCCAGTTCCCTCAGCCTCTCCTCGTAAATCATGTGCCCAGCCCCCTAATCATTTTCATTGCCCTCCGCTGGACTCTCTCCAATCCACATCCTTTCTGTAATGGGGGGGACCAAAACTGGACGCAATATTCCAGGTGTGGCCTCACTAGTGCCGAATAGAGGGGCACAATCACTTCCCTCGATCTCTTGGCAATGCTCCTACTAATACAGCCCATTGTGGCATGCCAAACCCCTCTAGGGCAGCCTGGCTGGCTTCTTTCCCCCAATCCTCAGGGGAAAGAAATGCAAATGAATTCAGCCCAAGGCTGTCTTCCTCTATGCGCTATGGTCCCCCAAATGATCTATGGTACCTATATCACTGTAGTATCAGTGCCTCACAAGTGCTCTTTATATTTATCATCACAACACCCTGCGAGGTAGGGAAGTGCTGTTATTTTCATTTCACAGATGGAAACGGAGATCCTGAGGGATTAAGTGACTTGCCCCAAGGTCACTTGAGGCATCTGTGGCAGAGCAGGAAATTGATGCCAGGGCTCCATCAAGCACTCTAACCACGGTCTCTTTGAAGCAGAAGTTCTGGGGACAAGGGTAGAGTTAGTCTGCATATGCCATGCTACCTAAGGGAGCCTGGGGGAGGGATCTGGTGGCAGACGAAACTCAGGATACTTGCGAAGCCCTGGATTCCAATGGCGGCGCCGCCGTCTTTTTCATGCAAGGCAAACAGTGTCCCTGCCCTGATGGAAGAATGTGAGTTGAAACATGTAGACTTTTCTCTCCCCTATGTAGGTTATGCCCCTGTAGAGGAGAAATGGGGCCCTATCTCACCGCTAAGTATAGTTCTGTGTAATCAGTCATGGAAAATCAACTAGCCCTTTAAGCATAAAGGTTACAAGCAAAATCAAATATAACCAGATATAGGACTGTAACTGGTCAAACAACACAAATTAAGAGGCTATATTTTGCCGCAAAAGTTAGCATATGAAAGTCAAGAATGAAACAAACAAAAAATGGTTCAATGAAAATTGTCATTTTCCAAAAGAGCCGTTTGTTGACTTAAACACTTTTTAATGTGTTATTTTAAACCAGTTTTACACGAATGCTGCTTCCCATGTGAGGCTGCGTGGTCCAGCAGATGGAGCACTGATCTGCCATGGGACCATGGGTGAACCACCTCACCTACCTGTGCCTCTGTTTCCCCTTCCATCTTTGTCAGTCTTATCTGTCTAGACTGTAAGTTCTTTGGGGCAGGAATCTCTCTTACTGTATGTTCATACAGAGAACCACACAATGGGGCCTCAATCTCGGCTGTGGCTTCTGGGTGCAGCTGTAAGGTAAGTAATAATAATACTGCCTGATCCAACAAAGCACTTATAACTGTGCCTAACTATGCATGTGAGCGGTCTCAGTGACTTCAGTGAAGCTACTTATATCCTTAAATTCTGCACATGCTTAAGTGTGTAACTGCAGAGACGCCTAAATCACTGATTCACTTGCAGAGTATATGCCCCTCTCGTGTTCCACCTGGACCCACAGTCTTGTCTTTCGACCACAGTATCATATAACTTACAAACAGCATGCAGATACCGTGGCATATTGCATTGCAGCATTGTTCCTCTAAAAAACCCTCTAAAAACAGCATGGGACAATGTTCCTTCCTGAGACGTGTTCCCAGATACAAGGGCAGAAGGGCCAGGTTTATTCAGTAAGAGTTCTAGAGACTCTGAGATTCAAACTGTTTGTTGACACTGAAAACAACAGTATTCCAGCCAGGACTAGGAAGCACAAAGGAACACATAAGGTGCTTTTTCTTTCAAGTAGAGCCAGTCAAACTTTTCCAAGCATCTCCAAAGGTTTTGTTCAAAGGAGTGAGAGTTCAGGATGGTTCTTATTTTATCCTAATGGCGTTCCTCATTTCTGAGCTCTGATTTCTTTCCCTCAGGAACCAGCAAGACCTGTGTGATTTTTATTGCTGGCAAAGCAGTTGATAATGAATGCCAGAAAAAGTCTGATTCTCTTTTCCTGTTACAAAGTAAAGTACTGAACTACCTGTGAGTCTGGCCACATCTAGCTGAGCCTGGTAGTGACAGTGCAATTTGATGAATTCGATAACTTGCTTTGTAAACTGTGCAACTCTGCTATTGAGATAGTTTTGATAAAAAGAACTGCTGGGGGAGCAGCCTTTGTCCTCTGAAAGGAGAGCACGAGGTTTTGCTATGATGGCTTTCAAAAAATATCATAGCTCAAGGAAAATCCATAGAAAATATGATTATATTTCTATCTAATCTCGGTCCCTATTTCTGTTTGTCCAAATTTCCATTTGGCTACGTGTCTAACTTCTATCTATTCACATTCCACTAAGCTCCATCACTCTTTAATGTTAAGTAATACAGTGGCTATTTTTATATTCAAGTATATAAGCAACCAGCGTCCTGTTTGTCAATGTAGATGTCTAGACTTAATAAATCCTTAAACTCAGGGGGTTTGCCCTTGAGAGAAAGAAATGCAGCGTATTGCAGCAGCACAGGCTGTTCTCTGAGCAGCTCCGAGTCTGACTCACCTCTTTGTAAGGGTTGCTTCCCGGCAAATCTATGGTTTGGTGAGATGGACCCAAGCTACAAAATTTGGATCTGGTTCTGGATTCAGAATTCAAGACTTCATCCCGAAGTATAAGATCCAAGGGTTTGGTCCCATTCTGTCCCTACCCAACAGCCAATCCAATTTGTCTCTTAATAGACGCTCCACCCAATGCTACTAACTAAGCAACAGGTAGCCCAAATACTCATCTGTCTTATCTGCAGAGTAATCATATAGTCTAAGAGAAATCAATAGCTTTTAATAGGAGACTGAAGAGAGAAAATAGACAGAGCTAGGAACGATGTATTGCCCCTACAAATTTGCTAAGGAAAAGGAATGAAAAGATAGCAGAGAAAAGTGAGAGGTATGGCATCACCCCTGTTAATTTACAAAGGGGTTAACATGTGCATGCCAGACGCTAGACACGAATATCCAGCATTAAAATAAATATCAGGCATTAAAATAAAGTCCAATCCAAGTCCAAACCAGTCACTTGAAATAGGATTCATTCTCTTCAGAAACTTTCTCATTTGACTTAAAAAGAAGTATTTTATGTCCTTTTTTTGTAAGCATAAATTCAATCAAATATGTATTTACTTTTCAGGATCCCTGTTGTGTCTCAGGACACACAACTCAAATGGCAACATGGTTTTCAACTTAGTTCCAGAGGAAACACAATGCCATCACACACTTCCCCACAACTCATGTCCTCTCCCTGGTAGAGGCTCAGGAGCAGAGCTGCTGAGAAGTTTATTGGGTCGAGGTTGAGATGCAATGCAAAAATCCATGAAGCAGTTAGCACCTAGTCCTAACTTAGCATCTGGTCCTTAGGCTGTGGTGTGAGTCCTTAATTTTATAACCACAAAGTTCAGCCCAAAGGGGAAATAAAATCAAAAACCAGGGTTGTTATATTCAATATACTGGAAGGAAATGAATCAGAAAAATTGTGGGAGTTGTTTAAGAAGTTTTCCTTCTGTCTCCTCCTCCCTGATGTTTGACTTTTGCGGATGTTAATTAATTCTCTGCAACGGAAAGAGAAGGCACGGACTAAAAGTGTTTACTCAACTTACGAATTCAGATACTTCTGCAGTGGTCAGAGCAGGTGTTTCCTTGCTGTACGACACACTATCATTAACACAACAGAAGTACAAACACATTGTTCCGCATGTTTGTTTAGAGGTGTGCCCACTATGAAAATACACACAAATGCCAAGGTAGATAGCCCAACTTGGCACACTTGATTGACTTTAATAGGTGCTGATTATGCTGCTCATATTGCATGAAATTAAAAAGCTTACAAATGTTATGAGCCATTACCCTTCCATTTAAGGGAGCTTATGACATGTTAGCAACATTTAATGAAATTCTTTTCAAAATGCTTCAGTGAGACTTCGCTTCAAAATGTAACCCGTGGAATTATTTCAGAAAAGGATTTTATGGAAGAGCTTCTTCTCTGTGTCTTCTTTGGGGACTTGTGCAGCATTAGAAAGATGGACAAAGCCATGTAAGAAGCCTATTTTTCCCTTAGCACATGCATGTAACGGCCAGCAATGGCTCAGTCACTGCAGCGGTGGAATAGGTGAAGAAAGGGGAATCTGCAAAATGAAGCTTAAGTCCAATGGCACGTTCAGTATTCCTTCCGCCAACATCTAAACGTCTCTTGAAAAAAATCAAATTTCGGAACGTTTTGACCAGCTCCGGTATCCACTTAGGACACCGTTTTCATGGTCGCTGTGAAAGTCATCTTAATCATCCAGCTATTCAGCAGGTAGGGTATCCCTGTGCTGCTAACTGCGTTCTGGCCCCAGCCAACGGACTGAAGGTCCATTTTGCGGACTTCACTGCTTGCGAATGGAAATCGGGGTGGGGTGGGAGGGAGGGAGGGAGGGAATCAGATACAGCTGACTGCTGAACTGTCTTCTGCACAGCTGACCCCGCTCCACACATCTTGGCAATGAGGAGTCAGCATCAACCGCTTGGTGCTTGTGCCAAGCTGACACTTCTTGCAATTCACATTGCGCCTGCATTAAATGCTTCCGCCTGTCATGTTTGTGCTTCTGGTTGCCTGCGCTCTACCTCGCTGGTAGCCAGCGGGGAAGCAGGACTCTGAAGTGACTGAACAGAAAGAGACAGTTGGAGTGTGGCCTTGAAGCAAGCAAGCACGCACGCACACACACACACAGTTTGATAGCCTCAGCCAGAGGGGTGGCTAGAGGTGGCTGTGAGAAGGGCTCACTTGGTTAGAGTTGGTAATTCACCCTTTTGTTGGTCAAGATTTCTAAATAATATTCTGGCAACATCTGCTCCCTGACTTCTACCGAGACGGGCAGCAGACGGTGGACCGACGTGTCATTACAGGGGATACTGTACGTCAGACTCAGTTCCATGGCTTTGCCATTCATTGTGAGGATCCTGACTACCGGAGAGAATGCATTTTCTTCTCATAAACCACAATGGCTGCCGAGGCGCTTCAGCTGATGGTTCCTAGATTTAAAGATCAAGCATGTGACATGAAAACACTGTCGACAGAGGGCCCTCTGCTCTTATGACTGACCTATCAGAGCACAATGCAAGTTCCATTTGTTCTCTTAAGAGTTTGCTTCCCATGTCCACACTGGAGGAATTGATCACTTAAGTGTTGGCTGGGTGGTGGGGGAGTTCAGGGATTGGAAGTGGTGGGGGAATTGATGATTTAAGGGGGAGAAATGAACCTTTTTTGTGTGTGTGTGCGCATTGCATTGACTTCATTGGACTGTTCATGTGTTTAAATGCGTTGCTGGATCAGGGCCTTAATCATTAGGAAGCTAGATCAATATCTTTTTCTTGTCCTGTAAACACTGAGAAATTTTCTGCAAACAGGTTCCTTTTGTGTGAGCTATCTGAGCCTTAACTGAAAGGCTAAATTCTAACTCCACAGCTTGACTGCAGAAAGTTGCAATTATCTTGCCATCTGTACTTGCCTCTCATTGTGGGTGGACACTGCTTTTTAATCCAAATGACTATTTTAGTGTTTATAAATATGTATTTTTGGCTCTGAGGCAGGTATGTCTCATTGTGGGTGCATGTCACCGTTTAGTTCCATATGTATATTTTACGGTTTATGAATGTGCAATTTTAACTCTGGGGCAGGTCTGACTGCGGAGCAAATAAACTAGCCAATACCTGGATTATGGAATTTAAACCACCTCCCCATTCCAAACATGCGCGCTACGAGACAAGTCATGTGCAAAATAATTATTTATCAGCCTTAAAAGCTTCCTTTACGGCTTGTATCATTGAAATGTTGGCCTAGGGAAGAGTTTTTACTAATGAAAACGGAATCATTGACGGACATGGAAAATGCATGAAACCACACTGTATGCAGCTGCTATTTAAGATATTGCGTTGACAACAACTGATTAAAGTCTAGCAAAAAGAGAGAATCTTTGTCAATTCCAACCCTACAACTGGATCTGCCGCTGTGGACTCCCATACCATGTAGATTCCTACTGCAGGAACAAGATCGGGCCCAGGTGTTAATACTGGGTCTCATTCTGTTCTCACTGAAGTCAGTGGGAGTTTTGACAGTGTTATGTTCCCTGGCCCTGACCCTGCAGGCTACTCTGAATGGGCAGACTTCCACTGAAGTGAACAGGACTACGCACGGGTAGAGCCAGCCTCCCCGCACTAAGCAGCTTGCAGGATTAGGGACCACAGCATCCTCTGAAAATTAAAAATCAAGATGGTAGCGCTGTATTTTGCACTAACCCTTTTGCTTTCAAAATCTGCAATTCATTTTTTAGAAATCGTTTAAAACTGTTTTAAAGATTGGGGTTGTTTTTTTAAAAAAGGAAAGAAGTGTGTGCAATGAAACTGAGAAAATATCATCTGTAAAATACTTTATAATACAGATCAAATTCTGCCACCGTTTACACCAGTGCAACATCACTGTGTCTTAGGGCTGCAGGGGTGTAACTAAGGGGAGACAAATGGACACACTTTTTTCTATGTGATATTCAATCCTGTAATCCAACCTCTTGCCTGGTCCGGTCCACCTGCACAGAGTTGCAGCGAAGCCAGTGGGGCTCCAGGAGGGTCTGAGAGTCGGCCGATACAGATTTGATTGCAGGCTCAAGGTCAATGCTTGTATAATGCATAAGTCCTGATCTTGCAAACACACACTTTGCTCATATGAGTATTCCTGTTGTACTCAACGGTATTACTCGTGTAAGGAAAGTTATGCACGTGCTTACATATTTGCAGGACTGGCATCTAATTTTCTATATATTAACTAGAAATGATTCTTGTAAAAGACAAAATCGTCACTTGTTTTAAATAACATAAGCTGAACTGCCTTTACCTCTTGAATGAGCATTTGTGAATCCTAAATTTGGTACATGGGAAGATCTTTTCCTGTTTCCTAATGCTGAGATTATCATCTCTCCAGTTGTCACATGGTTACTCAGCCAAGTCCATGCTTTTATTGTGTATCCTCAGCACAGTATTTTATTTCTGTTACTATCAGGGCAGAAAATAAACCACATTACAAACTGAACTCCCCTATATATTGCCTGTAGATGTGGAAGTAGCAAACCTCAAAACAAAACAAATAATTTGCATTACAGAAGGCTAAAGCTTAGCTTAAAGGAAGTTTCAAGGAACGTGCCTGTTAACAGTTCTTCTCAAATGAGGTATGAAATTTTCACTTTTTAAAATTCTAGTCAAATCAAAACAACAGCAGATTGAGACCACAAAAAAACTGTTCTCACTGCTTTCCAGCACATAAAATTAACACATGTGATCTTGTGTGCAACTTTCACTAGGAGTTTATTTGTCTTATTTTAAAAAGTAAGCAGATGGTTCACACAATTGTCCATAATAAATTACACTGTTAGCAAGACAGTTACCTTTTGAGAGCAACAATGAATCTGGGCTGCAGATGGGCTTATAGATGACCCTTCCAATTTTTAATAATCTCCATAATTTGTGTGCAAGTAAAGAAATGAAAAGATACCTAATGTCCCTTCTTGGCGAAGTACAAATCACTTTTATTTATTCAGGCAATACTTCATGGTCCAGTTAACTTCTTAATTAAAGGCAGCAAGATGCTCATGTTCCATGCAAGTGGCATGGAAAATAATGTTTAGTGTACAAAATGTTCAGCTGGGAGTTGAAGATGCTCTGCTCACTTCCGGAGAACCTGGTGCATCTATCATTTTCCCTTTAAAGCAAGGCAAAATTAGTACTCGTTTCTCAAAATTACGACTAGAACCACCTCAGTGTTCACGAAACTGTCCGTGATGCTCTGATGCCCAGTAATATACTGCCAGTATTTCATAAAGGCGACCCCACAAACATGTCTCCCTTTGGTCATGATAAATCACATGCACCAGCACTACATGTAGACTATGGACTATGCTCATGTGCAATTTCAGTGGCAGGACCTCAATTGTGGGACACCTTTCCAGAGGCGATCAGATTGAACTCAGCCACTCAGCACAAAGGGTGAGGGGCATCAGGTAGCCAGTTACAGCTCCCTTATTCTGAAACCACCACAGCTGCTTCAGCTTCAGTGTAAATGAGAGCAGCCAAAGGGTTCCTCCTGTATCCCTTGTGGGGTTTTCCTTCTTCCTAACCCATGCTTTTTCCCCAAGAGGGGGCAATCTGGCCCCAGAGTGAAAATGAAATGTATCTTTTAAATGGAGAACTTCTGCTATCTTTAGGCCTGAGGCTCTGATTTCTAAGGAAAATGTAGATGCTTTTAATCATGATCTATGATGGAGTTAAAGATGCATCTGAGATGGAAAGGAGTGGCTGATGAACTGAGGCTACCAACAGTTATCGAGATGCATTCCTAAGAAATTTCCACAGGGATTACCCCGTTCTATCCACGGAGAGAGAGAGATTCATAAAGATGGGGAGTACTCTATGATTCACCCATGTCGTCAAACAGAGAACTGGCACAACTTCACTGAGATCATGGGAATGCCACGACCCTCATCACGAGTCTGGGCCCATGACCTCTACTACATACAGATAACACTGGACTGATTGTGTAACTACACTACTAGATGAAATTACACTGAAATATCATTCTCCATCTTTTGCTGTACTTCATGTACTATAAATAACCATCATGTGCAAGTCTGTTGAGCAATAAATAAAACCATTAGCTAAGCTAGCAGACTGCACTCTTACGTTGTTTACTAAAACATATGGAAATATTATACATTAACATAGTTCTGGCATGTTTTATTATTTACCATTATTTAAAGTTCTTGTCTCTTACACTGTGCATTTTTAAAACCACATTTTGCACTAGCGAAAATCCTAAGTAAGTAAATGGTAATGGAGTTATTATTGATTTTCAGAAATGCAACTGAGAACTAAGTTTAGCACTTAGTTTTTACTATATTCCTCAAGCTCAGTAATTGGTAATACATTTCATTTTGCAAGAACGCTCTGGTTAGATCAGAAACAATCTACTGCCAGTATAAGGGAAGATTATAGTTCTGGCAATTCAGAAGTACTTGCATATATTCCAAAAGGATCACCTTATGCAGCAGAGTCTCACTTGGATATGGTGAATCAAATTCAGACCTGGCATAAGGAAGCACAATTTCACTGAAACCATAGTTGCATCTGCTGACCACTAGGTCTGAATGTGGTCTGACAGTTGGAAAGATCTGGATAATTTTTGCGCTGGCTACACCCCCACACGACGCCAATAGGAAGTCAGTGGAGCTGTTCATGTGGTAAAGGTCCATACAGATTGTGAGACTGATCCACCTCTCACTGGAGTCAGTGCAAAGACGCTCATTGACATCACTGGGTTTTTGATCAGGCCCTTTGGATTCACAGCTAAAGTCTTCTCAGAACAACAGCAATATATTGGAAGGAGGGAAAAGTCCTCTATGGAAGTAACATTAACACAGGATTTGTATTACCTTCCATTTGGCCTTCTTAAAACCACCAGTCATAGCATGCAGTCTGGTATCATAGCCTCAACTAGCATGAGAAGATATCTTTTGTCCCTCCCCCTTACTGATACGTAGATTAAGATGATGAGGACTAAAAGAATAAACTTCCCAGTAGCAATAAATGCAGCTTGCTCTTTGTTCTCTTAAAATCAAATATTTCCCAAATCTAACAAAATAAACGTATTTATATGATGCATTTCTTCATGTACTCCATGCTAAGTGAATGAAGGGTATAGGGTTCTAAGGCCCTCCTTTAAATCCCACATGGAAACATTTATAGATATCAGTATTTTTTCATTCGCTTCTCTTCCTAAACTAGAATGAATGCACAAATCAATCAACAGCCGTTTTAAAGGGGTTACAACCTTCAGTAATTAAATCGAATATTGTATTGGATGTTGCATTTATTACTCCAAAAAGTTCCAACTGCTACAAGACCCACTGAAATGTAGAGGTAAAGTGATGTTAATATTTAATTAGCTATCTGCCACTGTCATCAAGTGGGAAGCTGCTATCCAATTCAAATTAACATTTCTGAACAGGAAACAGGATGTATGATGCCTTCCATGAAGTATCAATAGGAAACAGAAGCAGCATGTAACCTATTCAGTCTTTCAAAGCTGCTTATGCCAAACAATTTGCAGAGGATGGTCAGAAAGAGCTGACAGTAAATTAAATTTTACCATAAAGATGCTATTTTAAGCATCTTGGGTTCCTCCTGATTTAGACTTTTAGTAATTTTCCCACATTTGTGGTTAGTTTTAGCTGCATGTAATTACAAAAACCGCTGAGTCCTCAGCACCTTGCAGAATTGAGCCCATGGTAAGAAAGAGTTTAAGGTGATTAATCGTGGCTGAAGCAGGCCCATGTGTATTGATCACACATCTATGGTCTCATGCAGTATTAATGATAACTAGTACATTGCAGGGTGGATTTCACAAAGATCTGCCACCTCTCTACCCATGAAAAGTGAGGAATTCTGCAATGAGGACTTATTAATACGTGTCCTACATCAAAAGGAGGAGAAAAGCCTCTGAAATCTTAGATGTCCTGGAAGCATTTTATCTGCTCTTCAAACAAGACTGCCTTCTCCTCATGCAAAAATACATGTAACTACACAACAGACACACTACTGGCTCATTCCCCAAATTCGCCTTGCACAGTGTAGCCAAGTTAATTGATAGTTATGAATTGGCTGGGTGCCATTGTTACCAATATATTTTCTAGTGTTTAGAGTACAGAAAAGTGATCATTCTTTCTCCTTTCTGGATAACTTACTAGTCTGGACCGGATTTCTTTGGCGTAGAGAGGTTTCAAGAATTCTGAATCTCCTTCTAGCTTCAGACCTTTCTCTGTGATTCTCAGGTTCCCCATTCCATCCTGAAATACACACACACGCACACACAAAAAAAAACCTCTATTAGCTATGATTTCTAAATACCCGAGTGAGGCTGTCAAAAGCTGAAACAAAAGTTATGGTTGTCGTTTTTTCCTGTGCAGAAGAACATGTAAAACACTGGGAGGCATTGCATAATGCAATTACTTGTATTATCCTTTTAGCTCCATTTCTGTGAGAAAATTCTATTCCAAGCAATCTGCAATGCCCCCTGGTAAACCATTTACAGAGATGAAAGATGCCCTTTTAGGCTAGTCATCTCTGCTTAGAGACAGAGAGATGATAAGGTGACATTCTATGTTAACATAGAACTGGTCACTGTAATGTGTCCATATATTGATATTACCTTTCCACTCATGACAAGTCCACGTATAGAACAAAAAGACATTAATTCTTCAGTTATCAGACTAGTAAAAATGAGGTTTAACTTTATAAAAAACAATATCAAATTTCAGTAGTTGTAGTTCTGCGCTTATGTTACTTCTGTCACCGCATTGTAATTAAGTGCACTGTGTAACTTGACCTCTCTCTTATTTTATATATGGCTCAGCACAGGCAATGCAATTCTTTGGTTCTTCCCTGAAATTATAAACAATAGTGAGAAAGAAAGCTATTTAAAAAGTTATGGAAAGCACTTTATCAGTGTCAAATTTTGTATGAGTTTTTCTCAGACCTTTTATATTGTACGACAGGAATTCAGATGCATCAGAAGAAAGCAGAATAGGCTTACATTAACAATATTCCACCTTTACCTTTTGAAAGTCGTGTCGTTTGTTCAGAGAGGTGTTCTAGTGTAGTTTAAGATGTAATTACCTGAAAAAAGTGTGTGTGGGTGCGGGAGTTTGAATCGCAAAGATAAGTGTATCAGCTAAGAAAATATACAAACGCTGAATGTCATTTTCAACATTCAGAACAATCCTCAAGTTAGCAAATAGCTGCTTTGGCTGCTGAGATAAAGTGTATGGCTGAGATTTGCAAAGTTGCCTGAAAGATTTGAATGATTAATTCCTTTTTTAAAAGCAATGGAAATTGCTGTGCAAATCTCCTAAGTGGCTTTGAAAATCTGAACTTAGGAGATCTAGAAAGTTTGCAATATCTGACTATTGGTTAGTCCCCAGGTGTTTAAGCCCCTTGGGAACTGGCAGTTTCCTGCGGTAGATAAAAGGTGGTGATGGTGGGGAATTCTGGGGGTTGCTCTAGTTTCTGGCTGCTGGGAGGAGTTAGAATCATAGAATCATAGAATATCAGGGTTGGAAGGGACCTTAGTAGGTCATCTAGTCCAACCCCCTGCTTAAAGCAGGAGTTGCCAGGTGAAGATGCTTGCCTGGGATGTGTTTCTCCATTGATCCCACCTCTATCTGGTGCTGGTTCTGCCTCCTCCCGCAGATGAGGCACAGCAGAGGGATGGTGGCATCCTTTCGGTTCTTCCACCTGGCTGGGACCAGCAGTGTGATATGCAGCCCAGAGGGGCACTGAGTTGGGAAAGGCAATTTTTTGCAGGTGGATCTCACCTCTGCTTTTGAAAACCCGGCCCTGGGCATTGCAAGGGATAACAAGATACATCAAATTCCTTCCGTAGGGAAAAAATGAAAATAATTTGAACCTCTATTTCAGGCATATTCAGATTTGTTATTTGATCTATGGGCGGCTCCTGCCTTTTCCACTAAACATCACAAAATCCCACTGATCAGGCATTAAACTACTGAAGTAATGCACATTCCACCCTCTCCCCATTCAGATTTGATCTTCATAGCGATCAGTCCTCATCTTCTCTCC
Source organism: Macrochelys suwanniensis (assembly GCA_033296515.1). Classification (NCBI taxonomy): domain Eukaryota; kingdom Metazoa; phylum Chordata; order Testudines; family Chelydridae; genus Macrochelys; species Macrochelys suwanniensis. The sequence goes on along the minus strand of CM065782.1, from coordinate 104,710,980 downwards.
AGCATAGCATTGTAATGCGCTCCCAGGCTCTAGGCCTAGTCACATGATAGCGGCACACTGTCCCCAAAGCTCCTTGTGCTTAGATGTGAAAAATCTTTTTGACAAATGGTGTGAATTATTGGCTGCAGGCCTCCAGCAGATGACTGCAAATAATCTATTTCCTTTAGAAATTGTTTAGTTGTGTGTTTCCAAGATGTAATGAAATGTCTGACAAACTATAATAGCAAACAAAATATATGTCAAAATTCGGTATGAGTTTTTCTTATGGCTTTTATACAGTGAGACAGGTATACAGATCCATCAGAACACAGCAGAAACGGCCCAAGTTAAAAATATTTCATCTTAGCTTTGGAGAGAAAGTCAGATCTTTTATTAAGAGGGGCTTTTTATGGTTAATTTAAGCTGTAATTACTCGAAGAAAAAAGATGTTATGAGTGAGTGAGTGAGTGAGTGAGTGAGTGAGTGAGTGTGTGTGTGTGTGTGTGTGTGTGTGTGTGTGTGTGTGTGTGTGTGTGTGTGTGTGTGTGTGTGTGTGTGTGTGTGTGTGTGTGTGTGTGTGTGTGTGTGTGTGTGGGTGTGGGTGTGTAGACTCCAATGGAAGGGAAAGTTTCTTTCTGTGTCCAGGTAAATGCTCTCAGTGGGAATGAGTTTCCAATTGATCTCACCTCCATCTCATGTTGTTGTTTTTCCCTACTCAAGACAGTAACAGTGGGATGGTGCTATTCCACTAGGCTTTCAGGCTAGGGGCAGAATGGAACAGAGCCCACAGTAGCTGTGTGTCGGGATGTCATCGACTGCTCGGTGTAAGGGGAGGGCTGGGAGTGAACAGCCAGGGACAAGAACGAGGAGGGTGGTGGCATTTCTACTGTGGGGAAAGAGGCAATGGCAGACACTGAAGCTGAGGGTCCTGAGAGTTACAGGTGAGGTTGGCCTCAGGAATTTGGGGATCAGGAAGGGTGAAAGAACTATACTGGTCTTTAAATATATAAATTATCCTGGGTCCCCCAGGAATCTCTCATGGCATCTTTGGGTCTCTTGGGACGGGGATGGGTGCTTCTCTCTGAACCCTGCTACGCAACTTCTCCAGGACTGAATGACTAGAGAAGACTGAGACAATCCAAGCAGGCGACATCTACTCTGAGCCGAATAGTGTCCTTCAATTAAGCTGCATAAAATAGGACACTGCTGTCCATTTCCCCCTTCTCCCGCAACTCCCAGACATCTTCCTCTCCAGCTACTGATTGTGTATTCATCTGACAGCCCAAGAGGGGTGAGTGCTACTAAAGAAGAAGGGATAATGCAAAACCCAAACAGATTTGTATGAATTATTAGTGCAAGGTGCAGAAGGAGACATGATTTTAGAGGGATAATATCAAACATATAGTATGATCATGCAAATGTCCCAGCAATGCTGTTTGGAACGGCATAAACCAAACGTGCCATTTGCCAGGCGTTCCTGTATTTCACCGAGGTGGCAATTAGAGGGTTTCACTTAGCTGCTGGATTTTGCAGTGGAATGGGGAAAGAGACTCTCTACCAGGATAAGATTTCTTCAGAACAAAGCCAGGCTCAGGGCTGTGAAAATTAATGCTAGCATATCGTTTTGAAATGGAAACAGTACGCAACCTTTGAAAAGAGCCATATGCTGAGAACTGTATTGATTGTTTGAAGGGAGGGGAATGAGAGATGGGTAATAAAGTGCAAGTTGCTACATTCTTTGTGCCAGGTGAAAAATGCTGGCTTATGAATTCTGAGTTGTTGTTGATGCAGAAGGGAGTATCTTATCTTAAGCAGAAGTAAAAAGGGAAATGAGTGAAATATGATTAGGTTTGCACTGAAGAATTCAGATTAAATTTCGATACTGGCATGCTCTGCTATTCTGAGTGAGCAGGAATTACTATGGCTGTCTGCAGAATCTGCTGTGTTCAAGACTGGGAGAATTTGTGGTTTCTCCCCTGAAAATCCCCATCAAGGGAAGGGGGGTGGTTCTGAGACCTAAGCTGCAGGAAGGCGTATGGGCGGGTCTTACCAGCCACTTCTTGCTCTGCCTGTGGTTTATGGTTTCCCTGTGCTGGACTGCTGCCCATTGATGTAACCAAGGACCCTCTTCATTTTCCTGCCATCCTTTGAGACATTTGCAGCCTGGCTGTCAGACTCCCCACAGGTGGGGAACCGGTCCCTCAGTTGGGGTAAGGCGGCCAAAGCGAAACCCTTCGGACCCGGCGGACGAGGCAGCTACAGAGCACGAAGCACAAACTTCTCCTTCTGCAGCCTCTGCCGGAGACGCAGAGCAAGAGGAATACAGCCTTGGCTTCCTGCTTGGACCTTTCTCCGCAGGCCTCAGAACCTGTCATCTGAGCAGTCAGGAGAGGGTGTGTGGTGGAGGGGAGCTCCCTATAGCTACAGACAGGCGATGACCCACGCTCAGACTCTGCGGACCTAGCCGTGAGAGAGAACTGCCCTTTGTAATGCTAAAAATGCTCGACAAAAACATTCCTGAAATAGGTATTTCAGGGAGGTTACCTGCTCTCAGGGGTTTCACACTGCAGCCTCCTCTGTTTTCATTTAGAAAAGCTGCAGGTCATGCGAGCTGGTGTCTTCCATGAGCTTTCTAGCATAGCGCTGTAAGGTCAGCCATCTCCAACGAGACACAATCCCCAACTCCGCTGTCTAGTGCCTGACATGGTTATTCTGCAGGCACTGACAGGGACACTCACTCCCATGGGACACGCTTTCTTTTCTTATGTCTCTGTCCTCTTGTCTCCGGTTCTCTCTCCCGGTCTTTTTCACCCTAGTTCCCATCATGTTACACTCATCACCATGCTTTGATACTTTCACCGCCACCCCGATTCAGTATTCTTCCTCTCTGCATCGCCCACCCTCCTTGTTCCCGGCACCGACCAACTCAAAAACCCTGCCCATCAGATACCATGGGTATGTCTACACTGCAGTGTAAACCCTGGGTTAGTAGAACTCAAGTGAGCAGACCCTGGGTTTGTTGACCTATGGCTAGAGCGTCTACACTCAGTTGTAACCCCAGGTTAGGAATTGTTGGACCGAGTCCCAACCTGGGGCTCCAGCGTCTACACTGCTTTATGCGGGCCCCAGTCTAACCACCTATATATCACACTTCCTCACACCATCCCCAAATGTAGCTGCTCTAGCCCTTTGTTTGTGGTGCAGTGTGGGAAAACCTGACTGTCAAGAAATTTGGCCCATGGGATTGTGGGATACTTTTGTGGGATTTTTGCCAGAGCAGGAGTCCAGTGGGGCTGAATCTACACTGCTAAGCAATAGGGCTTGAACCCTGGGTCCTGGTTTGACCCAGGCTCGGACCTTCCACCCTCCGTGGGGTCCTGGGACACTGGGTCCGAGCCCTGGGTTACTGCAATTTGCGTGTAGGCAGAAGATGGGTTAGGCTTGAGGCTGAATTTGAACCCTGGGCTTACACTGTAGTGTAGACGTACCCCATGTGTTCTAGGATCTGATACACACCCACTGAAGACAACGCAAAGAGACCTGTTAACGTCATTGGCCTTTGGACCCAGCCGCTAGAGTTTAACTCTAAAGGTGTTACCATCCTTAACCATCTGATTCTAACAGTGTCACTCCTGATTAAGGCTGGCTCTTTCTCATGGTGAAGTCATGGGTTACGGCTAAAAATGCAAATGTCCTCATTTCAATTTCAAATAAAAAAGGCAAGTCCTGACAGGCAGTAGCTTAATTAATATAAAGTCAAGTTTATGTTCCATCAGAAAAGAATTAAACAACTGTGACAATCATATAAAGATACCAAAATACATATAAAATATAGTTAAATGTTTTTTGTGAAAGACTGGCTAGTGTAACTTGTTTTTAATAAGCATGTTAATCAGGGTTTAAAAGACACTTAAAATCCATACTCCACTTTTATTATATATATATACACACACATATATAGAACCAAACCTATAAAAATTCATGGACCCTTACTCAGTAGCAAGCTGGCCAGGATGAAAAAGACCTTGACGTCTCTATTGAAAGTTATGTCTGTAATGAATATATGTCCTTATTTGACCAGCCTGCCTTCCTATCCCTTGGAGGATACAAACAATGCAACACTTAGTGATAGCGAATCACTGGTGGTGACATGATGGGTGAACACCCATCCCTGCCCAAGGCTCAGGGGCAGCACCCGCCTCTTCCCGATAGGTGGGTGGCGGCTGACCATGAGGCCCTGCCCGCCCCCTGTTCCTCCTCTTCACCCCGAAGGCCCCGCCTTTGGCCAGGCAGTAGTAAGAGCCACCCAGGGAGCCTGGGCTGCTGTGCGGTACACCCCGGGGGCAGGTATGTGGCCCGGGACTGCTCTTGAGCACCCTGGCCTTCCCCGCCTAGTGCAGGTGGAGGTCCTGGGGTCCGAGCTCCCTGGGTGGCTCTTATCACTTGCCTGGCTCTGGCTTGGCCAGGGGGCGGGGCCTCAGGGGGAAGAGGAGGAGCAGGGCCACGGAGTGGGGCGGGGCCCCTGCATGTGTCCTGTTTTTGCATTTTGAATAGGTGGTCACCCTAGATGGGAGCTAGATTGGCTGGCAGTGATGATTATGTATGTGTTTTCTTTGAAGATTTTCAGATATCACCCTGGGGTGCCTGTTCTGTAAACTTCTTGCAGTTGTGTCCTATGTCAAATTTTGTAATGAGCCAGGAGTGCAAGGTCCCAATCAGAAGCACAGATATAGTATAACTGACCTCAAAGGGAATACTCATATGCCTAAAGCTAAACACATGTAGAAGCTGGATCAGAGCTTAAAGACCCATTAAAGTCAATAAATGTATTAGCTGCACCTATCAGACTTCAGTACAAGAAAGCATCTTGATATAGGATAGCACTTAAGCAGGTGCTTAAGTCACACTGAAGTCCCATTGACTTCAGTGTATGTGCTTAAAGTTAAGCACATATTTAAGTGCTGTCCAATGGAGGGTTGCTTTGCTGAATTGAGGTCTAAGATAGGAGAAACAAATGTATAAGCAATAAATACATACTGTACATAAATGCATACAGCTATCTGGAAAACAGCAGGAAAAAGACACTGCTTGGGCAGTTTCAGTTATAGTTTTGGTTTTCATAATATTTCCTAATTTTTTGTATGAATGATACTATGCTGCTGGCACTGTTACAAGAGTTGCCTAGAACAACGGCTTTGTATTAAAATCTCATTTCACCATGCTGACCCTTGGCAAAAACGAGGTATTAGATCTTTTCAACACCACCCGCTTTAAATTGTTCCGTTCTTCAGTAGGGTACAGTGAAAACGTTCACATCAATGTTATCATCTAAACCACCTTTCTTTTTATACGATGCCTTCTAATGGGCAGGCATAAAAAATTATGTGCTGCTGCTGACTGCTATGTAGTAAAATGGGGCTGTGATGGTAAAATCCTGAATTACAAAAATGTCAATTCAATGTTGCTGAATGAGAAAGGGTTTTTTATTAGCTTGAAAGGAGCTCAGTTTAACAACCAATTACAAAATGATGGTGTTAGTGTAGGGGAAAGGCTCTATATTGCTGCTATTTGAAAGCTAAGTTTCTTGTGGGCCTTCTATGGAAGTGAGGGCTGAATTTCTAGTTAAAGTCTAAAGTGGTGTGTTTTTTTAAGGCTATGCGTTTTTTAATACTTTGTTTTTAATTTTATCTTTTGTAGTTGAGGGATTTAGTCAATGGAACGTCCTATCCACTGGACACTCATCCAAGACAGATATTTTTCTGCAGTAGACATCTGGAAGTTGCTTTCGTCACTCTAACCCGGACAGCTATTTTCACAATAAGGGGGATATTTGCAAACAGGACTTGGGTGCCCAACGAACATCGACTTCCAAAGGGAGCTGGATGCCTTTGTAAAATCTCGCCTCAAGAAAATAAATAGAGACGACGTTTTTCTTCGATAATATCTTCCCTTTGTGGATCTCAAAACACTTATGAAAGAACTAATCCACACAACCCCCCTGCGAGGCAGGGATTTATTACTGTTACTGTTCCTATTCTATAGATGAGGTACAGGGAGGGTAGGTGACTTCCCCTGTTGGTAGAGCCAGAAATAGAACCCAGGTTTTCTGACTAAGCCATAGGACCATCCGTCCTACCATGAGTGCAGGAAACTACTAGATGACCTTTCGAGGTCCCTTCCAGTTCTAGGATTCTATGATTCCTCCCATTGCTTTATATTGACTTTAAATCTTAGAATTTTACTGATTATTCCCCCCACAGGTTTTTCCAAATATAAAATCAAAGCAGCAATTACAACACTGCACTGGATAGAGCACTGGACTGGGACTCTGGAGACCCAGGTTCTATTCCAGTCTACCACTGGAATGCTGGGTAACTTGGGCAAGTCACTTCATTTCTTTGTGCCTCAGTTTCCTCATCTCTAGAATGGGGATAATGATACATACTGCTTTTGTAAAGTGCTTTGAAATCTATTAATGAAAAGTGCTATAGAAGAACTAGGTATCATTATTATTACATGAAGCTCTTCATGCAAGGATCCAAAAGGACTTTGCAAATTAATTAATTAATTAAGCCTCCTCCGTGCTTCCACTGCTGTCCCGGGGTTTCCACACATGGAGGGCACCTTTGCTTTTTGCTTGGTGCTCTACAAGCATTCTAACAGTGGATAGCGTCACAGGGAAATGCCTTGAATCATGTCTGCCTTGTCCATGCCCCTCCTCAGCCAGCCCCATCCACTTTTTAGACAGGGTTGACCTCCTACAAGCCCTTCCTGAAAAGGGGGCGGACTGCCTTTCACTATTATCTACTCCCCTTGGTCGGCTTTCAGAAGCAAAACTGTCTACGAGGTTTTCCTCTGCATGGCAAAGCGGCTTTAGTTTTTCACGGGAATGAGCTGAAGTTAAGCTGGGTAATGTCTTGTGGGACAGAATTATCTTTGGAGAGCTGTGTTCATGTCAGACTGCTGTAACATCTGATTATCATTGCTTGTATTATTGATCGCTGTGTTCTGCATTGCTTGCGGATATGTACAATTATTATACAGCTCAATAAAACCAAAGTTTACAAATAAGTTAATGCAGAACAGTTTTTCCATTGGAGGATTCCTGTGCTCCCGCTGTATCTAAGATTTGAGATGTAAAGCCTCCAAAACCAATTCAGCTGCTCTACACGGTATCTAATCCTCTTCTTGCTCTAAGTGCCTGCCCCCATTACCCTCACGTAATTTCAGAATCAAATGCAGTGCATGTATCTGGCTACCTATCTGCAGTACGATTTTACCCTTGGGATGAAAAGGGCTTAAGCAGCATCCAGTGCCCCAGTTCCTGTTAAATTATAGATGTTTAAATTGAGGGGTCTAAAACACAGGCATCTCCAAAATAAGCAGAAGTCTGTGTGATTATTGCTTCTTTCTCTTTGATTGATCTAGGTGGCACCTTATTTTCAGAGCTAGCCACTTCTGGACTTGTCTTTGGTGACCGAGTGCAGTTTAGAGAGGAGCTAAGCCAGCATGAATATCATAGTCAGACTGGTCTTATGGATCCGCGTACATATGGTCTTTTTCTTTTGAGTACAGCTGAGTTCTGGCCACTTGGCTTTTGTTTTGGCCTGCATACCTACATCCAATGCCCAGACTAGAGTAGCTTTTTAAGTGCTAATTAAAGAAAGCAAGACTCAATGACAAAGTCAAATAAAAACCAACCAACTCCTTTAAATGCTAGAGAGGTGTCATATGGAAAACTACCAGCTGCTTTGTTTTAACTAATACAAAATGTACGTACACAGTGTTCATCACAGATGAACTGCAGGATGCTTTGACAATAAATTGCCTATACTGAAATTTTTGAAGACAACTGAAGCAATGGCAACCAATTATTTCTTTAATTTGGTTTCAAATATGGAGACAGATTGGACCCTGTGATTAGGAACAGTTCCACTCTCTACTTTGCTTTACTGTAACTCAACTTAATCTAACCTAACCTATGGTATTTCTAACGCTGTTGTATCTCTCTGCCAGTCAGGGACAGCCCATCAATTCCAACCTCCATAAGCAGATACGGACATATGGTTTGGACCCAACTCTTCAAAAGTGTACATATTCAAGAAAGGTGAATAATCACACACCAGAATTGTGTGTTTATAAATATGAGCATGTGCAAATCCTCAATTTGCACACACGTGCATCGGGAATTGCAAATGCAAGTCAAGCAAGCTCAATATAGTGGCTAAATACTCTGGCAGGTGCCATCTGAACTGATGATGTCATATAAAGCACCTCTGAAGTAGTATAATCTTAAAACAAAGGTGGTGCAGTTGAATAGCTCGGTGCATGTTAGAATAAGGGGTGCTGCACACTGTATCAGTTATATTCTGGGTTAATCAGAAGCTCTCACAAACAACGAATAATAGTGGTTGAGCCTTGAAAAGTCAGGGTATGCATCGTGGTTTTAAATGCCAGGACAGACTGAACACTGTGAGGAAAGAGAAATATCCCTACTGTTGACTGCCCTTGGGTTTCCAATTCAGATGCATCACAGATAAAAAGGTAGAACTTCTAATCAATTGTGATTAACGTGGTATAGAATAGGGTGATACCCTGTGGGCGAAAGCAGGGGAAGGGAGGAAGGTTTCCAAAATACTTAACCTGATGTGAGGAGGTACATATGTCATGTTTGGGGGAAGAGAGAGATTCAGACATGACACATCTAGAATGCTAGCACCAAATCAACGGGGTAAAACAATACCATACATCAATCGTTATTAGCTAGGATGGGCAGGGATGGTGTCCCTAGCCTCTATTTGCCAGAAGGTGGGAATGGGAGACAGGGGATGGATCACTTGATGATTCCCTGTTCTATTCATTCTCTCTAGAGCACCTGGCATTGGGTCACTGTCGGAAGACAGGATACTGGGCCAGATAGACCTTAGGTCTGACCCAGTATGGCCGTTCTTATGAACCATATCTACAATACTAACATGCAAATGGGAGAAACTGACTCACAGAAGGCTTTTCTCCATAAGCTGTTGACAATCTTTCCAGCTGAGGAAATCAGTCACAGGAAGGCTCAGAACTGAATTAATGAGCGAGCACCTGCTGTGTTAGTTATCCACTTACCCACCCAAAAATGACCCATACAGGCTACGGTTGAAGCTGTATATGCTATGAAGTTATTGGGATGATGCAATGGACTTAAAGTGGTTGTTAGTTATCCAAAGAGTATTGTGTGAAAGGGAAATTGTTTGCTGATACTGCAAGGTAGATAAAAATTGACGATTTTTTTAAAAAAAGTATATTTACTCTTATTTAAATCAGGTTTTTAAAACTTAAATTAAATACATTTTTCTTTGTAAAAGTAAACCCATTTAAAATTAAATTTGAAATTATGACACCTTATGTTAAGGCCCCTAAACATACTACAATCTATTAAAACGATTAAAATAAATAACGAATGCAGCATCAATGAGCCCTCCACAAATCTCAATGATTTAAAGGGTGAGGCTTTTAAAATTATATACAGAATCAGGAGGAAAACATCTTTAACTTATCAGATCAAGCTTTATGAATATGTCACAATATCATGTACTGCAGTTAAAAAGTACCAATATTGTTTTCTGCCTTTTCCATAGGTAAGCACTTTCAGTTTCCGTTGTGCAGAAACGCTTTTGCCTTAATTACTTTTGGTTTCAGTTTAGCTGATGCAAACCCAGTCCCTGCTTTTTTTCTCGTGGGTTTTGCAGGGTTTTGGACCAAACATGCTTGTTTTGATCAGATTTTATGGCAACCCATTGTCTACTTCTCACTCAAAGCAGAAAACTGACTGGAAGTTAAAAAGACAGGAAAAAATGCTTTCTTCCAATCTATGAAGAAAAACCAGATGGGAGAGGATGAGACCTACTAATTCTAGGTATTTATGAGCCTATATCTCATTTTCAAAAGTGGTTTAGACACTGGAGAGCCTAAATCCCACTAGCTGCCAATGAGATTTAGGCTCCTAAGTGCCTCAGTTTTGATAAATTTACTTTCCTTTTTCTTATGTATCCAGTACATTTAATGTAATTTTATTTAACTACTAAAAGTCCATTTTAAAATGCTCTTTTGAACATTTAATTGAATTCCAATTTCTGTTCAAATGCAGCTTGACACTAATCCTGAGTAAAATAGTAATGAGTAAACAGAAAATGGGTTAGTCACCATTTTCTAACACAGTACAAAATTTGATAATTAAGAATAAGAATAAATTGAATATATAATTGCTTAAATAAATATGTATCGATATGGTGTATCCTTAGCAAAAAATAGTATCAAATTTAGTGTAAAGGGCTATATTTGGTTGCAAATTAACATGTTTTAGTAGTTACCAGTCATTGGACATTAATTTTTTTTTAGGAAAATAACTAAAAAGAACAAACGCAAAACAAGGTTAAAATCAATTATTTAACATTGGTGATTTAAACCACTTTGATTTAAATCTATCCACCCCATGATACTGTATGTGCAATTAAAATTACATTTGCAAAAAGCTCACAAACATTTTTACAGTGGCGAACTCCTGCTGCTTGTGAGACCCTGGCCCCATTTGCTGTAGAAGTTCAGAAGTGTGTAGAAAATAAGGCATCAGACTGTGAGAAGAGAAAGGCAGGTCTTGTGGTTTAAGGCACTGGATTGCAATACAGAACAACTGGGCTCTGCAGCTCCTGGCTTTTCACTTAAACCAAAGCTCATCAGCCCCTCAGTGATTTGGGTTTACTCTGCGTGCTCTAAACCAGACTCTGATCCCTACCTAGACTGGGCCCAAATCTCCTTCTGCCAAACATCAAGGTGAACTCCCAACGGATTTTGATCAAACCCATGTTTCCTGGTGCCTATCCCCAGTGTACTGTTTTAGGAGCTGATTGTGTTCTCGTTGAATTCAACAGAAAGAATACCACTGATTTGAATGGCCAGTTTAGGGTCTTATCCAACTCCCATTAAAGTCAATGGGAATATTTGCATTGACTTTAGTGAGGGTTAGAATGGAAGGAATTTGAAAAAATTCCTTAAGCAAAGAGAAGAAAAATACCAAATGTACTTTCAAGTTACTTTTTCAATTAACTTACCATTGACAAAAGCATTTAGAAATTTCCCAAATTAACACCAGAATCATTTTGAAATAAATCACTCTCCCAGTGCTTGAAGAACAATCAGTTCAGAAATACACTGCGTCATACTAGAGCTATTCTAGGCATAATGTGTTTCTTTTAAAAACGGATCCCTAGTGAGATCACAGGGCTATGATGTATTGTACAGTAAAAACATCACTTCTATCAAATATGCCACTCAATTTGAGTGTAAGTTTTTACAGTAAAAAGGATTAGCTGACATACTGGAAAACTGATTACAAATCCCAACATTGTTACTACAACAGAAAACCTATGCAGAATTTCTCTCTAGGGTAATAACTTCCTTTCCAATAATACTGTAGCAAATAGTTCAAAATTTGTCATTCATGCATCCCAATTCCCTGCTATGGAACATTTTGCCACCAAAGAATTATAAAATGACCCATTTTCTCTTAAGCGTTTTTCTGCCTTTTTGCTCCAACAGCTGATATTGAGGTTTCATACCGTAAATTCCACATTAATTCCAAACATGTCCCTTAAATTCTCCAACTTTTTACTCTGATTTATTACCGTGCTCATGCTAATTAGAAGGAAGAAATTTCCACCCTACAGAAATTTGCTCTCTCCGAGGGAAAAAAGATTCTATTACTAGCAGGAACGTGCACTGTGCTTACTGTGCAGCAGTTTAATAACAAAACTGCTAGCACATAAATTTGCCCCTAATGCACTAGACGTCTCAAAGACAAATTTGATACATTATGTTCTTATAATCGGGAATTACAACCACTGTCAATCATGGAATGAAGGAAAGAGTAAACACAATTTTTTAAAAATATGAATATATTGGGCTAAACTCATTCGTGGCGTGACTCCTCGGGAGTCAACAGTTTAACGCCAGTGATGAATTTAGCCCATACTGTTTTAAATCACGAACTTCTTTCTTTCCTTTTGTGGATGCATTTGTGGTTTGATCCAACTGCCTTTGACATCAATGGGGGCCTTTCCATCAGTTAGATCGGACCGTTAGCATTTCTCATGCCCCGGGGCTCTTTGCACTAACTGAAGACAGGCACAGTGCTAGTAGATGCAGTGTAAAACTCCCCTGCTCCCACTCCTCAACACAAGTAGTTTTGCCAAAACATGGCGGTCCTTACATCGTATTTGCCTGCTGTTTAGTCCCTAGAACTCTCGTGAGTAAAGATGAAACAACTGTGACATACGATACACGGTAGTTTTCTAACGTGTGCTAGGGAAGTGCCCCCTTCCCATCATCAATCTGGATAGGAGATGTCCCCCAGAAAGCTGTGACCTTTTCCGGGGCATGCTGCTACAAGCTCAAGGAATATGAAATGAAAGGAATACAGTACAATCCTTGTATGGTGGACATTTTTTCTTCTCTCTCATTTTTTTTTACAGAACAACTTCACTGTAAGCAGAGGGTTGGAACTGTAGTTTGCCCACTGTGGCACACTGAAACAACCTGGAACTTTAATTCTACTGGATCACCACCATAAATGGATTTTTACTGTAGCCACAAAACATGGGCTGTCAATAGTGCATGTGTGTTTGCAGTAAGAGTTACACGGGTTTTTTTTAGGGAAAATCTGCCTACCTACCTGAGCAATTAATGGTCGGTTAGTTCCACAGCACGGTTAGTGGCATAGTCTGTGTGTAACGCCTAGTGCCGGTGATCAATGTAATGATCCTACTACCATCATCACTGGCCACCAGCTAGCCTCGTTTAAGTGAAAAGGAGGGTGCATAAGTCCTCCCTGATGGTACATAGCCTCTCCCTGGGCAAGCCCCTTGCAGTACCTCCTGAGTGGTACCAACCAGTAACTGTGTCCTTCTGCGCTCAGGCAAATTCTGCAAGGAATCTCGGAGCAGCATGGGGCCCCAGAAGTGTGTGAACAGGCCAACTGGTGCATGGAAATGCCCTGACACTCACTAATCCATGCCCCTAGCTACTAGGTTGACAGTGAAGACCTCAATGGTTCCTATGGCAGACAAGAGCATTACACTCTACAATGGTGTAGCAAGTGGATGCAGGCATAGACATCACCCTAACCCCGGCCAGTCGTCTTGCGAATGCAGTCGTCCTGTCACTGGAGCACCGATTAACAGGTGAGACAGCGTGGATGGAGCGACATAAGCCATCACACTAAAAACAATTCGCGAGTGTGTTCTGATGATGGAAGAAAGTATTACAGTGATGGGCAAGTGGCGAAGCAAAAGGCGTGGTGACTCTGGCGGTCATAGTTGGAGATCTGCATACAACAGGCTCACGGCACCAGTTAGCTCTGTGAAATGTGAGGACTTTATGCAGCAACCCTACCGCCAGCTGACCTGAGAGAGGCACAGCACTTGTTGCAAGAGAACTGGCCAAGTATAAGATTGACACTTCTGCCCTCAGTGAAACTTGACTCCTGACGAAGGGCAACTCACAGAGATTGCTGCAGGGTAACGTTCTCCTGGTGAGGCCGTCCATACTCAGAGCCACAACAACTGGGTGCTGGTTTTGCCAGTAGGAACTCCATTGCTTCCAAGCTTGAAAGTCTACCCAAAGACACAAGTTATGGTTCTATGGTTGCCACTGAAACATAAGCAATATGTTAACCATCATCAGTGCTTATGCTCCTACCATGACAAATGCTGATGATGAGAAAGAAAAGTTCTATAGTGACTTAGACAAACACTTTGTGTCTACATCGGCGTCAGACATACTGATTATCATGGAGGACTTTAATGCAGGGGTTGGAAGTAATGTGGTAATCTGGCAGCCTGCCATCAGACAGCATGGGACTGGGAAAGAGAATAGCAATGGAACTTTCCTATTTAATGGGTGGGTCAAGCAGCAATTAGCGATCACAGATACCTTTTTCTGCCTACCAGACAAAAAGAAAATGTCATGGATGCACCCAAGATCCAGACAATGGTATCTTATCGATGACATCAACAACCAGCGGCGAGATCTACTGCAGTGGTTCTCAAAGCCGGTCCGCCGCTTGTTCAGGGAAAGCCCCAGGCGCTCTGGGCCGGTTTGTTTACCTGCCGTGTCCGCAGGTTTGGCCGATCGTGGCTCCCACTGGCCGCGGTTCGCTGCTCCAGGCCAATGGGGGCTGCGGGAAGCGGCACGGGCTGAGGGATGTGCTGGCCACCCTTCCCGCAGCCCCCATTGGCCTGGAGCAGTGAACCGCGGCCAGTGGGAGCTGTGATCAGTCGAACCTGCGGACACGGCAGGTACACAAACTGGCCCGGCCCGCCAAGGGTTTTCCCTGAACAAGCGGCGGACTGGCTTTGAGAACCACTGATCTACAGATTACTGTAAGCGATGCACAGGGCAAACTGCTGGATGAACCACCGCATGATCCGCACCAAACTGTTGTTAGTAATTTGGGCAGTGCGTCACAAGTCATCATCTAAACCAATCAGACAGTTCACCGTAAAGTGATTACAAGATGAAGCTACGCAAGCTCAGCTCTACAGTAGTATTACAGCAGCGTTGTCTGACCCTGCTGGCTTCGCTACTGGTGCTAATGAAAACAGTGAGTGGGTGACTTTTTGTGATACTGTATATCAAACTGCTCTCACCACCTGGGGTACAGCAAAATGACATCATCAAGATTGGTTTGACAAGAATGAGGCAGGAATTCAATAGCTACTCAATAAAAAAACATTAGATGCATCATCACATTCTTGTCTCCCGTATTCCTGTAGGCATAGTTATAACATACACACAGGAATTGTGTCATGACAGCCAATCGAAGCTTGGACATATTCAGGATCAACGGTGGAATGCCAAGGCAGATGAAATCCAGGGCTACATCAACTATCATGAGACCAAAGACTTCTATGCTGCTTTGAAAGATGTATATTGTCTTGCACATACCACTACATGCCTTTGAAAAGTGAGGACGGCCTAACACTGATCACTGGCAAAGGAAAAGTCCTTCAGAGGTGACGCCAACATTTGACAACACCATTCAACATCACAGATGAGAGACTAATACGAGCGGTGGATCAGCCAATGTGGAATGACGACATGGATGTAGCCCCGACCCTTGACGAGGTCAACACCACAATCAGTGCCACGAGCTGCAGGGCTCCCGGATCTGATGGTATTCCTGCAGAAATATTCAAGTATGGAGGTGAGAGCCAGCTAAGGTGACTGCATGGACTATTTCTCAATATATGGAGTACTGAAGATATAATGCAAGACTTCAAAGACACCACCATTGTCACCACATATAAGAGGAAAGGCGAAAAATCCAGTCGTGGTAACTATCATGGTATCTTGTTACTCTCCATCTCCAGAAAGGTTCTGATCAGAGTACTCTGATTGTCTGCTACACAACATCGCTAACCACCTGCTACCGGAATCACAATATGGTTTTAGACCAACACGAGGAACGCCAGTCCTGATATTTGTGGCCTGTCAGATGCAGAAGAAATGCAGAGAACAGCAACAGAATCTCTACGCTGTCCGTACAGACCTGGCTAAAGCATTTGACCCTGTCAGCAGACCTAGGCTTTGAACATTATTGGGTAAGCTTGGCCAACATTCTGAGGCTATTTCATGATGGAACACACAAACGAGCCTGCATAGATAGTGTTTTGTCTGATCCATTTCCTATCACTAATAGTATTAAGCAGGACCGCGTAACTGGTCCACTCTTGTTCAATCTCTTCTGTGCAGCAATGCTCGATGATGTTACAAGAGATATGAATGTAGGTATCTGGGTACGTTTCTGATCCTGTGGAAAATTAAATAATTTGAATAGGCTGTGATCTTCAAGATCCTGAGTTCTGAACATGTTAGAATCCAAACTCTCAATTGCTTTGTAGTCTCCATAGGTGCTAGAACTAGGGGTGCTGGGGGTGCAGCAGCACCTCCTGGCTTGAAGTGGTTTCCATCATATTCAGGGTATACAGTTTGGTTCAATGGCTCTCAGCACCCCCACTATAAATATTGTTCCACCACAATCATTTCAGGGATTGATTAATGTATTTTATTAATTTAATAGGTCCCACCCTATTCAATAAGCCTTAATGGGTAGAATTAACAGTTCATTTGTGTGTGATCGGTAGGAAGGAACTTGCCTTAAAATCAGATTTCCTGTGCTGAGAAGCAACCTTAGTTCCTTGATTAAGAAGCTGCCTTCTTAGTTAAGGAACCACTGCAGAATTTTTATAGCTGTGATCGTCACGAAAAACATATGGTTTTGCTCTTTCACTATCAGAGTATACCGAAAAATAATTTAAACTGTCTCCCACAGTTATCTATAGTGTGCATATGACATTGTTAGCAGGAAGGCTCTGGGGAAAGCATAGAAATGAGGGAGCTGTAAGAGACGGTCCTGAAGAGTACATTGATTTCTATTTCTTTATGTACAGACGCCAACAAAAAAGTATTGAAACAGGAAAAGTGTATTATATATATTTGGGGTCCACTGTCACTCTTCGTGGTAGGCGGAGCAACAGACCAGATCCTTAGCTGGCATAAGTTAATGCATCTCCACTGATTTGATTTTAATGGCGCTACACCAATTTACATCAGTCAAGGACCTGGCCCCCAGTTCAGTAAGGAACCAAACTAAGGAGTCTAGTTAATGGAAGTTAGATGAAATGAGATGAGACCCTTGAGTACAGACACATTAGATGCAAAAACTTCAGTGATTCAGTATAAAGAGGCTAAGTGATTTCCCCAAGGTCATGCAGGAAATCTGTGGCAGAACGGGAACTTGAAACCAGGTCTCTCACGCCTGAGCCTAGTGCCGTAATCACTGCATTGTCCTTCCTCTCTTACAGTGCTACAGCTGGGAAACTCTGGGATTCCCATTTGTGAGGAACAAAGGAAGAAATCAATAACTTTCCAACGTGATCGAGTGGATAGAGCACTGGACTGGCACTCAGGACACATGGGTTCTATTCCCAGCCCTGCTACTGGGTGACCTTGGGCAAGTCCCTTCAATTAGTCATGCCCCAGTTTCCCCACCTGTAAAATGGGGATAATGATACTGACTGCTTTTGCAGAGCACTTTGAGATCTTGGCTGAACAGCGCTAGACAAGAGTGAAGTATTATTATTATTTGCTTACACCTTGCTTTGCATCTTAAAAATGTGTATAATGCTTATTTTCTGTGCCTTTATTAAAGTGAGCTCTAAAAAGTATTCGGTCAGAGTGATAAATAGGGATAAATTACACAGCAAGGAAATAGGCGCATTAATAGTCATCAAAAGCCGGAGTCCAGAACCATAGTGCAAAATGCTGCCTCTTAACAGAATTTCCAGTATTATCATGGTAGTTTACACGTCGTAGAACTGTGAAGCAAATGTAAGTCATGAGATAAGGAATTTTTCCTACTGTTTATTTTCTGAGAAAAAGGAAGGCAAAGAGTCACATCTTTTCATATCAGCAAGCCATCTCTACGCTATTTTTAATTTCAGATTATTTGTAGCAAGGGTGCTTACTGAGTCATAGAAAGCTGACATACACTCCTGACAGTCAGGAGTTCAATATTACGTGCATGAAAATCAGGCTGTTATATGAAACATACAAGAACCAAATGCAAAAATGTACAGAAGGATTTCGTTCCTATTGTGCACTAGGCCTGAGCTGCGCGTCACTCCTTTTCTTAGTCACTTTTTCAAAGATTCTGGAAAATGGTAGCTGGCGAGAGACGTTTTGTTTTGTTTTTTCTTTTTTAAACTGAATCTGCCCCTAAAAAAGCACATCTCTTTGCATCACCTCATTAAAAAAATCCACTTTGTTGCGGTTTTGGGCATTCCCCCTTCTTCATTAAGCATCCCCTACAGCAGTACAGCATCTGGAATTAACTCAGTGATTTACAATATGCAGGTATATTTATCCGCTGTATGTAACCTCAATCACCAGCACTTTTCACTAGCAGTAAATTCACATGATTTATGAAATCTAAAGAAATACTTAGTATGTTCTGGATTCTGTTCATTGTGATACGCCATTGGATTTGCCTTCAGGTCATGTGCATTGTATAATGTACATTACTCTTGGATACTATCTTTCTGTGATACTGGTCTGGGTTACAAGTGTTACATTAATTATACCTATTCTATTCTTAATGACAAAGCAATTCAGAGTTAGGATTAGCACCATCAGTGGCACACCATGCTGTGAATTATAAAGTGTTATTGGCAGAATCCTGTGGCATCTGGTGTGATCTTCGGAACTTCTAAAGAAAATAACCAAAACTCTGACAAGCACACAGTGTGAATTTCTGAAACCAGTTTGTGTTAACCATGTTGTTCATGAATATGGTGTTGCTCAGGGGGTCAGAGAACTTCCTTAAATATAACGAACTGAGTAGAATTACTTGTGTGAGATCTTACTGGTTGATGTGAGCATGCATTGTGGAACTGGACCCAATCTACAGAAAGCGAGGAATATTATTGCTGTCCATCTAGAAGCAGTTTTTAGTCCTCTTTCTTTTACTCATTATTTTCTTAAATGGTGATCAAATTATTTCAGCTCCAGTATAAAAAGTTCTGAAGTCATGTCATTGTAAATCTCACTTTATCTTCAGAGCAAAATGGAAATTCCAAGCACAGACGGTCCTTCTTATTGGTAAGGAACTGTGTGTCACTTAGACCAGCAGCATATCTCTGGGTGAGAGAGTGAGTGAATGATGGGCCTGATAAGAAGCTGGTTGAAGTCGAGGGGAAGACCTCCATTGGACAGTCTCCAAGTGAGATGAGTGGGTTGGGGTGTGGGGAGATGGGAGTTCAGGAAAGAAGATGAAAACCCAAAACCAATAGCATTTGGGAGGGGGATGTGAACTGGTGAAAAGGAAGAATGGTGGCTGCAGAGGATTGGGGGGCGATTTTAAGTCTTGGCTGGACCCCAAACATTTTCTTGCATATGTGAATTTAGATAACTTGGACTGTGAGCTCTTTGGGACAGGCACTGTCCCTTTGTTATATGCTTGTACAGTGCCTATCATAACAGGGTTAGGCTTAGGGTTAGACCACCACAATTCAATGATTGATGATAATAATAATGAACACTTATGAAAAACCTAAACAAGTGTACACGCGGTATGTGCTCAACCCCTCAAATCTCCTTACTGAGATCCTACACTGTTGCCTGTTTATACATTTCTTTAGCTCTGATCCTCCAGAAGGTCAGATAAAGACAATGACTGGGTGGATTTCCCCATCTTTGGTTTTTTGAGAAGGGTCGGTCTCCTAATCTTATTATCTAGAGGCAGTTAGGCCAAGATTTTTTACAGGTATGACGTGTTGTTCTTCTCAGCATTGCAAGACTTAAAAGGAATTTAGACACCTAAATCCCATTTTCAAAAGTGATGCAACGCCAGATTTTTAGGGTGACTTAGTAATTCAAGCAATTCTTACTTTAGCATATTATGCTATATTAGTTGTGGGTTTCGTTCACCTAAAGTTGCCGGACTGGAATAGCAATTGTGCTTACATTTTTTAAGAAGATTTGTACGTAGAGATTTGCACCCACCTTACATATGCATTGATTCTCTGGATGCCTACCTGTGTATTCAAAGACCAGCTTTTCAAAGCACAGCAGCTGCACAATGCTTTGATTAACTGTAACCATGGTTGCTAAAGATAATAAATATCTCCTAAAAAGCAATGGGCTCAATATAAAAGGGAACGAAAGGTGATTAAAATCCAACCAGTAATATTTATATTAAAGTGAGCATAGATTATAAAGGGGGAATAAATGCTTAATAGATGTTTTAATAGCAGTCAATCGTTACAGAGTGAGGTCGAGAGGTTGATTATTACTGTGGCTTATAAACATTAATAATGCCTTCTATTGATGGGCTTATAATCATCTATAACATATCGTTATTGTTTATTATTTGTATTAATGTAGCACCTAAGATCTCTAGACATGGACCAATTGTGCTAGATGCTGTAAAAGCTCAGAACAAAAAGATGATCCCTGTCCTAAAGAGCTTACAATAAGAGTAAGACAAGAGACAACAGGCAGATAGAGACGGTCTGACAGGGGGCATGGGGTGTAGAAGGAAGCAATGAAACAATATTAGGCCACATGATAGACAGTAGTCTCCTCTATTAATCATTTATTTACACTTTTAAATTATTTGTAAATAGAACCTTATTATAATAGTGTGACTGTCCAGTCAAATTATACAACTTCAAATACAAAGAAAGAAGCTTAAGGAAATCCTGGATTTCCTTAATAACACGCTGTGATCCAAAGTATTGAATGGAGTGGTATATAAACTACCAAGAGAGCAGAAAAGAGTGCTCCCTAAAGCAGAGCAAATCGTTACAAACTTCGAGCAGTGTCTGCACTCCAGAAGAGCTGAAATTCTCACTGAGATGAGTTATTAAAGAGATGGCGCTTCAGATGTTCTTGAGGTTGAATGGTCATTGCTGTTTCTAGTGATCTCAGGTAGGTAAGGAAGGTTGCGATGATAATGTCCCTTGGTAAATTCAGCTTCTTCAGAACTTGAGTATTCACAGCAGATTTGAAATGTAGTGTGAGATTGTCAGGAGCTAAAGAAAGATTAGCTGTGCACGTTAAAATTGGGCTGAGGAACTGGAAATAACCTTTCATGAACAATGGAAGTCAGAAATCAGGACTAAAACCAGTAGGCTGAAGGTTCACGATAATCTTGTTTAACTCCACAGCATATAGCACATTAAAGTGAAGGAAATCTCAGCTGCTGGATTTATGTAGGCTAATATACACAGACGGTGAAATCCAGTCAAACTGGACAAAATATGCATGTGAGCATCCTCTGTCTTCTCAGCAAGACTGACGTTGTAGGCAAAGCTCCACGGATGTTTTAAGAAGTCAGACATGACCCAATGGAGGAATCAAAGAGCATTAATAGCCTGAAACAGGGAGGCAAATTAATTTATAAGTTTCAAAATAAATGCGAGGAGACGGTGAGACTGGCCAATCTTGTCTGGGAAAGTTTGGGCCCGTCAGGAAGAACAGCCCATGATGAGTGTTTTTCTCTCTCATTTCTGACTTTCTTCCGAACTGAAACACCTTAAAATTCCCATTTGGCAGAAGAAAGTCTTGCTGTACTTTGGCAGGAGTATTAATCCACTCACGTGAAACCACTCCAGGGACTGTCAAAAATAGGTCTCTGAATGGAAGTGATCCTTCACTGTAGTTCTGAGGATGATTTGCAGTGGAACCTTAGCCATCAGACTGGTGTTTATTATTGCATGGTTAGGACTTTTCCTTCCAAAGGAGGAATCACAGGACAATGACAACACAATTGCTAATTAGGGTGCGTGGGTAGGGACCACAAATGCCAGCGAAGGAAGCTTTAATCCTTAAAAGGACATGCAAACCCCTTACTTATACCTCTGAACAGAACTATGTATGAGAATAACCATTCACATGGACATAAGCATTTCCAAGTTTGGCCCTAAGTATACTTATTTTCTCCTCAATGTGAATGCACTTGTATTAGGCTCCACTGATTGCATATTCTCTTCTGAAGTCATTGTGACCCTTTGGCTGTTTCTTCCCCTGCAGTTCTCTTATCACCATAGTTTTATTATGGGTTTATTATTATTATTATCCTATGAAACTGTACATTTTAAAAAAACCATAAAAAGAACAAATGCCAAACTTCAGCTTGTGCTTAGAGCTTATGGTACATCAATGAAGTTTATAGGAAATCTTGCAACAGTTCCTCTTTCACAGATAATGAGCTGAACCTAAGTTTGCTACACCATTAAAAGTAATTGCTATCCATACATTGCAGCTACTTTTAAATGATTGATATTTCTGCTGAATTAAAAGCCTATTTTCCCAAAATATTAAAAATACTCGACTAGCCATGTTGCTTGTTTGCTGGAAAGGAAGAAATTTCCAAACTGCTAAATAAAAAAAATCTTGTTTAATTATTTTAATTGTTGATCAACCTTCACTGCAATGTTATACAATAAATTATTTAAAGTCTCTGCTGCTCATCTCTGGCAATACATTTGGAGAAGCCTATTTTCCTACATTCTTAACTACTTGTAAAATTTGCTATTGATTTTCAAAACCGGTTATTCTGAACTTTAAGCTTTCCAAGTTCTGGCCCCTAGCAATGTTTGGGACATTTCAAATGTCCTTGTTATTCAAGCTCCAAGTACCATTTTATCTGTCCCTAGAATCAATCAAGGAGGAGTTTTGCACCAAACTGCCTTGTGTATTCTGAATCAGCCTTTTGGAAGAATTCAACAGAAGACATTTGACAGGCTCTTCTCCAGCTTATAAATCTAGACTTCAACTGACAGTTTAGTTATAACATGCATTACAGACTTTCCCCATCTAGCACACGGAGACCTGGTAGTAGGGGAACTCACGCAAGTTCCAACCGAAGTGCTGGATTTTCTGAAAGATTATTCAGGACTGTTTTGCACATCAGTTTACTTATGTAATATTAAGTTCTTCTTCACTCCTCTGTTTATGTTGTTTTAAAAGTCTCTCGGGTCCATAGGTGACACAAGCGTGTCACGTAAAAAGCCTGGTCCACACCTAAACTTAGGTCAACCTAGCTACATCGCTCAGGGCTGTGAAAAAATGTGCAATCTGTGCAACATAGTTGGGTCAACCTAATGCCTGCGCTAGACACAACTAGGTCAATGGAAGAATTCTTCTGTCAAGCTAGCTCCTGTCTCTCGAGAGGGTGGATTTACTACAGTGATGGAATAACACTTTCTGTGGATGTAGTAAGTGCCTACATGACAGCGGCGTAGCTGTAGCTGTGCTTCTGTAGGCGCTTGTAGTCTAGAAATGGCCTTAGTTAATATCGGTAGTGAATATGCTAGTCATACAAGCCAACAGCAATTTAGCTGTCCTAGAGCTTATCTACACTATAGTTTCTAATTATGCTGTAACTCAAGCTAACTGCTCGTCCACTAACATGACTGGATACTCTACAAAAGTTTGTTCCAGGAAACAAACGTGTTCCTGGTTAAGTGACAAAGAGTCCTGTGGCACCTTATAGACTAACAGACGTCTGTTAGTCTATAAGGTGCCACAGGACTCTTTGGCGCGTCTACAGATCCAGACTAACATGGCTACCCCTCTGATACGTGTTCCTGGTTGTGGTTCACCCTATGCTGAGCCATTAACAAATGTTTGCAGAGCATCTACACAAGAATTTAGTCATGTTCATTAACGCTAGTGAATTGCTACTCAATTAGCTTGATTTATAGCACAGCCAAGACCCTGCACGGCACATGCAGATGAGAGAACAACCCATGACAGCCGTTAGTCACATTGTTTAATGCACTATTGGAAGGCACACAGTTACTCGCATAGTATAAGAAGCTAAATAGAATAGAATAGACCAAAAACTCTAGTGTAGACAGACCCCTAGAGAGTCAGTTTACTTCAACCAGTTAATTAAACCATGATTAACTGTGATTTCCAGATGTAAAATAAGAACTTCACCTATGATTAAGTTTCTTTACATAGGGGATTTTTAAACATTCTGCTTTGATAGGCAATTTGAATTGTAATAGCTCCTCTGCAGAACACCTTTGCAGTTTTTGTTATTAATGTTGCAGAGTATCAGAGGGGTAGCCGTGTTAGTCTGGATCTGTAGAATCGACAAAGAGTTCTGTGGCACCTTATAGACTAACAGACGTATTGGAGCATAAGCTTTCGTGGGTGAATACCCACTTCTTTGGATGCATGCATTTCCACTGCATGCATCCGAAGAAGTGGGTATTCACCCACGAAAGCTTATGCTCCAATACGTCTGTTAGTCTATAAGGTGCCACAGAACTCTTTGTCGATTCTAATGTTGCAGAGTTCACCCCAAGACTTCTCCTGCCAGACTGTTTTCATACAACTCATTTTGTGAAATTTGTGTGCCTCAGATTACGAGAGCCTGAAGCCAACATTACTGTAGATGTTCTGTAAATTTAATTCCTCTTTTTTCCTCCTTTCAAAAGGGTAATATTTTCTGTTTTCTAATGTTTATCCACAGCCATCCTTATCTAAACAACAAAAAAAACAAACAAACAACCCCTTTCCCATTTCGTATCTGCTTTGGTTTTATGATTCCCACTTGACTAAAAAAGTAGCATGGCCGAAACCTATCTTTTTTTGTGTGCAAAGTACAGCAATTTTGTTAAACAATAGCTAGGAACAATTGTCAAAGATCTGAGACTGTCATCACAGCAAGGAGTGAAAGTATTTTAACAGGAAAGCACACCGAAGACCTGGTAATTCACTGCCTCCCTCTGGAACATTCAAATCTTATTTAAACCCTTCTGATCTGAGAATGAAAGGGGTCAATAAGTTAACAGTAGAGAAAAAGGAACACAGAGCTACTGCAGTAACTCTTTAGAATACCACTGGCTCAAAAAAAAAAAAAAAAAAAAGAACAAAAATCGATTGCTTTCAATTTACTACAGTTCACAAAAATAACGGCAATAAAAATTAACATGGTGATGTCCTTCACTACAAATTAAGACAAAGCAGTAACAACAGCTTTATATAAAGCTGGTACAAAGACTATTTAACTAATTATTTCTACTTCATGCATAACATGAATATGTTCCTGTGAAACTGTGGTGTTTAGATGTTGCTTGTAATTATTAGAACTGGGAGCACTGGCTGTTGGGAGTCTGAAAGGACAGGAAACAGGAAGAAGGGAGGAGGGAGTTGAGAGGCTGGGCGAGTTACAGAGGGTGCAGCAGCAGCTTGGTGAAGAGGTTTCCACTTGAAAAATAAAGACCTGTTGAAGTTTGTTAGTACCTTGCTTGACTGATACAACAGAAACACATGGAACCCTCCTTGGTTACTGATGTTAGATGGGCAACTTAAAAATAATTAAGACCTTAAGAACTTTCAATGTGATTGTATCAAACTAACACTCTTTAAAGCTCCTATCCACATGGACGGGGGCATGGGTGTGGAATCCTTTAATGCAAATATAGATGCTGTTTCCCCAAATAACAATTCAGAGGGGCTTTGTTCTGTCCCTCTGCACTGGAGTGAATTTTACCCTACTGTGAACACAGTAAAGATACTGAAAACAGCCATTCACTAATATTCTTATTCCATCCACTCTAAAACAGCTGAGCTCTGTTGCAAACTTATTAATGAACCTACTCTAAAAAAGAAACTTTCTTTTGGGTCTGTCTGGAAGCCTATCCAACTTCTGCCAGAGCAGCCTGCAAAGTTCCTAGAGATAGGCCTTGTCCATCAAAAAGGAAAACCATCCTATTTTTGGACTGTTCTGTGTTGTAAAAAAATAAATAAAAGGCAAGGTTGGGCAATCTCAGATATGAATGGACATCCGTGTAATAATGATTGCCTGACAGGCAGCAGGAACGTAAGAAATAAGAAGGGACTCAAATGAAGGGGTGGACTCCTCAGCGTGGAGAGCATCAAAAAATGGACTGTCTAGCTCAGCTAGCTACATATAAAACAAAAAATGTATATAAATGAAGGGCCAAATTAGCTTCTGTAAATCACGTTAGCTCCATTGTCGTCCATTTCAATGGTGCTAACTTGAACCGGGTGGCGACAGGCCAGAACTCACCCGGGCACAGCACGGCTTGGCCCTGCCCCGTCCCTCACTCACATTGCCGGAGGCAACAATGAGGAATAATAGAGACAGCTACTCTGGCTCTTCACCACCTGGGGGTTCCATGCTGCGGGGGAATTCTTAGCTGCCCAGTTAGGGTAACTCCGAAATCCCTTTGAGCTGCCAGTGTGATGTAAACGGGCCATGCTAGAGCAAGGGATCTAGCCCTTCACGTTTATGTGGTTGGCTCACGCATACCATTTTGCATCTTAGCATTCAATCATCTCAGCCAGCACTCTGCTTACACTGAAATAATTTTTTCCCCTCCTCCTCCTCTTCAGGCAAGCAAATGGTCAGGGCGGGTCTAGATAATATTTAGTCCTGCCATGAGTGCAGGGGACTGGATAGATGACCTCTCCAGATCCCTTCCAGTCCTATGATTCTATGAAATTCCTAGAGAGTCCACATCATAGCTAAGATCACCAGCTGTAATATTGTTAGCACTATTCAAGTAACCAAAAAGGCAATAGCAATTTACAATGAAGTTTATATAGGCCTCCTGCCAGGATCAATTCAAAGCCAATCTTAACAGCAGGGGAGAGTTTTAAAGGCACAAATAGCCGCAAGGCATCTAACACCCAATGAGTTTCAATGGAGAGTTAGATACTTAACTAACATTTGTGTTTTTGAAAATCTCCATCCATCCATATCTATTATTCCCAGAAGAAGAAAAATCCTTTCCTTCACTGTACAAAAGCCACACCGGACAAGTATTTTTCCTTAGTACAAATGAATTGTGGAGTTGTTTGCTATCTTCAGTGGGAGCTTTGACCAAATAATGCAGAATCAGACCCTGAACATAACACACGTAGGTAAGACTTCCATCTCCGTTTAATTCTCCTTTCCTCAAAAACAGCAAATTTTCTGCCTCTCAGACAATATGTCAAGATTTTGAAAGGTGACTTGGGATTTGGGGGGATGCCAGTTTCTGGGTGCCCATTTTGAGACTCTTTAAAAGGCTCTGATTTTCAGAAAAAGCTGAGCACCCACACTTTAATGTACCCAAGTTGTGCATGCAAATATTAAGGCACCCCAAACCGCTGATCAGTTTTTAAAATCTAAATCTTTCAGGATATTGAGCAAGAATCCCCTTGAAATGTTGCTTTAGATCCTTCTCTATAATATATATGGATATGCGCCTATCTCATAGAACTGGAAGGACCTGGAAAGGTCATCGAGTCCAGTCCCCTGCCTTCACTAGCAGGACCAAGTACTGTCCCCTGACAGATTTTTTGCCCCAGATCCCTAAATGGCCCCCTCAAGGAATGAACTCACAACCCTGGGTTTAGCAAGCCAATGCTCAAACCACTGAGCTATCCATCCGAGGGAGGGATGCTCTGCCCATGTGTTCCAATGATATTGAATTTCTTGACTACTTACGATACAGCTGCATGGTAATTTATTCATAAACATTTTTTTAACAAGATCATACATTTCCAAGCAAAGTCACGCATGCCATCCATTCATTTACCCCAAATTAGAAGACTCCATCTTCATCTCTCTCCCCAAAATTTAACATTCAGCATTTTAATTGTTTCTTCCTTCGTTGTTAGATCAATATCAATCACCTCCTCCAGTTATCAGAACTCGAATCTTCCTGAAAATTATGTTAAATTTAGATGTTAATGAAAACTATTTACAGTTTAACCACAGAAATGAGGCCTCTATTTCAAACCATAAAAAACTGTTAGTTATAATAAGAAACCTTAATTTCTTCCTCAATCTCCCTTCCACCATCTGCCACCCTACATGTTCCAACCAAGAAATCACAGACTTAAAAACAAACAAACAATAAAAAGGATAATTGTCAACTTCCTTTCACAACTCACAGCTAACATTAAAAAAATCAAAATGAGTCCATGAACCATTACAATGAAAACTATGTTATAAAGGCAACTCATCCACATATAACAACACATGCCATCATTCCTCCTCT
Source organism: Macrochelys suwanniensis (assembly GCA_033296515.1). Classification (NCBI taxonomy): domain Eukaryota; kingdom Metazoa; phylum Chordata; order Testudines; family Chelydridae; genus Macrochelys; species Macrochelys suwanniensis. The sequence continues at coordinate 104,683,366 of CM065782.1, read as the reverse complement.
CCAACCATCTTACAAATAAAGAATCAGGAACTTATGGAACACTTCCTGTTGGGCTGAACCAATGATACCTAGTAGAGCATGCTCTCTTCCTAACGTTAAAATCCATGGAAGTTAGGCACCTAAATATCATTGAGGACCAGGGCCTGAGTGCTACAAATGGTCATTAAGACCAATATTATGGGCTGACTTTTTGGAGCAGAGTATATTTTTTCTCCTATGTAGAGATCTGCACAATTTGCTACGTGTATGATTTTAATTTTGCTTTCTTCTGAAGCATCCGGTTCTAGCCACTCCCAGGAACTAAATATCTGTCTTATGTATTTGTAAGGCAGCTAAGTATCCTCTGGATGGACCAATATGGCGATTCCTATATTCCTAGTAACAGTAAATCAAGGAAGAAATCTGTCTTACGAAAAACTGTAGGAAAGCAAAGCCCTGGCTCAGAACACCTAACAATTTCCAAAAAGAAGTAACACACAGCTACTCAATGAATGCAAACCTGCACAATCAGAAAAAATGTTAGCATTCCTATTTTGCTGTTGGTACCTCTTCACAACATGCAGAAACATGCACAAAGACCCATCATGATTCTCCATTTGGAAATGGCCTTAACACACACGTGAGAAAGTATTTATGTTTTTGAAAGGGCTTGAAGAAGGATTTTCTCGCTAAGGATGAGGTTTCCAAGTCAAGGTGAGGTCAGTATTTGTGAATATTGCCACAATGTCAGCCCTTAAGTCTGCAAAACAAATCTCTCCAAAACCAATATAGCTTGTGTGAAAAAGGGGTAAAAGATTAGAAAAGGGTCCTCTATTGTAATTAATTATTATTTATTAATTGTACTGCAGTAGCACTTAGTAGCCCATGATTACCATGAAATTCTTGGAAAACCATCTTACATTATTTTCCATCAGACTTAGATGAGATATTCATCTGTTGCACTGTATTTTTTGCTCTGTTACTGGTTGCAAATCTGCTTTTTCCAAATCCACTTCAGAAGAACCATCTTTTTATTTCTATTATAACAACAACACTAACAAAACGGTTCCAATTGTGATTCACACATCAGTCATGTTCTAAGGATGAAATCACACAAGCACAACCACATTATACCTGTGCTAAATAAAGTTCCATGAAGTAAGAAGCTAATGAACCCAGCTGAAAAATAACGCAGTACAGTGGTTTACACCATCTGGAACGTAGACTAAACATCTAATTTACTCCTTGCTTCCTGCTAAGTATTTAAAAAGAGAACAGAAAACCTGTACCAATATGATCAGGTGGCTCAAATTCATCCTTGGGAAAGCCCCAGTGACCTCCTCAGACTTACACTAGGGATATATTTGCACTAAATTTTGGGGTTTTTTTTAGGAAATACGGCACACACATGTGGCTACTTTTTAAATCTGGACAATTTAATCAGAAGCTATATTTTACCTCTTGACTGAGTTAATTTTCTACTTCAGCTCTCTTACACACCTTCTCTAATTAATACGTGTTCCTTTGATTAAATTAACATTTTTGACTACCTAATTAGCCCGATAAACCTATGCGGAACTGATCTAGAAGCGACTTCATCACTGTTTATTGGTGCATGTTTGCTACCCATCACTGTCAAGTCAATCGGCTAATGATTAGAAGAACATTAAGTCTGGCCAATTTGGCTTTCCATGGCAGTCTTCATGCTCTGACTGAGCAGCCAATCCCAGCACTGAATCGACCCGTTAGGACAGTGACAGATGGTTTAATCATGTGGTTTCATTCATTAGCACTCTTCAGTCTGGTTGGCCAGGTTTGTGGCACGGAGGATGATTTGAAACAAAAACTAATTAAACGTAACCTTCCTAATTACCTTTTTACATTCATCCTTTGACTGGTACAGTTCACGGGTAATGACAAATTGAAAATATAAATAAAGAACGGTTTATCCAGACTGATGAGTTAATAAGTACAGTTACAAGAAGCTGCATCACTGCTTGTTTAGGAACAAAAGCACGAGTTGCTTAATATGCAATTAATGTACATGGGCTAATGAAATCATACCAGAGCTAATGAATATGTACAATTGGGTAGACAGCTGCCACTTATAAAAAAGTTACTAGACCCACCCTGCTCATTCATTTTGCAGAGACAATTGGAAAGGCCTACACTGGCAGAGTTACAGTGCCGCTCGGAGAGCGCTGAAGGGAAACCGCTGTTGTGTGTTCACACCGTCCGCGGCCTGCGCAATAGCGTGGTCACACTTGCGGCACTTGCAGCGGTATTCGGAGCGGTGCACTCTGGGCAGCTATCCCACAGAGCACCTCTTCCTCTTCTGCCGCTAAGAGTTGTGGGAAGGCAGAGGAGGTCACGGGGCATCCTGGATCCTGTCCCTTTGTATTGTGATGTTCCTTGATGGCCCATCTGATTTAGCCAGTCTTTCTGGATTGGCTGGGCGGGGAGGGAGGAGGGAACTAGCCATGTAGCCAGATCCAGAGTAGAGGGGGAGTGGAGCTAAAAAAAGGCGCCTCCCCCGTACTCATCCGGTGGCACTCCAGCTGTTCGGCGGCGGGTCCTTCACTCGCTCCGGGTCTTCAGGGGTACCCGCTGCCGAAATGCTGCCGAAGACCTGGAGCGAGTGAAGGACCCGCCGCCGAACAGCTGGAGCACCGCCGGGTGAGTGCAAGAAGCGGCGCCTTAAAAAGAAGCAGCGCCTTTGTTTAGCTCCGCTCCCCCTTTAAAAAAAGGCACCGCTTCCTTTTTAAGGTGCCGCTTCTGCTCACAGGGGGAGCGGCCGCTACCCCCTGCTCCCTCCCCGGCTACACCACTGGATGGAACATTTCCCATGCCTGGGTTCACAAGTTCAGAGCAAACATTCTCAAAGTGATAAAGCAAAACGTATGTATTTTCTTACAGCAGGGAATACTGACATTACAAGTGAGATTAAATGCATGCAGCAACTGACAAGCATTTCATAGTCTAAACACTAAATACATTCTTACAAGACCAATACCTATTTTGCGCAAAACTAACATACAGGTGAACTAGTCTGGTCTCCAGCTACGAGTTTGTTAGTTCTTAGCTTATGCTTGCAGCCTGGGCCAGTATCTGGCCAGACAGCATAACCATTTTTTTCCTTTTTTTAGTTTAACTTTTTCGGAAAATGCTCCCATGAATGGAAGGCCTTTTCCGTAGCAGTATAACTATTGATCCCCAAAAAGCTATTGCAGTAGAACCAGATGCTTCATAATATATGGTGGGGTTTTCAGAAGTGCATAAGTGAATTAGATGTTCAACCTCTGCTGTCTTTTAGTGGGAGCCGAGCACCTAACGCCCCTGAGTTCTTTTGAAAGTCCCTCCCGTGATGGAGATGTTCAGCACCAAACACAATGTAGGTACACAGAGCATTGATGATACCCACAGACACAGGCCCCAGTATGGTGCTCTCTGCTGGGGGACTCCTGTGCCAAGCACTTGAGCTTGCGGGGGTCTGTCCATATGATGCCCATTTCAAAAGTGGGGCTTTTGCATCTTCCAACCAGAAAAATTAGAATGTGATGTCCCCTAATGAGCTCAATGGTGTGGGCTTAAATCTCCACTCCCCTTCTTGTCTTTAGAAGAATTTGCACCTGTATTCAAGCCCTCTGTATCATAAGCAAGCAAACTTTCAACACCCGTGCTTATTAATGAACTCTTACAATCTTCTAGATAAATATGGGTATTTCCATTTTATCCCATTCATTTGTTCACATCTTTTCACAGAGTTGTCTCCAAAATGTCCCAATGAGACCATTTGGCGTTTGTTTTCATTTTCAGGCTCTGATGAACTAAGCATTTGATTTAGAGAAAATAAGGAAAGGCCCTGGGAAACTTAAGCATAACAGATGCTTATTCATCAACATCTGATTGAACTGAACTGAAACCCCCAGTCTAAATCCTAAATGCCATAAACATCAGCCAGCTAGAACAGAATAACAACCACTTATAAACAATGATACACCAATAGTTCCTGCCTCAAAGTACTCAAATGACTCTTCTCATTTCACTGTTCCTACAGTCTCCACTAATTCTGGCCATACTGTATTTCACTTTTTGGTGTCACTAATTTATAGCCAACAGCTAATTGTTTTGTCAGTTGCATACGGGCAATATCTGTACAATGATATCCATGAACAATGATATCTGTACAATATCCCAGTGAACGACATAGGGTCTGAACTTTAATACCCATTAAAGTCAATGGCAGTATTTCCATTGCATTTAATGGGAGATCTCGTAGTTTGTTGCTGACCAGGCCTGTGGTATATACAGGCTCTTTACAACAGCCTGGCCTAACTGGAGACTGGTGGGGACTTGATCACAAATAAAGAGCATGGGTGTTGCACTGGCCTGAAGTATCCCTGAGTCTCTGAGAAGAGGGGGGAGAAGGGCCGAACCGGAGGGGCCCGGCGTGTGCCCCGTTACAGAGAGATTTGGCTTAGATTTATATCTGAGCTTCATGGCTCAGGCCCATCTGTAATGAAAGCCTTTACCTTCCCGGATCAACTGTGCATACACAAAAATGCAGGTACCAGAACAGCCCCTGATTTTTCATGACAACTGCAACATCTCAGCTAAGAAATAAGAATCAGGCCAGGTTGATTAGAACAGTAGTATCCCCTGCTCTTTATAGTCATCACTGGGAAATTGATGAGAGACTCATGCAATATACCTATACTTGTACTCAAGTTGGGTTGGGTTCTGCACTTGGTTCTGGTTGCACTTTAGGTAATAACTTCAACACAGATCTTCTCATGTGGTTCCTTGTGCTTTTCATACTATGCTGTGAAATCTCTTGGACTCATGGACCAGATATGGAGAATTGTTGACTTTTAAAAATGAAGCTACAGGCTTAATCAATGTTTTCCAGGACCCCTTAGGGATGCTAACCCCACTGTGCTCTATAGCTGTATCTATTTTCTTTAAGTTTTCACATTTATAATAGATCTCCCCTAAACAGACTCTCAGGCATTTGTCAGTCAGACACCTACCTACTCTTTCTTAAAATCTTGGTTGTAATGGGACATTAGTTTTAATTACATTATTTATTGGTCTAAAATGGTCAGAGGTACTTGCACTAAGTATGCTGTACAAAACTGGAATCTTTTCACTGATGTTAATGGGAGCTGGATTGGACCCTAAATGCGTACCTGAGTCAAAAGGAGAGGTGATGGCTTTTTAGACACGTCGCAGATTGGGGCTGGCTTGTGTGACATGGGCTGCACATACTATATGAATGGTGGTGATTCTACAATGTTGTGTTCTAAAAGTATGCTACAATAGACTGCCTGTGTTTGCATGGTAATGAAGCATTCTCCCAAAGTTGAATAAGTCAGCCAAAGGTCTCAATGAGATTTTATATAAGCCTCTTAAGACAATATGCTGGTGTTGCCCCCGTTAGATCAAAGTATTCATTGGAAGTGGGGAAAATCTTTTATTTAATACTCACTGGTATCTACACCTAACATTAAAACAGGAAAAGAGGAGAATTAAGCATCAATCAATTTAAAGAAGAAATGATTAGCAAGGTAATGTATTTTATTGTACTAACTTCTGTTGGTGAAAGAGACGACCGGTTTTTCTTTCACCAATAGAAGTTGGTCCAATAAAAGATATTACCTCAGCCACCTTGTTTCTCTCATATCTTGAAAACAACATGGATACAGCTACACAGCAAATAAGGAAGGAAATCAGTTTCATGCAATGAAAGGTAACCTAACCGAGTTAGCAGTGTAACAGGAAGAAATGAACCACGCTCCTGTATCTTGCGTCATGAATTAGGTCATCCCGCCATGGTGAATGGAGAGGGTTAGGCATGGGAGAAAACAGAGTCAATGCGTGAGAGAGCAGAAAGAGAGAGAAGGAGGGACATCAACAGATAAGAGAGGAAGAGGAGTGGATGAGGAGCCATTAAAGGAGATACTGAAGGAGTAGTCAGCAAAGGAGGTGGAGAAACCAGACAGCACAGTCAGAGAAGCCAAGAGAAGAGAGAAATATAAAATTCACTAAGGGACATCTGACAAGCAGGGATGCAATTTATAATGATCAAATATCTTAAACACCGGGTCAGATTTTGTCCTGTGCTACATCCCCTCTACACTGTTCTGGCAGCACAGTGGGGACCTAAAGGATCCATTGGCACAGCCAGTCTACACCCTACCTGCTAGGCAGTGGTGTGCTGGAGACAAGAGGGCCATTACATAAAGTTAGAGCAGCCCCAAGGATCACACAGGAACAGTAGAATGATGGCCAAAATCTACTTATCCCCACCAGAGATGTACCACACAGAGCACCAAGATTATCTGACAGCAAATACTGTTTGGTACTCTTAAAAAAGCACAGTAACTTGACAGGGTGGCTCTTGGACCACAGAGAAGAAGCCTGAGATCTTACATTTCAAGTTGGAGACATCTTGAAATGTCTCCAACTTGACATTTGTCATCGCACACTCGTTGTGACCTCGTCAGCTGTAGTGACTGAATAGTCCTATTTGTACGGAGGGATTTGACAGATTGGGTTCTCTCAGGCTTTGTGCCACTGCTTGCATTCAAGGCAAGTTGCTGACAGATTTCCTAACTTCTGCACATGGACGTCTTCTCCTCAGTCACACACTTACAAATGCCAAACCGGCCACTGACATTCATCACAAGAAGATGCATCCAAGGAATAAAAGCTACCTAAATCCTACATAGATAGCCCGACTTAACATCCCTGGCCCAAAGCAGTTTGCTTAGCTCACCTTTCAGGCAAGCCTATTAGAGGTAGGCAAAGCTAACATATCCAATGACAGGGGACAAAAGAAGAAATTGTATCATCTTCCTTCTAAAATTTACCTAAGGACTAGAAGGGAAGATGGGTTACCTGAAAAGCATATGGTATGTAGCTGAAATATTACACATAAAAACTATTGTAAGTTCAGCAAGAACTCAAGATTGTAACATTCTTTTTCCATTTGGGCTGTCAGTAGAAATATTCCTTAAGTCCCTGATAGAGCAAAGCACTTCAGCACATGCTTCACTTTAAGACTGTCCCACTGATTTCAGTGGGACTATGCACATGCTTAAATTTAGCACACGCTTACATTGGATCATGACTTAAGTGCTTGGCTAGATGGGGGCCTAAGAGTCAAACTCTGAGAGACTGCAAGCAACTAACTCCTATTGACCTTTCAGTATCTGGCCCCAAATTCCCAGAAATACTTTTCTCACAGATTTAGATACAGCTACTTATACACGATAAATGATAGGGCACAGGATCAACAATGCCAAACCATGTGTGGTCTGCTGCGGCAGACAATGTGGTCTTCATTATAACACCTATCAGAAAGATAATGCTAAAGAAGAAATTAAATATTATTTTGGCTGTTCCACCACACTGATATTAATGCTATAGTACCAGTGTATGACTTCTGAAGACAGTATCAAAAGTAATATCTCATTGCCATGGGGCAAAAATGTTCATTCTATATCGGTGTAATGCACGTTACTTTATGACAAAGAGCTAGTGAAAAATCAGCTTCTGGAGGAGAATATCCTTAAAATTAATATTCCAAACTTTGTCTTAATATGGTGTCAATGAGGTTTTACCTTCAGAATTTATGAAATAAGAGGAGTGAAGCCTTTGAGGTGCAATAAAACCGTGGGGGTCAAAACAGCAATAATCAGGTTTATTCATTTTTAAATTAGATTCTGCTTTCCCTGAGTCTACTCTTTTGTCACCTACTCATGGGCTGCTCAAGGTGAATGCCACTCTGAAAATAAAACCTAGAGTGTGACAGGTAGGGATACCAACTGCACTCATGGTATCTCCACCGTGTAAAACCAAATCCTTCCATTCCCAATTTACACAGAAAAACATGTGTATCTTGTGTCATCTAAGGTGCTTGGCTAATGCGTTAGGACATTATTATTAATTAGTAGTAGTAGTATTTGCATTGTGGTAGTGCCCAGAAATCCCAGGAATGGAGCAGGTGCCCACTGTGCCAGGCGCTGTACAAATACAGAACAAAAAGACAGTTCCTGTCCCAACAAGCTTACTGTCATCATCACTTGGTAATCAACAACAAGTCAGTTTTGGCTGCTCACATTCAAAGCATGGTGGTTTAAACCAGTGGTTCTAATCCAGGAGTCCGGGGGCCCCTGGGAGGCCAGAAGCAGGTTTTAGGGGATCCACCAAGCAGGGCTGGTGTTAGACTTGCTGAGGTCCAGGGCAGAAAGCTGAAGCCCCACCGCATGGTCCTGAAGCCTGGAGCTCCGAGCCCTGCCACCCGGAGCTGAAGCCAAAGCCTGAGCAACTTAGCTTTGCAGGGATCCCTTGGCGTGGGGCCCTGGGCAATTACCTGGCTTGCTCCTCACGAACGCTGGCCCAGTTGTTGCATAGGTGGGCCATGGAGTTTTTATAGCCTGTTGGGGAGGGAGCTCTTTCACCCTATAGGACTTCTTCCTGTTATAGCTACCAGCAAAAATTACTACCATTGGTGAAGCTCCAAGCCCCAATTTAGCAAAACACTTAAGCCCAGGTTTAAATTTAAGCACGAGTAAATCCATTCTTACTCAGCAAAGCACTGGAGTACATATTTAAATTGAATTCAATTGAGCTACTCTTGTAAGTGCTCATCAACATGACTGTGGGTTTCATAATTAGGCCCTGTATATTTGTGGACTCCTGTAAATAATCCCTTTTAGCTTTCACAGTGGAACGAGCAATTAAGCATGCTAGTCGGACATACGATATGCATGAGGAGAGCATTCTAACCCAAACCCAACACTGCCTATTTTAACAATTATTTAGAAGAAAGCACACTGAAAAAATGAAAATAAATGTAACAATACATAAATAAAGATGAAAGCACACAAAAGGTTGCCAGCGTTCCTTGTCTGTGTTTTTTCTTTTGTTCACTCTTTGAGCATTTCAGGATAAATTAAGAGATCAGGAGTAATTAACTGACACATGTTCTTCTCTGTATTTTAACATCGTAAGCTCATTGATTCTGCAGACCTTTTTCCTCAAGGCTGCCAAAATCTGAATCAATTTACAAAAGAAACAGTCATCAGTCATTAATTGATTTCTGATTCCACTTTCCCCACTGAATCAAATTAATATCCTTTAGATGTTCTCATATAATACAACAACTGCCTATCAGATACACTTCGTAGTTTCCTCCGTCTCTTCCACCATCCAGCACAAAAACATTTTAAGGAAAAACTGCCATTCCTTAGTTCACATGGGGTCGAACCAGCCAGACACAACACAAACCTAAATGAAGTCAGTTAATTTTGCACACACTTTTAGGGGATTACGGGCTTGTGTTTCAAGGACGGATACACACAACGGCATCTGCTGAACTTCCCCATGCTATAACCACAGCGGCACATGCAAATCAAATGGCAGTGACTACATATTCAGTTGTGCTCTGTGTGGGTGATATTCACTCCCGCACAGAGGCCAGCCCAAGACTTATACATCACCACTTTCTAGGACTTAAGTGGGACTTAAGTAGTACAGAAGCCACGCACTAGCCATCTGCACAGAAGGAATTTCACCCTCTTTCTCAGCATTTGAATGTTGGCTAAATTACTATGATATGGGTGTATTGTCTAATAAAGTTGTGGCTTATATATTTTTTTCAAACAAGTCCTGCATCTGTCCTCACTCAAGAATGCTTTTTGTAATTATGTTAAGTGTATCTTAACTATTATGAAGCAGATCCTCAGCTGGAGTAAATCAGGGCCGTTAAACTGATTTACATTAGTTGACGATCTGATTTTTAATTCCAGAGTCTTCACTCACTCTCTTTAGAAAGCAAACAAATACGGTCACAAATGCATTTCAGAGGTATCAGGCAGGCTGGTACCATGAATTCAGCAATCACTCTTAACCTTTACAATTAAGATTGGAGTCCAAACGGACGGTAGTTTAGTAGTGCAGCTGTGCTGCTGGTGGGGAATAATCCACCAACAGAAAATGCAACTGCCACAACACAACAGTTGTCGTAATTTCAAATAGTGAAAAATGTATTCCTGCACTGTGTATGAATGGAGACCTAACTTCATCCCAAGGAGAACCGGGTGAAGTATAGGTAGTCCTCGGACTTACGATGTTCGAATTAAGTCGAATGGCACTTACGACACTTCTAGATTGACACCCTGATTCGATTTCTGACTATAGGTTTTGAGTTTACAATGCTAGTCCAGCAATGGATTAGATTGCGGTTCCGAGTTACAACGTTCCGATTTTCGACGCAGTTGCAAGGAACCAATTGTATCATAAGTCCGAGGACCACCTGTACTCACTGCGAGCAATTTAATTGGCAAGCGTAGCCATTGTTTCTTGTTCGCATGTCATGAACCATCACACTTCATTTTTTAGTAATGTAATTGTCATTTGCAATGGTTTGACAAATACTTTATGCAAGCGTGCTTCAGCCAATGGGTTGATCATGAACTAAACACCGCATCAGAATTCAAACAAGTCCTGGTGACTACGGCTCTGCAGTATTTCCCCAGAATGTTAACACAGTCCTAAGAATGGTTAGAGTTATTGCTATAGCGGTAGTTGCAAATGAAATTTGTAAAATGTCTTCCCCATACTTGAGAGTAATTAAGCAGAAAACATCAGCTTAGTGCCCCTGTACTGGGAATTGTGCAAAACCCAAATACCAAAATCCCTCAACTACAATTTTCTTGAGATATTTTGCCTTTTTAAAAAAGATCGTAATGATGTTGTATTTCCTTCGTGCTGCTCAGCAAGCCATATGCAAATGATATTTCTGATTTTATAAGGGGATATCATGCATCAACATCTAAATCTTCATCTAAAACAGAGTTAGCAAAGAATATTTTGGCTTAAGCTGGACTGTTCCTATACTTTGGCTCTGCTCGCAGGTGCAATATATCATGACTGCAGGCCCTTTGGCATTAAGTAACCTCTCATGTATAACTTGAATGAAAAAGGGATGACATTTATATTGCAATTAAAAATATCTTTAGTGTTTCCTCAGGCACCACCCTTCCCAATTATTTTAGCTCAGGGTGCATTAATCTTCTTCCATGGTGCAGCACAATAAAGACAACAGTTGTTTCTGTATCTAACATTTAAATTCTGAGCATAGAAACTGAATCTGAATGTCACCACACATTGATTATACTTTTGCTTTAACACAGCATGCTCTTTTAAACAGAACCTTTAGAAGTCTTCACACATAAAAATACATCTTCCTGTACACTTTGGCTATATTACATTTCACAATGAAATGTGTGAAGCCATTTGCTACTGGAAATAAACAGGAGGAGAACGGGGAATCATAAAGCTTGCAAAAAATAGTAGTGGCAACGTTTCGGCTAGAAACAGAGATGAAACTGGAGTATGAAAGAAAGAATAAGACAAAAACAGGGAATAATGGAGAGACAAAAGGTTTTGGACCCTACGAATAAGCATTGTACTGAACTCTGGACCTGCACATTATCCATGTGTGTCAAGGAACGCCATTATCTGCAGGTATTTTAACTTTGGACTCTCTCATCTCCAAGAAACTACATGCTTTAGAAGTCTCATTTTAGAGCTGCCCAGGAAATTATTTTGACCTACAAATTGTTTTGATGAAAATGATAACTTTTTTTTATTGTTGTTGCTTTTATTTTTATTACCTTTTATTTGTTTTTTGTCAAAAAACATGCCTCCTCCCCGCAAAACCCTGCAAACGTTTGTTTTGTTTTCAGCATCTGAAAACTGATTAAAAAAAAAAAAGAAGAAAACAGGAACATTTTTTGGCTTTCATCAAAATGCCATTTTTTGCTATTTGGATGAGATGCGAACCATTTAAAGTGAAAATCGTTTCTTTTAATCAAAAATCTGTTGAAAAATATGTTTCAAAGGAAAAATTTCAATTAAATCTGCCTGATTTATTAATAAAAACCAGGCATCTTTTTAAAAAATCCACAAACTTGCCTCAAAATAGTTTTTAGATAGATTGTGATTCCAGAAGCTACGGTACATAAATTACCCCCTAACATAACCATTGCCAAAAATACAGCAAACCCAAAATAAACTGAGAAAAGTAAACATGGTAAATATGGCCCAGATCATGGCCCTGCCAGAGAAAAACCTACTGGAAAGTCAAAGTCTGGCATAAATACTCAGTGGTTCAGAAAGCACAGAGCTTCCGCTCCATCGTGCAGTTGGCAAAGTAGGGACCGGCCTTTGCCACTGGTCAGAGAGGCAGGGTTTCTGATTCTCCAAACCCAGGTGACGCCCAGAGGCTATGAGGATTCCTGCAGATCTTGCATGAATTTTGGAGATCTGGGTATCTGTATGGTATCTGCAGTACTGCCAGGACCTCACAATTGTCACACCTGGCCCAACCAATTTGAGGTTTTGGTGCAGCTATTCATATAAGCTTCAGTATCAATATAGGAAAATCCCTGTGGATTTTCAGGGGAAAGTAACTGTGCCCTGACTCCACCTCCACCTCCCCCACCCCTCAGCAACACTCCTATAGAATCTGCAGAAGCCCAACCACATAGAGTTTGCAAAAAGGCCTTCTTCCAAGGTCCGAGGCTACTATCTATCTATCCTATCTATCGCATACTATTTCCGACTCCATAATATCTAATGGCCTCAATCCCCTTTCTTTTAACAATTATTTCCCAAAAGGAACCTATTTTCCACTCCTTTCTTCCCTTCCATGGGGAATATTAATGGGGATGAGCTGGCACTACATCGCCTTAACTGGAAGGGAGGGTCTGGCATCAGGAGAAAGCTGATCTATTAATTCTCACCAAACTTTCCAATTGGATACTGGCTAAAGCAGTGTGTGGATAAAAGAGAACATGATCGGTAGGGCAGTAAATTCTATAAACAAAAACAAACAAACCATATTCTGGTTAAACTGCAGCTACTGTACAAGACAGCAAATGAATACCTCGGTTACAGGCAATGTTCCCGCTAATTTTTGACTGGCCTTGTGCGCAAAAAAAAATAATTTCTGTGTAAATTGTTGTGCTGCTGTGCAAATTTTTGTGCGTGCAGTGTTTCGCCGTGTGCACTGGGTTTAGGATCTGTGTGCACGCACACACGCACACAGCTTAGAGGGAACAGTGGTTACAGGAATGCTCTATGTCTGTATATGTGTAGCTATTTAGTTAATAGGTAAGATGCTAGTAGCTGGTACTGAAGAATATATAGTATAGTAGTTCCTGGATTTTGTAGGACCAACAAAACACTTTGTGAACTGCAAACAGCTTCCTTTGTTTAGTTCTTTGCATGGAGCTCTTAACATTTGCCTTAGTTACAATATTCTGTAGTGATCTGACACCAGACCAGCTTTTTAGCTGCATGCAGTTACCATTTTTATACTGTACTGAACTCCACCACTCCAAGTAAAATTTATTTCCTAATGGAAGCTGTACAGTAAGAACTTCGTTAGTAACCCGCAGGCTTCATTTGGGCTAGGTGGCACTCTCACTCATGAAAGTCTATCTTCTGCAGAACAATCTCTAAAATATGTCTAGTAGCTGATTTCTCCAACTGTATCTATCTTTGTTCCGCCTGTAAAATAATCAATTATGCCAAAAAGAATTATTTATACGAAATACTAAAGGAGATTTATTACAAGAAATATGCTTATCAACTGGATTAAGATCTAATAGGCTTTTCTCCCTAATAGTATAGTACTCTCTGATAGTCTATCAAACCTATTATGTAAATTACCTTGCTCCTGACATCATAACTCAGATAAAATAAATATATTTCGTTTACAGGCTTTTAAAGATATTTTAAATCTGTGGCATTACGTTCAGAACTGAATTTATGGGCTGATCTTACTTTTACTTCTTTTCCACCACAAATCAAAACCAGACTAAATATGCTTTGTGTTGTATATATATGTATGTCTTTGCCCTGGAAAAATTAATACAGAATTTTTTGACCAAAGGGGGGATGGGGAAATGAAAATTCTTTTAAGTCCTTGTGATGGGGGGATATTATTAGGGTAGGGCATGGATCAGGAAACCTGGGTATTCTGGGCTAGACCTATGGGATGGGAGGCAAGGGTTAATGGGCAGGGACTAGACGCAGCTAAAGCCCATTAGCCAGCCTCTCAGGAAACCATCCTGGAGTCCAAAACGAACGTAAAAGGACGTCTGTTTATGGTGGGTGGATAAGTCAACAGATAGTCTGAGTTTCATCTCTTTCTTCATCAATTTATAGAGCCCTGCAAATCCACGGATATTCACATCCATAGGTGAGGATGTGGATATCTGTGGACCATATTTGCGGATCGGATGTGGATACAAATTTTGTATCCGCACAGGGCTTTATCTATTTAAGCCTTTCTGAAGGAGGGGCACAGAACTACTGTATCTCTCCCGGAGTAAAAAAGAAAAAAGATTATTTTTCAGGGCTCTGCAATTAATTGATTGTTCAGTTTGATGACTTAACCTACAGGGGTGGGGGGAGGGAAATCATTTCAGGTTGACCTGAATTGGAAAATTTCTGAATTTCTAAACTAAAAAGTCCAAAAAATTGTTTCATAGTAAACAAAACATTTTGTCTGGCCTGAAATAAAACATTTTGTTTCATTTTTGAGATTTTTTTTCCACCTGTAAATAAAATAAAACTCAAAACAAAAAGTTTTGGATGTCAAAAAATACAAATGTTTTGTTTTGAAACTTTTGAAATGAAACATTTTGATCCCCCCCCCCCGAAATCGTGTGTACATGTATGATGTGCGAGAGAGAGAGAGAGAGGTTATTTTTCAGCCAGAACCATTAGGCAAATGTAACAAATGTGCACAATGTTTTGGTTGACCTGAATCTGCGTTGTTGGGTTTTGGTTTTTTGTTTTTTTTTTTTGGGGGGGGGGGGGGGGGGAGTTTCATCTGAAAATGTTTGTCCTGATCTACTATTTACCTCCTTTGTCCAGGAAAGCATCAGAAGTTGTGAGTCCCTTCTCCATATTCACTTAATTACACAGAAATCTTGTATGATGTCAGCATCACGACACTAGACCATCTCTAATTAATACTAAGTGATAGTTGTACTACAGCTTTGTTAAACAGAAAACAACAATACATACCCCCCCAAAAGTCTTAAACATTTAAAACAAAATCCAAATTATTTAAGAGAATTTTTGCTCAAAGAAAACAGAGAGTTTATGATTCCATTTAAAGGCTGAGAACTACTTTTTGTTGCCTGAGAAATAGGGTTGGGGGAGGCAAAAATGAAGCCTCAGCTTGATGATGATTCACTGTGGATATCAGTTCTCTACATTTTGAGACTCGAGTATCCCGTTATCTGTTTTATTCCTCGGGACAGATTAAATGACAAGTGGAGTGTAGCGCTGCAGTTTACTTGCAGACAGGTCACAGTTTGTTCACTGAACAGCACTTGTCACCTTATCTGGAGCCTCCCAGAATTGTCTGAAAGTTATAGGCAGCAAACCTATATTGGGGGTTGGACTAGATAACCTGAGGGTTGGACTAGATGACCTGGCGGTTGGACTAGATGACCTGGGGGTTGGACTAGATGACCTCCTGAGGTCCCTTCCAACCCTGAGATTCTATGAAATCAAGTACATTATTTCCCTTCAACTCCTACAGTATCATCCAAATCCAGCGGATTTTACTCATACAAAGTGAGTCAATGGGCTTCAGTGCCAAGAGCTGGCGTATTTTAGTCAACAGGCCTATTTATGTGAACGAGGCCCCAAGTATTTCACAGTTTCCAAGGATTCCTGCTCAGCTCATTCTTCCCTGGACCTGTGCATGTATTTTGCTATTCTAAACAAATATTTTATTGCTGTTTACTACTGATTTACTGGAGACTCTTATACAGCCTAGCACAATTCTCACCATACTATGTGGCTTTGAAACTGAAGCAAAGGGTCAACTGCCGCAAACGTTGGGCTAGATTTTAGTCACAGCTGTGCAGAGGCAGTGACATGGACCTCTACAACCCCAGGGGGATGCATCAGAGACTCTCTGCGAAAGACAGTCCCTCACGGTACTGCTCCTTGCACACGAGTATGAGCACTCTGCTCCATCTGTTAGCATATCCATTCCAGGAGAGGGAAGGAGTTTCGATTTTTGGCAGTATGTGCGGAGGGTGGCAGGATAGTTTGAAGCCATAGGAGAACCTATATTCCTGGAACACTATTTCAGCGGTTTGAGTTAGATCTTTATGAGCTCAGTGCCAACACGAGGGAAAGGTTTCTGTACGAGTCAGACTGTGTTTTTCCTTTTCCGAACAACACGGAGGATTTCTATTTTATCAATGTCACAGGTCCCAGTCGAGTGTCCCCTCTTGGACACTCATCAGACTGCAGCGAGGGGATCGGGTTTCCTGGATCCTGCGTGTTTTAAGCCTCCGGGGTCTGCACAGAGTCCAGTCACTGCCCCGGGCATGGGTTCCCTAGGTACACTCTTGGAATGCAGATCCTCTATTGAAAACAGCCGCCTGAGCGTTTACACCACACAGACCACTGTCCAGTCCTTATTGCCAGCGCTGACCCCTTCAGTCTCCCCCCGTTGCTTAACCACACCCTCTCCCAGAACTCCAGCAGTATGGGCATTCTGGCTGCAGATTCACTGGCTTAGGGGCACACGGTAAGGTGCAGCACATACAGACTTTGAATGAGACCCTAAACCACCAGCTGCTCTTTCTTTAATAGCACGAGAAATGCACAGATCCATACAGAAATAATCAGCCCTTCCTGCATTTCCCTGTCTCAGTTTCTGCCCCCATGCCAGAGCATTCTTTGGGTTAGGATCAGGGTTGTCTGGGGCCATCCAGTATTCTGTTGCAGTGCATGGCTTGGGCTTATCCCCAAGCTCACCTCCTTTGACCTTGGCCAGTCCTCCCCCTTCCCATCCCTCCTGCCCAAACTTCCTCTCTCTCTTCCGCCGGTAAAGTCCTTTTACAACCTACTGTATGGTCCTAATTGGGAAGTTTCTACTCTTTCCACTTTCTCCCTCTACAGACAAGAGGAGAATGTATCTTCTCCTAGTCCGAACAAACCTATTGTCCCAATGTGCTTCGTCCTCAATAGATGGTTGTTGAGTTCTAATGACCCACCATTGTCCCTGGTCTGGCAGAGATGTAACCCAGCGCCCATATGGTGGAGTCCACATTTCCACAGGGGCATTCAGTGAGGCAGCGACTTTCATAGTAACAACTTCATAATAATGTCACGACATCAACTCGAATTCACAAGTCATACATAGGTTCCCCAAATCATCACAGTCAATGAATCACAGTCAGTTAAAAATAAAGGCTTTAGGATGGGTGTACTCTGAATCCCATTGAGTAGCAGGGGACCAAAAAAGGAAATGACAACAACTAATGTGGCACTTGGATCTTGACTTTGGTTAGTTTGAAGAAGAGTGTTTAGACTTCTGGATTAGAAGCAGTCATGTTACACATTAACTTGATAAAAACTACCGTGTTTTATGGAGGATAACAGAAAACAAATGCTGAGGTCACAGACCACTCAAATGAGATTGTAAAAGCTCCAAAGAGTCCTGTGGCACCTTATAGACTAACAGACGTAGTGGAGTATAAGCTTTCATGCATCTGAAGAAGTAGGTATTCACCCACGAAAGCTTATGCTCCACTATGTCTGTTAGTCTATAAGGTGCCACAGGACTCTTTGCTGCTTTTACAGATCCAGACTAACACAGCTACCCCTGATACTCAAATGAGATTGTGAACAGATGTTTTCAACATCTGTTTGCATTTTGAACTGAAAACAAAGGGCACGACTCAAGAGTCTCTATGGCTTTAAAATTTCTGCCAACAACTTGAGAATGCTAACCAAGGACCTGGATGATTTTGCAATTTTGTCTTTTTGGGGAGTTAAGGTTTAAATAATTGAACTAAACAGAAAAGAGAGAAGAACAAAATATCCAATAACAACATTCATGAATTTTACAAACATGACCTTAAAACCCTAGCAGCAACAAAGCCTGACACCAGGCAAAAGTCTGGTAAAGCAGATAGGCTTTAATAGTCTCTTCCAGGAGGAAGCTCTACATCTAAATTTAATTTGATCAGATTTAGACTGATTTGCTGACTAAGGGCCAAGTGCCCAGCTGGTGTAAATCAGCGTGGCTGCACTGACTTCTGTGGAGTCCTCCATTCCAATTTACATCCGCTGAGAATTTTGCTCTAACTCTACTATTATTAGCAGCTACTATGAGGGTAACAACTAGAGGCCCCAACTAAGACCGGGGCCCTGTTGTAGTGGATGCTGTACAAACACGTAACGGCAAGCAGTCCCTGCTCAAAACACTAATCAAAACAAAGGAAGGTTTAGAGGGGAGACAGAGGCACAAAAAGATGAAGTGATTTGCCCAAGGTCACAGAGCAGGTCAGTGCACAGCCTGGAATATAACTCAGGCCTCCTAAGCACTACTAGACCAACATCCTATCAGCTGGACCATGATACCTCTCCACTAGTCAAAAAACAACTGTGGGTCAATTTCATGCCATTGACTAGAGTGGAGATGCACCAGGGATTACTTTGGTGCTCTATCTTACTAAGGAGAGGCAGCTCCCCCGACTTCTTGAATTAGGAAACAACCCCCTTCCCTAATTTTTGGCATAACATTTTTTTTTTCTTGTTCACTGGATTTCGGCAGGTCCAGGTTTTGAGCCCTTACTGCTGGGTTCTTCAGCAGCCCAGAGACTATTTTTTGTTCCTTCCCGCTTGGTGCGGCTCAATTTTCATTCTTCCATACCTGACACATATACATGCTGCTTTTTGTACTGTCCAGATATGGAAAACCACTAACCAGGAAAAAATATTAAGAATAAAATAATCTCATTCTGGATGCACAAGTAACAGTAACACAGCAAAGACACACCTTGCTAAATTTTGTAACAGTATCTTAACCATCAACCTTTTCAGAAAACAAACCCTAAAGACAGATGGTCTCTGGTCCTGGCGGGGGTGCATAGCAAAAAGAAAACACATAGCACCTTTTGTCCTGACTCTCCAACATGCTAAGGCACTTGGATAGAGAAGCAATCGGAGACCTCTTCCTCACGGTACCTGGATTCCCTGATGACCCAGCTTGTTGCTCAGATTCTTCAGCTACATTATACACTGGAGATGGGCCCGAGTCATAGAGTCTGCATAGCCACCGGAGCTGAATGTGAACTTACTAAAAGCTTGACGGTGTTCAGTTTACCAGAACCAAGTGAGTTCTCTTAGAGGGGTAGAGCTGAATTGCCGTATTTGGATCTGGACCTGAATGTCCCCAGTGTTTGAAGGATGGGGAGGCTGAATCTGGTGCAGACCTGTCTCTTGTGTATACCCTATGCAGCAGGTGGACTTCTACTCTAATAGGCGTCAATCCAACAAAGTGGTTAAGCATATGCATAGCCGCCCTGAAGCAAATGGAACTACTCACCTGGCCAAAGGAAAGCGCGTATTTCAGTGATTTTGCTGGATCCAGGCCCTAACACACATCTTGTTGATCTTTCCTGGCTCTAAAAATTTCAATTCAATTCAGTTTTCTAAGGCACATGGCCTGGTTTTAAGAACAGAACGTTGAGTATTTAATTGTCCTCTAACAGTAACACAACAGTCACACCTTGCTAAGTTTTGTAACAGTGTCTTATCGAGGGCTATGGAGCAGAGCTGCCATTCCTCGTTTTTGGCAAGACGTGTTATACTGTTTGTTTAAACAAAAGATCAAAGGACTTTGTTAAGACAGACCATCTCAAATTTCTAAATATATTAAAAAACAGCTCTGCGATAGAAGCCAATAACATTTGTTTTTCATTACTGAATAGTATGCCACATCTTATTCTGCTCCTGTCAATAAGCAAGCCAACCCAGGATCCCGAACCCTTTGCTGGATTTGTGTTGCTCTCTAGGAGAATGACTGAGAACTCTGTATGGACTGATCAAGCAACCCATTAATATTTCACAGCTGGGCTCGGGTTGACTGGCAGTAATTACTCTATAGATTACTTTTTCATTTGTGGTGCAGCTGGCCAACCATTACTTTCTCCCCAGCTTTGAAGGTCCAATAATTCCAATTATTGTTATCAACAGGAAACAGGTAAGCTGGCTCTTTAAAAATCTGCACTGACAAAGGCACTGAGTTTTGGTAACTAGAAGCCACTTTCATTACAAAACCATTCTCTGGAGTTAACATGGTTGGATAGAATGACAAACTCCCTTATCACCTAATCTAGAACGGAGTATTTGTACACATGTGAAATACCGACTCATCCCAAAAATGAGAAACAACCAGTGTAGGTTCTGTACAGGCTCATCTACAATCCAGGCTATACATGCTCTGTGGAATGTTCTTTTAAAAAGTCTAGAGCAATAAAAGGAAGTTAACACTGCATTTATAGACTTTGCAGCTGCTTTTAACTCAGCGCATTGGTCAGCACTGTAGATGCTGCCACAGGGTATGGGGTGCCCGAGGAATTAGCGTGCCTAGTGGAGGAACTGTACGTTTGGCTGTGTGAGGGCCAACAGTTGTATTACAGACTGGATTTCAGTAGAATCAGGGGTATACCAGGCATGCATTATCTCACCCATGTGATTTAATGTTCTAATAGACTATCTGAAGACAATGCTGATGGAAGCCAAAGTAGTGGCTGCGAAATTTAAAGATTAATTTTTACACGATCTCAAGAATGAGGATGACATTGCATTTTAAAGTTGAAACACTGTATATATTATTGTCCTCTGCTTAAACACTTTGGTTAACAAGCTCTTTCTTCCTCCCAACTTGGTGTATGCACTAACATGGACATATCTAGCAGTTTTTGTACGTGCCTATCCATTCACCAGAACTGAGACTGGCATGTTTATGAAAATAAGGCAACAAGACGACATAGAACATGCAGAAGTTATGATTCATCTGCTGAGTCTGAATGTTAAAAGAAGCGACGACGATGCACTGCAACATGTTTTATGCAACGTTTGCATCATTGAAATGCAAAGATGATGCTACACAAAGCTCTCATTTTGGCATTCTCTCTGCAAATCATGCCATGCTTCCCTTGGGGAAACGGGAAACTCACAGAGGAAAGGTACATGTCAAGAAGTGATGGGAAAAAAAACAACAACTACAAGACAAACAAGTCCAGTGAATCAAGTTGCACACATTGGGCACTGAGTCTCAGTTACACTGGGAACTTACGCTGAGAATTACACCAGTCTGGCAGTGGAATGGGGCCATGAATCAGGCCTATTCTGTGTTGGAAAACCTAGTTATGTACATTCCGGCTAAAGACAGGCAATTTTACCTTGCCTGCGTGGCATTCATGCAGAGCAGCTTAGGAGTCCCCAACCTTCATGGTTATCACAGGGGGGGTCAAAGTTCCATATGGACAAACTAGTCTCCAACAAGTTCTCAGGCTTTCCTGTCTTCCAGCTCCAATTCTTCAGCAAGCGGGTGTTTCGAACAATGCAAAGAAACCCCTGCTTATCTATTCACACGGGTTCTGCTGCATTTCTTTTGCAGTATTGCTGGACGGTGCTTCAGGCCAGGATTTTGTTCCGAACCTCTTTTAAAAAAATTAATAAATCTGTTTCAGAGACCAGTTCCACCAAACTGATAGCTCTGGTGTGCACTGCTCTGCTTCAGCAGCAGCTCCATGTATTTTAGCCTTTTGGTAGGAGTGCAATTGCTTATTTTCATCTCCATGGGAGGGCACCTTCTGGATCATCTCATGCCATTGTCTAAGAGCGCACATGGGCAACAGCTTTTCATGCATTAGAAGTGACAAGATTTGGAACATGAACAGGGCGAAGCTGTGCAGCTGTTTTACCACCCTTTCCCTATTAATCTAATCAAGTGCTTTTTGCCCAGGCGCTACCCACAGGTGAAGGCTGCTCTTTGTGATTGAACAGTAACAAGTTGCAAAATATGCATTGCTCATTACGGCTCCTGCTGTTCTTTTATACACTGTAGTTACTAAAAAGGAGCCCATGCTCTTATTAGAAATACAGATTCAACGAAGCTTCAGACAAATGATGTCCACAGGCCGATGCACAGAAGCATATTTTAGACAGTCTTCTCCATGGAATAGAGTCTAGTTGTTGTCACAGTCCTGTCTTGCTGAAGAGCCCCAGTACAGGAGGATGTATATGTTGGTATCAAGGCCTGCCCCGCGGTGTTCCTTAACACAAACTAGGGGGAGATTTGTAAAGCCACAAGGCAATGGTTGCTGGACACCTAACTTACCTTTTGTGTCTCTGAAAAATTCTCTTGGGCATAACTAAACATAATTTTAATTTCTCAGAATTTCCGCTGATGGGTGGAGAAGAAAGAAACAGATTTATTTTCAGTAACAACCGTAGTAGGCAGGACCATGCCAATCAATGGCAACCGATGTTTGGTGTTTTTTTGCCCTGTTAATTCAAAACAGTCTTGTTATTTTCAGATGAGGTCACATAGCTCTCTCCTTTCACACAGTTCGACAGGCTCGGCCTTTATAGGAACTTTTCTAGAGCCGAACCTTATTAAATCTAAAACATTAAGTGGCCACGTTCCAAATTCAGCTTGCTACAAGAAAGGCAGGAATACTTTAGTGTGTGTAGATAATGAAAAGCGATCCGGTCTCTGGTATTTAACTCCTTTCCTGCTATCAGTTCAGGAAATATTAAAATTAAAATCAATTATTGATCAAAAAAGAATAGCTCCAACAGAAGTTGTTTCTTAAGGAAAAGAGGAATATATAAATCATAGGTGGGAATAATTTCTAAGGCATGTTGAGACAACACGGTAAACACGAAGGTATAACAAACCACTAAATACTATGGATGCATGGACACAGGTCACAAAACAAAACCTATAGGTATGTTATAGCCCAAATTATCTACTGTGGTTTAGAACTGCTCAGTCAAGGACAAGGGGATTGTCAGGGAATCTGTTAAAACTCCTGGATTCTCATAGGACGGGTAGTGATCGATCTATCGGGGATTGATTTATCGTGTCTCATCTAGACACGATACATCGATCCCCAAACGCACTCCCCGTCGACTCCGGAACTCCAGCTCGCAAGCGGCGGAAGCGGAGTCGACGGGGGAGCAGCAGTGGTTGACTCGCCACCGTGAGGATGGCCAGGTAAGTCGACCTAAGATGCGCTGACTTCAGCTTCGCTATTCGCGTAGCTGAAGTTGCGTATCTTAGGTCGACCCCCTTCCCCGCCAATGTAGACGAGGGCTAAGTGTATATGTGCTGTTCTTGGCATAAAATAGAATAGCCTAGGAGCTGCTATAATGTATGCTACTTGGAAAGGGTCTCTAAAGCCAAAACTCCTGGTGTGAACACTATTTCATGGGTGCAGGTACCACAAGAGCATTAATCTGGAACCAGACTCCTCCTCCTGGAGTATCCCCGCACAAGGGTCTAGTAGATCCAGATTATCTGCTTAAATCCTGGGGCTGCCGCTCAGAAAATGGTAGCCTGTCGAAGAAGCCTGAGTTCCCATGTGGGACACATTACAAGCACAACACAAGAACTGGCTGGTGGTGAAGAAGCTATGTAACCACCTTCTTGACCCAGAGAAAGACTGAACTTAAATCACTGTGATTATTTGGGAGAGGTAAAAGGCTACTCAAACTGCTGACTTATTGCAGCTCACTGAGGTTGAAGCTTCTAGCACTAAAATCCACATTCTGCTTTCCACTGGTTTCAATGGATTTTGGATTAGGCCCATAATTCATCCAGGATCGAGCCCTGCTGTACCTGAAAAGTCAGGGAAATCAAATATTTAACACATTGACCATGAACACACCCAGCTAAGAGGACTATGCCGGCTGACTAATCGGACACCAAAGGGGAAGCGACACAGTAGGGAATATGAGCATTATGAAGAAGCCAGACGTCCGCAATATGTGAATCCAGCAATGCACATGAATGTTGTTCCAAACAAACCTGGGACAATGTATGTGTAAAATACCCACTGAGAACTTCTATTGCCAGGACATCAGCCAATACTGCCAGAAAAAGAGAGAAAGCTTGTTTGTTTTTTAAAATAAAGATACAACAGAACGGGTGGGAGAGGGAGCACTTATGTCAGAAATCTGGTGGTCCCAGCTCCAAATAAAGCATGACATGCAGCTCTCTGGCATACTTAGGAAAAGGAATGTTCATTTCCTGCAGCCTTCAGTGCAAGTTTTCCTGCCTCTGGATGTATGCATCGGACAAGCATTTCAGTTGCCTTATTTCATTATGGGACTGACCCTAACATTTTCCACTCTAGCCAAACTCTTCAATGCCTGGAGGAAGGAATCCTGGGTAGGGCTAAAGGGGTGGTTTCTCTCTTTGCACTGCTTGCTAGCGCTACATCATTAGCGGAAGAGAGATGTGTGCTTGGTCACAGATATTGGGTTTTATGGGCATAACAATGATCTTGCCTGAGCAAAGGGTAGTGTTCGTAATTGCTCAGCTGCCATGATGATGAACGTGATATGATTAGATCAGATTGCTACACGAACACTCGTACTGATTAAGTGTGGGATTTCCAAAGAAATCTACTCTCACTAACACTCTTCTGCCCCTCTGACAATCCCAGCCTAACCTTGCAGGGTGCGGATTTGGGATACACTACACTAGTGGCTTCATGACTTTATAGTAGTTGGTTACTTTTTGGTCAGACAGGGAAGAAGAGAACAAAGCAAAACTCCATAACTTTGCATCATGTTCTGATACCATGCAACTGTGCCACTGAGACTGAAATTTCCTGAATTGCATTTAATAAAATGCAAGAATGCATCACAGTAGAAGATTTAAATATTAACATCTGAATACAAGCTGAGATTGTTAATTGCGCATTATACAATTGTACCAATTTATTATGAGTCATTATTGTCTATCTTCCTCCAAAGAATTTGTAAACACTGAAATTTGAGAAATAGTCTATTCTTTATCAAAATGATACGAGGTAAGCACTATCAAAAGAACCTACTAACACACAGATTGATCCAAAGCCAGTTGGAGTCAATGGGTGTGTTCCATTAATTTCAGTGGGCTTTGGGTCAGGCCCATATTTTGTAATTAAAAGGGAGAAAAAATTAAATGAAGAATCTGGGTCACATTTGAAATTGGCCTCTGATCTACCTCTAAATTTGAGCTATGTACCAAAATTAGTTATCCAAAATTTGGATTTGCATGTGCAAAGCATGTAGTTGGGTAAATAAATACTCATCCGCAATGCTGCATGTGCATTCAAAAGTGCACTTTTAAAAATGCATGTAATGTAAGACATACAAACTGAGAGGCTGACTTTGAAAACATGGGTCCCCTGTGTTATAATATTAGGGGCTAGTTACTACGGCAAACTCTACAGCATGAATCCTCTGCAATATGGAATTTGTGGATGGGGAAAAAGACAAAAAACATTGGTTTCCAACAAACTCCTCTGAACTGGAGGCAAAGTTATTCTCAGTCCTTATGATACTGTACATAGATCCTTAGACTTTTAAGACCAGAAGGGACCGTTGTGATCATCTAGTCTGACTTCCTGCATAACACAGGCCATAGGACTTCCCTGAATTAATGCCTGCTTCAAGTCCAATAGCTTCGGAGATAGGTCAGTATCATCCCCTTTCTGTTTTTAAATCAATGAGAAAACTGAGGTAGAGAGAGATGACAAGTTCACACACAAGTCAATGGTACAGGAGAGAACAGGCCTCAGATCTGCTAACTCTCAGTTCAAAGCTTCACTCACTACACCACAGCTAACCTGCTAACCACAGGCTGCTTTACTGCCAAAATAAAATTCTGTTATCTCAGCTTCCAATTACATCTGCATATGGGTTAATTCCACTTTTATATTTGCGCAGTTGTGGCTCCAGTAACACCATCATTTTTTTAGTTGTATATCCCAATACTACCGTAAAATGGCTTTAACTTAACTCCCTTTGGCTTATCCAACACCCATTGGGCTCCATTCCTGCAAACATTTATGCAAGTGTTTAAAATCAAGCACATGCAGACATCTTTGCAGGACTAGGGCCTTACACTGTAACATGTCATCTCTTGGGTGAAGAAGTCCTCATGTCACCTTATGTATACTAAACTGGTCTGTTTTTCCAAACTGCATAACAAATGATTTGTGTAACTTTTCTGTAAATCACGCTGCTTCATAAACTACAACATCAGGCTAATTCTCTCCTCTCTCAGCTCCATCACTTCATTGCATCTCCTTGCTCTTAAATGTTGCCAGGTGTACTGTCCTGTCGGCACATCTTCATAAAATTTAGTCTCCTGCAGAGACAATGTACTGGTTTTACCAGCTCAACAGCACAAGGTCACTCGAGAATCAGTATTCCGCAGTTCAGGCACTCATTTTAAGTCTGGCTAACCTTTAAGAAAAATGCCCTTTAAGTGCATATCACTTTAGACATAAAATACTTAATCATTAATGATTTAAAGCAGAAAGGAATTTAACTGAGTTAGACATCTTGTAATAGGCCTTTTGACTAGAGCCATCAGGAACATTTTGGTTCAATTCAGACATAATTTTTCATCCTGAGTGGAATTCACCTGAAAAGTAGGCAGTTGCTTCTGCTCTTTTCTCCATTTAAAAAAAAAATCTATTCAGACTTTCAGATTTCCTAAATAGCTTGAGGTTATGAATGCCAGATAGCTTCCAGTTAGACATTTACTGCTGCCTTAACTAGCTAAAACCCATCAGAAACCTCCTAAGGATAAAATCAGGACAGAGAGCAAAAGCAATCATTTTATATTCCAATCCCTGGTAGGTAAAGCTTGCTGAAATCAGGTTAAATTAGCGTAAGCTTCTTCCCTTTCCATTTTTAACTCTACAGTTAATTAACATAACTGGAGCCAGATCCTCAGCTTTTGCACAGCTCCACTGACTTCACAAGCTAAGAATCTGAACCAGAATCTCTGGAGTGGCATCTCCAAGTAATCTTAGATCATTACAGCACGTGACAAGAGTCTTATTCACGTACATGATAAAAAGTTACACATGAAGTTATATAATGAGTCCTTTTGGCACCTATGAATGACCTTGCTGGTCTGGTATCAACTTATGCTGAAACTACTGTTAAGCATACTGTTTGATTTAAACAAAAAACAGTTGGTAACTTCCGCTCTATAAAGACACCCACAATGGCCTCGATCCTGAAATCACTCATACACCTTTTAAACTTTAAGCTAGAGCTAGTCAAAAAACAGAATTTCCATCCTGAGGGAAATTTCAAATTTTGTTTTTGTCCTGAATTGGTACAGCCCCCCCCCCCCAATCAAATTGTCTCAACATTTAGTGGGACAGACATTATGAAATATTTGTATTCAGAAACATCAACATTATCTTACTAAAATCATTAATTTTAATAATGAGAAAGTCCAAATGAAATTCTCCATTTCAATTTCAAATTGTTTCAAAAAATTTCTGTCAATTTTTTTTATCAAAATCGACAAGCTCTTGTGAATGTTTCGATTTTGACTAAACAACTTTTTCTGATGGAAAACTGTTCCGTCAACATTTTTTTGACCAGCTCTACTTTAATCCTTTGAATAAATCCCATTGAGCAAGTTAAGTACGTGCATAAGTGTCTGCAGGATTGGGGCCAGTGTTTGCCAAATGAAAAACACCTCTGTGGGAAAGTCCTGTAAAAATGAATATCCTTTCTAATGGCCTTGTACAATCATGGAAAATTATACCCTGCCATAGAATTGGATAGGATGTTTTTTTAAAAAAGCCTATATAAGGCACATATGTTTATTAAATTCTGTAGATTTTTTAGTGTTACTTCTACAGCCCCTTATTGGTTTTATTCCTATTTATGTTTATAAATAGGGGGAGGGATAGCTCAGTGGTTTGAGCATTGGCCTGCTAAACCCAGGGTTGTGAGTTCAATCCTTGAGGGCGCCATTTAGGGATCTGGGGCAAAAATTGGGGATTGGTCCTGCTTTGAGCAGGGGGTTGGACTAGATGACCTCCTAAGGTCCCTTCCAACCCTGATATTCTATGATCTATGATAAGACTTTTCCATATGGCAAAACAGGAAGGGAATAACATTTCTGAATTATACATTCCCAGTGTTCTGATGGGATGTTGCAAACACTGAAGAGTATATTGGGGGTGGGGAGAGGGAACAACTTATAAACATACTTGACACAATGTCTTTTTTTTATATACAGCATGTGGATCATCACTGCACTTTGATTCCAGATGACTACAGTACAATTAGGTTGATGGATGCCAATGGGGGTAAAAATGTATTTAAGTAGCAAAAAGTTAATTTATTTGATTATAACAAGACAGTGTTTCAACCCTCACTTGCTAGGTCTGTGTCTGTTTGTAATGAGGGGAAACTCAATAAAGAAGGGATCTTATTAAAAATATAAACATTGGAAGACCTGTTATCTTACACTCACAAACACAGATGCATTATGAGGACAAAGGGAATACAGGAGTGTGCTGATTCTAGAGACAATTATAAGTCCCTTAAACCTTTACTTTGCTGAGTCATTACAAAGAGAAGGAGACATCTATGAATGGAATGCTTATAATTATTGATCAGATCTAGGGTGACCAGATGTCCCGATTTTATAGGGACAGTCCCGATTTTTGGGTCTTTTTCTTATATAGGCTCTTATTACCCCCCACCCCCCGTCCCGATTTTTCACATTTGCTGTCTGGTCACCCTAATCAGATCCAGAATAAAAAAGGGAGCTGCAAGAAAACCCTGATTCGACAATTAGGACACAGGGATGAAGACTACTTGCCATTCACTAAAGGGGCGTTTGTGAGCCCTCTCAGATCTACATGGGGTGTATCCAGATAGCATCATAGCACTGAAATCTGGTGTAGGACTAGGGTGACCAGACAGCAAATGTGAAAAATCAGGACGGGGGTGAGGGGTAATAGGCGCCTATATAAGAAAAAAGACCCCATAATTGGGACTGTCCCTATAAAATCGGGATATCTGGTCACCCTATGTAAGACAAAGGCTGCACTACTGACTGTTTACATTTTAGTGGATTACTTTAGAAATTGGCGCAGGAGGCTGGCAGCTTCAGTAAGTTGATTAGTGTGCATTACCAAGACATTTCACACAGCTTCTAAGGAGTCAGAATGAGTCACACCGGGAGATCTGCTTTCTACTCTATATATAGTAACACAAGAAGTGAAATCGAACTGGCAGGTTTTAGTGGGATTCTCCATGGTGAAACAGATTTTTCACATGCCTCATTACAGACTCTTGATAAAACAATAGAAAGATCTAAAGATTAAGCCAGGGCACCCTGCAGGTTTTGCCACAGTATAAATTTCTGTACATCTTGCCAACAATTTAAATGCAAAGGCTTTGGATGAATTGTAAAGATCTAACCATGATGCATTTCATCATCTATACAAATTTGATTTCAATAAGGTTTTTAGCCAGATTATCCTGTATACATACAGCAATGATAATTGTAAGACCGAGCAGTGAATTAGCTTTTAACTTCACATCTCTTATTAAAAGGGTTCCTTTTAAAAAAGGAGAGGAAATGATATAGGTGAAAAAAAAGAAAAAGATTACAACAATGATTTACTTCCATTTACCAGAAATCATATGTTATTGCTCTATCGACTGCACATTCCCATGACATGTTCTCCAAAACAGTGCACTGGGAACCCTCTCCTAGAAGCTTTTTGTGCATATAGCTGTGGTTGATTTCCACAGGTGTTCCCTGCACAGAGGACTTAATGATGAACCCTGGTATGTGCTATATGCTGCAGAGATTCCCACAACACATCTGTATTTGCTTTGGACTGGCAAAGTTAATAGGTGCTTAATGTGTTGCCACATTATTTATTGCTGACCCAAAGCAGCAATAACTTCTGTTCCTTATGGTAAAACAGCAGAGGGTTTTCTTTTCAATGGCATATATGCTGTATACCTTTCAAGGCATAAAACCCTTTCCTCTGGGAACTGCCTCGGCTTCTGGAAGCTGTTCATTATCTCACTGGAGCAGCTTGTTTCTCATCTCGCTTAAACTGATGTAAATCAAGAGCAACTCCATTGACTGACCTCAGCCTGAGAGGAGAACTGAGTCATGCATTAGAGGAATGGTTATTAAATAACCATTTAACACACTATACAGGCAAAAAGAGAAATAAGAGACCTGTGTGCTTCACATACTGACCTTATCCACACTGCATGCATTTTCCCCAAAACTGAACCTCTCCATCTCACTATGGGCGTAGTTTGGGGATAGCCGGTGGGGGGGGGGAGCATTGCCCCCCAAACTGCAAGCCTTGGGCAGGCACGGAACACAAGCGGCGCCATTGGCCTGACTGGAGTTAACCGCGCCCCCACCCCCGCCAAATATAGAAGTCAAACTATGCCTATGCTTCTCACTCATATGCTTCGCAATGTGGGAAGAGTTAATGCAGCAGCATAGTTGGTAGTGGGATTCTTACTCTTTATTACCCCCTCACCCCTTTAGTGCAGTGTTAGGCAGGACCACAATCCGGCCCTAACTGTTTAAGACTTAAACAATGAGGAGTCCGGTGGCACCTTAAAGACTAACAGATTTATTTGGGCATAAGCTTTCATGGGTAAAAAACCCACTTCTTCAGATGCATGGAGTGAAAATTACAGATGCAGGCATAAATATACTGGTACATGAGGAGAAGGGAACTAACACGGCTACCCCTCTGTTGTTTAAGACTTACATACTGCTCTTATTTAAAGAAAAGAAATGGCAAACCAGCATGTCTCTTCCTTAGAGTTTCCTACTGGAATAGAAAACTTAATAATAAATGCAACCCTTCTATAAATAAGAGATGAATTATCTATCACTGCCTTCAATTTCAGTTGACCTGTAACATCTATATTTTCCTCGGTCAATGCACAATACTGAGCGACCTTTAGGTCACTTACTAAGACAAATATCTGTGGTCAATGCTTGTTGACAATTGCCTTCAAATGAAGATGAAATTTGCCAATCCCATTACACTGTTTTGCTTTCCTGACTATGCCTCATTCACTGTGTTAGGGAAACAAACAGCACATATGAAACAGACATTTCATTCCCATCCTTTCTGTATCCCAGCCACTAGCTGCTCAAGCTAAGTTTTTGCTTTTTTTTGCAAGAAGTTGAGTTATTCCGCACAATTTGCTGTGTCATTTTCCTATTTGGTGAAAACTGGACATAAAATAAACCCTTAATTCAGCAAATATATAAAGCACAAATTCCCTCTTTAGCCCATGGAAGAAATTCAGAATGTAAAAGGCTTTTATTCTTTTAGGCTTCCCAAAACAAATTGCTTTAATATTCTGTTTTGAAAGACTTTTTTTCTGCCAGACACCAAACCTTCCTGCTAAGTCATCTGAACCAGGATTAGCAAAACTGACCTCACCCAAAAGTATGCAGGACTAAAGGTATTTTTAAAAGGCCTCTTAAGAAAAGCAGCCTCTCTTACCATGAAGCGTGCCTGCTTCTTTAGCAATAACACTGAAAGGTCACATCCCTTTTCAACTGCTAACCCATAACAGCAGGATCAAAAGATCCCTAGGATTGTCTATATATGCACTTGGCAAGCAATGAAACTCTATGTCTGAGCCAACTGTGGCACACTAAGCTGATTCTGAAAGGAGAACTCATTCCTGCTAAATATTTCATGTATTTCATTATACATTTAACAAAATTGTATGCCTCAGGCTAATAATAAGACAGGCACAGGAAGCATGTTCCTGTTGAATTATATTATATTGTATGTTAATGAACCCGGCAAGAATACAGTCATGCAGAAGGCTTTTCAATATTCATATATATTTCACAGAGAATAAACAATGGGAAAAGGCCATTTATATTGCTTTAATTTATGGATTTTATTCATTTTTATTTGTATAGTACCTGTCTTTAGCTGCACAGTACAGGAAGGGATTCTAATATGGTCAAAGGTCTTGTTTACAGTTGCCGTGCCTCCAATGGAAGCAGCCAATGGCCATATGAAAGTCACGGTAGATGTAATTCCGTGAAAGCTGTAATTCAAGTGAGTCACACCTGGGACTAAGACAGTGGTCTTGTGTGTGATGTCCTGTGATGGTGTCTTTACCATATACAGTGACTTTCAAAGTGAAATCCAACCCTCTCAAAGCAAGAGGCATAGCTCCTTTCATAATGCCAAATGGATGGTATATAATCTCAGAGACAAATGAAACTAAAGTTTAAAATCCATGCGCTCCCCTCTATCACATGCCGCAGATGGGAACTGTACACAGTGACTTAGCATACGTTATGCTTGGCTACACGGCACACTCGCTGTGGAGGGAACGCTGTGAGATGTAGCAGCACAGGACATTAGGAAGTATCAAAAAAGGGGGCATGGTAATGAGTAGGGTGGCAGGGGGTTGGTCACCCACATCCATGTGAGCCTCGCTGACAAATTCAGGTCATGGTATGGGGAGGGAACTGCCAGCTGTTAGCATTAACTAGGAACACTATTCTGTGCTTATCTACCAGAAGCATGTCTTGGATGAGTGTCCTAATCACATCCCCACTGGTGGAGACTTTGCGGTAGCATGTCGAGATAGCGGCGTGCTGTATAAAAGCATGAAGAGTGTCTATATTAGGTCCGGGCTCTGTAGGGTTTCCATGGCTCTAGCTATCTAGCCCAATGTAGGGATGTATATGGCTCCCATCACCAAAGTATCCGAGCATCTTTCCCAAACATAGTGCATCCTATGAGGGTCTTTTTTTCAGGATGCTTCTCCACAGCCTTTTGCAGAAAATGGATTGGGATGAAAGTTGGTTACAGGATCGGGTTCTGATGAAAGAAGAAAGAAATTTATGGCCATGTTCTCCAGGGCCATGGAAGGAAGCAACGGGCCCAGCCCGGCATGCTCCACCATTACAGCAGCTTCCCTACGTCCACGCTGTCGGGTTAAGGATCCATTGGATTTGAAGTTGAGATTGACAAGGGTGGGGAACAGCTGCTCTGTGCAGGACGCTTCCTTCACCGCCCACTGCATCCTGGAATCACAAAGGAAGATAATGCTGCTCCTAGCATCTCCACATGCAGGCCTGGGGGTGCTGTAAGAATTGGGCCTACATATGTACCTCGCTTATTTACAGAAAGTGTTATAATAACCTATAGCAATAAATATTGATGGGAAAAGGTGCAAAGGGGAGTCAGAAAGACTGAATTAGTCCAAACAAAGAGGACCACAGATGCAGGGCCGGCTCCAGACACCAGTTTTCCAAGCTAGTGCTTGGAGCGGCATCCAGAATGGGGCGGCAGTCCATGTCCCGCAGCGGCAATTCGGCAGCAACTCCGTCACTCTTCTCGCCACGGTGGCCCGAATTGCCGCCGCGGGGCATGGACCGCCGCCCCACGGACTGCCGCGGCAGCAATTCGGCGGTGACTGCTTGGGGCGGCAAAATTGGTAGAGCCGCCCCTGTACAGATGTAATTCAAAGACTTGTTTAGATCATGTCTGGTAACCAAGAGAGGTGCAGGACTGAAAACTGGGCATGTCGGAAGTTAGGCTTAATTGGTGGACAAAACAATGAGGGTGTGACGAACATGACAATATCCTGGATCATCCATACGGAATTAAATGAAGTCTTACCGAATTAAGTTTAAGTACTTTAGTAGTTCATTGTATTAAAAACGTTTATACATTCTTATGGGATTGTATGGAATTTTTTTAGAAGGAGGAAGACACGATTAATGCTATCTCTGGGCAGTGTTAAAAACGTCAGAGATCTGTTTGGAACAATCCATGTGAAGTGGATTTCAAAGGAGATCTTTCGAAGCTACACCCTGGGGAGAAAAAAAACATTGTCTACTGATTACCTGCTCCTGGAAACTCCAGCTCAAGTACCCTGAACTGTATAAAGGATGACCTACACTCTTCGTGTGTGTTCTTGTTCTGGGCCAAAGCATGTTGTGAGCTTGAAACCACAGGAAAACCTCTGTGTGAGGTTTTGACAGACTGCTCATCTGCCAGAAACCATGCTAGGGTTGCAGTGATGTCTGGTAAGCTTATTAGTATGCATGTAGGTTCTTTTATTCTTTTCATTATGTAGTCTCTGTAATGCTTTTATCTTAAGCATAAAATGTTCTTGCTTAGAAAGAGCTCTGTGGTAACTTATAATTATGGCAGCTACACTGTGTACTGTCTCTGAAGAGAAGGCAAAAGAAACCTGCTTCAGCATCCTGTCTTTTGCTGGGAATATCACAATATAGTCAGGGAACTGTGCTGCCTAGAAACAGATCTGCTCTAGGAATTATTCTGGGGAGGTACAAGAGGTCAGACGAGACGTTCACGATGGCTCCTTTTGGAATCTAAATACCCCAATCAGAAGGGAGAGACACACGTGTCTTCCCCAAAGAGAGGCAAGAGCTGGGGAGCCACCACAGAGAGGGAATACAGGTACAGCTGTCCTGAACTGTGAGATAGGGGACAGGCTATTCTGCCCATCACTCCCTTCTGGGGTCCTCAAAAAAAAAAAGACTTTGGGGGGAAATATGGTCTGACGAATGCCAACGCTGGTTGAGTAAAAGACAAGGAGAGCACTTCACCATCATGGCTGTCACGCCCACTGTCTCCTAGGACCCCGGACCTTCTTTGTCCTAATACTGACAGATGTCCTGACCAGACAAACCAAAGAGGAACCCCGAAGATATTGCCACCTCCACAGGCTAAATCCCAGTCACCACTTGAGATATGATACTGTCTCTCTCTCTCTCTCGATAGCTCCTTTTTCTTCCCCACTTTATTTCTTCTCTTTCCTATCCCTCTGCTTTTGCTTTCTGCCGAACACAAGTCTGGCTTAGCCAGCCCGGACTGCATATTTTGAAAGACTGCTGTAAGCCTGCTAAGAGCAATGTGCAAAACAGCCTGACACTGGTTCACGTTTGCCAGGTCTTGGGTGGCTGATAAGGCCGTGTGCTGGGCCTGTGCTTTTCCAGCAGTAAGGTTTCAAGTCAGAGTCAACACCAGAGACATAAGCTGCATTTTCTCTCTCTGTTGTTCTTTTCTCTCTCGCTCTCTTTTGTGCATGTTCATTTTGCTTTGTCTTAAAGGAAGCAGGGTGAGACATTAACAACGACAGCTCCAGCCCATCTCAACTAACCCCTTTTCTTTTCCTCAAAAGAACAGCTATTACCATCTTTAATACCAACTAAGGGCAGGTCTTCACTACCCGCCGGATCGGCGGGTAGCAATCGATCTATCGGGGATCGATTTTTCACGTCTCGTTAAGACGCGATTAATCGATCCCCGATCGCGCTCCCCGTCGGCTCCGGAAATCCACCTCATCAAAAGGTGGAAGCGGAGTCGACGTGGGAGCGGCAGCGATCGACTCACCGCCATCCTCATGGCCAGGTAAGTCGATTACGATACGCCGACTTCAGCTACGCTATTCACGTAGCTGAAGTTGCGTATCGTAGATCGACCCCCTCCCCTAGTGTAGCCCAGGGCTGAGAGACTGTCAAACAAAGATTTTTTTTTCTCCTAAAGGGTCTCTCCAGCTAAAGGGAACAAGGGATGCTGTTAAAATGAAAGCCCAACTTAATACTTTAAGTGTTTTTCATTATTTTCTGTATCTTTAATAAAAGGTTTAAAGGATTTTTAATTATGTGTTTGCCATGGGACTAAGCAGGCTGAGGTCTCTGGATACCAAACCCCAAATCTTATTAAAAATTATTTAATGTTGCAGAGTTCCAGAGTCATGTTAACAACGTTGACTCTTTGGACCCTTATATTCTATCAAAATTAACACAGTATTCATCAGCTGGTGTAAAGTAGCATCAGTGGAGTTAGACTGATTTTCCGAGCAAAGGATTTCATCCATTTTGTTGTTTTTACAGAGTTAAGCTCCGGCTCTTTCTGCAATTACTCCTAGGAGAGAAAATCAGCTGGCAAAGAGTCAGCAACAACTGCACAAAACTGTGTACATTTATAAAGGAAATGAAGCCCTTAACAGAGCTGTGGAAACAGATCCATTTGCAACACTTTGCAACAGGAGGTCCCTGAATGGGCTACTGCGTAAATGGAATAACCATTCGGGCAATTAAAGAGGATTAAATATGCACATTTCAGAAACACACCACTGCCCTGGCTTTTGACTAATTAAACTTTAAATTAACTGGTTAAAGCCATACTAAGGAATCTTTTATCCAAATCCCCTGGTCATTTCTAATAAAAGAGTTTTCAGGGATCCATCTGAAGGAGTAAACAGGTTTTTGGGGAACTGCAAAGACTTCATTTAGAAGGAATTACTGGAGACGTAGCGGCTTACACTTTGAGGTTAAGCTGCCCTTTATTTTCTCAGAAGCAGCCATTAATTAAATGCAAATAATCACAAATTTCATACAGGAGATTGCTGTAATTTCACAAGTAGTTACTATCTCATTTTAAAAGGAAAAGAAGAGTGCAGCACTCTTGGGTGGATGAGAACATGGTGGGAATCCAAAAGGAAAAGGCTCAAATCTCTGCTAGGGTGGGCATACTTGAATCTGTTTCTCTTGTATAAATCTGTCTGTGCTCACCTCATTTTGCTGTTAACCAAACAGGTTATCCCTTCATGCCACTGCAATGGAGTGTGGTCTCGCAGCTCTGAAAAAAGAAACTCTAGTGGGGGTAGGAACTCATCTGTCTCTAGAAGCAGATAGATCAGATTAGTTTTAATTAGTATTTTGGTGAGCGAGTTTCAAGCCAGGTACATATTATAACAGAGATGATCTTTTATTGTGCTATTTGAGTCAAAGTCTGCTTGTGATATTAACATCTCTTTCCTGGACTCCCACTCCTTTTATTTATACAACTGAAATCTAATAACAGTCTGCAACAGTAAGGCACATAAATTGGTGCTTTGAGACAGATGGTCTGGTTCTTCACTGCCTGGCTCCTTGCATCTCATGTAGTAATTTAGACATACAGAATGGTAGCGTTTTCCACTCCCTTTGGCCAGCTGTATATGATTATACAGCATGCAAGGAATAGGGTCCAAATGTTTAAGACCTGAATCTTCTCTCTTTTATACAAGTGTAATTAAATGGAGTTACTCCCCATTTACACCATTCTGAGATCAGAATCTGGTCCCAGTTCTCTTTCTCTCTCATTTTTCTTTGTGATCTCCAAAGCCCAGACAATGTTAAGTGGACTTCCTTAAATTCAATGCCATTCACTTAATACTGAGTTCACTGTACCCAGATGGAATGGGGTAGCAGAGCTGGAAGGAAAACAGTTTTCCTGTCCCACAAGAATTTGAGATTTCAGAAAAATTTCCCATTCCACATCAGGACAGAAAGTCAAAATCTCAAAAACTCTTGTAAAAAAATAAAATAAAAATCAGGTCAACTGAAATGCTTCATTTTGATTGTTTCTAAATGTTTTGTTTTCAACTTTTTTAAAAAAGTTTACTTTAAATGAATTTAAATTTCAAAACAAAAAATTGTTTCAACCCAAATGGAGGCCTATTACACCCAAACCCACTTCACGCTCAACTCTTCCAGTTGACCGGCACTGCAGTCCTGTTGCAAATGGACAGTTTGTGCTTTTTCAGTAGAGTTCTTTACAAGATGGCTCTGTACTTCTGGGCATAAACCATGGACACTGAGAGAGTGATGCTAATTGACCCAACTGGCATGTTAGCCTTTAGGAAAACCACACAGATAAGGTAATCCAGGAACAACTAAATTCTGCTTATAACAATGCCTGTTAGGTGATTCATCCTAAAGATGGGAGGGCCATCAGAAAGTACCAGATAATCTCTGTTTTGATCCTGGACTATCAAAACTAACTATCCAGATGATCGATTCTGTTAAGCAGTTCTAAACATTTCTGAATTAAGTCATTTCTTATACCAGAAGGCAAGAAGAATATGAGGAAAATCAGATTATACATTATTCACGGAACAAGCTCATCGCCAGCATTTTACCAATGCTATACACCTTTATAAGAATACCTTTTACATGTTCTCTTAGATACAGATCTATCTCTACTTCAGACATTCTAGTCTGAAGATTGTCTTTTGTTGGCACTTAGAAGAATGCTAATGTGAAGTCTCTTATTCCTTAAGATGAGAGAGCAGTCCAGAACAAGACCCCAGAAGTTTGGCAAAGGGGGTTTTGGAACTGAAAGTTCATGACTCATCCCTCTCTATAAAAACGGGCTGAACCAAGACTCCTGAAACTTTGGAGGAAATGAAATTTTGCATTCTTGGCCCATTTGTAGCAGTGGTATTGATTCAAAGTGGCAAACTGTGGTCTTTCAGAACTGGCTAAATGATTCCACACACTAATTACTTAGATTACTGTCACACCTACGAGCCCTAGTGACGGACCAGGACCCCATTGTGCTGGGCGCTGTACACACATAGAAAACAAGATGATTCCTTCCCTCCTTCCTTGTCCTTCGGCCTTGTGTTCTAATGCTACTGAAGCATGCATCTCCTCCCCTTCTGACCACGCTCCACTCGGCTCCTCGCCTCACTGAAGCACAGCAGGGAGTGGAGCACCCAATGAGCTTCCTTACGTATACAGGAGTACTCATCAGCCGGCACTCTCCGCCTGTAACTTGAGGGTAGAGCACAGAGGAGAGCACCAATTAGAGAGAGTGGTACGGGGCCTGCATGTCAGCAGCAGGAACAATGCTCCCACAGCGCAAGAAGTAATGTAAGGCGAGGATGAACAGGGCCCAAGAAACGGTCAATGTGCAGGATCCTTGAACTGTCCCGAAGGGGTGAGATGTAGGTCCAATGTTCATGCCAGTTTAATCCTGGGCATTTCTGAGAGAGTGCAGAGGGCTAGAATGTGAGCCAGCCCTCTGGTCACCAGTAGTACTACTTAGGTTCCCCTGGAGAAGGCCTAACTGGAGAGAGGTGTACCAGACCCGATTCAGGCTAGTCAGTCAATGAGCCAGTCAGCCCATTAACAGGGAAACTGTGTAAAAGGGCACAGGAAGGCATGCTCGGCGGGGACAGGGAGAAGGAGAGAAACAGAAGGCTAGCAGAGCCTCACAAAGGGAGTTATCTGAGTAGGAACCTGCAGTGATGCTAGCCCATTGGGGCCCTAAACAGGAATATTTTTGTCCCCCCAACACATAATAAAAAGCAAATAGGGGGCCCCTTGAGCTGCTTGGGGTCACCGGCTCCAGTAGGGACACCTTAACCCTGCCCCCCACCACCACAAACACACATCTTTTGGAGAAAGGGTTAGAAAGTTGAGCTATAGCGTAAAGGTGTGGGGATGCTGATATGTATTGGTGGAGGGATTCAAACACTAAATCAGCAAGATGGTGGTGTTTACAAATAAGGAGGTCTCAGATCAGTCTGTGTTCCCGAAGGAGGTGGGGGCGTGACATGGCATACCACCCCATCTGTGCCCCTCTGGTGAAAGTTGCAAAAAAGGATGACAGTCGTGGTGCGGACACATCTCACTAGGAACTGTCCCTAGCTCATCAGTCCCCTTCATCTACTGCAGGCCATAGGATAGTTATCGGAGAACAACAACTTTGGGTCAGTGCTGACCTGGCTGGAAATGAACTGGCGAGTCAGAGTCCAAATGCTCCGTATCACATTACAAATCTCCTGCTCCTCACCTCCCTTCCCACTCTATTTTTGTCTCTGTTCTTGGAGAGACTAACCAAAGCAATAATGTATTTTTAATGTGGTGATGTATTTCCTTGCTGTGTAGAAGTGCAGGAACCTGGCTGTTCTAACTCGATAGCTGGGCCCAGACACCAGATCTGCCAAAAGGCATTAACTCTGTACGCACGCACTGAACTGCAAGCACATGTGGAAAGCACCATGTGTTGCAGGCTTGTGATACAATGCATTCTCTCATATGAAAATGTACTGAGTGGGGGTGGCATATCTGCCCTTGTAATCTGCTTTAGAGCACAGAAAAAAGTTCCACATATCTGATTACTGGATCTCCTTCGTATTAGCTCCCGCGCTCTTTATATCTCAGCACTGGCGTAATCTACTCTAACATTAAACTGAACATTTTCATTCAATAGGTTGATCAGTGCAGCTCCCATAACAAAATCTCCCTTTCTGTATACCCTCCCCCTTGACTGATGGCAGAGGAGTTTGGACTGTGTGGGAATTCCAGTGCATGAGAAATTTTTCTTTCAGTTTGAAACTTTTAAATTTAATTTGGGGAGTTAATTTGGGGATTAATAAATCTCAACCGTCTGAAGTCTGTGGGCCTGAGTCTCTCTGGCCTTATACTTCGCCTTATTTATATCAGCGCTACCAAATCAAACAGGTAATATTGTAATTGAGTGGATGGAAGGAGCAAAGTCATTCTGCATTGTGCTGGCAATGTATAAACACAGAGCTGGCTAGAGAGGTCCCTAACCTTGTTCTCTGAGGCCTGGTCTACACACAAAGCTGCACCACTTTAACTAAAAGGAGTGACTTTAAACCAATTTAGTTACGCTGGAACAAGTCTGTGTGTGGACAATACTTAATGGTTTTAGGAATGTCTTAAATCTCTCTAGTTTAAACCTGCAATCAATTTAAGCTGAAATGATTTAAGAAGCACTTGTACTGATTTAAGACCATCCACTCACAAAGTTGTACCAACGTAATTAAATCGGCGGCCTACCCGTATAAAGTCCAGAGAAGCTCTAGACAGAAAGAGAAAGACCTTAGCTTTTGATGTAATCGTTAGTGAGGGTAAAATAAAGAAATCCTGTTAAATTAACAAACACAAATAACAATCAAGCAATCAAAGACCCCATACCTTGTACGTTTAAAGCTAAAACCGAATTCAGCCTAGTAGCAAGATTCAAGGAGCTATTCAAATCAATGAGGTACTCTTCAGAGGATGGCAATTTAGCCCACAAAAGCAATAAAAAGAGCATAAACTATGGCAGGTGAAGTGTAAGAAGGAAAGTAGGAGCCCTTACAGGAGATCTGAAGAGCAAATAGTCAAAGGCAAGAAAACAAACAAGAAGCAATTTTCTAAGTATATTGGAAGTAAGAAGGACATGAGAGAATCAATAGGTCCACTGGACCATCAGGGATAAAGGGAACAATTGAGGAGGATAAGGACACTGCTGACAAACTACATGATTTCTTTGCAGTAATCTTCACAAGAGAGGAAGTTGGGGAGATGTGAATCCCAGAAGATGGGCTTTTTTTGGTAATAAAGATGAGGCAATGTCAGAGATTGAGGTGCCAAAAGAAACAGATGAATTGAAGAGCAGCGGGTCACCACGACTGGATGGTATACTTGGCGGAAACTTCGTAACAAAAAGGTTGAGCTACTAACAAAAATGTGCATTAAAATCACCTACTACACCAGATACCAAATTAATAGAGGCTAACAAGTATTGTATTTACCCTTAAAAAAACTCTAGGGGTGAGCCTCTTTTTCATACAGGGTACAAGAAGGAGATTTGTTGTTTGATCTCTGATAACAGGGAAAAAAATAATTTCTCATTCTACCAGGGAGTAAATGGAAAGTTGGTGTGCAGAATTCCGAGGAAAAATCCATGGGGTGAAATCCCGACAAAACGCTCATTGCCTTCAATGGGGACAGGCTTTCAGCCATGGACTCAATTGTTGTATAGCACTAGAGCAGGGGCTCTCAAACATCACTGCACCGCAACCCCCCCGCCCCTTCTGACAACAAAGTTACTCCATGACCCCGGGAGGAGGGTGGAGACTGAGTCCCACTGCCCTGGGTGGGGGAAGATGGGGTCACAGCCCGGGTGCTGCCATCCCAGGGTGGGGGTGGAGCTCGGGCGTCAGCTTCAGTCCTGGGTCCCAGCAAGTGTAATACTTTAACCCCGTTAAAATGGGGTCCCGACCCACAGTTTGAGAACCAGGGCACTAGAGAATCATACATGGAATTGTCGTTGTGGTTGGAGCCTTATAAAATTAGGGCCTTTACATCTAGAGAAGCCGTTCTGTAGAACTCGGAGAGAGGTGAACTTGAAACAAGGTGAAATATACGAAGTGCCTGAGTCAAGTAGAAAAATCTCAAAAAATGTATTACTCATCTTATAAAAAGAACAAAATGAATTAAGAGGGGGAAAACGTACAATTTTTGTGAGAGAGGGAGAGAAACGTGGCCCCTGCAGCAATAAAGCTGATGCAACTTTAAATCTAATTCCAAACCTAACCACTTTTGGCTGATTGATTACAGTAGCCGTAAAATATAGAGGGAGAACTTTAAGCCGCAAGCCTGAGTATTTTTGCTTCTAATGCTGGCAGAGCAAAATATCTTCTTACCTCTAGGGAGACCCCAGAGAAACCGGTGACAAGGGAGCCCAGATTGTATGATCACATTTTATTCAGAAGAAATGTTTAATGAAAAAAATAATTAAAACAAACCCTATTACTTTAAACCATTAGTAAGAGAAGCCCGTCTATTAACTGAGATGAGTTTTCCTAACTCTAATCCATCTTCACTGCTGTGTTATTACTCTACTGTTTTCATGTAATTAAAATGTGGCAG
Source organism: Macrochelys suwanniensis (assembly GCA_033296515.1). Taxonomy (NCBI): domain Eukaryota; kingdom Metazoa; phylum Chordata; order Testudines; family Chelydridae; genus Macrochelys; species Macrochelys suwanniensis. The sequence continues at coordinate 104,640,927 of CM065782.1, read as the reverse complement.
GTACTTTACACACCAGGGGAACTAATTGTATTAAAATAACTCTTTACAACCAACTTTACAAAGCTCATTTTTTCTTATGGTCTTTTAATAAAGAAATCAAGATAGTACTACTCCTCAGCCTTTATACCGCATACAGCAGCAACATTTAGCCTCTTTAAGTTGTTAACAATTCACTTGCAATATTTAAATATACATTTTCAGCTTTAAACGAGACTTAATTTATTTAAACAAAAAACATAACAGATGCATTGGCTTGTTCCTCTGCAATGTTTAACTTTAAGAGATACTAGAAGCTGGTATTAAAGACCCCAAATCCTATAAATCCTTGAGTGGCACAGGAAGGAGAATGGGAAGTTTCTGTGAGCTATGATTAGGGTAAATCTCTGACTGACGGGTTAGCAAGAATCTTTTGTATGGGCAGATTACTTCAATTTCCTACAGCAGGATTCTAGTCGCTGTTGGAGATAGGTTATGGGACTAGATGGACCACTGGTCTGCTGCAGTCTGGCAATTCCTATGTTCCACTTCCCAGAAGGTGAATACAGGATGTAACATGGCAGGTATGGATTTGCAGAAATCAGGTCAGTCTGGACTTGCAGAAATCTCCATGCAACACTCGCAACTCCCTCTCTGCATGCGACAACGACACACCCTCCTGTACCAGGGGGAAATGGAGGCAGGGTGTGGATGGAGCGTTAACGTGGCCAGGGAACCCTAATCTCCTTATATGTTGGGTTCTCCTACCCATGTGGATGAGAGATGCTGGCACATGTGCGTTTGGAAGGAGACAGTGGCTTTACCCGGTGGCGCTGATTTGAAGGACCAGCGGAAGCTGGAAGTTACAAAATAGTTTCCTTGTAAATGATTTTATAGAGTCTGCGCTTTGCAGGAATTGTCATCTTACAAGATGACTTAGGAACAAATACATGTATTATGATAGTGTCTAGACTCTAGATCAGGGCCACTAGACACTGTACACAAATATGACAAGCCAGCCCCTAATCAAAGAGCTTACAATCTACAAATATGATGAAATAACTGACTGTGGCGGTAACGAATAGGAGAACGGGGGGAGAATAAGCAAGCAGTGAGCCAATCCTGAATAGCTTTATGAGCAGAAGTGCAGTTTGGCATTTGGCATTTAATGCAGCTTATTGGCAATTACTCTCTTATCAGCTCTATTTAGCTGTCTTGCTATCATCCAAGAGTCTCCACAGATGGGCCTCATGGGAAATGTTTTAAACTGTTACATTATTTGCTATAAAAGGCATCTGACTCTAGCCTCGTGGAAGGTGGCCAATGGTTTGTCATTCCTCGTTCTATGAGCCTGCCTGGCCTCATGGTATTTGAAATTAGGAACCTGTTTCCTTGTGTGCTTAAATAAGTACATCTTTTATTGTTATATTTGAAAACGTATACAACAAAACACTATTTAAAGATGGTCTAAATTCATTACAGTAATTGTCAAAACACAGGTCCTTAGCATCTAACTACCAAGCATATATGTACATAGGTATGTGTGTATTCATGAAGGGTAGTTAGCAGCAAGGTCCATTGTTAAAGAACTCTCTTATTAGACGTTATGAAAAGCGGAACTCAAATAGGAAGATGGTTAGGAACTCGGGCTACAATCCTGCAATTGGAGCTCCAAGAATGAATCTTTGCAGAGCCCACTGATACCCCGCGGCTCTGCACAGGCATAAGAATACACGCCCACTGGACACCATGGGTCTGATTATCCTCTGCTTTGCATCTGGTGCAGCCATTCACTGCTGTGCAAACCGGGTGTCAATCCTACACACAGGCATGAATGGCTTTCCCAGATGCAAGGCAATGGAGAACAGGCCCCATGTGAACATTGAATTGCTGCTTAAATCAGGCTGCAAAAAGAGAAGTGCAGATACTTCGTTTCTGTTTTAAACCTTCAAACATTTAACTATACAAAATACCACATTACATGAGTTAGGCACTCTTCCTTCAATAGTACTGGTGTTCAAATGTCCACCGGTTAAGACTTTGATTTTATAAAGGGCTGCCGAAAGTCATGAATGGTGGAAAGGGAGCAGGATGGGATTAAAGAGGTGCAAAAGGTATTTCACTTGACTTAGTGCAAATGGAGTAGATTGTTATCTCCATAAGAACAGCTCTGCTTTGGGAAGGGTCCCCCCCCCACCACACCCCACACACACTGCCCTTTCTTCCTCCCTTCGCCACTCTCCATTATCAGCGTTCACTGCACCCCTGAGGTCAGGGCCGGCTCTAACGTTTTTGCCGCCCCAAGCAAAAAACAAAACAAAACCCCAAACGCCACCCCCCCAAAAAAAGCCAACCCCCCCAACGCCCGTCGAAACAAACCCCCCCCCCACCGCCTCTCCCACTCGGAGCGCGGGTGGGGAGGGCAGCATGCCCGCGGCTCCACTCTCCCGGCCGGTGGGGAGTGAGCGGGGGCATGCCCGCGGCCCCACTCTCCCCGGCTCAGTTGATAAGCGAGCTGAGCAGAGTAATAACGATAGGATTACTTCTTGAGGAAAGGAGAACTTTGTCAAGCTGGTCAGGTGGAAATTGCTTAGGAGCATCAGGGTCTTTAGGAGGAGCTGACTTTGAAAATGTAACCACAGAGCTATCTCATGAGAGAGCTGTAAGATCAGATTCCACCCGGTCAGTTTCTTCGATCTGAGGGTCCTGATGTGAGTAGCACCTCATCTTTCTTTTTCCCCTTTCTTCACTTGATTCTGTCCGAGCTCTGATCAGCGCGAAAGCTGGTGGCGGCGGCACAGAGCGGAAGTGAGCTGGGCCGGCCGGGGCACATTTCTAGGGGTGGCATGCCCGAACCAGAATGCCGCCCCTAGAAATGTGCCGCCCCAAGCACCAGCTTATTTTGCTGGTGCCTAGAGCTGGCCCTGCCTGAGGTTTCCCCAGCAGAAGGTTTGCTGTGCTTACTAACATGCAATGAGCACACCTACTGGATATAATGAGCACTCATTGTATTGCGAGGCCTTCCCTGTGGAGCTCAACTCACTGGAGCTCTATGGGGAGAGCTGGGGGGTGGGATGGGGAGTCCAGGTGAAGTGTGACCTACATGAGGAGGACTCTTAGGCGAACGTCCCTCTCCTTCTGGGTCCTTGGCCTGAAATTTGTGCAGATTTTTCACTTTTCTTTTGCGTGCGACTCCCCCGAACACCTTAGGCAACTGCTGTGAGGCTCGCTAACTGGCATAGGCTTACCGTAAGGGTAGCGTGGTTTGAAGCCCGGGGACCGGGGCATGACCCGCCCTGGGGCACAGTCCCAGCTGGGACTCTAACAAACTAACTTAACTTCTAACCCTCAACACTTAATTACTCACTCGCTATCTATCAGCTACATACAAGAGAATCACCAGTAGGCAACAGAACCCCCATCACACTTGCACAGCGAGAGGAAGGCACTCCGACCAAACACCACGGGCGGCAAGAAGGAACCGAGAGGGCATAGGGCCAGCGGCGCATGAGCATGTGACTCCAGAGTGCACCAGAGCCAGCCCTACGGATACCGCTCAGGCAAAAAATTCAGACAACGGTGCACGTGGGCGCACGCACCCCTAGAAAGGAATCGACATGAGCACGCACTCGAAGAAGAACTTTCTCCTACTTCTGGAAGGGCTGGCAGCCTGCCAAAGGGAGGTCCCTCCTCCCTGCAGGTAGGTCAGCCCCGTCAGGCATAGGCTAACATGCTGCCTGAATTGTTTCGCCTCCCTAGAATGCCCCTCGGACCAGAGCAGGGGGAAATTAAGGCTTTTGCCTCTCTGCAGCCACTAGCTGGAGAATTTTATTCCATCCATTATTTAAAAATTAAAAACTGACCCTACATTTCTTTTAATGCAGGGGTCCTTAAAGGGGTTTTCTGACAAGGAGGACTTCCCATCAGAGGCAACTCAGATGCGGCTCCGCCCTCAGACACACACCACTTGTAATGTTCTGCAAGGCAGCGGGGCAGAGCCCTAGGAAGTACAATGGCTGCAGGAACCTGGACCCACGAGGTCTGTTTGTTCCTTGTCTGTTTTCAGTGCTGTCTCCTTGGCTCTGTTCCAGGACAGCCATGTCAGCTGCTTTAATGCCTCATCTCCATCAGCTTCAGCTATCCTCTCCCATAGGTGCTTCTCACCAGCTCCAGTCTGGAGCAAGAGCTGTTCACTGTGGAAGTCAGAGAGCTGGTCTGCCCCGGCTTGGGGACACCAACGCCTATCAAAAGAGCTTGCAGGCAGAAGGATTAAGTTCTCCCCCAGGGAAACTCCGAGAATTCCTCGGCAGCGTTAAAAGCTTCTGCCACAGCGATGTCTTTCTCAGGGGGCCAGCCTTGCTCAGATCGATATCCTCATTCCCTGCCTGCCAGCCAAAGGTCAAAAAACCTCCTCCCCACTCGGCAGTGCTTCTTCCTTCGCTGCAGATGACAAATCTCCTCCTTCAACAAGTAGTTTTGTCTTTACAACAGAAACACACGGTCTCTTTTGGGGATTCCAGACATGTCATTATCATTCTGCATTCAGCGGAGAGAACTGGACCAGGTACACCAGAGGAGAAAGATCCAGGCAGGATTTCAAACCTCCTTCCTCTCTAAAAAACACTTCCTGACTTGTAGCAACCTTCATGGCACTTGGAGGGAAGATCATGGGTTGCGGGAGGGAAATGTCTGGAAAAGACACCAGGCATTCTGTGTTTCATGCATATCACGGGGGGCGGAGAGGGGGCTAAACTGCAGTTTGAGCAGTTCCATACATAACTGATTTAATAGTGGGCCAGTTTAACTGAATAAGAATGGAATCCTCTCATGTTATCTCCCAGCACTCGGCACATGAAACATGACTCACTGGCCCCACCCATTCATAGATCAGGAGAAAAATGGGGGTGGGGGAGGGAAGGACTCGAAAAATGTGTGTGTTTCTGGACTGGACCCATCTCGTAACAGAACTGATTCTACACGGACACCTAATAGTACTGAACTCTTTCCTTGGGGACTGATTCACTCTGGGTCACACTCACCTATACGGGGCTGCAATGCTTGGGAGCAAATGTAAAAATTGAAAGTAGTGTGCCCACTGAAACACAGAATTCCCCTGGGTTCTGTGGCTGTGTGTCTGTGACACAGTTTGGATACTGGTGTATATGTATATGTGCATTTCATTTCACGGTGTGATTCAAACTCATCTCCTTATACCTGAGCGCAGATTTTACAAACCCCTACAAAACAGTTTCCCTTTCAGGCTTCAGGATTTATAGCCTGTATTATCATCAGCACAAACTGTTCACTGCCTACTTAACTTACACGTTATGAAAATGAATTAATTAAATACCTATTAGAATCTATTTTACCCTGGGACTGGTACAAAAGCAGTGTCACAGCATGGCCGGCCCTTTAGGGGGAGTTGGGCCGAGCTCTACCTGTGACTAATTAGCTGATGCTGTAAGGCCAGGGATCAGGTAATGGCTTGAAGATCACCTCTTCTTCATACAAGCCAGCAAGTAGCTCAGTTGAGCTGGAGAGCTGCAAGCAGACTCCTGCAAGAGTCCCTGGGTCAGGAGGAAGGACCCAGTTTACATATCACTCAAGCAGAGTACAATCGAGAAGGAAGTAGAGGCTCGCACACGGCCTGTGGAACATAATCCTGTAGGGCATAGGAAGGCCCCTTGCAGAAGACCCTGGCCAGGGGAAAAAGGATACGATTGATGTGCTGAACTTCTGTTATTTTGCAGAAATAAAGCTGAGTCTCTGAAGAAAACGGGACTGAAATCCAGTGGCTGGCGAGTGTTCTTTGGTGCATAGGCTGGTGAGTTAGGACACTTGTTTACAATCAAGTATTAATAGCTGGGATAAGAGCAGTTTTCCAACACTGCAGCAATATTCATGTCCCGGCAGCTATTTTCTAAAATGTATTACTATAAGAAGACATGAGTTTTACTTAATAAGGGCACTAATCCCATCAAAGTAAATAATCGGTTTGGTAAAGCTTTAATCACTCCTAATTTTGGCTCACTCTTAGTTAACTATGGGTAATAGCTAATTTCTTCTAGATTATTGCTTTCAAACGTTTTGCTCCCAAAGCACAGCATTGCCATTTACTGTACATCTTGAAAGTACAATTGTTAGAGCGCTACAAATTATAACGGCATAGACAAAGGTCAGCTCCCAGGCGGCTGCACTCCGCAGCACGGTATGGGGAGGAGGTGACCAGCCCTCTGTGGAGAAAGAACTAGTTCGGGACTATTTAGAAAAGCTGGACGAACACAAGTCCATGGGGCCGGATGCACTGCATCCGAGGGTGCTAAAGGAGTTGGCCGATGTGATTGCAGAGCCATTGGCCATTATCTTTGACAAATCATGGCAATCGGGGGAGGTCCCGGATGACTGGAAAAAAGCTAATGTAGTGCCCATCTTTAAAAAAGGGAAGAAGGAAGATCCGGGGAACTACAGGCCAGTCAGTCTCACCTCAGTCCCTGGAAAAATCATGGAACAGGTCCTCAAAGAATCAATTCTGAACCACTTAAAGGAGGGGAAAGTGATCAGGAACAGTCAGCATGGATTCACCAAGGGCAAGTCATGCCTGACTAACCTAATTGCCTTCTATGATGAGATAACTGGCTCTGTGGATGAGAGGAAAGCAGTGGATGTGCTATTTCTTGACTTTAGCAAAGCTTTTGATACAGTCTCCCACAGTGTTCTTGCCAGCAAGTTAAGGAAGTATGGGCTGGATGAATGGACGGTAAGGTGGATAGAAAACTGGCTGGATGGTCATGCTCAACGGGTAGTGATCAATGGCTCCATGTCTAGTTGGCAGCCGGTATCAAGTGGAGTGCCCCAAGGGTCGGTGCTGGGGCCGGTTTTGTTCAATATCTTCATCAACGATCTGGAGGATGGTGTGGACTGCACCCTTAGCAAGTTTGCAGATGACACTAAACTGGGAGGAGTGGTTGATACGCTGGAGGGTAGGGACAGGATACAGAGGGACCTAGACAAATTAGAGGATTGGGCCAAAAGAAATCTGATGAGGTTCAACAAGGACAAGTGCAGAGTCCTGCACTTAGGACGGAAGAATCCCATGCACTGCTACAGACTAGGGACCGAATGGCTAGGCAGCAGTTCTGCAGAAAAGGACCTAGGGGTTACGGTGGACGAAAAGCTGAATATGAGTCAACAGTGTTCCCTTGTTGCCAAGAAGGCTAACGGCATTTTGGGCTGTATAAGTAGAGGCATTTCCAGCAGATCGAGGGACGTGATTATTCCCCTCTATTCGGCACTGGTGAGGCCTCATTTGGAGTACTGTGTCCAGTTTTGGGCCCCACGCTACAAGAAGGATGTGGATAAATTGGAAAGAGTCCAACGGAGGGCAACAAAAATGATTAGGGGGCTGGAGCACATGACTTATGAGGAGAGGCTGAGGGAACTGGGATTGTTTAGCCTGCAGAAGAGAAGAGTGAGGGGGGATTTGATAGCTGCTTTCAACTACCTAAAAGGGGGTTCCAAAGAGGATGGATCTAGACTGTTCTCAGTGGTAGAAGATGACAGAACAAGGAGTAATGGTCTCAAGTTGCAGAGGGGGAGGTTTAGGTTGGATATTAGGAAAAACTTTCTCACTAGTAGGGTGGTGAAGCACTGGAATGGGTTACCTAGGGAGGTGGTGGAATCTCCTTCCTTAGAGGTTTTTAAGGTCAGGCTTGACAAAGCCCTGGCTGGGATGATCTAATTGGGTTTGGTCCTGCTTTGAGCAGGGGGTTGGACTAGATGACCTCCTGAGGTCCCTTCCAACCCTGAGATTCTATGATTCTATGATTCTATGAGTAGTTAGTGTGTTGGACACAATAAATTTACTCAACCTCTCACTGACTGTCAAGGAGATAACGTAGGTTAGATCTGATCAGAGCTTGGACAGAATCAAGTGAAGAAAGGGGAAAAAGAAAGATGAGGTGCTACTCACATCAGGACCCTCAGATCGAAGAAACTGACCAGGTGGAATCTGATCTTACAGCTCTCTCATGAGATAGCTCTGTGGTTACATTTTCAAAGTCAGCGCCTCCTAAAGACCCCGATGCTCCTAAGCAATTTCCACCTGACCAGCTTGACAAAGTTCTCCTTTCCTCAAGAAGTAATCCTATTGTTACTCTGCTCAGCTCACTTATCAACTGGAATACAGTGAGTGGCTTTAGAACAGAACTTCCTGATATGTGGATTTAGTGTGTCGCGGTGCGATGTTTCACTGTACGCTGACTTTTAGTCTATTTCCATAGGTGAAACTCACTCCTGTGCAGAGGGCCAACTAACGGTCTATGCACAATTCAACTCCTCACAAAAGAGTGTAAATAGAACTGGCTCCAGAGGGTGAAATTCATCCCTGTGTAGTCTATCTCCCATTAAGTTTGACAGGAGTTTATCCACTGAACTTTGGTGGGAGTTGGATTGGGCCCCGTATCTGGGTCCCAGTCAGCAGGTAACGCCCGCTTAAAGTATTAACCGGAGAACCAGATGGAAACTCCAGCATCCAGAGGAACAGACTACACTCTACTAATTTTCATCTAAATAAGATACGCAATGTGGTCAGCTCTTATTTTATCAGAAGTTGCACCATTTTTTGGTGTTTTTCATAAAGCCTCAGTTTCTGGAGACGTAATTACGTTAGAATTGCATCTTTCATTTTTTTTAAAAAAAGCTGCTAGCCCTCATGAAGAAAAGCTGAAAAATGTGAAGCAAAAAGGCTCAAAAACAGAGACAAATAATAAGTAAAAAACATCCCAAATCTATCACGTTTTCAGATGTGATTTTTCAGCCACTTTCATTATTTTGGGGGACCTAATACATGATTTTTGAATGCCTAGGCTCGATAAAACTGCATCCAGCCTTGAGAATCTGTCTCCAGGACATGAAGTAGATTACTGAAGACCTTCGCACTTGGCCCATAATGTGTGTCCTTGGAAACCCAAACACCATGAAGCTGTATCTTAAATAATGCCTGAAAGAAATTCCATTGGCCTCCCCCAGTATTCACCCCCCCGTTTTGGTAACCCCTACTTACAATTGTGAAGTTCATAACTTTGAGAATCCAGATGGTCATGGCAAGGTTCACCAGGATTAAAATCATTAGGAGTAGCACAAAGAAATAGAGGCATCTCTTCCTCCAGCCATAAATCCCCACTTTGTATACCTGTGGGCCTTCCGAGCTCTGCATGGCACTCCTGTGTGCGTACTGTTCCTGAGGCATCTGAAACAAGCACAGAAAAATAAGCATGACCGTTACGCTGCAGGGCGAATCAGATGGTGAGAAATGTCTCGTGAGAATGACTTGTCTTGGGACATGGATCTACGCTGATTAGAGCATTTTTAAATTCAGAAGTTACCAGCTGGACAGTGCCTCTCCCAGTGACTTGTTTCTGTGTTGTTCCTCTCACGGCTCATTTTATATACATCATAATATAGTTTTTATAGAAGTGAGCACACTGTGTAAGGGCTTCCCATAGAGACCACTCTCCAGTGACTCTCTTAGCAGCTCCGTTTTTTGCAAGGCAGGCACTCCGGGCCCTCTCAAAACCCGGAGAGTAGAAATTTTGCATGCGCTTGGTAAAAGAAGTTGGGTTCAGCAGTTTGGTTTGAAGATGCAATATTCCTTCTCAGAGGCTTTCATTAAAAAAAAATCATCTCAAATAGAATTATTCTTGGTGGCCAAGAAAAAGGAGAAGGGGGAGGCGTTTGACTTCTTTATTTCTCACTCCTCACCCCCACCCCATGCCCCAGGGAAACTTAAAATGTGAAGTTCTCCCGCTGCGCATCCCCAATCAAATTACTGCTGAAAGATTTACACCGAACAGAGGTTTCTGTTATTGCTGGCTCCGTCACTTACACTTGCTTTGCTGCACAGGGATGCACTGCGTGTTGGTGGCAGTGCACTGGGAAAGCCATGCAAGCGTCTTGGAGATAACAGAGAGGAGAGAGGAAAGGGAGTGGGTGTTGTTACTAAGGGGGCTCCAAACATCAGCTCTGGGGTGTTCCTGCAAAACGAAGATTGTTTTGATTCCACCAACAAGAGCTTGGTAGCGCAACCCTTGGTTTCTTACTCATGCAAACTCTCCCATGGGCTTCAATGGGACTTCTAGCGTGAGTAAAGGCTCCCCCATTTGTAAGGGGTGCACAATTCTGGTCACAGGATTAGATTGCAGAATATATGCCATAGTCTTGAGCAGGGAGACATGCAGAGCTGTACCCCTTCAGCAGGAGCACCCAGGAGTTCATGCTTGCCTGAGGCATGATCTCTTTTGGTGCTTTCCTGGGCACACAGCAGGTGGGCATGTTGCATTAGCCATTGCCCACTCCAACATGCTGGCTTCCTGGGCCCCTTTGCACCTTCTTTCTGGCATTTTTCTCCCACAAGGAGGAGGAGCAACCTCTGCATTTCCAAATCACAGGGGTTGCAGGGACTGCTGTTGTAGGAGGCGCTAGCACAGCCCTTCAGGTGTAAGAGAAACCCTGTGAGTGTGCACGCCTTGTACACCCCTTCTCCCCTGTGCACCCAATATAACGGTTGTCACAATCTGGCCCTTAACATCCTAACCATGGCGTGAGCACGACCTGCTGAACTAAACTACTGCTGTGCAAAAGTTCCTGACTTGTTTGGCAACAATTTCATAGTATTTCCCCAGGGAACTGCTTCTTAAGTTTGCAGGTCTGCAGGCACAAGCTGAAGATCACAGACTCATGGAAATGTTGGAATAGAAGGGACCTCAATAGGTCCATTCCCCGGCACTGAGGCAGGACTAAGAATTATCTAAACCATCCCTGGATAACTGAAAATTCCTAACACCAAGTAGGTTGCTGAATGTTTTGCAGTTAGCCTGCTAGAGACAGATTAAGAGGTTACGGGGATGTCTCGGGAGCTACAGACTCAAGGCCACTGCTTCCTTGCTTGCTACATCTTCCATCGGTCTTTGTTTTACATGAATTACAAAAGCTGTGACAGAGGATGAAGTGACATAAGTCCTCCTCCGTACAAGATGGTGAGAACAAAAATCTAATGGCAATGAGAAGTCATTTGGTAGCAGCACCTTTATTACCACTATAAGGATATTAGCTGGCTTTTAGGAGGAGCTTTGCTCAGAGCGCTTGTATTCCCAGGGCCAGATTGTGCTATTAAGGCACAGTCCTCAGGAGGCACGGTGCAGAGCAATCCATGAGTCCTTGTGGGGCAAATTCCTCCTTCGTGTCACTGCATTTTCTTCAGGGCTGAAGTTCATGTTGCATCTTTGGCAATGGAACAACTCATTGCTGTATTGCTGGAGCTATTTGGCCATTCCGTGCTATCCACCACAGCACAGGACACAGGGGATGGCCCTTCTAGGAGGGAGTCTGAAAGGGTCTAGTTTAGGAATATCTGCCATTCTCCGGCCTTGGTGCCAACTTTTGGTACAGCGTGCGTGCTGCGATGGGAAACAGGATGGTTAAATAGGAGCTTTTCAATCACAGAGCGAGAGGTCAGCAGGCTTCCCCTCCTCCTTCACTACACCTCACACCTGGGCTCTGAGTCACTATACTCATCCATTTTGTGCCCCTCCAACTCATACCAACGACGGGTTCAGCCCCCGGCTCTGGTAAGGTGGCTTAGCATCTGTACTGCCAACTCAAGCATTCAAAATTCACGAGTCAGGCCCCCACAAATGTGAGATTGGTTCAAAAATCACAAGATTTTGAAATAATAAATGTTGTCGGGGGGTGGGGTTGTTTATTTGCCTTCTAGTTTTTAAGCCAAGAGTACACTTGGGTCACATTTTCAAACTTTTCTCCACAACCCTGAGGGCTAGACATTTGCGTAAAAAAACCACCAAAGAGCGCTGATTCTCAAGTAATAACATGACTCCAGGAGGTGGGGCTTTATGTAAAACACCAACTATCACAAGACTCAACCAGGCAACACAGTATAATCTCCTCTGCCTACCTTTGAGTCCTGCTCAACAGCAAGATTGAGTTTACTATCTTTCAGACAGGAGGGACTGTATTTCCTTGCAGAACTAAGCTTAGAATCATGTGAGACGCAGAAATGTTAGTCAGTAAAAATAGCCATTCCCAGGCAGTGTTATCTAAGAGCAATCCTGAAGCTGGAATCCATGTTTCTAGAAGGTAGATAAACCCAGAGACAAAGGGCCCGTGATTTCCCTTGCAAAAATACACTTAAATATAGTGTGAGGAGCCCCCTCCTGCACCCCAAACCCCTCATCCCCAGCCCCACATCAGAGCCCTCACCCTCCCCCCCCCACACCCCAACCTTCTGCCCCAGCCCAGAGCCCCCTTCCACACCCTGAACCTCTCATTTTTGGCCCCACCCCGGAACCTGCACCCCTAGCCCAGAGCCCGTACCTCCTCTGACACCCCAACCTCCTGCCCCAGCCCAGAGCCGCCTCCTATATTCCGAACCCTTCAGCTCCATCCCCAAGCCCAGAGCCCACTCCTGCACCCTAAATCCCTCATCCCTGGCCCCACCCCAGAGCCCGCACCCCTAGCCCAGAGCCCGTACCTCCTCTGACACCCCAACCCCCTGCCTCATCCTGGAGACCCCTCCTATATTCCGAACCCCTCGGCTCCACCCCCGAGCCCGGAGCCCTCTCCTGCACCCCAAACCCCTCATCCCTGGCCCCACCCCAGAGCCCTCACCCCCTCCCGCACTCCCACTCCTTGAGCCAGCCCTGTGAAAATGAGCGAGTGAGGGAAGGTGGGGAGAGCGAGCAACAGCGGGAGGGGGGATGGAGTGAGCAGGGGGCGTGGCCTCGGCAGAGGGACGGGGAATGGGCGTGGCCTCGGCAGAGGGACGGGGGAGGGGGCAGGGCAAGGGTGTTCGGTTTTGTGCGAATGGGAGGTTGGCAACCCTAAACAGGGTATCCTGGAAAGCACACAGTAAATGCAACCTCTCCCTTGGAAAGACTGAACTGTCTCTCTAACCTATTGAATCATGCTGCAGTCTCAGCCAGTCAATGAACCAAATACAAGTACTATACGACTTCAACACGTGACTTCAATCCAGCTCCAAACTCTGTGTACATTGCAAAAGAGTTTCCTCTTGTGTGTGTGTGGGGGGGGGGGGGGGGGGGGCTGCGATTCAGAGAGTGGGAAAAATGTCATGTCCAACTTTGGTAAACGTGCAGACTCCAAAAGATTTCTATGGGACCAGCACATAGCCACAGAAACAGGCTGATTTTGAGTATTTCTGCGGTTCACGTCAAACATCTTGCGCAGCTCTCTTCTAAACAGTGATGTATCATGTTCAATACTGCAGCATGTACGGGTAACATACCCTACATTTATAACAAGAACATAACATAGGATTCATAGAGAAGGAACGTACTGCACCGACACCAAAAGAAAATGCTCAGATTGTCCATTATCTAGAGGAAAAATACTGATGGATTTACAGTGCTGAGAGATATTAAACAAATGAGTAGAATGAAAAGCTTTGCAAGGCAACTGCAAAAGAAGCAAGAAGCATCTGCTATCAATATTCTACTCTATGTGGGAGAGAAAAATATACTAGTTATAGTTTACATCTTGGCAATTTCTCCCAACTTAAACATGAAGCAGCAAGCTAAGCACCACAAGAGACACTATTATCTGGAAAGAGTGTTTTGTTTTGCAAGGATTCTTCTTTTATAAATACATAATACTAATTTGTAAAGGAAAATTCGGAGGAGGGGTTCTTTGTTGAGCTTTTAGGGGATTGGGGGGGGGGGGTTGTTTCGAGAAAGGATAGACATGCCTAGTGTTTGACTGAACATTAGTGTGTGAAAAATGTATATTCTAACCAAAGTGGTAAAAATAGAGACGTAACATACCCACTGAATACATCAACATTGAAGTGCCCCCCACTTCCACACGTTGGGTTTCAAGACACTTGCGTGGAGTATCGGATAATCATTGCCACACTTCCAACCCTGCTCAAAATACAGAACTTTTTGGTTTTGCCTCAGACAGCCTTACAAAAGCAGAGACAAGCACCCTCCCTGCCTTTCCTCCTTGGACTCGAGGAAACAAGAATGGGCTCAGCTCCCTCTCTGCCTGCTTTCAATTCTGGCCTTTCTCCCTGTCGTTTTGGGGGAGGGATAGCTCAGAGGTTTGAGCATTGGCCTGCTAAACCCAGGGTTGTGAGTTCAATCACTGAGGGGGTCATTTAGGGACCTGGGGCAAAAATTGGGGATTGGTCCTGCTTTGAGCAGGGGGTTGGACTAGATGACCTCCTAAGGTCCCTTCCAACCCTATGATTCTATACCCCCAATATTAGCTATATACCCTAGAGACTCCTTATACCAGATACCTCAAATAGGGCCTGAGCTAAAGTCCACTGAAGCCATGGGAGCCTTTCCACCGACTTAATGGGCTGACGATCGGGCCCAGAACGAGACAGCTTTATTTACTTCTCAAGCTAAGTCTACACTACAAGCTAGGGGTGTGATCCTGCAGCTCATGTACGCATACTCACGTCAGCTCTCCTCTCTATTTATACTTGTGCTGGCTCGCTGAGAGCTAGTGGGAGGATGCACACAGGAGCAGGGGACAGACATCCCTTTAAACGCCATGGGGAGAGTTCCACACAGATGTCTCCCTGCAACCTTTTGCAGCAAGGCCTCGGGATCTGCAGAGGCCTTTGGAACAGTTGTTACGGGCTGAGGATTGCCGAAAGCAGACTTGGCCAAAAGGGATCGCAAATAAAAAAAATGAAGAGAAACCACTTTCTATAAATCACAGCATGTCTCATTAGTTACAGTCTCACATGCGCCTTCGCGCTTTTATCAAGCCCTGCTTGCGTGGAAATAGCAGATTGTTGATTTCCTGTTTCATGCAGCTGGAGCTAGTCTTGCTCAGGCTGCAGTATCTGCATGATCAATTTATTGAGCGGGAGTTGTTTTATCTTTACAGGGAAGGATTTAAAAAAAAATCTAATAAGCACACATTTCCGTTGGAAACCCCAGTGTCATCAGATTTCCTGCAGATTTACAGGCGGGCAAAGCAGGGTTGGCTAAATCGGGGCTCAGAACAGAGCGAGTCCCAAGAGGAGGAATCAATGCCATTCCTGTGCCGGGGCGGGGTTCTTTTATCACTGCCTACATGATTCATGTTTTGCACCAAAATGATTTCAAACTGGAAGGAAATACGCTGGGGGGAGGGGAGTTCTGCCTCCACCGGGAGGCCTGCATCTTTTGTCACTGCAACCTCGCCAGTGTTCTTGGAAACGACCTGCTCCAATACTGACCCACTCATCTGTTTGCAGTTGCAAAGAGCTGCTTGATGAAGTGAAGAACTGAGGCAGACGAAGCGTCTCTTCTTACCCAATGCAGTCAGACCCCAGCTGAAACTTTAATCTACTAGACGGACATCATTCTACAACACGGGCCAAACCCGGCTGCTCGGGGTTTAAGCCACAAATGGGCATAAGTTAAACACTGCCAAATAAGTGTTCTGTTATTTTGTGTCCACATGTGGGATGGATCTGGAAGGGACTATTCAGTCTCCACGGAGCTGTTTTCAAAGATTGCTTACGTTATCCACATGCGGGAGGGATGGGAGATGAGCTAGAGCAGTGACTCGCCACCTTTCCAGATGACCGTCCCCATTTCAGGAGTCTGATTTGTCTTGTGCACCCCCCAAGTGTCACCTCATTTAAAAACGACTTGCTTGCAAAATCAGACATAAAAATACAAAACTGCCTCAGCCACACTAGTCCTGAACAATTGCTGACGTTCTCATCTTTACCATATAATTATAAAATAAATCAATTGGAATATAAATATTGCATTCCAGTGTACAGTATCTAGAGCAGTATAAACAAATCACTGTATGACATTTTAGTTTGTACTGACTTTGCTAGTACTTTTTATGTAGCCTGTTGTAAAACTAGGCAAATATCTAGATGAGCTGATGTACCCCCGGGAGACCTCTGTGTATTACATGTACCCCAGGTTGAGAACCACTGAGTTAGAGGAGTGTGACCCCCTGACACTCCAATATTCACCACTGTCATGTAATCAGGATATGCCTTATACAAAGTATGCCTGGTAAAGTGTCATTCTAAAAGTCTTGATCTTCTAGATGTTAATATCTCGTCGGATTGTGTGTGTTATCGTCGTATGTGAAGTTTGGCTACGTATGTGTTATTGAAATATGTTGTGAGGTTGAAAACACCCACAAGCAGCCTTTCAGGTACAACAGTAAAAAGGCCAAACAATGTTAATGGTTCATTGAGGAAAAGCACACAAGCACAAGGATTATCCCAGGAACTGTGTACACTAGAAACCTCTCAGAGATAGCACTACACAATGGGAACTCTTTGACTCAGGTCACAGCAAAAGAGTTTTCCAGCAAGTGGGGAGAAGATATAAAAGGGGGAAAATTACATCATGGGGGGGGAGGGTCCTCACTGTCCCTACAACACCACACCTGGAAACACGTGAGGGGCAAGGACTGAACTGTGGGAAGTGATGGTCCCAGGCTAGAAGGATCTTTTTTAGCCTGTGTATGAAAACCTAGAAAAGCCAAGGCAACTTGTGCCTTAAGAATCTGCCAGCCTGTTTATCACTCAGGGTGAGAATTTGCTAATTTATATCCTACTTATCTAGTGTGTTACGCTCAGTTTGCAGTTTTTCTTTATTTACTAAGGGAATCTGCTTTGATCGGTTAGCTATCCCTTATAATCACTTAAAATCTACCTCTTGTACTTAATAAACTTGTTTTTGTTCTAAACCCAGTTTGTGTAATTCATAACGGGGGGCGGAGGGGACAAAAAGCTGTACATCTCTCTCCCCACAGCGCGAGACAATGCAATGTTGGGTTTACTCTCCAGAGGCGGAGAGCACTTGCATGCTGGGCAATTCCTTAGATGAGCTCTCCCATGCAGAGCTGATCTCAGCGCCTGTGTGAAGACAGCTGCAGCTGGCTGTGTTTCTACCTGTGTGTGGGGCTGGGAGGGGGCTTGAGAGCCTGTCACAGCAGCACAGAGTAAGGTAGCTGGTGGGACAGGTGGGCTCAGTGGTATCTCAATTGCGAGTGGCACCCCGGGAGGAACTCGTCACAAGAAGTCCGTGCTACACGGTGCTGATGGTCTTACCCCTAAGCAGCGCCCCAGAAGTGCGCTTCCACACTCGTTTGCAAGAGGGGCTCCTGATCTGGAACTCCACGGGATTTGAGAGAGGCAGCGTTTGTCCCTGCGGTTTCCCTGCGACAATCGAAGCGGGCAAAACAGCCATTTGAGCTGACAAGTAGGTGTTTGTTGTTCGCACAAAATGCATATGAATCAGAGGCTGGAGCTACAAAACTGGCTCAATACTTGTGCAGAATATTTATTTGCCTGAGTTTGCATGAGCTAGTGGACTGATCAAGGAACTTTTAAATTCTAATCCCCGGCTGTTCTACTGATTCACAGAATGGGCTTGGGCATAGGGACATGGGAACTGCCATCCCAAAGACCGTTCTCAGGGGAAGGTGGAAAAATCCCCATAATAGCTAATTATTGCATAAATGCCCATAGGGGAAGTTCCTTTCTAACCCCAGACAATTAATGGAGGGTTTATATCCTGAAGCATGAGGATTTATACTTCTCTTATTGCTCAACCTGTCTTATGTAACTATGGATGGTCTCATTATCTATACACACATCTAATCACTTTTTTTTCCACTTCTCGATTCCTTTTCCCATTTACACGGGGTCAGAGTTGCCCACGATTCTTTGCCACTCTTTCCCGTCCGTGGCCCTGGTTTATAGGTCTCGGAGTTCCAGTCCTTTTCTCTTCAAACTTCTCCTGGCAGAGACTTTCCATCATATCATCAGCCTTCTATGTCCTTTCTTCTGATCCTTTCCCTCCCTTGCTTTCTTTGCTGGCCATTCTTCTCCCATTCTGATCAAACGTCCAACTCACATTAAACGTGTGCTCTCCAGCCTATTACTGAGCGACCCAAGTTCATCTTCCTGCTAATCTCTCCCATGCATACTCTGTTTAACCTCCACTTGCCTGCCAATCACCTCAGTCTATTATTTGCTACTACCTGTATCTTCTTTTCTTCCATCTCTGTATGATCCACCATTTCCAAACCATACAGTAGGCAGGGACAAACACCCGCAGCACCCATATAAACATCTAATCCTTTAAAAAAAAATCTTGCTTTGATATCTTGTGGCAGTGAGTTCCACAGGTCAGTCATGCATTGTATAAAAACAGGGCCTCCACTCCTTCCCCTTTATGCCACTGCTGCATTCAAACACAGTGACTCATCCAGGCATGTGTGTCTTATGGTCAGAGGAAGTTATTGTCTGACCTAACAAAGTCTTAAGCAACTTGCACAGGGAGGAAACTATGGCATCAAACCACATTCCTTACCTGTGTGAAAGCACGTGGTTACATTTCGATACACAACTACTTCCTTCTGGTTTTCCCCAAGTGATACCTGCAATAGTGCAAACTGTACACAAGTGCAGGTTTACTTAATTTCCTAGGGCAGCAAGTGCTGTCCCACGATCAGTGGAAATGGAGTCAGAGGGCCCATGTTTGCTGGAGTGACTGTTATTGAGGGACACCAGTGGAATAGGGAATGTGGGGAGTGACTCTGGAAGGAACTCAGCCACCTGGAAGGAGCCATGCACAGGGTTTGATAAAGTTCCACTTGTTCAACCTAACCTGCATTCGGCTTCACTCTTTGTGAATGAAACAGGTGCCCCAAGAAAAGCAGTGAGCACAGGAGTCCGGTCCAAATCATTTCCCTTCCTCATATGTGGTGCACGACAACTGTACATGGGAAGAGAAAGACAGGCATAGGGGACATAAAAAGAAGGGAGGGAGAACGGGGAGAGAAAAGTAGGGGACAGGATGAGAAGAAATAAGAGGACAAAATAAAGGGGTAGGAGGGAGTGCTAGAGAAAGAATGAGACCAAAAGAGAGAAGAAGGATGAGTCACAACTGAGCAGTTTCAAAGCTGTTCTCTTTTCCCCACAAACCTTTAATGGATTTTCGCACAGACAAAAAAATACAGTTCCAAACACTCTGGATCAAATGCCGCTCAGGTGTAATTCCAGCAAAGCTGCTCAAAGAAGTTAAATGGATGAATTTGGTATGTTCGCCACAACAGAACTATGCCCTGGCAAAAAGGTATACTTTGCCAATGGCCCATCAGAGCACTCAGACCTCCAACTTTATGATGAGTGCAATAAAGACCTCTTTGGTGCTTTACATTAGGACACCGGGCCATAGTGTCGCTGTTTTCACTTGTCCCCAAAGGTTCTATTCGGAGGGAGGAGGCATTAAAGCCAAATTCGGTCCTAAATACATGCATGTAACCCTGTCTAGGCTTTTATATAGTGCTCATCACCATGGTGTTCAAAGCAATGTGAATTTCCTATGCACAGCTGAGAACAGAATTTGGCTCAGAGAATGTAGCTGTGAGCTACCAAGAAACCATGCTCTATCAATGGTATCCCTCTAGCCATGAAACACTCTCCCTCTCCGCTCCTCCCCTCCCCTGAGCTCACTAACCCATTCGTATCATTAGACAAAACCGTTTACAAAACCCATTCCAATGAACATGCATTATTTATACCTGGGACAAACCACAGCACAAGCCTCCTCCACGAAGAATCTAGAAAGCAGCAATAAATTCCAGCTTCCAGCTTGCCTAGCAAAGCCTGAACAATGAGAAGCAGATGCAAGAGTGAAATATATACACCAAGATATTTTACTCCTATGTCTGTTTTCTACAACACTGTCTAGTCCATTCTCTGCTCATCGCACATCTGCTTTTACTCATAACTGTGAGGTGCATGGAGTGGTTTGGGGAAACAACTGATTCTTATGGGAACCTTTTATTTCTTTTTCAGTAACCCTTATCGGCGAGTTTCACTGTGAACAAAGAACATTATGCTCTTTAAAATACCCATTCTGTTTCTGGCTAGTGTAAGGATATCACTAATCTGTTCTCTGTCTCCACAGTCAGAAAACTGAATCACTGATCTACTTTGTGCACTAACCTCTCTCTTCCTCCAGAATCCTCTGAAATAAAACTGGTCAGGAATCTTTTGTCACGATTTTTTGGGGGTGGGGGGTGGGGGGGGGGGGGAGAGAAACGGTCAAAATAGACCAATTTGTCAAAACCAAAACTTTTCATAGGAGGAGGTCAGTTTCAATGAATTTGTCGACTCAGAAAAAAACATTTTAACACGTTTGAAATTGTCAAAACAGCACATTTTGAAAATTTCAAAATGAAGAACACTAACTGTCTGTTCAAAATTACTTTTTGGTTCAAAAACTAAGCTTCTTAGAATTTTTAACAAGTTTTAAAAAATTAAAATGGTCAAAATGAAAACATCAGGTTTCAAAATTATCAAAAGAAACTTTTTGAATTACCCAAGCAATGGAGGTTTGGGGGGGCAGTGACGGAGGGAGGTTCTGTTTTCAAAAATTCCAAGATTTCGACTCTTTATCCCGATTCGGAACAGGAATATTGTTTGACATCTCAAAAATTTTCAAATCCCCCCACCCCCAAGCTCTATTTTGAACACTCTTGATGTAAATGGACTCACTTAACACAGATTCATCTCTTCATAGTCTCTGGAATCCAGCTCTTCCTGCCTTCCAGCCATCTTATTATAAAATCTTGAGTGTTAATGTAATTTCCATAGTAACTACAGGTGACACCATCTTTCAAACATGTGCTCTCCTTGCTCAGTGAACTGCACAAGCCTTTGTTTTAAGACAATGACTCACTGCTGATGGACCAAATGAAAATCTGAACAAGGTCACATGAATCCTTGCTCTCCAGCTGCTACTCCAGAATCCATGTTGGACACAGCATGTTGCTACAGGTTGCTGCATTTCCTTCTATCTTGGGATGTCACCTTCTCCAGCAAATGCAATATTTTATCCACAGATGCTGCAGGAGTTTCTCTTTAAAAGAATATGTTTCAAGACCTTCTGGTGGCAAAGGAAATCTTGAACACATGACCTGGACATATCTTATGCACCAATGTCTGCCTGAGTCTGCAGACAGCCTCCAGCAAAGAAAGCAGCAGCAGCCAGTAATGAAGCTGCCACACCTCCCCCATAAATCTGCCCACCCCCCGCCCCGTTCTGAAGCTAGGGAGTACATGGGTGTGTTGGTTGCCTCTCTGTGCTCTATGAGATTGGCTGTCTCGTGGTGTGATGCACCCGCCAAAGCTGCCCAAAATTTGGGGCCAGTAGCTAATTCATTCAAAGAACAAATCTACTATCTACTTCATACCATTGCGTCTACCCACGGGTTCCTGACTATTCAGCCTTGTTCTGGCTCCTCCTACAAAGCAATCCTTCATTGGCGACACAGAGCGAGGCTCCGGCCAGTCCCACACTGGGCTTGATCAGCTTTGGTTATCAACCTCATTTTGTCATTGAGAACGTCGTGGGTCACCAGAGGGAGAGGCCACTCGGCTACTGTATGTTGCGTCCTGCTGGCCAACAGGAAAAGCAGCTCGGGGTCTATTTTCCTGAACTGCAGTTGACTCAGCCCCAACTTTGCCCTGCCCCTTTTGGTAATGCAGTGCTATCTTACCCTCTCTTTTTAACCCTACCCACATAGCATGGCTCCAAAGCATCCTCAGCACATCAGACGTCAGCTTGGTGAGTGTCTGAGGCGAGGCAGGCTGAAGGCAGAAAAGAGCGCGTGCCCGTCTGACATTTTCATCAGCCCCGGCAAACATGCTGGACCCTAACTTCCAGACACAAACACTGCACATAAGGAGATGCTATCACGGCAGAGGAAAGCCTTCAGCTTTAATGCTGCAATGGAGAGGATGAGGGAGTAAAGCACAAATCTGGCAGTCTGCTAAACAGGGAAATTATTTGTCATTAATGTGTCTTAGTTATTCTTGGAAAGAAGCTTAATCCTAAGAAAATGTGCAGCTAGAACACAAACACAAGTTAAATTAAAGTCTTTAGTTCTAATCTCCTAGACTGGGTTTTGTGTTCTCTAATGTGCTTTATTTGGCTGGGGCTCTACCAAATACAAGAGGAAAAGAGAAAAACATTGCTGAAAAATCATAAAGTGATGATTGGCATAGGATTACCTCCTGTTCTAACAATCTCAATAGATTATTTGGTGAATCCATAACAGGAACACTTAGCAATAGCCAATCCCTACACCTCCCAAGCCCATCAAAAATGCTACTTTACATATGCATTTATTACCCCTGCAGATAATGTGCTGTGTATAATATCCACTGACTGCATTTGGACTACAGTACTTTTTGTCTTGTCTTTTTGTTACACAGACACATGCTGATGCCCTTAAAATGCTCTTTGGCTGCACTCAGACTTGCCTTAGAAAAACTGAAAGTTGGGACTCATTTGGTCAGCGTGTCTGCAAATCTCTGCACACGCAGAGGCAGGAGTTGAATTGCCGGCAGGATTAGCGTGAAAGAAAAGTTAGGAAGAAATGGACACCCAACCCAAAACTAGTGGGATTCTTTAGCAAACATGCCACGGCCGCATATTCCCAATTTCTTCCTCTCTAAACAATCTGCTGAAAGCGAACAGCCTCTCCTGCACCAGAACAAAAGAACAGCAAATCAAACCAATTGTACAGAGAAAGAACAATATCCCTCTTACCTCTCTTTCAGTCGCCAGATGCAAAGTATACAATCCTGGCGTGTGCTGGGGGTACGCAAGAAGATGCAGTGTTGCTTTCAGAATAGCACGAGAGGCCTAGCCTGTGTTCAGAAGCTGCCCCTGTCAGATTTTCCAACAGCAGAACTGCAGCCAAGTCCCTGCCCATGCCTGAAGAATTTCCTGAACAGCATTCCCGTTCTTTTTCTAACTGCCTTGAAACTATACTCGGTCTGTACTTCAATAAGGCTTTGTCAGGCCAAGTTACAGCTACTGGTCTGGCTCCAGATATCAACTGAAAACACATGTGTTTTGCATTCAAGAACCCTTCCCCCCGACACACCCCTGCATTGAGCCTGGGGCGGGGGGGGGTCCTGCATGTCTTTTGTTTGCAACTCTAAAGCAAGTCATTTTGGCAACAAATTTGAATGCTAGAATAATTTTCTGCACCAACTTGTCTTGGGAGTGGTAGGTTTTGCAGCTAATATCTCTACTGTTTCTTAACGTTTTGCCAGTATCAACAGTCTTGGGCTGTCCTGGGTTAGCAGGCAGCTTTTCCAGCCCCAATGAAAGCAAAGAAAGATAAGGATTCAAATTTCAATTCTCCACCACATTCCCCTTACCTTTGCCTCTACCTCTAGAGAAATTTCAATTGCAAAAAAAGAAAGGATATTTTTATCCTCTCTAGACTCAGCTCAGCACATCAGAGCTCTACCCTAATCTTGACATACACTCCTATAGCTGCCTATACCAAAAATAATACAATTATTTTTCAAGCACTTTCATTCCTCTCTGCTCTCGAGCTGTGCTAACCCCTGAAAAAATATTTAAAGCACTTTGAATCTCTTCTTCCAGGAAATTAACATTACTGTGGTCTTGGCTTAAACAAAAAGACATAATGTTGTACCTTTAATCAGAATGGGTCCCAGTTCTTAACATCTGTAATAATTTCCAGATGACACCATAGGTCAACATAATGAACACGGTTTTCTGTTGCTTTAGATGCCCTATAATTGACACAGGCCCATGAAGGAGGCTGGAGTAGATGTGGAAACATACATGGATGTCCCCCTCTTTC
The DNA here is from genome assembly GCA_033296515.1 of Macrochelys suwanniensis. Classification (NCBI taxonomy): domain Eukaryota; kingdom Metazoa; phylum Chordata; order Testudines; family Chelydridae; genus Macrochelys; species Macrochelys suwanniensis. The sequence goes on along the minus strand of CM065782.1, from coordinate 104,617,239 downwards.
TCCACAGTTAAGTCCCACCAAAGATGAAAAACAGCAGCAGAGTTGTCAAGGTAACAATACAGAAAAGAGACAGTTTAAAGAGAGAGAGAGTAATATTTTTCCCCTTCACGTTCTCTTTCAAAACCATGTACACCAGTTTCATCAGTTTATTCTTTTCTGTGAGTTACTGAGGCGTGTAGTCCAGCTGGAGTGTTTATATGAGACTTAAACAGTTAAGAGTCAAAAGTATACAAACCTTGTAAGTGAATGGCTGGTATATGGTCTGATCCAACGCCCATTGTAGCCAATGGAAAGTCCACTGACTTTAGTGGGCTTTGGATCAGGTCCACAGTAAGGACTTGTTCATCATTCAGGAAGGAGACCTGCCATTCACAAACTGTGAGCAGGATCTTGCAAAACCTCCCTGGGAGTTACCTGTAAGATCACATCCGTCCGCAGCACTTTAAAAGACAGCTGAGGTTACAATAACCGGGCCTGCGCCCAGTGTCTTCAGTGGAAGCGGGACTGGGCCCATACTGTCACTTTCGGCAAGATGGCATCCTCTGGCGCCAACATTCCCATTAAGTCACTTCGCCAAGCACAACAGTTTAAACCAGATATTGTATTTTCAAATGCACGGTGCAGTCTACGTACATATAACAGATTCTGCGACCCTCCGCACCTTAATCCCACTGATTTCAACTGCACCACTTGCCTCTTAGCGTGAGTAAAACCAGCAGGTTTTGGCCCAAAATGAAAAAAAAAATCATTCAGTCAGCATGATCTTGCACAGCTGTCCTGAGCGTTACCGATGGTGATAGCACTTCATTCTTATTTGCACAGCTTGTAAGAACTCAACTCCTGACAGAATATGAATCACAGTCTCTTCAATCCAAAATCAGAAGCACCATCATTCCAGTCTCCTATAACTGTCTGCAATGGCAACAATGATATCCTCTTTCAGGGCCTCCAGCCAATAACAAACAACCACCACTGCTGTAAAACCACACGTACCTGTTAGCATAAATAAATTAAACTAGAATAAAATGAACCGCAGATTCAGATAATGTCGATCTTTTGTTAGACGGGAATATCAGGCACTTGAAAAAGCGATTGCAAGATTAACCACTCCTTTGCCTTCAATCCTATCTCACCCGGGCCCCCATTAAACAACGTACTTAAACATGGTGACTAACTTTCAATGGGACTTCTTGTGTGCTTAAATGGAAGCATGTGCTTAAGTGCTTTGCTGGATCAGGGCCTCTGTGAGTAGCAAGGGTCTAGAAGGACCATTTTGACCCTTTGCTGTAGGCTGACTCAGTACTTACCATGTTACTCATAATGCTTTGCTTCAGATACTGAAGAGGGCTCCATCTCCTACTAAAAATGAAAACAATCTCTTTTCCCCAATGTTCCGTATGTCACAGTTCAGGGCAACTGGGTAAAGGAATGGTGTCCTTAGCCTCTGTTTGTCAGAGGGGGGTGATGGATGGCAGGAGAGAGATCACTTGATCATTACCTGTTAGGTCCACTCACTCCGGGGCACCTGGCATTGGCCACTGTCGGTGGACAGGATACTGGGCTGGATGGACCTTTGGTCTGACCCAGTACGGCCATTCTTATGTTCTTATGTAACTGCACCTGTATTTCCTCTCAATGGTTTAGCAAGGACACCTGCTCTCAGGCTTCCCTAGCCGCTACCTCTCTTGGGTGGAGTTGCAAGAGAGTTCTCCGGGTGAAGGGAGAGCGATTACCTGGCCCTGGAGGTAAGTTTGTCTGTAGTGTGTGTATGTGTATGTGTTTGTGGTGTGCTTGCTGCTTGACTGAAATATACCATGTGGTCTGTTTGTTTGGGGGACCATGTGCTGACCCTGTGTGTGCTAAGCCTAGCAGCCTGCTAAGCAAGACTGAGAGCTTCTTAAAGAGGCTTTGATCCGTAGCACCATCAACCCATAACCGGAGGGCGGGGAGGGGCTATTCGGGAAGACCAGAGCTTTAAAAGACCCTCTCCTAAGTGACCGGAGGAGCTAGTGAAAAGGAGCAGCTAACAGGAGCATTTTGCGAGGGAGAATGTAAGGGGGGGCTAGATACACTTAACATTCTTTAAACTTAAAGCCATAAACACCCCCTGATAAAACAAAACATCAACAAAGGAACGAGCTGCAGGAGTAAAAAGAGAATGCAGGCAGAAGCCCAGCAGCAGAGTGGGGGCTGTCCAGTTTATTGCACCCAATGCAGCATGTCTGATGACCTGCCCTGTGGGCGGGTGTCATATGTATGCATTCGGTGCAAGGAGCTCCTGGCCCTCAGAGACCGTGTACGTGCTTGGGAGACCAGGGGGCTGAGCTGGAGGCGCTAAGGGAGACAGAGAGATACATAGATGAGACTTTCCGGGACACAGTAGAACGGTCCCACCCCCGGTCTGACAGCCTCTGTGCTGTTGAGGAGGATGAAAGCCTCAGGGAAGGAGAACATCCCACTGGAACAGAGGGAAACGATCCCATAGTTGGGACCCTCCTTCCAGATGATGTCATGGTATCCTCTCACACTGAGGATACCTCTCAGGGGGTGGGAACTCCAGCTATTAGGAAGAGACAGGTAATAGTTATGGGGGATTCAATCAGTAGAAACATAGATCACTGGGTTTGCGATGAGCAGGAGAGCCGCATGGTGATTTGCCTGCCTGGTGCGAAGATTGCGGATCTCTTGAGACATCTAGACAGACTTATGTGTAATGCTGGGGAGGAGCCGGTGGTCGTGCTACATGTAGGTACCAATGACATGGGGAAGGATAGGAGAGAGGTCCTGAAGGCCAAATTTAGGCTGCTAGGCAAGAGATTAAAGTCCAGGACCCCCATGGTAGCATTCTCTGAAATGCTCCCAGTCCCACACGCAGGGCCAATTAGACAGGCAGAACTGCAGGGTCTCAAGGCGTGGATGAAATGATGGTGTAGGGAGGAGGGGTTTAGATTTATTAGGAACTGGGGAAACTTTTGGGAACGGGGGAGCCTATACAGGAAGGATCGGCTCCACCTAAACCAAAATGGAACCAGATTGTTGGCACTTCAAATTAAAAATGTCATAGAGCAGTTTTTAAACTAAGGGCTGGGGGAAAGCAGACAGATGTGGAGGAGCACGTGGTTCGGACAGAGACATCCCTTAGGGGAGGATCTATTAATGGGGATTCTCTATGTCCTAGTAAAGAGGAGAGGGTGGAAGATGATAAAATACAGGTAGGATCTGATGAGAAACAATCAAATGAAAAAAGTCCCATTCAATTACATCATGTAATGACAGACAGCTATAAAATGATAAGGTTTTAAAGTGCTTATTTACAAATGCTAGACGTCTAAGTAATAATAATAGAGTGCCTCGTATTAAACGAGGATATTGATATAACAGTAAATAAGGAAGCATTATTTACTCCTTCTCATAACACAAGAACTAGGGATCACCAAAAGAAATTAATAGGCAGCAGGTTTAAAAGAAACAAAAGGAAGTATTTTTTTTCACACAACACAGAGTCAACTGTGGAACGCCTTGCCAGAGGATGTTGTAAAGGCCAAGATTATAACTGGATTCAAAAAAGAACTAGATAATTTCATGGAGGATAGATCCATCAACGGCTGTTAGCCAGGAGGGGGCAGGGATGGTGTCCCTAGCCTCTGTTTGCCAGAAGCTGGGAATGGGCAATAGGGGATGGATCACTGGATGATTCCCTGTTCTGTTCATTCCCTCTGGGGCACCTGGCATTGGCCACTGTCGGAAGACAGGATACTGGGCTAGATGGACCTTTGGTCTGACCCAGTATGGCTGTTTTTATGTTCTTATAGAGACACCCGTCGCACTTCCTCCTGATCAGTGTATCTCCAGGCTGCACAGCTCCTTGACTATACTGTAATTTTCCCAGCAAAAGACAGGCGACCTAAGCAGTCTTCTCTTTCCTTCTCTTCAGAGACTAACAACTGAACGATAGCCAGTGGTTATAAGTTATCACTTAGTACTTCTTATGCCAGTATATTTATTCTTAGGGTATAAGCCCTACAGAGAAAACATATTAAAAACAATAAAAGAACCTACACGCATGCTACTAAGCTTCCCCCCAAATTGTCTTCAGCATGGGCTCTGGCAGACAAGTCCCTCAAACACCCAAAAAGGTGTCTTTTGGGGTCACAAGCTCATAACAGTCTCAGTTGAGAACTAGAACACACATGAAAAGTTTAGTCCGCTCTTTATACAGTTCCGGGGTCTTTGATCTGAAGTTTGCAGGAGTACATAATTAGCAGACAATGAGTCTCTCCGCAATGGAATTGATTCAAAGGCCTTCAACGTACCTCCTAAGAAACCCACTTCCCACATATTGTCCCAGTTTTTGGAAGTTCCTAACATTTACATTAGTCAGATCCCTAGAAAAGTTACAGATAATCCTACAATAACACAGGAGCAATTGCATTTTTAATATAATGGACACCAAAGGTGTTAAACTTAATTCAATAGGATTTAACTTAATTCCATAAAGCTTAATTTTGTAAGGTTAGTCCAGGATATTGTCAGTCTGTCACACCATAATTCCTAATTATAGCATATTTTCTGCCTTAATGGCATGATGGGAAGTATAGACATGGAGGGTTGACAGCATTAATATTGCCTCTTTTTTTCTCCCAATGGTATAATTAGTAGGCCAAGTGTATAAATATTGACATTAAAGCTGTGAGACATCACACAAACCTCATTGGTACTTAAGGGCATCTGAATGTGAACTGCATTACTGTCTAACTATTTTGTCATCAAGAAACACATAAAAAGATCCTTAGAGCTCAGCCATTTTGCTGGAGTTGTTTTCATTCCTTCTCATTTGTACACATTATGTTTAAATGTTTTCAAGCCTCAGTAGCGCGGCTTAAAGGCACTTAGGTTTATAATCATTGAGCCATCCTTTGTGTTGCCTCCAACGCTACCTACGCTCTATGAACTGCACAAGCATAAATTTGAGATTATATGGACATAATTACCTACATACCTACCATTATTTCTCAGTGCTGACAGGGCTCAGAGGACTCAAAGAACATTGAAGATCTTTGCAATATCAGAAATAAAAAATACATAATATAATATAATAGCTCCAGTATCCTAGAAATCAGAGATCAAAATGTGTCAGACGGCTTTCCATTTTGTATGGCAAAGCTTCTCCGCCCAGCAATTCACAGAAGCTCTAGCTACTGCACTAAAGTTATCCATGTAAGGTCCACAATACTGCACGCTACTGATAGGGGGCAAGATTATGCCACCCTTATTGATACCAGGTAGCACCTTGCTCCACAAGTGGCACCTTTGGCTTCAATGGGACCATTTGTGTATTAAGATGTTCCTCAGTGCAAGACCAAAATCAGGCACAAAACTGGCTGGAACCAGAACACAACAGGTTTATAATACTCATAAAAGAGGAACAAAGGACTGAACGACCCATCCCAGCTGTGGATGTTCTCCAGAGACTTGATTTGAACCTGCAGTTTATTCCATCTCTGCTACATGCCTGAACCAAGATCTTTGCCATCACTGTATGTAATTGATTCCTTTTAACCAATTCTAGCTCTCATCTATATTGCTTTCTTTTTATGAATAAACCTTTAGATTTTAGATTCTAAAGGATTGGCAACAGCATGATTTGTGGGTAAGGTCTGATTTGTATATTAACCTGGGCCTGTGGCTTGGTCCTTTGGGACTGGGAGAACCTTTTTTCTTTTACTGGGGTATTGGTTTTCATAACCATTTGTCCCCATAACGAGTGGCACTGGTGGTGATACTGGGAAACTGGAGTGTCTAAGGGAATTGTATGACTTATGGTTAGCCAGTGGGGTAAAACCGAAGTCTTCTCTGTTTGGCTGGTTTGATTTGCCTTGGCGTGTAAAGGAACCCCAGCCTTGGGCTGTAACTGCCCTGCTTGAAGCAATTTGTCCTGAATTGGAACTCTCAGTTGGGTCCCACCAAAGACAGCCTCGTTATACCTATCCCCCGACTTCAAAGCATTCCGGATCTGGATCTGATTTTTGCAATTTGTCCTCATCTGTAGTTAACGCACAGAAGCTGTCCCGGTATGCGGAGAAGTGAGGCTCTGAACGGCATGGTTTGCCCGAAGGAATGGGGACAACAAGGTGAAAGTGGATCCGAAAGGTACAAATCCTCCCATCTCTGATGAAGCACCATGATCGTCTGACACTGGGCCAGCCCTGCTGACACAAAACAAGCATCACATTCCCAGGTGTTAGGCAGTCAGAGATTTAGCGCGTTGGCACTCAGCCTTTGGAGAATTATCAGGTCGTTGCCATTACTACACACTTGCTGCCAAATGCCTGGATCTGACAGCGGACCCTTCTGCATTCCTGCTCCCACTGTCAGACAGGCACCCGAGGTGGATTAGAAGCCAAGAGAGGAGGCAGTGGGTATGGCGAGGTATGTCTACATTGCAATGAAATGCCATGGCTGGCCCGTATCAGCTGACTTGGGCTTGCGGGGCTCTAAAATTGCAGTGTAAATGTTTGGGCTTCGGCGGGAGCCTGGGTTATGGGACCCCACATGGGGGAGGGTCCCAGAGCCCAGGCTCCGGCCTGAGCCCGAATGTCTATACTGCAATGTTACAGGCCCGCTGCCTGAGCCAGCTGACACGGGCCAGTCGTGCGTGTTTTATGGCAATGTAGACATACCTACAGAGTCTTCATTTCCTGCACCGAGAAGGGCCGGAGGCAGGGGAGATTTCTGACTCGGCTTCCCAGGTGTAACCTGCCAATAATGTGGACAATGTTCAGTGTTATTCATGCTGACCCAAAGTCCTTGTGTTAGGCGATTCTCCAGGTCCAGGACCCAGGAATTCCCTGAACTCATTATAGATCATAGCTTCACTAAGCAGAAAACCCCTGCATCAGGTCTCACCAAGGCGATTTGCTGACTGCCCCTTTAGCCAAACACCGATTGCCATGCAATACACTCCGCCCCCACCAACCTACACCTGCTAATTAGTCTGATGATTTCTAGGATTTGCAGGTTCTTCATGGAAATAATTTAAGGCGTACAGACCAGCAGAGCTTGTTATTAGGTAATATGGAAAGTGTTCCTTTTCATTTCTCCGGCAACACTAATGTAATTACCCTGAATCATTCTCAGACTATGTAGGCTGTAATTTTCAAGGCAATATTACCATTAGAGAGTCCTGTTCCGTGAGATGGCATGGGACTTTCTTACATACTAGATGATATTCATCAATGGTATGAAATGTCTTCATTTACATTTTTAAACAGAAGGCATGTCCCCGTACACAGAACCGTACCCACCCCTCCCCCTACTCTTAGCAGGGCTTCCATGAGAAATGCAAAAGAGAAACCTTCACGATTAATATTACACTGATGTAAGAGCAAATATTCTGTTGCCAAGAACAATAATTATTCTTCTATTAAAGTCTTAATGTTGCCCATATTGGTTACCCTTATGTGAGCAGCCCTGATCTTTGTTCATTCAGAAATCAGGTTAAATGCTCGCAGCTGCACTACAAGCTTCATTCTGATATACTGCCCTGATGAAGAAAAATCGCCACCTTGGCCTGGAATAATCATCTTCCAGGGGTGAAAGGCTCGGTTTCCCTGCTGGTTCCATCATGCTCCTCTTTCTGAGTAGAGCCATGTCGTGCTACCTAAATTTAACGCAGGTACAGTCGCTGGTCAAACTAGCAGCCTGTGTACAGCACAGTCATTTCCCTTCCACTCCTCATTATTTTTATTCTGTTGGGAAAGAAAGCTCTGCTTGTTTCTGCTACTCGCTGTACTTTTATTAATATCATGGGATATGAGACCATCTGATGCAAGAGAATTTGGTTCCATAGAGCACCCTTCATAAGCAGCATCTCTGCATTTTTACAAAGCAATTAGTGAGATATTGGTAAAACAGTAACTAGACAGACAATCTGTTAGCCCACAAACTGCCTCGGATGCTGCCATCTAGTTTAATGAGCTGGGGTACATCATCCTGGATGCCAGGACTTGCAGATAACACCCTGGAATCTTTCACTGCTTTCTTGACAGCTACTTGGGATGAGCAGAACTGACCGTGATGCAGTGTGTCTAGTGGAAAGGGGAGCAATCTGCTAAATGAGCATCGGCACCCCCCAAACCCTGTTCCCGCTGCAGTGTCAGCCACGAGGTCAATACCCCACCCGGTGTGGGGTTTGTAATCCAGACCCTGCAGCAAGGAGACGACAGTGCAACTAATTGAGTTATACCCACCCTTTGGCCAAATGTTGCAGATTCTTCCTCTCTGCCGCCACCCTGCAACTCGTCAGTAAGAGGAGATTAGACACCTGCAGTAGTACACAGCACATCTCATGGCTCTATATGGGCATAGGGGAAAGGGAGGATATTGTTGTGCCTGTCAACATGATACATCAAGTCTCAGTAAAAAGAGACTGAGAGGAAAGGCTTAACCGGGTGGTTGGCAGGATCATCAAACTAGACCAATGTCCCCTGGGGATCTGGAGAACAAGAGGCAATGCTCAGAGTAAATCTTGCCTGGTCTCAATGACTCCAGAACTCTCGATAGGGGCGAGGGATATATTTTCAGGGTGTTTACCTGGAAGTTCATAGAGACACCACTGGGCAAAAATTCCAGAATTTCACCGATCCTTACAGATCTGCACCAGATCTGTTGATCCCTGAATCTGTGTTTAAAATCCAACCAAATGGAGGAGAGTTTTCCACTGGCACAATGTCCCATAGCATGGAAATCACTTGAATGAAGAATCCTTTTCTCTTCCACTGTAACTGTTGCTTCTCAAATTCCAGGCAGATACATTTTGCCTTCCAGGTTCTGGATGACCTACCGGACCCTGAGTTAGGGGATCTTTTCTGTGTGGCAGAACCTCAGCAGTTCCGTCAATTAGGACAAGTCTAGAAAGTCCAGCAACAGTGGCTTCCTTGTCCAGAATAGGACAGTGAGAAAATGTGTGCCCGGTCCCATCTGACCTTTTGCAAAGTTCTGGCTGAGTCAGAGTCAGAAAAGCAGTCTTTTGGGTCTGCTAGGAATAGAAAGCCCAGAGGACTTCTGAACAGAGGCCCTTGAGACGGGCAAAGAAGATGCGTGTCTTGTGAATGATTTGGGGGTTCAAAGAGGGTCTATCTTCAATTATCCAAATCTTTCTGTTAAGAAGGGTGATGCTATTGGATTGAGGCTCCACTCTGCCGCCGCCGAGTTTGCCCTTGATGTGGTGGGCATGCAGGGATGGAAGCTCTCCCCCCCTACCAAGCTGGGGAGGGGATGGAGCTTTCCTGGAACGGAGGATCAACACAGGACCCTCCCTGCCTAAGGAGATCTACCACAGCAACCAGACTCTTTCTCCCAATTCAAAGACAGGATCTTTCTTGTTTAAAAGTTATAAATAAAGCTGCCACAGCTCTTCCAGCCCACCGCACCAGACCGCTGCAGACTTTAGCTCCAGTGCGACACACATTCATAGAATCATAGAATCTCAGGGTTGGAAGGGACCTCAGGAGGTCATCTAGTCTAACCCCCTGCTCAAAGCAGGACCAACCCCAACTAAATCATCCCAGCCAGGGCTTTGTCAAGCCTGACCTTAAAAACCTCTAAGGAAGGAGATTCCACCAACTCCCTAGGTAACCCATTCCAGCTCTTCACCACCCTACTAGTGAAAAAGGTTTTCCTAATATCCAACCTAAACCTCCCCCTCTGCAACTTGAGACCATTACTCCTTGTTCTGTCATCTTCTACCACTGAGAACAGTCTAGATCCATCCTCTTTGGAACCCCCTTTCAGGTAGTTGAAAGCAGCTATCAAATCCCCCCTCATTCTTCTCTTCTGCAGGCTAAACAATCCCAGTTCCCTCAGCCTCTCCTCATAAGTCATGTGCTCCAGCCCCCTAATCATTTTTGTTGCCCTCCGCTGGACTCCTTTCAATTTATCCACATCCTTCTTGTAGTGTGGGGCCCAAAACGGGACACAGTACTCCAAATGAGGCCTCACCAGTGCCGAATAGAGGGGAATGATCACATCCCTCGATCTGCTGGAAATGCCACTACTTATACAACCCAAAATGCCGTTATCCTTCTTGGCAACAAGGGTCACATTACCCAGGGTCTGGCAGATGTAGCGTCATGACAATGAGCGCCGGACCTTGGGTAATGTGACCCTTGGCAGAGGTGGAGGGAAAAACTGGCTAGCTCATCAGCTGGAGGGGCTTAGGGCCAGATTGTTAAAAGGTATTCTGGCACCTGACTCTCATTGAAATCAAGGGGAGTTAGGAACCTAAATACCTTTAAAATTGTGGCCCTTAGTCTCCACTCCAGTGATGGACAGGTCTGGTACTGCCCCCAAATCTCTGTGTTAACTAAAGACCCATGGTAAGGATCAATGGATCTGCATATGAAGAAGAATATATGGTTTCAAGCCAATAGTTGAAGGGGCATGTGTGTATTCCCTTCTGTTCCTCTAAAGATTTAAGATTCAATTCACTATTCAGTCCTTGCAATTTTCTTTTTCTGCTAAGCTTCTCTCTCGTAGGAGAGCCTATAATTATAATCACGGATTGTCTAAGAGCACAGTGGTTCACACTCCAGCAACCTTCTCCTAGACGAAACTGCAGAAATCTTTATGATGGCTCTGGAAGAAGAGATGCACTTTAATTCCTTAACAAACTACTGTGGATAAATGAAAAGTTCATCTTTACGGCCGGGCTTTATTCCTACTGTAACCAAATGCACAATACAGGTGGAAACCTCTCCCGGTACGGCTGCTTTGGAATTTCCATCGCTGCCAACCACAGTATCCTGATGTGAACAGCAGTAATGCATGTCATGCCCCGCCCCGCCCTTAATGCTAAAAATAACCCCCATGCGCTCCAGATGCTCTCCAATGAGAGAAATAGGTGAGGAGAAAGCAAGCAGGGTTGAGGGATAGTTGAATCACTGGCTCCTGCACCCAAGCCCTCTTGTTGGGCAGAGTGGCAGGCGCAAAGGCAAGTAAACTGTTCCGTTTCAAGAGTGAACAGTAATTTACCTTCAGTATAACAGGGAGCAATGTCTCCTAGGGCTTCCCTTGGGCTGGTGCCACTTACATACCATCCCTTGGCGCAGGGCTGTACCTAAAATCACAATCTAGCCCTAAGAGATGCTGCATTTTTTCCTTTGTAGTCCAAAGTCCTGCATGGCATGCTCTAATCCAGGGGTTCTCAGACTTTTGTACCGGTGACCCCTTTCGCCCAGCAAGCCTCGGAGTGTGACCCCCCTTATACATTAAAAAAACTTTTTTAGATATTTAATACCATTATAAATGCTGGAGGCAAAACAGGGTTTGGAGTGGAGGCTGACCGCTCGCGACGCCCATCCCAGGTAATAACCTCACGACCCCCCTGAGGGGTCCTGACCCCCAGTTTGAGAAACCCCTGCTCTAATCATTCAGAAATGCCTGTCCATCTCATGTCACATCGCTTAAATGGTACGGTGTCATGGGAGTAAACTCCCCCCATGCTTAGAAATAAGACGCAGTTATATTCCAAAGTGTTAAACTAAATTCCTTTCCCATTGAACCACTTGCCAAATAAAAAGTTAATCTAATGACTTGCTTAATGGTTTTGCATCATTCTGCCTTATGGAAGATATGCACAGATGAAATCAACGCAGGGCATTTATTCACTATTGCTTATGAAACATTTTTTAAAGGATGCTGAAATTTAAGTAACAGGTAACCTACTGTGCAGTCACGATGCCATGTAATGGCTGCGGCAGCAGCCCACTGCCTGAGAAGGCCAGAGGTTGAGCGTTTCTCAATAGATTAGTAAATGAGTATCTGAACTACTGGCCTGAAATAGCACTGGCCTATTCTCACATCAGCCTCACTGAACATTCTCACTTAACTATCACTCCGGCTATTCATCATCACAGAAATAAAAAAACCAAAACAGCACTACATTGACTCCAGAACTCCCCATCTGCACAACCCCAGAGAGGTTACATCCATTCACTGTAACAAACAGCAAAGAGTTCCGCTGCCTTCACAGAAATCACGCCGGCTTTTAGGCCTTCAAAAGAAAGGAAGTGGCGGGTGCAGGGAACACCACATTGAGTATTTTCTGGAACACGGCCAGAGTTTTGTCAGTTTTTCATCTGATGCAAACTATCTTCCAGTCTCGTGCCCCCTGTTCACTTACCTGTTTTTTGTTATTCTACTGCAGAAACTCCACGGCAAATCTTTCAAAGGTTAACAGGCCTGTCCAGAAAGCATAAGAACCAGCCTTGCTACTGTCAGAATTTACCACGTGTGCTATTTTTATAACGCTTAGCAGCCCGCAATCACCAGCATCTCAGTAATGGTGTAAGACACGACAGGGGCCACAGAAAGGAACAATAACACAGTTGTAGAGCAGCCAAATGGACATTAATGACAGAAGACCCCAGGAAAGATGGAAGGGGAAAAGACAGGGGAAATAACATGGCGGGGGAGTGGGATGCAGAAAAACTCAGACAAGGCCACCTCCATCTGTTAGCTTTACAAACCAACTGGATCTTGTGCTGCTACACACCAGCCTCACACATGTTGCCTGTGTGCGTTTCAGATGGATGGCGGTCCCCATGTGAAACTAACCACAGTGTTTGCTGGATGGGTCAGAGGAGGTCCTGCTCAGATCTCCTGACAAGAAATGGTACGTTTACATTCAAAGTTATAGTGCCTGAAGACTCCCTCTCTTCGTAATTAAATACATTCAATAAAACCTGACGCTTAACATGTTTGGCATGTGTACACTCCAGATATGCAATTAACCTCCTATAGCTGTCAAATTTACCACCTAGCTATCAAGTATTTTTAAACATGGGGCAGGGGAATCTTCCATAAACAGATCAATTCCTCTTCAGGGATATTTAGAATCATGTGCCGGCCCGCCATAGGCGCCAACTCCACTGGCAGCCAAGCTCCAAACATTACTGAGTGGTTATATTTTATTAAAACCCCTCTTTGCCTTACAGTTTTTAAAAAGTTAATACATTGACTTAACAGAATACTATCTTACTCTTCATTTTTTTCATTTTTGACTATACTTTTGTATCGTGTGAAAAGGTTTCAGTGATGCAGCCCTCGGGCCAATTCACTAGTTCCCATGTGGCCCTCGTGGTGATTTGAGTTTGAGATTCCTGGGCTAGAGACTCCAACCAATATCAAAGCCCCAGCGTGCTAGGTACCGTGCAAACACACAGGGTAAGCCATCACTGCACAGGTAACTCGGGTCTGAGAACCTGGGTTAGCATAGCCCAAGTGTGAGTGAACACCAAAGCCTTCCCCATGTTACTGTATCCTCACTGCTTCTGCACTCACCTGTCTGGGGGTGGGGGGGATATCCCATAGTTCTTTGTGCTGAGATGCTCCCGGATTCTTCCTCAGTCAATTGTGAGAGAATCTGTCTGTCCTTCTGGGCGGGGGACTGGGGAAAGACATGGGAGGATTATCAGTGCTCAAGTGATTTTAGCTGCATCCTCACTGCAAAAATGGGCAGGTTCCAGTCCGAGCGAAAGCAGCGCTGGGGCTCTAACCAATACTCCAGCTGGGTCAGCTAACCCAGGCTTAAAGCACCTCTAACCCCATGTCAGAAGAGTGTGTGTGTGGATGGCTTTATAACTTCCTGAAGAGCCCAGGTTAAGTGTGCAGTGAAGACATAGCCGAAGTGAAAGAGAATCCCTCTCCCTATTTACAGTCTAAATAGACAAGATAGAGAAAGGGTAGGAGGGGCAAGAGATGTGAAGTGACTTGCCCAAAGTCACAACAGCAGAAGCAGGATTAAAACCCAGGTCTCTAGACTCCCAGTCCAGTGCTCTATCCACCAGGCCATGCTGCTGCCAAAATTACCCAGCAATCCCCAGTCTATTTGTTTAGAGTATTTTGCTAAACTAAATCACAAGGCCAAATCCTCAGCGGGTGTGACCCTGTATAGCTCCACTGATTTCCGTGGGGCGATAGCCATTTACCCCAGCTGAGAACCTGACACTTGAACTTCATAAGTACATTGACGTCTATTGGTTCTATTTCATAGATAAATATCATCTGCCTCAGCGATCCATTTTTAATAACCCTCCTGTTTGAATTTATTAACACTTGAAAAAATAACTGCATAAATCCTCCCATCTTCCTACATGCAAATTTGCATGATTAGCTGCAAAAGAAACCATCCGCACCTGAACCTTTTAACCGCAAATAGTGTTTATGATCAAACAAAAAATATCATTAAGTAAATTTAACTAATTTCAAAATAAACTAATTAGAAGGCAAGGATTGTCTCTTTATGGAACATAAGAAGGGTCTACTGTTTCCAAAATACTATCAAGCTGTATATTTATATCCAGACTTTGCATGCCCAAATATTTACCTGAAGCTTTATCACGTGATCCAATACATCCATAGTATTTTAGACATAAGACTGTAATTTCATAATAATTAAATGGTAAAAAATGCTCTATGATTGTTGCTGAGTTCTCATCCTTGACAACGAAGCAGAGGAGGAAGATTAAGTCAATAGGACTGCTTGTGTGTGTAAAATTACACATAAGCTTAAGTCTGTGCAGGATCAGTGCCAAAATGTGCAGAAAAATGTAGCAGCCATGCTGCCTTCAGTAATAGTCCATACGCAGCATTGGAAACTGGAACCTGTGTTCCTCAGAGAGGGAATTTCAGTTAGAACACTACATTGAACTCCTGGTTTTTTCCCCAGAAAGTGCAATCAGATCTTTAACTTCTTTCTGAACAGCCACAAAACAGCTAGGAGATGCCTGTTTAATCCTTAGCGTCTAAGATAGTAGAGATGTTCGGATACTATCATGCTGAAGGCCATATAAGTACTTAGACTGATGCTAATAATAATCCGTAGCTCTTCTATGTCATCAGAAGATCTCAAAGAACTCCTAATCGTTAATGTATTTATCCTCTCAACACCTCTGCAAGGTAGGGCAGGGCTATTATCCATCTTTTCACAGGTGGGGAACGGAGGCACAGAGGGGCTAAGTGCCTTGCCCAAGGTCACACAGGAAATCTGTGCAGAGGAGGGAACTGAAACTGTATCTCCCACATCCTAGGCTGGTGTCCTAGTTACTGGACTATCCTTAGAATCATAGAATCATAGAATATCAGGGTTGGAAGGGACCTTAGGAGGTCATCTAGTCCAACCCTCCTGCTCAAAGCAGGACCAATCCCCAATTTTTGCCCCAAATCCCTAAATGGCCCCCTCAAGGATTGAACTCACAACCCTGGGTTTAGCAGGCCAATGCTCAAACCACTGAGCTATCAACCCCCCCCCCCCCGAAAAAAAAATGGAGATATGCCAATCTCCTAGAACTGGAAGGACCTTGAAAGGTTATTGAGTCCAGTCCCCTGCCTTCACTAGCAGGACCAAGTACTGTCCCCTGACAGATTTTTGCCCCAGATTCCTAAATGGCCCCCTCAAGGATTGAACTCACAACCCTGGGTTTAGCAGGCCAATGCTCAAACCACTGAGCTATCCCTCCTCCCTCATCCCTATCCTTCCAGTAGTGAGGTATCAGACAGACAGAGAAGCAGGTAAAGCTATGGTCAAAGGATGTCTGGATCGATGGATATTTGAAACCAAAGACGACACACCAGAGGTGAATCTGAACCGCTTCTACAGCACAGAGAATACTGCCACTGCCAGGTAACACTATTAAGCGGACATTTTTAAGACTAATTTCCTCACCATTCCAGCATGACGTCTGGAATAGCCACAGCAGAATTGAGACAGGCACACACCTATTTTGTGTGTCTGTGAGCTGATCTGAGCCTGCAGATGCAAAGTTTACCTGCGCTCCTTGGGTCACACATCTGAAAATTAGGCTCACTGGACAAAATTCCATCAAGTAACTGGAGTCACTTCAAGGGTGAATTTAGCCCACCGTGTCTAATGTCTCGTCAAAGCCATAAGTAACCAGTGGCAGATATACCCCCAAAACAAGCTACACGGGAACTATTTTTTCTGCTATGACTGTGTCTGCACTAGGGCTTTTGATGGCATAGCTATGTCAGATGGAGGG
The DNA here is from genome assembly GCA_033296515.1 of Macrochelys suwanniensis. NCBI lineage: Eukaryota > Metazoa > Chordata > Testudines > Chelydridae > Macrochelys > Macrochelys suwanniensis. The sequence continues at coordinate 104,601,181 of CM065782.1, read as the reverse complement.
GAAGGTGATTTTTTCACACTCCCAACTGACATAGTTATCCCAGCAAAGCTTTAAGTGTAGACCAGCCTTCATACGCAATCGGAGATGGACCCAAGCTGTGAAGTTCAGATCTGGATTCAGAGTCAAACATTCCCTAGGTTTTGGGATGTAGCTGGATCTATGGGTCTGGTTCAGCCCATGAAAACGACGGAGCTAATCATGAAATTCAGCTCCAGATCAGCATGTTGGATGTGTTTGGCTATGAAATTTAGGTTCAGGTCTCTAGTACCGGCACTGCAACTGCTGAGACCATCTCTCATTAATTTTAACTGTGAGGAAGAAGATTTAATGCTTTTTTATCAACTCCATTTCATTTTTCTTGCGATCCAATGAGATTTCATCCCAGGTGAATAGTAAGTTTTAAAATAGGTTCTCAGTTTTTTAAGTACTTGTTAGGAAATTCCCCAAAGTAATCACGCACACCAAATATCTTAGCAAAGGATCTAGACAGGAATGCATTGGCAAAATACTTTTCTTCCTCCTGAGCTGATGCTTTAGAAGGACAGACATGAAATACAATTAGCTAGCACTCTGTCTGCCTCTTCAGTGCAAGGATTCAAATGATGAAGCTGTTCTGAATAGTCACTAGTAAGGAAACTGCAGCAGTGCAAGAAGTTGCTATTGATTCAAAGTGAGAGAAATCACACTGGGTCTGAGTTATTGAAAAATTTCCATGATGTCAAAAATCCTTTGCTATCACTGATCTTGGCATTACTTCCTCTTGACTTGTTAAGAAAAATGAGCTCTGATCACGTTCCTCTGATGCCTTTTGTTGCTTCTTAGATGAATATTCTGCAAGTGCATGTAAAATGTTTGACAGCGGCAATTTATTTTCTGTCTATTTCAAAAAAGGACTGCAGGTAGTTAGGGCTTGGTAGTGGGAGCTGGAAGCAAACCCTCCCTTACAGCAGTGAGTTTTCATTTTTTCCCCTTTACCTTTTGCTCCCAAAAAGGCACAACAGGATGCACATTGAGAAGCTATAGGTTCTCTGACTCATGTCCTCTGCTGCTACACCACCCCACACCACCCTCTCACTGGTCCAGATTCTCAGCTTCACCCGGTTTGCACTGGACACAGCTGTGGAAGGGTTCCCCAAGCCAAATGGTCTAGACTACACTAGCAGGCGATGGCCCAAAGGCATAATACAACCACCAGGGAATCACTGGAGTGAAGTGTGTTACATCCACAAACCCCTTCTCCTGGCCACACCCCCGACACGTTCTTTAGACCAGGGCTGGCCAAACTTACTGGCCCTCCGAGCCACATATGACACACTTCAGAAGTCCAAGAGCCGGGGCACCCGCTTCAGGAGCCGTGGGTTGTAGGGCTTCATCCCTGCTCCTGCTGAAGCCCGAAGAACCTCCTCCCCGCTAGGCAGAAGCCCCTATTGCACCACACCACTGCAAGGCAGAGGTCCTGAGTTCTCCACCACCCCCCCCCCCACACCACAGCCCACCCAAGTCTGGTAGGTGGAGAATGGGGAGGGTTCCATGAGCCGCACTTTAATGGTAACATTGCCACATGCGGCTCACAAGCCACGGTTTGGCCACCCCTGCTTTAGACCAGCCCTGACATCCAGGGATTTCTTCATGCCAGAGTCACCCCTGAGAAGCCAGGATTTGTTACACTCATTTTGCACACCCACTGGATAGCAAATCACGCGAGTTGCACTACTTGACCACTTATACCCATTCTCTATCTTCCACCAGCTGTAGAACTTAAACCACCGTTACCACACGGACACAGCTACTGAATCCGTCTGCGTGAATTCCATAAGAGCTGCACTCGGTAGCAACTCTGTATTTTGCCCAGTGTCCCAAGCAACACTGTAATGTGGATTATTATTAATTATTTGTATTTCAGCGCATATAGAGCAGGGGTCTGCGACCTTCGGCACGCTGGGACGTGCTGGCCGCCGCTTCCCGCAGCTCCCATTGGCCGGGAACGGTGAACCGTGGCCACTGGGAGCTGCGGGGGACCGTGCCTGCCGACGGTCAACATAAACAAAATGTCTCGCGGCCCGCCAGCGGATTACTCTGATTACAGCCGAAGGTTGCCGACCCCGATCTTGAGGACCCAGCTAAGATTGGGGCCCCATTGTTCTGGGTGCTGTAAAAACACAGAGTAAGAGACAATCCCCTGCCTTGAAGAGATAAACAGATGAGCCAGACACAGGATAGGTCTATACTTACGGAGGGTACAGACACCACACACCCAGCTAGCATGGGTATAAATAGCACTGTACCCCTAGGATATATACCCCCTGCGCAGCTCTCTGCACAACAACGCAGTGCCTTCCACAGCTACAGAACTATTTTTAGCAGTGTAACGTCCCGCTGCCTCCCTGCTGCCAGAGCCTTTCCCCACTGCTGGAGTCTTTGACTGTCCTGGGGGGCTACACACTGCAGCGAGCGTAGACACCATAGTAAAGGTGCTTTTAAACTGAATAAACATTAGCTTCAGAGCTCTTTTCCCTAACTCACTGGGATTCCATTTGATATCACAAAGTTGCCAATCAAGCACCAAGAAGAAGGCTGATTAAGGTGAAGCCAGGAGAACATAAAATACATAACGCTACTATTATGCTTATGATTACATGTGGGATTAGAATCACATGATTAACAAACCCAACTTTTTCTGTTTTTCACTGCACAACAAAAGGAGCTTAGTAGTATAACTGACAGATGTTATTCTTCAGTCTCTCCAAAAAGCCTGAAATACAGGCATGCCTGAGCTGGGATTAAGTACTGTGCAATGAGATGCCAGTTGGCTACAATTGGTATGGAAGCAGAGGTTGTAATACACCTTAATTGCCTTAACTAAATAGAATCATGCTAAAAATTGCGTTCAACCCCCAGCGTTAAAATAACAGCATGAACACTTGAAAGAATCTCACATTTTTCACCGTTTGCCTCATGGGAAAATCATGGCTTCATATCACAAGAGTATGTGGGACTGGCATATGTCCAAAACACACGGAGTTCTCTGCTTTCCAATTATTTGTATCTTGCTTTTGCTGCTTTGAAAATTCAAGGCTGCAAAATCATTGGCACAGCAAATGAGACTAAGCAATCTACAGCCGTGTCTGCCACATACTTTAGTCTAAATTTGCTGGAAAAGAAGAAGCTTTTTCAAAACTGTAACACCTCAGGAATCATTGGTTTTTTTAATTTATTTTCATTATTATTATTTATAGTGTGGTAGCACCAAGATGCCTAATCCAGTTTGGACCCCATTGTGTTAGGTGCTGTTCAAACATATGAGGGCCCCATTTAAAGAGGGTTCAGAGAAGAGCCATGAGAATGAGTAAAGGATTGGAGAACCTGCCTTATAGTGATAGACTAAAGGAGCTCAATCTATTTAGCGTAATAAAAAGAAGGGTAAGGGGTGACTTGGTTACAGCCTATAAGTACCTACACGGGGAACACATATTTAATAATGGGCTTTTCAATCTAGCAGAGAAAGGAACAACATGGTCCAAAGGCTGGAATTTGAAGCTAGGCAAATTCAGACTGAAAATTAGGCATACATTTTTAATGGTGAAAGTAATTAACCATTGGAACAATTTACCAAGGGTTGTGGTGGATTCTCTATCACTGGCAATTTTAAAATCGCTAAAAGATCAGTTCTAGGAACTATGGTCTGTGCTGTATAGAGCCAGACTAGATGATCACAATGGTGCCTTCTAGCCTTAACGTCTATGAATCTATACTAAGGAAAACTAGTGGGACTGAAAAACACTCAATTAAATGAAGGAAAGGATAAACAAATCTCTAAAAGGGAGTCTCAGGAATGTCTCTCTCTGCTGAAGCATCATCAACCACTTCCCAAGAAAACATTTAAAATATCAGTGTGTCATCTCAGTGGAAACTTCAATCTGTGGGGAAATGAGGCCAGCTAAACCCCTAAGACTCTAAAAAAGTTTCCAATGAAGTTAGGAGCAGGGAGAAATTTGAACTGGCGATTGCATTTCGTAACAAACCATAGTGCATAACAGTTAAGCACTCAGTAACTGAAACATTGAGAAACTCATGCTGTAACATTTGCAAACACTAATAATGGATAATTGCAACTGTGGTGGTGACTCATGTTATAATTCAGTCTGGACAACGCTTCCACAGGAAATAAAACTGGTCCTCTGTCAAGCTAACAATGCCAGCCCCTTTTTCAAATATCTCAAAAGTTCACAGGTTTGACCACAGGCCCCGTCAAATTCAAATAAATGCTCTGCTCTATGTCACTCAGACCGGGATCCTCAAACACACAGTACTTCCATATGCCAGCAAACCAAAGAAGGAAGTCCGTGTAATTTCCCCTGCAGCAAGCAACTCAGAGGAAATAGAAATGCTACATTATATTTTAAATTCAGGGCAGTTTTCCCTTGAAGACTTAAGGTGAATGATAGAGAATGATACTACCATAGCTAGCCCATCCTTCAAGACTTGCCTTTTTTGTGAAAATAACAGCACAATATTATTATTTTTCTCTGCTGCTGCCAATAGCTCCGGGTGGAAAACAAACTCTTTGCTGGCTCAAGCCCACTTCCTATAGCCATTCACAGTCTTAACAGCTGGGTTTCATCCTCACACAGGGTGAAATTCTCCTCTTGGTTACATTGGTACATTGAAGTTAACTGGGATCCACCAGTGTAACTAAGATGAATTCTCCCCAGAGCTTCTGATCTTTGTTTAATATTATTCATGTTTTCAAAACACAAATGCAAAAAAGTACATCGAGGCAATACACAATGTGGTATTTTAAAACATGCAAAAGTGAGATAATACAAAGGCTCCCATGACAACCTTAATTACTAATATCATTTGCATTACAGCAGAACTTTGACAGTCGAACCAAGCATGAGAGTTGGGGAAGGGGGCAGAAAAGAGGAAAGGAAACACAGAGAAAGAGAGAGAAACAGGAGGAACCACTGGTGGTGGTGGGGAGAGAAAAGACAAAAACACAGGGGGAGGAGATGACAACAGAGAAGAGAGAAAGGAGAAGGGTAAAAGAAATTGGATAATAAGGAGCTGGGGTTCCAGGAACAAGGATTAATTTGTTTTCCCTAACTAGATTTATAACAGTATATAGCACATAATCAATATATTTAATAACAAACAAGCAAAAGGCAGGGGAATGACCCTTGCATTCCTAGAATTTTAGTAAGAGCGCTGGCTTAAAATACATTTACCTCCTAGCTTTAGTTTGGGAGGAATGCTGTTATGTGTGATGAAGTAAGATTGTAATGCATGTCTGCCTATAATTATTTTGGATATACTTTGTATTAAGGCTACATTTATGAAACACTTATAAAGGGTTAATAGATGTTACAAGCATATTAAATACATGAATAGAATGCATGATAATAGGTTATGAGCACATCTATTGAACGTGATTATAAGGGCCATTTTGACCTGTTGGACTCTATAACTATCAATTAACCATGTATTTAAACATCAGTCAATCAGTTGGTAACCCTTTATAAATTATTTACAAATGTATCCTAAGTAAAATTGTGACTGTTACTGTGTTTCCTTACACATTTGTGTAATCTCAACTGGTCACTAAAAGAAAATGTTTTACTACAACTTGCAAAGCACAACTTAGGCAGTACATGGAAAAGAGCAGGAGAACGAAGAAAAGGTAAAACATTATCTTTATTATGCTGCAGAATTTGTTTTCAAAGCCTGAATCTCTTGTAACCTTCTACTTTCTGCACATAGAAACCAGAATTAGTACACTATCGACGAATACAACCGTCTGACACTACTACTCACACAAGAAGGGAAGAGGTTTTCCAGCTGAAAGGGTTTCACTCATGTGTTTTCTCTTTCACAGACACAGGAAAATGTATTAGTGGATAACTCATAGGAGCACTCAAACCCTTGGGTCATCTACACAGGCTTCCATAGACCTTCTCCATGGATCTCCATAGACTTCTAGCTATCACGTAATGTTCTTCAGAGTTTGCCTGACTTCACGTGTTAAGAACTACTCCTAAAGCTTCCATTCCCTAAAACTCAGCCCTCCAGCTGCTACTGCAGTTATTTCACAGAATAAAATGGCTGAGCAATTATATATAAAAGCTTAAAAGAAAGTAGAGGTTATGTCTGAATCATTCTAATTCCAGAAGAAGAAAAAACATCTACTGGCCACAGATTATTCGGTGGTTGAATTTTCACAGCAGTGAAAGAGGAAATTAAAGAGATACTGTCTGGTTAAAATCACATCCACAAATTAATTGCTTTACCTATGTTAAATACCTTAGATTATAAAAACTGACAGGATTCTAAGTAACATTTATATTTCTCTATCCGCTCTATGCTCATTGTTTTTTGTGGTTTTTTTTATTCATCTGACAGCTTGGGAAACAAATGTAGATAAAACAGATTCCCATTCCCATTTTTTATATAGTCTGGTTCTAGTCAATTTCACTTTCAGATTAGCAAGCACTTTCAAAATGGTAGGGGAACATTTTGATGTGTTCCCATTGGAATTTTTCTTTCTTTACTGGAAATATATCCAGTGATCTTAAATTTCCAAAAGCTTGTTATTGCAAAACCCAAATAGGGTGACCAGATGTCCCGATTTTATAGGGACAGTCCCGATTTTTGGGTCTTTTTCTTATATAGGCTCCTATTACCCCCCACCCCCGTCCCGATTTTTCATACTTACTGTCTGGTCACCCTAAACCCAAATGTGGGGCCAAATGTAACCTAAGAGCATTACTTTAAGGTAGACAAGCTGGGTGTGGTAATATCTCTTGTTGGACCAAATTCTGAAGGCGAGAGAGACACGCTTTCAAGCCACACAGAGTTCTTCCTCAGCTCTGGGAAAAGTACTCAGCCTGCTGCAGCTAAATACAAGCTCGAACAGAGAGTTTAGCATAAGTTGTTAGCAAATATTCTAAGGGGCCATTCAAGGTGCAGTGGCCCATTACTTTACCGTAGAAAACTGGCAGTAAGTTATAACCGAACAGTAAAAAACATCATCAAATATTTTGCTAATACAGGCCAAGAGATTCAGACGTGACGGTGTGCCCCAAGATACACCTTGAGGGAGCCTTTGAAAATCAAGCCCTTTTAAGGTGTCTCAAGTTGGGAACAGAAAATCACTTGTCACTTTTGAAAATCTTGGCCACCGTCGCAGGGGTGCTCACCCCAGCCGTTCAAAAAATCACGAGTCAAGGCGCAAGAAAATCACGAGATTGGTTTAAAAATCATGAGATTTTTAAAAATGACCAAACGGCAGTTGTTTTTGTCTGTCTCCTGACTTTTGAATGTTTGGACGACACTCGGGTTGCATTCACCAGCCACAAGTGTGTGTTGTGCGAGGGAGTGGGAACTGCTTGCACTTTTCCCCCTCCCCCATGCACTCTCAGAAACACCCGTCACAATCTACTTTAAAACCTCCACAAGAGGCTTTTCATCTGCCGTGATTGTAACGCACCATTTAACTGACTGTGTAAATACTGTCACACTAGATACATGGCATCACATTTAAGGTTGGGTTTTTTTTCCCCTTCTCTTAAAAAAAATCTGAGCTTCTAGGCAAGGGAAAACAGAATGCGGAAGAGCAGATGGCAGGAAGGTAATTGGTACCTGGCTGGTGGGCTTGACACTGCTTGCTGGGTGAAAGCCGCTCGTTAAAGAAAGGTGACTGTGTAATAATAGGAGATAATTGAACGACATCAGAGCACATTTGATCCCAGGCTTGTCTCAGGTGCACACACCTGGGTGAGCAACGCGGGCAGTGATGGTAGGTGTAGCTCCTGTATTGCAGATCCCGCTACATAACCTCCGGGGCAGAACGTGCACCAGAAAGGGGGGTTGCAATGGTATAAAGCTGTCACAGCCTCTTACTCCTACGAGGCCCATAAGGGACTCCCTCAGTGTAGCCCTGAAACTAGACAGCCCCTCAGTGACTCATGCATCTCAGAGACGTCCTCTCCGGTGTGCTGAGCAGACACTTGGAAGTAACAGTAGATAGTTAAGAGGTGATTGGGTCATGATCTATAGGTATCAATATGAGGAGCTCAAGCAGCTCCTGGAAGCAGCGGCATGTCCCCCCTCCAGCTCCTACACGGAGGCGCGGCCAGGCGGCTCTGTGCGCTGCCCCATCTGCAGGCGCTGCCCCTACAGCTCCCACTGGCCGTGGTTTCCGGCCAATGGGAGCTGCGGGAGCAGCGCGTGGGGCAGGGGCAGCATGCGGAGCAGAGCCCCCCTGGCTGCCCCTACACGTAGGAGCCGGAGGGGGGGACATGCCGCTGCTTCCGGGAGTTATGCGGCGCCATGCATGGAGTGGGGCAAGCCCCACACCCCGCTCCCCGGCTGGAGCTCGAGGGCTGGATTAAAACATCTGAACGGCCGGATGCCGTCCCAGGGCCGTAGTTTTCCCACCCCTGCTCTACTTGCTGGAAAGGTGCTAGGATAGTTTCAAATCTTAGTGCAGACAAGGCCTTGGAGACTGGGAAGTTGCTGCTATCTAAAGAATAGCCAACGTTTACGGGTTTTTTAAATTGTATTCAGTAAAGTGAATGTCAATATCAAATACAATGAGATTGTTAAAAGACCCAAGTTTTGTGTGGTCTTGGTGTCACTGTGAACTTTGCGTACTTTAGCATGTATACCCTGCCTATGCTACTATTAATACATAGCTCCTAATAATGAGATGCACCATTATAGAAGTGCTGTAAGACACCATATCCATGGGATAGAACAATTACTTTGAAATCTGTTTATACAGTTAAAAAATAAACACCACTCTGCTTCCCAAGGAGGCAATTTTATCTGTTGATTGTCACATGGTGAATTTACCATCTCTTCTTAGACCTTGGCCAAAACATTCAACCTCTGTGTGGTTCAGTTTCCACATCTAAAATAGGTATAATAATCATGAGCGACCTCACAGGATCATTGTGAGGCTTAATTAAATAATTAAAGTGCTTTTAGTTGCTAGGATGAAAACTGCTACGTACATATAAAGCATTATTATTAGTGTAGGTGGCTCTACATGGCGAGCTTTAAGGGATCATTTGGTAACAGGCTAATTTTTATTCTGAAAGCAGTCGTTAAGTGCAATACAGAGGTGGTGTAATTATTATCTTCAGATCCACTTTCTAAAATTAATGATGAAATGCTGTAAATGAAAAAAACTATGTTATACAGTAACTGAACAGCGGCGCTGATTGGTGATTCTCTGTTGGGTATGCTAATTCAGAATGCTGTTGAAATGTTATTCAGTAATATTCCTTAGTGGAAATGCTCAGTGCTGGAAGATTAATTATGTGTTTCATGTCTAGAATGGTCATTACTAAGATATAAGCAGTAGATAGATATTCATGGTTTGGGTGCCTTCTTTTTCAGAGCAATTTTATCTGATGTCTGGAACGGGAAAACTGCCAGAACATGTAGAAACTTCTGCTAACAAACTGTAGTGTGTTGTACAGCTGATTTTCCACTACATCTTGCATCTACGAGCATGTCTCTTCCAAGAGCTAGCCATTCCTGTTACAGAGTAAAAGACCTAATTCAATTATGAATGTGAACAGAGGATTTTGGGGTTACCATCAGACAATTCACTATTTCCCCAGACCACTGGCACATGGTAATGAGAACAGGCAGGCCAAATCTTCCCTGCTTTACTCATGTGAGTATTCCCATTCTGCTCAGTAGGCCAGATCCCCAGCTAACGTAAGTCGGTGCTGCACTGCAGATTTCAATTAAGCTATGCCAATTTACAGTAGCTGAGGATCCATCTCCACACTGTTCTCAGTCTTCGAAAGGTTCGTAAAAGCTATGAAATGAAGCTGTAAAAGACTAAGAGGTCAATTCCCCCATCACAGTGTAGGGGCTTTTCATGCTTGCTGCCAATTAGTATGAATGAGCGTTAGCTGCCTATACTGTGACAGAATAATAAACCCCTTAAGAATTTCATTTGCCTTCCCACAAGTGTTAACGGTCCACATTAGTATTTTGTGTGTGTGTGTATATATATATATATAAAGCAATATTTTTCCCACACAGAAACTGTTTCCACAGCTATGTTCAATAATATATATACACATCTGTTCTTCCTCAGCTATTTGATCTGTTTCTATGCTCCTGCTATAAAGCTGAGAGGAACATGTGCTTAGCTCATGCAACTCCAGCCGACTAGAAAGTACGCTCCATAAAAGAACAGGGAAGAAATACAAACATCATCAAATATTGATATCATAGGAAAACATCAAGAGATGTTTGTGTGGCTTGTCCTGTATATATTATATATGTAAATTATGCTTAGTAGCTCCTCTTCGTAACTTCAAGCTGCTGCTAATGTGTCAGATTTTTAAGGCAGATTGAAATATTGGTGAAAGCAGTTTCACATTCATAGAAATGATGTATAGTTATAGCTGAACTGAAAGTCTCATCTCAAATGCTCTGACGAGTGGCCTTTGACTCGGTCAATTGAGGATGAGCCTCATTAGAGTAATTTGTACCCCAACTTTAATGGCAGTTTCAGTGTAAATCATCCTCTGTATTAATGAAACCCAGCCACATCTGATATTAGAAATAAATGCTCGGTATCAGCTGGTGGCTTGCGCAGCTCTTGTTTCACGTACACTAGGCTGGATGCATGTTTCAAATGATTTGATTGAGAAATAAGATTTGCAGTGAAATTATAAGTAAAACTGATAGAGTCTGGGGAAAAAATAAGAAAGCAGGATGTCTGTCTCTCTCTATCTCCTTCCCCCTGCCCCCTAAACAAAGTTCTCCAAGGTGGTCCCAATTAAATTTGATAGAGAAATGGATAAAAATAAATACTTTTTAAAATGGTTAAAATGCTGGTTTGGTTTTGCCACTGTGCTGTTTCTATTCTAACGGCAGAGTATCTGTAAGAGTGCGTGGCCATTCCTCCCTGTCAATCTTGGAGGGTGGTCATGCCCTTGCTACAGTAGCATTCATAGAATCTCAGGGTTGGAAGGGACCTTAGGAGGTCATCTAGTCCAACCCTCTGCTCAAAGCAGGACCAATCCCCAATTTTTGGCCTAGATCCCTAAATGGCCCCCTCAAGGATTGAACTCACAACCCTGGGTTTAGCAGGCCAATGCTCAAACCACTGAGCTATCCCTCCCCCCATTGATACAAGATATAAGGTAATCAGGATATAAGCACTTTATACAGTGATATGTTCTACAGGCAAAAATGGATGCTAATACTATAAGGTATGGTACATGAAATTGAGGATCCTAAATACAGACTGTCACCAACAGAATACAGTGGACTCTAGTACAAGCGGATGGTAAGCATCTATAACTTTCAAAACTGTGCTCAGACTCTCATATCTGTGAGTATTCAGAAAACAGGAACAAATTCAGCAGATGAAAAATACAACTATTGTATCCAATAAACTCCATCACTAGCAGATATTTCCCATGCTCCTGTAACACTGCTGCTTGTGCCGATGGGAAGATTTGAACCCAGGACAGCCACCACTAAGGCCCCAATTCAGCAGGGCACTTAAGCATGTATTTAACATGAGAACATGCTTAAGCCCTATTGACTCCTCACTGAAGTCCCAATGATGTGCCTAAAGTTAAGAACATGCTTAAGTGCTTTGCTGAACTGGGATGGACTCAACTGAGTGCTTAAATACTTTGTTGAATTGAGGGCCTAAAATCATAAGCCTCTATTCCATGACGTAAAGGAGAAGAGCCTTTAGCAGACAGCTGTAGTAGGCTCTTATTCTGTTTGGGGGATCAGACACTAGAGAGGGAGAAAGACCCACAACTCTCCTAATGTAGTTGTAACTGATCTTTGCTTGTAGGTGATTTTTTTTCTAATATAATTTCAACTAAGTAACAACCTCAGCCATATTTGGGGCATGGGTGGTGTGTGAAAAAGCCGCTCCTATTGTAAAAGTGCTAAGCAACTTTTTCAACAGCCAGTGGCATTGCGCGGGTTTGGATTTCCTGGTGAGGTGCCTTGTTAGAACTGCATTTCATTGATTTAGTCCCTGCAACACAAAGGCCTGATTCTAACAGATATCGGGGTTTGTTGGATTTCCTTTGGAAGAAGTTGAAACGAGATTCTCTGCTCGATCCCCGCAGTGCAGCTTGGAGGGGATTTGCTCGGCACACACAGATTTTGTGGGGTTTGTTTTAACAAGTTAGAAAAAAAAAAGGTTGCTTTGATGCGTCTGTTTTGCAATCCTCGGGCTAACTTATGACAGCACAGTCTGTGCATCGGGGTGCAGACAACACATGCCCAGCAAGGGGAGGGGCAGACCCGTCCCCCTCAATCTTGGCTTACTCCAGATGGCCTGAGGATCAAGACGCTGCCACAGCCAGAACACACCTTTTTCCATCCCCACTTGAGGAGTATCAGGTTCCAAACAATCTGTCCTGGAGATCCAGCTCCATATTTATTTAGGAAGCTTCTTAGCCGGCAAGCACTGAGCGGCAAATTAAAATGTTACAACTTTTGGTCACTTCCTTGGCGATATGTTGGATTCACTTATATCAGCAAAGTCCAATCTGTGGCCCAGGGGCCGTTTGTGGCCCTCAAAGGCTAATAAACTGTGTCTCTGATAAATACATTGAAATTGCGACAAAGAGTTCTGTGGCACCTTATAGACTAACAGACGTATTGGAGCATAAGCTTTCGTGGGTGAATACCCACTTCTTCAGATGTATTCACCCACGAAAGCTTATGCTCCAATACGTCTGTTAGTCTATAAGGTGCCACAGGACTCTTTGTCGCTTCTACAGATCCAGACTAACACGGCTACCCCTCTGATACTTTACAAATTGAAATTGTGCTCCCTGCATTCCTGAAAGAGAGGTGTCTGAACCAGGCTCATTTCTAGGGCAGGACTGGGGACCCACTTCCCTAACGCTCCCTCATCCCTATGGCTTCAGGAGCAGCTCTGGTGTGTACCAGGGCGGTGCTCTGAGTAGCTGCTTTCTTTTCCCTGCTGCATCATGGAGGACGGAAGACAAAGACGATTTTGTTTGCACTAATATCTGCTTCCCTGCTCACTTGTGGGAGCTCCAGGGAGAGCAGGGTAGAAGCTGGACTGGTTTTGTGACTGAAAATTGGGTTTTTGACAAGCAGATTTTTTTGTTCTTTGCAAAAAGTGTCTGTTTTCCACAGAAAATTATGACTTTTTGTCAAAGAGCCAAACACCCAAAACCGAAAAGGTTTCCACCGAAAACTTGAATTTGGAAAATGCAGCTGTGGTGCCTTATAGGATTTGTAGTTCAGATGCCTCTTGGCCCCATTCTCCACTATGGGCCAGGCTCCCCGGTTGGACATCTCTCCTTATTTACCGTGGCATGTGATTTCCATGACACATCACAAAAGTTGAGTAAGAGGGGAGATGTTGGTGCATCATGGGAAATGTAGTCCGGCCCAGGAGCCCCACCCACAGATGAAAATGGAAGCACGAGGCACCTGAACTACTATTCCCATGGAGCACTGTGATGGCATTTTTGAATCAAAAGTTTTCAGCTGAAAGATTTTTGGTTTTTAATTTTTGGCCAAAAAGTTGACATTTCCAGCAGGAAAATAATGTTTTTGACCAGTTTTAGCTAAAGTACCAATTGTGGCCCCTTGACTTTTCTGAAATGATACATTTGGCTTCCAGATCTGAAAAGGCTGGATACCACTGCCGTAAGCTAAAGCATACGAGGGAGGAAAGGGCGACAGAGAAGTTCATATGCTGGGCCAGAACGTCAGCTGGTGAAAAGTGAAGTGAATGGAGCTATACTGATTTGCAGACGCTGCAGATATGGCCTGTTAACTTTTTTTTAAATTCAGTAGAGCTCAACTCACCAAGAAAGCTGTGGATTTGAATAATGAATTCCTGAACTGAACTTTTATTTTAAAATCAGGGTAAATGGCCAAAAGAATGAGCTTTGCTCTTAATCTAGGAAATAAATCTAGTTTATTTCCTAGATTAAGAGCAAAGCTCATTCTTTTGGCCATCTTGTACCTGACCAAATCCCTAGACATTACATTATTGATATTAAATCCCACAGATGGGCATAGCAAACAAAACTTGATCATCTTAGTATCACCTACAGAGATGGCCTTTATAAAACTTCCCAGTTAACTTATCGGTAGTATGTCCTATATTTTCCTACATTCAGCATAGGCAGTGCCGTGGGAATAGTGCAAATACCACATTTGACTTTCCTTAGTTACAGTATCTAAAAAGCAACTGAAAAGTAGTAGAGGGTGACCACGCGGCAGCTTTCACTGTGTTGTCTTCTTCCTATGGCAGCTATTTCTGCTGAGATTTCCAGCACATGCTAGATCAAACCAGACCCAATTAGTCGCCCCTCCTGAAGCACAATCCAGAGGTGTGTCCGTGGTATCTGTGCTGGGAGAAAGGATTTGTCTTCCTGCAGAGCCTGCCCAGGGCTCATCTGCATGGAAGCTCAGTTCCCCTCTCTACCTTACTCTCCAGCAGTGCAGCTCCTTTTCCAGCCAGTGAATCCCTTGGGGGACCCCCTTCAAGGGTGGCTGTCCCACCTCCAGCCGGTCCACTCTCCCAGGTGGCTCCTTCAACAGTCTGAACTAAGTACATCTGCCGCGGTGGCGTCTGCAACAGTAGTTCTGATGGGCTGAGGCATGAGCGGCCCCACAAGTCTGAGCGCAGCACTGACTAGAGCCGGTTGACATTCAACAACAACAACAAACACTCTCAAAGCAAAACATGGGAACAAAATCCCATTCCCAGACAGTTCTGGTGCTAACTGTGAAGACTAACTATGCTAATTTCAATGTCATCGCTGTTAACCATTTCACTGCTGATCAAATCACATCGAGAAGGGGAGGACAATCATATCATGGAGATCTGCACAATCTACCGTGTCGATTTCGCACCAGGAGGAGTAGGCGTGTTTGGCATGTGGCCACAGCTTGGAAAAGTGTCACCTTTGCCCCCCAAATCTGACCTCTGACCACATACAGGCTTCTGTGGGGCCGAGGCTGGGATGGAGAAGTCTGCTATTGACCCACGTGAGAGGTATACTCAAGGGAATCTGACTGAGCCCACCATTTTTCATGTGGAAAGAATGATACCCCGCCTATATAGTGTTAATGTTGCATCAACAATATTTCCATTGCTGTCACATCATTAAAAGTGCGATTTATTTGAGAAAAGGACCGTCCCCAGCCAAAGAAATATAAATGAGTTGATGTGTGTATCATCACAAAAGAACTGCCTGCAGCATGCTTAATAGGTCATCAACAATCCACGCAGAAGGGAAAGTTTCTTTCCTCAAGTTGCCAATTAATCTAGTTCACCTGAGAAAGGTGTATCTTTGGAGGGGGCGCTATGGTGTCATAATATACACAGAATGCAGCCATTTATTGCTGTCTGGCCTCACTAGTCACAATATTTGGACCTCACTATGTTTTATAGTGGAATGATCATATTAATTAATCAAAATCTCACGTTAGGCTAGGGAATACTTTAAACACTTCAGGGTATTTTCCAAAGAGCATTCCACATAGAGGCAAAATTCTTCCAACTTAAAGCTCTAACCTTAATTTGGGGGTGGGGGGAGCGAGAGGAGAAAGTGGGGGAAGAGACATTAATTAAAGTCAGTTCATAATCAATGAAAGGAAAATCAATCTGCTCTGAATTATTCTGGAGGCCCAGAAAGGTGTATTCCCTCATGGCCATTGGCAGTCCTTTCACAGTTTGCATGGTTCTATGCACTGATCTGAATTTTTTCCTATGCACTATATTGGAAAATGTAGTGTTTAACTGTCAGACAAATACAGAGGAAGACGTGAACAACAGAGCATGCCTGCCTTTTGCAAAACATGCAGCTGATCACTTTCTATTTACAGTTTTCCTTAAGGCAAAAAAAGCCTGCCGAGGGAAACAAAGAAATACACTGGCGTGTAGCCTATGCATTCACTCTCCAACCCAACGCCCCAGAGAGCAGAGAGCCAGCTAAGGTTGGGGCTAGAAAATGAAGTACAGGTAGGGGATATGTGAGTACCTGGGACTCCACACCTTCAGATGCCAGCCATCCAGCAAAAAATGCCCCCCCTCATGGTTCACTTCAGCCTCGTGTTCCGGTCCATGGCAGCATATCAGGATCAGCACCAGCACTGCCATAACTGCAGGTCCATTGCTGTCCTCACGGACAGCTCTGAAAACGAATCACAGAGCACTCATTAAGAGCCAGTGCTGTTTCAAGCACTACTCATTTTCCATTGGTTGAACTGCAGATCCCTTGCAAGTCTTGAGAAAGAGGAGCAGACGGTTTATACAGGCCCTTCCTTCAACCCTGGCCCCACCTACATTTTTTGTGTGGCCAATGGGCTATGCAGAATTCCCCCCACCCCCACCCAAGGGGGAATGGAGGATATGTAATAGGGCTAGCATCGCTCACTCCTGGGCAATGCTCATTGTGCAGTAAGTTATCAAAGAAACTGCTTGGAGCGTGAGAATTAATTGGCTTCTTTTGGGCGAGGTGGTGATAGCTTTAATCACACTTCGTGAAATCCTGGCCCCATTGAAGTCGATGGCTAAGCTCTCAGTGACTTTAAGGGGACCAGGATTTCACCCCCGACCTCCTTCAGCAGTGCCACTGAAGTCACATGGAGTTGGATGCTGCTCAGTTGAATTAGGGCATTGCAGTCTGCCCCCCACAGTTAAAACAATAATTAAAAGGGGGATGTAAATCTAGGCCACTTTGATCGTAAGGGGATCATAAGGGGAAATTATGCTGCTAATTTAATTAAAATAAATCTGATTTGCTGTCACGGGGCTTTGACCACGTCAATATCCCCTGACCTCTGGCATGACAGCACAGTATGCTCTCCTCATGCCTACTAGATCTCAATTTGCCCCTAACTGATTGTGCCAGCCTCTTACATGAGCTCTCGTCAATCGGCGAACTGAGATACAGTCAGCAAAGCAATGCACCTTTTACAGTGGATGGCAGGACACACCTGCTGTGCATTGCTCTTGTTATGACGTTTGATTATTGAATGTTAAAACAGAAGCTCACGTAGAATGTACCTTTTAATTACTCCTTTTTACTGAAGTATATTGGGAAGGCAGAAGCTCTTCTAGGGCAGTGCAAATGTTTGCCTTATTCCTGATAAAGCCTGAAATGTGTCATGGTGCCTTCTATAGCCTGTGGGTACAGCCTATATCAGTCTTGCAGATCTTACTGTTGTTTTGCTATATTTTGCTACACTGCTACCCTGGCAACACCATGAAAGGCAAAAAGAACAGTTATTTAGCAAGTCTCCTGCGGTTTCTTTTAATTGAAGGACATTTCTTTATGTACTTCCAAATGAACGCCTTGTATCTAAAGGAAAATCAACGAAACAGTGTAATACGGAACCTCTCCCCATGTTACAGCTCATCTAACCAATGCAAGTAAACAGAAAAAGCAACACATTATGGATTTTGGCCTGAGCGTTGCAAGATCCTTTCTCTTAGGGGGAAAACAGCTACATGATTCTGGGGTTAGGGAAAATATCAGAAAGAATTTAAATGATAAAACTATCATCCCAGATGCATAAAGTAAAATGAGTTCACTATCTCTACAAAGCCCCCTTTCACCTTCCTCTGAAGCGTGGAGCACGGGTCCCTTCCTGCTCTGAATAAGAGTAAATGGTGGATTCTCTGTAATTTGAAGTCCTTAAATCAAGATTTGAGAACGTCAGTAAGACAGCCAGAAGTTATGGGCCTGTTTCAGGAGTGGATGGGTGAGGTTCTGCAGCCTACAATGTGCAGGAGATCAGACTAGGTCAGGGGTTCTCAGACTTAATTGCACCACAACAAAAATGACTACATGACCCCAGGAGGAGGGACCAAAGCCTGAGCCCACCCGAGCCCTGCCGCCACAGGCGGAGGGACCAAAGCCCAAGGGCTTCAGCCCCAGGTGAGGGGGCCTGTAACTTGAACCCCACTGCACTGTGGCCCAGACTTTGGCTTTGGCCTCCGGTGGTGGAGCCTGGGCTTTGGCTCCAGCCCCGGAACCCAGCAAGTCTAACGCCAGCCCTGGCGACCCCATTAAAACTGGGTCATGACCCATTCTGGGGTCCCAACCCACAGTTTGAGAACCACTGGACTAGATGATCATGATGATCCCTTCTGGCCTATGAGGCTATGAACTGCAACAGGGACATGATCTGTTCATTGTCGAAAACTTTGCCTGAGATTTCCGAAGGAACCTAAGGGAGGTAGATGCCCAACTCCTTTTGAATGTCAGTGGGATTTGAGAGTGGAATTTCCAAAAGCACCAAGGGGAGTTTGCAGAAGAAGTCTCACCTTTCAATAGGATTTGTGGCTTAGAGTTTCAAAGGAGCCCACAAGAGTTAGGTGCCAACCCACATTGAATTTCAGTGGCATTTGGGCACCTAACTCCCATAAGCTCCCCTTAAAATTCCAGTCTCTGACAATAGGCAAGTCAAATCACACCCAAGAGCATTCAATACTATTACTTTGGTAGCAATGCAAATATTCACTGCCGTATCCCTGTAGATTGAGTCACCCCGGCCAACAGAAATGGGACCATCAAAATCAAACTGCAAAGTAATAATAACCATAATAAAGAACTAGACAAGCAGTCTATTTATTCCAATAGTTGACACTGAAATGGCAGATTCAAACACTGACAATAAGATTAACAACATATCCAAATAACCATTCACAACTCAGCTTAAATCTGCTTCAGAATGACCTGTGAATGCATATAAAATGGCTACGGCTGGCACTGCACCTCTAATGATTGAGGGAGATCATAGGTGAGAAGATTATTCCGGGAGTGGGTGGGTGAGATTCTGTGGCCTGCATTGTGCAGGAGGTCAGACTAGATGATCATAATGGTCCCTTCTGACCTTAAAGTCTATGAGTCTATAACTGCTTAAGGACGTCCCTCAAGCTGAACAATGCAAATTATACAAATTATTAACAGGAAAACTGCTGTTAGGTGGCCAAATACTGACCTCGGTTGTATCCCTGCAGCATCATTAACTTTAGTGGAGCAGCGTGAGTGTAACTGAGGGCAAACACAGCCCCCTATTCCTTTGCACCCAAGGATCTCAAAGCTCTTTACAACCATTCACTTAAATAAATAAACAAACCTCACTGCACCCGAATGAGGTAGTTCAGAGAAGACATTCCATCAGTAATGCCTGCTCGTGTGATTCTGAGAAACGGCGGTCATTGTTAGTTTACACATTTCTTGTATTCTGCTGCACAAATTTTAGTGGCGCCTGCCACAGAAGAAAAACATAAGCATGATGTGCCCAAGAAATCTCAAGTATGGCTGACTATTAAAAGGTACATTCCTTTGGGAATAATGACAAGGAAGCATGATCCTGTAAAATTTAGAATTTAAAACCGGCTTCCCATGATCTCACCCATGCGTATGTATGTAACAGAAAGGAAAGAAAAGGAAAAAACAATGCAATAGCATGATACTGTAGACTCTCCCCAAGTTATACATATAGTAGGAGACAATCAGAGATGCCAGAGAGAAGGAAGATGCTGTAGATGAGACACAAGATAAGGGTCTAGAAAAGATTTTACTGGTGGGACTGGAGAACAATGCATGCACTTGGCAGGTGATGTACAGAGAAAAACAGCAGGGATTGAGTAGCAACATCAACATGTGGGGAAGAGTAAAAAATGACGCCGGAGTTGTGATTCTGTGGGACGGGAAAGCAGGGGAACTGTTAACATTAATGGAAAAAGGAGGGCATCAGGAGGATTTTGAAGGCAAGATGAAGAGTTACATTTTTGAGCTGTTGAGTTTGAGCTGTCAACAGGATATCCAGGAGGAAATGTAAATCGGATGAGAGAGGAAGAGGACATAGGATGAAGAGGTGAGTCTATGAGTCATCAGCACAAGATGGTAATTAAAACCAGTCCCTTACTTCCACCCCATGAAGAGTTTTGTCAGGGAGTCTTTCTAAGTGCAGCTATGTGAATGGAAGTTGTTAAGCATTTGGTACTTTCTATCATCTTTCCCAGATAGATTAGCACAACCTACCCTTCATGTTCTATTTCAAAGTAACCTGAATTAAAATAAAACAACATCAGTCAGAGTTACGGGACTGTTGTGTTGATCTCAAGGGCCCAAGAGTTAAAGGCATTATAAACTCTTCCACTGTCCAACACTGAACGAGTATTACAAAGGTTCAAGGGATTTCTACAGAAACCCTGGTTTACGCGGTTTCTGGGGAAACACCCAAAAGCATTCATTCTAAAGTTGAAAGTTTATTGATTAAACACAAGAAAGAAGCAGAAATCAAAACACGCATTTATACTGAAACTGACATTATTTAATTATGCAAAACAATCAAAACCTATTAAAGTATTTATCTTTTTGGCAGCAAAATATCAGTCTCTTATTTTCACCAACAACCTTTCTTTGATGAAAAGGAAAGGGTTCATTCTACTCTCAGTCCTGATGTGCAAAGGGTATTTGCTCCTCCTGTTTGCAGCAGACAGACACAAGGTAGAGGAGAGAGAGGAGAGAAAAAGTGGGGGAAAATAGGGCTTTTGTTGAGGTTCTTTGAACACTGGGCAGCTGGCCAATCACAAATGGATGCTTTGGCTGACAAGTCGGCCACAACAACTGTTGTTTGGATCCTGGCTCGCATTCCAGTCAGGGACGTCATCTAGTTGGATCCTTTCTCCTCAGGCAGGGCAGGGCCGGATGGGCCATCTTATCTTGCTGTGATAATGTATGCAGTACAGTTGATATCAGGATCCGGTGAAAAGCTGAGAGAGTGAGAGATAGGAGAGAATGAAAAATAGTGGGGCAGAAAGTGACACAAAAGGGAAGGGAGGCAGAACAGGATCTTACATGCTTCTGCAGGGCTGACAATCAGGTATCCTCACCGCTGGGCTGAGGGCTGGGTGTCATGATGATGTGATGCCTTTCAGGCTTCGCAGGTGAAGAACAAAGTTCCTTAAACAAGAGCAAGGATAGGCTTCTCTCAGGAGGAAACCCCTTTGGTCTGTTCTGGTTCTTCTGTCTTGGGATTGGGGAAGATCACACAAGACGAGCTGTGTTGGGATGAGATGAGTCAAGTGGAGATGTGCTGAACTGAGCTGCTTTAGGCTGGGATAGGAAGACACCATACAAATCCATAATTGTTCAAAAAGTCTCCTTTTAAGAACCCCAAATGGTGGGGGCAGGGAGTGGGTGGCATAGTTGATCCCATCATCATTTTGTCCACCAATTAGGCCTATATCCACCACATTGATTTTGGTCCATTAATTTCCAGACTCATATCTTCTTGTTTACGAAGCATGATTTTAATGCAGTCCTTGGGTTATTTCCGTAGGCCTTTTTTTGTTTCTCGGTCTGGTTTTCTTGCACCTGCTTATAAACATTCTTTATTGAAGATAACTTGACCTACTTTTCATGGTCAATTCCCAAGCAGGTTAAAAAGTTATAGGTTATTGTGACATCTTACAAACGTTCACGTACTTTTTAAGGTTGAGCACACAAGTAGGGTAAATTTGTAGGCCCAATTATCACAATAGGACAAACCCATGTCTTTCCTTCTATTAGGGCAACACTGGCAGCAGCTACTCCTGTTTTGTCCTTACAGTTCCAGGATCCTTAGCCCCTAGGACTGACTCACGTCAAAGCTGCTAACAATAGTGCATCGATCGGGGCTCAGGGTTTACTTCCGGGGATTGGGAAGCCAGCTGTTTAAATAAATAAATAAGTGCCTTTTTACGCTGTTATTTCTGGCATGGTCACTCAGAGGAGTCAGTTGATCTGGATCATAGTTAGATTAGTTAGCCTGCCTTTGAGGCGTAATGCGGCAATTTATTACAGCGGGCTGTGGCTTATCATTGCACATCTACTGTTTTATTTTCAAGGACAAGGCTACATCATTATCATTTCTAGCACAAGACTAAATCATCCGCTTGTCCCTCTTTTGTCTGGGAAGAGTCGCAGACTTACAACACTTCAACACTCTTGGCATGTCAATGACCGAAAGGGTAAGAAAAATTATGTCTATGCCTAACTTCCTCAGCCAATACGACGATTGGGCTGCGTCACATGATAGAACGTAGGCTATTTTCCCCAGTCGGTTTTCTATCTCGGCCGACCCCCCTTCAGCTTCTGCCTACCGGACGTGGCTTAGTCCATGGCTGTCATTCTTACAACTGGGTTGTGAAGCAGATGTTGTCTGCTCCTCTATAGCCAGAACCCCAGAGGCATCTACCATCTGATGTCCAGGCTAGGTTCTGAATCTGTGCATCATGCTTCCTTGGGGCAACTGCAGTACAGCAGTACCATGTGCAGCCTTTGTTAGGGCTGGTCCACACTGGGGTGGGGTGGGGGGGATCGAACTAAGATACGCAACTTCAGCTACGTGAATAACGTAGCTGAAGTCGAAGTATCTTAGTTCGAACTTCAAAGCACTTATCGCGGGTCCACACTGCAGCAGGCAGGCTCCCCCGTCGACAGCGCTTCCTCCTCTCGGTGAGCAGGAGTTCCGCAGTCGACGGCGAGCGCTTCCGGGATCGATTTATCGCATCTAGACAAGACGCGATAAATCGATCCCAGAAGATCGATTACTACCCGCCGAATCAGGCGGGTAGTATAGACGTACCCTTAGACTTGCAGTTCAATACGTTGCTCAGGGCTGGTTTTCTATTGCACAGCAGGGTTGTGAGAAGGAAGCTACAGTTCCTTCAGCTGAATCTCCATTTGGCATTAAAGCAATTATAGCACAATTTTATGTATGATTAACCCTTATTCTCTCTGCAGCCTCTGCCAAGCTTCCTAGATAACTTTAATTAATCTTTTAACAATATCTCTTCGGCGTCGAAGGGGAAATGTTCGCCTCTCTAAACTGACTACAGACTGCATTAGGTGTTTTTCCCCTCTCAATCTAGCCATGCTGACGCTGTACCAGCATATTTCTCAGCACATTTTTCCCTGTGTCCATCAAGCATACATTTTCCTCTTTGCTAATCATACAAGGATAATATTGTATAATTGTTTCCATGATAAATTCAGTTCTGAAATCATAACCACAATGGCACCTAGTGAAACTTATCCCTGTGAAGAGGGTCAGCACAAGTCCTATGAACAGCTGGTGCCCTGTTTTAAGTGGTGCATCCGCTTTGTGTTACAGGGGTGAATGTCACCTTCCTTGCTTAGAGCTATATTAAATGGGCCACCTTTTGCCCTTAATCCATGAACATTTATTGACGTGAATGGATGCTGGTGGTCCTTGAATCTTGAGGACATCACTAGAAGCTTGGCTCAGTTTTGGGTGCTGAGAGGACCCAGCTAATTTCTTATCAAGTTTACCAGGGATAAGCACGGAAGACATCTGGGAATCCTTTATTTTAGTTGGAACACAACTCACAATTAAAGTTAAATTACTTCTTTGAAGGG
The DNA here is from genome assembly GCA_033296515.1 of Macrochelys suwanniensis. NCBI lineage: Eukaryota > Metazoa > Chordata > Testudines > Chelydridae > Macrochelys > Macrochelys suwanniensis. Next base: position 104,577,740 of record CM065782.1, on the reverse strand, counting down.
AAAAAAACCCAGAAAGAAAGTAAATTGAATGCAGTGGGTATAGAATGCAGATGGATGTCAGAATCAAAAGTGAAGCTTAATGGCATTTATTGTTCAGAAACAATCCTGTCTTGTGATTATTTTAGTATGTTTGCCAGACTTGTCATTACACTCTTTAGAGTTATAGTATTAGTGCCAGACAATTGTGTTATCTTTATTCCTCTCTGCAGGATTACATGAAAATATTCTTTGGAGTGCATATCACACTGGGTTAAGGTTAAAAAACAATCAAGGCATGTAGCAAACTCCAAGGTGCCTTACCATCTCTCTGAAACATAAATCAGAATCCTGAAGAGAAATGATTCCGTGACATAAAAAAATCTGAAATACATACCCATAAGGTCAAAGCTTTCCTAAGCAAACAACAAATAAAACTGGAAGCTCTCTTTCCAAAAGCCTTGCATCACAGTGACAGCTACAATGTGTGTGAAATTACAGTACTTATAAAAACCCCTACCCATCCTTCAGAAGGTAGCAATGCACTGCCTTGTATTTCCCCCTATAGATTGATTCTAATTTACACAGACACACTAGACTTTTTAGAAACTTTTATATGAAGAGATGGCATTCCAGGAACCAAAGGTTGGCGATCTAATACAGTATTATAAAAGTGACACCAAAGGCTAAGTGTGTACTAACCTAGAAGTGCAGATAAATAAAGCAAGGCAATTCTTCCGGTAACATATAGTCCACCATCTGTGACATTTTCAAAGTGAGAGCAATTAATATCACTGGAGGTCAAGCCCTTGGGGCATAGGGTCAATATTCAAATTTTGCCTGTAAGCTTCAAAAACTTCTTCATTTATAACCAGAGAATAAATATTGCACATGGAGGCAAGGACTTGAGTGGAATACAGTCCATATTTGTGACATAAAAACATTCCCTATCTGTGACGCAACTGCTTGTGCTCATGGACTCCAATCATTACAAGACTGTGGACACTATTCTTATGCCAAGAATCAAAAAGCAAACACATTTTTCTAAAAAGGATAATTGGGGCAAAGTCTCCCCTGGCTTACATTCATATAACCTATTTGACTTCAGTGATATTCACCAGTGAAAGGGAGGGTGGGATGGATAAACTACATTGTAAATTTGCCCCCAAATTGAGACGATGTACATTTTGATGCCTTTAACAAATTGTCCCCTTTCCTAAGTGACTGCAAAGTGCAATGCCAAGAAAGTCAGCAAACTAGCGGATTTTCCTTCACAATGATCCAACAAACATATGCTAGGCATTTACACCATCTGCCGTACACGTCAGTCACAGAAGGAATCTGGACACCCAGTGACATCACGCTGGAAACACATTTGAGTATTTAAATATTGATCCGACTGACCAAGGACCAAATAGACAAGGACCCTAGGTAGAGGTGAGGAAAAAATGCAAATTCTGTCTTTTCTAAACCATTGGTTTCATTAGTTTAAATCCAGCCATAGCTTTCCTTACTCAGGCTACGGGCATTCTTGAATGGGAGAAGCGCATTTATGAGATACTAAAGAGTAGCACCAGAGTTTTGGCCTGTTCCAAAACTCTCAGCATACAATATAACAAACCAGACTTTTACGTAGACCTGGATTAGGAAGAGCCAATAGGATATATTAAATGATATTTCCTATTAATATAGGTTCCAACACACATAATCAAGCCTCACTGCGGTAGCTCATCCCCTCAAACCATATAGACCAGGCCTGCATAACATGCGGCTCGCGGGGCGGGGGGGGGGGGGGGAGAGGGAGGGGGCGGTGAGTAGGCAAGGGTTGCAGCTGTCCGGAGGTGCCTGCCTTCCTCATTCACACCTCATTCATTCAACAGGGCAATTGAATACAAAGTGGTTGGAAGATCTTATTCTACTTCTAGCAAAAAGACATTTTTCTTTTACCTTAATTATACTACCTTAGGGGCCCGCTATAACATATTACCAAGGTTCAATACAAAGTCATATAAAAGTTATACAAAAATGCATAATGCAGAGATTTATCTACAACTGCACTGATTGACTGTTGTGTGCAGTAATATAGTGACCCCTGGGGGGGTGAAGAGGGGTGTGATAGTGGGGCCGAGCGGGGAGGGGGCGGGCCCTATTTTACTGCTGTGACCTGGTCACCCTATGCGCGCTGTTTCTTTCTCCCTCTACAGGCTTCCACACCCCAGCGCTGGGGAAGGAGGGGTTGTTTCCGCGGGTCGGGCGGCGCTGAGGGGGGGTGTTTCCGGGGGGCCAGGGAGTTTCGGCCCTCAGCTGTTTTCTTTGGAGTAATATGGCCCTCGCCGCTTTACAAGCTGTGCAGGCCTGATATAGACAATACACTCCTATTACTTCCCCGCCCCCCCTCCACTTACGAAGCTCTGAAGTAGCTACTTACAAGAAGAATTTTCACAGAGAACAAAGTATCATGTGATTTGAGCCAAATATGTATAGTATGCTCTCTTTACTACAAACAGGGGCATCAGTGGTTTGTTAACCTCAAGGGTGTCAATAGGCTACATGTCTCACTATCCATGCGACTTAAACTCCATTTGAAATGAAGTGATCTAGACGGTATGCATACTGAATTTCAACATGCTATGATTTATCCAACTAAGATTTACATCTGGCAAGTTTCATATACAAAAGCTAAAACAAAATAAATATTCTGAATCCACGCATGAAGGTTTGAGGGGGGGAACAAATTAAAAACAAGCTTTGATTGTAAGGCCAGATCCAAAAATCATGTATAAGGCTAGAAGGAATGAGTAAGATTCAGATACTTGCTTCATTTGTCAATGGCAATGCTTGCAATCCCAAGTGGAGGTATTAGGAATGTTACACATACATTTATTTTTATATATCCTCTAATTCAAGAGCGTTTTAATATTTACGGATTCAATACAGAGATGGTTTTAGGATCCAAAGATGAAATCATTCCTTAAAATGAAGACTCCATTCAGCAAAGCACTTAAGCAGGTGCTTAACTTGAAACTCGTACTGAATTCTTTATATATCTAAAACTTCCAGTAAAGACAATAGGAATTTATGCATGAAAGGGCTTTATCCAAATGGGTTTGATTTGGGTTCATTTCCAAAACAGTGTAATGTTTTGAGACTTAGTGCCCTAAATCTAACAAAATGGCACCATAAATACATCTTCCATTAACTTATTCTACAGGACACCATCTCAAAAGAGGTTATTACTGTTGACACAGTATATCAATATTAAAATAATTAGTCCTGGGATTTTTCGCTAATCTTCCAACTCTTCAAAGATGCTGCAAAATAATTCTTTCTTAAAAGTGTGATTTAACTTTCAGACAAACCTATGCATATAAAATGTTTTTCTTTGGCATTGCAAGGTTTAAAAAAATCAAACTACTATGAGGCTCGGTAAATTAAATTAAACTTGGTGCAGTCATTCTTAACAAAAGTCCCCTTTATCAACAGATGTACATATTTGCAAACTTAATTGAAAACTTCAGAACTCAGGCATGTAATGCTTCCGAGATTGTATTTTGAAAAGCATTTCATTGGATGGGTATGCAAAATTCATGACAGATGTCTTAAGGTTTGTTTCTAACACAGGTTACTATGATGATGTTTGATTCCTTGGCTTTTTCTGCGTGTGTGTTTTTAACCTCTACTGCTTATGGGTCAAAGATCCATTTTATTATCAGAATAAATGCCAAATCCTTGCTTTGCATGCTATTTTGCCATGAGAAACATGGGTGACTGTGATAAGGTGACTGATTTCCTTTCAACCGAAACCGACTCACTGAACTCCCAATTGGCTACGGAGCACAGCACAACAATGTGAAATTGCATTGGTGCTGCTATCGAATGGTTTGTTTAACACAGCTGCCTTCCAAGTAGCTAACAAAGGTTCTGCTTCCAGCCAACAAATGCAGAAGCCTTCTCTAAATACAGCAGTGAAGTCCAGTTAGTTGAGCAAAAGATAGAAGTCAAGATGATATTTGGGGCCAGATTCCCAGCTGATGCGGAGGCTCTGGCCCTAAAGTCTGCTGAATGACCAAACAATGACCTCAGTCAAGTCACTTGGCAACCGTCTGCCTCAGTCAAACCAGCCAGTAATTAAGTTTTAAAAAATAAATTCAGGAAGGACCTGACCACATACTGCAGATCAGCTAAACTTTCCTGAGTTAGGCCAGGTCTACAATGTGGTGGGGGGGAGGGAATCGACCTACGTGAATAGCGTAGCTGAAGTCGGCATATTGTAGGTCGACTTACCTGGCCGTGAGGACGGTGGCGAGTCAACCGCTGCCGCTCCCGTCGACTCCGTTTCCGCCTCTCGCCGAGGTGGAGTTCTGGAGTAGACGGGGAGCACGTTCGGGGATCGATTTATCGCGTCTAGATGCGATAAATCAATCCCTGATAGATCGATCACTACCTGCCAATTCGGCGGGTAGTGAAGACCTACCCTTAATAAATTACAGACGAGAGAGACCTGGAAAGACGGAAGGGACCTATATCTTTTCAGTGGTAGAAAGATATCAAGATAGGCCAGTTACCAAACCCTCTTCTTTTTACAACAATACTAATAAATCCTGCATTGTATGGCTGTTCTTTCCAAAACCGCCACTAGGATACTGACACCCAGTTTACATTGAGATGAATGAGAACTGGGGGTCAAGAGCGTCTAGGCAGATTTGAAAATGAAAGTCATTATACCTGCAAAGCACATTCAAAGTTTGGCTACAGCCAGAATTAAATCAGTCATTCTGACAAGTGACAGCTGATAAATCAGCAATAACACCACTTCTGGTCTGTTTAAATTGTGAACATTCGCAATTGCTGTTTTATTTTTAAATGGACAGTGTACACCGAGAACTTTAATGTTCAGCTTTATGAAACTTTGGAAGGGTGTGTCAGGGAAACTAATGGTCTCTCATTTAACTTTATACACCTGACATTGGGTTGACTGCTGTCACCTTCTCCTCATTTTTTGGAAATGTTTACAGACCCTTTGCTAAAACTTCAGTCACAGCAGCATTATTTATAGACAGCTCTCCTCTCTGACCAGTTTTAATGAGGTTCAGCTACGGTAGATGGGCCACCTCACCAATACATTTGCCTTAGATCACCCGGCTGTCAACACAGATCCAATTGTGTTCTAAGAATTAGAACAAAAGGAGGAAAGCTTATGACCCCCTACTCAGAAACTAAACCTACACAAGTTAGTTGGTGGAGTAAACACTCCAAAGGTTGCTAATAAGAATGGCACACAGAACAATGTTATCTAAGGCTGGCAATTTGTTTGCAATTATTTATGTATATATACACACATAGGAACAGTGCATCATTTTCTGCAAGGAGCTAAAAAGTGTGCTGTTCTCCAAGGCAGAGCCATTGCACTAGGCTGCACAGCAAGCAGTTCTCCGGTGGCCTCATTAGCCATCTCTCACAAGCTAAGCAGCAGAGCAGTGCCCCAGATTTTCACATACCAACTCTGACATTTATAAAGTACTTTCAGTCCTGACAAGATCAAAAACTCAGCATTCTTTCAAATCTCATAATAACTCCCAAACACCCCCAGCTCAGGCTGAGAAAACGGAAAATGATGAACCTCTTATTAGATAAAACCTGGTGAATTATGGGATTCTTCCCTCTCCCACCACCCCCAACACAAGGCATTCATCTGATTTCTGCAACACACTTCACTCTTAGAAAACACTAATCACATTTCCTCCTCGACAAGACTCATTTGCAATCATTATAGTCCTTCCCATCTCTGCTGCTGGCACTTTCTCTATCGCTTGTGGCTTTTGGGGCTCCCAACCAAAAGGCTCCTACGATTTTACTTAAATGTCAATGTGAGACAACTTTACTTTGCATATTAGACCAGAATGCTTTAGCTGTGCTCCAAAGGACCTTGTGTCAGCATTTTCCTTCTAAATGCCTTGCTCTGAGCTAAAGCTCGGAATAAAGGAAACATTCTTGTTTGATACATCTTTCCATATACCAATGCTTTTTATTGGTACGCCTATAACTCTAAATAGCCATAATGCCCTGAAAAAATGGGTTGCATTTAGGAAGTTGAAAATAGAGAAGAAATAAGAATCCCTTACTTACTTTACACTATACAGAAGATGTAGATAGATCGGAATATCCTTTTTATTATACATTCATATACATAGGAGGATCCCTTAGCTACTGTACACATATATATATATGTGTGTGTGTGTGTGTGTGTGTGTGTGTGTGTGTATACACACACACACATCGTGTCTCACTGTTCCCGTGGGCTTCCCTCCATCACCCTGTTCTGGCCTATTAACATCTAGTTTTCTACTGTGGGGCTGAGACGATCTCTTCCGGTATATGTTTGTACAGACCCTAGCACAATGGGGTAGACACTACCACAATACAAACAAATAATACTAATTCAGTAGGACACATTCTGCTCTCATACCATTACAAATCCAAAGTACTGACTTTACTCCAGGTTGACACTGATGTAACAGACCAGAGTTTGGCTCAGTATTTTCCTGCATACATCCAAACACTCTTCACCAGAAATACACAGCACATTAATATAAAAATTGCCACGTTGGATCAGACCAGGGATCCGCCTAGTTAAGTATCCTGTCTCCCAACACTGGTCAGCAACATATGCTCCAGAACAAGGTACAAGAAACTGAAGCAGGCAGCTACAGAACAATCTGCCCACAGAGAAAGTCACTTCCTAACCCCGCATTAGTTAGGGTGGCTTATGTCCTGGAGTCAGGAGGGTTTAAATCTCTTCCAAACTCTTGTTTTGTTTTGCTTAATCCTTACTGCTGTAACTCTGGATCTTCTTTTAACCTATATAAATGCCCCATCCTTTTTGAATCCTGCTAAATTTTTGGCATCAGTAACATTCTAGAGCAATGAGTTCCATTCTGTCCATTTGTGAGCATGCTGATGGGGTGAAAAAGTATGTTACCATACATGAATCCCTTGTAACTGATGTTTCACCTTGTGCAAACTCTTACGTAAATAGCACTACTGAAGTCAATGGGATTACTCACCAGAGTAAGATTTTGCGTGGTCTGGTACCTCGTGTACACTGATGTACACAATCAAAGCAAAACAAAAGCAATTAGCTTCATGGAAATGTGAACACAGACAAAAGGAGAACTGGGTGAAATTTTTTGGACAAATAGTCACTGAAAAATGCAGTGTCCAGTCGATCAAAACCATTTGTCACAAAAAGTCGTCCAATAGTTTCATCCCAAAAAATGTTCTGGGGGGCTAAATTCACAAGGGGACTTAGTTCCCCTTCCATAAATCCAAAGGAGAAGATCCCCCTATAAACTATAGCGCTCTGGTTAGAGTATTCATGTGAGAGGTAGGAGACCCTGTTTCATGTCCCCACTCTTCCTTATTTAGAGACAGGATTTGAACATGGGGCTTCCATGTTGCAGGTGAGTGACCTAACCACTGAATTACAGGGTATTCTGGGATGGGTCCCTCTTAATCCCTCCTACGGAAGTTGTTTCACTTTGTATAATAATTAAATATTCACTAGGCCAGAGGCACGGCGAGAGAATGACCCTGGTGGTTACGGTGGCCTCCTGGAAAGGGGGCACCCGGGTTCCAGTTCTTGCTTCTCCTCCTCCAGTTTTGTAAATGGCTTTTCCAATTTTGCTTGCTTTTAATTAAAAAAAAAAGTTTAAAATGCCCAGAATCTAAATTAAATGTTTCATTTTGGGTCAACCAAAGTATTTTGTTTGACTTGAAACAATTTTTCCCCCTATTTTTGTGTTTCACTAAGGAAACAAAAAGAAAAGCATGTTCACTTGACCCAAAATTATCCTCCCTTCCCACACAGATTCATTTTTCAGTTTGGTCAGCAAACCAAAAAAAATCAATTATTCATCCAGCTCTAGACAAAAGCACAGATCTGAGGCTTCCTGATTGGGACTTAACATACATTTGGTGCCACTTCTCTCTCTGAAGATGAATTTTCTTTCCCTTTTATTGATTCAATGGTCCTTTAATTTTATTTATTTATTATTTCCACCACAGCTCAGCTATTAAATTCAAGCTGTTCAAGAAATATACAATTGAAAACACTTCCATTTTAAACAGTTTGGAGATTTAATATGTGGAAATCATAGCTCAAAAGCACGTACTAACTCTTTTACACAATGAAATAACAGGGGAATGAGGCAGAAGGAGTTTTTAAAAAGTAACCTTCCGGACCTGGTGAATAGCATTCCAGGACATTAAAAAAACCCTGACAAACATTGAGCAGAAAACGAGACTTCCAATTAGCAGAGTGATGTATTCTAAAGAACAGAGCTTCTTGCCCCTTTGTTGTCAGAGCCTCAGGTGTGTTTGTGTGACTTATTAAAATGGAATCCTTCATTCACCCTAATCTGGGTAACTGTATCAAGAAGAAAATGTGAGTTTTGTTTACACAGCTAAATAGTGATTAATGTGCAACATATGGAAGCATGTGCTAGCAGTAATGAATAGTCCTCTGTATGGAAACGGATAATGGGTTTGTAAAACAGACAACCTGGCACTTGTTAGGGAACAGGATAAAAGATCAAAACAGAATATTAACCAAGTGGCTAGCAACTCTAAAATAGCATCATCAACCATTAGAATAGATAAGGCCACAACAATCTTTCCAGTGAGGAAACAGTATTTTGGTAGTGGTTTTTACAGATACATTGGATAGCTAGGATTTGGGGAGGGTGGAATGGGGTTTATGCTGTGTGGTTTTCCCCCGGTATAAGGAATTTTAGCAATATTTTGGCTGGCAAATTTTATAACCAATCTGGAAAATTAAGCGAGACTATTAGCCTTAGCGGTAACTGCATGGAAAAACAGAATGCAATGCTTTGTGAAAGTGGAAATATGAACGCAACGATGACAATTTACAACAGCTGAGGATGTTAAGATAGTTTCCACCTTAACTCAGCCTCATTACAAATCCTAAGTATCAGAGGGGTAGCCGTGTTAGTCTGGATCTGTAGAAGCGACAAAGGGTCCTGTGGCACCTTATAGACTAAGAGAGGTATTGAAGCATAAGCTTTCGTGGGTCAATACCCACTTCTTCGGGTACAAATCCTGTACCTCTAATGATATAGATTAGTACGGCTTATATTTATTTGATAAATAAAAGAGGAATCAACGATATGACCTAGGTGCATCATTGCTAAGTTAACACTGTAGAAACAACTACATCACCTGGAATTTCCTGTCTTTTCTGTGTCTCCTATCCTTTTGCTGCATTTCTTCTATTTTGGGCCCAATCCTGGAATCTGATCCGTATACATGGATGCTTATGCCCATGCAATATCTCACTGACTTCAGTGGGGCTTTGCATGGATTTGATTGTAGGCTCAGGGTCTTAGACTAAGAGCTTTGAGGCAGGGACCTCTAGTGTATTTTGTAGCAGAGAAGAGACATGACTCAGTTGTAATTAATACAAAAAGGAGATTTCTTATTAAGGTCAATGGACACAGAGCAGATTCTACCTGCAGTTCTACCCGATCCTCGAGTTCCAATACCAATTAAACACATCCTGTTCTGCCTGATGTCACCGCACAGGGTCTCCTTAAGACCTGGCCGGGACAAAGCAACCACAAAATGGAGTGCTGACTACACGGTACAGAATGTGTCCCAACTAATGTACTTTTGGGTGCCATATAAATAATATACCAGGAAGAAGAGAAAAAGACCATAGATATTTGGATTGAAAAACTTAAAATTGCTAATGGCTTCATCAGAAGAACTTACAAAGTTTCTTGACCCTGGGACTATGCTAAACAGTCTCTGGCCCAGAGGCTCCTGAAAAATGTATAAGGTCTGAAGAATGCCAGCCCTGGTGACTAACAAAATCATCTTCAACTGACTTTCTAAAATATACGGTCTGAATCTGCATGCACTTACACCAGCATAAATCAAAAGTCATTTCAGTTAAACCAATGGTGTAAAACTAGAGTAAGTAAACTCTATCAGGATCACACCCAGGGTGTTTGATACAGAGCTATTCAGACACTGGAACTTAAAAGCTTGCTTAGCCCCCAGCATACCGCAGTTATTTAGCTTGTGGTACGTAGCTGATTCTGCTAGCTTTATCAGCTGAGTGGGGTGTTCTGAGCGAGAGTGCCATTAACAAACACCCTTACAATACATTTTTAAAAAATCAAACTTATCAGTAAGTTCTAACATACACGCTCAAAATTGCTGACTTTAAAGTTGCTTAATGATAAAGTACTGAACTCACTTTCTCTTGCTTTTCAGCCTCAATAAAATCTGCAAAACAAGCCAAGTTTTCTAGATACAAATGGGTTTTGTACTACCTTATCAGAACTCCGGGGAATTGTCTTTTTTTCACATTTTGAATAATTTTAAAACGGCTCACTCAATTTTGACCAATTTAAAGAACAAACACACAAACAAACAATATGCCTTTGAGTTGAGGCTCTCATGTCATATTATTATGGACCATATCTGCCCAAAAGGAATTTGAGGGTTCTAAGCAACATCAACGGCCTGATCCTAAGCCCACTCAAGTCACTGGGAGCAAACAGCTGCCTCAATCACAAAGAACACTGTTACAGGTGGCACTTCTGATGGCAATCTCCCCAGAGAGACACAGGACTGAATGAGTATGCTACGGAAACTTTATTCATCTCTCATGCCTAGAGGTGGCCTTTCCAGGCTTGTGTTGAGGCATCAATCTCACAGTCGGAGTAAAGTTTTCTACCACTTCCTGTCGTATTATCAGGTACCCTGGTTCCGACTGCTGTTAGTCAAATGTGTTTCACCAACACTAAAATTCAATCTACAACAAAAAATTATTTTCGTTTACCACGAAAGGCTGATTGTTTTCAGTGTACGGCAGATGGAACTTCACTCGGATTTTTTGGTACCCGCTGTAGGTTTCTATCTCCCAGCCAGGTGCTCTTCCAGCTGAGATGTGAGACTGATTGGCAGCTCCAATCCTCCTCCTTGAGCACTGTTTGCAATTACTCTCCTTTAACAATGTACTCAGAAAATCTCTAGGGTACGAGCATATGCAAAACAACTGCTGGCAAATTCTCACAGTGGCTTTTTATTTCTCGGTCTTTCTGGTTTTGGCACTAACAATATAAATCTGGGCCCAAAGTGACTCTGGAAATGAAATGAATTTGTTGATGACACCAGACAGTTGGGCCCTGTCGCCCACAGAAAACGGCCAAATATTCCCAAATGGTTAATTCTGATTAACATTTTCTTTCTCCCCAGCATCAGGGTGAGCGCTGCAGCGCATCAGATTCAAAGCAAGAGGGAAGCAAAGTCTCTGTAGGGACATATGGATGGAGAAGACTCAGCATAGCTGTCCGGATTTCATCAGCCCTCTAGGGTAGACAGAAGAGGGAGAGGTTTGGGAGAGATCAGTGATCACACGATCCTTGGCACTGACGTACACTATACAGCATCTAGCCTTTTCAAAGCACTGCACCAGGTATTAATTAATAAATTATTCCTCACACCATCCCTTTCTGGCAAGGAGGTGATAAGTGACTGCGGACACAGAAAGAGGGTGGGTCCAACACTCATGCCATTGTAAAACTATTGACTTGTAGGTCCCATCTCTGAAGGCCGCTTGGTGCTATGAACTCACTAAAGAAGTTATGTAAGTGATAAATTCAGCCCCCTCTCAACTCTCCTCCCCAGTAAGAAAATCCAGCGAGACGCTAAACTACAACTTTAAAAAACAAAACAGCGGTTGGGATTTTCAAAGGAGGTTGCCTGAATCCCACTGAAGTTCAATGGGACTTGGGCACCTAACTCCCTTAGACTCTTGTGAAAATTACAGCCAGCAAAGTTATGATATAGGAGGTTAGATATTACCCGAATGTGTCGCTCATGCAGGCGTGCTTAGATTTGACCCAAACTAAACAAAACTAACCTGGAGTTACGGTCAGAGTTTTGCTAAACTGTTTTCATGACGCCAGGCATAAGATTTCTTATCATGTCTGTGGTCATGCCTATGGCTTTGTACGGAGCATCTGTGAGCAGTGACAGAGAGCTGGTGTGAGACTTTGGGGAAGGTTTTGTAAAGCTGAAAAATGCCAGCGTGTTTCTGGAGAAGAAAAATCTCTCCAATGGAAGGCTGTGTGTAAATGCAATCGTTTGTATTCAATGGGGGAAAGGGAATATGCCAATTTGACAAAGTTAAAAAAAACAAACAACCCCCCTCCCCCTCACAAATAATTATAGTTTCCCATCAGTCTCTCTCACACGCACGGAATCTTGGCTGGCACATAGGTGCTGGAACTAGAGGTGCAGGGGGAGGGGAGTGTGCTGCACCCCCTGGCTTGAAGTGGTTTCCATTATATGCAGGGTTTACGGTTTCGTTCAATGGCTCTCAGCACCCCCACTATACAAATTGTTCCAGCGCGCCTGCATACGATAACAAATGATTGCACGGAGGAGCAGTGCCCAGGGTCTGCAGCACCTAGTCACCGCTTCTCCATCTTGATCCAAGGAACAAAGAGCGAGTAATCTGCAGACACCAGTCTGCTATGCTCCATGCTCTTCTACAGAGGTGTGGCCAGGGTTCCTGCCAGCTGTCTCTAGAGCATAGGGGGTGGGGCAGGGCCATGACTGCCTGCCTCAATGCGCCCCTTTCCGGACTGCTACCATTATTAGCTGTACTAACCAGCCCCATCTGTGCTTGCAAATTATGATTGCCTCCTGCGGGGAGGAAGAGAAAAGGACTCAATGCACCATGTCACCCAGTGCACCAGTTACAGCTGCCACAATCTGTTAAAAAAAAAATGACAACAATAGAGGTATCCTTAATGGGTGTGTGTGTGCACCTTCAATATACCTCTCCTTATTTCCAGCACGTTCAGCCTAGATCTTTAGGGAAAGGCTTGGTGAACAGCTCAGCGGGAAGCGCAGAAGGGAATGAGTCTGCAGGACTCCTCGATCTTCACTGAACTTCATTATTTTACAGATTTTGGAGGAATCTGCATGGAGCCATAAAGCTGAGGAAACACACACTCCATTCTGCATTTCCTCCCACCTTCCCCCTCCAGCCTAGCCTTCCTCTGAAAAAACAAGGGACCCTTCGCCAGGTAACACAGGTTCGCTACCGAGACCGTCAAACCACTTTCCCCTCTCTGGGCCCTCTGCCAGAGTCACCTTCTCCCTAATGCGGTGCTCAGAGGATTGTACTATAAAGAGAGCCAACAGCCACTCAATGTCAGAGATGTTTGTATGCTAATAAGAGTACAAAGGCTAATCAGGCCAACAGGCTTACAAAGGCTTTTCTTTCCTCACATTTTCACTTGATTTTGCCCTTCTCTGTTTGCAAACTCATCAAATGGTCACTTGCTCTGCTAGACATACATCCTTTGCCTGCAGACCCCTTTCTTGGTATGAGATGTGCCCCTCCTCCATCTCTCTGCTTGTGGAAGACATTTTCTTAATGAAGTGATCTTTGCACTCAACATTTCCTAATTATTATTTCGCATCTTCCGATGGTGTTTTCATGATAAATTAGCTTGGGACCCAATCCAGTGCTTTGCTCCGCATTTTTACTGACTCTCTTTTAAACACAATAAATCACCATATTTTGCAAAAAATTTAACAAAAATTCCTATTTTGTAGCCAGCTCTATAAACCACAAAGTTGGCGCACTGTCTGATTTTTTAAAAAAGAGGCTGGCAACATTAAATCTAGGACTCAGTGGCATTTGAACGTAGTAAGTCATTTACAGACATCGGATCCTTTGTTACATCATGGCAGCCATGTTGCCCATTGTGTGTTGTGTTCCCCTGCCTACAGAAACATGGCTGCTACTTAAGAACTAAGAAAAAGTTGTCAACTCAGGCTCCTCATTTTGCATTCTCTGTGTTACTAAGGGTGCCAAAATGGATTAAGATGATGATGGTTATTTTAATCTAATTTGAAGAATTAGCAACCTGTGTTCTCTGTGATATATCCTCCATTTCGCCCCTTGAGAACCACCAAGGACTCAAGCTCTGGACCCCGGTGGTTTCTTTGCATTGCTCTGATTTCAACCGAATGGGAAAATGTACATGGCCACAGTCCACGCGCTGACCATGTACATGGCTCTTTTCGTATATTGGTAGGACAGCAATGGGGTAATGAGTCATTTTTCAGGCAAAAGTGCTGGATTGAGGATGCTGGTCAGCTATGAAAGATGAAGTCCGAACTCACTAGACTAGGCAATTTGCCTACGATCAACAGAGCCTCCGGATGTGCTGCTCTAGTTCTCTCTCCTGGGAGCATTTACAGTGCTGATGTTCTGCAAGGGCATGAACTTCTCAAACGTTGGCCCTCGGATCCTTCCCAGCCCTGGATTGTATCACAGTCAATCGGTCCATTCGAAGGGCTACTTGCTGATGTAAGGAATACAAAGCCAAAAAGACCTGTCACTCTGTATATAAAGACCGTAAACAGGCACACCATAAGCCGTGCTATGTGCTCAGAGAAGACAAGGGAAAGAAAAGGAGACGAGGGAAGAGAAAGCAAATGGAGATTGTTACTGTTCTATGAAATACAAGATGATTAAATACAGCCAGGCTTTAATCCCTGCCGACAAGCAGAGCTGCCTGAGAGATACAGGTTGATTAATTATTAAGAAAAAAGGCGTTGACATATGCATATGATGCAGATGTTCTAAAACCAAGTATATTTGTGAAAATAAAGGAATCTGGCTGATAAATGGATCTATACTCCTGGATGGCCCCCTGGCCTTTCACCCCTGGAATATACTGCTCTTTACATTGCAGAACACTAAAGGACACCCAAAGTCAGAGACCCTACAATGACATCTGAATCCAAACCTTTCAATTTTCCATACAACTTGTGATTCAGTCCACTAGCAGATACCGGAAACAAGATGGCTGCCCCATGGGGCTCAAAGCCTTGCAGAGAATAAAAAAAGGTCTTGGTTAGGTTTGTTTTTTAATAGGAGCAGAATCAGAGCTCTGTGCAAGCAGCACAACCTCTGGTCAATACACTGGGATATATTATTAGTGTCAGTAATGACTCTAGATGGGCTGGCTCAATTTAGTAGAACACAGGTGGACTACTGGCCAAAAGTCAGTTGCAGAACACGTCAAAGCATGAAAATAAAGGTCTAGAAAGAGACACGAGGTGCAGATGTTGTGAAGCCAGATGAAGAAAAGAAGATGCACTTTCACTGAGTTCCGTTGGAGATCAGCGAGGCAAATGCTATTGTCGCCCCTTTTGGCCTGAGCAGTTAGCCAATCTTCAGGCCTGTCCTCGGTTGTTTGCATTAAGAGAACAAATTTACCATGGAGTGAGGTATTTGATGGAATCCTGTTTATTTACACAGAATGTACACACAGTCCGGTTTCCCCGAATACAGGAGGGTCAAACAAGCGGAAGCAATGTCCTTGTTCACAATTCCAAGCCCGCCTTTCCAGCCAGCACTCTGCCCTTAAAGCTCTCTTCCTTGGCTTTCTCTCATGGCCATGCTATCAGTATTTCTTTTGCTGTCTTCTGCTTTCAGGCTGCTGCTTTCTTGGGTTTTTGTTGCTCTGTCTGTCTGCTCCCTGGCTCCCTTTTTTTTTACTCATGCGCACACAGAGAGCTGCAATCAAATCAATCCCCAGGCCCTACATTTGCATTCAGTCTGGTCTTTGAGCAGCGGCTTTCCATTGTTTCAACTATCACAAAACAAAGGGGTATGTAATTGTTCCCTCCTTTAACCTGGAAGGTGGCTTGCAGCCTCATCAGCTTCCGTGAGGTTTGTGATTGCCCATAGACAAAGCTGCACGTCCATCATGGAGGTCATGTAAGTCACGGATTCCATGACTTTCTGTGACTTCTGCAGAAGCTGGTGCAGCTGGCTCAGGGCTGGGCAGCCCCTGGGCCAGCAGCAGCAGCAGTTTGGGTGTAGGAGGGACTCAGTGCTGAGTCAGGGGGTTCTGGGAAGGGCTCCCCGGCTACTACCAGCATGTCCCTGCATCTCCTAGACGGAGGGGCCAGGGGGCTCTGTGCACTGCCCACAGGTAGCGCCCCTGCAGCTCCCAGCCAATGGGAGTTGTGGAGCCGGCGCATGTGGCGGGAGCAGCATGCAAAGCCCCCCGGCCGTCCCTCCCCCGAGGAGTTGCAGGGACACAAGAGCTGGGTAGGGAGCCTACCAGCTCCGCCAACCATCCCCCCCCATAACCATCAGGGGTCCTGGGCCATGCGCCGCTGCCTGCTCCCCCGACCAGCACCAGTGGGGGTCCTGGGTCACATGCCCCCGGACTGCCCCCCCAGAGCACCCGCGGTCCCCTGGCCCAAGTTTTAGTTAGGGATATATAGTAAAATGGACAGGTCACGGGCCGTGAATTTTTGTTTATTGCCCGTGACCTGTCCATGACATTTACTAAAAATAACCGTAACTAAAATGTAGCTTTACCCATAGATCGGACACACATGCTGGAAGCCACACAACCTCCAGCATATATATATATATATATATATATATATATATATATATATATATATATATATATATATATATATATATATATTATTTTTAAGGACTCACAGGTTTTTTATTCTATTCAGCATCACTCTGAATTCTGAGATGTTTTAATGGAGTCTGTGAGGGTGACAGGAGAGTCAAAGGGAACATAAAGCAAAGACACTGACTTAAAATGAGAACTCCAGCAGCTCAGGCCTCATTGTTCCATGGCATGTTACTTGAAGTCCCATCAAGGGACCTCTGAGTGGCACACTGGAAATGTTTCATGATCCAACTGACAAGATTTAAGAGAGATCTCGTTCAGTAGTTACAGAAACCGGACTGAGACAGTATCTGCCGCTGGCCCCACTAGGATACACCAAGCGAACCTCTTTGGGGGGAGGGATAGCTCAGTGGTTTGAGCATTGGCCTGCTAAACCCAGGGTTGTGAGTTCAATCCTTGAGGGGGCTATTTAGGGATCTTGGGCAAAAATTGGGGATTGGCCCTGCTTTGAGCAGGGGGTTGGACTAGATGACCTCCTAAGGTCCCTTCCAACCCTGAGATTCTATGATTCTATGAAATGAAGCTGAAACTGATCAGGCAAGGGAGAACAGCTGCTGGGATGGATACTGTATTCTGAAGATGGATTAAAAATGATTGTGCTTTAAAATGGGAAACTGAACTCCATCCAGACCGCTGTAGGCATCAAAACCAGTTTCATTTGTGGGATTCTGGTGGGAGGATTAGGACATCACAGAGGCTGTGCATCTTATTCCTAGTTCACTTATAGATGGATTTGTCCTTGATGAAGGCACCCCTACAATGAACACCTTCACAGAAGTGAGAATATGTTGACTTGAAATACACATAAGAACGGTCATACTGGGTCAGACCGAAGGTCCATCTAGCCCAGTAGCCTGTCTTCTGACAGTGGCCAATGCCGGCTGCCCCAGAGGGAATGAACAGAACCGGTCATCATCAAGTGATCCATCCCGTCTCCCATTCCCAGCTTCTGGCAAACAGGCTAGGGACACATTGTAAGTAGGGCCAGATCCTGGAGTGTGACGGTAGCTTAGAGCTTCTCCTTACACTCCGATGGTCTGGTACAGCTGCTGCCTGCTTGTGCTGAGTTAGAACAGCCATACAGCTCCTGTAATTTATGACTACACGATGAGGGGGGGAAATCTGGTCTCTGATGTTTAGGGAGATTCCTGCTTTTTTCCCAATTTAGCCAGCTGGGTTGACTGGGGCACTAAGAGATCAAGAGACACAATGTGTCAACAGCTCAACACGGATTAAAAATCACGATCCTCCTTAATACCCATGTTTGCCTTAGTTACTAGACAACTCAACTTTATTTGCATGCCAATTCAAGCCCCCCCCCCCCAACAACAAAAAAGAAAAGAAAGAGAAGGAAAGGAAAAGAAGATAACAGAGGAAAAGGAAGAGAGGAAAACATAGACAATTCATTATGGTCCCGTAATTTCATTCTGCAAAGTTTCAGTCAGCATGCACCACTGATTCAGTTACTGGATACAGCTTTACCCTTCAGCAGAGGTAGAATTACAGAAAAGCGATTTGTAAAAGGTTAGTGAGAGAATTTTTCATTGGCAATGACCTTCTAGGAGGGGCACGTGATGTAATGTGGGTAATGCACTTGACTTTCTCCTTGGAATCCTAAATTCAAATCTGGTTTAGGTCACAAGTGAATTATGTCGGGTGGTCTCAACCTATTCTCAAATAGTCATTTGCCTCTGTCACAAAACCATCACACACACTAGCCAGCTTGTCAAGTTCTGCTCACAAGACTAGGCCAGGGATCATAAAGTATGTGCCCCTGCCAATGATGGATAACACCCTACAGCCGGTTTATGAGTAGGGCATAGGATAGATGGATATGGACTAAATATCCACAGGGTTTGGAATTCCACTTCTTGTCATGGAAGACCACAACACAGGCTAACTGGCCTGATTTTTAGGATATTTTACATCTTGCTCAGTTTCATTATACAAATTCTAGTTAATCCTTCTCTGTATCATCTCAAATAAGTCCTTCTGCTAGTCTAGATCCCCTTCATATATCCATAGCTGGTTTTATCACTCAGTTGTCATTTTATCAAGCTATGCATATTTGGGACTAGATCTCTGATCTAGCTAAGATGTGGATGGTGCAGGGCCAGAGGAGGGCATAAAAAAGGGACTCTACACCACATCTGCAGCTTCTCAGTCTCTCTCAGTTGTAACTCCGAGCATTCTCTAGGACTACTTTACATTGTGTCCAGCTTCCTGTGGCCCCAAAAGACCATTGTGCCTGGGGATCACCAGATTTCACCTTAAGCATTACTTCTAACAATAGCAGCTACACTATTTTGAAATGAAAACGTGTTACAGCATGATGGTGTCCCTTTTAAAAAATGATGTGGAATTATTCATTCATTTTTTCTCCTAATTCAAACCTGCAGGATATTGATATTCAAATAGCAATATCCATAGGTATATAGAAATTCGTCCTTAGTTTTCGCAGTTCCAGCTATCTCCTAGACATGCTTATTTTCAACCTGTGAAGCATATGCCTCGCTGTCGAGAAGCTCTCAAAAGTGAACAACTAAAGAATGCATGTTAATATTCAGACCACATGACTTCACGGACTTGAGAACGGCTGAGTTAACAGGAGGCCACCAAGCACTTATACTGACGTAAAATGGGATTAATATAACTATTTACATAATCAGCAACGCTAAGACAAGATAAAGAAACATTGACAGTATTACTAATTATATTATTCTAAACTTAGTTCACAGTGTTCTTAGTGCAATGCTGTCAGCCCAATGCGTAGTACTTAACGCCAAGGATTTTTTTAAAAAAAAAATCAGCTAAATTATAGCCTTCCAAAAACTCTGGGCAAAATGACAATTTATTCTTTGAGATGAGTGAAATACCATTGGATGAGTGAAATATCAAGACCATTTTCATGGAATACATTCCCATTTGCCATCCTAATTAACAGAGGATTAGTTAGTGTCATCTGAATTATAATAATTTGCCTAAGCAGCAGTTTTTAAATAAATATGGAAACTGCGTTCATGAGACACCCTTTCAAATATTATTTATACATACTGTAAATCTGTTTACTCTTCATGCGTGAGTGGCTGTTTCCTCCCTAAAGATCCAAGCTAACATGATAACAAGGATACCTATAAACGCATGTACTCATCTTTCCTCGCCTACAATCATTTGCATTTACAGGATTTTCATCATGCTAATGAATGTCTTCCCTTTGTCATATTGTTGTATTTTAACACAACAGCAATGTCTTCCCTCCCCTTTCACACACACCTGAGTGACGTGTTAAGGGGGGTAGTAAGAGAATAGAGCCTCTTGCTTTCTAGGTACCAGTTTGAACCTTCTCCTGTTTGGAAGTGTCTATCCCCTTAAAGCAGGCCTGCACAACATGCGGCCCGGGGGCCACATGCGGCCCACATGGGCTCACTGCACGGCCCGTGGGGAGGTGAGTAGGTGGGCTCACTGTGCGGCCCAAAATCTGGGACTGTGTCCGTTGGTCCTTTTTGCTGCTTGTCTCTGGGCTGGGGGTTGTCCCAATGCTGCAAAGAGGGTGTTCCCAAAGAAAGGTGCTTGCTTCTACCCCCCCTCCCCCCAACCCCGAGGCCATCAGTATGTCTGCTCTTCTCTAGTCAGCCCACTTGACAAGTCTGATTGTCCTTGGTCTGGTTCCCATCCCCTCTCCAAGGGTTGCAGCTGTCTGGAAGTGCCTGCCTTCCACGCCTTCCTCATTCACACCTCATTCATTCAACAGGGCAACTGAATACAAAGTGCGGGGAAGATCTTATTCTACTTCTAGCAAAAAGACATTTTTCTTTTATCTTAATTATACTACCTTAGGGGCCCGCTAAAACATATTACCAAGGTTCAATACAAAGTCATATAAAAGTTATACAAAAATGCATAATGCAGAGATTTATCTACAACTGCATTGATTGACTGTGGTGTGCAATAATATAGTGACCCCTGGGGGAGTGAAGAGGGGTGTGATGGTGGGGCCGAGTGGGGAGGGGGCGGGTCCTATTTTACTGCTGTGATCTGGTCACCCTATGTGCGCTGTTTCTCTCCCTCTACAGGCTTCCACACCTCAGCGCTGGGGAAGGAGAGGTTGTTTCCGCAGGGCGGGAGGCGCTGGGGCGGGGAGGCATGTTTCCGCAGGGCCGGAGGGTTTCGGCCCTCAGCTGTTTTCTTTGGAGTAATATGGCCCTCGCCGCTTTATGAGTTGTGCAGGCCTGCCATAAAGGGAAATCCCCAACTGCAGAGGTGGCCTCTCAGAACAGGTAATAGGGCCCCAGCCTGTGTTTCCTTTCTTATGCACCCTCTGTGCATGACTCATCCTAGCTCTGGCACCACCCAGTGTGGGTTGCCCACTCCCGGCCTCCAGCCTGGCCAATCCTTGTCCTTCTCCTGAGCTAATCCTGACCCCACGTCTGGTGCTATGGAGCTGGCTGAGCCCCATTCTGTGCACGAAGGGAGCGAGCTGTGTGCAGAACAATGAAGCACGACTCCCCCTTTCGCCCCTGGTGATATTAATGCATCATTTCAGCCACATAAACAGGGAGAATCATAGAAAGGTAGAGCTGGAAGGGACCTCGAGAGGTGAAGTCCAGCCGCTAGACCACCCCTAACATGAACTTATCCTGCCTGTTCTTTAAAACCTCCAATGATGGGGATTCCACAACCTTCATCGGAAGCCTGTTCTAAAGCTTAACTGCCCTTATCGTTAGGGAGTTAGAAACCTAAATGTCCCTCGCTGCAGATTAAGCCCACTGCTTCTTGTCCTACCTTCAGTAGACACGGTGATCAACCCAACACCATCCTCTTTATAACAGCCCTGAACGTGTTTGAAGATGGTTCATAGATCACCACCTCTACCCTGTTCTTTTCTCAAGACTATACCTGCCCAGTGTTTTCAACCTTTCCTCAGAGGAAATAACTCCTTTGTGGTCCTTCTCTAGCCAGTTCTGAAGTTTTCCAGTGACAAGGATTCCCCAGATAGTTTTGAAAACAGGGGTGATAGCAGTTCCACTCAAACCAGCAACCACCGTGAAAGGCAGACCACCCCTACAGAAAATCCCTTGTTTCCTATATGCTTAAAATGCTAGACCCATTCTAGTACCATACTTTGTGTATAGCTATATTTTATACTTCACTCCTCCTTTGGACTATTAACAATACTCTTCTATAAGCCTTGCAAATCAGCAACCATTAACTTTACTGTCTTTTGAAGAAAGATTACATTAATACTCTGTGGCTTTGCTCCTTTTTCTCCTTGGTTGCCATCAATATCAGAAGTGCTTTGAGTAGAGCGTGGAAGGTTTTTTTCACAACTACCTTTTTTTTTTTTTTTCCAAACTTTGCACAATGATCACTTGGCAACTGAGGGCTGAAATTAATTTCTGTTACCAATTCTGGCTTTGTTATATTGGGTTTGTTTTTTTCCTTCTTCTTAAAAAACTAAAAGATTTGCCCCCACCCCACCCTGAGGTTTAGATCGTGAGATAAATGACCTGCCTGGAGTAAGGGAGAGGTAGATCTCCCACTGCTCTTGAAGGAGGGTTACCTGCTCTGGGTCTGTATCCAGCATGGGGTATTCTGCCTGATGTACCAGCACAGCTCTATCACCTAGCACACTGGAAGGGGGCAGAGACAAGGTTCCATTCACTCCCTTACTCCCCCTTCCCTCCACCTGCACCAGGACGGATAAATTGGCTATGCAGAGTTTGCTTCCGCTCCCATGTTGGCACCCATCACATCAACAGCACATGCAAGGTCACCCTCTTATGCCCCTACACTGCTACACTAACTGGACCACAACTTAACTAGTATGGGGAACATCTGACTAACACGTTGCTTTGGGGAGGTTTCCCAGCATTTTGAAGGGTTTTTTTTCTTTTCCCAAATAATTTCCTCCCTGTGGCAGTGAACAAAAACTGACCATTGATACAAAACGACTGTGTGTGTGTGTGTGGGGGGGGGGGTGTCTGCTGCTGTCTGAACTTACAAGACAGCATGCTGACACACTCCCCCCCCACAGACACACAACACACTCCCTGTCACACTCCACACACACACACCCCATTTGAAAAGCACATTGCAGCCACTTGCAGACTGGGATAGCTACCACAATGCACTGCTCTCTGTGGCATTGCAAGAGCTGCTAATGTGGCCACGCCAGCGCGCTTGCAGTTGACAGTGTGAACACACGGCAGCGTTTTCCCTGCAGCAGTCTCCGAAGGCTGGTTTAACTCCCAGCGCTCTACATCTGCAAGTGTAGCCATGCACTGAAGCCTGAACTCTGGGACCCTCCCACCTCGCAGGGTCCTAGAGCTCCATCTCAAGCCCGGAAGTCTACACCACAATTACACAGCTCCCTAGCCAAAGCCCCAGTCAGCTGGTACGGGTCGGCTGTGGGTTTTTAATTGCAGTGTAGACGTATCCATTATCTCCACTGCCACGTGAGTTATAACAAGCCACGGAGAGCTTGGGCGACTTGTTCCACGTCACACATTGAGTCGGAAGAACAGAACCCTGGAACTGAGACTCCCACATCCAACTGTTAGACGACACTTTCTTATCAAGGGATAAAGCAGATGCAACATACTGGAAGAGCTAGAGGGTAATAATGTGAAACAGTGCAACAGTGAACCTGAACAACAGCTTATCCTGTCATATAAAAGCAACAGGGGCCCCCTTCGGTATGCTACCCTGATGAGTTCAGGAAGCCGGCCGGAGCGGCTCGGCAATCATTTTGCCTATTTCCAGAAAACAAACCTCTTGAAGTTCATGCATGTGATGACTGCTCATTATTGAAGGGGGAAACAGGACAGCTGTGCTAGAGATCATCAGGAAACCTGGGGGCAATTAGGTTTAATATCCGACAGCGGGAAAGTGCATAAGCCCTCTGGCTGCAGCCACTAACACCTTAGCTAAAAGATCAATTATTAGACATGAGGCTTAGAGCTGTTTCTTTGGCATATTGTTTTTGTGATGGCAGGAGGAAATGCTTGCTAATTTGGGGCTTCAAATCTCAGGTTCGTAAGCCTAATCAGCAGCAGTATTAATTATTGCAGCATTCTCCTGCTTATCCGAACCTCCGCATTATCCAAATCCCCTTCTTGTCCCTCAACATGAGATACACGCCCTCTGCAGAATGTGTCCCATGCTGGGGGATGAGGAAAGGATTCGGATAATGCAGAGGTACAGATAATGGAGCCGAGACCCTGGCCAGGACTGAGAGGAGAAGGACCACGAGCAACACAGGGAAGGATTAAGTGGGGCAGTGACAGCAGGGCTGTAGAGGACTCCTTGTGCTGCTGCAGACCTGAGACACCCGATCCCTGCAAGGAAGGCTGCTGTCCTGGTGGGGCAAGGCAGAGCAGAGCCCAGGATGGGGTCTTGGCTCTGCCCTGCCAAGATCATAGCCTTCCCCTTCCTCCACTCCCTGTGCCTGCAGCGGCCGGGTATCACCAGCCCTCCGGCAGAGCAGGGATCCCTCTGCAGGCCCCCACCCCCGTCATGGGAGTGAGTGAGTGGAGCACAGACCCCCCCCCCCGGCCAGGGCTGCGAGGAGGAAGACAACTAGCCCCAGTGGCCGGGGAGGTCACCCTGCTGCGTAATGGTTCCTGCTCCTCGACTATCCGAATAAAACCCATGCCCTCACCCCCGTTATTCGGACGATTGGAAGTGTGTTGTATTACCCACCTATCTTAAGTGTGGCTCCCATGACTGCTCTTTACAATCTATAACGTCCTGATTCTCTCACAGCCCTGCACGGGACTATCTTCCCATTGCACAGGTGGGGAACTGAGGCCCAGGGACACTAAGGGACATGCCCAAGGTCACATGAAGTCTGCAGCAGCGCACGGAACTGAACCCAGGTCTCTGAGTCACAGACTAGAACCCTCACCACTGAACCATCCGTCCACTCTATCACTGTTGCTTTGGTGCAATTTCACTTCCATGATTAGTCAGAAATACTTGCAACTTGTGCTCCGCATGTAACTTGGACACTTAGACGCAGATCAGGGGAAGTTAGACATCTACATACCTTTGAGGATCAGGGCCTGCATAACTGATTTGAATGGTTTTTTTCCTCTGAGTAACGACCGCAGCTTAGGCTCGAACGTATAAAATGATCATTACTATTATAGATGAAATCCCAATACATTAACACCCCCATTCCCGCCCTGCCTACACGATAACTAGTCATCAGAGCCAGTCATTGTCATGGTGTTCTCCCGAGCAAGGTGGCCTTCAATTGGGGGAGGGATAGCTCAGTGGTTTGAGCAGTGGCCTGCTAAACCCAGGGTTGTGAGTTCAATCCTTGAGGGGGCCATTTAGGGATCTGGGGCAAAAATTGGGGATTGGTCCTGCTTTGAGCAGGGGGTTGGACTAGATGACTTTCTAAGGTCCCTTCCAACCCTGATATTCTATGATTCTATGAACGGTTAAACAAGATGAAGCTTCGGGAGAGCTGAGTTAAATTTGTGGCTCTGTCACAAATTCCCCGGGTGACCTCTGGCAAGTCACATAGGGCCAGATTCTGTTCCCCTTTCACAGAATAAGGTAACCATTCAGTAAGAGTGGGACGGGGGAAGGGGTAGAAACTGACCATTAATCTCCCAGTCCCTCGGTTCCTCCTCTGTGAAATGGGGATAATCATACTCCCTTTCATCTACACTTTGCCTCGTCTATTTAGACTGAAAGTTCTTTGGATCAGGGATCGTCTCTGACTATGTTTCTGTAAAGTGCCTGCCATGGTGGGACATAAGGGGTGTGTTGGGAGAGGGAGAAGTGGGGAGCAGGTGTATTGTTTTGGGGAGGGGTACAAACAGCACACCTGCTGTTCCTCACCCGGTGAAACAATCCCCATATCACTACCCAGGAGGCTCCGTGATCAGGGGAGTGGAAAGATGACTTGGTGCCACATTTCTAACAGCTGAGGATCTAACCTGTCCTGTTTTACACACACGTGGCACAGGTGTAAATGACTACCCAAGGCGCAATGCAGGGGAGACTCCGGTTTCTTGAGCAGACAAAGGTGAAACGATGCTCTGTCTTCAGCTGTGCTGGTCCCTTTTTATAAAGGTTCCTTTGAGATACAAGGCTAATGCCCTTTGGCTCTGATTCCAGTGAAATACATTCGAGAGTCCCACATCACAAGCGGCACTATCGGTCGAACATAAAATACAGGGCTTCCAAGAGAAGCCTTAAAGAGAAGGGAACAAGGAGTTTATGACATTTCCTCTCCTGCGTTCCCACCCAGATTTCTATGCACAACCAGCGTTTTATTTTATACATACGGCACTTAGGCCTTCTTTTGACATTTAACACCAGCCAGCGCTGGAGGGTGTGGCCATTATCTATCAAGCTCTCTGCTGAAGTCAGTTTCCAGCAGAAGACTAATAGGTGCACTTGTGCTGTCACATAGTTGTCCAAAATGTCAAGGAAAAAAAGCCCTGAACATTAACAACTCCCTAAGGAAATCGACTTTAAAAAAAAACCAAGACGCGCAGGGCACTCTCCATTTTTATCACAGATCAGTTAATACAAGAAACTGCCCTTTAACACAGCCTGCATAATAACTATACTTCCACTAAGGTACTAGGCAAGCCTTGATCCTTTAGCTTCCACTGGGTAAAGCAGTGTTTAAGAATGTTGGTTTCTAATTTCCAGGATCCAACATTAAAAATGATCTTCTCTTTTGGAAATCATACATTAAGAGAGACACATCAATTTGAAGAGGTAAGTGAAATCTCTTACCAGGATGCTTCTATTAAGATTCAAACACTGCAGTGTGATGATCCTAACAGGCAGCGCAAATCTTAGCAGACAGTAAGGGAAGAAAAAAAAATAATAAAGAGAAGCTGGAATCAAAGACGACAACATGAAATGGTCAAGGTCAGTAAGAAGAGAACGTCAGACGTACAAGCCACTTAAGGTGAGAAAGCAGTAGCTCTGATCTCCCTTTAAACAATATTCATTACGGCTTCCCCACACAATCCCCATTGCTGATTTTGCTAAATTTAAATGTTACCTAATCAACTTTTCAAAGCACATTAATTGTATATTATATATATAAAATGTACGCATCTATAAGCACACACCCACTCATTTTTCCTATGTTGAGCTAAAGAAATCAAAAACCTTTCTGATTAAAAAAAAAATCCAACAGAAAGAGGAAAAAATAGAAAGGAAAACCAACAACACCTGTTCTACAAATCCTGCACTTTGACTTTGAAAGTAATTTCGGAGACACGTAGTCTGTAGTCACAAATATAAATGAAATCTGAAATGGGATTATGTAAAAGTCTGCAGAGAGCTCTCATCAGGCAGTGAGGAGCCTGCAAAAATTGATAGATGTTTGCAAATTTGCTAGCTGCAAATGTGCAGGACCTAAAGCTCAAATGTGAATGATGAATGGTAATATATTTGAGAGTTCTGCCCAATATGTTTTCAGAGGATGATCGTTTTATTCCTGTTCTCATTGCCGTACAATGAATAAGTAGAAAAAAGGTCCTTGTAAAAATAGTAAATAAAACATCAGTTAGAGGAGAAGCAGGAGACGGGCTCAGAGCTACCTATCATCATCAGTCAAATCACCTAAACTAAACAAAGAAATCCCTACACTCTTTAAAGGCAAATGCGTGCTGCCCATGAGATACACACACAAATTGAAAGATCCCTTATCAGCGTTTAAGTGCTGTGCATCTTTGGGGATTTCTATCAAAGTCAGCTCTCAATTCACTTGGCTCAAATCATAGTATTTATATATGATCTTACATTGGAAATGAACCATGAGGCCTTATTCACATTTGGTTTTGCATACAAATACCAGCAGCTGAATACAAATTAGCAGAAAATACTGCAACACTGCCATTCTTGTGGCATTTCCAGCATGAACGTGCTCAAAATACCATGAGGAAAGTGCTTCAGAGTGTACAAATGATGCTGGCATGATTGCTCAATGCCATTTTACAGAGGAAACTGCAGAGAACCATGTGGCTGTCAGGGTCAGATGAAAATGAAAATAAAATACATACACATAAATACTGTGGACAGAAATACAGAGGACAGAAACGTAGACTTTGAGGAGAACAGAAGAAATCGAAATAAAGGAAACCCACAAATGAAAGGACGCAGCCCTCGAAATATTCAGCCTTTAGATAAAATATTCTTATTTATTCCTGGGACAAAAAAAAAGCCTCTCCACGCACAGCCTAAGTACAGTACATATGAGTTTATATTTACTGGTGGCTGTGTGGCTGCATTTAAATTCCCTCACACTAAAAGCTGCAAGACTGTAAATAGACTCATTTTAGTTATTTTATCAAATTGCATTAACTTTCCCCCTCCGGCATTCTCAGAGGCAGGCAATTCTGAGACGTGCAAGAAATGCAAATGAAGCCTTTTGATATGATACGAGTACCCGTGAATTGCATCCCAGAAATCAGCTCAGGATTATTAGTGAGAGTTTGCTGAAAGGCACTTGGCTATGGCTTCATGACAGGAAGGGTAAATTTCAGCTGACAGGTCAGTGGAAAACAGTCTCAGGTCTTGGGGAAAGAAGGTGAATACAGACAGGTACCTGTTGGTGCACAAAGAGAGTTCACACAAACCTCAAGATCAGTGGGCGCAGGGTCAATATATTGTGGCAAATTGCCGGCACTACTATGATGGGTCCCGCACTTTCTCTTCTTGTGGGGGGGTTTCAGGGTGCCATTTCTTGCCCCTGAACTGGGGTAACAGCTATCCCACTAGTATCCCCGGGAAGGGGAGTGGAGAGGGAGGGACCCGGACCCGCCCTCTACTCCGGGTCCCAGCCCAGGGGCCCTAGGATAGCAGGTGAACCACTTGTACCAGTGATTCTTTCCCCTGGGCTACTTCCCTCTCCTGACCTTCAGCTTGTGGGGCTTCCTGCCTTCCCTCTGCACAAGCCAGGTGTCCCTTTACATAGGATCTTGGTCTTCTTAGCCCACCGCAGCACTTCTCAAAACTCTCCTCCACTTTCCTTCGAACTGCTCTCTGTTCCACCACCAATCCACTCTGCTTCACTCCTCCAAACTGCTCTCTGCTCCAACTCCTCACCTGGCTGATTGAAGCAGGGGGATTTTATCAGGTGACTGGCTTCAGGTGCTCTAATTGGTTTCAGGTGCTTTTAATTAATCTACAGGGAATAAGGCTTCTCCTCATCCTAGATCACTCTCCTGCTGCCTTCTGGCTATGCTGTATCACAATATATAAAATGAAAAGATGGCAACAAGTATGGAAAACATACTGCACATATTTATAGAGGGGAATATTTGTTGGAACTACAGTATATTAAATGTGTACCCACCTAAGAGAGGTCTGTGTCCAATATCCTACACACATTAGTAGAATAAAATCTATTCAGCAGAGAGATACATATAATACATATCCAAGCAACAGCAGCTCAAGGAGAAGATTATATATGGGCATGAACATTATTACCATCTTTTTGATCTAGATTCTAGAATCCTTATTATAGAATCATAAAAATGTGGGGTTGGAAGGGATCTCAAGAGGTCATCAAATCCCGCCCTATCTTCTTCTTTCATCCCACTTCCTTATTCAGGGCGTGTGACTTCTATAGCCTTCTTCCAAAACTAGTGATTGTACGCCTAGCTATAATACAAATTGATCTCTCTATGGTTTGCTGATATCCTGTCCGTATACTGAGTCTTCGGCCTGCCCGCTGGTTGTCTTCCATCCACAAGCACTACCAGGGCCATCCTACCAATATAACTGTCCGGTCGCCACTGGATAGGCCCATTCCAGTGTAGCCTAGCCTTGTATTCAATTGGAGCAACACACATTAGGCCACTCCTGACCTCTTCCCATTTCCTATCATTTGCCATCTCAACAGCTTCATTTCTATGGTGGAGAGCAAACTGATTTCCTTCCCTGTGGCTAGCCAAGCTTCTGCTCTGTACTGGATGCACTGAGTTAAACAGTTTTATATTCTCTGCCTTTTAACTTTACTGGCATCTTTTTATCACTGAGAACTGGGGTCAGCTCCTGCAAGTTGCACCAAGCAGCTTTGCCAGGAATGGCTCAGCAGGACACACTATGAGCAACGACTGATCCTAGATATTTAATTTTTTTCACTCTTCTAAGCCCTTCTGCCTGTAATAACCTTTGTGGGAGTCTTCCCTCAGTCACATAGTCTCAGTCTTACCAACGTTCACTCTAAGTCCTGCCTGCTCAAAACCGTGTTGCCTCTGTTTCGAGTTGGTTTGCAGGGCCCTACAATCTTCCATACACAGCGCTAAGAATCCTTATTATATTTGGTTTATATTGTGTGGTTTTAAGGATTTGGCATATACATGAGAACGTGGAAAAACTTTCACTGAAAACCATTGTTCTACCAACCTCCTATTCCTATGTATAAATGCTTGTAAGTTGTGATTGCTGCAACTTGGATAACTAATAATTGCATACACCCTATTATGCACTAGGTTCTGTACATCCCGTATTTCTTCGTGTGTCTCCCCCTCCACCCACTTGGGCTCACCTGTGTCTCATTCACCTATTCTGTCTTATCTTTTAGAGTGTAGACTCCTTGGGGCAAGGACTGACAAGTATGTTTCTATAGCACAATGAGGTTCCGCCTGATTGTGGCCCTGAAGTGCTACTGCAACGGAAACTGTTGTTAATAACATGCTGACAATATACTAGTGTACGTGTAATTTAAGGCCAATGTTTGGCCTGGATGCCTAACATTAGGCACCTAAATTAATATTTGGGCACCTAAGTAATAGTGACCTACGGTAATGTTCAGAGCATCCACCCCTTGCTCTTACTGCCTTCTGCTAAAACATGTAGATGAGGAAGAATGGTCCTTCCTGGATCTCAAGGCAATGAATTATGATTCAGGGGTCCTGGGTTCAATTCCTGACTCTGCCACAAACGTCCACATAGCCTTGGGCAAATCACTTCATATGGCACGAAGGTTTCATTGGCACTTGTTTGTGATTGCTGCAGTAACTTACTCATGGCTAGACCATTCCTGCCAAAAACTTATGTCTATACAACATTTACATTTCATTACCAAATATTCATTTACTGATTTAAACACTCAGAAGTCAAGGGAAGTGAAAGTAGAGACTGAACTCGCAATGCTCATGCTGCCCCCTTGCTCTTGATACATGGCCTGATTCACTCCTGTGGACGCAGGGGTGATAGTTAATGATGAACAGCACCATTTGAAGCCTCCGTCTCTGTGTTCTGCAGTCTCTGCCAGAGAGGATTCCACGCCTACCTCTGCTGCCAGGGACCCAACGGTACCATGGCCAATGAGTCGGCTATGAGCTTGAGGAGTAAGAAGCAAAGGGCTGCACAGGGGTATGCACAATCCATGAGTGTTGATGTTGTATGCACTCTTTGCATTGACTCCGATGGCCTCCATATGGGGTCCTACAGGAACATGGGGGCTTATACTGCAGATTATCTGTCTAACATTATGAAACCCCAATTCTTTTCACAGAGGGTTTTATGGAAATTTCTTCAAAATTACTGTGTCTGCATAACAAAAAATGTTGTTGAGCACTTGACATTTGAGTGCCAGGAATGCTATGAATATGTGCATTGCTGGCTGGAATTCGTTCTTCCGGAAGTCCTCAATATTGGATGTCTACTATTGTTTTTAAATTGTTCATGCAGTTTTTCCCTTGTGCCCTCCTTTGCTGTATTTCCTTACAGAAGACCAAAAGACGGTGCTGTTTGGATTCAGGTTGATGGAAAGCCTATCCTGCATACAGTATCTTTGCCTTCAGCTATTAGACTATGTTTGTTTTATGTTTGTCTAAATGTCTAAATAATTGTGGTCCATTTTCAATATAAAACAATAAATTGCAAGGTTAAAAAAAAAAGTAAATTGCAAAATGCAACTTCATGTTCAAATGTGTCGTATCCCAGATTTTCCATTAACAGTTCCAAAAGGTGAAAAAAACTGCGACATGGAAATGACTCCTCTTTGCCCTTAAATCACCTCTCACAATTCAAACACCTTTAAATCCGTTAGTCTCAAATCAAGCATATTAACTGACCAGAGTAGGTCAGGTTCTGTTGATCAGTCCTAATGCTGATAAATGCTCTCCTAGAACAAAAGCAACAAGAGATGTAAATACACAGCTCAATTACTAAAAGCCTTGCGGGAAGAAATGGCAATATTTACAACATTCAAACTGTAATGTTTTCCATGCCATTTCTGCATCCACTGGAATTCAAATTATCTGCTTGGTAATTCCCTGGTGGAAAGGGGGAAAAAACACAGGCAGTAAGAATTTGGATTACACTGCTCTACAGCCAAAATGCTTCTGAAATAAATGTAGTCAAACTTTACTAATTCTGGGTCACTGAGAACGAAAATGATGCTTAAAATTGTTGATTGGCTCTAGTTTTCAAGACACGCTATTGGGTCAGTATATACGAACCTTGACTTGGGAATGGCGGAGGATAAGTGAGTTATAAAGGGAAGGGATCTCAATTTAAACCAGAAATGACTAAAATACATCTTTGACCGGATCTATGAATAAATCTATGACTGGGTTTGGACAGTACTTGCTTTTTAGGCAAAACAATGAATGATGCAATCTGAAGCTGGTATTGCGTCATACATGATATGAATTGCATCATGTTATTCCTAGAAGTCATGGATGATGTAATCATAACGAAGCTTACATCACTCTGCTGAACAAATTGCCCTATATCAGCTCTAGAAATCATACAGTGTCGTGCTCTCTTATTTGTCAGTGTCTGATTTTGCAAAGGGACACATTTCTGTTTAGCCAAAGTGAGCAGAGATGCCTGGTACTTGTGTGAACAGTGCAGATAACTTCTGCTATGTTTGCGGTGAAGTGATTTTTGCATCACAAAAGCGCAGTATAACCACTATGGTTAAGAAAGCCTATCACCTTTATTTTGGCTGCAAAATTGGAGATCAGGACAAGAGGTGGGCCCCACACATACGCTGCAACACTTGTGCAACAAATCTTCGCTAGTGGTTGAACAGGAAAAGGAAATCTATGCCTTTTGCAGTGCCAATGATTTGGAGAGAGCCAACAGATCATACCAGCAATTGTTACTTCTGCATGGTGCCTCCAGTTGGGAAAGGTGTGTCAAAGAAGAAAAAGTGGACTGTGCATTATCCAAACATTCCATCAGCTATACACCCAGTACCCCACGGAGAAGGACTGCCGGTTCCTGATGCACCACCATCATTCTCACTTGAGTCAGACGAGGAAGAGGAAGAGGATGAAACTTCTGGTCCTGAACCATCAATGTCACAGGACCCACATTTTCTCCCATCCTCCTCCTCTGAACCACACCTCATAACACAAGGTGAACTGAATGACCTTGTCAGGGATTTGGAACTACCCAAGAGTAAGGCAGAGCTTTTGGGCTCCAGACTACAGCAGTGGAATCTCCTGGCAGGTGATGGTAGGGTTTCCATGTTCCGTGACCATCAAAAGGATCTTGTCCCATTCTTCTTCATGGAAGGTGATCTTGTAGCCTGCAACAACATCGATGGTGTGATGGCAGCCCTCAACATCGTTCACAATCCAGATGAGTGGAGACTGTTCATTGATTCATCGAAGACGAGTCTTAAAGCTGTTTTACTGCATAATGGCAATGTTTTGCCATCAATTCTAGTTGGTCATGCAGTCCATATGAAGGAAACCTATGACAACATGAAACAACTTTGGAGGTGCATAAACTATGACCAACATCAGTGGCAGCTTTGTGGCGATTTGAAGGTTGTTGCTCTCTTGCTTGGTCTGCAGACTGGATACACAAAGTACTGCTGTTTTCTCTGCGAATGGGATAGTCGTGCAAGAGATTCCCACTACATCAAGAAAGATTGGCCACTCCGACAGTCATTGGAGCCTGGGAGGGAAAGTGTTCAGCATCCACCACTTGTTGAATCAAGGAAGATTTTGTTACCACCCTTACACATCAAGCTGGGTCTGATGAAGAACTTTGTTAAGGCCATTAACAAAACACAAGCAGCTTTCAAGTACCTCCGTGGAAAATTTCCAAGGTTAAGTGAAGCTAAGATAAAGGAAGGTGTCTTTGTTGGTCCTCAGATTCGTGAACTTCTTCAAGATGATGCATTTGACCATGCACTGCGTGGCAAGGAAAAAAAGGCATGGAAAGCCTTCCAGTTAGTGGCAATAAATTTTCTCGGAAACAACAAGGCAGACAACTACAGGTTGTTGGTGGAAAACCTCCTCAAGGCATACAAAAGCCTTGGTTGCAACATGTCACTAAAGATACATTTTTTGCACTCTCATCTAGATTTTTTTCCACCGAACTGCGGAGCAGTGAGCGACGAGCACGGCGAGCGATTTCACCAGGACATTGCAACAATGGAGAAACGCTATCAGGGCAAATGGAGCCCATCAATGCTTGCAGACTATTGCTGGACAGTGACAAGAGATGCTCCATTTAATGAATACAAGAGACAAGCCAAGAAGCGCCGAGTAGACACTGAATAGGACTAAACTATGTACATAATAGTTTTTTGCCTTTTGTTTCATAATACATTTTATTTATATAACCCCTTTGCTGATTTTTAAAGTGTTACATAAACAGGACAGGTGAAATAGTATCATGTAAAGCAACCATAAACACATGAAAAGACCTAGGTTTACAATGTATGATTAAAACTCTACTATCTACACAATATACATAGACATAAAATGTAAAAACTTAAATATCTTAGAAACAGTAGCCAATCAGTTGTTTTAATTGTCATATTTGAATTCAGCACATCAAAATACATACTAAATAGCACATTTTATCTCTGAAGCAGACGACTT
Source organism: Macrochelys suwanniensis (assembly GCA_033296515.1). Classification (NCBI taxonomy): domain Eukaryota; kingdom Metazoa; phylum Chordata; order Testudines; family Chelydridae; genus Macrochelys; species Macrochelys suwanniensis. The sequence continues at coordinate 104,543,359 of CM065782.1, read as the reverse complement.
CTCAAAAATTGTAGACCAGTGTTATTTGTCTTTACCAAAAAGTGTAACCACGAAGTTTCAAAATACAGTCAAGAGAGGCACAAGTCCGTTTATGTCTTAATTATTATTCCTGAACTCTCTCATTCCGCAATATAGTGTGACTGGCTTTCCTGCTCACGGCGCATTTTGTGCCCTTGCTTCAGAAGTACTAATGGTGGGGCCATTATTCTTGTTGCTATAGGAATAATGAAACTTTGTTACTATTAATTATTAGTATTATTATAGTAACACCTAAGCCTCCCCACCCCCAGTAAGGTCAGGACTCTATTGTAATAAACGCTGTAAAATCACAGAACAAAAAGATGGTCCCTGCCGCAAGAGATTTACAATCCATGTATGTGGATATTACTCTATTTTTAAGCCAGGTGATGGATCAGTGGACCATTTTTGGCCCTCAATCGGTTCAGCTCTGCTTTTAACTCCATGTTTCCTCCTCCTCCTTTAAAATCCATGCCTAGGGCTCCTACACAGAGGTGTAGACTTCTAACTGCGTAGCGATACATACACCTAGTATTAGGTAGGGGCTATAGAGTAGTGTTTGACTTATCCAAAATCTTTGCCTGAACGTTAGCACCCCATGTTCTAGTGTTTGCTCATTGACTTTGCTCATTAACATTCTACCATCAAGAATTGAAAAGTATTTTCCCCGCAGAAATCGTACACGTAATTGCCACTTTTTTATTTTGTATGTAACATTAGCAAATCAAAGGGTTTTCAAATGAGATCAAATAATCTAATTTCTACCTCAACTCAGTCTCCAGGACAGATTCAAAATATAACAACATTTAGATCCATGCATAAAGATGAATGGTCTTGTGGTTCGTGCACTAGAATGAGTCAAGAGATCTGGGTTTTGGCTCACCCACAGACCTCCTGTGTGACACTGGGCAAGTTACTTAACCAATCTGTGCCTTGGTTCCCTTCTCCCCCCCCCCCCACCAATAAAATGCAGCTAAAAATACCTACCTCACAAGAGGAGGTAGTGAGCATAAATTGATTCATATTTATGAGGTGCTGAAATCCTATGATGCTGAGAACCACAGAAAGCCAAATAATAGATAAAATAAACCCACATCATGGTCTTTAGACAACTATCAAAAACTTATTAGCTCAGAACTTGAAAACCAGTTTCAAGCAGCCTGGAGTTACAGGCAAACTGCATTAATTGAAGCTGGTGAATATTTAAAGATGGGTAGCTACAGACTGATTTGCTTTTAGATACTTTTGAAGCTTGGAAAAATGTCACCTTAGAAACTCGAAGCAGCCTCCCGGCTACTTAGGCAATGTGAAACCCAGGCAGTTATCTTCCAGGAAGCATGGCCTGCCTGACAGGCCTTAAATGAATAAAAGTGATATTATTACAATTATCATTAGCGGGAGATGTCCCTCATCAAAATGTGTCTGGATTTTAATTGACAAGGTCTGGGTTAATGCTGTGAAAATGCCAATGAAAGCAAAGACTGTGGCTCAAACTAATTGTCAGCACTGAAGAACCTCAACCTCTAACCCATCACAGATTTATCACTCCATGCACACTGTACCCATGACAAGGAATGGTTGAATTAATCATTAACAAGTAGAAATTCTTCCCAGACAGAACGCAGTAAAAGTGCACGACTAACCAGCGCCCCTTTAACTTTGTCCGCAAGCTAGTAGAGAAGCAGCTTAGCGCGAATGAAAAGGAACCCTTTTTCAAAAGCCTTGTCTTTAAGAAACATTTGTGAGGGAAAAGTTTAAGACTCCTGAGAGTAAGGAGATAGAAGCACTAGTTTGAGTGCGTGCACCCAGGTTCATTGCCAAGTTTCCTCATACACAGCGCTGCCCATCTCCCCTAATTCTAATTTGCAGCATTCCTCATTATTCTAACGCTGGCATCCGCACAACGTACTTCAGTCTCAATTGGCAAGACCAAGCCTGTTCCAGTGTCCCCCTCTCCAACTTAGTCGATGCATCTTCTTCGACCTGTGGCTCCCGTGCTATCCCAGACACTTCTGCCAATTCATCCTGACATGCAGCACCTGCTCTCCTCCGATTCTTGCGAGTCTCCTGAGCAGAGATGAAAGATGTACTGATGTGTTCCAATTTGTGTCATGGTTGTGTGGCATTGTACCAAATGACTGGGCTTACATCACTTCCCCTGGACTATTTCATGGTCTAATAGATCTGAATGACAAGTTTTCCTTTCTTAACTTTGTCCTTCTATTCCTAGTTATACATCTGCCGTGGGAGGTTAGGGAAGCTCCTTCACTGGAGGTTTTCCAAAGGAGGCTGGATTGCCATCTGTCTTGGAGGGCTTAGACACCTTAAATCCTGCATCTTGGCAGGGGGGTATACTAAATGACCCTTGCAGTCCCTTCTAATCCCATGATTCTATCTGTGCATCACACCAAATAAATCCACTCCCTAAATAACAGCGATGCTCCTCATAGATCTGCACTCTATTACCATGTATCATTAGTATTTATACGTGTCCCCATAGGGTCCAGAAACCCCGTGGGGCTACGCACAGACATGAAGTCAAAAGACAGTCCCTGCTCAAAAGAGCTTACAAACTTGGTTTATGACAAGAGGTAAGAGGTTCAAACAGACAGGCAGAAGGAGAGAGACAAGGTAACAGTGAAACCAACACGTTTTGTACAGAAAGCAATAGTCACAGCTCAACATCTGCCCAGCAATGGTAACTGCTTCGTTATTTGCTACAAAAACTTCACTCTTACTCTTTCCTCATGAATCCGTCTCTCCAGCAGCTTGATCACTTTGGCCACTTTTCTCTAACCTCCAACATGCTAGTGTCTTTCTGGTAACACAGGATCTCCTCCAAAACCCACCGAAGTCCAAGGAAAGCATCCCTTCCCTTTGGATCAGGCCTGCAGCCATCAGAACCAAAGCCCAGCGCTGTTGTACCAGAGCTGTATAGAGAAAGATTATTATTGCCCTGCTTCAGTCATCAACAAAACGACGCTCAGGAACCAGTTCTCAGTCACGTATCCTCCTCCGAGGTCTGTTATGGAGCCGTGTGGTCAGCATTATTTTTCATACCTAACCTGGTACAAAAATGGATATTGTAATGTTCATGAGCATTGCCAAAGTCACATGTTTTATTGATATTGATTTCATTCCTGTATGTTAACAGAACGTATAGAACCTCGGGGGCATTGCCAGGCCTGGGGCCGAAAGCTGAGTGCCTCCAGGACCTGATAAAGGCGAGAAGTCTGCCAACGTAACAGCGTGCTTTACAGCCTTGTTTTTATTGCCCGTACAATCCTCCTTAATGTCTGGGCTCGTGGCTTTTCCATCCATGTGGATTACAGTCTCATCATGACACAGCCTGAGTGCACAGAAACAAATGAGATTGCTCCCTCCAGTCCAGGCCTATTATATTACACTAGATGCAAGACTATAATTCTTTATAATTCTACACTAAAACTGCGAGGAAAAGTAATGCTGGGAATAAAGAAAATGAGTAAGTAAGGAATCATGGGCCAAATCCTCAGCTGGGAGAACGTGACATCGGTCCCCTGAAGCTAACAGCCATTGTAATTGATTAGCTTGAAGTAAATGCAGCTACGCTGAGCCACCCGGCCGAAATGTGGAGAGAGGGAAAAGACAACTGAAAACAGCCCTTTATAATCAGGTTACTGGACAAGAAGAAACTCATACAATTACAACACTCCGGCCGCACAATGCTGACCGTGAATTCAGTCAGACCGAGCTTCCAGTGGGGAACGAACAAAAAATTAGCAAGCTTTGTTGTCTATGCGCTCCAATGTCATCCATCATAGAGAAGCAGCCAACGGGGTTTCCACTGGCTTCCTTCCCAGCGCTCCAAGGGGAGCTCTGCTGTGCGCTTTACACAAAGGAACAGCAGTGGGCTGTTGGCTTCAAAACCCTTCGTTTCTCCCAAATATGAAAGACAGTAGGTCATTTCTCTTTCCACCCATCACCAGGTATTCAGCCTTTTTGGCTGTGCTATTTCCGACACATTCTTTTCAAACCACAGACTTGAAAGTAAGCATTCCTATTAAAATTATACCAACCAGGAAAATAGCTCGCTACTTAACATTTATTTTGCTTTCCATGTGGGCGTACACAATCCCCCTACCATTCCCATTTCTTTTCAATATGGTTGCGCTTTTCCCCCCATAAGAGTAAAATGTCTTTGTAATAACTTAATAGACATCTTAATCTAAGCACAGCAGGTCTGAGCTTCCAAACCTAGGCCCCAATGCTACAAGGCAATTACCAGGATCAGGGTCAAAGTATTAGGAAGAAGTCCACGCAAGGAAACAGCAGGTTGGGGGCAGCAGATGATCTCAGGGAGGAAGTTGTGGCCCAGATCCTCACCCGGAGTAAATCACTGCAACTCCAACTTAACACATGTGACTAGTCCGACTAGTGTCAATGGAGCTGTGCTGACTTGCCACAACCCCAGCTGGGGTACTTTCACATTTAGTATGATCTCTCCGTATTTATTGCAGTGTTTCCTTCAGGATATGTTAGTTCTCAGTCAGTGTCTGTTTCCATTGTAAAAAGTTCAGGGGGATTGTAGCTCGGCTGTTTCGTATGCACTGGGCTGAAAGCCTGAATGGCAGAAAGTGCCATTCTACTGTGAAAAGAGACTTCCACATAGCAAACTAGGTTCCATGCCTCTTTAGCCCAGACCTACACCATAGTTGCACAAGGGCTGTTTCTATTAGACATTTCAGACACCTTTTTGGCTTGCTCTCAAGTCAGTGGAATTGCTCACAGGTGTAAAGTGAAGCATGTGCGTATCTGTTTGTTTGGACAGGGCCTTAGAATACCTTGAGTCAGAGAAATTAACATTTAGCCCTGGGCTACACTGGGGGGGGGGGCGATCTACGATACGCAACTTCAGCTACGTGAATAACATAGCTGAAGTCGGCGTATCGTAATCGACTTACCTGGCCGTGAGGACAGCGGCGAGTCGATCACTGCCACTCCCCCATCGACTCCGCTTCCGCCTTTCACCGAGGTGGATTTCCGGAGTCGACGAGGAGCGCGTTCGGGGATCGATTAAGCGCGTCTAAACGAGACATGATAAATCGATCCCCAATAGATCGATTGCTCCCCGCCGATCCGGCGGGTAGTGAAGACAAGCCCTCATCAGCACAACCTTCTTCGATGTCAGTTTTGAACGGCGACAAGGATTTTCCAAAACCCAAACTTCTCTAAGCTCTCCCATGAGTAATGCATAACTACCGAAGAAAGTATGTCCTTGGCATTCAAATAGACTGCATGCACTGTGTCAATTCCCCAAAGCTCGACTAATACGACACGAATAGGGCAGGTAATTAGAGAGTTGGGCTGGAATCTAGACTATAAAAAGAGTTAAAGCTTTCAGCAATTATTTTTGTTATCGTTAAAACGGTGAGTTCATTCTGGGATACAACTGTTCATTTATGTAATTAAATTTCAGTCTATATGGCGTCTGTCAAGCATTTTAATTATTTTTTTCCCGTCACTGGCCAGCTTTTGTGTCTCATTATGAAACAAATGGCATGTCATCCTAATGGGAGCTTTCTCATTAACTCTCAAATGTGAACAGCTTCGTAAGACCCCCCATAACTCACCGGCTCATGAGGTGCCAGCTAATAATAAAGGCACCACCATAGAGCAAAGCAACACTTTGAGAGGACAATGTTTTTACAGACTCCTATGGGATGGACCCACCTTCATTGTAAAATTTCACTTTCAAACAGCGCTCTTTAAGGGTGGTTTCTTGATGTGGCTTCCTTTTCAATATCGCAGAGATCATATTACTGTGGGTTTGTATGTGTGTTATACTGGTAGTGGTGTTATGCTGAAAGATGCTAATGGATGCCAGCAAGTGAGTCTTAGATCCAAAGACACCCACAGACCTCATTAATGCCAGTGGCTGATCCATGAGCCGTCATTCAGGCTCCACAAATGGCGCAATCAAGCCTCTTTACATAGTTAAAATAGCTGGGCAGTTACTGCTGAAGGCATCAGACCACATGGCAAGCTGGCACTAAACTGTGTATTGAGGGGTTTCCCAGGTTGTAAATGGCAGGGGGTTAGGATACTGACTGCAGCCCGTGCATACTAGAGGCAGAAAGTCCGAGAGAGTTGTGAGTGTGACCCTGAGAAGCAGTGAGACGGAGGACCTTGGACACAGAGCTTGCTGGAGTGGCAGACCAAGAGATTTCTGAGCAAGGAAGCTGTGTGCTTGCTGTTTCCACTGTGTTCTGGCAAACAAGACTTTGTGTCCATTCTTTGTAACTAAACAAGATTACACCAAGAGTACACCTGACTCACATAACTGATTTCTCGTGCTAATGCAAACAACTCTGCAAGGCTCCGAACATTGGCTAACCACTTGGGCCAAAAGGGTAACATGATGTTCTATAGTACAGTAGTCTCCATTTAAAAGTCAACATTTACCAACAGTTACTACATCGTGCACTGGATGTTCGGTCATTACTGCACAGGACAATGCCATACAATCCAGTAGCCAAATGAATAGCTGGATTGTACTTATTTATTTATTCTTAAATTCATAGATTCATAGATTCCAAGGCCAGAATGGACCCCTGTGGTCATCTAAACTGACCTAAACACAGAACATAGAACTTCCCCCAAATAATTCCTAGAGCAGATCTTTTAGAAGAGCATCCATTCTTGATTTTAACATTATCTGTGATGGAGAATCCACCATGACCCTTGGTAAACTGTTGCAATGGTTAACTACTTTTTGAAGAGAGGACACTGGACTGGCAGTCAGGGGATGACCTCAGCTCTATTCCTGTGAGAGTCATTGTTCTGCCCTCTGACCTGGGGCAAATCAATTAACCTCTCTCTCCCCGTCCACACCTTTACTGTCCTGTCTACTTAGTATGTAAGCTCTCCGGAGCAAGGATTGTCTCTTTTGTGTACAATGGGCCTCTGACCTTGTTAGATATTATTTGTCTTACAGTGTAACCAACAACACATACCAAGAACAGAGTATGCTTTATGGTATTTTTAAGTATAGGTCAAAAGACTATATGACTGTCATCGAGATATCATTTGTTTCTTGATAGATTTCTATCAAGGTCCATGTTAGGTTTAGAATTCCTTATAAATTCAATGTAGTTCCACTGATGATATCCTCTCTGACTCAACTGAGATATTTGTTACTAGAGAATGTGCTTCAATATACATCAGTGGAACAGAGTCAGAGAAAGCCCCGTCAGGACCGGTTGGGTGAACAGGGCTGCAACAGCAGTGCCATCAGAAGACTTGATATGTTAGCAGCAAGGCTGCTGATCTTCCAAGACACAAAGAATATAAATGCCATCCTATTTCCACACCCTAGAAAACTAAGTCCAGACAAGTGCTTGAAAAGATTCACTTGAATATTTTTACTTGTCTAAAAATGCTGCATGCCTTTATTTGTGAGATGCACACACAGGAAAGGATATTGTATACAGGCCTACTTTCCTAGAACAAAGTCTTTGAAGTGCTAACATTTGATCAGCAACTAGGGTGACCAGACAACAAGTGTGAAAAATTGGGACAGGGGGTGGGGAGTAATAGGAGCCTATATAAGAAAAAGACCCAAAAATCAGGACTGTCCCTATAAAATTGGGACATCTGATTACCCTATCAGCAACTATAGGAAAGCACTCACACAAAATGGGGTATTTAATTTGCCTTTGTTATTGTTTTGGAAATCTGAGGTGGTTTAAATTGGTACTGCCCTGTCTTATATTGAACTAGTTGAATAAACTGAAATGAAGAAAATATTCTTTCTGCATGTGCATTAGTGGCTACTGGTGTCACAATCTGGTTTAGTACTTCAACAAACATGGTTAGAGGTGTTTAGCCAGTGACTGCCACCAGTTCAGTGATTTAACTGTCTTTAAAACTTCAGCAGCAAACAGGTACTGTTTCATGTTATTCTTTTCCTTTAATGTAAATGATTTTAATAGATTTTAGTAAATTTAAGTCTTGATGTAGGTTGTCACAATTTCAAATTTAATTTTCAAAAGGTGTATTTTTAAAAATAAGCCCATATTTAAATTTTAAAAATCTGATTAAAAAAATTAAAAAGACCGATTTTTATCCACCATATAAGCGAAGGTTAAACTCAGATAATGACTTCACCTGAAAAAGGGGAACATGTCCAAGAACCAATGTTCCAAAGACAATTGACTGCTATACGAGCTATAAAACACATCAAATGAACACAGATTATTTCACTTATACTTGCAAGATAAAATTTAATAACTACATTTAATGGGCACTTAAAAAAACAATTTCCTATGTATTAATTAAATGCACTTCTTCGGCAGAAAAGATATTTTTTTAAAGGGTTATATAATCCCTACTAATCTAACAACAAGCAATTTGAAAGCAAAATATTAGTGTGCACGTTATCTGTAGATCAGTTTAAAAAAACTCCGCACACAAGATTAGCATCAGCACAATTACACAAGTGTTGTTAAAATGAAATCAGCCTGTCACACATGAGCAAGCAACAGCGTGTTGCAAAGACGAATGTCTTCAGCTAAGCGTTATTTAGACATAGGGTGTCATTTCCACTAGAGTTACAGAGCGAGTGGTGCAATATTCAGGACTTGGGGCTGGCTACAGTTGTAACCTGAGTGCTGTAGCTTCAGTTCCATGGGGAACTGAGGTATGAGAAAGACAATTCCCCGATTCTGCCGTAGTTTTTATTCCAGAAATGTACAAATGCAGCCAACAGCTGCTTTGGGTTATGGGAGGAACCAAAGGTGAGGGTCTTGCAGCCCGACTTGTTTCTCACCTGTTGATTCCTTTGCTTCTACAGCAGTCTCACAGCGGTATTGTAATCCCTTAACGGACGATCCTTCCACTGCTGCTCAGGGAATGTAGACAGTGGTATAAGGAAGGGTTCAGAGAAGGGCAACTAAAATGATTAGGGGTTTGGAACGGGTCCCATATGAGGAGAGATTAAAGAGGCTAGGACTTTTTAGCTTGGAAAAGAGGAGACTAAGGGGGGATATGATAGAGGTATATAAAATTATGAGTGGTGTGGAGGAAGTGAATAAGGAAAAGTTATTTACTTGTTCCCATAAGAGAAGAACGAGGGGCCACCCAATGAAATTAGTGGGCAGCAGGTTTAAAACAAATAAAAGGAAATTCTTCTTCACACAGCGCACAGTCAACCTGTGGAACTCCTTGCCTGAGGGGGCTGTGAAGGCTAGGACTATAACAGAGTTTAAAAGAGAACTGGATAAATTCATGGAGAAGAAGTCCATTAATGGCTATTAACCAGGATGGGTAAGGAATGGTGTCCTTAGCCTCTGTTTGTCGGGGGGGTGGGTGATGGATGGCAGGAGAGAGATCACTTGATCGTTACCTGTTGGGTCCACTCACTCCGGGGCACCTGGCATTGGCCACTGTCGGTGGACAGAATACTGGGCTGGATGGACCTCTGGTCTGACCCAGTACGGCCATTCTTATGTTCTTACAGAAAGGAAAGACAGTGCAGTGATTAGAGTGGGAGCCTGGGACTAAGGAGACCCAGGCTCAATTCTCTTCTCTGTCACAAATGTCCGGTGTGACCTCAGACAAGCTTCTGGGCCTCAGTTTCCCATCTCTAAAATGGGAACAGCAGCACTTCCCTACCTCCCGGGGATGTTGTTAGGTTATGTTAAAGATCGTGAGGCACTCAGAGACTATGGTAAGAGCGGGGACATATAAATGCCTGAAATGAACGGATTGGATGTAAAATAGCAGCACTGCCAATTCTCATGATTTTAGCATAAGTCTACAATATGTGGGGTTTTCCTTAAAGCTCCAGACCCCAGATTCATGTGATTCCATGCGAATCTCTGCTTTCATTATCAAATAAAGTTTCCAGCTCTCATGACTGCAGAGAAAAGTTTGAAAAGGTGATCCAAGTGCAGTCTAAACACTCAGAAGCCTGAAGGCAAATAAAAAGCACCCCCAGATGATCCTTTTGAAAAATCTCCTATTATTTTGGGCCCTGACTCATGATTTTGGAATGCTTGAGGTTGGCAATGCTGAAATGGGAACAAGCAGTTCCTAGGGCAAATGCTGAATAAATTTGCAGAGGGGAAACCCTTGGTTAGAAAAGGTCTTACTCCTATGCAGCAGACCCCATGAAGTTCCGCCAATTCTGCACCCAGCGTCATACTCAAGTCATAGCAGGCAAAATGATTCACTCCTGGCAACCTCTTGTTGACCTTGCAAAATCCTACTTGCGCACATGGCTGGGGGGAATAAGCTTTTTGGACAGGCACCATTAACATGATGATAATGGGCAAGCGGATAGCTCTTGAGTATGGGCTGGTAAATTGTCATAACCTACCACAAGGCTATTTAATGCTATTATATAGATCCTGGATCAAACCTAGAAAGGCAGCAGCCAGTGAGTTATAACAGTTCGCTAGGGTTGTGGGGTGTGCGTCTGTTTGTTTTCTTTCCTCAGTTCTGATTTGTTGAAGCTGCATGAAAATCAGATAATGGTCCTCAAAGCCTAGCGACAGATCACTGCCTATCCTCCGGTGCCTTTAGCTTTCCCCTAGCCGGGCAGTCAGCAAAATACACACCCGAAAGATTTACACGCTTTCACTTACAAATATAAAAGAGAAATGTGCCATAAAACAAACTGATTTGATTTCCAGGCTACAGCTGTGTAAAATATTTCCCTTTAGGACTGAAAGAGTTCCCTTGATTGCAAAATACTCCACCTTTAGCCTTCATCTCCAGACAATGTACTCACAAGGTTAGCAGCGACTCTGTCATTACAACCAGGCACTATTTAGACAGATTAAAAAGCTTGCGGGAATACTTACTATTTAATGGCAGGAATTTCCATGGGAGTTTGTTTGTAAACAGTGTAAACTCCTACACAGTATGTGGAGCACTGCGTTTGACTATATCAGTACAGACGCTTGAGGAACCAGAGAACAACGTGTCACTGAATGGCAGCGCAGAGAACTACACAATAAATGTGTAGCCAGGCCCTGGCATTGGATGTTCATATTGGTGTTGGGACTTAGCCCTGTTGTTATAATTCAGCCTCACCATGCATTGGTGCCATCACAAACAATGTCACACTAGGATTGGGGCAATTCCATTCCGCCCCATAATTTCTCTCTCATTCCTTTCTCCCTACCCCGGGCCCTGGGAGTGAAGGGATTGTCTTTCAGTTCCCTCTCCAATCCTTTCTCTTTCTCTCTGCACTGAAGATAGAAGAGGAACTACCCACAGCTCTGAACCAGCCACTGTCTTATGTGGAACCCACTCCTCTAATCTGTACTTCTGTTGCCAGGCCAATGGTCAAGTCCAGTAAGCAAACTATGATCTATACAGACTATAGTGTAGGCATAGACAGTTTGAAATCATGCTAGTCTTGTAGTTATATTTCTATACTGCAGCCATTCCAAAACTGAGTGTAATCTGTATGCAAATGTTACAAATGGAACTCCAGTGAGGTATCTAAATTAAATTTCACTATTTACAGAACAAGTGGTATTAGTCTGATCACACCAAAAGAATTAATGTAAGAGAACTCCACATTTTCTTGGAGGCTTTAAAAATATATGAAAACCTAATTTCTGTTTGGATTTTTCAACATTCCTACATTAAACCTGAACACTGTATTGCTACTACAAAGTGTGTAGGAAGTCTATCTCTTGTTCAGATATTAATGAGAATAAAACACGTACTTTTTATCACTTTATCATTTGATACAAATCCATGTAGACCTAGGAACTAAGGTTTTGCATTCACACTTCCAAAGCTTTTTAAATATCTTTTCAATTGATGATCAAAAATATAAATAAATCCAATTTCCTTCCTGCAAATAACTTGGATTAAACAAAGGGAGATAGAATAACACAATCTATGACAACCTAAGTGTTTCCCTACACCTGCGACTCTGGGCTGTTTGTTCTATGCCACGTGAGTTTCTAGTCTGTGACATGAGAATCTGCACACAACAAATACATGAGCCTCCTATCCAAGGGACTATCACATAACAAACCAGTATAGTAAATTTTATCCTAGGCCAACAATGTTGAAATACAAGTGACAAAGAAGAGTATGGCTTTTGGAAAATGATCTCGCTTTTCTTTGTTGTTTACGTTTGTTTGGCTTTTTGGGGGGGGTGGGGGGGGTCTCTGACCTTCTAATCTTCAGATACCAGTGGTTTTCAAAATCCAGGTTCCTATCAACAAGGCTACTTCACAAACCACGGTACACAGGCATAAACGAGTAGGTTATTCAATAAAGGCACGTGACATGTATTTCATCCAGACATTGATTTTAAACGCACTTTAACCTTGCAAAGTATTCTCCAAGTCAAGGAGTACAGGGCATTCACTGAGGCAGTTTGTGGGCTGCATTTGCCTACACGTAAATACGCAGAACCATAGTTACAAGTGCCATAGACAGATGTTCAGAAAACATATAGGAATGTAAACAAAGGCAAAAATCACATACCTTAGCAAACCTGACCGTTCTGAATTCTGGAGACAATTAGTTTCGGAGCAACATTGGAGTGAAAGGAAGTTCCTCAGGCTACCACCAACTGGAAGTCCTTTTTAAGTCCCACACAGGCTCCAGCTCAGCCTTCTGTATGTCCCTGAGGATGTTGCAGTATCCTCCAGTTCTTTGGAGCCGGAGCAGAAAAGATGTCATTCGGAAAGAGAAAAGAGAAGAAGGTGTGGCATTAAATTCTAGGGTCAGTGGTTTGGCAGGTTCAGAACAGAACGTAAGACAATAACTGATAGCAATGAAATGTCAAGCCAGGACAAAGTCTGTGACAATCCATCGTGTTTGGCACCTTTTTAGGGAAATCTTTGAATTTATGAACTCTGGCGCAGAACTATTTTGGCTTTATGGTGTTTTAACTGTATCCCTAAACCAGGAAATGAATGCCAGCCTGGATGCACTTTATTTGAGCTCACAGAAGTACAGTAACACTCCTGCATAACTTTAGAGAACATTCTTATTTATTACAGTCTTCCACTGGGAGAACAGACGTTTAAACTAAGGGGGATTTAAAGTTAAAAACACTGACAAAAGCTCAAGCAAACAACACTTTAATGGACTTGTCTGGTGCAATTCATTCACAGATCTCAAAGCTCAGAAGAAAACCTTAATTAATTAGACTTATGACTTAGAATCATAGAAGATTAGGGTTGGAAGAGACCTCAGGAGGTATCTAGTCCAATCCCCTGCTCAAAGCAAGACCAACCCCAACTAAATCATCCCAGCCAGGGCTTTGTCAATCCGGGCCTTAAAAACCTCTAAGGATGGAGATTCCACCACCTCCCTTGGTATCCCATTCCAGTGCGTCACCCCCCTCCTAGTGAAATAGTGTTTCATAATATCCAACCTAGACCTCCCCCTCTGCAACTTGAGACCATTGCTCCTTGTTCTGTCATCTGCCACCACGGAGAACAGCCGAGCTCCATCCTCTTTGGAATCCCCCTTCAGGGAGTTGAAGGCTGCTATCAAATCCCCCCTCTATGAGTTAGTTCCTGTTGGCCAAAATGTTCAAAACTGGGTTCCCTGAAGGCATTTGATTGTTGAAAAAGCTCAAAGCCCAGCAGCATCCACTCTCACAGCTGTGAGTTTTCAACGCTTCTGGAACATCGGGTCACTTTGATTGAGGTGCCTAACCACAATCAGCGGGGTTTGAGAAATTCGGCCTGAGCAATTTACTGGAAATCACACCTCAAGCAGGGGGAAGGACTTGGAAAAGGAGTCCGGAATTCTAGCTCCTCTACTTTTAGGTGATGTTTATCTTTGGGGACCAGAAATGCCATTACTTCCATTTGTCTCCTGAAAGTTGCAATGCCAAAAAAAAAAAAGGGGGGGGAGGGGGAGGAAAGGAAAAAAGACTTTATTTCCCCTCTTTTTACTTTCAAGGGAGCTGAAAGGCGAAAGACCAAACTTGACAACGGGACTAGACTGTCATTGCAAGCTGAGTCTGAGAGCCCTGCCTCTGACTGGGAATGATATGTTTTTTTAAAGTCTCTGTTTAGCGCAGCCTGCCAATGCTCATCCTAAGCAAAGCTCCTGGGTGAGGACTTGGCACATTGCCTTAATGCACTGCTACACATGCACTCAGAGTTTCTGTAGTGTCTGAATTCCTGCACTGGTGGGTGGATCATAAATTACAGAGCAGGCAGGAGTGTGCTTTCAGCTCTTGGCAAAGAGAAGAAACCTTCCTTTCGTCCTAACCACTACCGTTACAGGAATAAGAGCACAGCAGCAAAGAGCTGGAAAATGCTGCTGCAGATTTCAACCAAGCATTCACCGGAGCCAGCTGTTGGAAGGATATATCACATTTTCTCTCCCCCGGTGTTACTGCACTTCAGCTTTGGGAGGTGGGGACACAATAGGAAAAATAACTTCAGTCAAATTAAAAAGTAATGGCCGCATACAACTGCCATCTCTCCAGCTCCCATTTCAAGTGCCTGTGATGGTGGAACATCCACATGGAGTATAATTAAATGCAAACTGCTATAAGCACTGCTGCAAGCACCAGTAAGCTAGTGCATCAATCCAAATGCAACATACCTGGGCTGCATTTGAAGAATTTCTATCACACAGATATACATGGATGCAGGCAAGGAAATAGTTTCTGTCCAACAATATAGTTGGGGTTATGTTTCTATGTTATTTGTTACTGGGAAATAGTGCATGAGATATAACTTCTAGTGGCTACTGAGTACGCCTAAATTAATGAGGTATGATGGTAGCTATCATGAGGGTACAACACGACATGCAGAAATCTCACTTCACCTTGTCCAACATGAAAAAATAACATGTATCACCCTAACGTACTGTGCTATTCTCCACTTTCTGCCCCACCAGTTCACACTTTTGTATTCAGTATCTGAAACCCTGGATTAAATTTTATGCAAGGGCCCTAAGTGAAATGAGTCTGATGGTCTTTGTTCAGTCTCCAGGCCATGAACACAAAAAACGAACTAGCACACACATGTTCTTCTCAGCTCAGAAGAGGCAGAATAGTTCACGATGGGAGCTTGCACACTGATTAACTAGAGTCAAGCCTGAATTTCCCCAAAGTTTAGCAGTATCCAGATCTGGGATGTAGTCCAGGAGCATTTTTATGAGTACCTTGTTCAGTGCACATCCCTCCACAGTGAATGCTTCCTGCTCAGGGATTAATGTCGCCATTGCATGGATCATGGACTCATAGCCCTTCTTAAAGAGAAGGAGTTTATTCTACAAAACAACTAAACATCCACACAGCTCAAGCATCCACACAGCTCAAGAACCATCTTGGTTCCACCCCTTCCCTTGGCTACCAGTCACTGCACCTTGTCTGGAATGCTCTACAGTATGCAAAGACATCGAGTAGCTGAGAAACATACTGCAGGCAAACATATCACTGCGGCAGGTAGTCACATCTGTACCAGTTGGTCTCTTCTCTTAAAATATTAATTACAATTTCTTCAACTGCAGTTGAGTAGATTATGTTGGGCATGGAAAAGATTAAATACTTAGGGGATCTGGAGACTTGAAAACAACTGGAACCATATGTCCTTCGGCTAAGTATTCAAGATCTTTCTCTTTACTGCCAGTCTGGACTTTAAGCACCCAAGCGGGAGAGGGATGGCACACACAAGTGTGCATATGTACATTCTCATAATTTTCCTCTTTAACCATGGCTCGGTTTGAGCAAGCACCTATGGCTGATACAGAAGAGCAGTATTGGTGGGGCAGAGGGGAACAGGGGTGCAGAACAGGTAGAGGCTCCATCCTCCTCATGAAACATTTAGTCGGGTCATTTCCGCCTGTCTAGGTGGAAACTGAAGATCCCAAAGCACTTTCTGGAAATAGATCGAGATTACATCAGCAAATATTCCTTCGAACTGAAACAGGGTCTAATGATCAAGGCTGTACGCTACAGCTGAATGCGTAATGGTTGTTACATTTTTCCCATGCAGCCAGTACCTAGCTCGTTGTTTTGTAAAGTGCTTTGGGATTTCTTGACTCAGAAAGGCACTTGATCAAGTACGGTCAACACCCAATGACTTTAATAGAAGTGGAGGGTGCTTAGCACCTCACAGGGGTCCTCAGGACCCTGCAGGACCAAACATTAAATGAGCCCAAATTTTACATTTCACAATATCTTCTCCCTCTACCACCCTTGAATTTAGTATAAAGGTGGCACTGGTAAAGAAGGGGAAAAATTAAACTTCTGAATCCCTCCTTCCAGAAAGCTAATGTTAAAAAATGGGTAGCATTGAAAGTTTGGAACCTCTCCAACTACAACACTTAGTACACCACAGACAACTGTTTCCCAGCCAGACTGTCATTTATAATGGCTTGGTGCAAAACATAAATAAAACAAGAGTCTCCAGCAATACCAAGACTTGGCTGTTTTGTGGAGTTTTCCTCTGCAGTAGAAAAATAGGTGGAACAGCAGCACTGTAATCCAAGGGATGTGCAGATAATTGAAGTCTCCTTACAAGGGGCAGCAAGTAATTGGAAAGTTTCGTGGGGTGATGTGGTCTGATAGGTTAGAGTCTGACTTGTTCTGCAAATTAATTAAGTTAAGGGATGTTGCTGCAAAGTAATGACAGAATGGTGTGAAGATCTAGAGATATGAATCTAATGAGATATTCTGATTCTGCTGTTCTCTTTTTTTAGTGCAGCCCAAGGGTGTCTGGGTAAAATGAAATAAGAACACGGGTTAACCATGCTTGTTATTTGATTTATTCTAATCACTTCCCTGCAAATACTTTCCAAGGCTACAACGTGCTCAGACATTGTTGTGGGCATGCTTGTTACTGTTTCAAAAGAATAAATAACTTCTGCAAAAAGAAAAAAAAATCGGTGGAAATATTTGCAATGTAAAATAAAAATGTGCATCTCCGAAAGAAAAGAGCTTGTATTAGCAGCACTACAATGTCTAGATTCAAAAGACAAAAGGAGATTTACCTCGCCCCAACTTCTAACACTAGCCAATATTATTAAGTAGTATTATTACAGCCTTGTTATCACCTATAAAGTACAGAAGGTCTCTGGGATAACAACGCAGGAAAGCACTTTAAGTACACGATTTACATCCATCTCTACTGAGAAAAGCATTTCAGCGCTTTGAGCCTTTGAGAATTTTGTTCCGTTACTGTTTGTTCTGTTAGTTCAGTTGAAAGTAAAGGTAATAAAGAGGGGAATTATGGGAAAGCATATTCGCATGTTAAACACTGACTGCCTGGGGACTTAAGCACATGTGCTTATGTGCCTTCTTGAACCGGGACCTGGGTATCAAACAACGTGCACTTAACTGGCCAGATCTTAAAAAAAAAATCCAGTTATCTCAACTAGCCCTAACAGATTCATATTTGAAGATGCTTTGTGAGATAATGTGCATGGAGACAATGATAATCATACGTGTATTACCCCCATGTAAACGCCCCCCTTCATCCCAACTGAAAGTGAACATGAAAGTAACTGTCCTTAATCTTATTGGTGAAGTTAAATTAAGAGATTTATTTTGTATGTTACATGTGTTAACTGGCTCCTTTAGATCTATTCAGACCATGCTACAATCCATAGAGCATTCTCGGCTCTTCATTCCAGTGCCACCAAAGGAGATATTTGGAAATTCACAAAGCAAAGAAGAAACGTGATTCTCTGTCCACTCCGCCTCCAAAATAGTAGAAAATATTCCTTTCAGTGAAAGGTCTATGAAATGTGGTTTATCTGACAGCTACAGATCGTTGAGAAATAATCAAAAAAGGAAACAAGTATTTTGAATATTGGGAAGGAATATTCAGCTAAACTTTTCAGACTCTGATTGTAACAATGTTAGATGATGTTT
Source organism: Macrochelys suwanniensis (assembly GCA_033296515.1). NCBI lineage: Eukaryota > Metazoa > Chordata > Testudines > Chelydridae > Macrochelys > Macrochelys suwanniensis. The sequence continues at coordinate 104,525,478 of CM065782.1, read as the reverse complement.
GCTCACTTCTCTTACAAGCCAAGAGATTCAAACAGAAACAACTTTCAGACTTTATCCCCCTATTAACTAAACTAAATATTGCTCTCTCTCCACAGCTTGTTGTAAAAGTTGTTCTTAAAAGGCATCCCCTTTTACATTTCTGACGGATCTGCCCGTATTGGCTGGTTTGTCAAAGAACTCAGCACTCATTTTTTAAATTATTTGGCCAGGAACACAATTTTTCATAATACCTGGGTCTTATTCTCCCCTTGGTTTCTACCACCACAGTAATCCACTAAGGGCTGGTCCACACTGGGGCGGGGGATCGATCTAGGAAACGCAACTTCAACTACGAGAATAGCGTAGCTGAAGTCGACGTTTCCTAGATCGAACTAAGTATACTTACTGCGGGTCCACGCGGAGCAGGCAGGCTCCCCCGTCGACAGCGCTTCCTCCTCTCGGTGAGCAGGAGTTCCGCAGTCGACGGGGGAGCGCTTCTGGAATCGATTTATCGCGTCCAGATGAGACGCGATAAATCGATCCCAGAAGATCGATCTCTACCCGCCGAATCGGGTGGATAGTGTGGACTAGCCCTAAGACATTAGCAAGACACTTCATTCTGGCTGCTAAGACTGTCATCGCTCATTCCTGGAAAAGAAGTTCATCATCAAAGGCCAGATCCTGCACCACAAAGTGAATGAGAGCTTTGCCATTGACTAAAATGGATGCAGGATCAGGCATCACAAAAGGAGCAGGACCGGCTTCATTGGACATGTTTTGTCCCTGCTACAGAAAGCTTTTACCTGCCTTAAAAGATAACCATGGGGAGACGTTTCCCACTCTATAGCTACATGAGTCACAGCTTTCTGCACCACTGGAAGAAGCCTCAAATACACTTAGGCCCTGGTACTACAATAGACTCCATACAGGTGGATCCTATTATAGAACCAGAGCCTTAACAAGTAACCTTCACATAACCATAGGCGGCTTCTCTCCCACAGCTTCTGTCCATTCTGCATTATCGTCGTACTTGTCCTCAAGGCATTTGTGTTTCATTAGCTAAGCCTGTACAATGATTTCTATTTCTGCCACAGTGACACTTCCCCCGCAACCTTTTTTTTCCCCCTTCTCCTTTTGATTTTCCCCTCTAGTTCACGGACATTCCCTTTTGCACATTTCAGGTGAGATTTTCAAAACCGGTTGCCAGTGGCCCGACCTTCCTCCCACTGAAACCAGGGAGAGCATTATCACAGGGCACCCTCAGACTGTTCATATGAAAATGCTGCCTTGCCGCACGGCAAATCTCTAGCTACCCAGTGGCTTCTGTCCCTATGTTATAGGTGAACCCTTCCTGGCTTTTGATACAATAAATACATAAATAAATGAAAAACATTCATCTCCCCTGATTTTCAAATGTCACCTCAAAACAAATCTTATTTGTGCTTCTTAATTTCTCTCTCCAGTTATTTATTTTTAACTCTGTAACTTTAATCTTTATCTCTGAGAAACACATGGGAGTAAGTTGGTATAAAAAATGCTATAGGAAGTAAAAATGTACTGGACTTTATGATATATGGGACATACAATTGTCAGCTTGCTATTATCTCAGAACCACATTCTCTAAGCAGGTTTTTCCACTATAAACTCAGATGATTATTTTTAATGTCGCAACCACTTCAAGTCACATGTAGCATAAACGTTTGCTCCATTAACTGGGAGCCTGAATTCTGATTCTGTTTTCAAAACAGGGTTTCGGTCTATTAAGCCATTTTTAGTTATATAGTGGCAAAATAATATTTCCTAATTTCCAAAAATGTTATTCAACAAGCTACATTTTTAGACAGTTTGGGGTTACTCTAAAAAAAAACAGACCACGACTTATCAGTGCATTACTCCAGTTTTACACTGGTGCTATACTAGGATAATGCAACTGCAAACCAAGCCTATAAGGGAACTGAGAACAGTGAATAAAGTCTCAGACAATGAAAAAATCTGATCTATTATGTTGAAAAATGTGTTGAAATGGATGGATACAGTAAAACCTCAGAGTTACGAACACCTCAGGGAATGGAGGTTTTTCGTAACTCTCAAATGTTTGTAACTCTGAAATAAAACATTATGGTTGTCCTTTCAAAAGTTTACAACTGAACATTGACTTTATGCAGTAGAAAAAACATTGCATTTCCTTTATTTTGTTAGTAGTTTACATTTAACACAATACTGTAGTGTGTGTGTGTGTGCGCGTACGTGCCTGCCTGCCTGCCTACTTCCAGTTCCAAATGAGGTGTGTGGTTGACTGGCCAGTTCATAACTCTGGTGTTAGTAACTCTGGGGTTCTACTGTAATTTAAATTTGAAAAATACCACACCAGGTTTGTGTAATGTAGTTCCTCAGTCTATGTGCTGCTTTAAATGTTTGTACCAAAAGCAGCCCCATATCCCTTTGAAACTTTAAGTGAATTAATTTCAGTCACCAGCATAAAAGGACAGAGATAGGGGAGCAGGAGAGAGGAAACTGCAGAGGTCTGACAAAGCATCAGAAAAACGAGGCAGCGAGAATGGCTAGGGGTGGGGCAGCATAGTCAGTAGCAGAAAAGAGCTTTCATGAGTGGCCTGGGAAACAAGGGAGAGGACAGGAGAGGACCAGGAGTTCAAGGGGAGCATCAGAGAAGTCTTGGGGAAATATCGAAGGGTTTGGAGAATGTTGGGAGTGAGCCAAAAGAGCATCAGGAAAGAAACAGAGCATTTGTGAGCCACATAAGCCAGTGCTTTCAGAACTTCTGCAGGAGGAAACTGTTTTCTATGCACAGCCAGCTTTTCACAGATGATTAGCACCAATATGTTTGCAATTGATAAATAAAGGTGGAACATGAGAATTAGGCTCTCCATAATTGCTTTCCCCCCATACTCTCTGTTCCATGCTATGCTTTCCAGCCCAGAATATCTAGTTTTAATGTGTTACCAAATGAAAAACTTCAGTGAATAGTAAAGCAACAAAGCGGCATTCCCGCAGAAGGCACTGCAGTCCTGGGCTCTGCATAAATCTTCAATGCCTCCGCCACTAACACATGCTGGTAGCAATTGGAAATACTCTCAGCCCAATTCACCCATACAATAGGGCAACTTCATACCCCTTCAGTGGGGCAAAGCTGGCTTTGCCAGCCACTGGAATTGCCCAAGTGGAGGAGAACAGTAGAAGCAGCACCTTCCAGCTGTATGGCTGGGTTGGTCTTCACATGGCAAAATTTAAACTCACCATTGTACACACACACACGCTCACACACACACACACACACACACACGCTACATCGAGCATTCTTTGGTCACAGTTCAAGATCCAGGCCTCTGTATGAAATCTCAGCTTAGTTGGACACCACATAGAACATGCCGCTAGCTTCCAGTAGAACTTGACCTGAGAGGACAAAGCCCACTGCAAAGATAACTTTGTGGCTAGTTGGTAGAACTCAACTGAGCTCTCATTCAAATCGAAATGTGGCCGATGTTACATTAAACACCAAGTAAGCATTCCTGAATTCACTAATTTCTAGAGGTGGTGTTGGGAAGCAGAAATCTTCCTTGCCAGCAATACAATTTTTGTAATCACTGGGTCCAATATATTAAAACAATCTCTACTCCTGAATGTTTCCATGCACAGTCAGCAGAATTCAGAAGCCACCTGTGCCTGTAATCAGGTACTAGGTGTCTAAATTCTCTTACTTGTACTCACAGTTCATTGCACCTGCAATTTACTGTGTTTGCACAATTGGAGATGCCTTAAAAATATGACCCAGTAGCTAATATTCAGGGGAGCTTATTTAGCCTTGCCTTTTGGAAAAGACACTTTAAAAATCAGAAATTACACTGTGAAAAAAATCAATTCTATAGTCAAAACTGTATTATAGCCCTGTGTGTATTTAAATCAAGTAGCCCAAATTCCTCCCAAGATAGAACTTTTTTCAATCCAGTCACCATTAAACAAATTGGATACTGCAAAATAGAAGGAGACTGCAGCTATGTATCTGCATAAAACACTACAAACATTCTGAACAACACTAAAAGAAAGTTCGGTGACCCAAATTCATCTCCAGTATAACTCCATTGATTGCTGTGGGCTTTCACCAGTGATAAATTTGCCCACAGGGGATCTGGTACTTTAAAACTACAATGAAATCACAGATTGTAGAAATGTCAGTCAACATGTTTGCGCACCTGCCGGTGTCTGTGCATCAGGAAACTCTTCTCATTACAACTCTGCAAATCTTGGGCAGTTTGCAAAATGCCTCTCTTAGTAACATTTTGAACAGTTAGAAAATAGACTATTCAGGCTATGATGAATTACACACTGCAAAGTCTGCAAGATTAAAAACGTCTATAGCTCTGTTGGTCCAATATGGGCTCCCAAATTTTGTTTGATCTGAGATTATTTTTCACTTTTGGAGTTCTTGGTTGTTTTTTGTTTGTTTGTTTTTTTTAAGTCATCTCACCCAGTTTGTTTCCTGACTGACAGGTAGAAACTAGAGACAGGTCCAAATCACAACCTCAAATCCTAATACCCCTGAAGCTGGGAAAATTTCACATCTGGATCTAAATACTGCAGATGGCTCCTCACTTATAGAGTGAGTGGATCCAAAACCCCTAATGTGAACTTTCGAGTTTTGGACCAGGTCAGACTGGATCTGAATTTAGAGGCTCATGCCCTGCTCTAATAAAAAAAATATTTTTAAGATGTCTATGTAGCCTCTAAAATGATGTCATCCCTAGTTCATGTCCAGGCTACAGAGAAAGCGAGTCAGATATTCATATCACTTATCTTTTCTTCCACGGTTAGCCCTGATTGCTGTGTTTGCTGACTAAGCCTAAACGTGAGGACTGGCTTGGGAGGGTGGCATATCTACATCCGACAAAGCAAGACGCGATAAGGCAGCATGAAGGGGAAATTGCAGAGTCAAATCCTCCTCAGTTGGCACAAATTAGCACAGCTCTATTTAAGTCAATGGATCTATGGCAATTTACATCTGCTAAAGAGCTGCCCCACATTGTGTCTTCACAATCAAATCAACAGAGTGTGCTGATAACTTTTATCTAGTTCCTTTTACAGTGACCGTTACAATAAGACGCTAGCAATTATTTCCATGCAAGAGCTTGATGTGCAGAAAGGGTGTCACACCCCATCGGTTTTCTTTTTGTTAATGTGGATGGACAACAGAAAGTAGCTAAAAATATATATTCATGGTTCTTTGAGTATTTACTTGATTGCATTTACTGCAGCACATTTTCCTTCCTGTCTTTGTAATGAATCTAACCAAGAAAAACAAATTTATGTCTACAGTTTGCATCATTGTGAGCTCAGCTCATTTGATGTGGAAAACCTACAGTTTAATTGCTCAATTTAAATTTGGCTGGTAAAATGCATACTGAAACATTACTCTTTTAATTATGTTAATTTACAACTGAAAAGCTAAATTTACAAAGGCAATAACATTAATTATTTACATACCCATTAAAGCTGAATATATATTACCGAACTAATTGGCTTCCTAAGTCTGCCAAAAAAATTAAAAACAAGTTTATAAACTGATTTATACGGTCTCTCTCCGCAGGTTACTTGTATTCAATGGATTACACTGATATCTGTGTAAAACACTTCTTTCATTTACAGAGTGCCCCTAAAGTCACCATTCTCCTTAAAGAAGGTACCAAACATGACAGATGGTGAGTTTCCCGCACCATTCAGATCATGGAAGATATGCATGCAAAACTCCATACAGGTTGTGACGGAGGTGAGCTGCTCTGTAATAATTTATGAATACTGTATGTTGTCCAGGTTATTGGGATGTTTACTATATGTATGCCTATAGTGGGTTAAATCAACCTGGCTGTTGGGAAAACAAGCAGGAAGGGGAAACTGTGGCTCAATATAATCCACCCCACAATAAACACTTCAGGATTGTTAAGAGACAATGCCCAAGCTTTTAGCTGAGGAGATTCTACAACCTGCCACACAGAGGTTACATTGGGAAAGGAAGTTCAACTGGACTATAAACAATTAAAGTCTCTTGCCAGAGAAGTGGGAGTTGCTGGGGAGCTGTTTAGGCAGACATAGGACCTGCTGAAGCGATCATCAAGGGATGGTTACATGCACGGATTGTTTGTTGTTTAAAATCCTTTTCTCCTAAACACTTTGTTCCTACTATTAAAGCAAAAAATACACTGGTTTAAGATGGCTGTCACTGTATATGAACGGTCACGTTGAGGTACTGCTCTGACGACTGGGAGATCGCTGAGCGGTGTTCGGTCACCTAGTTGACGGCATTCACTGTAAATTCTCACTTAACAGAATGGGCCGTGTGAAGGCTGCCATCTTCCACTCAAGTCCCGCAAGCCTTTCTGGGAACATCTGTTTAGCCTCATGCAACCAGGCTACAATCAGGAGGCAGCTTGGAATGCAGATTGGGCTAAACAAGACTTAAAAAATAAGCATCTTGTGCCAGATCAGATGCAGAAGGTTCCTGGGTTTGACCTTCCACGGTCATCTTGGTCAACTCTGAACCGAATCCAAACCACCTCTAGTAGATGTAGACATCTAATGCACAAATGGAAAATCAAGGACTTCCCGGCGTGTGAGTGTGACTCCCCACGATAGACCATCGAACATATCACCACCTACTGCCCAATTTATAAATATGAAGGAGGCATCACTACAGTAAATTCTGCTACCCCTGATGTAGCCATTTGGCTCCATCAACTTCAGGTTAAGTTGTAGTTGATGCTCTACACCAGCCATACGAAAGATGAAGACTGGTCATGGACATGGAATTCCATCCCAGGAGAGGTAAAGGCATGAGGCCTGACCCCTTCACTTGGAGAGACCAGGTGTTATGCCCCTCCATTCCAGGGTGTTACCACAGAATTTGATCAAGTTAATTGCAACCATATCGTGTACATTCATCCACCAGGAATTAATCAAATAGAACACCACATAGTTAAGGGTTAATCTGGATAAGCAGGCTTTTGGAGGCAAGGTCAAATGCTAGCTGCAGGCTTAAAGTTTCTGCTACTCAGAATGGGAGGAGGGGAGAAAAGAGTCAACAAATTATGAGACTGAAAGAAAATAAGTGGATGGACACCTTGAGTGTGGGCGCCTTTGATACAGAAGCTTATTATGGCTAAGATGGTTAGGAATGTTTTGTTGCTAAGTAGGTGATTGGAGTTAGAAGAAGTGATGACCCAGTAGAGGTGACTGTGAGCTATTGTTTTGTAAAAAATAGTTATAAAAAGACTAGATAATAGAGTGTTCTTTGGAGCAGTTCTCTGAAGCTATCCTGAGATACTTTTTTCCTGACAGCATAGTCCCCAGCGGGGAAGTGACAGGCCATCGCTGACCTGTTGCCAATTACTCAATACCATCTCACATTTTAGGTAATTATTTCGGATGTTCTAAACCTATTGCTTATGTCTCTGTGTGCTTAAATCTAATCAATAGTCGTTTTAGATAAGAGCATGCTTACTTGTATTAATCTTTCATCAGCCGGAAGCGCTGTGTCCCCATTGATTTATTCCTGATACTGTTGGGACTGGAACCATTAAGTTACCTCTGCTTTGGGTTCTGAAAACCCTGGGTAACATAGGAAGGGCCAGAGGTGTAGCTATCCCTGCAGCCATGACGCCTGGCAATCATACCCAGTAGGCTGCGTAAGGGGCCAGATCCTCAACTGATATAAATTGGCATAGTTACATTGAAGTCAGTGGCGCTACCTGAATTTACACCAGTTGGGGATCTGGCCCAGATCCACAAACCATCCACCCCTCGTGTTATTCTTGCTGGTCTTTGGCCGACACCAAAAGGATGGGTACCCAAAATGACTCCCTCTCTGCAGCTTGCATGGTATTTGGTATTTTTAGCTGTGAGCTCCTAAAATGGAACTATAGGCTGAGAGTCTGGCATGGTGAAGTAACAAACAACAACAACAAAAATAAGTTATGCTCCCATCTCATGTGGAGTTTTGCAATATGGAAACATTCCTCCACTGTGACGCTTGAGACTACATAGCTGTATGCTCTGGGTACGTAATGAACTCAGTACACTCTTGCAAAAGATTAGCATCAACATCTGACCATAACAAGAAACAATTAAGAAAAGCTTTTTAATGAACTCTTAATAGAATTTCAGAAATTCATATTAAAGTCTCTGTGATTGAGGCAATGTCCTCATTAATATTTTAGCTTTGTTCTAGATAACTAAAATATTCAACATTTATTTATGTACGCATCCTGAAAATAATAAAATTAGGTTACTAATGGTTACAGAGCAATTAGTGTTACATTAATGTGTGATGAAAAGCTAATTTGCACTTTGTCTAAAAGAGTATTTAAATTCCATTTGCACATGTCTAAGTCTGGCTCGTGGTAGACACGGTTTGTTTCTACTCACAACACTTGTGTGTTTGTGATGCATCTCCAGGTGTCAATGGACAATTAAAAAGACGTAGTGCCACAGTCTCATAATGCAAGCGAATGGAACACTGCTATCTTCATTTAATCTAGGCTTGGTCTACACTACCACTTTATTTCAGTATAACTACATTGCTCAGAGGTGTGGAAAATCCACTACATTACACTTGGGACCGCTAACAGGTCCGGGTTAGCACACAGGATAAAGAGAATGAAATAAGGAATGGGTGCAGTAGAGTGGGACAGTGATCAGATTATGGGGAGAAACACAGTTCAGGTCCCGAACAAAGGGTGTCACCGTGTTACGCATGCCGTGCTTTATATATGGAACGATACACGGGGTAGATGGAAGGTTGAGGCAGTAACTGCAATGGGTCTAGTAGAAGAGCCGTCCTGTACAGGATGGCTCAGAGTGGGCTGGTGCGAAAAGAGCGGTGTGCATGCCCTATTTGCTAGCACTGCAAACAGCATGTAGTAGGCGGGGGCAGGACACCAACCGGATACTAGCAGACCACATCCCCCTAGGGCCATGGTGATCCAGAGAGGCCTTCCCTCCCAGCAATCTCTTGAAGATTAGGTGAAGAAACCGCCCTGTGGTTTGTGGGAGGAAGGATCGATTGCCTACAACCTCTTGTCCCAAGAGAACCCATAAACCACACAGCAGAATCTAGCCTAAAATGTTTCTAATGGAATCAAATTTCTTGTGACCTTATATATGCTTGGAGATAAGAAAATAACAGACAGGATGACACTGTTTACTTCTAAAGCACCTAAGACATGAGGTACTTCCACCAAACTTATACAAACAATTGGCTTATCGCTGAAAACTGAATATAAAGATGGGGCTCACACTGAGCCAAAAATCTATTACTTCCCACTCTGGACAGCCCTTCTAAAAACCTCCCAATGTATTTATTTATGCATTAGATTTAAAACAACAACATTAAAAGGAGTAAGGCCGGATTCTGAACTCATACCAGCTTTACACAGGTATAACTTCACTGACGTTACTGATGATTTTCACCAGCAGGAGATCCGAAGCAAGCCCTAAGTTTGCATCCAGATATGGAATCAATTTTTTTTTTTTTTTTAATAAAGTATAGCAGTTCTTTCACCTGATGTTTCGGTGAAAGTCCCTCTCTATATACAATGGACAGCACAAGTGCTCTAGGTCGAAAGTTTGACATATCTTTGTAAACTGTGCAGGAAACTGTTCCTGACACCAACTGGGTAAGCATATTTATATCCCTCAGCACTGAATAATTCAATAATAATAAAGAAACACAGCACATACTCACAAGTAAACATCACAATGCCTATGAGTTATGGCAACACACAGCATGAGTTCATTTCTTTATGCGCAACAGCCCATTTGTTTCGCTAAATTATTAAGAGCCAGAAGGCAAGTGTTAACAACAAACACCAACTTGTGATGTTAAGGTTTCACAATCTTGACAGTTCAACGCAGTGCCCACTAAATGTAACCTACAAATGAAGACGGTGGGATGATGATCATGTTAAATGAGACAGAAATCAAGGCAACTGGTTCACACACACCAAATGTGTGTTTTGTATCTTCTACTGGTAGACCTGATCCAAATCCCATTCAAGTCATTGAGAGTCTTTCCTTTGACTTGAATGGGATTTGCATCAGGCCCATATTGAACAATTTACCTTGCTTGCTGTTTGACTCACGACCACAATAAACTACCTGTGCGTTGAAAAGGCACAAGCACTTCTACTGCTTTCTGTATTATCTGTCTAGTGTTTTGTCTGGTTTTACTCACATCTGGATGTCCACCCATGGGTTTTGGCAGGTAATCTGATCATAGCAGCATATACATTCAAAATGTGTGCAACTACAATGAACACCATGTGCATCATATGTATCCTATATATGACATATGATTAAGCAACTAACATCACAAATAAATAACTTTTTCACTAGTAGGGTGGTGAAGCACTGGAATGGGTTACCTAGGGAGGTGGTGGAATCTCCTTCCGTAGAGGTTTTTAAGGTCAGGCTTGACAAAGCCCTGGCTGGAATGATTTAGTTGGGATTGGTCCTGCTTTGAGCAGGGGGTTGGACTAGATGACCTCCTGAGGTCCCTTCCAACCCTGAGATTCTATGATAGTTTCTGTTAAAGAAGGCTGATACTATATGGCAAACAACGAATATAAAAGTGGGAAGCAAAGAGAAGATAAGTGTTTAGCAAGTGTTATATTTAGCAACAATATATCACAGTGCTTTAAGTTTGCCACCTCGCCACTTAATCCTCTGGTGGCTTTTGTTTATGTTTTGTTCTACAGCAAGATTCACAAAAGTCACTTATATTTAATGTTCTTTATAAGTGGTTTTGCGTACACACTGAGTATTCAGGAAACTGTAGCTATCACAGTGCCAAATTCTTTCCAGCGAGGTTATTACAGCTCTCTTAATTTTGCCATAATTCAGGATCATTGCAACAACTCAGTGCGCCCTATGGACGTGTTTATTACAGAACACAAATTTTGTGCTCACATAACACGATGTTGGAATGTTTAGTCTGCAGTGTTTATCCAAAGGCTTAATAAATGTTAAAACACGATATCTTTCAGAGAACTTTTTAAAGAAAGACTTGCCCTCGGATTTCCCTCCACCCACTTATTACATTTTTGTATGATGTTAGATAAGTTTCCCACATGTGATACTCCACTGAAGTACAAGCTACTGCCAGAGGCAAAGATCTTTTATGGTAAATACACTGGAGATAGAGAGAGAGAGAGAAAGGAGCCAGAGGAGTTTGCTGCTGTACTTAGCAATTTAAGTTGAAAATAAAAAGACATTTACAAAAATAGGTAGATTATTAAAAAGAACTCTACATACATGCCAGGTTTTTTTTTAAAAGTGTGCATGTTGAAGTGTATGCAGACCCCAGTTGGGTGTGTATACATGTGTGGTGCATATGGGCCTCACTTGAGGAAAACAATCTATCCAGGAAAGCACTTATCCACATGCTTAAGTTCCACTGGACTAAAAGTTAAGCGCATGCTCCAGTTTCTTCATGAATCAGGCTATGCATAAGTATATGCATGTGTAAATCCCTACGGTCCATGAGCATGCGCACACGCACACACACACACACACACACACACTTTTAGAAAACATTGGCCCCACTGTCTAGGCAACCCCCCTACGTTTTTACATGCCTTGAAACCAATTTAGAAGGCCACACATGGTAGGCAACGTCCCATTTTAAGGGACTGCCCCACAGTATCCTCAAATGTACCAAGAACAATTCTGCTCCATCTTGATTAGTCGACCCCCTCAATTAACTAAATATAGGTGGTAGTTTCCTGAGTGGCCCTGAAGTCCAGTTTCCCTATATATTTTCATTAAGTTCCTAGGTGGAAGAACGAACTCCATGCAGATACACTCAAATACTCAATCTTTGTAGCATCCCACAAATTTCTCCTTCACTAATCATCCAAACCCCAACGTTTTACTGAGCTTACTACATCTTTCAGCTGAACACAAAACCTGCCCAGGCCAGTTAACTAAGCAGCACTGGGGCAGTTTGAAGTTACACTCCACCTGCCCACACCCCAGACTTTGCATGTTCTCTGCTTTAACTGATCCAGAACTGGATGGTTAAAATTGACCATGGTGCAGAGAGCCAGCACAGGGCTCGTGCGCCCCTTAAGTCGTACTTACACCCACAAAATAAGGGCTCTCAGTACGGGGCTGAATTTCACCCATTCACACAGCGCAGTTTGGATCTCGCCTGGGCCACAGTGTGTCCCCAACTCCTTGCTATGGATTGAAAAAAACAACCACCACCCTCTGAAATCAAAGCAGGTATTATTTTTCCACGTAGAGGCAAAAAGTACAGTCATTCAAAACAAATCTGTCTCGTGGGCTGACACTCTTGCTGTAGCTCATGCCATTACGAAAAGTACATTGGCTGAGTGGCTGCATCACCACTCAGCAAGGCTTTTATCTTTACCAGCTCGGTCAGAAAACACAAATAGGGTCTGATAAAGAACATTCAGACAGAACCTCAACACGCAGTGTAATGACATGAGGCACTCCACTGCCAGGCCGGTAATATCCCTCAAGGATGCATTAATATTGGGGCCTGATCATATTGGGCTCGACCGTGGCTTTGCCATGAACGCGGAGTATGGGGCAGCTCAGAAAGTTACCATGTGCCTCCCAGTGCTCAGGGGAGGACATACCATACACCAGGGGTTCTCAAACTGGGGGCCGGGGTTACGAATTGTCAGCCTCCACCCCAAACCCTGCTTTGCCTCCAGCATTTATAATGGTGTTAAATATCTAAACAAGTGTTTTTAATGTATAAGGGGGTCACACTCAGAGGCTTGCTATGCGAAAGGGGTCACCAGTACAGAAGTCTGAGAACCCCTGCCGTACACCAATGTTACACCCTGGAGCAGTGTATGCCACCCACACATGTCAATGCAGTTGTGCTGGCTAGCACGTTGTGGGGATGGAGCTAGGACTTTCCTATTCTCCACTGCTCACTACCCTCTTCCGCTCAGCTGCACTGTCTGGAAGGGACATATCAGCATATGGAGGCTGTTTCACCCCCATTTAATTATTCAGGGTATGGGTAAGATGGGGTATCATTGGCTCCCTTACTCACTCATATAGGGGTACGGAATGGGCCCAAATCTAGCCCAAGTAATTTTGAAAAGAGCATCCTATGGTGATCTTTCCCTTGGATAATTTTGCAATAACACTGATGTACCAGTAAAACTTTACCAGGAGTTTGCCAACTTCTCCACTCTTTAGCTGAATGCATTTTCTTAAATGATTATTGCTACTTCCTTCACGGCGGATCTTGCAGTTCAATACATACTATCTAAAAATAATTGCGTCCTGCGCTAAGATTGCAGTCTCTCACTTAGAATCCTTAATGGAGCCAGAAACGAGTGACGTAGTATGTGTTCAGCTAAAGTGACTGAAATGCTAAATATCATTCTGTTGAGCAGCAAAGCTTCAGCTTTAAATCTTGAATGAATTCTGGATGAACATTCGTAGGACGTTTATTAAAAGAAGTGGGGGAAGTAGGCGATGGCCAAAAATGAAAACACAAGTTAGCGCAATGCCTTTGGCAGAAGGGTTTGCGTTTGTTCAGTTACCTGATTTCTTATTTTCCAGACAATGCATCAAAGAAATAAGTAGCATATTTACAGGAATACACACTTCATGGATTTATCCTAGATCCTAGGGGCTGATTCTCCACTGCCCTGCTCCTTGGGTAGTTATTTGTAACTGTGCAAAATGAGTGTAATATGCGTGCAAGGCGCTACCATTCCAGGCTGGTGCATTTTGTGCTCTCTTTGCACTGGTGTAAATGACTGCACACTATGCACGGCAATGGCTAACCAGGCTCCTAGGGCCAGGTTTTAAAAGGAATTGGGCACCTAGGCAATGTTGAAGGTCCCGCTATGTGCCTATCTGCAATTTAAGGCACCTAAATACCTTTAAAAAACCTGGCCCCTGTTGTTTAGAGAGAGTTCATGGAGCATTATGCCTCCAGAGAAAGTGAAGTGAGTGACCAGCCCGAGTGACCAGCCTTTAATTATGCTGAGTAACAAGTGTAGCTTTCTGTAGGCGCAAGTAGAAACCTCACACTGTGAGGATGGTGTGGTTAGGGTTCTTGAGTTCAGGCTGAGAAAGAAATGCTATTTTGTGGCTTGCTGGCTGTATCTCACTGAGGCTCAAAATGCAATCCCCCAGCAAGAAGCTCAATCAGAATCCTACTGATTTTCAACTGTCCCCTCAATGTGATTATGACTAACCAGGACCCCCATGAGCTCTCAGTTCAATGGTTGCTTTCTTTCTAGATCCCAGCAGAGTATCCTCTATAGCTCAAGTGAATTCCCTAGTGCCCATCCCAATGGGGACCCGATCTGCATTGTGGCCTTTAGGTTCCACTGTAATAATTACAATCATAATGATGCAAAGGCACTTAGAACGTGGGTGAGTTTTAAAAAACATCATCTTATATCTCATGTTTCGTTTCAACTTCAGACAGGATACCTCGCCTCCTTTTATTAATTTCTTTAGTCTCTGATCACCTTGTGTGGCGGCAAAGGATGCTAAAATCCAAGTTGCTCAGAAGTATTTAAGTGATGCATTGTCCATGTGCAATATGCTATTTTCCCTTGCTTATAACTTCTCTATTTCATAACCTGTCCCCTGGTACTCCCAAAAACCAGCATAACCCACATTCCTCATTGAGAACGGCATCAGATGCCTCTTTTTCAGGCATCTGAACTTCCGGTCAATCCACCATCTTGGTTTCTCTACTACCATCTTATCATTTTTAAGCCTTTACCCTCTTGAATATTCCAGTAACATCAATTTTCTCTGTACCATTTGGATTTTTATACACCTTAGTAATGACCCTTCTTAATTTCTTCCTTTCTAATGAATATAAACATAATTTCCCTAACTTCTCCTCACAGTTTATAACCCCAGAAATCCTTTATCATGCTTGTTAATGCTGTTTCCATAATTAGGCTGTATTGGAAGATCCATGGAAACGTACAAGTGCCTACTTAATACAAATTGGTACCTGACTAAACCCCACATTCTACACGACTTGAAGGGGTCAGTCTGAATTCTCAATGCCCGATCTATATGCCACCTGGCTGACTTCAGGTCATGATTTAACTGGACAGAATTCTCAGGGCTTCATGGTGTGTGCTTTTTGATACAAGAGCCTCTCCAGTTGATAGCTGCATATTCTTTATATATACATATATATAGGGGCAAGTGTAGGATCCTCTTATCTGATAAAGTCACCATCCTAAGAACAGTTAGGATAACTTAGCAGTCTTGGTGACAAAATTGTGAAAGATGATATAATTGTGATAAGGCTACAATACTCATTGTGGCCAACATCTGGGGTTTGTATAAAAAAAATCTTGAACCCTGCACTGATAGGCAGCGTAACAGCCTGACTACTATGGATAAGAAGTCAGGTGAAAAGAAATGCACAGGGCATAGGAGATAAACAAGTTGGAGTGTCTTGCTGTATGTCTTTATAGGCTATGCCAATATACCAGATTAAAGCAGTGATCTTTCTAGTCTAGTACCCTGTCTCTGACAGTGCTCAAAACCAGATGCTTCAGGGAAAGGTGCAAAAAACTCTGTAGTCGGCAGTTACAGAATAACCAACCATTGGAAAAGCTTCTCGTTGACCCCCAATTGCTCAGAGAACAGGTTTACACCCCGAGGCATAAGGATTTACACTATTTCCAAACTTTTTCTTTGAATTCTTACTATCGTGACTTGGATGGTCTCATTATCCATTTAAGTTTCCAATCCCTCACTGAATCAATCCACTGGAGACCCCAGTGTCGTTCTGAAGTATGGGCGGGATAGTACAATAAATTAGCAGCACGCAGAAGAACACTTACAGAAGTTACCAAGCATTTCTTTTCAGGACCAAACCCATATTTTTAATAGAGTAATTGAGTAGTAGTCCTACATACTGATACCCTTGATGATTACAATGAAAACAAAAGTCTGTTGGGTATTTGCTATTATCCTTCTCATAATTTGATGTTTGCTAAATTGATAATTCATTTCATTTTCCGAAGGAGAGCTATTCTCAGGTAGGGGATGTTCATTTGGTAAATCTAACTCCAAACTAAAGGACAAATTCTGCCCTGGTGCTACAGTAGTGAAATCAATGGAGTGAAACCGATCATATACATCATTGATGAGTTCGCTCCAAAGAACACAAGGGGGATTGGGAATTTCTAAAGCATGTAGCCTAATTCTGCTAGCACTAAGCCAATGGGAGTTCTTCACCACTGATGTCAAAGGGAACAGAGTTAGACCAGTGCCGAGCACTTTTGAAAAACCACGGTCAACATGTTTAGATCCAGAATGATTCATTCCTGTGCTTCCCAAATTATTGTATGTGGTGTCAAAAGAGAAATTGGAAAACATGTAATGGAACTCACCAGAGTACAGTAAAAGCTGTGTTCTCCGGCACTTTACAAACCGGAAAGCTCTATAACCGGCATTTCTGATCGTCACTGAAAGCCCGGTTTATAGTCTGGTTGGCATGGGGCCAGCAGGCTCCCTACGTGGCTCAGCACAGCTCCCCAAAAGCGGCGACATGTCCCTGCTGCTCCTAGGCAGAGGAATGGCCATGAGGGGTTCAGAGGGGAGGGGAGTGTGGGGTGCTAGGCGGAGGCACAGCTAGGTGGCTCTGGGCACTGCCCCACCCCGAGTGCTGGCTCCACAGCTCCTATTGGCCAGGAGCAGCGGGGACATGTCGACGCTTGTGGGGAGCCACCCGAGGTGAGTGCCGCCTGGATGCGGCACCATGTGCCCCCTCCTGTGCCCCAACCCCCTGTCCCGAGCCCCCTCCCTCACCCAAACTCCCTCCCAGAGCATATGCCCCATACCCCCACTCCCACACCCCAACCCCCTGCCCCGAGCCTCCTCCCGCACCCAAACTCCCTCCCTCTTAGTTAACTGGAAATTACTACTTACCTGCACCCTACTTTTTCCCGACATGCCGGATAATAAAGCTTTTACTGTAATATAATAAGTAGGAAAGATTGTTTGTAAAAATCACCAGTAGACAAGGCCCAGATCATGGCTCCATTGAAGTCAATGGCAAAACTCCAAGTGACTTTGCTAGAACAGGATTAGGGTGGTCATAGGGTCTGATCCAAAAGTCAATGAATTCATTAAGAGTCTTTCCTGTGACTTCAACAGGCTTTGAATTAAGCTGATTCCGCATAAGGAATATATCACTATTCAACAGGGGATAAGAGATTTGCCTTCCTACGAGGGTTACTTTACTTAGGAGTGAGTTAGTCACCTAATAATTATGCTGTCAGTGGTCAGCACAGCCTGAGTTTGCAGTGCCAAATACCAGTACACGTCTTTCATCTCTATTGTTCTGGCAAGAATCATTTTGTCTTTCCTTTCCTTACTTCCTCTGGCAGAGACATGGCAGCACAGTCTGTCTGCAGACAGAAAAGCTGACATTAATTTTTGGTATAACGCCAGAGATTGGGACAATATGTTTATGGAGTGGATCTCTCTCGGCAATCCTCCTGGCACCAAACATGAAATAATACATCCAGAAAGATTTCCCGGAGAAAGGACGTGGTTCAGAATGCGTCCTCTGCAAGAAGCTTAGCTTCAGGTTGAAACATCATGAATTTACTGACCGTCTGCTGAGTTACAGATAATTTGCAGCAGACTGGGCTTTTGTGCGTACATGTGGTTCAGGAATGACAAAAGAGCCATTTCCACCCCGAGGTCAGTGAGGGTGAACGTCACACTTCTATTCAGCTACATGGTCACCGCGGTGTTTGGATAATACCAAGCTCTCTCAGAGTACTTTTCAGCTGTAGGTCTCAAAGCACTTTTGCAAAGGAAGGTAAGCATCGTTATCCTCATTTTCTAGCTGAGAAAACAGAGCTGTAGGGAGGCGAAGGGATTTGCCGAAGGTCTTGCAGCTTTGCAGTGGAAGAGTAGTGATAGACCTGGGCAACTCCCAGTCCATTTCCCTGCCCACTGGGCCACACTTACGCCTTGGCTATTTATCTAAAACATAACCAGACTCCTTTGGCCTAAAAACTGGGTTGATAGAGAAAATCTAATGAAATTATCTCCTAAGCCAGAAGTACTGAAGAACAGACTCCCCAAAGAGTACACCACTACTGCCTCTGGCTGAATGAAGGTGTAAGGTAACAACACATGAAGAGATACTCAAATGTATTTTAATTTTTCCTTTTAGGCGGTTATTGGTCAGGTGAAGTCTCCCCCCAGTTTTAGCTGGGCAACTACATACCCATGAAGTCCTCTGAGTAACATCAAAAGTCTAGTTCAGGCCTGCACAACTCGTAAAGCGGCGAGGGCCATATTACTCCAAAAAAAACAGCTGAGGGCCGAAACCCCCCGGCCCCGCGGAAACACCCCCCCCCCCCAGCGCCACCCTCCCCGTAGAAACAACCCCTCCTTCCCCAGCGCTGGGGTGTGGAAGCCTGTAGAGGGGGAAAGAAACAGCGCGCATAGGGTGACCAGATCACAGAAGTAAAATAGGACCCACTCCCTTCCCACTCGGCCCCACCATCACACCCCTCTTCACTTCCCCAGGGGTCACTATATTACTGCACACCACAGTCAATCAATGCAGTTGTAGATAAATCTCTGCATTATGCATTTTTGTATAACTTTTATATGACTTTGTATTGAACCTTGGTAATATGTTTTAATGGGCCCCTAAGGTAGTATAATTAAGGTAAAAGAAAAATGTCTTTTTGCTAGAAGTAGAATAAGATCTTCCCCCTACTTTGTATTCAATTGCCCTGTTGAATGAATGAGGTGTGAATGAGGAAGGCGTGGAAGGCAGGCACCTCCAGACAGCTGCAACCCTTGGAGAGGGGATGGGAACGAGACCAAGGACAATCAAACTTGTCAAGTGGGCTGACTAGAGAAGAGCAGACATACTGATGGCCTCGGCGGGGGGGGGGGGGTAGAAGCAAGCACCTTTCTTTGGGAACACCCTCTTTGCAGCATTGGGACAACCCCCAGCCCAGAGACAAGCAGCAAAAAGGACCAATGGACAGAGTCCCAGATTTTGGGCCGCACAGTGAGCCCACTTACTCACCTCCCTGCGGGCCGCACAGTGAGCCCACGCGGGCCGCATGCGGCCCGCATGCGGCCCCTGGGCCGCATGTTGTGCAGGCCTGCTCTAGTTGATAGGAGCAGATTGCAAGGCACTGACTGGCAAATTCAAGGCCATCTGCAAAAACAGGAAACCCTTTCTTACAGACCTGGCGGCTGCTGCTGTAGAAAATAAAACTTTTTTTTTTTTTTTTTTTTTTAGTACTTGTGAAAGATGCTGTCTTGACAGCGCTGAAGAATGAAGAGATCTATTTATCCACAGTGACCCTGGCAGGAACAGTACAAATTTCACACACAACTCTGCCAACGTGCCGAATCCCATATCCAGCTTCAGTTCCACAAACAAGCTAAAGGTTAAAGCTGTTTATTTAAACCAACCCCACATGGCATCTAAATTGACCTAAATTATTGTCTGAGTTGTAACCTGTGTTCAAGACCCCAAGGGACTGCTTCTTCCTTCCAATCTCAAAAAATTCCTCCTTCTGAGTAGGGGACAGATTAAAGGAGCAGCAACTGAACATGGAAATGGGAAAACAGAGTCAAGGTAAGTAGAGTTCTGCTCCAAAGTAGTCCCTGTAAATGTTTGTGGCTACTGCAGACCCCATGAAAAACGACAACGGAAGGGTCTCAGTTTAATTACATGAAGATCTAGTAGGAGAGGCCTCAATCTTAGCAGCTGTTGCTGAGGAAGGAGATCTCCATGTCTTGGAAGTTTTAGTGGATTCCTCCAAAAAAATAAATCATTACCTGTTTCTGTGTTGCAGCTGTAACAAAAACAACCAGAAAAGGTGGATCCAAGCAGTGAGTATACTACAAGGGTATAGTTATGCGTACGTCTCCTTTGTGCGGGAGACTGAACTTTCCCAGGTTCGGTTCGACGTGCAGAGCACATTTCTTTGACCTTGCTTTCTCTGACATGAATATATAGCAACGTGTACATTTAAATAAAAGCAAAACCAAAAAAACCCTACCCAAACAAGACGCAAGCACCTGCTTCTCCCTCTGGGGAGAGGCTGAGAACAACCAAAATGCGAGAGAGGTGTGATCGCATTGCTTAATGCACTGGAAGGTGCTCAGATACTCCGGTGACGAGCACAGTGTAAGTACCTATAGAGAACAGAATACAGAAACAATCCTTGACAAACAACGCTGTCTGTGCCAGGAGGCCTGAAAAGGAACTCGAAGCATTTGCAGTCATGCATCAGTTAACACGGGCAAAGTGACATCCCAGGAGTGAAACTACTCGCTGAGCTGATAAAAGGAAAGCAGCAGCATCTGGCCTGCAATGTGCAGCTTTTTCTACACATTGTAATGCTGTCTGAAGCATGGTAGAAGTGAAGTTTCTTGAGCCCCCAGAGGTAGACGGCACATGGGTGTGGAACACAGCAACACCGTCACATGACGGAGGGCTTCTAATCACAAAATATCTGTCTCTGCCAGTTAGTCCAACCACACAATATAGGCCAGCTCAAGGATGAGACCGAAAATATGGAGATGGATCGGAGCCAGGAAGTTCATCTCTGGACCTCAACTTTCTCAATGTTCAGGAGCATGTGGATCCTGGGGTTAGCTTCAGACCATCACAGTGTTAAGGGCCAGTGAGGCCAAGAACCTTCTCGAGGGTCAGAAGTCTTCTGAGCTGGGTTTTGGTTTGGGCTTATCCCTAAGATGACATTTTTGGCTGAGAATTTCAAAGCTACCTAAGGGATTCGGACGCCTGATTCCATTAAAATGAATTGGAATTGGGCATCCAAGTCCCCAAGCTGGCTTTGAAATCCAAATCCCCAGGCTGCCCTTTCATTTCGGTAGGGCATGAATTCCTGGAACCCCGGAATTCACTCCCACTATTGGCCCGACCAAGCACAAGGCTGTTGACTTCCGAGGCATGTTGCAAGACCTGTCTGTTCAGGACTTTGGTTTGCGGAACTTGCTCAAGAGAGTCAAATTTCATTTGCTGTTTGGTCAACATGGGAGAGGGGAATGCAAACATTTAACCTACATGTTAATTGCTGTCCATGTGTTCCGAGGGTGAGATGGGTGCATTTTTAATGATATTGTGTAGAGGAACACCAACCAGCCGATATAATGAAAGTGCACCCAGAAGATCTATGAAAGCCCTTCACAGCGAGACTCTGAGTCCGGTAATAATACAAGATTACTAGTATTATTACAGAGAAGGGGCACATGGCAGTGAACTACTAAATTATGGCCTCCTGCGTGCTTCTCTTTACCAGGCATTAATTTTAAATTTTCATCTAATTTTTATAAGGCCCTGCTGCATTAGTGTGCCTGCGCAGGGGCATTGTCTGCTCTGAAGAGATCAACCAATAATATTCTTTAGCTTTGCTGCCAGCGTGTTTTTTGCAGTGCTGTTTAAAACATTACAAGAGCTGACTGAGGGTTTATTGTAAATATAAGCAAAGCTCCTATTAAACCTATTTCCTTAGTAATTTCAAAGCCTCAAAAATAAAACCGCTCCTGCAGCATGGTCTATGTAATAAGATTCCAGGATTGTCACTCTGAACCTAGCACGTCTGTTGAGTCAGTGCGAAGGAATGAAAACAGCTGCAAAGCATGGCTGAGAACTCTTTTTGTTTAGAATACCACCAGGTCCAATCATCACTGGGATTTGCCATGTCTGTTGCTGTCCAATGTTTAAGTTCTCAGACATTTTTCACTTTTTTATACCCTATGAATTACACCCAGGTGATAGCATGGGCTTTCACCTACTACTGAATAAGAAAAGGGTTAGAGCCCCGCAGTCTTCAGACACGAATCCAGGGGATTCAATGGACAGGTTGCCTCTGTGAAGACTGCATGATTGGGTCCAGATAACTGTTGCAGATTTCCTGATTCTGGGACAACGGCAAGCAGAGATTTGAAGATCTAGTTCATTCTATTCAAATAATGGCTATGCATATCATCACTACTATCCACCATTTAATTATGAATAGCACGTGTTACACTGATGTTACTGAAATCTTGCTGGATAATGCCCCTGACCCAGGCTCCAATCCATAAAAGCACTTAAGCATACATTTAATTTAAGAGCATACTTAAAAGTAAGCATGTGCCTAAGTGTTTTCCTGAATAGCAATGGTTTCCTGAATCCAGGCCTTTGGCAAGGAGGATATTCATTTCAATATTAACTAAGGCTGGGGTTAGGGTTGTGTATGTTGCATTTACCTTGAGCTATAGGTGACGGGCTTTGATATACATTTCTAAAACAAAATAATCTTCACATATCCTAAATCATCCTAAAATAATCCAAAATAAACAAACCTAATAACAACCTAGTAAAATAAATCCCGTTTTACAATTGTTTTTAGATAAATGAGGGGTAACAGGAAAGTATTTTCAACAAATATTAATATAAAGCTACAAGTGTTATTAAACACACCAAAAAAAAAAAATCTACAAAAATGTGAGGCTTCCATTTGAGGGAAGAAATATAGTTAGAGAAAGGGGATTCCCGTTCTGAAGTAGTAAAACTGAGTTGGATAGGCATTAACACCTAACAAATTTTTTTTAAGCACTGGAGCAGTGAGTCCTGATCGGGGAAAATATTTCATTAACATATCAAAGAACAGAGATATGAGAGTAATCCAGAGGGTAATACAAAAGAAAAGTTTAAGGAACACCTTGCAATACGTTTCCTTTGAAGAACCTCACTTCCTATAACAACAGGAGGGTTATCTAAACATGCCCATCATGTCATTCCAATGATTTTATTAAACTTCCACTTAGAAAAAATTGATGACATGAATAATGTCTTAGTGGAGAATACGCACTTCTGCCTAATCAAGTATCTGCAACCACTTGGAATTAGAATCAAAGCCAGAGCCTTATTCCAAAGCTCACTAGTCAATGAACTCTCGTTGACTTTGGATCAGGCTCCTGCATTCCTAAACTTGAATTTGTACGGCCACACTAATGTAGAGCTCATCTCATATTTTCTTTTGTTTTCCTTCCTTGACGGTGGAGTCCAACAGAGCATAAGAATATATTCAGAAACATTAACATTGTGGCAACTAAGAAGCCACCACAAGGTCAAGACCACATTGCTCTAGCTACTGTACAGACGCTGTGATAGCTCCTGCCCCAAAGACGACATGACATAATTCCAGCACGTGCCTTCAGGACATTCCCTTGATGGACGTGACTGTAACTGGAGAGAAGGGCACTGGAATGGGAAAACAGCCCCTCCCCCCATTTATACTTACTAGAATTTGGAATGTTTCGCATGCTACATTCACTCAGCTTATGTATGGCCAGGCTTTTCTAAGCTAAGAAAAGGAAAGCTTTGTGTAAATGCCACACAGCGTGGTTTGATCCCGCATTACTATGCAGTACACTCTCACACAGAGCTGCGGCATTCAGGGAAAGGGCCCCATCAGCATCTGCATTTTAAACTCTGTGCTTTGCCTCCTGGAATCTGAGCGGAACTATTTGAAAGCACTGTTCTGTTTGGATGGCTGCTACTTCTTTTTTGGTTTTGGAATTTTTTGATTAGAGAAATACAATAGTGTTTTGGTTGTTTTTAAATGTTTTTATAATCAGGTTCAATTGAGCATCTAGCCTTCTTTTAAACGAAATGAAAACGGCATTAACGTCTTACTTTGCATGCATTGTTCCATTCTGCTGTTTTAAACCAATGCATAGTAAAATAGAGCTACTAATGACGCTGACCTTTTTACGTCTTGTGTTCTTTACGCCCCAACATTTGAGTCTTATGCTGTGCTATAAACACACAGGAATGGCTCCAGAGGATGGGAAAAGACGAGGTGGGTGAGGGACTATTTTTTATTGGACCAGCTTCTGTTAGTGAAAGAGAAGCTTTTACACAGAGCTCGTTTTCTATCCAACATGGCTACACCAACACTGCATCCATACGATGGATGCACACAGTTCAGGAACTGTTATAGTGCACGGTACACTATCCCGTAGGGGGGGTATTCAACAATTCGTATTCAGAGAGTTTTGCCTGAAGGCTCATTTGTACCTCAGCCCAGCATGGGCCACACAGGGGAATAAAGGGGCCTATGACATCACCCCACGGCTCGGCAATGCATGGACAGATCATGAGTCTGGGGGTGGGCAGGACAGCAGACTATTCAGGGCTGCTACTTTCCCAATACGAGCAGGTGGAAGGAGAGGGGGTGGGGATTGGGTGGGGCACTGACAGCTCCCTCCCAGGGCTCCAGTCAGGAGCTGAGCTGATGCCAGAAGGAAGTAAATTGCACCCAGTAAATTGCATCTTATTGTTTCCCTGGACCAAGGGGGAACTAGAGAAGGAATTAGGGCAATTCCTTCCCTGGGATCCTCTGGGACAATGAAGCTACGTGCCATCCTCTTATTCGGGATATGAGCAAGGGCTCAATCCAGCTCTGGGTAAGCGAGAGAAGATTGGAAGATGTGTTGTGATCGGCTCAGTCTCAACTGATGAAGGACCGACAGTTCAGTGATTCAGTGTGATTAACTCATAAGTTCCTGGATATCCTTGCTAGCGATATAAATGCCCATTCTCTCTCTGAGTTTTGCTAAGTTTGGCCTACTTCCTCTCCCCGCTTATGGGACCTTTCTCATGCTGCATCCCCGCCCCCACCTTCTCCATTCCACCAGTGAGGCCAGCCTCAATACTCTTTCCCTACTTCCTGGCCTTCAGGCCATTTACGAGCGAATGCTAATACAAAAAGAATCGTGGAAGACAGGATGCAAAACCTAAATGCTTCAGATTTTAAAACAACCTCGAACTATGAAGGTTTAGGATGAGATTTAATTGGGGGCAGATTATTCCACATCTGCTTTCTGTAGTGGTTCTTGCACCTTTCTCTTAAGAAGCTGGCGGTGGCCTGGGTCACCCACAGGGTGCTGGGCTAGATGAACTTTGGCTCTGATCCAGTCTGGGAGTCTCTATGCTCCTACGAGGAGCCTTGAAGACAAGGGGTACAAATGCCAGAAGCACGTACGTGAACTAAGCACTTTGGGGCCTAAAGCTCATTGCCAGTTAATGGGATTTAGGTTTCCAAGTGCCTAAAGCACTTCAGAAAATTTTACCTAACGACAAGGAATTTGAATATGCAGCAGGGAAGAGGGAGCTGGTGGAGGCCTTCAGGAGTTTCAGCTCCAAGCTTGTCTTGATATCTTGGGGTGGGGGAAGGGGCAGATGTTTTCCTTTGTTAGTGAGTGCTGTACATACAAAAGCATATTTCAAGTCTGTATTTTTTTCCTACTAAATTGATCCTCTTTCTTGATTATAGAAACTAGACAGCACAATAGCCTGGTGGTAACTGAAGCATTCACAGCCAGTGCTGTTGTATTAACCTAAAAATGGTTTCATTGCTCTGCATCTCATCTCATTTCACTTCCTTGTTTTCTCTCGCTAATTTTTGATTTTTTTCCCCATTTTCATAGGCTGCGCCTGTCTCTGACATCACACGCAGCAGGTAGGAGAAGATCACTAACAACTGTTATTTCACACATGAGCGGTAATATTTTCATTTTCCATCTATTGTGAAATAAAAGCCTTACGGTCTATTAAAATAGCAAGAATAAGCCTAGAACTAAAAAGCAATTCTTTTACTGTCACTCTGAAATCACTATTATCGCCTTCTCTAGATGTATTTACTTGAAGGTGGTATTGTATTTGTCAAACCTGGGGATCAGTCTCAACATTGTGGTGTTTAAAAAAAACAAACAAAGAACAACCCACAAACGTGCAGCAATTTCTAGAATAATCACTGCTTAAGAAATAATTCCATTGCTGCAGTGACTTGGAGAAATGGCACTGACAACAGTTGTGAGAAAGGCAAAGGAGAGATTTCCAACTTGTCTTTCTTGGACAACATACACTTGCAGAGTTTCTCCCCAGCAGCCGACACTAACTGATACAAACTGGGGGCTTTGGTTGGTGTCATTCCCAGACGCGGGACTTGCTTATCACTCCACACTGCCCAACTGCTTAAGCCTGCATCAGATAGACGTGTCTTCGGCTACTGGACTGAGCACATTTTTTAAGGACTCTAATATTGATGGGATGGAATTCCCATCTCGAGAATGTAACAGACTGGCTTGTATTTGCACTGGGAAAATAGTTACCTTGACAGGAGACATATGCAGGAGTTTGGCAGCAGCGCCAGTACCGTAGCAGCCCCATCTGGTGGGGTACAATTTGCAGGCAAACGTGGATCCATTACACTAGCTGAGTGATTCTTCAACCCACTTGACTGAACCCTTCAACCCTGATTTCAACCCTGATTAAACAACCCGCCTCCTCTGCGGCTCTATAATCTCACTTTCTCTATCAAAGACACCTATGCTCAGATTGTCCTCTCTCAGTTTAGTCAGTGGATTACTCCATCCTAAGAGCCAGGACAGCAAAACACATTTCCACCTGTGACTGGCTAGAACAGGGGTCTCCAAACTATGGCCCGAGTGCCGGATCCGGCCCGCGGCTTCAATTTGTCCGGCCCCCCAACCAATTGCTGCCGCTGCCTCGGCAGCACTTCGATGGCCGCTCAAACCCTGCTGCCGCCTCGGCGGTATTTCGGCTGCAGGGCCCCGTCGAAATCAGGCCCCGCACGCCCTAAAGCCGGCCCGTGAAGCCCCTTCAAAAATCTAATGTGGCCCTTGTCTCCTAAAGTTTGGAGACCCCTGGGCTAGAAGATCACACTCGTGCTCCTGAAGGCAGACCCAGCTCTGGTGACGTCCACCTCTGTGACCTCTGGGCAACTTGTATCAAGGAATGAAACCAGACGTCTTGAAAAGCTCCAACGGATACAAAATGCAGCAGCCTCTTGTACAGCAGCACAGGTTACCATGATTACATAATCCCAGAGTTCCATGCTCTGCATTGGCTCTCCAGTGAATGCAGAGTCAAGTCCCAGGTCCTAGTCCTCCACAGGATTGGCCCTCATTACCAGCGATCACTTCTCTCTTCCTGACCATGATCTCTCACAGCAGCTGCATTCCACTAGGACAACAAAGCTTATAGCCAACAGGGGGAGGCTCATGAATGGGGGAGACAGAATGGTCACAAGAGCCAGATTTAGGCTACAGAACCCACGACTACAAGAAATAAGAGTGACCACAGGTCTTGCTGCTTTCACAACTAAATGCAAAGCTCATCTCCTTAACATAGTGTCTCCTCAATAAGTTCTTCACAACACATCCACTGGCATGTGTGTGCGTGCAATACACACACACACACACACCAATAAGCTAATCAAGATCCACAGGCAGGCTGGGAAAGAAGGAATACATAGAGATTCTTACTGACATTTTCTGGGGAACTGCTGCCCATGGGGAAGTAATGCAGAGCAGTAGTTAGGCAGCCAAAAGATGCATGGTCACTGAGAAAGTCATGCTGCCAATGTTGGGCTTTAGGGGAGAGAGAATGGCACATGGAGGGGCAGGCACACAAAGGAGATGTCCTGAAACATGCGGGCTTTTGGCAAGGGTTCCCTGGGGCTCCTCCGTCTTTCCATGAGGCCACTAATCCCTTGCACTAATAGTAAACCAAGCTACACTCCAGCACTTCAGTGCTCTGGTTCAGTGTCCACACAGGATGTTACTGCACAGCAAGCTGGTGCACCATAGATTCACACTCTAGCTTGAAGCACAGGTACCCCTAAGCGTCCCTTTAGGTGATCGGGGAAATGACTGGCTAAGCACTGCTGGATTTTAAGCTTCTACATAGCTGAAAAGATTCAGAAATTGGAAATGCTCTCCTTGTTTTATAACTTTAGTTTCAAAAGTGCAAATTCTGAATCCTGCCCCTTTCCTTCCTCCCATAATCCCACACAGCTCTCCCTCATCTCTCTTTTGTGATCCCTCGCTGACACAGCGTCAGTTGTGCGTTCAGATATTATCTGCTTGCCTGACTTGCTGCATTCAAACGGAATACATCAAAATGAATGGGGGCAGCAATTCATTTCTGAAGTTCTTTCTCCAATGCATACGATAGACGCTACAGATATCTTCAGACGACTGATTATTGGATGTAGATCAAATGCCTTATAGATATTATCTTTAGATGAAACTCAGTTTGGAATCTTAAATGGAAAAGGAAATTAGATAATTAAAACTCTGCTCCTAGGAATACATTTTTTAAAGTGACAAAATCCATAAAAACTTCAGGCAGAAATATAAAGTGAAGCTGAAAGAGATTCAGAGAAAACCAAATTAATATTTTAATTCTGTCAACACAAAAAGGTTTCTGAGACAAAGGTCAGGACTAATATAGAGCAGTGATTTATTGCCCCATCTTCATAATTTAAACTACTGTTTCTCTAATGCTCACTGAATCCCTCCCATGGAGTTACAGCCTTAGCCTCTCACCAAGGAACTGACTTGCATTTTAAGTGCTTTTTGAATTGCCTTAAGGGAGAGTGAGAGGGAAGAGGAAGCAGAAAGGAACAAGCAGGGGTGGGGCCTCGGGGAAGGGGCGGAGAAGGATGGGGCCATGGTTTCGGTGCTGGAGGGCCCCCCCATGCCTTCCAGGAAGCTTCCGGTGCTTCTGGCCTGTTTATCTGGAACTCCTTGCACAACTTTGAAAATCACACATTAACGCCGACATTTTCATTACACACACAGTAAATAGTATCTGTTTGGCTTTCATTACGTAGGAAGCTTCTCAAACATATTCCCTCAACATTTGTGGGACGTACACAACAACATGCCACTACCACTCAGGGCTTTTCATCTGCAAAGTATTTTCAAACATTAACTAATTAATCTAGATGACACACTGGTGGGCCAGGGAAGTATTAGCGCCCCCATTTTACTTGGCTAAGGTAAGTATTATAATCCCCAGTATTAGTTACTGTTTTACAGACGGGGAAGCTGCAGCAGAGTTTAAATGATTAGCCAATGGTTCCATACAGTATCGTCAGAGCTTGGATTAAACCAATCAGATTTCCCAGCTCCCAGTCCTGTGCTCCTGTAATACAGGTGAAAAGAGGAACAATATGGGTCTATCTGAGGATACTGGTGGAGGTCACACGTTGGTCTCCCATCAAGGTAAAAAACATGACACATCATACCTTAAGCCATGCTGCACTACTGAAGGAAAGTGGCCAAAAACCTTCCCTACCTTTTGGCTATATGAGTGTACAGGAGTGTACAGCGCCTAGCACTGATCAGGGACTGGGGTATCCACACAATACTTCAATAAACAGTAGCAGCAGCAGCTACCAGTTGAACCATGGAATATCGGTACCCACAGAGGCAGTAGCTTTCCTAACTCAGTATGCCTCTGTTCCACTCCCACCACAACCACCTAGCAAGGAGAGAAAAGGGAGACTAAAATAGTGACAAGTCAGCAGCCAAAGTCTCAAGTATCTGGCTTGCCTGCTTTGCAGTGTCTGCAATAATCATTTAAAGGGAGGTTGCCAAAGCTGCAATTTTAATTATTCTAAACTTGAATTATTCAATTAATTTATATTTAAGAGAACCCAGTGATGTACTGTGTGTTTATAGAAAACTGATTAAAAACATATTTAGCAGCTGCCTACACATTACATGCTGATTCATCTTTAATAATACGATTTTAATATTCAGCTGACATTTAACAAACAAACAATCGCTTTTATTAAATGTGCGTAATGATTGCCATCACAATGTCAAGCCTTGCCTAGACTCCTGCCATGTGGGGAAATAAAATTGAGGGAAGCTATTTTTACCATCAACTTTCCTGCATTTTATGTGCTAACATAATTATACCATGGCAATATGTCAGGTGAGCGACAGGAAGGAACTGTATTGATAAAGTTAACTTTCAGCTGTGATCCCCTTCTTTATGCGGGGTTCCCCCAGGGACAACTTAGGTTGAAATTCATCCCTGCCCCACACAGAAGGTTCAATCAAACATGGCTATTATTTTTTATTTGTATTATCATAGCACTTAGGAGTCCCAGCCATTGACCAGGGCCACACTGTTTTGGGCACTGTATACTCCCTGCCCCAGAGAGCTGACAATCTAAGTATAAGATAAGAGACAACAGATGGATTCAGACAGACAGGGGAATACAAAGGAACCATGAGATAATATTAGTCAGCATGAAAGGCTGGTCTCAACCGAACAGAAGCAATTCCGTCCATGTGAGCCCTGTTTTGGGAGTGCTCCAAATAGGGCTTACACGGGACTTGAGCGGCTCACAGGCCTTGTGCTTTTTCCCTAAATAGTGGTGAATTTCACCACTAGTGCACACCTAACATAGTAGCCATCAGTGTACTCCTGTAGACAGCTGTTGTGCTTAATTTTACTCTGAGCCATGGAGTATTTAGAAAACTAATTAATAATTCAGTATTTTCTTTTAAACAAGTTATATCTTCCTGTTTCAACAAGGCTCAACACGAAGGGTCTAATTTTGAACTGCTTACTCATGCACGACTGAATTACAGGAATGGGGGAATGAGCTAGACGAAAATAGCTGCTATGCCCTTCTAATGCCGAATTTTAATTGTATCTGTCATTAGCTCGTAAGTGATAGTCAAATTAGAGAGTTTAACATTTTAAGGAACAAGGGCCAGATCTCCGCTGGTATAAACTGGCATAGCTCCAGTGAAGAGAATGGAACCACATCGATTTATGCCAGGTGAGGATTGAAGGATTAGGAGCTTCAATGGGAACTGTGTGTGCATATGTGAAGGCAGAATTAAAAATGAATAAATAGATGAATAAAAGACAGACTCACAATAAAAGAGAAAGTATCAGCACAACAGCACTAGAGTTGCACATCCAATTAGCACTCTCCATTCATGGCTGGTGAGAATTAAGGAACCAATGATGCACACATGATTTTGCACAGTAGAGCATTTTAATTAAATCGCTTGGTGTACAGTAATATACCTGGGTCTAATAAGCTAGCTAATCAGGCTAATAATTGTATCAAAGAGTGAGATCTTTGAATGTTAGCAAATCAAAAGAATGAACTGGGAACGTATGTTGTTGACATTCTGGTTTATTTTGTCTTGAAGGTAAACAAAAATAAGGTCACTGATATGACCTTTAAACTGAGTCTTACATTTATATGCTCCTCTTCCTTTTGGACAGTTAAACTTTCTTTGGATAGTTGTTTTGTTTGAACAACAACTTGAACTGCTCTAATATCTATCTGTGACTGGGGCCACATGCTGCCCACCCTGGAATTTTGTAAAACCTGTCACATATGTTTGAGTCATTAACATAACACTGATATACTACACATCAATTCATCTTTTTGCAATTGTCAGATCAATGCTTGCACTAGCCCAGAGGTGGGCAAACTATGGCCCACGGGACCGTCCTGCCTGGCCCTTGAGCTCCTGGCCGGGGAGGCTAGCCCCCGGCCCCTCCCCTGCTTTCCCCCCTCCCCTGCAGCCACACCACCGCGTGGGCAGTGCAGCTGGCTCCGAGCAGGGGGGGCGGCTTCCAGTCCTGCCACTCTGAGCAGCATGGTAAGGGGGTGGGGAGCGGGGGGGTTGGATAAAGGGCAGAGGGTCACGAGGGGCAGTCAGGGGACAAGGAGCAGGGGGTGGTTGGATGGGGCAGAGGTTCTGGGGGGGGGTGGTCAGAGGACGGGGAGCAGGGGAGGTTGGATAGGCGTGGGAGTCCCAGGGGGGCCTGTCAGGGGGCGGGGTGTGGATGGGGGCGGGGAAGTCAGGGGACAGGGAGAAGCGGGGGTTGGATAGAGGGTGGGGTCCCAGGAGGGTGGTTAGGGGCAGGGGGTCCTGGGAGGGGACAGTCAGGGACAGGGAGCAGGGGGGGTTGGATGGGTCAGGAGTTCTGAGGGGTGCAGTCAGGGGGAAGATAGGGGGTCAGGCAGTTTGGGGAGGCACCGCCTTCCCTACCCAGCCCTCCATACAGTTTCTACCCCGATGGCCCTCGGGCCAAAAAGTTTGCCTACCCATGCACTAGCCCAATCATAGACTGCTAGATCAGCTAGTTGCTTTCACAAGGACTCTCATAAAAGTTAGTTACTAGCTCAGAAATTATGGGCTTTGATCTTGCAAGATGCTGAGGATGCTGGAACCAATCCAGCGTACCCTTAAGCACATGCTTAATTTTAAGCATGCAAATTGTCCTATTGAAGTCAATCCTAGTTACATCAGCAGAGAAGTTGGCTCTTAACATTTATTTTATAAATATGATTCTATTTCAGTATTAAATGTTCTTTATTATCAACAAGAGTAATATGACTGTTTAGAAAGGGAGAAAGTGACGGCAATCGCTTTGAAAACCCGAAGTGATGCTGCACTCCAACTCCTCTCCTGGACAACATTCAGTGCTCTCCTGTCAGGCATGATTAGAAATCGTCTTTGTGTTAGACACAGAAAAAGTTATCGGCATTACACACCAGCCACTGGTAGAACTCAGCTCAGACACTGGTAGAATGTCTAGCGTTTAGATGCTAGGACTGCTGCTGTACCAAAACCTAGTGTGACATAAGGCTGAAGAAACAGGAAAGTCACACAGGAAGAGGAAGGGAGTACCTCTATCAGTTTATATACGATTTACGGGACGCATAGGTCGTGTGTTGTCCTTTGATAAATTTCACGCGGAGAGAAAGAACACACAGCATGCAGAAAGCGTCTCTTCCACAAACTTAATTCTAGAGTCTAAGAAAGACTCTCAACAAAAGCAATTAACAATGAGTGTGCAGAACTCTTGGGAGGAAATACGAACCGCCTCGCCCTGTTGAACTGGCTAGTTAATAGCAGCAGTGCAATGAGCTGCAAAACTTGCAGCAACGTCACTTATTTTTGTTCTAAATAAAAAAAAAATAGGGAAATGGAAATTAAAAGCTATTCGCTTTGGATTTCAGAGCAGCATCCATTTTGAAGCACTGTGGTGATAACTGAGGCATAACAGGCCTATTTTAATTGTTAGTCTAACTAGTAAAAAGTGGATAAAAGTTCATGAATTGTTACAACGATCTGTTGTATAAAACTATTCAAGAAAAGAGATGAGGAGACAGAATGATTGAATAGATTTAAACAGAAAGGGTCTACTAATTCCACTCAAGGATTGCGTTAAGATCACGCCCGGTGAACAAGAGGAACAGAGGATGAGAAATCAATGAACCAAAATTGGTGTCAAAAATTAGGCCAAATGGATGGACAAAACAAGGAGAGGACAGATTATTTCACCCATCGCCCTTCTGGGGGCCTGAAAGAAAAAGACTTTTGGGGAGGGAAAAAAACCTTTTGCCATCACCGCAACTATGGCAGAAGGACTGTTGCCCTGACACCAGACCACTGATATTCCAGTGGGAACACCTGACTATGGTCTCTGCACTAGCGAGTACCCCAATATTATACATGGGAGGTCCTGCTCTGTCTTCCCCTCTCTCATGTGCTCCTTTCTGCACCCACCCATCTTCTTCCTGTCCCCTCTCTCAGCTTTTCTCCTAATCCTGAAATCAACCACACTTCAAAGCAACAGCACAGTGAGATGAGACAGCCCATCAAGCCCTGTTCAGCCCGAGAAGGACCAGTGAAGGACAGAGACCTCACTAAATCAGCCAAACAATATCCCTGACTGGGGAGATTAGCCCGGGTCTAGAGCAGCAGCTGTCGGTCAACCTGTCAACCAAAAGCATCTGTCCATGACTGACCAGTCACCTTGTATCCTGATAACAACAACAAAAGCTGTATTTCCCTCATCTTTACTGTCCTATATCTTCCCACCCTTCTGTTTCTAACTGTTCTGCCTAAAGCAGAAAAGTGACCATCATTCTCAACTCAGAACTAAGTAAGAAAACTAAGCCCTTTCCTTCCCCGACAAGGGGGGCTTTTTACCTAAAGAAAAAACTTTAACCAATGTTCACTTCTTCAAAAGGGGAGTTTAAAAGGTTTTAATTAAGTTTGCTTTGCATAATCACTCAAGTTCAGTTTCAGTACTCTATCTAGTTGTGTTTTTTTTCCCTTTTGTGCATTTCAAGCAATTTTTAACTTTTGGTATGAATTTTATAGTGTGTTTGCCATGGTACTAAGCAGGCTAAGGTCTCCGAATCTTGTTTAAAACTACAGTATTTAACATTGGACAGTAACAAAGTCATATTAACACCTTTAATTCTTTGGGACTATTCATTCCATCTAAATTAATGCAACAATACTTTATGTCTAGACACATTATCTAAAACACTGAAACAAGCTGTGAAAGCATATTCACTTTCTTCTTAGTGGGATTTGATCTCCTCACACTGCAGCATTCCTAACTTTGTTAGAAAGCTCTTAGTGAAAGGGGAATTGGCTAACACAGTCCTTACGCAGGCTGAAGAATGAAATCAATCCCAGTTCCATTAAAAGAAGGGGGATGTGGGAAACAGGAAAGATTTCCATGCCAAGATCCTAAGAGGATCCTCTGCAAATGTTTCAGCTGTTGTTTTCACACAGTAAAGAGTGTTGAATGCACCTTCTAAGATTGTTACATTATATGAATACAGTGCAGTGTAAATAAAATTATAATGTGAATGGATTACCAGAGTAGTACTGTGAAAACCACTACCTGTCCCATCTTGGCATGCAGAAAAATCAACTCTCCAAAAGCTAGTTGTTTAAAAGGGCTATTTTATTTATAAAACAATATTTACGGAGTAAGAGACAGAGCCATGCTGATCTCTTGCTGCATGAAAGAAATGACAGTAAAAAAGGAAAAAACTTTACTGATTCAAATGATTTGCACAAAAATATATTACAAAGTATCTTTTCCCATAGATAAAGGCTAAAGGAATCTTTATTTGGTCCCATTCTCTCTTCATCCAGGCAGGTATTATATATGCTGTTTTCATGACACTGCTCCTGATTTGTTCACTGATCTCATGTAAGTCACTCAGAGTTGAATCCAGTCAACGTATCCAAAAGCCAATAGGGATTTAGGCAGCAGCAAGACCCCCAATAACACTATAAGGCCCTGTCTTCCTTTAAAAATTACAGATCTTTCTTTTACAATTTCACCTTTAAAGTGAATGCAATGAGTAATACTAAATGAGGAGTATGGTAACAACAATTAAACAACTGCATTGACTTATTTTGTTTAGGAGAATCCACCCTCAACATACAGGATTCTGAAAACTATCCACCTTCAAGATCACCATCATTTTTTATAGTTTCAGAGTTATCTGCCAATGATAGTTTTTCAGTCACATTATGTATGTTACATAGCCACAGTACATCACCTGTAGCAAAAAGGGGGGAAAAAATCTCCATCATCCAGAAACAACCATGGATAAGTTTGTTATAAGAACCAACAGATTACAAAAAGAGGTAATTGATGAAAAAATTGCCCGGTTTGTTTATGCAACAAACTCTCCTTTCCGTATGATTGAGAACCCACGCTTCATTAACCTGGTTCAGTCATTAAGGCCAGGATACAGTCCACCCAACAGAGCAGATATCACAGGCAAATTGCTGGATAAAGTGTATGAAAGAGAAATTGAGCAGTGTGCAAAAGGTCTAGAGGGTAAAATTCTTAACCTGAGTCTTGATGGGTGGAGTAATGTCCACAATGATCCTGTTGTATGTGCTTGTGTGACAACAGAAGACGGGAATGTCTTCCTTACAGAAACAATTGATACGTCAGGAAATGCACACACAGCAGAATACTTACCAGAAGTAGCAGTAAAAGCTATACTAAACTGTGGGGAAAAAATTCAAATGTCTGGAACTCAGCTTGGTCACAGACAATGCTGCAAATGTATCCAAGATAAGAAGTTTAGAAGAGAGCCCAAGCTAATAATATGGTTGCAGTGCTAATTCGATGCACCTCCTAGCCAAAGACTTCAGTGTTCCAGAAATAAAGGCTAATGTTGTTGAAATTGCAAAATATTTGTGTAACAACCACTTTGCAGCAGCTGCTCTGAAAAATGTGGGAGAAACCAAGCCAACTCTCCCACAAGACATGCGATGGAACTCAGTAGTGGACTGCTTTGAGCACTATATCAAGAACTGGCCTAATCTGATGATAGGTTGTGAACAAAATCATGAAAAAATAGATGGCGCTGTCACAGCCAACGTTCTCAACATTGGGCTTAAGAGAAATGTTGAACACATGCTGAGTACCCTGAAACCTATTTCTGTAGCCTTGAACAAAATGCAGGGAAATAGCTGTTTTATTGCTGATGCTGTTGAAATTTGGAAGGAACTGAGTGAGATCTTAAAAAGAGAAATATGCGATGACAGAGTTAAATTACAAGCATTAAAAAAAACAAATGGGACAAGCACTATATCCAGCTCATTTTCTTGCAAATATTCTCAATACTTGGTACCAGGGTCAAACCTTAACTGCTGAAGAAGAGGAGTTGGCTGTGACATGGACATCCAGCAATCATCTCTCCATAATGCCAACTATAATAAACTTCAGAGCTAAGGGTGAACCAATCAAGAAATATATGTTTGCTGATGATGTTTTAAAGGAAGTCACTTAAATACTTGGATTCAGAGACTGTTGAAGTGATAATCTCACTTTTAACAGCAGTAGCTTCTTCTGCCAGTGTAGAAATAATATTTTCTTCCTTTGGACTAATTCATTACAAATTGAGAAATCGTTTGGGACCTGAAAAAGCAGGAAAGCTTGTTTTTCTTGTCCAGATTATAACCAAACAGGAAAATGAAGGTAAAGACGACTGAGTTAACTGCCGAAGCTAATATTTTAAATTTCTCATGTTGACCTGGCTGACAGTCGATTTAATTTTTGTTTTTGTTTTGTTTTAAATTCATTTAACTATTTTAGTTAAAAACAATGTCAACAAAAACAAACCTGATTTTAAAAAACGTGAAGGTTTAACTAAATTCAAAAATTCATATGTTTGTTTTGTTAAAATATTATATGTTTGCTGTTGAAGAAAAAAATCCAGAATACATAACATTGTTGTTTTAGTTAAATAAAACAATTTAAATGTCTGACTGATGATATTCTCCTCCTAACAGAGCATGGCAAGAAAATCCTCCAAATATTAATGATTAACCTGTTGAATTGGAGATAGTTCACCTCCCAATGACGTCATAAATATCTACTTCAATTACCTTTGGTAAATGAAATAACCAAACAATCATTCGTTTTCTGATATAGCTGTAAAAAGAATCTGAAAAGTTTTCAAAATAAATCACTTCAAAAATGTAGTGTACACCTTTTAAAAACGAAACATACATCTATCTCTGAGCTGTGAAGAATGTGTATTAAGTTTATAACAACCAACAAGAATGCACTTTTATGTAGAAATCCATGATTAAATAGAGTCTTCCTGACTAGTGATTTAAATCATGATTTAAATCAAATCCCCCCTGCTTGGGGTGGTGGTGGCATGTGGTGCAGTTCCGTTAGCCAGACACCTCATTGCCCTCTTATGCACTATTCATCATGCTTTAAAAGGGCCCGTCCAACTTATTTATAGCACCTAGCTTAGATAACAGCTGCCCCTACAATTCATACTCAGCTAGTGAAATTAGGCTGCCAGATACTGATCTTTAGATCAAATGATAAAGATAATCAGCCTTAGTCTTCACAGAAAAAGAAAGAAAAACAACCCTGAGAGGAAGGCGCACAGTAATAAACACGTTCAGTTGTTGCAGTGTAATAGAATTTGGAGAAACCTTCACAAAAAAGCAACAGCATGCAACTAATCTATCTCGGATCACATGATTGCCTGAGGCTACGATAAGGAGGAAAGAGAGAAACTCAAATGTGAATGAGGTATTTTGCTAGCACTTCCCAGTACAATTTGCCGTTTAGAGCAAGACATGCATACCTGGTATTTACAGAAGAGTCTGAGGCATAACACTTGAGAGATATTATTCATGCTAAGATTGTTCATGTGAAAACGTTACATCCTCTGTAGTGCTGCAAAGGTCACCGACATCTGGCAATGAGCTACTTTATAAGGCAGTCTTTGGGCCTCAGTTATTTTTTTATTGAAATTGAAAGACTGGGGTACATTTTCAGAAATGTAATCGGTCTTTATGCTTGTATTTTAGTGCCTGTTGCTCAGATGCTGGTGTAATTCAGAGGTACGAATATTCAGATTTCATTTGCTTTCTCCAACCCTGTTCAACCTTTACATCGATGACCTGCCAACAACGGAGTCACGAAAGTTCATTTACGCAGATGACATCTGTTGCGATACCTAGGCCCAGGCGTTCCACGAGCTTGATGTCACCTTAAACCGGGACATGACAAAGTTAGCTGACTACTGTAAGACCCGGCACCTCCAGCCAAGCGTCATAAAAACAATCTGCAGTTTGTTCCATCTTCACCACACCAGCGCAACCCGAGAACTGAATGTTTCTCTGAATGGTCAGACGGTGAAGCATGAAGTAGAACCGGTCTGTCTAGGTGTGACCTTAGACCGCACACTGAGTTACCAGGCCCACCTGAAGAAGACAGCAGCTAAAGTTAAGATGCGCAACAATCTTCTTAGCAAGCTGGCAGGTTCGTCATGGGGTGCTCATTCTCCAACTCTGCACATGTCAGTAATTGCCACCTCGTATTCGGTGGCAGAGTCCTGCGCACCAGTCTGGAGTTGATCGTCTGGTGGATACGCAGTTACATGCCGCCATGTGTATCGTCTCCGGCATCCTGGTCTCATCCGCCACGCCAGGATGTTAGGGCGGAAACACTCTGGCGAGAGGAATGGATATCGGTTATAATCCCCAACCAGTCCCTTGCTGCCGACCCCACAATTTGCCCGCCTGGTTTTGACCTGCCCCATCGCCAATGGTTCCTGTTGAACAGGTTCCTGACCGGGCACGGTCTCTGTGCAGCCAGCCAGTATCGCAGGGGCCTTTGTGACAGCCCTTTGTGCAGCTGCGGTGCGACACAGACGGTGACGCACGTTGTCGAGGAATGCCTGCGGACTAGGTTCAGCGGTGGCCTAGACGAACTGCATCACGCCACTGCAGATGCCATCGCTTGGCTAGACGACTATGCACACGCTAAATGAAATAAATGAATGGGTCTTGGATGGGGCTCTATAAGAAGAGGTTGAGACACTCTAAGGGTGTTTCTACACAACAATTAAAAACCCGCGGGGCTCAAGCTGCAGGGCTGTTTAGTTGCAAAGTAAATGTCTGGGCTTCAGCGACAGCCCGAGTTCTGGGACCCTCTCACCTCACCGGGCCCTAGAGCCCGTCTTTCAGCCCAAGCCCGGACGTCTACACTGCACTTAAACAGGCCTACAACCCAAGCCCAAGTCAGCTGGCACGAGCCAGCGGTGGGTGTCTAGTTGCTGTGTAGACGTGTCAGAGGGAAATTCCCCAGACAGGGAGACACAAGTTCTCCTATTTGTTTTCAATCATCACTTTTTGCTCCATAAACAGATCATTTAATATCAGCCCCACTGTAAAATTTCCAGAGCAATTATCGCCCGTATACAGATTATTCTGTAATCGGCCAACTTTATCCACAAACAAGCAAAGTTTTCTTGATTGAAAAATAAGAAGGGGGGAGGTGAAACATTTTTGACAAGTATTTTCCCCTCAAATTTGGAATTTGGCTGAACAGCTGCTTTTTGATCTAATAAGCTGCCAGGAGCTATGTATATTCTTCTGTCAAGAATAATCTATCTTTTATCTTAATTTATTCTGCATCTTTTCAGAAGAGCCATGTATTACCCAAAGACACCAAACAATGCAATCTGCACACACATCATTAAACATCTGGGAGTAGAATTTGCAAACCAGCCTCTGCAAACAGCAGACACTAGAGATTCCACCGGACACTAATTGCCACAGGAATTGGATCGGGATCAGTATTAGCAGCACTAAATAGCCACAGATTTTTTTTTTAATGATATGGCTAACTAAAGCGGTGTTATATACTGTACAATAAAAATAAGCCGCATCTTCAGCTGATGAAAACTGGCCTCAGCTGACATAAATGCAATGAATTGAGATATGCTAATTTACACCCGCTGAGGATTTGGTTATTTCAGGCTCAGCATAGTTAACGCTGCCACAGGAGCAGACCAGGAACCAGATGGTGACTCTGAAGGTTACGTCTACACTGCAAAAATAGCCCCACAGCAGTGACTCTCAGAGCCCAGGTCCACTGACTCGGTCTTACACTGTGGGGCTAAAAATAGCAGTGCAGGCATTGGGACTTGAGCTCTGAGACCCTCTCCCCTCACCAAGCTGAAGAGCCCGGGCTCCCACCCAAGCCCGAACGTCTATACTGCTATTGCTAGCTTCATAGCGCAAGCCCTGGGGGCCCAAGTCAGAGGACCCAGACTCAGACTCACTGCTGCAGGTCCTTTTTTGCAGTGCAGATGCACCCTTCAGAGTCACCATCTGCTCCTTTGTGCCCATCTTGCTCAGGGCAGGAGGGGGTGAGTCATCTAGGCCAACCCTACATCTGGTGCATGTTACTTCCCCTGACGCACCAGTTCAGCGATGCTGGACAGTGCATTGGCAAGGGCAGATTCAGGATGCTGCTCCCTCCTTCCCATGAAGGGGCATTTCAGTTCAATGGAGGCTGTTCTTCCCATTGCCAGCATGGTTATTTGTGGAGTAAGGGAGCTCACAACTGAGCCGTTACAGCGCGCTGGATAGGGCGTATGCCTCAGCATTGGCTTCTCGCAATTACTGACACAATGTTAACCATATGTGTGGGCACTAAAGATTCTTGGATAGCAGGGGCTATGTAAATGCAAAGTGTGATTATTATTCTAATTCACCATCTATGAGCCAGCTGCTTTAGAAGAACTATAAAAATAAAAGTAGGTTTTCTCCACATAAACAACTGGGGTCCTTGGTTTCCATCCCCTTGGTGAGTGTGGGGAAGCATACCTCTGCAGATCACTGATGGAGCTGAGGGAAGTGAGGGGGGATGGGAAAAAATGCCACTTCTAGAACACGCTCCCTTCTCCCCACCCCAGAGGAAGTGTTTCATGGGGGCTCTGCTGAGTTCAGGCATTGTCTCCTGGAAGGGGCAGGAGGTTTGCTGGTTTCTCCAGACCTTCCCCAAGTCACACCTGAAAGTAACCTATATGCTGTTTCCCCCTTCTGTGCAGTGTAATGACTTTGAGAGGAGGGATCTGGAGATAGGGACAGGTGTGGGGTTCTGTGGCAACACAATTCCTACAAGACCTTTACTGACTGGGGGCTGCAATTAAATAAGGTGGGGGGAAAC
Organism: Macrochelys suwanniensis; assembly: GCA_033296515.1. Classification (NCBI taxonomy): domain Eukaryota; kingdom Metazoa; phylum Chordata; order Testudines; family Chelydridae; genus Macrochelys; species Macrochelys suwanniensis. The sequence goes on along the minus strand of CM065782.1, from coordinate 104,484,269 downwards.
CAGGCAGCAGAGCAGAGGCAGGGAACTGCTGCCCGTTAGCTTCAATCTATCCCTAAAATCCACAGGAGTAAGGCCAGTGATGAGGTTAGCTGAGTGAATGGCAGATTTGAGCCACAAAAGTGGCCAAACTGAGGGCTGCCGTGAACCTCTGAGGCAAGAAAATCCGCCACTAAGCGCAGGACCCACCAAGGCAGAGGAGGAACTTTGTCACAACTGTTATTGAAAAGAGACTTTTTTTTTTTTTAACCAAACAGCGTCACCATGATTGGCCTTCAGATAAATACTGTTGCAGCGCTCTTTGAAAAGAAGATTTGCAATCTATTCAGCGCCTTTCGAGACTATCATATTAATTTGGCTGCCACACATACACCCTCAGGGCTGAATTCAACTAAAAAAATATAGACATTCTGTACTGCATAAAGCTGCAAAAGTAGATACCTTTTAGGAATCCCTGGTGAAGAATCAGAATTTTATTTTATGGGGGGGGGGGGGGTGTTGTTACTATAATGGACCTTAAATCAGTGTGTTCACAGATTCTTACAGCGGTTTCAGTATACACAGCTAAATGTTAAAGTTCAGTCTGTCTGTTCAAATTCACACATTTGTGTGAGCCTAACACCAGGTTTGCTCGGGCCACGTCTACACGTTGAGCTACCGTGCATCAAGCCAAAGCATGACTAACACACACCAGCTTGCTATGGCGTCTCATCCCATGCAGACACTGCTACAGCACAGTGAGAGTCTGTCACACTCTGCTGAACTGTAGCAGTGTCCACACAGGATGTGTCAGTGCGCTGTAGATTCACACCCTGTGCTGCTGCACAGTAACTTGCCATGTAGACGAGCCCTCGTGTACATTGGGTATTTGGATGCACAAGCAAGGAGAATGTAAGTGTGGGCATTGTGCATGTCTACACATATATCGGCCTTATCTCTCAGAATGCAGGGTCCCTTTGCTCCCAATCCCATGCTTTATCCACTAGACCATACTAATATTCTGGAGGTCACACCTGGTGCTCAGAAGAGGTCTTAGCTCACTTGCAAGCATCACCAACTGGTCCTCCCAAAATCAGGGGACCTGTGCCATGAGATTCACGGATCCCAAAGGCTATCCCTGGCAGTGACAGACGACGGGACTGCTGATCTCCAGGAAAGATCAATGACAAAAATTTAGCCCCCCAGCAGCTGCTTTCTGCAGATTTACTTTGACACGGCTGGCAGAAACATGTTACCATTTTTAAATGAATCCTAACATTCCTAGGTTCCCCAAATGGAGGGGAAGGGGAGTCTTGCAGGCATGGACTAGGCAGGTCCCGAAGACTGAAAATCGCTCTCTCTCTCTCTGTATATACAATATTCACAAACTAACATTTAAACTAGCAAGTGAATACTACAAAAGTTCTACAGTATATTTGTGAGCTATTTTACCGTACCATTCAACGGCACCCCGCTAGCTATAACCTTGGACTCCGAAAGGCCTCGAATGCTGTATAGAATGGCAGGCTGTTTATTCACTACTCTCAGGGATTATTTGTGACCTGGTGTGATCTTTTGTGGAGAATACTGAGTGATTTGCAACTTGCCTGGTCTCCTGGTTAGATGGAGTTCTGTGTTCTGGTTTACTGTCGCTCTTCTGCCCAGTATCCTAGTGAAAATTAACAGATTGCACACATGGGGCAGATGCATCTATAATTCTCTGACACATTTCCTCAGTAGATTAACCAATACAGTTATTCCAGTTTTCTGATATGCTCTTTAGTCTGATGCAGACTCTAAGGAATTTTGCCTCTGCCTTTTGCTCTGCCCACAGGGTGGATAAAAATCAATGATTTTTTCAAAAATAAATAAAAACCTCACTTTTTATGTAAATCAGAATTTTTATTTACATCTTTTTTTAAAAAAATTAATACAAATACAGGGGCTGTTTTGAGTTTGTTTGGGTTTTTTACAATAAACCTATTTAAAATTAAATTTTAAATTGCCAACCTACATTAAAGACAAACTTATTATACCCTATTAAAATCATTTAAATTAAAATACAAAAAATAATATTAAGCAATACACGTTTGTTGCCAAGATTTAAAGAAAGTCAAACCACCAGTGACTGGTGGAAGTCACTGGCGTAAACACCTCGAACCAGAGTTTGTTGAAGTGCTAAACCAGCTTTTGACAGCAAGTTGCCTTGTCTGCAGGTACAGAGAGAATATGTTCTTTATTTCAATGTATTCAACTAGTTCAGTTCAATGACTAGTTCATTCAAAGTTAAGAAAATGATTGGCAGTTGAAAGAATAGGAAAGCTTGTTTTCCTCTTCCAATCTATAAATAAAAACTAGATGTGAGAATATGAGATCTACTAATTCTAAAACTCTGAAGCACATGGTGACCATAAACTATCAGTTCAATTCACTAGCTACAGAAAATACTTCCTTTGTTTAATAAAACAGTTAATTTTAAAAGCAAGACATCTTTTGATACACTTTTTGCTAAACTTTTCTTTCTTATGTATTGAGCACATTTAGTTTTTTATTTACTAAAAACAAAATAAATGCTGTTTTTGTGCTTAACTGAATTTGAATTTCCATCCAAATGGAGCTGACTCAAATCACAAGCAAAAAATAATCATTTAGTAAATTAAAAATATCCATCATTCATTATTTTCTAGCATAATAAAAAGGTAAAAATTAAGAATCTGAATAAATGTAAATTAAACTATATAATTGCTTAAACAAATGTGTATAGATATAGTGCATCTTCCTGGTTAGCAAAAAGAAGCACCACATTTATTGTAAAGTTTATATTTAGTTGCAAATCATCATACTTTAATGGTTACCAACCAATGAGAATTAGCCTCTCTAAGAAAATAACTAAAGAGTACAAATGCAAAACAAGATTAAATTAAATTATTTAAATCAAAGTTGCCTGCTTGCTGATTTAAATCATGATTAAAATTGGTGATTTAAATTGATTTGATTTAAATCAATCATTCTGTCTGCTCTACTTTTTTCCCTTCGCATCAACAAGACCAGTCTAAAAGTATATTACTTCTATGGTGCTAATGCTAATTGGTTATTTCTCTCTTTGAATTCTAATTGGTTAAAGAAATGAAAAAAAGAAGCAAACAGGAGAGGAACTTTTGAGTTCATTGGAAAAATATGGGACTGAAAAAGGAAAAGAAAATAGAAGGCCCTTATAGAGCAAAGCACTCAACAACATGCTAAACTCTAAATCTGTAAGTAGACTCACCAAAGTAGATGAGACTACTCATTGGAGAAGACATGCTTAAGCACTGGTTGAAAAACAAGAACAATGAAGCTGGGGGGAAAAAGCCATTTTTCCTCCTTTTTCAATGCATTAATAAAAACAAAAGTGAATCATGAAATTTTTCAGATTCCCCTCTATTTTTCAACAATTTCCTAATTTATAACCCAGCTCTCATAGTAACCTTCTTATTTGGGGATGTAACCGTTATTTTCCAATAAAAACCTAGCTACATGAAGTTTCATCAGTTCAGATAAGTGCTAAGTGTAGGCTGAAAAGTCCTTCCTATTTTTCCCCAATGCTTCTGAGCTACTCACGCACCTAATCATTCTAGATATCCCAGTCCCCCGGTCAGTTTCCCACTGGACAAGAATGACAAATTATGAAGTCACAGATCAAGGGCTGCCTTAGAACAGGGTCATGGAAACATATATCAGAAAATATTCCCCATGGCTCGCTTTGAAAATAAATGCCAAAAAGTACAATTCCTGATCATGCCACTATACTGCTACTCTCCAGTGACAAATAAAAATAGCAGCCAGAAGCTGTTTTCTGGTGAAATATTAGAGATAATGTCGTTTGGCCTGTTACTTGAGTTGGCCCTTTAAAATAAAGTGGGTTTTTTTTTCCATATTGTAATGTGCAAAACAATTGCATGAGTAACAGGCGTAATGAAATTATATGGAAACTCAAGGTCAAATCCTGCCTCGATTCACACCCTGTGCAAACCTAAAGGGTTGGCAGTGAGAAACTGCCAACCTTTCTGTTCAGTTTTGCATTTTTATTTTAGGTTATTTTTCCAAGGAAAGGGCTAGAAACAGACTTTGATTTCAATAAGAAACATGCTCTGACCTGACATAGCTATCTATGTCCCTCAAAGGTCTGCAAGTCAGGGCAGAATTTGGCTCATAGTATTTTGATTCCTCTCTAGTGGCAGTTCTAACAGTAATTTTTCTTCTCACAGGAAGCGTACACTAACCAGAATGTGTAAACGGAAGTTGGTGATGGTAGTGTGAACTTTTAGACATACTTAATGTATGCACATACTGTGCAAGCCCACCCATTTCATTTCCGCTCTCCTGGGATAAAGAGAAATAGTAAGCTAACAGGACATACATACTAATCATCACCCTAATCATTTTGCTTCTACGTGGTATCCAACTCCCCCTTCCTTCATGTGTTTTTATGTTTAGCTTGTAAACCATTCCATGCAAGAGTTGCCTCCTACCATGCATTTTTACAGAGTCTAGTACAAAGACATCCCGATCCTGAGTGGGGTTTCTGGGGTGTTACTACAAATAGTAATATTAAGTGAAAAATAAAGCATAATAGTTTGAAAAACCTCAAGATCTCCATCAGCCCCCCAAAAACAGATTTACGAACAATATGCCACACAATAGGAATGAAGGATTTGAAGCAAGTTGCCAAATTTCTTGACGCTTCAATGTATGGGTTTAAACTTACCAGAATGCACTTCCTGTGTAACTGCACTGTATGCAAAGTCTAATTAATAGGCACGGGCCAGAGAACGTTATCCGGGTCCATTGCCAGGTGCCATGGAAACAGTGTACAATCTAGAAGTTCCCCAAGTAAGAAAGAAAAAGGTTTGTCAAGTCTTATTTGATACCTTGCTTGGAGTGAAAGCAAATACCAACATTAATGTACTTCTTATGGCCAATCTTTAATATTTTCCATGACAAGAATAGAATTTCTAGACTAGAAGTAGAGTTGACCTAATGGACTGTTAAGCTTTTGGATAGTTTACATAAGAACAGCCATACTGGGTCAGACCAAAGGTCCATCAAGACCAGTATCCTGTCCTCTGACAGTGGCCAATGGCAGGTGCCCCAAAGGGAATGAACAGACAGGTTATCATCAAGTGATCCATGCCCTGTCACCCAATCCCAGCTTCTGGCAAAGAGAGGCTAGGGACACCACCATTGTTACACTACTTACCACAATAAACTAAAGAAAGGGACTATACCAACTGAGACATGTCTATGACTGGACTCCATATATTTCTTTTCATGCTGTAATTTTTTAGTCAATCAATCATTATACTTTCAGGATTTTTTTTTGCCGGTAGGTAGGTCACTGGAAAATTAGTGATGCTAATTTGTCACTGTTCTCATACAATTGTCTCCTTATTAAAAAGTCAGGAACCACGCTGCTATTTCAAAATACATATCACCCGAGGCAACACAAGTGCTGAGGACTTACAATGACCTTATTGTGTTGAAAGTAAAAAAGTCGTACTCATTTGTATTACAGATGCCAGTGTGTATCCCTTGTTGCATCAAATACCAGAATAATGGCTCCAGACACTTTTTTAATACATAACAAGAAGAAGAGAGGAAACAACATTTTGGAAGGTCCATTTATACCTGATTTTGTTCTGATTTCAGGCAATTAATTCCATGAATTTTAATATGAAAATACTATTCAAATGCTTATTTTAAAAGAAAATTCTATAGTTCACATGGAGAGCATGGAAATTACAATTCAAAGGTGTGTGTCAATTTGGAGGGAGAAAAAAAAAGAAAAGAAAGGAGAGTTCTCGGCTTTGAAGAGTCCAGGCCCAAGTAAGCAGAGAGACAGTAACTACACAGTCGCTTCTTTCCAATAATTTTTTTTAAAAAAAGAAAAAGAAAATGTGATTGTCGTCTCTTATTTTATGCACCCTTTTCAGCATGCTCTGCTGTATCATAGTCAAATATCAATCTGATGCTTCACACTCTTGGGATACATTTTATTTTAGCCCATAAAAAAAAACGTAAAAAACCCAACCCCAGCATACAAGCATCTGAATTAAAGACACTTGGGCCCCAATTCAGCTAAGCATTTAAGCACATGCTTAAGTCCACCTATATTCACTTAGGTACATGCTTAAACTGAGATGGATTTTTGAATCGGGAATTCAAAGAAGAGAGATTGCTGACCATCCTTGAAAAATTCCACTGCAAAAAGACTAACAGGGCTGAGATACTGCTCCCTGCCATTTGTTCTAACATTCCAGTTGAAATGAAAAGTTGGCCTAGTCTTCTCTGTGCCCAGATCCTTTAGATGGAAGAGAGAGGAGATAAGTTCAGGAGGTGGCATGTGATAGTGAAGACAAATCAGTTCTTCTAACTAATACTCAGGTCTACCACCGAAATTAGCACAGCTGAGATCAACATGAGTAGTACTGAAAACCGAATGGCTGATTCTGCTCTGACTTTTACTCAGGTGAATCCAGAGTAACTGTGCTGAAGCCAATGGAATCACACTGGTCTATAACTGAAGTGAGATAAGAATCAGGGTCCAATGTTAAATGATAATGAAGAATACCTAGCTAGATTACACAGTTCAGAACCAGCCGTTGTGTGTGCTACATCCTTTAGTTTACCAGTGGGATATAGAGAGTAGGAATATTTGACCAGCCATTTCAGTTTGGATGAACATTAAACCTTTATTGCAAGAAGTCTAAGCAACTGTTTGAGACAAACAGTCGCACGTAAAAAGGCCTGAAAAGGCAAACTTCTTTCTTTCCCACAAACTGGAACTATTTCAGTTCTAAAATGCTTTAAAAAATAGTACTCTCATGTAATGGGAAGCAGTGTAAACTCCCTCTAAACTTCCTGGACAACTGGTAGGAAACATCCGAATGAACTCAGTTTCAACTCTAAACCCTGCTCTCTTTCCCCTTTGGTATACAGTGTAATCTCTGAAATATCACAAGGTCACCTCCTGTTCGCCACAGTGTGTGGTATAACACCTTAGAAATTACATTCTCCTTCAGAAGCCACCTACTGTTACTTGTAGATTACATGCAGTGTGATTGCTAAAGCTGAATTAACATCAGCACGATACGTTTTGTTCTCTGCTGTATACAGTAAACTGTATAATCTCTGGGATTTAACTGTCAATCAAAGAGAGAAACTTCTTATTCCCTACAGAACATACTGTATTATGCAGTGCAATTTCCAACCCGGAAACCCTGGTCAACAATACATCAGCCAGTTCCTCTTCCTGTTCCTTTGTTTCTTTTAAAACAATACAAATCTCTCGAGCTCAGAGCTTCCTTTATCTTTCCCTTAACTGCATCAAAACTCTCTCTCAGAGTCATCTTGTGCTAGAGTGAAGGGCACTAACAATAAACGTTTTCACCTCCAATATGAAATATTTACCCACAGCCCTCTCCTGCCTCACCACACCCCTTATCCGTTAATCTTCTGCTGTCTTCTTGGAGGGGGTAGGTAGCAGGGAGGAGGCAGCCAATTCCTTCCAAGCTTTCTTCTGAAGGCAGCAAGATGGCCCCTAGTCTACAGCCTTCATCTCTGGTGGGATGAGTGGACAAACCCACTCCCCACTAATCCCTGGAATATTGTCAATCAAATGGACTGCCTGCCCACCCCACATCCATTCAGCAGTAGCAGCTCACTGCTCTGACGATGCCCTGAGGGATTGGGTGTGTGCCAGGACTGCGGAGGAGAGGAATGGCCAGACTGGGTCAGACCAATGGTCCATCTAGCCCAGTATCCTGTCTTCCAAGAGTGGCCAGTACCAGATGTTTCAGAATAGGGCAATTATCTTGTAATACATCCCGTCGTCCAGTCCTGGCTCCTGGCATTAGAGATTTAGGGACACCCAGAGCATGGGGCTGCATCTCTGACCTTCCTGGCTAATAGCCATTGATGGACCTGTCCTCCATGAATTTATCTAATTCTTCTTTGAAACCAGTTATACTTTTGGCCTTCACAATATCACCTGGCAACGAGTTCCACGGGTTGACTGTGTGTTGTGTGAAGAAGTACTTCCTTATGCTTGTTTTAAACCTGCTTCCTATTAATTTCATTGGGTGACTCCTGGTTCTTGTGTTATGTAAAGGGGTAAATAAATCTCCCCTATTCACTTCCTCCGCACCATTCATGATTTTATAGACCTCTATCATATCCCCCTTAGTCACCTCTTTTCTAAGATGGACCATCCTAGTCTTTTTAATCTCTTCTCAGAGGGAAGCTGTTCCATATCAGTTCCATATCTTAGGACACAAGAATCCCATGCACTGCTACAGACTAGGGACCGAATGGCTGGGCAGCAGTTCTGCAGAAAAGGACCTAGGGGTTACGGTGGACGAAAAGCTGAATATGAGTCAACAGTGTGCCCTTGTTGCCAAGAAGGCTAACGGCATTTTGGGCTGTATAAGTAGGGGCATTTCCAGCAGATCGAGGGACGTGATTATTCCCCTCTATTCGGCACTGGTGAGGCCTCATTTGGAGTACTGTGTCCAGTTTTGGGCCCCACGCTACAAGAAGGATGTGGATAAATTGGAAAGAGTCCAACGGAGGGCAACAAAAATGATTAGGGGGCTCGAGCACATGACTTATGAGGAGAGGCTGAGGGAACTGGGATTGTTTAGCCTGCAGAAGAGAAGAATGAGGGGGGATTTGATAGCTGCTTTCAACTACCTGAAAGGGGGTTCCAAAGAGGATGGATCTAGACTGTTCTCAGTGGTAGAAGATGACAGAACAAGGAGTAATGGTCTCAAGTTGCAGAGGGGGAGGTTTAGGTTGGATATTAGGAAAAACTTTTTCACTAGTAGGGTGGTGAAGCACTGGAATGGGTTACCTAGGGAGGTGGTGGAATCTCCTTCCTTAGATGTTTTTAAGGTCAGGCTTGACAAAGCCCTGGCTGGGATGATCTAATTGGGTTTGGTCCTGCTTTGAGCAGGGGGTTGGACTAGATGACCTCCTGAGGTCCCTTCCAACCCTGAGATTCTATGATTCTATGATTCTATATCCCTAATCAATTTTGTGTCCCTCCTCTTTACTTTTTCCAGTTCCAATATATCTTTTTTGAGATGGAGCAATAAGAACTGCATGCAGTATTAAAGGTGTGGGCATGCCATGGATTTACATAGTTGCATTATGATATTTTCTGCCTTCTTATCCATCCCTTTCCTGATGTGTCCCAACACTGTTGTTTTTTTGACTGCCACTGCACATTGAACAGATGTTTTCAGAGAACTACCCATAATGGTTCCAAGATCTCTTTCTTGAGTGGTAACAGCTAATTTAGACCCAAAGGCACAGAAGGTAGATAGGTACTCATCTCTCTTTTGTGCCTTTGAAAATTTTCCCCTAAAGACATTGGAAATACACAGAAAACAGATTTCTTGTTTGGATATCTTTTAAATTTAACTTTAACTCTGAATTTCTTGGGTTTCTAAATATTTAGTTTGGAATAATCCCTGTAATGTTTTTTCACCCTGAAATATGTACGCTCAACCTTACATCCAGCTTAACACAGAGTTCTGTCTGGGAATCACAGATAATACACAGTCTCCAAGGGCTGAATGCTTCTCATTTCAATAGAAAATACAGGGAAACAGAGGATCCCAGAGCTGCACTGCCGATGCAGGGCAGCATGATTCAGGACCTACGCAGGAGGATAAACCTTACATCTCCAATATTCTAGCACTAGCTGGTGCTCACATCACGCAAGCCCTTGACCACCATCCCAAGTCAATGGTGGGATGAACGGGCAATGCAGCAGAAAGATTGTGGAATCACTAATAATCACAGCATCACTCCCAGTTTTGCACCTTGAGCAAGCTCTGCTCCCTTTTTGATTTCTGTTTGTCCCGTTATTTCCCATTGCTGCAGAGTTCACTGAGTTTTCTCATCAGCTCAAAACGTTCAGTGGAAGTAGTCAAGTTTATTTTGTTCAATGTGTTTTTGCTAGATAAGCATTTGGGGCCTGTTATTTGTCTTGCAAAAGTCCTGTTTCTTCTTGATACGGGCTGGTAGCAAGAAAGCCGATTTCTGTAGCATTCTACTGTACTGGGAGTCTTGATTCTAGTCAGTCTTCATGATTCTAGTCAAGCACTGTCCGGTCTTGATATGCATGCAGTTACACTTTTGTCAAATGTATTTATATTTGAATATTACAGTTCTTTGTTGAGAGCAATTTTACTTTTTTTGGGGTGGGGGGGGGCACAAAATTTGGAATATATTACCTCACTGTAAGGGGCATACTAAGCCCCCAGAATGCAGAAGCATTACACTGTCACTTTTTTATGGAGCGAGGGAGAGTAAAACGGCAAAATGACCTCTGTACTTGAAATGCACCATCATGCACGGAGTCTAGGTCCATTGTATATATTTAGGATTCATATCCAGGTACTAACTGATCAGAGGTAGTGATGCAATTGGCATTACTCGCCAAAGGTCACACACATCAGGCTCCCTTAAGGAAGGAACTTAAGCCTACCAATGGTGAGGCAAGTTCCAGATGGGCAGCTTGTAGCGAAAAAGATACTAGTCTTCTTTCTTTTATTCTGATACTTCGCCCTATGTCCAAACCAATTAGCCAAACGCGCAGGGTGGACCGATTTAAATTAAAGTGATTTAAATCACTGATTTTAATCATGATGTAAAACAGCAAGCAGGAAACTTTGATTTAAATAATGTAATATTGTTTTGTGTTTGTACTTTTTAGCTATTTTCCTAAAGAAATGTTCATTCTCATTGGTTGAAAACATTGATTTTCAACTAAATATAGCATTACACTAAATATGGTGCTCCTTTTGCTATACAGGAAGATCTATATACATTTATTTAAGAAATATTATAGTTCAAATTTTTATTAGATTAATATCTGCTTGCGATTTGTATCAAGCTCTATTTAAATGGAAATTCAAATTCATTTAAAATGCACAAAACGAGCATTTTTTAATTAAATAAAACTAAGTGTGCTGGATATATAAAAAGGTTTATCAAAGTTTATCAAAACATGTTTTATGTTTAAAACTAATTGATTTATTAAACAAAGAAAGAAAAGTTAGGGAACTGAACTGATTGTTTCTGGTCACCGTGTCCTTCCAGATTTTAGAACTAGTAGATCGCATGTTCTCACATGTAGTTTTTATTTATAGATTGGAAGAGGAAAAAAGCTTTCCTATTTTTTTCAACTCCTAATCCATTTCTTAGCTTTGAATGAAGTACTCATTGAACTGAACAAGCTCAATAAACTGAAATGAAGAAAATATTCTCTCTGCATCTGCAGAAGAGGCTACTGCTGTCAAAAACTGGTTTAGCATTTCAATAAACTCTGGTTCCAGGTGCTTAAGCCAGTGCCTTCCACCAGTCCCTGGTGGTTTGACTTTCTTTACATCTTGATTTCAAACGTGTACTGTTTAATATTAATTCTGTATTAAAATTACATGATTTTAATACATTTAGGCCTCAACAAACGTGGTTGATTTTAAAATTTATTTTTAAATAGGTTTTATTTAAAAAAAATAAACCTGTATTTAATTTACATTTTAAAAAATCCTGTTTACATTGACAACTCTGATTCTTTTTATTTATTTTTTAAAATCATTATTTTTAATCCATCTTGCAAGTGCCTCCCACATGCTATGGAAGGTTGCAAAGGGATCTATGGGTCTTAAAGAGAGTCTTTAATATAGCTGGCAAAGGCACATAGAACTCCTCAGAGGTTACGTCTACACAGGGATAAGAAACCCATGGCTGGTCCGGGATCAGGCTTGCAGGACTTGTGCTCCGGGGCTGAAAAATCACTCTAGGTTTTTGGGCTCAGACTGGAGCCTGAGCTCTGGGGCTCTCTGTGAGGATGGCGAGTCCCGGGCTCCAGCCCGAGTCTGAATGCCTACAGAGCAATATTTAGTTCTGCAGTCCGAGCCCTGCGAGCCAGAGTCAGCCAACCCAGGCAAGCCACAACCAGGCTGCAGACCTTTTATCCCTGTGTAGATATATCCTCAGCCACATTACTGAACAGGTTCACCATTTTTAAAGCTAACGTGAATGGTTCTGAGCAAACCTTAGGCAGATACAATCTATTTTATATAGCTCACAAGATCAGAAGGGTACACGTATTCGCCACTTGGGTCATATATAACAAATCATGATGCACCAGTCAGCCTGTTTTCTACTTACAGTGAAGCTACCTCTAGTCCCCAGAACTTCACCACATCAAGACTACTAGTTCGTTACTGGCAGAGCATGTGTGCACATTTAAATACAAGACCCCATGCACTCTGAAGCATGCTTCACTTAATTCTGCAGCAAAGGGCCTGGATTCTATGGTGCACTAGGGTAGCAGAGTGGAAATGTCGTGCTAGGCTCAGATACATTTAAAAATGGAAGGATTTTAGGGCTTGATCGAAAGCCCGCTAAAATCAATGGGAGATTTTCCAACTGCTTTCAGTGGGCTTTGGTGGACGCCCTTACAGAACATGAAAATGAACAATACAATCAATACCGTCAATTGATCCTTGTGTTACCTAATGGGATACTTACAGTAATTAATGCTGTCCTAAATTTTTAACTTTCAAAATGCTTCAAAATTTTGTATTGAAAATGACCAAGTGTGTCAGAGGAATTGGGAGGGGAAAACTCAAGTTTCTGACAGGAGAAAAGTGATTTAGTATTGCAAGTTAAAGTCTTAGCTGGATATTTTAGCCTTGAAATTGACAACAATGCTGACATTAATGGTTGTAATGAAGGTGTCCAATTTAACATCCCATTGAGATGAATAGGGCAGGACACATCTCCCCTATAGCCGTTGTTTCTGGCTTGCTGTAGACTAATGCAGATTTTCTTCACAACTGTAAGGTGTACAAACTTGGTTGGTTGGTTTCTAAGGGCAGGTCTACACTACCCGCTGGATTGGCGGGTAGCGATCGATCTCTCAGGGGTCGATTTATCGCATCTAGTCTAGACACGATAAATCGATCCCCGAGCGCTCTCCCCGTTGACTCCGGAACTCCACTGCCACGAGAGGCGGAAGCAGAGTCGACGAGGGAGCGGCAGCGGTCAACTCGCCGCCATGAGGATGCCGCGGTAAGTCAACCTAAGATACATCAGCTTCAGCTATGCTATTCCTGTAGCTGAAGTTGCGTATCTTAGGTCAACCCCCACCCCCCGCCCCCAGTGTAGACCTGGGCTTAGTCTCACTTTAGATTCTGCAGGACAGCTCTGTGGCAAAGGGTGGATTTAGTTGCGTATACCACAATCATGGAGCACCTGACTGTTGTGTATGTGTCTGATTTCCAGGAGCACCGAGTGATTGCAGGTGGAGCTGCTTGTGCTCAGCACCTCTGGAAAACTGGCTCCTACACACACTATTTTAAAATCACTCCCAGGGGGTAAAAAAAAATAAATCACATTAATTTACAATGAATTGCTGGAACTCTCTTACAGTGAACGTTAGATCGTGAAGTAGAATGGAGCGAACATCTTCAGTTGCTTAAGTGGATTTCAATGTTGTTTCACTCCCAATAGAGAGTGAACCTCCACTCCATTCTAATTGGCTCCCACTGGGCTAATCACCTCAGAAATCAGAGATTATAATCAGGCACACAAGTGGTAAATGCTACAGTCCAAAGGGATCATCACCTTTCTGTAATCCTCTGTCCTAGCGGATAGGGAGGGGAAGAGAAGTTGCTCACAGCCAGATGGATAAGAAGGAATCCCTGCCTCCTTGCTGCACTGCAAACGCTCCTCAAGAACTGAAGAAAAGGGACCAGATTCTGCTCCCCACTGTGGTCCCCAGCACAGCAGTGAGCCAGAAGTGAGCTAGGGATAGCCCTGGGAACCCTGTGCCACCCTCCTGGGAAGCCCCCAGCAGAGAGATGCACCAGGAGCAGGAGGAGGCATGTGGCCAGGGTGCCACATCAACGGGACGGCTTGTGAAGTAGAGTTTTCCTAGCGTGACTAAGGGTGGCGCAGTGCGGATCCAGTTTCAGACAAGAGGCAACAAGTGGGTGTAACAAACAAATGAAGGGAACACAAGACATAACCCCCCAGTATAAACGCAAATGCAGACCAAGCCCTAGACTAGCCCATGTGCACGTAACACAACAGAGATGATAGTTTGGGGTTTTTTAAAGGTATAAAGTATTAATAAAGAAATATGACCGCAAACCCCACCCAGCCTAGCTGTGGCTGGCAAAGCAAGATCCAAGCAGCAAGCTCTGGGATTGCAGGAGTGTGCACTGGATGGAGAAAACACTGGCTGCAACTGCAGTCATTGTGTCCTTGCCAAACATGACATGCAGATGAAACCCCAGCATGCTCTCTTGGTTAAAGGCAAGTGCAGCTGCTCCGTTTGGAGACCGATCGCGAAACACAGCAGAAAAATTCGACCTCCAGCTAGAAACACAAATTAAGTAACATTGGTTTCCAAATTTTCCTGCAGTTTGAAATGTTCATTAGCCAGGATGAGTAATAGGAGTGTTTCTCTCAGTCTCTCTGATACACAGCCTGGGCTGGGCAATAATTACATTTTCTGTCCCTGATCCGCACCGAGGAAAGCATCGCCTTTATTGGATTAACCTTTGCTCACTGGCAGAGACCAACACACTTTAGAGCAGCCTCAGGTGCCGGTACACGGGATAGGGATGTCCAAATAATTAGTGGTACTCCGGCCACGTTCCATGGCCCAGCAAGCATCCTAGACTGGAGCTGGAATGGCTACGGTGTAGGATGCACCACACCAAGGGAATCCCCAGCTGGTTGGTTAAGCCAGTTTGCTGGCTGTTTTGCACTGGAGCAGGGGCCAAGGATCAAGCCCCAGGAATGGTACATAAACATGACTCCAGGGCAGACTCCACCAGATAAACGGTTTGCCACTCGCAGTTTGCTCAGCTCTAACAATGAACATCCCAGAAGGATGAAACCGTAAGGACTCTGCTGCAAAATACCCCTCTAGTGCACTCCACTGGGTGCCAGGGTGGAATGAGAGTAGCTTGAGACAACACCTCTGGTAACAAGAGTCGCCTGACAATGCTTTTGTCAAAGGGCTAGTGAGTGAGACTGGGCTGAAAGAAAAAAAGGAAAATTTACAGAATCAAACCAAAAGCTCAGATGACCCTGCAGTTGAATCAGGCTTGTCATCTGCCATGCAGCGCACTTATCTTCTCTGTCTATTTTGTGAATAAGATTCAATCAGAACTCCGTGGCTCCTCGGGGAAGGAGTGCTTTAGTATGAACTGCTACCACTCAAAAGTAATGGAGTGGGATTGCTCATGCCATTACCTTAAATGGTTGGAGGCCACACAGTCCCCAATTTCATTAGCTGCATTGATATACAGACCTTTCACTTTATGCTGTGGAATCCAGAGGTGCATCAATGGTACATGGCATCTCCCCCGCGCAGCAAAAATAAAGAACACCTTGTAAACTGAAGTGCAAGGTAAAAGGTTTCAAGTTAAACTGGGGGAGGATGGGGAAAGAGTTTTCATGTAAAAAACCCCTCGCAACATTTTTATCTGATTGGCTGTGGTTCACAACCTTTACTGCTTTGACAGATGCTATATAAAAACTGACCTCAGTGCCACTTTGTACCGGTCCAGGCTAGCAAATATCAATGAAGGAATGGGATTTAAGGACCAGGAGATACGATTGTCCACACACAGAGCTGCACCTGTTTAAGTCGCGATTTTTAACCAACTTGGTTAAACCGATGCAAAAAGCTATGTGGATATTCTCATTCTGGTTTAAACCGGATTTACTCTGCTTTAGCTTAAGTCAATTTAGAACCGGTTTAAGATACACCGAATAAATCACTCTTATGCGGATTTAACAGTGTCTACACAGGGGTTTAGACCAGATTAACTCAAACCAGCGCAAGCTTGCATATGCACATGGCCATGCAATGCCACTTAATCTCTCTAAAGACAATAAAGGAACAAGAAACTGGAAAAAGAATACTGCTCCAAAGAGACTAGCATGAAAGCCCTTCCTTTTTCTTTGTTTTTATACAAATCTTGAACAATTACATTTTAAACTGTTGTACACTAGCCTAAAGAACCTTCATAAAGGGATAAAATGAAAATGCTGCAGATGGGCCTAAAATTATATAAATTCTTTGTTTACATAATGTTATTAACAGAAATAAATCTGTATAGGTAATATGTAGAACTCTCAATGCAATTTAACAGGAATTATACAGATATGTTAGGCTGGATGTATATTTATGAAATACAATTATGTGCGTGTTAATGTGGTTTGTACTTCTGTTGTAACAATAAAATACTATTATAGAAAAACAATGAAATTAATGAAGCGAGATTCTGATATTTTTGTTTCATTTGCTGTAACTTGCAAATAAACAACAGATGCTCCGAGCACTCGTCACCGACTGGTATTTTTTTGCTCACAGAACAGATTTTTCACTTAAACAGCTGCTATGGTGATTTCGAACATGGAAAATTAAAATGTTTTTCCATTACCTACAAAGGACTAGAGTGATTTGTCTGATCAAAAAAAAAAATCTAGAGCAGTTATTTATCCAGACACGCGGTGTGAGGAGGGACGGGCTGTTGCTATGTGATGTAGGTCATCATGTGAATGAATGTTAGGCCACAAACCCATTTGAGATATACAGGCAGAGAGTAACAAGACAACTTAGTGCTGTGCACCCTGAGAACAGCTTTGTTGAACTCATTCTCTGTATTCTCTGTACAGCCTGCGCTGGGTTAACAGGAGGTGCGCAGGCCATGATGGTGGAGCAGGCTCGGGATTAATTCAGCACCAGGGCAGGGTCTTCGGGTGTGCTATGGATGCAGCGTCACTTGACAACTGGGCCTCCACGGCTCCTAACTCTGAGAAAGGAAGCACAGATGCCTTCTCTTTCTGAGCCACGGAGCTCTGTGTCTCGGACTGTGCTTAGATGCCTGAACCTTGAAGACCTACCTACTCGGCTAGCCCCAGAGACGTCAGTCGGTTTTAATATTTACTCTGTACTGAGAAATCACCACCAGGGAAAAGGCTTACATAGCCAGAAGCAAACTCAGATATGATGGGCCATACCCTCAGCTGGTGTAAATCAGCGTAGTTCCATTGAAGTGAATGGAGCTACGCTTATTTATACCGGCTGAGGATTTCGTTCAGTATATTTTGAATTCTAAAGACACATCAGCATCACAACCAACACATTTCATCTACACAGAACATTACTCTCTACAGAAAGAGAAATCAGCTCTGAAGCTACACTCACCTCTGCTTGAATGAGCATTTACAATTCTAGGTCAGGGAAGATCTGTGAGTTTCTTTTCCTCCCTTATAAAGAGGGGATTCATTTTTTTAAATCACCAAATGAAAAGAAGTGGTAAATGTGTTGCAGGGCTCCCTTCTGTGGGAACTAGCATTCAGGGGTGCTAAGAACCGGGCCAGGGGAGGAGAGGAGCAGGGCCAATGGATCTATGATTGCTCAGATCCAGTGCTCAGGAAGCACCCACGGCAGGGGCGAAAGCTGCAACAGCAGCCAGGGAGTAGCTAGGCTGCTGTTCTGCAGCCTGTGATGAAGAATTCTTCCCCACCCGCAACTCCCACAGCCATTCCCGGCACAGACTCCGGCCACCGGAGCTGGATCCCGAGCTGCAGGTAAGCAGAGCGCCTTCTTTCACAGCTATTCAGATTGACAACCCCTGAGATATTAGCTCAACATTCGAGCATAAAAATGCATTACATTTAAATCTGGAAGGCCAATCACTTTTCCAAGGTGACCGGCCATCCCGATTTGACTTCTGGAGACCTAGTTTTTAAAATCCCAATTCCTCGGCAGCTTTTGCCAAGACACCCATTCGTCTCATGTCTCGTCACACCACCATTCTTGAATGGTTTAAAAAAAAAAAAAGGGGGGACCCCAAGCAGTAATTCAACATCAGGGTCTGCTGTTTATGGGAACCATGAAAAGAAACACAACAGAATTAATCTAGGCTAGCCCATTTGAAATGCAAGTGACTTAGGTATGCAAAATAAAATGCGACTGGTGACTTTCAAACAGCGTCACATCTATGATAATATAAAAGTTGATGATGGAATGAGAATTCCGGGGTGGTTATCAGTGAATTTCACTTGGCCTATCATTTGTATTGCATATTGCATTAGCATCTTCCATATTACTTTAGCAGCATGGAAAAAAATGATTCCACCTGCCCCCACCCCGTCGTTCTTACTCTGCACTCCCTGTCTAGGAAATCTCATCATCCTGAATGATCTTGAGTTCAGTGTGAAACATTTTGTCCTTTCCCCGAAGAAAAAAAGTTCAAGTCCCAAACTGACATTGCTCTGGTGTGTTAAGACGGATAATTAACTATTGAAACAGTCGAAGCTTCGGGAGAACATCTCAGAGGCATCCCAGTTGCATCAAGCTATTAAGTGGCCCAGATGTCCCAGAGACCTGGGGTGAAATCCCGGCCCCACTGATGTCAGTGGGACTTTTTGTCATTCACTTCAGCCAGGCCAGGACTCCACCCCCCGTTTCAAATATTGTTTTCGGTCCCAAGTGAGAATGACTCTGTGGTCTTGTGCAGTAGTACAATTTCGTGGGAAATCACTTGTGTTCCCCACTTAAACACCATTGTTCATCTCCACCCCAGAGAGCCCCAGGACACGAACAGCACATGCATAGAAGGCAGATGATGGGGAATCTTTAACCACTGAAAGGTTATTGTCCTCTTCTCAGGGATTTGGGAAGAGCTGCGGTGTTCTAGCTAGATACATTCTGAATGCTTGGAAATGTCGGGGAAGTGGTAGCTTCGTATTTACTCCCCTTTCAGTGCTACTGATAGAAATTAGCTTCGGTGCTAATGATAGAAACTAGTTTTAAAAATTAGGAGTTACAAATTCCCATTTCCAGCATAGCCACATGACACCGGCTAGGATTTGGCTCTCTCCTTTGCAGCTCCAATTGTACTTACCATTTCAGTTGCATTCTAATTTGAAACCAGACCATAATTACATGCTACTCTAATGACACTCTAAATAGCAAAAACACTATTAGCGTAAAAAAAAATTAAAAATGACCCAGTTATATGTCTCCTGCTGCTCCTATGTACGTATGCCTTTCCCACCCAGTCCTGAATGCTCAGGGAGCGAGTATAAAAACGAAGCAGATTCGAAAGCAAACGCTTTTTAAATCCTTGGCCTAGTCACTTTTCTGCCCCTCCCTCCCCCTAGCCTGAATTAAAGTGCCTTCCATGGAGCCTATATATAAAACACAACTCCAAAAATAGACCTGCTTAGGAAAGCTTTGATTTTTCTCTGCTACGCTTGAAAATCTGGGCTATCGCTCCATCTCTGACCTATGCAGCTGAGGTAGGGGAAAAAACGTAAAGGGGTGAAGGTGGCACTGTCCAGAAACAGATTTCAGTGTAGACTAACAGACCACATTTTCAGAAGTCAGATTCTTTTGCCAGTCTAGCCTCAGGGGAGGTCTAACTTGCATGACCGGAACTTATCCGTCAAATAACCCAAACTGACAGTGACCTTGACAGCATTACAATGGCAACGTTTTCATTTGGATAAACTAATCTTGGACAGCCTCTCCAGCACACTGACATGCACAGACACTTTCCAGCAATATTCCAGGAGTTATATTTTTTTCATTTTTTTAGTGCCTCCAACAGCGTATTGATTTTGAACAGCCAACATCCATGTGAACGAGAGAGCTGTCATTTCCAGAACGTGAGCTGAAGCAGAGTCTTTCTAACGACTACCTGGTTTGGTTTGGCCTTCCCTTCAGACCCCTATTTAGGTTTCACATTTATTGATTTATTATGGGCTCGCTTCTGCTACGCTTACTCCAGCTGAGAAGCAACTTTCCCCGCAAGCCATCCCATTGATTTCAATAGGCCTACTCGCAGAGTAAGGCACTACCCTGCAGGAGTAAAGGTGGCAGAATATAGCCCTATTATCTGTACATTGCGCTGGAACCCAAAAATCCCACCATGACTGGGATCGTACAAGGCACTGGACAAACACACAACTTGCCACTGTTTGGGGCAGATTCACTCTCGATTCACTCTGGGAAAGGGAGGGGCTTCTACCTGCTCGCTCCCTTTGCTCATGCGCCATGGAACGACAGGAGAAGACTACGTCCTCACCTTTACACCAGTCTGCCTATAGCGGGCGTGTAAGCTGCAGCCCATAAAGCATGTAGCGGCACGACACCAAGTGTGCAAAAAGCAGATCTGTGTGGAATTTTGCTTCCCAGAGAACGAGCGCCGCCTGGTTCTCCTCCTGCCTCCAATGCAGGGCTGTGCCTCACAGGCGTGATCTAGCCCTTAGTTATCCTTAAATTCTTTGGCCCCAATCCCACCCATATTCACCCTGCGTAGTACTTTGCTCCAGGAGTGGGATCGATGCAACTCCTGACCGGTAAGGTCGTTCCTTAACTTCAGGGTGGCAGAATCACGCCCTAGGCCATGGCTGAGAGAGAAGCGTCTCTCATCTATGCACCGTGGTCATAACCAATGGCTGGAGCGTAGGCTGAGCCCGTCGCTTCTGAGCAAAGGTCAGGAGAGCACGTGAAGGAGAAGAATGAGACAGTGAGAAAGCTGTGAAATAGCTCACGAGTCTGTCTTAACACGGGGTACCAGTGATCTCTGGGAAGAATACACTAAACACACAACATGGGGCCCAATCTGTGTGTGTGTGCACCGCGTCTCTCTCTCTCTCATCTGAAAATCTGGAGAGATCAACACCAGCTAGTGTGTGCTATCCAGGGCTCAGCTTGCAGGACTGGCATGAGTCAGGCATTATGTGTACAGGAACTGTAAAAGATTGCTCCACTTGTTTTTGCCAGTGACGTTCATACTCAGTTTCACTTGTAGCTCACTAGGATCATGTACCGCCATTGGGCCACCAAACCCATCCACTTGTTCTTTCTTCCTCAGTTCTGTTGGTAGCAGCAGCAAATCAATAGTAATTACTGTAGCTCCAGTTTCCCTTAAAACCAAGTTCACACAAAAATATATCAATATTAAAAATGCGTTCCTGTAGTATTTTTCTGTTTTACTTAATACATTAAATTTTCAAGGGGGTCCTTGAAAGTCCCTTCCAGCTTTTCACGCCACACTTTAAATGAGGAAATGAAAGGGCTTGGCAAACACATCAACAATGGGCACAACATCAGTACCTATGAAAATCTGCATTCAAAATGTGCTTTCAAAGCCTGTCCCTTTTCCTTTGTGATACACTTCGTAATGCAAATGCTTTTTAAAGGCTGCAATGAAATAGAAACTTTGTCTTTAAAGTAAAGGGGGACCTGGTTGTCACAGTGATCGAAGTGGACAGAGCAGAGGTTTGACGCACTAATTGGCCTACTATTGTGGTGAAAAATCACACTTCAAAACTGGAGAGAGAAAAAACCCATAAACATAACCATTGCTAATCCAAAATATCCATAAGCAAAAGCTCAGACACAAAATATGAAACAATCATGCAAACTGATTCTAATTGCTACAGGAAAATAGGCAAAATAAAGTCACTCAAGAAGACCCACTAGGATTTCCACAAATGAAGCTTTGAAGCAAACCGGTGAAAACCTAGTGGCAACAAGCAGAAAATACATAGCAGCAGCATCTCTCAAGTTCTTCAGCATGTAGAGTTTGGAAAATTCAACTACACTTCATTGGTTCATCCATCAAATTATCTACCGTTGGTATTTCTAAGGGATTTAGAAATCAGAGGGCCAGCTCAGATTCCTCAAAGGATGAAGAGAAACAACGACACAGTATGAAAAGCAGAGAAAGCTGTGAGGTTTGTACACTAGTACCGTTTTAACAGTAAATTATGAATGGAATTTTCAAAGGGGTTAGAGGTGCCCAAATTACATAGAATGGCAATGGAAGTTGGTTGCCTAACTCGCCTAGGTTCCTTTGAAAACCCCATCCTCGAGCACCAAACATGAGCTAATCTTTCACACTCAGGAAGCATATCGCAGAGTAGGAATATCAACCATCATCTTTTGGGGTTGAAACATTCTTGCTGAATTGAGACACAAGAAGTACAGACAACATACTTTATTCCAGCACAAGCAACAGCAGCGAATGTTACAATGCACAGCAGAAACAAAGACTGATGGAGTAAAGATGAAACTAGCAATTAAATGCCTATCAGATCAAAGGACACACACATTTTACAGTGGTTGCCATTAACAATTCACCCACAGCTACCACTGTGGGCCATAGATCGATCATTTGAAAAAGCTAGTTATTGTATGAACATTAGTTTAATAGATGACAGACGCATACACATATAAATTAAGATGATTCATCAAACCACATCACTAAACCAAAGTGTTTTCCTGGCCTTGTAAGGACTTGAAATGTCTGTGCTGATGCATTTGGGACATTCCATTGATGTCTCTTTGGGAGCTTGGCTGAGCTGGGTGATTGTTCATGACTGTGGCCTATGGGTAAAAGGATTGTGATTGGAGACATGTAAGGCTTGATCCAGCCCTAGGACACGCTGACTCCTTCTGGTGTATTTCAGAGCCCTCAGTAGCAGAAAATCCATTCAGATGTGTGTGTGGTGGTGGGGTGTGAAATAATTTTGCAACAGCCCAAAATGCTTGCAAACTGCAGTCTTACAGGGGAAAACACTGCCCCCAAAATGGGTGCACTGATGGGTGATATCCAGTCCAAGCTGTGGATGCTCAGCACCTATGGAATGAGACCACTTTTTGGGATACCTAGATAAGAACTTAGGAGCCTTACCGTTAGCCGCCAGGTTTGAAGTTTCGGCCTAAAACAATTAATATAACATTGCAAAATCTCCTTGCAATAGTTTAAGTACTCCTTAAGGACATCCTTCTAAGCCTTGCCTCTTGTAAATTTGCTTGTGAGTTCTTTGTGGCCTCTAAATCTGCTTCAGCAAATTAAAAGTGAACAAAGCAAATGGTCCATTCATTCATGTGACTACCTCCAAAGTCATTATTTGACGCATCCAGTAATGTCATACATAAATCTGAATGGCTACAATGTTTTGAGTATTCAGAAAACTTGCACAGGTGTTTTGAAAACTAAAAAAAATAAAGGCAATTTAAAAAAAATAAAGGCATGAAAATGTTTTTCCTGTCCAACTTCGTGTGCAGTGGATAGAAAAAGAAGCCTCACTTTTGACAGATGAGGGTAATTTTCCATCATTATGGAAGTTTAAACAACCCCAGCCTACTTATACCATCATCTCTTAGGATCCAAGCAAATTGCAGTTATTTGTTCAAAACAAAACAAAAAGGCCCATGACATAATAGAGCAATTTAAGCAGTGAAGAATACAACACCTGTAATTCAATTTCATGGCGGCTGATTTCACATGTGTCTATAGCACTCTTATGATATAGGAAACTTCTCTCCAATACAACAATTCTTTTAGAAAGCCAGCCTCTCCAGAGACAAGTCAGCTTTAAACGAACAAAACCTGTACACAATGAGCAATTTGCATCTCAGTTCCAGACCTTTCAGCTGCTCAGCTTCAGTTAGTTGCCTACCCCATGATAGTTTATCTTTCAGTTTATTTTTTATATTGTGAGGCTGTTGTAGGAAGTGCTAAGAGTCAAAGTCATCTTAAACCTCCAACCTGGAGAGAGATTATGGTCTGAGGAAAGTCCCCACCATTAACACAGGTCAACATTTGCACCACGGGAAAAAAGCCCATGGGAAGGAAGATGATAGGAGACCCCCAGATCCCATCCTCAAAAAGGGCAGGAGAAAAGGACAATACCAGCAGCCACAGTTGCTGAGCAGGGGCAGGGGGAAGGGGTGTCAAGAAAGCAAAAGTATTCTTCCAACAGAAGGATTCAAATGTTAATTCTTCCATTAAAAACCTGCAGCTATAAAGTGTGATCATTTCAGCTCCTATATATTAAGCAATCGGGCAAGATTAGTATTTGGGTGGAGACATCTTGGGAAAGCCCACTTTAGGTGACACAAAAATTGGTGTTTGTAAATACAGGGGCGACACTCTTCCTTCTTACTCAGACCTGAGCCAATGGACCATCATTTCCTGATACACTGCAAGTTAGAAAGGCCTGAATGTAAAGAAATGCATCTAATGTGGGGCATTATTTTCCCAAATGACTGAAGAAAACAGTCAACCAACATAGGGACAAGAGTAAACGGATTGGTTGGGAGTTGCTGGGGGGGCAGAGAACAGCTCAGAACTCCCAAGAAAGAAGTCAGGCTAATAGCACCAGTAGCTGTATGCAGTCCCTCACAAAAATCAAACTCCTTAATATTTAGATCAGTTACCAACGTGGTGTAATTAAAATAATTTCTGAAGATACATATATGCAAAGGAGGTTAAAGTCAATTGGACTCGTAAAACCCTTGGTTTGGTTCATTCCACACCCCACACAGTAATCTGGTCAAGCGTCACAGTGGCCGTTCAGACTTGAGCAAAGACTGTTCTTTAAACTCAATAGAAAATGTGCAGCTTTTTATCTGAAGATCCTCGGTCTATACCCATCAGTGATTTCCTCCCATAACCTATTAATTAACTCTGTGTGCGGCAGTCTATTAGAAACGTGAAAGAGACTCCAAATGAACATTAGAGGTCTCTGAATGGCTGCAAAATCCATAGACGATAAAATAGCCATTTTGTATTCATCTTCTTAAATATAAAGGAAGGTTTATGCAGAAGGCTGATGAGTAACGGCATATTAATTTGCACAGATCCAGATTAATGTACTGATTAGCAGGAGCTGTGTCTCTTATCCTAAGGCAGGACACAGGAAAGACAGGCCAGGCTAGAATGGTTTCACACTTAAGACAGCAAACAGCTGATCACTGCAGCTTTTAAGCTATGTCAAAGCAAGAATGAATACGCCCAGACTATGTTCTATGTGAAGGGCTCCCGTTGTGGTGTATTATTATTTTATTTCTAATCTTCCACAAAACCTCTGAATGATTCAGAACCTACAAACCGTGTCCATAGCCAGCCTTGGTAACCAGGGGATCTTATCACTGTTACCCTACCTCGCCATTCCCCATGTCTTCCATTTCC
This sequence comes from Macrochelys suwanniensis, assembly GCA_033296515.1. Classification (NCBI taxonomy): domain Eukaryota; kingdom Metazoa; phylum Chordata; order Testudines; family Chelydridae; genus Macrochelys; species Macrochelys suwanniensis. Next base: position 104,459,214 of record CM065782.1, on the reverse strand, counting down.
CACACCCTGTTGTGACATCTTCTTTCTAATTAGATTCTACGCTCATTGGGGCAGGAGCAGTCTCTCGCTGTGTGCATGTACAGCACCCAGCACAGCGGGGCTTGGAAAGGGTGCTTCTGGGCGCTCCTGCAATGCAAATAATATGCCACAGCCTGTGGTAGGGGCATTGGCCCGTGGGAGCCTGGAGAGCAGAGGTGTGGGGAAAAGCGGGGGGGAAAGCACATCTTTAATAAGTTACAGTGTGTGCTCTTCTGATACTGGCTCTACTCTACAGGACCGGGCAGAAGTGGATGGGGCCCCAGCTCCAGTCCCATCCCCTCTGGAATTCCTAGTCCTGCCAGTCCATTAAGGGGACACACCAGACATCCCTCTGCCCTAATACAACAAATAGTCTCTGGTCCTCCTTTCTGCCTGGGATTTGGTACTGAAGCCTCAGGGCTCTACAGCAGACTGCTCATTTGCATGACGTCCCTGCTTCACAGATACACATCTGGGCAGCTGTGCACCAATGGAGCGTACACATCATCCTTGCACACTGTAGCTCACCATCCTCAGCACTGGCTGGCCCAGTGACAAGTGGGTTTACTGTGGTGGCAAGGGACACGGGTCTCAGGATTTAACAGCTCCTATAAGATCTGACTCGGCAGGCATCTGAGTAACTTATACTTCGGCACGCAGACTTGCTAGCCCTCCGGAGACAACAAAGGCACATGTAGTGCAAGCGCTCTGACCTAATATGATGTTCCACACATCATTTTAACCTGAGAACAACAATAATGCTGTTCAGTGTTACCGGTTTGTTTCTAGGCATTTTTTGAACGAATTGAGACAGGAGAGATTGGCACCCCCATTTCCCCGCAAGCGTCAAACATTTAGCAGTTATGATGTTGCCTGTGCGGTCTGGCTTAGAGCCGCCTTTCCTGCCCTGTGAGCTCCAGGGAAGAAGGAATCTTGTAGTCCATTTCCGCAGCTTACCTTCTAAACACCCCAGGCCTCATCTGCTACTGCCTCCTTCCCTGCCAGAGTCTTTCACCGTGACGTGTAGCTACGCACTGCAGAGTGGAGGCAGCCTGCCTTTTACTGCGGCGTGTAGCTACACGTACCGCGCATACCACTGCCGGCCTTAGAGTGAAATCCTGTCCCTATTCAAGTCAATGGGCGTTTTGCATTGACTTAACCGGGGCTAGAATTTCACCCTTCATGTATCTCTAATAGCGACCCAATATCAGTTGGAGCCTCTATGTATGATAACACAAAAAATCATAATTCCTGGCTTACTTTTGGGGGGTCAAAATCCACACGGTAAAATCCAGTACTTAAAAAGAGTCTGAGCCACCTTTCAGCCCCATCATCACAGCAACAGATATAACACACAGACTCACAGACTATCAGGGCTGGAAGAGATCTCAAGAGGTCATCTAGTCCAACACCCTGCCCAAAGCATAACTCAGACACTATTTCAACAATGGATACTGAATGACAAAGTCTGGTGTTTACTGTTCATTTAAACCTTTCAAGAGCTCTCAGTCTTTTCAGATGATTCAGATTGTTATTTCACTTCCAAGCCAAATGCTTATCCTGACTCAGTTTACCCCCAACTAGCTCCTACCGTGTATTTAATTTTCATAGTAGACCTTGGCATCAGCAGAAAACAGAGCTTATTCCATCTTTCTAACACAGGGAAGGACCTGACCTGTATGACTGGCTCTACTGTGTTTAATGTCTCACCCTACAAGAAGAAACGCTAACCTATTTTACAGAGGGAAGGAGATAACCATAGGGTTCCTGCACAAGAAGGGAGTTACCAAGCCGCCTCAGATGGAGGTGGGGTGTAGAGAGAGAGAGAGAGAGACCTGGCAGGAAAAAAGCACTGTTCATTTTCTGGTGGAATCATTTTGTTTTCATTTAAATTAGGGATACCCAGAACTTGGAATTTTTGGGAGGGATCCACTTTTACTTCCACCGTGTCACAATGACCTTTCCTCTAGCAAAGGGAGGAGGGCCAAAACTCCCTCCAGAGCCTAGCAGTGCCTGGCCTCTCAAATCCGCAACAACCATTTCAGAGCCCGTATGAGGTAAACACCTCATCACACCTTCCTATAAAGCTCCACCCTCCAAAACAATAGCATTTACGCGTGCAATTCTCATGTGTGTTCACAGATGGCGGCTTTTTCCAGGAACAACAACAGCGTATACAAAAGTGAACCCAAATTTAGGGCCCAATCCTGAAAGCTGATCTGCACCACCGCACAGAGATCCAACGGGGTACCACTCCAGATGCAGGGGCCGGGCAACATGGCTCAGATTACAGGGTTGGTGGGTGCCACAGAGGCCAGTACAAAGGTCTCTGACACATGATCCCCTGAGATAGATACAGAGCAATTAACTAAGCAGAAATAAAGCGCATGTACAACAAATGCCTTTGCTATAGGAAACAGACTGGAATCCTGTTCCCACAGAAGCAAGCGAGAGCAGGATCAGGCTCTCAAATGGCCATTTTGTGCACTTTAAAAAAATCTAAATAAGTAACTTCTTGACCGTCAGTGTTAGATAAACTACAAAGGGGTCACCTACCTGTAAACCAAATGATATGAACAACTGCTGTTACAAATGTGAGCGTATCTGAGGTAATTTACAAGATTCCCACTTCTTCACCCAGCCTGCCTCTCCCAGTGTAAAGGGTCCGTTTGTTTTCAGGGAAATGAAAGCAAGTCCAAGTAGCTGAGGGCACTTCGTTATTATTCATTATTTGCATTGCAGTCGTGTCTACAGAATGCAACTGAGCGTGGGGCTCCATTGTGCTGGGTGTTGTGCAAACACACAGTAACACAAGCCCTGAAGATAGACAAAGGTTAGGGAAGGAAGGGTTATTATGTGCATTTTTATAGACATGGAACTGGGGGCCCGGGAGATTAAGTGACTTGCCCAAGATCACCCACTAAGTCAGTGGCAAAGCCAGCCAGTGACCAGGATCGCCTAAGTCCCAGTCCATTGCCTTACCCACAAGACAATCTTCACCGGTACTTGAATTTTTCATTTCCTTTTTGGCTGGCACATCACGTCCTTGTGCACCGCTGCCTATGAAACAGACGTGCCTTAGCCACGTTGGCCCAATGAGCCACTGGCTCAGGGGGGTTTTGACTTTTCCTCTACGCTTTTCAAATGGCCCGAACATTAATTTTTCAAACTCTGATTTAAAAAAAAAAAAAAAAAAAAAAAGACAACTCTCACAGACATTTAGTATTTCTAACTCCAGCTCAGAGCAATTTCTTATTTTCCCTGTGGCTGAAGGATGAGTTACCCTGAATAAAATAGTTTGACTTCCATTTATTTTCTTTTTCTCTTGGGAAGTTTTACAAAAATATTGGTCTTTAGTGACCTGGCAAAAAAACTATGGTACATGCAGGACCTTTATGACTCATATTACATGTTTAAACATCCAAGTCACATTCATTAGCTATATGAGCCTTCTCAATCTCTGTTTTATTTTAAAACCTCATCGTCAAAAGCTGATTAAAGCTAGTCAGGCTTTATTATTATTATTATTATTTATTATTCATTGGTGATAAATGTTTCTAACGCTGACAGTAATCTAGTTTTAAATAAGCCAGATGCAGAGTCTATAAAATCATGTTTAGCAGGCTAGTAATCGCTTTTATAGATTTACCAGAAGCAATAAGAATGATGCGAGTCATGTGCATTAATACTTCAGTACGCTGGCACACCAGCAACAGATGGTTCATGTAGGACTGCAGCAGACTGTCAAGCAGCACAGGTTAATAAGGACTAGCTTTGGTGTATTTCAGCAAATTATGCATTGAACTCCATGAGGTTTGCCAGGCAAGGTCTGAAGTCCAACTTTAAAAGGGAAGAGGGAAAACTTGAGAATGTCTACTAGGAATAGGAGATAGAGCTTTCCTTCTCTAGTCCACCTTCTCAGCCTCTGCTAAATGAATTTGTTTGTGTAAGCTGGGTTCCTAGTGAACATGTGCCCATCATCACACACACGCAAAGATTTTTTGACCCTCTTGTCTCTCAAACATGGGAAAACCGAATGCGCCTAGAGACTCAACTTCCTTTTAACCACAAAAAGGTGGTTCCTTCAAGATCAAAACCATGGCAGTGTGGACAGACTAAACCTGCACTGTCCACTACAAAGGAAGAACTGTTTTCTAGGACTGCCAATCTGGTTCTTTCCATGGACACACACACACACACACACACACACACACACACACACACACACACTTTTCAGAAGGATAAAGTCCCTTTTTCCAGGCGCAATTTGCATCTGCATTTTGTATACACAATTAAGTTGTGGGCACAAATCTGAGAACACCTCATACTACACAACTGCAGCCGCCAAACCAGATAGTTAAAGGAGCAAGTACTCACAGTTTGGCTCCAGTTCATTTTATGGGAGCATGTTGAGTCCCCCACAAAACAAATGCTGCATCTCAGCCCAGCTAAACATTCACCCTTCAATATCTAGTGTTACAGATTCATGTACTGCCCCCAGCATGACCTGTGTTGTTATTCTGGCTAACTATGGAGAACAGCTGGGGGGGCTTTAACATCTGTTTTCCGCCTCACACAGGCCTACTCCCGTTTCTAGTCCATTCCACGATGCAGTTCCAGTGTGGAGTTTGGACACCAGAGCTATTTCCACAGCACCTGACTATAGGGTCACCAATACAGGACTATGATTTCAGTATAAGTTCAAGCAAAGGGGAAGGTGGGTTACGAGAGAAAAAACACTTGAAAGACAAATTTTAAATCGGAGACAAATGCCCTCCCATTACCACAATGGGCGTCACTTCAGAGCACAGGAAACTGCTTCTGACAGAGCTTTCTCTTTTTTAAGTTGGCCCCAAAACTGCAGTTACGCTCTGAGGATCACCTAGGGTATGTCTACACTGCATACTGAGCCGTGGCAATGACTCCGGTTTGAGCCCAACCCCCTTTTCTGTCCACAAGCACTCAGGACACAGGTCCACCCTGCTAGCAGGTAGATCAGAGCCCAAGTCCTGCTGTGTCTTGGGTCCAAACTCTGTCATTTTGCAGAGCGGACGCCAGTCAAGCTGCAGACCTGTGTCAGATAGTCTGCATACTGCAGTATGGATATGCTAGCAGGGCTGAGACACCCTGGTCCAGCAATTGTAAACCCAGGTTTACGATGCAATGGATGCTCACGCTTGCGCTGGACACGACAAGTCCACAAGCCCCGGGTCCCACAGACCAGGGCTTAGTGTGCAGCACAGATGTGCAGTACAGATGTGCCCCTCCTGGGTGTACAAACGAACCCATAAGGGTTTTTATTTTCAGCTGTGTGTTCGCCTCAGCTATTGGGGAGGTTTTGAAAAATGATGCGTGTTTCACAAAACACAGTCTGTTCTGCAGAGTGCTCAGGCTGAGTTTTCAGTGTTCCAAAAGGTAAACAGCCTTTTCAGCCATGGCAATAACATGATACAGTGCAATCACCACTCATGCTGAATTGCCATCAAACGACTGACATTTAGTAAATTAAAGGCCCTACGCCATCAGCCGTGCTCAGGGCCTGTTTCAACCTGGGAACATTTCATTGCACTTTTCAAAGGAACTTCATCTTTTCAATTTGGGAAAAAAACGTAAGGGATTGTATTCAGCGGGTAAATAATAGAAAGCACAGACGCGCTGGAGAGTGAGAACGAGATGCTTGGAAAGCAGCAGTAAGGAGAATGACCTAGGTATGATAATAGTGGGAAAATACTCACTATGGTCTTATAAGATAATTTGCTGTATCCAGAAGCATTACACCCCAGAGCCAGGAGGTACTGGCCCCTCTGTATATTGGTTTGACTGTATACCACATATAATTTGGGGGAGGGAGGCTCCCGCTGGGGGAAAAAAAAGGAGACTCTTTTTCTGGAAATCAGATTTCCGCATGGGATACAAATAAGGAATCTGAATGGACAAGTTCTATGCAAATAGCACTTGAGAGCTTTAATCCAAATTACACCCAAATCTCACCTGTGGGGACTGAGGAGACAGAAAAATCATGGAAGGGCAATTTTTTAATCGGTATATAAAAAAGCCCTCTGAGTTGGAGAACCGATTGCCTTATCTTTAAGGGAAAATCAGAACTAGCACTTTACAAAACTTCCATTAAATGTCACAAATGAGGCAATGAAAACCCTTAGGTGTTTGAAAATTCACGGCTAAAATGAACACTCAGTTGCTCATACCAGTGGAGAGGAGAGGATAGATTCCTCTTCTGCTGTGGAAATTATGGCAAGAAATCAAGCCTGTTTATGAAATGGCCTAATGAACGTGTTTGTAATAGATTTCTCTTGACATTAAGTCTTCCAGTGGCCGCGCTTCAAAGATCGGCTCTCATGACCCAGCAATGAGGATATAAAAGATTCAGTGAGCCTGTTTAGAAACGTATTTGGTGGAGCTGATAATTTATTCACTGACTAATTAGTTCAGCAGGGGTTTTGCATGGGGTCAGACTTACCTCTTGGATACTACTGGCTCAAGCCTGCAGAACCCGGGATGCAGTCACCGGTATCGAAAGGCCTGCCTGGATACGCATCCGTACAACTCAAACCGCAACCTCCACTGACCAGCGCAACCCCATATTACACCTGCAAACACAGAGTTTGGGCTTCCAGTCTGAAAATCTACCCCAAGTAATAAAGGCATGAGGCAAGGGTGGTTTCCCTGAATAACACTGCAATCCAATCTGCTGGTGCTGGCTTTCCGTTGAGTGATGTAGAACCAAAACCACCACTCATAACCCATCTTAACCAAAGCTTGAAGGGGAGCACAAATGTATTAACTTTTTAGCAAGGAGATACTCAAACAAATTGTTGATCAAGTAACGTCTTCGTTACACAGAAGCAGGGAGACACCAGCTCTCGCCGTTCATGAGGCTTTCCTGATTAGAATAAGGTGAGAGTTTCTGAAGGCATCATGGAAACAAACAAAATATCATAGAATACACAAAACTGCTGTGTCAAGTTTCCACTGCTGGGATAAGGAGGGGGACATAAGATTTCCAAGGCAAGGATTTCCAAGGATTTTCCATGATCCGCAAAACCGGGTTGTGATGTTTCAGATTTCAGTAAAACCAGAGAGAGGGCCAAATGCATCATTGGGGCAACATCCCCGCTGTCAGTGGGATTTATGGTAATTTTTCAGGAGTGGCCGAGAATGGTTAATGCTACAAACCCTCAGGCCTGGTTCTTTGTTATTGGTGTGCTGGTTTGTTTATTAGCCTATAATTTATTTTTATTTTCTAAACTGAAACTCAAAAGCAGCTGTCAAGACAGAAAATTCAATCTAAAGAGATTCCCTAAATACACTTATCCTAGGGCAGGCCCAGTGCTCATTTCAGGATGACAGCTGGCACCCACGGCCTTCGGTGAAAGACTTTCTGACACTGATGGAAGAGGACAGGTGGCTGGGTTGGCACAACGTGCCACATTTGATTGATAAAGTGATCTAAATGTCACAGGCATATAGATTGTCATTAACATACAACGCTTCCTCTGTGCAGGAGACACACAATCCAGCCCAGCAAAACACAGGCAATGGGGAAAGGATGGACAGTTCTGAAAACAGCGTCCATACATGTTGGTCTCTTCATTTTCAGAGTGCCACTGTTTCTTCAGGAATGGGCGGGGAAACGCACAATACAGAGAAAATACTCAGAGAACTAAAGCAGAAACCACCATCCTGCTTGTTTCTTACATTGCAATAACTTTGGACATGCAAGGTGGGTTACTTAACTCATCAACTAGCGGGACAGCAAATACGTTAGGCAGTTAACAGAATTACCCATCTTGATAAAGTAAATGTTAGATGAAGATCATTAAGAGAATGACCATCATCTTCCTTCGTTTTCTGTAAGAGGGAACTTTTGCTGTCATGTTTCCAAGGTCAACAATATCCTAGCCTTTTTTTTTTTTTTTAAGCATCGGTTTTTTACCCCATAGAGATAACTCCCTTTTAATTCAGAACCGCCTGGCTTTTAATGAAAACTGTAGGTGTCCACAAGAAGTGAGCTAGCAATAAATTAATATGAATAATAAATCGCTTCTCTCCTCAGGGTTTCACTCTGTGTCATATCTTCTAGTCTAAGCTCACTGGGACTAGAACTCGTTATTCTGGGCTCTGGGAGAGCCCCAAGCACATTGTTAAATAAACGTAACAATGATCACGTTGTCATGGGAAGGTCTAGAACTTGATAAGTGGATCTCAACGTCTCAAAAACCCCCACCCTTCCCCTTTACTGTTAAAAGAGGGTGAAATTGTGCTCCTACACCTAAACGATGTAGGAGCACAATTCCCACTGACAGTCCCTAAGTTTATGCAGCAAAAAAACCCAAAACAAACCCGAGGCAGCGAACCTCAAACTGACCCGGGCTCACATTATGGGGCTAAAAATAGCAGTGTAGACGTTCCGGGTTCGGGCTGGAGCTTGGGCTCCACCCTGAGCCTAAACCTCTCCACTGCTACATTTAGCCCCGTAGCGTGAGCCAGAGTGAGTTGACCTGGGCTCAGACTCATGCCGCAAGTCTTTTTTGCAGTGTAGACGTACCCGTAGGCACTTTTAAAAATCTCACCCTGAATCTTTTAAATAAACTTTGGGGTTTTTTCCCCCGACGGAAGTAGGCAAAGAAAACCCCAAATGGAGGAGAATTAAGAGACTGACCCTGCAGTATGATAGGCAGAGGCAAACCCTGGTGCAGAACCCCACTGAAGTCAATGGGGCCAGGTTGCAGCATCAGGACCTTAATTCTTAAAGAAGATGTCTCATGGTTTGTGATGATCACTAACTACATTATTAAATACTTATGGCTGGAGGAAGCAGCAGCTTTATGGGAGAACCAAATGAAGCTGGAAAGCATGTATAGTAATTATGCTTGCGTTTTCCTCCCTGTGTTCTCCAAGTTCACTGAGACCGTGTTCCGCGGGCAAGCATAATTAAAGGCAACAGGGAAAAAAATTAGGCAATTAAAAGTCACTTGGTTTATTACCATGCATGTATAATCTAAAGACTGGATAAAAATCATAAAAAAGCCATAGGAATATAAAACACTACCCAAATCTTTTTGAAAAATAAATGAATTTCTGCCTTATGGTTTTTCGGGGGGGATAAAAACCAAACAAATGGTGAGTTGTTAATGACTCTGTGCTAATGAATCCCACTTGCCACATTAGTTCAGCAGGCACAAAATGAAGAGATGAAATTGGGCCGTTATAGATATTTCGTATTTAAGTATTTTATCCTAGTAATAAGCTGAGACCAGAATCCTTATGGCCAAGGGTAAGAATTCCTAATGAGAAGGGGCTGTGTTATGCCCTTCTCTATCGCTAGGAGTTCCCTGGGACAGGCAAAAGAAGAGCTTCTACTCCCCCGCTTTCAGGGACTACTTTTAAACAGAGTATCAATTTGCATTTTTTCTCTTTAGTCGGGGGCTAGCGACTGCTGGACCTTACCCCAGACTCCTAAGTTGAGAAGGAAAATGGTCTTGGAATTTAGACACTGGAACTAGGTTTTATTCACAGTTCTGCCACAGGTGCTTGGTGTGACCTCAGTCAAGTCACTTAACATCCTTGGGTGAAATCCGAGCCACCGTGAAGTCAAAGGCAAAATTTAACTTTCACTCAATGGGATGAGGATTTCAACCCTTGTAACTTAGTGCCCTAGTTGTAACAATGGGAATAATAATAATAATAATGCTTCCTTTGTCTTGTCTATTTAGTCTGTGAAACCCTTTGGTAGTAGGGATTACTATGTGCTGGCACAGCGGGGTACCAATACCAATACCAAAATACAGTTAACAACAAGTTGGTCCCAAAAGCTATTTTCTCACCCCTGCATCCAAATTACATACCTAACCCACAAACCCGAAGGAAATAATCAGAGATAAGTAAGAATGGTGGTCACTCTGCCACAAGGCAGAAGGAAAATCTATGAGAATGGCAGAGCATCCACCAAGTAGGAGGGGAAAAAATCAAAATACATTATATTTAATATATGTTCTTACCAATTTTGTTCTAGTCGACAGAGGCTTTAAAACTCCCTCATCACCATAATGTCTGAGAGCCTTCAGTAGTTATTCGGCGGTTCTTAAGTCTCCTCACACAGAAAGGCGTGTGGGGAAAATAGTCTTCTGTAGTTCTGAAGCTCTATTCCAAAACATCTGTTTGTGTTTCAATGACTTTATAGCCCAGAGCTCAGTTACCGTAGCTTGAAGCATCCTTCAGAGCTTTGGGTTAGCTATTTTCAAACATCTTCCTAGCGTTAAACATACAGGCCTGGGCTTAAATAAAAAATGCAATGCTTCACCTTTCCATATTTTCAGCGCTCAAAAATTCAATTCTGCAAGCAGTTTTCCCCTTCGAACCTATTATGACTTTTAGGCAAGAGAGGCAAGTCATATTGCAATTCTTTAATATGAGGGGTTTTCATTCACAGTACGCATCAGTCTGCACCGGTGGCATCAGTCACAGACAATTAGTTTCAATGATAGATTTGCTCTCTCTCCATATATTCTTTCCCTCCCTCCTCACCCCCTCAGGGACAGAGAAAAACATGAGAGTTATTTTACTTTCACACCACAAAGCCCAATTCTCCAAACGTGGGCACCTTTAACAGGACCTCCAACCCCCCATTAGGATGCTCAACTGGGTATTTGTGAGCACAGCTGCCACTTTGCAACCCTAAGAGGAGCTGTGGCATCGTAGGCAGGCGCCAGGGTTAACAAATTGGGCCCACAGCACTGAAATTCTAAGCACTCAGGCACACCTAGCATAACCTTCAGCAGAGATGGGGGCACCCCCAGGAAGCCTGAGCTTTGTGGTCTTTTAGAAAAGCCTGGGAGAGAAATAAGTGAATAGTTTTCCAACTTCTAAAGAAATGCGTGAGTCCAACTGGTGAAAATCAGCCTCACTTCACTAAAGCCAGAAGACCTGTCAATTCACACCAGCCGAAGATCTGGCCCATACTTTTTTGATCCCAGTGGAAATTATTTCCACGGCAACTATGACTGTTTCCAATACCCCAATCAGAGTGGGGCAAAACTGAGCATACTGGAAATTTGACATCACTTTGGCAATTTCTTTGTCATTTTATATTAGTTTTCCGTTTTGTTTCCAGTGCAGCTTGCCTTGTGGCAGAAATGTGTAAAACTGCTTTGGTAGAAGACATGCTGGAGAGGGGCTGGCAGGGGATGACTGACCTTTCACAAACCAGGCAAAAGGCTGAGATTTGCCAGTTTACTGGCGCTTTCTTGGTGATGGATCTTGGCTTTGGTATTTCCCCCTACAGGAGCCTGTCTCCTCTCTCTTTCCAGACCTTGTCAATAGAGTTCCCCCAAAGGTTAGTTACCGCTAGGAAATTTCAAGCCATATATATCAGAGTAGATCTGAAAATCCCCAAAGTGCATACACACACCCCATCACCCAGAATTTAAAGGCTGTTGGCTGACGTGAGAAACATTTCAACAAGACTTCTGCCTGATCCTCCCCAAAAAATTATCCTTTGCTACTCTAGCCCTAATTGAAATGAAATGGCATTCTCCACTTCCTGCATATAAATACAGATTCTACCATGTGTCTTTCAAATGCCTCGCAAGGAATTGTAATTGCATTTCTTGTATGTACAGTGACTGCCATTAAAAACTTGACATCTCGCGCTCATAGCAGTTAAAAAGACCTGGCAGCTTAAAAGCCATACGTTGAAAATATAATTTCTTGCAAACCAATTTCTCTACCTTTGTTAGTAATAACGCTTCAGATTCACTGCAACGGAGTATTTTAGTTACCCCCTGTTCACTAATGATAAACGTTACTAAGGACCCCAAAATCCACTCCATGGGAACAAGGGAGCAAAAGGCACATGGGGAGTTCTCCCTAATTCTTTCATGGAAGGCAGGGGGCACAGTTTGATTCCTAATCCGAGAAACAGGGTGAAGGGGTCTTCCCTGCAAAGACAATAGATCTCAACCTGCCTCCCAGCTGTCCTGCGATAGAACAACTATTTGAAGTAACTTATGCCATTATGTCTGGTGTTTGGTGAGAGATGGGAAGAATCTAGAAGAGTGAGACCTGCTCTCCCAACTCCCTCCTCATCAAGAGAAATGGAACACCATGGAGCCCCTGTCCAGGGCTCAGGGACAGGGGAGCATTCCCTGGAGGCATCACTCCCCTCTTAAATCCTGCAATCCCAGTCAAGATCCATCTCCCCAAGCAACAGGGGAAGGCACAGGAATCTCTGTCACTTTTCACGGAGTTTGTTTCCTTTCTGCATTCCTTTCAGCATGGACAATGAATTTCAACAGGGTCCATTTCCAGTGTTGCGATGTTTGGAGCTCAGGGGATGGTTTGTTTGTTTAAAAACTACTGTTTACAGTGAAGTTTCAATAATAATGGAGACATTCCCAATGACAGCAGGATTTGTAAAAACTCGATGTTTCCACTGAAACTTCCTGGGTACTCCTCATGCTGGACATGGAAATGTCACACATTCAGCACATAAACTAAGTACCGCAGGGCAATGAATGTTGAGATACTAATGTTAGCCACTGCAATGGAAATGAACGACTGTGACGGGCCATCCATCTTCTTTCGAATTTTCAAGCTGTGTGAAATACTTTCAAATATCATCGTTCTTTTTTTCCTTGTTCTTTTTGTGCTGACCAGCTCGCATTCCAAGGGGGGGGGGGGTTTGTGCTGACTCTAAGAATCATGCAACAGTTAAGGTTGCTTTACAGAGCAAGCCAACAGCGAGGCATTCTTTTGTCAATATAATTAGATGAAACAGACGTCAAAAGTAGGCTTTTATGCCATCTAAATGTCCTGAAGAACACGTTCTTTGAAAGCTGCAATCACTCTGACAGTGCTGAAATCAAGTAACGTTTATATCAAAAGAACTATTGGTGTCACCTGCATGCTAAACCCCTACATGTTCCCTAAAACAATATAAGGATCCCAGTGTCTATATCTATTGGCAAAAGCATCTTACTGTACTCCTTTTGGGTAAGTTATCCTGATGCTATGCCCACAGAATGGGACTTTAATTTCCGTGCAGCTCATTCTAAAGTCCCATTTTGAAATACCACCCTCCCTAATACCGGATGTGTTTGTCACCTAACACACCGCCCCTCTAGGAGGTCAATCTTACACAGACAGTTTTTTAATTCCAAAGCTCATTTAAAGCTGTTCTGTAATGGAAAAGTCCCTATATGAGGAGCATTTTATAGCGGAGTGAAATGGAGAAGTGGACAGTACACCCTAAGCATAACCTTATCTTTAAGCTAGTGTGACAATCAGAGGTAACAGCTCAATCAGAATCCCCTGTGGCTCCTCTGTTAATAGGAACTTTACCTACAGTGCCTAAAGCGGACATTGGAAATTGTGTCAGGGTCTGTATGGCATTTAATATTGGCTGGGGAAGTGATAGTGGAGGTCAGAGCAAGAGCACAGGATTCGCCAAAACATTCATCTACAGTACTTGAAGATTAAGCACCTACCCCAAAAAATATCAAAATCCAAAAGCCCTCTTGGCCTTCCCCTAAGCAGAAACCTCCCTCCCCGTCCCAGACCCAGCACCGCTTCATTCAAGTCTCTTTTAAAAGTCCACAAGAAAGCAGTTTATCAAAAGAGATGGGATGGAAATTTCCAAATCAAATTCTCACCATTCCCTGGAGTCTCCAGGGTTTCCATCTCCTCTGTACTGGCTGCTCAGACCGCCAGCTCTGTGGGGCAGGGTCTGTCTTTAGCTATTTTTGTGTTGTAAGCAAAAGCACCCAGCACATTGATGGTACTTAAATAAAATCCTGGCCTACTACATAAGTTAGGCTGATCAGTTAGGCTGCAGAATCGTCTCCCCGGGTGGAACCCCCCCATACCCGAGGGCACTGAAATCTCGTACTCAGCAAGCATATTTAACAGTAAGGTAGCGTCACACTGGGCCCCTGGGGAGTGTGCGTGTGGAGGGGCATACGCACAAGATGTGACAATAAGAGAAAGAGAGAGCTTCTGTGAGAACAAGCTGCTGGACCTAAAGTAGGCTAAAGAATCCTAGAAAGTAGAGATAGGGAAACTCTACCAGGTCCCACCTACTCCACAACCACTATTCTCTCCACACCCAAACGTTATTTTGAAGCACAACCCTGGGCAAGTCACTCTGTCTCTTGGTGCCTCACCTCCCCATCTGTACAATGGCTTCCCCACCTCACCAGGGCGTTGTGAAAGTCACATTATGAGGTGCTCAGATGCTATGCAAATGGCGCCCATGTAAGTGCTATCTACCCAGACACAGCACTCCCAGTAAGAGAAGGGGACAAGCACCCGACAACAGTCAGATGTCCACTCAGGTGGGGGCTCTCCAGGAAGAACCCAGGATGCTGTAGAGAGGGGTGTGAGGAACTTGACAGATGGCTCCCCCCTTCTCTGAGTTCACGTCCCAGAGCAGTGCTAGGGGACACGGGAGGAGCATGCTCTCATCTCTAAGTGAGTAGCCACTGCAGTACCCCAGCACAGCGTTGGGGGACACGGTGCTGCTGATAAGGAGCATGGTGTCCCCTAACACAGCATGTCTCAAGCTTTCCAGACAACCGTCCCCCTTTCAGGAGTCCGATTTGTCTTGCGCACCCCCTGTCCCACCTCACTTAAAAACAACTTGCTTACAAAATCAGACAGAACAATACAAAAGTAGCACAGCACACCAGTACTGAAAAATGGCTGACGTTCTCATTTTTACCATATAATTATGAAATAAATCAACTGGAATATAAATATTGGGCCTACATTTCAGCGCATGGTATACAGAGCAATATAAACAAGTCATTGTCCGCGCGAAATTTTAGTTTGTACTGACTTCGCTAGTGCTTTTTATGTGCTGTTGTAAAACTAGGCAAATCTCTACATGAGTTGATGTACCCCCTGGAATAGTGGTTCTCAACCAGGAGTCCGGGGCCCCCTGGGGGGCCGCGAGCAAGTTTCAGGGAGTCCACCAAGCAGGACCAGCATTAGACTTTCTGTGGCCCAATGCAGAAAGCCGAAGACGCACCAAATGGGGCTGAAACCCAGGGCCCTGAGCCCTGCCACACGGGGCTGAAGCCGAAGCCTGAGCAACTTAGCTTCGTGGGATCCCCTGTGGCATGGGGCACTGGGCAGTTACCCGGCTTGCTACCCCGACGCTTGCCCTGGCTTTTATGTGCAGAAAAACAGTTGTTGTGACACAAGTGAGTTTTCATAGCATGTTGGGGGGTTCAGAAAGAAAAAGGTTGAGAACCCCTGCCCTGAAAGACCTCTGCGTACCCCCAGGGGTACACACACTCCTGGTTGAGAACCATGGCCCTAACACATTTGGGTTGAGACAGAAATCCAAGGTCCTGACTCCTTGTGGGCATCACACACACCCTGGAAAACGTCACAAAATGTGGGGCATTCGATCCAGTGCCCTGGACAAATCCTGCAGGCTTGGGCTGTGCAGCTGGCCGGATCCAGCTTTGAATTCAAGCACAAGTTATCAGAGAGACCTGTTAATCCTGCACTAGCCCCTTAACGGAGTCTCCCACTGGCAGCGGGTCATTCTGATGTGCAGCCTCCTCCCCTTTTCTAAGCTGTTCAGTGAATCCTGCCCAGATGGACCAAAACATGCTCTTGTTACGCTGCAGAGATGCAGTTGGTCAAGATGAATAGGGACCCGGTGCGGCTTAATATTCCCCCCTCCCCTCGCAAAGAGGGCTGGATTAGCTAGCCGCCTTGTACTCATGCTCACATTTCTGATGATCTGCTACAGTCCAACAGCAGCTTATACCTGAATCCTCCTCTGTATTCTTAACCCTAACCTTAGCTGTCTCCTGTGAACATTACGAATTGTTGAACCTTAGCTGTCTCCGGTGGACATGACATGAATCATCAGGAATTCCAATCTAGGTTTTGCTGTGTTTGGCTTTCTATATTGATAAATACTGATAAAATATTGCAGTGTTATCAATTCCTTTCTATGCGTGAAGTCAGTGATTCAAAGAGAAAGTGGTTCTATACCAAACGCACACTCCGGAATCTGCTATCAATTTGTCAGCCACTGGTACCGTAAGTGGTGAAGCACAATGTAAAACACTATCTCTGCAACAGTCTAAGGAAAGGAAGGTTTACCTAATGCTGCTGCAGTCATTTCTCAATTTACTCCCCATTGTGTGTTGCTAGTTTCTTTTTTCTCAAAACAGTGCAGGCTGAATCCCAAAAAGGTCAGGACACATCCCTGGCATAATGTTCAGAGAGCTTCAATTAGCACAAGCACTCCCCGTGAACTTTAGAAGATGGGAAGGAATGGCCAGAAAATTTAGTTCTATGGCTCCCCTGGTCACAAGAGAGAATTAGAATGTGAATTCTGTTACTAACATTGAAGGACGGGAAATAGGCATTGTGAGCAAAAAACATACAACATCAGGTGTTCTCAGAAGACAGAATTATTTAGAAAGAAACCAAATAAAGCTGCAACTAAGGAATCCCTTGGAGTAGGTGAAATACTAAGGTATCATAGGGATGATTGCATGGGTAGGTAGTGAGAAAACAAGCCTCTCTCTTATCAGTTCAAATCCAGCTCAGCAGTGACCACAAACTGGTATCATTCAACAAGATGGCAGCTCAATCCAAATCCAAGGAGTCAGATGGACACAGCACAAAAACCACTGATCTAATTGGCACCCGTGGGAAGTCAGCAGAGGCCAAGGACCAACTATGGCTGGAAAACGAACCAAGCATTCACCACCACTTGAGATAGTGGACCAGCTCCTCCATTCTTAGAAATCCATGGACTAATGCTGATTGACATCAACTGAAGATCTGGCCTGATACATAGTTAGGTGCATTGGGTTGCGGGTAGTGTGAGAAATCTTGCAAGTCACTGTCTTGGCTGTAGCTTTTGTGGATAGGGGAAAGTTTCTAGGATGGCCAACCCAGTGCCTTCTGCGACAAGAAAATTCTTTTAAAAAAAACCAGTATCATGATTATTATTATTAATCATGTTGTGACGGGTAGGTATCACAGAAACCCCCTTGGGGATTGGTGTCTGCAACTTCTTCTTGTCTGTTAAGCGCTTCTTGTTTGGGCACTTTACCTGCACATTCCTTTCTCAAGAAATACAACCAATATTCATAACTTCAACTACAACAATGATACATGCATACAAACAGGAGGAATAGATTCAGTAGATCATAACTTTTACAGAGATATGTTACATGGCACATGTAGCATAAAACATATTCCAGTTATATCATATATACATTTATAAGCAACCCCCCCACATAAAGCCTTATGGGGTACACCGTCACACATGTTTATTACAGTAGTGCCTAAGGACCAACTAAGGATGGGCCCCTCATGTGCTAGACCCTATGCAAACACTTAGTAGTCAGTCCCTCCCCAGGACACATTTTTCAAAATAAATGAGAACAATCCCAATTGGGGACTGAAACGGTGCAGAAACTGCCGCTTAGCATGTCTAGTGTTTGCACAGGAACAGTCTGAATCCTAATCTGCCCATCTCTTAAAGCAAGGGGAAAAAACAAACTTTCAGACACCTGATTATTACCACATGGGCATATGGAAGGAGGAGAAGGAGAAGGAAAGGGGCAACACATGGGATTTTTCAGCCCCTCTTGCCTTCTAGCATTCTAAAAACCTGCTTCTGTGCAAAGCTCGAAACTCAGAGCAGGTCCTGTTTTCATAATGTAGGTGCTCATAAAAGGGGAGGCTGTGACAGATTGATAGTATTGGAAACAGAAGCCTTCCTGTTATTGACAGCTATATATTGGTTCTGCCAACTGCTTTTCCCCTTGAGGAAGAAAGAAATTGAGCCAGTGATGGGTACCGCATGCCTAATGAATAGGCGCACACAGTACCCAATGCCTTCCTGGATATTTTACAACGCTTCCCCAATTTACTCCATTTCTGTGACAGAGAAGTGTCCTCACACACCATTTAAAGCAGCTCATATCGGACTTTACCGTAGTTAATTCTCCTCCTTTAAAAGGGAAGAGAGTTAAGATTTGAACCCTAATCATATGAATAGCCCCACTGACAATATACATCACTGAAGTGGCATTTTATATGTGCCCATAAATTAGTGATACAGTATCCCTTTTTCAGAACAGTACTCCCTCTTAAATACAGAGTTAACATTTCATCCATGGCACTGTTTACATTCTAAATGTATTTATTTATAGGTAGGTCCGTCTCATGCCTTATTGCTGTAGGTCCTGATTTAGCATTTAATAATCAATTATATTATTTTGTTGTACAGCAGACATTTTATTAGCACCTTTGGGCTGTGACAGACACTCGTGCAACACTTACGTTTGTCTTCACCTGAAACTGATTCATTTACAAAAAAAATCGATGCAAAATTGATGAAATAATATAGCTAAATCAAGGTGCTTGCTCTTTCCCCAAAGTGACTATCTTTCAGACTTCACTGAAGAACAAGCAAGGACATTGCTCACGCTAGCTCAACAGTCTGACTGAGAGTGATGGTGATGTTTTGTGGCATTTATTGCCAGTTCTGTTACTATGACTGATGGTTTTTCCAGTACAAGCTGTCTCTTCTAGATCACCCTTTCCCCATAACAATGACCATGTTCCAAATGTCTCGAAACAATTTACCACTCAACAATTTACCACTCAACAGTTGCTGCGACTGAGTACATACCTGTAGGAGGAACCTTCATCATCAACAACAGGAGATTTAATGGCCATTTGATCTTGGCATGTTGTGTGTATCCTTGTTGACCAACTTCTAAATCCCATTCCACAGTTGATTATGCAGTGCGTTTGTCAGACAACAGCGGTGGTCTCTCCTCCCACCACAGTCTCAGAGAAGTCCAAATAACACCAGGTGCAGCAGGTAAAGAAAGAGATGCCCTAACAAGAGCCGTGAGCAATACATGTCCCATCCTGGTTACAGCTTAATTTTATCAGCCCCACACTTTTGAAGAGACTGCAATCCACTTAAGTTTCCACAAACATACATAAAGATAAAATAAAGTTGATAGAGTAAATGTCATTTCCTTTTTCCTGCATATCTTTTTCCTGGTATATGTCATTAGTTTTTCTCTTCTTTAAAGCTATCTTAATGCAAAATATTCCCAAGCAAGCTCTGTGGGTAGTGACAGGATTCTGTTACCAAACAGTGAACAGAGAGTTCTTCTTTAATTGTACAGCTTTATTTTTGTCCTTTTATACTTGGGAAGATAAACTATCCCATATGGATTGAGCACATATGGAGCTTGCAAACATGTAGGAGGTGCTATTTAACTGAAGATAAAGAATTCTGTCACATGCCTTCTTTCAGATGTCTGTGAAATCGTTAATTCAGTGAAATGTTTCCCCAAAATATTAGCATATCCAGTTTAAAAAAAAAAAAACAGTGTGCCTGTATTTAAAGACAGCCCAAAATTTTCACAAGTGACTAGTGATTTGGGTTCCACCGTTATGTATTCTCTGTGTGTATGTGTTAGTATCCCTGTATAGCGTGCCATCATCTAGAAAATATAGTGGACACACAAGCCCGGCAAGTAATGTAACCACCAAAAATACCAGTAGACTAGCCACCAGACAATCTCCTTTTGAGGAGCAAATATCACAAGAAAACTGGCTCAATAGTTTTAAAGCTAGAAATGTTTAAAGCCAAAAAGCGGACACTTCCTTTCCTTTTTCCAGATCAGTTCAAGTCAGAACATAGGACTGTCCCAATCTGGGATGATCTTCAAACTCTGAGACATCTCAAGCAGAGGATTGTTTTCAACTGGAGAACTTGGAACTCTCTCTCTCCAACTCTAGGCCATTCAAATTTACAAGATTATAACTTTAAAATTAGATTATTTTTTTTTCCAAATTTGGCTTCTTTAGTAGATCACATTGAGACTGGAGACCAACTCTGAACTCTTTATGTACGGTACGTTATTCTAACTTTCAATCAGGCTACATAAGAAAATCTATTTTAATATACTATGTTGTTACATATTGACATTGTCAACTATTGTCAATAGTATGAGAGAGACCATATTTTAAGGCAATAAGGACAAAGGGACAGAAGTATGATAGAAAAGTAGTCTTACCTCTACTTTTCCTGACTGTAGATTCTTCTGCCTTAACCATGGCATAAACATTTTTTGGCATGGTAAATAAAACAGTAATATTTAACTGGTATCATTATTCTTTTTTTCTACAAAAGGGAGAAACACCAAACAAATCTTTCTGGTGGAATGAGGTGGTATCATAAAACATCAAAACCAGTCTGATACATTTTTATGCAGATGTGTTAACCCCTTTCCTGAGCTATAAAGCTCAAACACTCGTGCAGCAGGTCGAAATCAGGCGAAGACACAGAATTCAGACAAGCCAAAAAATTCCCTTAGACAAGAGCTAGAACTAAAGAATTCCTTGTTGTCTATTTTATTCCTTCCTTCCTCTTTATGTTCATATCTGAGTCACAAATTAGCTGCATTTACCCATTTTTCCCTGCAGAAGGGAAAAAACCTCATCTGTAGACAAGCTGATAGTAACTGTGAATTATTGACACAAATAATTTGTTTATTCACTTGTATGCATGTGATTTCCACATGGATTCCTTTTTAACTCTGTTAGGAGAAGTACAGTTGTTTCACTTATGATATTGCAGCACAAGCAATTTGTTTTACTCCTGCAAAATCAATTTACTGAGCTGATAAAGCATTTTAAAATTAAATTTTTAAAAATGGAGTTTAAAATTAAAATATCGTCATTTTGATTTAAAGTCACAAAAGGAAGGAAACTTATAGGGAGTCTTTTCTCCCAAAGAGCAGGCAATTTCCAGACCTTTTTGGGACTGCCCCACGCTGCTCATCCACACAGGCATTAACGTTACAGCAAGATATTACTATGAGCAGAGTAGCAGTGACGACAGGGCTCTGGAGCAAGGGTGAAGTAGTCGCAGGCCACAGGTTGTGTTCTTGGCCATTCTCCTAGTTGATGGTAAAAATTCCAGGCAGGTGCACATGCATGCTGGAGATGAATGCATGGCTGTGCAGATAGTGTCAATGGGAGGGCTTCGGCTTTTTCGACCATGGGATGATGTTCTGCGAAGAAGGTCTGCTAAGAAGAGTCCACCTGACCAATAAAGTGATCAGCTTCTTCATGCACCAACTAGCCAACCTGGTGAGAATGGCTTTAAACTAGGTTCAACAGGGGCAGGTGACAAAAGCCCACAGGTAAGCATTCAAAAGGCAACCTTACCAGGGGACTAGTAGTTGTGGGGTGACATGGAAAATTACAGTAGGGTCATAGGAGCAACAACCGGTATAAAAGTGGGGGGAAACTTAGATGTTTATATACAAGTGCAAGGAGTGTGGCGAACAAACAGAAAGAACTGGAGGAATTAGTACATAAACTAAATGGTGACTTAATTGGAGTCACAGAGACTTGGTGGGGTAAGTCTCATGACTGGAATATTGGTACAGAGGGATATAGCATGTTCAGAACAGTCAGTCAGGATAAGAAGTGAGGAGGTGTTGCATTATACATCAAGAATATTCGCATACACTTGTTGCGAGTCCAGGAGCTGAGAAGCAGATTTATTATACCCTGCGACATTGTGCAGTAGGAATTTCAGGGGGGTGGGAACACTTCTAGACTGTTTATCCCTCTCATGGAAGGGCCAATGGGCTCCAGTAGAGTGAAATGGCTGGGGGAATGGAGAGATGGAGAAGAGGTAAAGCACATTTACTATCTTGTCAATGAAATAAAATCTATGTTCTTGGGACCGTACGGAAAAAGGGCCTGATTTAAGATGATTCAGAGAGAGGAAATAAGTTGTATTATCTTCTGCCTGCTTAGAGACTTGGTAAAGGGCTTTGCCTAACAGTCTAAGGCCTTGAAAGGCCCAGGGCTAATAATCTAACACTTTACAGACAAAATCTGCGTTTCACTGGCAAAGGCAGAGAGCTCATCTAGAGAATACACAAGAAGCTCTAATTGAACAGACACTTCAGAGCCAACCCACTAAAGCAGCAGTGCTGACTAGCAGATGTGAGAGAAGTTTCCAAATAGCTTTTTGGAAAACAAGCCAATGATTTATATTTAGAGACTTTATTCAAAAGCTATTTTAGGAGCCGTGTAGAATGAATGGCTCTCCCCAACTGAGAAGGCACCAATTTGAAAACTTTACTATATGATTTCAGACACAGACACACACGCTTTTTGTTTGTACCTAGTAAGTCTTGGGGTTTCAATTGCCTTCTCATGCTACTGAAGAACTCAACACAAGAAGCCACCAACAAATTCAGAGGAGGAGTGGCGCTTGATTTCCTTTCAGACACTTGTACATTTTTATAAACTAATTTTAAAGTTTATAAAACATAGGGTTTATCTATAGGGGACCACTCGGGAAAGTTAATCTGAATTAACTAAAGCTGGGAATTTGAAGTGGATTAGTTAAACTGTATTAAGCCCCTGTGTGAACACCCTCATTCAGAATTAAAGTGGCCTTAATTCAGTTTAGTTTAATTCACTTTGGAAGTGAAGACAAGCATTCAGACACATAACTGCCCAGCACGATACTAATAATCACTCCATAGGCAGGCAGGCAAGAATTGTTTTACCAGCTTTACTATCCCTATTAAGGCAGGAGCTGGGTTGAATTGTTGCAAAAACGTGGATGCTTGCATCATTAAATAGTTTCGATCTTCAGAATAGCACCCCTTAGCTGAGATGTCATCAGTACTAGAAGATGAGGACTCTAGGGATATTTCACATTAGTAGAAGTCTACTGGGACTAGACTGTTGGAGGTGCCTCCTCTAAGAATAGTCTCCATGAATTAGTTAGATAATTATGGGACTGGATCCCTCCATCATCTGGGAATCTGCTGCATTTCCCTTAGGAAGGGAGAGGGGGATGAACCAAGCAAGTAGAGGACATAGGTTGTTCTAGCCTGGCCAGAACATGCTGACAAGAATGTGACTGTCAGCCTATGTCTACACTGCCACTTTTGTCAGTATTACTTATGTCGTTCGGGGGTGTGAAACACACACACACACACACCGAGTCACATAAGTTACAACGAAAGAAGCGCCGGTGTGGACAGCGCTATGTTGGCGGGAGACGCTCTTCCGCCGACAGAGCTACCGCAGCTCTTTGGGGGTGAATTAATTACGTGGACAGGAGAACTCTCTCCCGTCGGCATAGAGCGGCTACACGGGAAACCTTACAGCGGCACAGCTACATCGTACAGTTGTGCCCCTGTAGGGTCTCTAGTCTAGGCATGGCCTCAGACATGTTTATTCCCCTGCAGACCTTAACAGCAAGCTTGAACCTTGAGCGGGGCATCCTCCTTCATGGCAATGCTCAGAAGTTCTCTGTAAGTATTAACTATCACTTACGAGGTCTGACCGCCAGTATCTAGTATCCAGGATAGTAAATAGCTTAGTTCAAGAGAATGCTGGCCATGAGTCATGGGCTAAACTTGAAGAGTTTTGCTGTTCAAACAGAAAACCAGATGCTGAGCAGTTCTCTTCTTATTCAGACATGATAGCCCGATTTACAACGATTTCAACACTTTACCTCTCCTGCTTTTCTCTGCAACACACACCATATTATTACGCCCCGAGAGGCCACTTTACTCTTCGCTGTCCTGCCTCTTGCTCCAGCTTTGTTATAGAAAAGTCAAATGGAAAATAATATTTAAGTGGCTCCATGTCCCACAGGGAAGTTGCCTAAAATGTCATTCGGCTATTCTGAACATTTTCATACCACTACAAAAAAAAATAAAATCAATCCATTATTAGACCTCAAACTTGACAGCTATTTTTCAGCATGAAAACCAGATATTAAGCAAACACGTCTTTATTCAAATGCAGGGTTTCACGGACCACTAGATTTGTGGCAGTTACAAAGACGACAGTAACCTGTGATATCTGACTGCATCACTCTATTGTTGCCTTGTTATTTCAGGGAACCCGAAGGTACATCCTGACGATCAAAGCTCTGTTCTAATTAGAAGCTATTGAAAATGGACTTAAGCCAGGACACCTACTTCCACTGGTTAAAGGAAACCCTAGCTCAAAGGCGCAAAAACGAAGTCAGAAAGTAGGAAGCATTTCTCATCAAGTATCTCAGACTACAAGTTCCAGATTTTAATAGACTAGCTGGGAAACCCAGACTAAACACTGATATTTAACAACGAAACTTACCAGCTACGTTTGAGATGTTGAAGATTTTAGTGACAAACCACCATTACAGCAAGCTGGAAAGGATTGTGCAGGGACGCTCCCGCTGGCCCCCTTAACACCCCATGTTATGGACAATGGGAGGGGGATTCTGCCCCACAGATAGGCATGGGGAGACCCTCTGTGCACAGATATTTCCCCATAACCGCCACCACATGGAAGGGGGCTCATCTACCTTTAAAGCACCATTCCCCCCTGCCACAGAGGCCTCGCTTGTAAGGAGGTCCCCTGAGCAGCCACAGCCAGAAGCTCTGTGTCACAGCTCACATGCCCAGCTGAGCCAAATGCTGGAGAGAAGACAAGGGTTACATAGATTCTGGCTCCCTGCTGATCCCCCAGGCTTTACCATGGCAGGAAACCATTCCGTCTGACATCCCTGTTCAGCAAGGTGGCCATTACCAACAGCTGGCTCAGAAACGAGGAGCGTCATTAAAAATCTTTATTTTCGAACCCATTTAATCTTTTAATTTGTGGTGAGAACTGATTTTTACCGTATGTTTTTGCAAGAAACCACTCCTGGCTTCCCTACAAGAATCACTCTGGAAATGAGATTTCCCCCATCCATGATGGGAGATTACAGAGGCGATTTTTCCCTGGTAGGTATCCAGTGGTTCATAATTTAGGATCAGATGTTACTTATGTCTCTGCTACTCAGAGCCAAACAACACATTGAAGCAGCTTTACAGCAGGTATGAGCTCAGCAATGAAATTTAATCCTAAACTAACAGTAATTTACCGGCCAAAGCCTGTAACACACTCATCATACATTTAAAACTCCCTAGAAGAATCTTGAACGATCGGTTTTCACCTATGTCTTCTGGAAGTTCTGTTTGAATTCCAAGTTACCCAGCACCAACAGGTTAATGGATTTCTATGGCTCCACTCACAAGGGTGCGATTTTTGTTAAGTTCTACACAAGCCCATAACAGGTCAAAGCCGATACGGATTTCTTTTTAATTAAACAGTCTATATTGATGTCACAATTTGAGACCACTTTAAAAAAAAACCAAAGGCATGAAGCTACCACCAGTTTAGTGAGTTACCAGACCTTCATGGGCCATTTCCTCCAGTGGAAATTGGCCTGGAATCAAATATGCTCTGCTGATTTACCCTTGCTAATAGTCTGGCCCTAAGTTCCACCCCTGCAATTTCAAACACTGAAAATGAAGTGTATGTACTTGGCCTGCAACAAGCAATAGCACTTGCATATCCAAGTGACCTTCACCTGCAACTGAAAGAAAACTCGGAACTGACATTATGCTGGGATCCTGACCCAGATTTCACAAGCCAAGCAGGGTGGTTCTTCCGGGCAAGCGCCTTCAATGGAAGAGTCCTATAGGATCACAGATGTACTGCTGGGTGAGCTCTTCCGGCACAGCCAGGGCTTCCACATGCCCGCCTGGTAGGGTTGCCAACTGTCTAATCGCGCAAACCCAAAGTCTCTTGTCCCGCCCCCTGCCCCACTCCTTCCCTGAGACCACGCCCATGTCCTGCCCCTTCTCTGAGGCCACGCCTCCTACTCACGCCATCCTCACTCCCTCCGTCGCGCGCGCTTCCCCACCCTCATTCACTTTCACCAGGCTGAGGCATGGGGTTGGGGTGCGGGAGGGGGTGAGTGGTCGGGCTCTGGGAGGGAGTTTGGCTGTGGGGTGCAGGATCTCGGCTGGAGCAGAGGGCTGGGGTTCAGGAGGGGGGTGCAGTGCTTACCTCGGGCGGCTCCCCAAAGCGACAGGCACACCCCTCTGGCAGTGGCTCCTAGGCGGGGGGCCAACTGCCCCAGCAGCTACCACTGGCCGCAGTCGGGGCAGAGCAGAGGAGTCGGCAGTCGGGGCGGAGGCAGCACGCAGAGACCCCCCTCCCCAGGGGCCGCAGGGACGTGCCCGTCACTTCCAGGAGCAGTGCGGAAAAGGGCGGGTGGGAAGCCTGCCTTAGCCCTGCTGTACTGCCACCGCCAGAGACATCAGCTGGCGTCCCCGGGCCCTTTTAAATCGCCCGGGCCTATGGGCAATTGCCCCCTTTGCCCCCTCTCCATTGGCGGCCTGCTGCAGATGGCTTAGTCTGGGCTTCTGCAGCATACTGTTGCTGTGCTTTGTTAAACTCTTGCAGCATTTCAGCCATAGGCAGATGCAAATCAGTGTCATGTAGAACAGTGTAATACAGGGCTATGGGGTTTGGGTTCACTTACCATGTGTAGCCCATTGGTTCATTTTGTGATGTTACAATTAAATATGTCAGGTTATATATAATCATTGTATGCTAAATAGACTGAAATTGTAGGATTACAGAAGTATAAGACTGATTAGCAGCCAGAAGGGATAAGTATGTATCTAAGTAAGTAGGGCTGAAATGCAAGGCCTGTAAGAGTCAGCTTAGCCGTACTAGGTCATAGGCTTAAGAAATGCTTGACATAAGTAAATGACCAAAGAATGACCCTATGCCACAAGATCATGGGAAAAGATGTGCCTGTGAGTGGTATTGCGAAAAATTAACCGTAAGAATAATTGTAACTACAAAATACCCAGTAGTCACATTGTTCTAACAGGTTTCAGAGTAGCAGCCGTGTTGGTCTGTATCTGCAAAAAGAACAGGAGTACTTGTGGCACCTTAGAGACTAACAAGTTTATTTAAGCATAAGATTTCGTGGGCTACAGCCCACTTCATCGGATGCATGGAATGGAACATATAGTAGGAATATATATATATACACATATAGAGAAAATGTGAAAAAGTGGAAGTTGCCATACCAACTCCAAGAGGCTAATTAATTAAGATGAGCTATTATCAGCAGGAGAAAAAAAAACTTTTGTAGTGATAATCAAGATGGCCCATTGTTCTAACAGACGCCCTACCCGCAGGGTGCAGTACGTAATGCGTAAATCCTAATGAGAATAAAAGGCGCTATAACCAACCTATGAAAAATGGGGGACCCCAATATTCTTGGGGGACACAATACAAATAAGAAAAAAGGGTCGGATGACACCTTCATCCCCAGGCACAGACTGTAGGAGTAGTCAGAATTACAAGATAAAAGAGGGCTCCCAGATTGGGAAAGTTGAGTTCCCCTATGGGAAAACTCCATCAGGAACCATTTCTCTACTGATGATCAATTGGCAAGGCAGCCATGAGACCCTAAGAACATCGTTAAGGATGTGAGTATGACTATATGTGTAACTTGTGCACAGGTCAGTATAGAATTTCTATAGGCTTGGGTAATCATCACTCTAATAAAACTTATAAAATAGACAAGATCTTGTACTTGTAAATGTCTGTGTGGTCACTATCTTTGGTCTGTATGTGCTCCTAGAGACTCTAAATCCAAAGCAAGTAGCATAGGTAAATTTCACTCTGTTGATCTTAAACTGTAGATACCAGTGCCGAACCCACAGTGGTGTAATACAACATTATTAAATTCACTTTAAATAAAATAAAAGGCTACATGGGAAGATAGCAATTGCTGTACAAGATCCGGCCTGGGGGCCAGCCAAATCCTATACCCACCCTCTGACAGAAGCCAGTAGCAAATGCTTCAGAGAAAAGTGTAAGAAACCCTACAATGGACAATTCTGGAATAACCTACCCATTGGAGAAGCTGCTTTCTAACCCCCATTAGTCAGTGCATTAGTCAGGGTATATGGCTGACTCCTGCATCTGCGTGAAGGCTGCTGCAGGATTGGGGCCTATATCCCTTCTACATTTTTATTCTAATTAGAGCATCAGAAAGAGAGGGAGAACACTGAATCCCAGGGAACAGCTGCTTCACCTACAAAGATAAAGGTGCCATAGCAATTCGCGTTGTTTTCACCGTAGCTGCTTTCAACCCATTTTCAATTACCTTGTTACAGTAATTGGTACTAACGCTGCAAGCTGCCAAAATAATGACATGTGGAGACCAGCCAAAGGTGCAGCCTAGATTTGTTTCCTTTTGAATATGCACTAAATGATTGTGTACATTTCAGCAAGCTGCTACATGAACCATATGGATCCCACATAATCCCACATCAGGTCAGGAATGGGGGAGGGGATAAGTCAGGATGACATCCTGATCTGTTCTAAATTATAGGACGTCAACATTTTACAGCAGAGATTTCGGGGCTATGCTTCCGCTAAGCCCTCACCTGCTTTTTCATTGTAAAGACCAAATTTTCATAGATTTATAACTCGACTCCATTGGTTTTATTTGGTTTCTGTAAGGAAACAACTCACAGGAGCGCCCATTTGCATAATATTTGAGTTTAGTTTTTGCCCGTGAATTAAGCAATATGGTTCACTCCCATTTTATACGCCGGCCAGAGAACATATGGATTAATCAAGCACCAGAGGGCAGGAGTGGATTTACCATGAAACAAACCGTGTGGTGGCATGGGGCCCCCAATGATGGGGGCCCCCCCAAAATGCAGGACAAATCTAATTTGACAACCTGCCCCCGAGTCCCGGCCGGCAGCTCAGCAGGGCTCAGGCAGGCTGCCTGCATGCCGTGGCCCTACGCCGCTCCCAGAAGCGGCCGGCTGCTGGCACGTCTCTGCGTGCCCCTGGGTGAGGAGGATGTCTCCATGTACTGCCCACGCCCTCAGCACCGACTCCAAAGCTCCCATTGGCCGGGAACTGCGGCCAATGGGAGCGGCGCCTGTGGGCAGCAGCGTGCAGAGACCCCTCCTGCCCCCTCCCACCTAGGAGCCGCTGCCGGGGTGGGGAGGTGCCAGGTACTTTGGGAGCAACACCGCTCAAGATAAGCACTACCCACCTGACATCCTCCTGCACCCCAACACCCTGCCCCAGCCCAGAGCCCGCACCCAAGACCCAAACTCCCTCCCAGAGCCCGACCCCTGCACTCCCACCCCCTGCCCCAATCAAGATACCTCACTTTATTTTCATTTACTTCCCATTACTTATAACATAGGAAGAGGGGGAAAAAAATGAAAAACTCAGGGGGAGATAAGAGAGAATGTTCTTTTTCTTGGCTGGGTCCTGAGGGAGGGCCCCACTAACTCTAAACCCGCCACTGCCAGAGGCTTAGCTCTGGGCACCTATCCCAACCCCCCGCCCCCATCTGTGAGATAAAACAATGATACGGATGGGCTCAAGGGCTTTATCACTAAATATTTGCTGATGGGGGAAAAAAATCAAAACAAGAAAAATATCTTTTTAAAATTTAATTTTCCTCGAGCATTCGGCTGTTCAAAAGGAACAATGCTATGTGTACAGTATAGGCTCTCACTTCAAACAAGCTAACAGGAGCCAACGGCAGTATTGCTTGACCCCAAAAGTCCCAAAGGATTCTGTTTTCATTATTGTTGGTCCAAATTGGTAGTCCCTTTATCTGTGAAGTATGGACTTCAAATGCAATCACTGCTGACTTTTGAAAGCCTGTTCTATGAAGACTATTATTTTAATCACTGTTTCCTTACCCAGGATAAATGGCTGGATCGACCAACTAGCGCCTAAAAGCACATTGCCTTGTGTTCAGTTTGCGGTATTTTTTTTTAATCAAACTGTGTTTTAAGTAGTGACAAGCCCAGCCACAAAACTCAGACCTAGATTCAAATAAACTCAACATTGAGTAGAAATTTGGGTTCACTGACATCTTTACTTGAGACATGTCAAATATCCATCACATGCATGTCAACCTAAATTCGAACACGCATTTTTAAAGTGCGGAGATCCGTTTGCTGAATTTTCACTCATACCACTGTACATCAGGCACCACTGCAACGTGATGTGGATGCACACCACAGGCAAGCAGTGTGGAATATAATAATAATATAATATATGGAGATATGCCTATCTCATAGAACTGGAAGGACGTTGAAAGGTCATTGGGTCCAGTCCCCTGCCTTCACTAGCAGGACCAAGTACTGTCCCCTGACAGATTTTTGCCCCAAATCCTTAAGTGGCCCCCTCAAGGATTGAACTCACAACCCTGGGTTTAGCAGGCCAATGCTCAAACCACTGAGCTATCTCTCCTCTCCCGATATACCTCTCTGAGGTGATGCTGTAAGAGATGCTCACTCAGACAACTCTACAGCTCTTGGTTTCCCTCCAGGAATACAAGCAATGATCATTCCGGCCCAAAACCTTCCATGAAATTAACCTGGTGATCTCAGATGCCTACTGGCTCAATTAACAGCTAGCAACAAATCCATATAGGACAAACTCCCACCATATCAAGTCAGAAAGATCTGGTTCAAAAGGCAACCTCTATTGATGGGAAAAAAACCGTTACAGGTAAGTCATCACGCACACTGAATAATCTCACATATCGGGAGTATGCCGCCTCTTGAACGTGACTGGATGTTTAATGGCACAGCCTAGGACAGTTCAGTCTTTCAGTCTGCAGCTGCCTAGCATGTAGTTACATTGCTTATATTATCCGAGCTTTACCTTGGTGGGGACGTAACGTTTGCACAGAGAAAACATGTCACTGAAGAGAAACGTTCAAAAGAAATATTTTGTGACGTTAGTGACAGCACTAGTGATTTACACAAGTCTGAGGCTTACACAAAGGGTAAAATATTCAGGGTAGGTTGGAAACGCAAGGGTATTTCCCCAGCATTAATTAGTGGCTCGTATCAAGAAGATAGAGTTATTTAGAACCAGAACAAAATTCCCAGCCCCACTAGCCAGCTCATTCATCAAAACTGGTCAGTCTAGACTTCACAGGACTCCCACTAAGACAAAGCAGTTGCTTCTCTCTAAAGAGAGACTGTACCTTATGTATTTGCACCTACACACAAAGAGAGCCCTGCAAATCACCGTGATAAGGAATCAATCCCCTTTCGCCATCACTTGATGCTGAAGAAAGGGAACCTGGATTCCAAGAAAGGAAGAATATGAGCAACAAAAACCAGGGGTGGGTGGAATAAAGTCACACTGGACAAACTGCTTATTATTCAGAGCTCTGATATGGGTAAGAATATCATAGAGGGCTTTTTGGCCACTTACCCTATTAACATTCACTCTGCCTCAGCGAAGAGAAAATGCTGTAAGTTCCCCAAGAAGGTCACATGTGGTCAAAAAATGACAATGCGGGAATGGGGGCAGGATACTGCAAGAATGAACAAACTGAATCACCTGGATGCACGAGTTAAGATAGGACATGACGGGAGGTTTCTCCCCTTTACAGACACCCTTAAAGAGGATGAATAAGAAAAGGGTATTTCCAGAAAGGTGGAGAGCAAAGAAGATAAAAGCCTTCAGAATTCTACAGACATCCAACAAATGCCATAGGACCTCTTCAGCTAGAGAGAACTATCCTAACCAGGCAGAAAGGACAATGCTACTTTGTGCTCTCCTGCCCAGCTGCTTCTGTTTCTGCTCCCTGACGCCTGTAACCAACCAAGGTGGGCAGGAACAAGGAAAGGAGCCTTCACAGCCAACAGCCTCCTCTTGCCGTTTTGCGGTGAGGCAAAAAACAACTAGGGAGCAGAGTAGCAGGACAGGGGAGAATGGGTGCCAAAGATGTGTCTCACCTGGACTGACTCCTTGCCAGATTGAGAGCACAGGAGAAACACGCTGTCAGCACAGATTGAAGCTACATTACCCTGGAATATTTCCTATTATCGTTTTCCTGGTATTTTTTCCTCTTTAGTTCTAAGTGTCTCATGCAATGACACCTTCACTACTACCCTTTGAAGATTATCTCACAGCCTAATAGATGCCAATAACAGGAAGTTTTTCCTCATATTCAGCCGAAAATTCCCCTCTCATTTACATGGTCCACACACAAAGCTGCACTGGTTTAACTAAAGGTGTTATTTTAAACTGATTTAGCTAAATCGGTGCAAGCGTGTGCATGAACGTTCAAACTGATATTAAGAGTGTCCACACTACCAAGACTGCAATGATTAAACAGGTCTAGAAGCCAATTTAGTTAAATCAGTGCACAAACGATGTGTGGATGACCCCTAAATCCCAACACACCAATTACACCCCTATTTATTGTGCTTAAGTTTCTCTTCCTCCTGGATGTTTATTCCCTTCAAATATTTATAAACTCTTAATCAGCCTTTTTAGTTTTCATTTAGCTAAGCTATAAATCAACCTCCTTCTAACCACCTAACCATATTTTAAAACTTATTTTTTTAAATTGACATTAAAAATAGTGAAAACATAAATGATCCATAATTGCACAAGCAAAGACAACTAAACAACTTGAGGATAAAAAGAAAGTCACGTACCCCCAAAAAGGAATGCATTCACACATTTTGGCATACAACATTTTGCTGTTTAAAGAGAAAATAATCACTTAATCCAGCTTCCTATGAATATATCTCCCCTCTTATTGAAGTTTAGACAACTGATTGTGTACTCAAAAGGTAAAAATGCTGTTAATTTCCTTTTAAATGCTGCTTAGCATACGAAATATAAAAGCTTGTTTTTCGATGGCATATCTTTACTTTTAAACTACTCCAAGTATTGTTCCTATATGGCAGCTGAAAATCATAAATAATTTAGCATTAAAACACTGAAGTTGATAGGTCTGATTTGACACTGCTCCTTTACAAATCATTTCTAATATGTGACGATTCAAAATGCATGCTGACACATCAAGACGGCATTGTGTTAGCGCTGTCATATGCAGAAAAGAAAGCAGTACGCACACGAATTCTAGCTTTAATATGTTGTAGCAGAGTTTATCATTATCTTTTTCTAATCTACAACCTTCCCAAAAGCACATTACCCAAACATCAGGGGCGTAATAAACCCATTGACTTGAAACGTGCAGGGCAGTATGTCTCTCTCATTAACACACATATAAAAATAAAAGTAGTAAAATGAATGTGTGACAGATACTGGTATCTGGATGAAAAAGTTAGAGGGATGCACATTTTCCTGGCTGTTAGTCCATAAGGGATGATTCAATAACACGTTAACAAAAGACACATCTTAAATTGTCATTTGGAATCATTAAGCGTTGAAAGGTAATGATATGGGGGGAAGGATAGCTCAGTGGCAAAAATTGGGGATTGGTCCTGCTTTGAGCAGGGGGTTGGACTAGATGACCTCCTAAAGTCCCTTCCAACCCTGATATTCTATGATTCTATGGTAGGCATGCAATGGCAGGCACTCAGGGTTCAATTGTGCTCCTGCTGAACTCAGAGCGGCTTGGATTGGCCCCTTAAAGAGGATATTGGCTAATATTTGTATCTTCTGGGGAAGGAGGAAGAACCTAACGAGAATGCTCTAAAACTGGTTTCGGAGGCTGTTGTGAGGCGTATTGGCCTGAGTTTCCGTCGTCAGATCTGTGCACATGCAATTGCATGCCAAGAATGTGCACCTCACATGTGCATGCAAAGCAGGGATAGTCAGGGGTCTGCCCAAGCACAGATCTGCCCATGTGCAAGGCCGTGATGTGTTCCACACACAAATTGCACAGAGGTATGCAAAAAAAGGAGAAAAAAATAATCAGGCCGCAAACGTCAGTGTCTATTTGAAAACGAAGAGCCGGTGGCTTAGCATAAGCTGACAAGTGAAGCAGAGGTATAAAAGAAAAAAGAGCTCTGCTTACACTCGCTACTTTTGAATAAATGACACTCAGCGATGAAAGCAACAGGCCTTTCTTGGTCGAACCAAAGTCTGTTCTACAACTTACGATTTTCCGGAATCTGGAAGAATTCTTCCCTGTGCCCCCCCAGCTGAAGCTGTTAGCCTGCTTAGCGGAGCTTTTCTTATCAGCCCCGGCTAGTGTAAATATCACCCAACCTTTTATTGCATTGTTTTTTTCCTTTATTTCACTGATGTGCATTATAATCGGTTTAATACAACGGGAATTGGATCTTGGAGACAGTCAGTTGGGGATGATCGCTAGAGGATGCTCCACAGATAAGCTGACATCTCACACCCTGGGGAGGACAAAGAGACAGACGTAGACAAGCCCTTTAATACAAAGTCTCCAGCATGACAGAGATTTTGACATCCATACCCTGATCGTGCTATAAGGATACTGGCATAGGTCAATATGGGCACCGGAAGAGCCAAACAACCTGAAGGTAAGTAGGACCATTTACAAGCTAACGGTGAACAAAATTACCCCAAAACCAAGGTTTGTAAATATGGGAAGCTCTTTCTGTATATTATGAATGCAGTGACGACACATAATCACTATTAACACTATTCCAGTGACATTATCCACCCAGTGCACCTTGAACTTTTACTAGATTGACTCTTTCTGTGGTCCTGAAGCAATCATTAGATAAGGATGCCAGCCACAGAATTAAAGCTACAGTGCCTAGGGAAGAAGTTCTGTACTAATCCAGCACAATTCTTTACAAAATCTGATAGTCCTGATGAGTAAATTTGCTTGTTTTGCACTAGACCAGACCAATCAATCCAATGTCAGTATAGCATAATGAATGAACTTAGGAAGCCAAGCACCATGAACGTGAAAGGGGATTTGCATGCAAATTCATCTGATCACAGATGGCACAAAGCACTAAAGAGGAAGAAAAGATAAATTTAAGATGCAGAATTTGCTGATATGACAGTTTGGAAGATTGAGGGGGGGACAACAAATGTTGCTTAACTAATAAATGTTCATCTGGGTCACAGAACACAAACTCCCTCTGCAGAAAATGGGTAAAGCTTATCTCAAAGGATCACTTAAAAAAAAGAGAGAGAAAGAGAGAGAGAGAGGGAGAGCAGAAATGTGTTTTTATGATTTCAATTGCCAGTTCCTACAGCAATACTTTTAAATGAGAGCCCCCATTTTTAAGGGTGCTACAATCTTCAGAATCTCCAGCATCCTCTTATTAGCCACATCTTATTCTCTGTAACTGCTGGAATCTGAAAGCGGAAGTCTGGTGCGAAGGTCTGCATAGCATCGCCTGATATGGCTCATACTAAGCATTTGGATTTCTTTGAGGCTCAAATGCTATCCAGCTGTGTTCGAAGTCCCATCAGTTCCCATCCATCGGATGTCAAGTACAGTAGGAGTCCAACGAAAGCACTACAAAAGGCAGTTTTTTTCTATAAGTGTAGATATGAGCTAGTTTCCTCTTTTGAAGCAGAGAAGCAAAAGGAAATGTCTCAGAGCGCCTGATCAGCAGACACAGCCATAAGGTGTGACTGGCAAGGTAGTATAGTATCCACCCTGTCCCAGTCTCAGCTCTGCCAAAATATTCCTCTCTCCTCTTTTCCCCTCCCTCCGTCGATAACAGCATTGGGCGCCGCATGTTAATCCTCAAGAATTCTTGTTATTTAATAAATGCATTAAAGCTTATTGATTTTTAACAAATTGGAAAGGTCAAGTAAAAACAAAGAGAGAACATTTTGTAATGCACAATGGTTATAAGAAAAAAACATGATTAGAGTCAGCAATTATTACACAGGTTAAAAGAAAACCCCCAAAGCTCCCAGTTACATCGCTGCAAGTGCAAAGTAAATCCACTATGGGCCAGATCTTCATCTGGTGTAAATCTAAGCCACCGATTTAAGTGGCATTACTTCAGATTTACACCAGTGTAACAGAGCTGATTTTGGCCCAGAAATCTATCTGGTTCCCAGATTTTAAAAGCTAGAAAGGACAATTCCCGCATAACCCAGGCCAGAGAATGTCACCCAATAATTTCTGGAAAATTGATCGATTTTAAGGAAAATATTACCAGCCACCCCTAAGGCTTCCATGGGATTTGAACCTGTGTCCCCACACGCTACCACTAGAGTTACAAGTCTGCATCAACAACAAGCAATGCACCAAATCACACACAACCGTACACCTCATTTTAAACAGCTATGTGCTATTTCAAATATTCATGGAAAATAAAGCCTTTGACATTCATGTTCTCTACCTCATAACGTTTTTGGTCATGTTCCATCTACCTCTACTCACAATGCTGTAATTAGAATACTTAATTACTGTTCTGCAATAAAGTTTATGAACCAACATTTTATCCTTACTCTGCGCGTTAGGTCTTATTTATTTTTATATATGCATAAATATGCAAAGCCATTAAAGTGATTATTAATTGCCACAGAAAGCAATTTGGTGGCTTTCGGCAGATACAGTCATTGAAATTGTATAAAGTGTTCACTGTTTTTCAGCGACTGTCATCAATTATTTAGCTTTTAGAGGAACTCGGTTCTCATGATACAATGGATGTTCTACTTAAACATTATTTCTGCTTAACGGAAAGGACACTGATCTTTTATTAAATTAAACTCAGCAGTGCAGCGAACTGCTTCATTTTAGAAAAATCTTCATAAAATCGCAATTTCATGAACAGTCTCACCCCTCTGATGCTCATGGCTTTATGGGGGTCTCCTAAATCGAATTAAATCCTACGCCACAAGGCTACCACCTTTCTCTTCCCTCCTAGTCCCCCCTTTTTTTTTCTTTAAGCTAGTCACAAACTTTCCGCAGTGTAGATTTAAAAAAAAAAAAAAACACTAAGGAACTTTAACATTCACTTTTCTGACTGGCCTCTGTGGAAATGGCAACTCCTGTATATATGTCAGGAGAGAGACTATTTACAAAGCTACACTACACGCTATAAAACCACATTTCAAGTATGCCTTTTTCGAAGATAGTCCTCAAGAGGGGGACACTCTTTTTAAAAGTCTGCAATCTCACTTCATTAATATTTACTGCACATACCTAGCTAGCAACCACTTACGGATGTTTAACCATCATGCTACAGTAAGTGGTGATGTTTTGCCTGACTTTTAGAATCTTGTTTCTGACTACTAAAACTGAAATTAACTCAATGCTTTTCAGTCCAGGGGCAGGTGCTCCCTTTAAGATGACAACCTGCTTTGTATTCCATGTTTTTAAATAGTTTTGTTCTACCTTTACCTTCCTCCCATAGCGTGGTTCCTTTACTTTGCATTGATGCTGGTACAATCTGCCCACCTTTCCACTGGATTTCTATACCATGAATCCCAACAATTGTTCAGAAACATCTTCTTTAAATTTTATTTTTTCCTCTTGAATTCAAATTGCTATTGGAGAGTCAGCTCAAGCTGATGAGGGATGCAAACATTTTGTTACACAACAGCCCAGAGGCTGCTGAAGTTAAGCCCTGAACAATAGTAAGAATCTGACCTGCAGGCATTGATCCTGCAAGTCCGTGGGCTTCGGTGCAAACGTGAGGGAAGGCAACAGTAAGTTTATGCATCAGGCATACTCCTCTGCCCTGAGCATGTACAGGTATCAAGCCCATGTGCATCATGACACTGCATTGCTCAGGATATCAGAGCATGGGCAGAGAAGGGATGTGTCCAAGGACAAATGGGTTTATAGTTTATCAATTGAAATAAGCACAGTTGCCAGCACTCACATGAGGTGCTTACCTTTGTAAATCCCTTCCTAGGCCTCTCCCCTCTTACGAGGGGGAAATAACTTTGATGGGTCCTTGACCACTGTTCCCTCTAAGCTGTGCGCGTCTGCGCGTGCACACAGATCCTAAACCCCGCGCACACACAAAAATTAACTACTACATCGGAGCCAGGCCAAAATATCATTTACGGGCGACTTTTGACATTCTTCGCCCACCATCTATCAACACAGCCAGATTCTACTAGCTGGCAAGGGGGGGGAAAGGAGGGCAATGAATCGTATCCCTCCCCGCAGCATTTCGAACGTGGAACGTTGATCACGTCAGGATGCACACATCTCCTTGTAGAAGCATTTTACTTGCTTGGGCGCATTGGCCTCATGGCGCACAAATTTGAACTCTGCTTCAAAAATTTGCACAGAAGAAATTTTTTGCGCACACGGCCTGTCAAAAATTAGAGGGAACATTGTCCTTGACACTGAGCTCCCAATGCAGGACTGGGTCCCTGTCCTGCTCATAAGGCACCACTCCACCCCAGCCCTGTGCAGGGGTCAAGTCTTGAACTCTAGTCATAATTAGCTTTCTGTCTTAACCACACCGCTCAGAACTACTGGACTAGATTCATTCCGGGTCCTCGTGCGGCGAATGGAGTCGTATCGAGAGCTATAGGCCATTGCTTCAGTCCATCTTTCTCTGTTCACATTCGGGTTTGCCAGCTGTGCTAGGAACATGCATAATAAAACAATCGGCAGAGCTCGCAAGGCCCGCTTGGGCAACTTGATAGCATTTCTCTGTTGGGATGGAAGGTGAAAAACTTGCTGCACCCGAGCAATTCCAAAATTTCAAGTAACGTTGTAGACATCAATGGGCAGAACTCTATCGATCTGGGTTAAAATAGCGGCGGGGGGGGGGGAGGAGGCTGGACACACACACAGCTGCTGGCGTGTAGTTAGCATAGAGACAGCTTCAGCTGCCTCTGTAATTGTCTATTATTGTCTGTATTGACCAAAGAACTGGGTGATGGCAGAAATTAGCGCATTTCAGCATAACAATACTTCTCATTTTAGTTCTGCCCATATTACAACTGAGCTTAAAATGCTGACACCCTGAAAGAGAGAAGAAGTTTGTGTATAAGAATGGGGAGGAATGGGGGCACATGCAGAGCCTCTAGCATTGGAGGGGAAGGGGGAGACACAGAAGCCCTGGCAGGGAGGAGAATGAAGGACCCTGGCATGGAGAGCAGGGGAGGGAATGGGGGGGCCCTGGCATAGGAGAATGAAGGACCCTGGCATGGGGAGAGGGCACACAGAGCCCCTGGAATGGTGAGGAAGAGGGCAAACACACAATCCCTGGGAAGGGGGAGAGTTGCCGCAAGTTCCTGAAATAAAGGGGGATGGGAAGATGGCACATAGGGAGCTGGGAGCATGGAGCCCTTAGTGTATCCAATAAGCTTAGCCTACAGAAGCAACCGAGTGTGCAACTGCCTAGTCATAATAATGGTTTAAGGGGGAGGTTTGCAGGGCAGCTAGGTGCCCAAATTCCATTCGAACACAGTGGCACTGAGAGCC
Source organism: Macrochelys suwanniensis (assembly GCA_033296515.1). Taxonomy (NCBI): domain Eukaryota; kingdom Metazoa; phylum Chordata; order Testudines; family Chelydridae; genus Macrochelys; species Macrochelys suwanniensis. The sequence goes on along the minus strand of CM065782.1, from coordinate 104,420,114 downwards.
CATCTCCCTTGTGCGCCTTTGATTTTCCCAGCCTGTCCTTCGGTCTTTCGAAAATCTCCCCCCAAATCCAGGAAGCGATCCCAAACCTGGACTTCTCCTACAGCCATTTAGAACATCCGAGGGTGTGTGTCTAGGAGTTGGATATAATAAACGCAGTTATACGCTGAGTCAGAAACATCCGTAAAACCGGCTTGTGACGCTTCGTCCCGGAGACAAGCAGCGTATCAAATGCTCTGTGAAAATCTCATCTGTCTTTTGCCATCGGTGCAGCCGTAAAAGTTCCTAATTTAACCCAGAAAACCCACCTTGGGCTGCAGAAAGTGTTGGATTTTGAAATACCCTTAAGGTTTATAAGTGTCGGGAAGCGCAAAGGTGCATCTTATGCAGCTACAATTTGTCAGCTTGGGTTCCCATGGCGGAAGGCTGGGGCATGGGCAGCTCATGATATGACTGGGGTTGAGAGCCCCAAAGAGGTGATGGGCATGGCCATGTCTCCCTGCTCCGGGAGGCAGCGCACGCTACAGCTGAGATACAGCTGTGATAGCACCCCCTATGGCTGCTGGCTGCATGATGGGCACCCTGGCTCTTTGCACAATCCCTGCAGCTCTCATGGGTCATGGGATGTCGAGTCCCACCTTCGACAGTTCAGCATCCTAGAGCCGTGCCACATCCTTCAGTGCCGGCTTTTCTAACAATGCGGGGGAAATAAATATCACCCCCAATAAAGCAGCTCACTGACTATTTATAAATGCTCCGTGTGTTATTAAAGAGATTAAACCGTGTGTTATTAAAGAGATTAAAATGACAAGGAAAATGTAATTAATGGTTCTATTTTCTTTTCCTAACGGTGTATCTACTTGTCCGCCTTGCATATAAAGCAAATGCATCTCTTCAAAAGGAACTTAGCGCCCAAAGTGGCTCTTTAAAATATGTGAAATAAGAATTTATCCTCAAAATGATCTTTGGTTTCTTAGCCAGGGGGATCTAAGATACGCAACTTCACAGCATAGCTGAAGTCGAAGTATCTTAGATCAACTTACCTGGCCGTCCTCACGCCACGGAGTCGACCGCTGCCTCTCTCCCATCGACTCCGCTTGCGCCTCTCACAAGCTGGAGTACCAGAGTCGACGGGGAGCGCTTTCGGGGATTGAGTTATCGCGTCTAGACGAGACGCGATAAATCGATCCCCAAAAGATCGATCTCTACCCTCCGATCCAGAGGGTAGTGAAGACTTAGCCTAAGAGATAAATGCAGAGCGATCCTGGGTTGTAACTGGCACATATACAGGTACAGAGGGACATGTAGGTAGCTTCCCCAGCTTACAAGTGCTTGTAACAATTGCAAGCACTGGGTCTTGTGTACTCCTCAGGGAGGGGCCCTAGCTCTGCTCCCCTCTCCACCAGGCCACAGAACAATAGGGTGACCTCCCTGACCCTGATTTTAAGAGATGTTCCGTGACCATTTTAAACATTAGATAGAAGTGTAAGATAATTGCTGTGTATGCTTGAGAGCAGAAGAAATGTACACTTGAGAGAAAAATGTATGCTGTACCAAGGGAAGCGGTGCTCCCCTAAAACGTCCCTTAAGATAAAGCATCGTTCCTTATTCTATGTTTTTCCCTTATTTCTATGTAACAAAGGTGACCACCCTACAGAGCAAGCCGTCTGCACTGGTGCAGGGAGAGCCGGCTGCAAAGACTCCCTGAGCACAAAGGGTAGGTTCCTCTCTGGTACCAGCACATGGATGGACAGGAAGCAGTTTGTGGCCTCTCCTATTGACCGGCTGCGGGAGCCTGAAGATTGCCCTAAATTCGGCCCCTACTGTAATGGTCACTTTGGGCCACTGCAGGGATGTAAGGGCACAGATCTGCCCTGGCCACGTTCCCTCCTGCCCTACCTCTGTCCCACTCACGGGGATCACGTCCTTGCACCTAAGCTTCCTGTGTAGATTCCGTACAGCAGGAGTAAAAACCCCTCCAAGCTCTCCGGCCACCAATCACTATCCCTAATCTACAGAATGAGATTCTGGTCTCAGTGTTCACAAGATGAATGCTAACTATTGATATCTGCGATAGTTTTGAATGCAGACATCTGTCCATCAATTTGTTTCATATGTACCATCATATATCATCTACTTTCACTTATTATCCTCCTGAGCTGGATTTGATCCAGTAAGTACAGGTGAAAGGCATAAATGTGGTGTGTTTAAGGCTATTAGACGCTTGCATCCTTACTGGGAAACTATTTTTAGAAGGATGCTGGGATGTTTAACTGACTTTTTGCAATTTTAATTGTAATTTCAAAATCTGCGATCAATAAAACAATTCATGAAAAACATTGACAAGTGTATTCCACTAACTGTCAAGGCAATAATGAATAAATATAAACTCATCATGAAACCCTCATATCACTTTGAGTAATAAGGATCTATTAAATAAAAAGGCTATTTACTAAAGCCTTTCATTTCAGAATATAAGAAATTACCACAGTAATAAAGAACTAAATTGAAACTGTTTTTTAATCAAATCCCAGTTACATAATTTCTGCTGATTCAATTTTAAAAACCTCACAAGATTAAAACAGAGACTCGTTTATAAGATGGCAAGTGAATACAAACATATACCCTTCAGATCAAAGGGCTTTAATAAAAAAAAATATCAATAGGCTATAGCTGCTTTTTACATTCATCAGATACATTCTGTAGAGAAAGCCACCAAAAGTAGCCCCCTTTTGATATGATAATATGTAAACAGAAACGTTCGATTTTCCAGACCACAAAATTTCATTACAAAATACCTGCAGAAAACAAAGCCAAAACTGCATTTTGTATCAATCAAATTCCAATTAAATCAGACCAGATTAATGAACAAGAAAGCCTACACAGACACTTTTTTCGAGATCAGGTAGGTCTCCATTTTCTGGGGAAATAATGGGTTTGTTTACCATTATAAGAAATCCTTCCTTTAGACTGAAAAACTAATGCCTTCAATTGCTCCCCATCTAGGAAGGATCCACAGATTAGATTATAACAATGTGAGTCAAAGACTTAGAATTCTAGCAACGGTATTTCTATTTGGTTCTATCAGGAATCCAGAGATATTTCCAAATGCTTAATAGAAATGTTTAAATATTTAACTACATACAAAATTCAAAAAATAATTTAGGCACCTCCTTTGTAGGTTTATTAGTAGATATGGGAAGCCCGAAGATGCTAATACCATGCATCTTGGAAAGGTTTTGTGAAGCCTTAAAGTTAAGATGGAACTGGCATTTGTGATGACCTCTCTCAACTCCTATTAAGCATTTAGAAATATCTCTGGATTCCTGATAGAATTCTAGCACCGATATTTCTATTTGGTTCTAACTCTTTGACTCACGTTGTTATTCTAATCTAATCTGTAGATCCTTCCTAGATGGGGAGCAACTGAAGGCATTAGGTTGAAGGCATTAAAAGCAGCTTCTTTAGGTCCCAATCTGCAATTGGATCTGTGCGACTATACAGAGTCCCACAGATTTCTATAGGGCAAATGGGCCTGCCTGAATGCATAGGACTGCAGGAATGTTCGCAATGGGACTATATCCTGCTGTTTTTAAAGAACTTTCTACTAGTTTTACTCCCCTACCTTCACCCAAGATTAGATATTTGATTCAGAGACAAATAAAACTATGTGGAATTATATGCAGGCTGCTCTGGCTGGCAGACCTGGCTGACCTTTTCAAAGGCCTGAAATAAATTAAAACTCAACACTTCAGGCAAAGGGGGGCTATCTAGTAGCGCTTCCTTCGTGCAATCATTCAGGCTGTTGTCCCATGGACACGCCCCCACAGACCAATCTGAACATAATGGTGAATTCTATCCTGAGAAATAGTGACTCTGAAAAAAAGATTTGGGAGTCATGGTGGATAATCAATGAAACGTGAGCTCCCAGTTCAAGGCTGTGGCCAAAAGACCAAATGCAATTTTGGGATGCATAAACAGGGGAACCTCAAGTAGGAGTAGAGAGGTTATTTTAAAATGCTTTTGTTGTATTTTTAATGCTTAATAGGCGTAATTAAATATTTGCGTATGTACACAATTGCAAAAAGCAAACCAAAATTAGACACCTATTAGTATAATACATAAACAAACATTCTATTTTCCAGACCACAAAATGTCATTACAAAATACCAGCAGAAAACAAAAGCCAAAACTGCATTTTGTATTGATCTAATTCCAATTAAATCAGACCAGATTACTGAGCAAGGAAGTCTACACAGACACTTTTTTCCTTCTAGATCAGGTAGGTCACAGTATTTCCGGGAAATAATAGGTTTGTTTACCATTGTAAAGAAATCTTTCCTTTGGCACTGGTGTAACCAACCGCTGCTGGAATACTAGAAGCGACAAAGGGTCCTGTGGCACCTTATAGACTAACAGAGGTATTGGAGCATAAGCCACAGGACCCTTTGTCGCTTCTACAGATCCAGACTAACACGGCTACCCCTCTGATCCTGGAATAGTGTGTCCAGTTCTGGTGCCCACGATTCAAGAATTATGGCGATAAATTGGAGAGGGTTCAGAGAAGAGCCATGAGAATTATTACAGGATTAGAAAACCTGCCTTACAGTGATAGTCTCAAAGAGCTCAGTCCATTTAGCTTAACAAAGAGAAGGTTAAGGGGTGACTTGATTACAGTCTATAAGTACCTACATGGGGAACAAATATTTGCTAATGAGCAGAGGAAGGTAGAACACAATCCAAAGGCTGAAAGCTAAAGTTAGACAAATTCTATCTGGAAATAAGGTGTAGATTTTTAAACAGTCACAGTAATTAACCAGGGGAACACCTTACCAAGGGTCAGGGGATTCTCCATCACTGACCATTTTTAAAATCAAGACAATGTTTTTTTCTAGAAGATCTGCTGTAGGAATTATTTTGAGAATTTCTCTGGTCTGTGTTCTACAGGAGGGCAGATTAGACGATCACAATGGTCCCTTCTGGCCTTGGAATCTATGACTATTAAAAACAGGAGGAAGGAAAAGGGCAAATCTCATAAAATCAGATTGTGGTGGGTCTTGAAATTCAAATGCTGGGCCTCCTGGACATACACGATTTAACAGCTGCTCTGTTACTGAGCAACTCTGGTCACAAAGGTGAGACATCCATCAAAGCTCACAAAGTCAGGCTTCTCCAGTTCTCTTTTGGTAACTGTGACAAGAGGGTTTCTAGCAGGTCATACGATGTAAAGTGGATGGATTCATAGTGATGGCAGCTACAGTTATCAGGAAAAACCAGAATGAGCTTCTCCAAATGTTCTTTTCCCTCATAACTAAATACAATGGGCTCAATTCAGACCTGGGGTTAGCAGGTAGAGCTCAACAGACTGATTTTGGCCCTAATGTAAGTTAAGAAAAGGCAGCATCCAAAAGAAAAGAAGATGACACGATGGGGCAGAGACACGGCGATGTTAGTAAATCCTGGGATAACAATCTCAGATTACTTTACCATTGCACAAAGTTTGCCTTATCAAATTAAACTTGAGATACGGTAATTTTCTCTCCTCTTGTGACAAAGCAGCACTTCATTTATTTATTTATTTAGGTATAAAAGCCTCTTGCTTTGTGTTTTATTGCCGTTTTGACAATGCCAGTTTTCTTGCCATACTGCTGTATCTCCTTTTACCCCTCTGTATTACGTTCTGTTAATGTTCCGCCGGTTGGAATTGCATTCTTCAACTGAATATAAAATGCATAAGTAAATAAATCAAAGTAACCCAATCGTTGAATGGAAAGGAAGGCCCAATAGCACATTCCCAGAGTCACCTGGCCTCTCTGCAGCTGGCACTAACCTCCGTATTCCTATTGTCTGTATATCATCAAGTCAAAACAGGGATATCTGGGAGAAGCCCTAATAACTTTCAAGCATGGGGGAGTTTCCATAGTGCCTCCCTCAGGTATAAGCAAGACTTTCATGGTCCACATGTTCAGACTGCAGGGTAATGAGGAGGGATTGGTGGAAGGTGCCTTTGCCGCTGTAACTGATTCGTAGAATTACATGTAGATGCTTACAGGAATGAATGCAATTATTTCACAGACCAGGATATCTCAGAGCTGAACTGGAAAACTACTATGCAATAAACTGTATTTGTTTACCCCATCCTGGTCCCACATTGCTTTTACTGTGCAATCTTCTGCTTTGCTAACCAAAGTCAGGAGTAGGGGGAGCCCTAAGGATAACCTGCAGGGAAACCACTTAAAAACCATCACACAACACGAACAGAACAAATTTAATTCAATTTCAGAAATAGACGAAAAGGGGCAAATAGAACGGGAGCCTACTGCTTCATGCCAGCTTGAGAAACATCCAACTGTGACAGGCAAAGAAAGGCAGCCAGAACAGAGCTGTTGCGAGGGGCATCTCTCGCTGCTGTTCTACAAGAATTAAAATCCTGTCACACTGGAGATCTTACTACCTAGCCTTTTTTATTATTATTTTTCCCATTTTCTTATTCGCCTTATTTCTCCTTTATTTTAGCATTGTTGCAGCCTGTACCTTAGTTCTTATAACCCTGACAACACTGCTCTTTTGTAGATGGACCTTCAGCAAAGCACAGCGCACACACGTGTGTGTGTATATATATATAAAAATATATATATCACATTAATTAGGTGATGTTGATAAAACTGAGTAGCCTCTAATTCTGCAAGGCAGAACTTTAAAAACACAAGTCATCCCCATTGACTTTAATGGGATTAGTTATGTGCTTAGAAGTTAGGCATGTGCTGAAGTGCATTACTGAATCGTGTTCAAGACATTTACTCTCTCCTCCTCCAGGCTGCTCCCCAAGACTCATTCCTCCTGTGATGCTCATGAGACGTGAATCAATAGGAAATATTAAAATATATAAGGATCAAATTCCATGGTCCTTTTTAAAGCAAAACTCCAGCGGTGCTGCGTGGGAATTTTGCTCCAGTAATGGCCACAGAATTTGGCCCGAAATAAGTAAATAAACCCCCGTTTTGCCTCCTCTGGGATTCCCACTGCATCCATTATTATTATTATTATTGTTGTATTACAGCAGTGCCCGATCAAGGATTAGGGTCCCACTGTGCGAGTGCTGTAAAAACAAGTAACAAGCATATGGCCTCTGCCCCAGAGAGCTCACAATCCAGGCACCCATTCTTGACCACATCTTATTTAGACTGTAAATTCCATGGGGCAGAGACTGTCATTACTGTGCATCTTGTTCAGCACCGAGTATATTGGCAGCACCTAATAGTTCCTCAAACTCGTTTTGCCTGTTTCCAAACTGTGTGGGTTTGAAATTTCATCTCAATCTTGAGTTCTGCATTGAGAAGAGACTGTAAATTGAGGAGAAGAGAAGAATTTGATTAAAAAAAAAAAACAGGATGAGGGGACAGAGTGAAAAGAAATACAGTGGGAGAACTGTAGAAAAGAGAGGGATGATTTCAATTGCATTGTTCGCTCTCTCTTAGCCCAGGGCTACACTGGGGGGGGGGGGTCGATCTACGATACGCAGCTTCAGCTACGTGAATAACGTAGCTGAAGTCGGCGTATCATAATTGACTTACCTGGCCATGAGGACGGCGGCGAGTCGATCGCTGCCGCTCCCACGTCGACTCCGCTTCCGCCTTTCGATGAGGTGGATTTCCGGCGCCGACGGGGTGCGCTTTCGGGGATCGATTAATCGCGTCTAAACGAGACGCGAAAAATCGATCCCCGATAGATCGATTGCTACCCGCCAATCCGGCGGGTAGTGAAGACAAGCCCTTAGACTACGTGAAAGGTGCCAAGTGAAGGGACTGTGTGGGGGCAAAACCAAAGAAGATTGGTAGCTGGAGATAAGAAATGAAAAGAACTGGATTAGAAGTAGAATAAAATAATGCAGCAATCATTCCATTTTGATTCTCAGCATTGCTCCCATTGTTCCATTTAGCTTTTACTATACAGATTGCATGAATGGCTGATCACCACAGCAATCACACAAAACCTTAGCTAATTAGTCCTGTCCGAGAACGACTGAAATCCTGGAAAAAATAAGAGGTCAAATGCTCTCAAGTGAAGGTGTTTGTGTTGCATGGCCTCCACTAATTTTTTTTAATAGCTTTAGCAGAATATTAGGATTATTGTTCAGCTTAGACCTTTTTCTTTGCAAGCCACAGGCTCTCGCCACAACAACTACAAGCCAAGCCTGATGACCCATTTAACAAAACAAACCATTGTCAAAGCGCTAGTGTCAGTGAGTGCTCATTTAGAACTGCTGTCTGCAGACTTCTAATCAGGGTCTGCAATTTAGTAATGGAATTGCAAAGGCAAGACCACAACAAACATGCATATAAGTGACAGACGGGGGGGGGGGGGGGGGATCCTTGTATCCACCATGATTTGAAGAGGCAGGTCTGTAGGTAATTGTTCAAAACCAGACGCGAAGCTAGGTCCCTAGCTCGAGCACAAAATATAGGCTTGATCCAAGAAATACAGGGTGAAATTCTATGGTCTGTGCCAGTCACCACGGAGCCAGATGTGATACGTCAACATATCACATGGAGTGTGAGGACTCTGAGAGCTTGTCTCCATGTATAGCTGCACCGGTGTCATCGCACTGCAGAAGCACTTTAGTGAAGATTCTACTACACCGACTAATCCACCTCCCTGAGAGGTGGTAGCTAGGTCAAGAGTGAAACTCTCCTGTCAACGTAGCGCTGTCTACATCAGGGGTTCGGTCAGTATAACTACGTTGCTCAGGGGGATGGATTTTTCACACCCCTGAGCAACATCGCTATAGTGATATAGGTCTGTAGTGTAGACTTGGCCTCAATGAGAACAGGAGTTCTGCTTCTTTAAAAGAGTAGCAGAAAGTAAAGCAAAGGAGGCCCATGGAAAGCTCGGCAGAAGCTCTAAAGCGAAACACAGAGGGACAGAGTAGTTTTAGGGACAACACTCATTTACTACACTGAATGGTGTCAGTATAAAAGCTTAAAGACAGAGATAGATAATGTGCTCCATATATTGAGGCAAGTTCTGCTCTCACTTAAGAGATTTTCCAAAGTAACAAATGCAAGTTAGGAGCTCAGCAGGGACAATGCATTTCAGTGGGAGCTGAGTGTTTAACTACTTCCGTGCCTTTGAAAATCTCCCCCTTAAGTCCCATGCAAACATACTGGAATTTTTTTCAGATGGGGAAATTGAGGCACAGAGACATTTAGTTGCATGCCCACGATCACAGGGGGAGCCTGTAGTAGAGCCAAAAGCAAAGTCCCATCTCTAAACAAATTTTTTCATTCTTCACTTTCTTTTATTCTCTGATACCCACCTGAAACACATGATTTAGGGCATCGCCGTGAGGCGCAGCAAACAATCCATGGTGTTATTGGAGACACTAGATGTTTAAAAATACCAGAAAAGCTAAGGAAAGGATGTAACATAAGAAGCTGATTGCAATCATCAGAGATTTTAATTAAATATAGAAACCTCATATAAAAGGCAGCCTTTTGGCTGGAAGCAGTAAGTATAATGTATTCAGTGTAATTAATAAACACGTAGCACAGAACAGATACCATTATTGTTATGTTGCTTTCAGACACACAGAACCATGGAAAAACAATTTACAAAATAATGCAGTTGAAATCTCAGGCCGATATATTTTTTGCTAAACTGCACTGAACACTCAGACCCCATTCCAGGATTCGTCCATGTATCCTGTAGTATTGCCAACCGCAAGCTCTCAAGAAAATCAAGAATCAGTCCCCAAAAAGTCATGAGAATAATTTAAAAACCGCAGGATTGTTTTTAAATAGTATATTTTGGGGTTCTTTATTATTTGCCTACTGGTTTTTGAGCCTTTTGTGTTCATATCTTCAAACTTTTCTCCCAACCATGTGGGCTAGAAACTTACCTTTAAAAAAAAAAAGTGAAAGCTGAGATTTTCACATAACCACCTGACTCCAGTGGCTGGGGATTTATTAAAAATATTGAATATTGTGAGACTTGTGATGAAATTGCAATAGCTGGCAACACTGGATTTAATAGGACACTGCATGATCTGGAAATGCTGCTTTTACCTATCAGTATCAACCAACCCTGCCTTCCTCATGTCCAAGCGGGAGACACACAGCAGTGCAATCTTTCTGTGGCATACAGTAGCCTTCCAATCACTTCATCTCCCCCACCCCCTTGAGGTCACCACCAAAACGTCTCTCATTTCTTCCTACCAGCAGAAATATTTGTCCCTTTTCTGAGCCTTTTACAGTCTAGGCAGGTCTCAACAATATTACCAACCCAGTGAGAGCGCTTGGATAAAGAGAGTCTGCCTAAGCGCCTCAATTTATCAGAGCCTACAGACATGAAAGAGTAAATGGGAGCAGTCAGCAAAGCTGAGCTGCAAACGAAAGAAAATAAAACCATCAAGTAAATCGCACGCACAAGCCATGAATTCAGAATTCAGGAATATGCAAAACACGGCACCCCAATTAATCAGAACAAGGTAAATGTTCTCCTTTTAAAACTGGAAACATTGTCGCTTTATCAACCTGAAAATTTACATCTAAGATCAGGTGGTCATTTATTCCCACAGCTTCAGTGCAAGTGCAGAGAATATTGAATATTCCAGCGCTGTGTCAGACCTCTGCTGCCATCACCCTTTATATACATTGAACACGAACCATTATGGACCAGTTTGCTGGGACTGAAATAACTGGGACTGGCATGGATGCTGAACCTGACCCTACAAGGGAGATAAATACGGATCTCATTGGTCAGGCAAAACTCCCATTCAAGCGAATGGAAATGTGAGTATGGGCTGCAAAACTTGGCCCTATAGGATAAGTTTTCAGAAGACCTCAGCTTCCATTTACGCACCAAAGGAAATGGCCAAATTTTCTGAATAGCTCAGCACACTGGGTGCACATTGGGCACAGAATTCTTATGAAAATCTGGACATGTCGCTCAGAAGCTGCTGAGTGATGAGCATTTTGGAAAGTAAGTGTGACCTTGATGGTGTGTGCTGAGTGCTTAAAAATCTGATTTCGAGTTCTTTTGAAATATACCTTTGTTCCCCCATTCAAAGTCACTTTTCTTTCCCTGGAACTAAAATCAGTTTTGCACCAGTGTCCACAGTTACATTTTTCATCTCTTTCTCAAGTACTCTGGAATAGAAAGGGCAGAATCTGAAATTGCTATCAAAACATCTCAGACCTTCATTACAACATTCTCCATTCCATGACACGATACAATCAATTTTCAAATTTATGTTAACAAAAGAAAATCTGAAGCTTTCTTTAAAAAAAACCACAGTATTTATACTCTATTCTCTGAACTACACTCAGTGCAAAAACCAGAGCATTAAGTCATTAATTTATCTTAATTAGTCAATACTCTTCAAAAATCCCCATAGGGAAACAGTATTAAAATATACTGCTGTTATCATTAAAAAAATTCCGTGGATAAGAAATTAGTATGCTGGAGACACATGTAATGAAAATGTATTTTTATATAAATCTACTTGTTTTGCTTGGATTATTTTACAATGACTCCGCTACAGTGTATATTAATCTAGCCATCAAACTTCTTGTAGTCAGCTTTCTTTTTACACTTTATTAGGAACACAACCACTGTGGAATCACCAAATGATGGTTAATATCACAGCAATCCCACAATAAAAATAGAAAAAAAATACTTTTCAATGTTGGGAAGATACACATAAAAAACGTGTACAAAGGAACTCTGTTGTGCTCAATGAGGTTAATCTTTTCCCAGAATTCTTTGCCACCCATGTTGGTCATCACCCATGCTAAGCATTCTGGGTGGGCCTCTGTCACGCAGCCTGGAGTGGCTCACGACCAGGAATACCAACCTCAGGGCAGACTGTCAAAAAGCAGGGCAGAGACCCCAAGGTGGTGGTGCATCCTATCATTAGATTTCACTAACCTAGTAACAAGTATGAACTCCTAAAGCACTGTACCAGTCTTACCATGGAGTCACAGAGAGTCCCTTGGGCATTCCAGTCTATCTTGCCACCCAGGCCAGCTGGACTTAGTGATAGTTGGCTGCCTTACACCAAAGATCACAAAAGATTCCAGTTGCTTCCAGTCCCAAGAGACCAGGCACTTGTCCTAGGCGAATTTGTACTTCAGATCTCACAACAAAGACAAGGCTTGTAGCCAATCCTATAGTAAACTAACTAAGGATTTACTAACTAGGAAAAAGAAATGAGAGCGTTATTTACAGGTTAAAGCAGACAAACATCTATACACAAGTGAGTTACAGTCTATGGTTTTAAAAGACGACAGAGTTGTAGTAATCTGTCAGCACGAAATGTCTTTTAGGGCTAACCCAGGTGGACCCTGGGGACCTCCGCTTCTGTTTCCTAGCTCCAGCCCTGTGAGAGTCCAAACATCAAAGAGATGACAATTTTTCATGTCGGCTATATTTATTTCCTTCTTCCAGAATTCAAGCTGATAGGATGAGTCCTTCTGCACATAGCTGTGCAAGGGCAATTAGCAAAGTCTTGTATTGCGATGTCCCACAACGACCCATTTAGTAGGGACAGTCCTTCCTGATGGGCAAGAGATAATACCTTTCACAGGGAGTTAGCACTAGGTAACGTTTTTTCTTGTCTGGTGAGTTTCATGATTCAGAACATTTCTATGTAGCAAATACTTAAATATTAGCTTATAGGATGGGATAAACATATATGTTAAATTAATATACGTAGCAACTTACAAGCAAGTCTAAACACATTGTTATAAGTCCAATACTCATTTTAACCATACTAAACACACACAGGTGAAACAGATTGGTTTCCAGCAATGAATTTGTCTGTGCTCGGCTGAGGCTCTGGCAAGAGCTGGCAACCACCATTTGCATGACTGAACCTCTGGCTCTGTCCGGACACAATGGACCAGCAACAGCAAACTAAATGAAACTGGTGCTGCTACTTGTCATTCCCCATAGAAGAGGTCTACGCCATCCATCCAGACAGGAAGGATGCTCTTGGGGTTACCCAAGAGGGCTCTACGTCAGGAAATCTGATTTCTATTCCTAACTCTGCCAAAGCCTTCCCACGTGATGTTCACTTACTCTTTCATAATGTCCTCACGTGTCCAATGTGGGCAAGGATACCCACTTACTTACATACTTAATAGTGGTTAGTAAACCGCTTTAGAGCCCTGAGGGCAGATGTGAAGCAAGTGTACAATACTGTTATAATTGCAGTTCAGGTTGCTGGATCCGAGGATACACAAAATGGTTTAAGCATAAATCAAGGTAATGCTGGGAATTTTTATATGTTTTAAAATCCTAGGAAGGTTGCCAGACTAAATGCTTTGCAAAACATCAGACCAGACCATCAGGACAAAGTTAGCTCAAGGAAGGTGGTACAAAGACACTCAAAAAAGTATTTTATTTTGGGACAGCACAGGAAAAGAGGATGGCGGTGGTATATTTTCATCGGACACAGACTCCACATGAATTTTCCTCTGGGCAGTTGAGAATTTGTGGACACAAAAACCAAAGAAAAAATGAATTTAAACTATTAAATATTTCACCAGAAATGAGATTTTTAAACTATGTATGACAAAACTTTTCATACCTCACCAACTAGCTACCGATGACTTCTGCATCTATGCTACTCAGGTGCTCTTAAGATCATGAGAAACCACAAATCGAAAATCTGCATCTTTCATTTAAACAAATGTGCTAGAATACTTACTAGAAAAAAATAACTTAAAAAGTTAAATGCACCTGTCAATTTGTTAATGTGATTAAAAGGAGCAGTCTTTGAAGTTCTTGCATTTGAAAATTTTAAATGCACATTGGAGATGATCCTTAAATGGTATGGCTATACCACTAGAATAAGTATAGTTATACCAACAGAAAATGCTGTTCCCTTTGATGATTCCTGAGCATATAAGATCCCAGGCAAAAAGAACAATATTTGCAAGCCAAATACAGCATATTGGAATCTATCATTTAGCATGTAGAAACAATTTTTGATAAGCTAGAATTTAAACAAACAAACCAATCACACAAAATAGTTTCTAAAAAAAACAACCCTGTGTAATATTTCCAGTCAGTGCATTATATAAGGTTAAACAACCAGGAGTGCTTATAGTAGATTGTGCTACATCCCTGTCATTCACCATGCTGACAGGCTTCCAAAGGTAAAAAACCTGAAACACGTGCTTTCACCCTGTTTTATCTCTGATTTTTGCATAATGCAAAGTACACAGTGGGAAAACTCTGTTCTGTTGCTTAAATTATGCAAAATCAATATTTTGTCTTTGAATGTTTGGTGCATAGTTAGGAAACTCACTAGCTATACAAAGTGGAGAGGAACTGGTCCAGAAAAGCAAATTATGTCTCTGACCTCTAGAATCTCAAAAAAATGTGGTGCCTGAAAGACGCCCTTAGCCACTTACACAGCAGATAACCCTGAACTCATCAACCTTGGCAGCGTTATAGGGGGCACATTTTCACATGGATGAACTGTTCTTGAACAATATTTCTAATGCATTAGAAACAAATAGGCTTTTCTCCAACATCAGGCATGCATGTCTTCCTTTTCCACATATGTCTTTCAAACAGTATTAGCTGAGGACAATACACAGAAACTTCTGGGTTTTCATGTCCCTAATGTCCTTCTTACAGCATGAGTATAGGGGGCAGTTCAGTGTTGGATGAAAAAAACATTTCAGCAACATCTCCACCAGACTGAGCTCTTCCAAAGATGCAACCTAACATAGAGAAACGCTAATGTATTTCTAGGGGGACTGGGAGGATCAAGGGAATAAGAATAAGGTACAGAGCTATTCACCTCTAAGTTACCAGTTCAAAACCTGCAGAAGTCAACAGTGACCAAATATTCCTAATGGATAGTAGCTGTTTGGTGGCCCATAACAAAAGGGGTCATCTCAGTACAGTAACCTTGCAGATGTCACAACCAGAATCGGCACCTTTTGGGCAGCCTTAGCAATCAAGCCAAGGAATTAGCAACCATGGGAACTGCACCACTCTCTGATTCCCCCCAAGTCAAAGTTGAAGCACACTGATAAGGCAGTGTGAGAAAGCGTGAACTGCCACTGTCTATGCATCTCTTCTAAGGGTACATAGAGGACTTCTAGGTCTGTAAATCCCAGGACCTTTCACGGGCACTACATTCATATTAAAGTATAAATCCTGGTAGGGGAAACTATCTCGTCCATCCTTACGTATGCCAAGTAACCTCACAGAGAGACTAAGTGGCTGCGTTGCCTGAGGTTAAGAGGTTAATATTATTAATTTGGATAATATGGGGTACGGGCACACCAATCAATCTGATCGGAAGATAACAAGGTTCTTGTCCCAGAATCAGGCCACACGGAGTTTGCAAGGACCCTCAGGGTGTATGACAGGACACTCACACTAGGACAAATGTAGCCTTAAAGACTTTTATTGAGATGAATGGAATAATAATCAAATAGTAACCCAACGGTAAAACAATCAGAGTTACAAATGCAGTAATATAATTCTAGAGATACAGGTGATATTATGCACTATAAAGCCTTTGATCAATATACTCACACCCTTCCTTGATAACCTAGTGGTAAGAGACAAAGGACCAGCCTCACCTCTGGCATGCCAAGAGAGTTCTGTAACATAAACCTATAAAGCTATTATCACCTATTATAATAAAAAATAATCAAACCCATCATAAACTAAGAAACCTATAAGAAAAGATATATAGGCAAGCAAGCAGGCTAGCCCTCTAGGTTACAGTGAGGTAATATGTTTCATTGGACCAACTTCTCCTAGTGAAAGAGACAAGAAAGACCTCTTTGTGTAAGTTCAAAAGTTAGTCTCTTCACCAACAGAAGGTGGTCCAATAAAACATGTTACCTCACCCTCCTTGTCTCTCTAATATCCTGGGACCAACATGGCTACAACAAAACTGCAAACAAGTACACTCATACACTTGTGTGTGTCGGTCTGGATCTGTCCATATCTATCCGTCACAAGTGGGTCTTAGTAGCAATGAAGAAATTGAAGACAAAAATATTGTATTGATATTGCATTATAGATTGATATGAAGGAAAACAAAAACATCCTCTTCCTAATATTAAGGGAGAAAAAAAATTAAGAAAAACAAATTGCTAAGCAAGGTTCCCTTCTCCTAAAGGATGTGCTCTTGGATAATTCTAGAGCTAGTTTATAATGCCTAGTGAATATTCTAAGCCTGACTCTCCATTGCCTCTGGGATGCTTTCCACAAAGCAACCCTAAAAAGTCATCCCCTGGAGGATTTCTGCAGCACAGAAAGAACTTTGATGCAATAGAGCTGTTGGTATAGAGTAGGAATTGTGCAAAAAGAGGGTATTGACAGGGTGCACCCACTCCTAGGCGATTTTTGGTTACTATAAGGGACCACTGGAAACCATCATTAATTAGAGCAACCTTCAGGTTGCTCTAATTTACACCAAGAAGGAACCTGGAACCAAGACAGCCCACCTTCCCCGACAAGCTGCACTGAGCATTTCGACCCATGGATGGATGACCATGTTAGCTCTGTATTTTATTTCTCCAGATGTTGATACTTTTTATGCCCAGGAACACAGAACATGACAATGACGACGAGAAGGGGTAATTTCCATCAAAGTCTGTCCCCACAGCATCTAAGAAAATGGTTCATGTGGAATATCCCCATTCCTTCCTCAAAAAGCCATTGCTTCTGTTGAAAGGAATTTAAAGTTTACTGCCTTTTAGCTGATTGGGCTGCACTGCTCTGTGATACATACTGTGCTTTTAATATTTTTTTCTAAATAAAGGTCAGAAAGTAGGGGCTTGCTTAATTCTCCATCAGCTTCTGTTATGCAGCATCATATCCACCTGCAATAGGGTATTTCCAGAGCTTTAACACTTGACATTTGAGATGAAATGTCATGAATAAAATTGTAAATCTCTTATTTTTTTCCCCTTTTGATATTAAATCCTTAAAGGCACCCAGTGCCTCTCTGGTGCCACTGCCTTCCTTCTCATGGCCTGGTATTGCCTGGAAAGCTGGACAAATTATTACTCACCTTCTGTGAAAGGAGTTCACACTGTACAGGAAGTTCGTGTGCTTCTTGCACTACAGCTTCGTTATTTCCTCTATCAGCTTTGCCATCCACCTTGCTAAGAAGTCACCTTCTCCTCTCTTTTTCACTAGTAGGGTGGTGAAGCACTGGAATGGGTTACCTAGGGAGGTGGTGGAATCTCCTTCCTTAGAGGTTTTTAAGGTCAGGCTTGACAAAGCCCTGGCTGGGATGATTTAGTTGGGTTTGGTCCTGTTTTGAGCAGGGGGTTGGACTAGATGACCTCCTGAGGTCCCTTCCAACCCTGAGATTCTATGATTCTCTGATTCTCTGACCAATTCCTTCTCCTACAGTCGACTGCCTCTTCTCCACCCTTGATTCACTCTTCAATGCCACCAACCTCTCTGCTCAGGATCTTACCAGCTTCTTCTAAGGGAAAACCAAGGCCAGCTGCTGAGATCTAAGCCTCTGTCTTCCCTCCACCTCCTTTGCATTCTCCTCCCCTGCTTTAGCCCCGATTTCAATGAAACGTCCATCTTCCTCTCTTTTGCTCACTGACCTCCTGTGCCCCCCCACCCCATCTCTACCCTGATCTCCCTCACTTCTACTCATACCCTCATCCCTCTCCTGCATCTTCAAACGCACCCTTTAATCCTATTCTTTCCCTTGTGCACAATTAATAGACTATCTTGGACCATCCTCTCTTCCGGAAGTTGGCCTTCTCAATACCGGTTATTTATTTGTATTGCTATAGCACCTAGATGCCGCGGATGAAACTGGGCCCTACCATGCTGGAAGCTGTACACAAAGAGACAGCCTCTGCCCTGAAGAGCTTACCCTCTCGGGAGAGACAAAAGGATAAGAGGGGAAAAAAGATTTGCCCCAGGTCATGCAGCAGGTTATTGACAGCACCAGGAATACACCCTGGTTCTCCTGACTCCCAGGCCAGTGTTCTGTCCTTAGGCCGTACTGCCTCAATACTCAGGCTGTCAGTTCCAAGGAGGCCAGCTCAGAATATTTGGGCATAACACTAAGAAAAATATTACTACTAACACCCACACAATTTTTAAAACTATCAATACTCTATACTTGCATAATGCCTAAACGGAAGACAGAGTAGAGAAAATAATAGCATCTCTATTAGGTCAGAGAGCCAAGACCCTCCTAGATTTTATTAGTATCAATTCTGTGCCTTATTTATCTATCTTTATTATTTATCTTTATTATTGTATTGTTCAATTTATCAGTACAATAGGAAGGAATGTCCACAGTAATTGTTCAGCCACTCCTATGCCAGTCACCCTGCTGACCCCATCCATTGAGAAGCAGACTTTGGACCCAGCTACTGGACCTCCTGGTAAAGAGGTCATCCTTAGGCATGGCCTCACCTTCCTGCTATTCGGTGAAATACACCACTTTCTAATTTAGGCTCCGTTCCGGTGACTGGACTGCCTGCCTACAGACACTGTCTGCTTCTGTGTTTAAGAGGCCTCTAATATGCACCGAGAACTGTGAGAATTCGTTTGTTCTTTGTCCATCTGAGAGCCTCCTGAAGGAGCTTTGAACTGCTTGTTACCCCCCTGCCAGTTTATATAAGCTCTGACCATGATGCTGTCTGGCATTATTAAGATGCGATGTCTTGTAAAGGATTCCTGAACAGCTAGAAGAGCTAACTTGACAGCTCTGAGCTGGGAAAAAATGTATGTTGCATTTCTTCTCCTCCAGTCATTTGCCCTGTGCTGTCATGCAGCATAAGACAACCATACTGGCATCTGTTATCAAACCCTTTGCAGGATTCTCCTACCAAAAAAAAACCCCACCGCCTAAGGGAATATGTACTACCTATGGAGATTGCGTGAGGATTCTGACCATGCTGTGTGGACAGCTCTCCCAGGTCTTCAGGAGGCATTTTTGTAAATAATGTATAATCTGCCCCAGGGTATTGTCTCAGTGCAAGAGAGCACAGCGCCTGGGAGATGAGATGCACCCATCCCTAACTCTGCTAACTTCAGTAGAGCTGTCTGCATTTTTAAGAATCCTCTGAGAGAAGCACTCTTCCTAGGGGAGAACTCCTTTTCTACTCCCAAGTGCCTTTTAATCGGAGAGGGAATCAGTTGGCTTTTCTTTTATTTGACAATGAAGCTGCGTCTCTGTAGAGATAACAGCTCCCTTTGTTGCCTCTTAAACTAGGCTTTTCCAAAGGTCTCCTATAAAGAGATAGAGAGATACAATCGTGACATCAGGAGCTCAAGAAAAACATTCAGAGCTGTAGAGATTCCAATGGAAGAACATAACTGGTGGCGCTCATTGTGGCAGGTGAACTGAATTTCAGGTGAAAAGACCAATAGGACCAATGGAAGGTTTTCGATCCAAAAGCTTGAATTCCAGTTTCATCTACTTATCGTCTCTAGATCATGTTCCCCTTATGCCTCTGAATTTCTTTGACACTCTAAAAGCCCTAACGAGCAATTCTCTGATTTAATGAATTCTACATACAAAAGGGATAGGTTATTTGAGATTTTAGTGGAATCAAAAACACAGGAAAAATCTGTCCATAACTCAATAAGAGAGACTTGGGCGGGGGGTGGGGGGGGCTATTTCCTTTGTGTCATTCAAGACTTGTTCTTGATCCTTATGAACCTGGTCCATTGGAATCTTATTCAAGCTTTTGTTTCCGACCTCCACATTTATGGCTGCCAAAAAAGTGATTAATTCCTACCACCAAAACTAAAATATAGGTGTACTATGTATACTTTTCCACTAGGGCTGGTCAATTTTTGGTGTCAAAATAATTTTTCTTGATGGAAAACTGTTTTCAACTAAATGTTTTTGTTGTTGTAGGTTGGCTGGTTGTGAGGGGGAGGTTTGGTGAAAAGTGCCACTTTAGGCAGAAAGTTTTGATTTTTTGTCAAAATATCAAATGCACAAAACCCAAAATATTTCAATACTGTTATCTCACTGGGCACCTCTTGGGAGCTGTAGCTCAGTTTCCTCATGACCCAAATTTTAAAAAAAAAAAAAATATTTTTTTTTTAATTCCCCTATCTATGTACATTGCACATACAGCACTACGGTCCTGGTGTCAGCTCCTTGCTCCCAGTGAAGCTGCACTCAGGATTAATTTGGCTCAAAGAGTGGTGTCATTCCTAACACAGAGCATCCATGCACACACTAGCTGATGATCAATGCGTATGTTGATGGATTCTGTTCGTTTTTTACGTAGACTAAAGTAGCAAGCAGTTCATTGTTACCTCTGACTGCATTCTTGTGGGCGTGGGGGAAATAGGGGAAGAGGGAGAATAAGATTGGCATAGAAAATGTAAAGTCAGAATGTGTTTTGGAGACTTCAACTAAATTTATTCAGGGTTGTACAACTGATTGTTTTTTGTACTGCAATTTTATGATTGACATTGTGGATGTGTGATCTGTAGATTCTCCAATTATATATAATGTGACACAAAATTATGCACTATAACGTCTCATAAATTCTAATAAAATAGTAATAACCTCGAACTAAATTGACCACCAGAAATCCCATGATGTAATTAAATGTCTAATGCCTTCACAATATGGCTAGAAAATTAAATTGTCTTGGTCTAAGAACAGCAATGCACAGCAAAATTGGATCCATCACTTATATCTGAAGTAACTGTAAGGGGAATGTTTGCTTAATACGCAAGTCACAATCGTATATTAATAGACTAAAGGGTCTTGTTTCATTGAGAGAAATATTTTAACCCACAAGAAATACAGAGCTATTCTTTTTGTGCTTGTATGTTCAGTGGGACGAGGAGCCGATATAAGCCGAGAAGCACAGGCAAGCAGCCAAGTCAAGTCAGCTCTGAATGTGGAAGAATGTCAAGGATAAAAGAGAGGCAACAATTCCCCCAAGAGACAATATAATTCAGATAGGAACCTTTCCTAATCCTCGGGGAACACTAGTTCTGCATGAAAAATGGGACAGCAGATAATGTATTAGCTTCTGCAGAGACCCTTAGCCTCCACATCAAGGAAGGTTGCATGAAATGTGAAAAGCCATTTGGAACGTTGCCTAAAAGCCTCGAGGCTTATCATCACTATAGTCACCACAATGAAATATTTTTCAAGCATCTCTATAGTTGAAGGTTAAATGCGGGTAGAGAGATTACACCACGTTGGAGAAGGGGTATTATTAAAATCATCCATCATAGTTCAGTTTCCCCAAAATGAAAATTAAAGGAAAAAGCTTCGCTGGAAGGTAACTGGTATCCATCACAATTTTGTTTCCAAATGGTGCCTGTGTCACAGAAGTAGTTGAAATTGCACTTTCACCCCATCACATACTAGCTATGAAATTATCCAAGCGTAAATGGAACCCCTTCTTCCTTTCAGCCACCTCTGCCCCTTTCCTCCCCTCCAGGACCAGTGGAGCCAAACTGTGTAAAGGAACACTTTACAATCCCAAAGAGCCAGTTAATCCAGTGGGTAACACTGATCTTAGTAGAACAATGAAAGCTTTGGCAAGGACCTTTTGCTAAACAAAGCCACTCCTGGTAAATCTGCCTAACTCAAAGGCAGAAATGGGAGGACAGGGACTAGGGTAGCCTGTATTAATAAACACACTAGTGCTTGAAACCAGTCCAGCCAAAATCAAAGGACTCAGGCGCCGGATATCTGAGCGAAGGGATATGTGCATTATAGAGAATTTGCAGTGTTGTAGCAGTGTTGGTTCCAGGCTATGAGAGAGACGAGGTGGATGAGGTAATATCTTTTATTGGACCAGTGTCTGTTGGTGGGAGAGCGAAACTTTCGAGCTTCCGAGAGCTCTTCTTCAGGTCTGGAAAAAGTAATCAGAGTGTCACAGCTAAATACAAAGTGGGACAGATTGCTAAGCATAAGAGGTTCACACATGGTGCTGGGGACCACTTAAAATGAGGTGGACAATTAACAGCTCTCACTGGCTCAGTTTAGCAACCGTGAAATGGTTATGCTAATGTTCACAGCTCCATAGTGCCTGTCTCACAGTGTTGAGAGACTTTAGCAATCAAAGGGGAGCTCTTCAGACATCCCTAAGGGATTCAGGAGCACAAGCCCCATTGAAACACTTATGCTCCTAAATCCTCTAGGTGCTTTTGAAAATCTCCAAGATTGTAAAACGTTCTGAGACTCTTAAAGTGCTGTGCAGTATACGTACGAAGTATTATTATTACTCCACTATCGTTGCTATGACTGTTTTCAACATTATTCCTCCTACCAGAAAAGTACCTACCAAAAGTAAGAAAAAACAAAGCAGTCAACTAGCCCATCTCTTAGGAGGAGCT
This sequence comes from Macrochelys suwanniensis, assembly GCA_033296515.1. Classification (NCBI taxonomy): domain Eukaryota; kingdom Metazoa; phylum Chordata; order Testudines; family Chelydridae; genus Macrochelys; species Macrochelys suwanniensis. Next base: position 104,397,770 of record CM065782.1, on the reverse strand, counting down.
AATCTTGATTTGGTTAATTAGAAAAACCTTTAACTGATGCCATGCCTGTACTTGTTGAGCTCAGTCGTGCCTTTCCGTAATTATACGTAGGTCACCGCTGCCCAGACCACACTGCTATTTTTAGCATGCTAGCTTGATTAGAGTTAACACAAGTATGTCTACACGAGCTGGGAATCACACCCCTAGCTAAAAGTACAGATGTAGCCTACCATGTTGTTGAGATTGGGTCTTTAGGTAGTAGTTTCCCAGTCAGGAAAGTCTAGGGGACTTAAGTGATGCCAAAATGTCATGGAAACCATGTTTTTTCCATTATTTTATAGCCACTCATCTTGAGGTGACACTGTACAGCAATCCTCACTGCTGGTGTCAGATACCATATAAGAATCCAGAGCCGCCTCAGCATCTTCTGGATAAAAAGATTCTGTGATTAACTTTAAGAACATCAATTGTTCGCCATGCTCAGTATTCAGACTCATTCATCAGTTAGTAATAGTATTTCTAACTGAACTAGAAAATGTGTTCTGAATAAGCGCTGGGAAGAGGACAGTTCAAACCCTTAACAGCAGTTGCAGGCGAGGCAGGCTATACTTTTCCTTTCAGAAGTAGAGGTGCAATGATTTCAGCAGAACTCTGCAACAGGAGTTAACAAGATTATGGTAATGGACTTTTATGACAACTGTAATTCCATATTTCTCAGCTCTGCCCTGCAATTAAGAGGATGATACATAGAAATATCTGAAGATGCAAGGGACAGGAAAGAAGAGTTGATTCTTAACTCATCTTCTCTTTTTATGTGCTGCATTGACTGAGTTATCAGATTACGAGTTTCTTTCTTCCGTTACCATTCTCTATATATTTTGAAATTGCCACCACTAGAAAGTATGACTTGAATGTTATTTTTAAACCCTGAATCAAGTAAGGCAGCCATGGTGTTATTGCGGAGGGTCTCTCATTGTTTAAAATCTTATGGAGAAAAAACATTCCTTAGGGGACTGTGACAACTGAATGAATCAGCGTTCATCATCCTCATAGGATGTGCGAGAGAAGAAATGAAAGCTTGGAATGTGTTCTCGCATTTCCAGTTCAACACTTCTCTCTCCACGACTGGTATCACATATATCTAGTCACCGATATCAAGGTTAAAATATTAAACCAATTTAAGGGGCCTGATTCTTCACTTCATTACACTGGTATAACGCCAATGAAGTCAATTGGCCAGATTCTCCATGGCACCCAGCCTCTGCTAAGCGCTGCTTAAAAAGGAAGCTAGTTACAATTCGCTGATCCTTGGGACACTTCTGCCCCAGCCCTCATGTCAATTAGAGCAACTATGAGGTTCTCTAATTTGCTTTGGCTGGTTGTGGTCCCCAATTCCATACCCTGGGCTTGAAATCTCCACCAGGGGAGATTTGCAGCTTTCCTGCTCCATTTGTGCTGCTCATTGGCACAGAGGGAGCAGGGTAGACAGCTGAAACTTGTTATACCAAGTTTAGAGCACTGGGCTTGAGAGTCCACTGAAAACTGAAGATTAGGGACTTTACATTCTGCTTAGCAGAAAAAAAAATCCAAATGAAACAACGGGGTGAAAATGGAGCAGAGATGAGTGTGCAGTGTGGGACTAATACAGAGACTGTGAAAAGAGGAAAAGAACTAATGTACAGGTGAATACCGTGTATATACAATGTACACCACACACTTAAGCCTATCTTATATTTTCTAGGGGCTGGTTCTCCTATTCCTGAATAGGCTTCCTTTAAGCTAAAAAAATATGGAATAATTCTGGGGAAAAAACAGTAATGCAGGCTTAAATTACCTGAGGGGTTGCGGGGGAAGTAATAGTACAACGATTCTTTCACCCTGGTCTTCGGGTGTACTTCTGAGTACTGCTCTGAAGACCTATATGTAGAACAGGATGTCACAACGTAAGCACTCAACTTCTCTTGATGCTGAGGAGGCAAGGGGAACCGGGAGAAAGGCAAAAGCTAAGACATATTGTCTTAGAGAGCTCAGAACTGGCCAGAGACAGCAAATTCAGTAAAGAACAAGGTTCCAAACTTCACTTTTTATTCCTTGGGGCAGAGGAGAGAACGCAACAACTATTTAAAATAAGTTAAAAATTTCTGCAGCCATGTTTAAAAACAAGCACATCAACAATGGAAGCAGATGAAGCTTTGTTCAGTTTCTCAATACTGTCATTTTGATGAGCCAAATCTCTGCAAAACTATCTTCAGCTACAGTTTATTCTTCTTTCGGGGGGGGGGGGCAGAAAGAGGTCCCACAATGGCTTCAGCCACATGCAACCTTTAATAAAAACCAACCAGGCTCAGGCAAAGAACAGAGTCAGAACTCTGGCAAAAATCCAAGCAGAGAGAAACACTGACTATGCCAGAACAGCAAGTAAAGAGAGACAACTTTCCTCCAAAGTGATATTTTAATTCAGAAAGGAACCTTCACTAATCCCCGAGAGCCTTTATCATCATCTGTGTAGCAAAAAGGACTGCAGTTGGTCTACATAAAGCATTAGCTTCCTATGGGGCATTTTAGACTTTAAATGATGAAGGACCAGACTTAAACCAAAAGTCAGCTGGAACTCTGCTCTTACCTTAAATTTGATTTAAGCACACCATAAGGCAGGAAATGAAAGTGCAGAAATAACAGAAAGTCTTCAGTGGAACATAGTGTATTAGGTATTCCCCTAGGCGAGGTACTATACTGGAATAGATTTATGTGCCAGATTTCCCTCCTGCTGTATTGTCAAATCCCTGCGGTCACTAGCTGGCAAGTACATTCCTTCCCTGACCAACAGCAGAGACGCTGATAGACACAGCAGTTACACCTTCCTAGAGTAGAAAACATAATGTGTTCGGTGATGATGTCTGCTGAAAGGAGGCTAAGCATAAATGCATATGACACTGGAAATAACTGACCTCACAACATTCAAGGCTGCTTTGCCATGCCGTCCACAATGTATTCGTCAGCGTATTCACAGTGTTACCAATAAAATACCAGCGAGAGCAAATTCACTAAGCAAAATGAACTGAGGAGCAGATTTGAGGGCAATCTGGAAAAGCAGCGAACTCTCAGAGGCTATTACTCATTATTAAATGACAGGAAGAGGCTCCTACCACACGCTTCTCATCTTCTCCACCCCACACTATGGACAGAGTCTTTTGCCTGAAATGCCGAGTGATACTGACCATCCACTGAATAACAGGGGTCCAGGGAAGCAATAAGACTTGACATGACGTTCTGTTGGTTACTAGTAACTTTTTCACCACTGTCAAGCACAGTGCTCAGGAGCGGCACACCTCTTGGAGAGCGACGATCACAAACATTTTAGAAGTTTGTTGAAATAAAACTCCTCCTAATATGAGTAGGAGTTTGAAGCCTTGAAGAGAGGAAGAACATTCTTACAGGAGCGACAAAGGGTCCTGTGGCACCTTATAGACTAACAGAGGTATTGGAGCATAAGCTTTCGTGGGTCAATACCCACTTCTTCGGATGCAAGCAGTGGAAAAACATTCTTACAGGCTTTGTGATGCTGAAGGAGCCAGACAGACATTTCAGAACATCTCTTTAGAGCTGTGAGTGTGAGAGCTGTACCCATAATCTACAGCTTTTAGAACATTAACATTTTCACCAACTCGGCCACAATCTAGACAGTAACATATACTGGCTGGGGCCGAGGTATCTTGCACAGAACTGCTGCCCCATGGATGACATAGTGGCTAACCAATGAAAGCCGCATACCTCACTTACGGCTTATTGCCTTGCCTTCGGCGCTGTGCCGTTCTTGGTGCGTTTGGACACTTTTGATTCCTCCACGTGTTCGCTGGAATGCCAAGAGGCTTGCTCCCATTTCTGGTTGTCCCTGCCAAATCATGACACTCTCACTCAATACCCAACCTTGTTCCCATTGACACTGAGAGGAATTCTGCCCTGACTGGGCCCTTGGTAGCTACTTAGGAGTCAATTCTGCCAGGTGCCCAGCATTCAGGTGAGATGCTGAGTGCGTTCCACTTCAGAAGCTGTGCTCACTCAGCACTTCGCATGACTGAGTCCTTACTGAAGTCACGGGAAGATCAGCCTCAGTAAAGTCAGTGCAAATTTTGGCACTGATTTAGGCAGCAGAGCATTGTGAGGTGCTCAGGATTTGGCCCACTAAGGATGCTTTGCATTTACAGCATATCTTGCCTGTTAACACACCGGCCTGTAATCTCCAGTCAATGCGTGTGTTTTATATGCCCTTGGACATATGCTACATAGGAATACTCTAGAACCTCAGAGTTATGAACACCTGGGGCATAAAAGTTGTTAGTACACCGCACCCTCGCTAGAACGTGGGGTTTGGGAGCCATGCACGGTACCGCGTTATAGTGGGCGGGCACGTTACCATGGATCCCAATGTAAATAATTTATTTTGGGATCCATGGTCGTCCCCGCGCTAATACCGAATTCGCGCTATGTTGACGCGCGTTCTAGCGGTGGGGGGGGGTCTCCTGTAATTCTGAAATGTTTGTAACTCTGAACAAAACACTGTTCTTTCAAAAGTTTGCAACTGAACACTGACTTAAGACAGCTCTGAAACTTAAGTTAAATGAAACAAGCACAGAAACAGTTTCCTTACAGTGTCAATTTAAAAAAAAAAACAACTTTCCCTTTATTTTATTTATTTTAGTTTATGTTTAACACAGTACTGCACTGTATTTGCTTTTTTTTTTTTTGTCTTTGCTGCTGCCTGATTACATACTTCCGGTTCCAAATGAGGTGGGTGGTTGACCGGTCACTTCGTAACTCTGCTGTTCGTAGCTCCGAGGTTCTACTGTAACTTTATATCACCAGTGGGACTCAGTTTTCTAATGGCTTGTCTATACTTACCGGGGGGTTGATGCACAGTGATCGATGCATCGGCAGTCGATTTAGTGGGTCTAGACCTGCTAAATCGACTCCTGTACTCCACCGGATCGAGAAGAGTACGGGGAGTCAACGGGAGAGCAACATCACGTAGTGTGGACTCTGCGGTAAGTAGATGTAAGCTACATCGACTTGAGTTACGCTATTCACGTAACTCAAATTGCATAGCTTAGAGCAGGGGTCGGCAACCTTTCAGAAGTGGTGTGCCGAGTCTTCATTTATTCACTCTAATTTAAGGTTTCGCGTGCCAGTAATATATTTTAACGTTTTTAGAAGGTCTCTTTCTATAAGTCTTTAATATATAACTAAACTATTGTTGTATGTAAAGTAAATAAGGTTTTTAAAATGTTTAAGAAGTTTCACTTAAAATTAAATTAAAATGGAAAGCCCCCCAGACCGGTGGCCAGGACTCAGGTAGTGTGAGTGCCACTGAAAATCAGCTCGCGTGCCACCTTTGGCACGCATGCCATAGGTTGCCTACCCCTGGCTTAGATCGACTTTTCCCTGTAGCATAGACAAGGCCTGAATCATACCTCATAGTAAACCCGTCACCTCTCTTTCGAATGTTTACCCACCTATGTGACGCCAGCACACATCAGCAGCAATCACATGGTGTGGAATGCGAACAGAGAGTGAAATGGTACGATACCGTCCCTTCATCACAAACCAATTAGGAATAAACCCACATCCAGTCAATTTGACATGCCCAAACCACCTTGCTATCACTGTTTGCATGAGAAACCTTAAAGAAACATTTTGAGTGCACGAATTATAATGCATTGGGTTTTCGTCCAGCCAGGAGGTTGACAATCAAAATGATAATCCAAAAAAAATGAGCAGACACGAGCTGAGTGGTATGGCTGTGTGTGCTCCCCAACACATTTACCTTCTCTCTGATTTTCATCACCCAGGGTAGTGAGCATGACTAATCTGGCAGGGATTATTCCCTTCTGTTACTCAGTTGCCAGTCAATTAAATCAAGCTGTTTAAGGCTTAGTGTAAAAATCGGTTTATGTAAAGGAAAAAAAGATTACCCGGTAATTCAAGTTGTGAAATTCTGACCCACGAGTCCAAACTAATGGATTTCCTCCCGGGGCCAACTACATAGATAAATCCATCAATAGCCACAGATTTTCGGCAGGGATGCCTCCCCTTCCATTATTTCACAGCCCTCTCTTTCCCAGTCAGGAGCTTCCACAGCTCATCCAACAACTAAAATGCACTTAAGGCATTTAAGAGGGGACAGGTTTTCAGAAGTGCTCAGTACCCAATATGCTGAGCTTAAAAAACAACAATCTAGCCTGTGATTTGGACCCAGTTGCGGGTGCCGAGCGATTCTTAAAATTCTGACCTAGGTTTAAAAAAAATCTACTTCTATCCAGGAGGTGATTAGGGGCTAAGGACAAAACAGATAATTTGCTGTGCTCTTATCACTATCAGTGCTCCAGGCAACCAATCTATTTAAGGCATCTCTATCGCTGTAGTATTGAAGATCGGCAGTATCTAACAGCGACAAAGGGTCCTGTGGCACCTTATAGACTAACAGAGGTATTGGAGCATAAGCTTTCGTGGGTGAATACCCACTTCTTCGGATGCAAGCAGTGGAAAGAAGTGCATCCGAAGAAGTGGGTATTCACCCACGAAAGCTTATGCTCCAATACCTCTGTTAGTCTATAAGGTGCCACAGGACCCTTTGTCGCTTCTACAAATCCAGACTAACACGGCTACCCCTCTGATACTTGAGTATCTAACAGCTGTCTCTCAGGCATACGAGCAAAATCTCTGGTCCCGCACATGAAGCACAGCGCTATCCCCAGACGATGACCACTCATCCATAGGCTTCTTTAGATAGCTAGAAACTCACAAGGGTTAGGGCACAATATGTGACTCTCATTTCTTCAGAGTCAGGGGGTCAGTTCCACTTCCACAGTGACTTTGCCAAAAGGCTGCACGCAGGCGGTACATTCAGGACACAGTTTGTTTCTCTCTCTCTCTCCCCCCACCCCCTTTCCTGTCTCCCTAAACATCTGCATGGCTTCCCAAAACACACAACGGAGTCCCTAGCAACTTAGCACCTCTTTGTACTATAATTTTGCAATATTCATGACTGTGCAAATGTGATCAGGTGTAAGGCGGCATGTGGTGCCAATCCCTAACTGCTGGCACTAGGGCAGGGCCTTCTGCAGAAGAGATGGCATTTGCAGTGTTGGGTGAGCTCTCTAAACCCACTGGCGCTTGGCACACATGCTATAGGGAAGGGATCTCAAACTCAAATCACCACGAGGGCCACATGAGAACTAGTAAATTGGCCTGAGGGCCGCATCACTGCAACTTTTTCATACAATGATACAAAAGCATAGTCAAAAATGCAAAAAAAAATGAAGAGGAATATAGTATTCTGTTAAAAGTCAATGTATTAACTTTTAAAAAACAGTAATGCAAAGAGGGGTTTTAATAAAATATAAACACTCAGTAATGTTTGGAGCTTGGCTGCCAGTGGAGTCAGCCGCAGGAAATATCTCCGCAGGCCGCATGTGGCCCGCGGGCCACATGTTTGAGACCCCTGCTATAGGGAAATTTCCTACCAATTTAAAGGAGGCACCAGGCCATTTGAACAGGCAGACATGAGGCTAGCTACATAAAAAGCCGTGGCTGTGCATCACTTGTACATGTTGAGGATGGGATTCTAAGCCAACGACTTCCAGACAGCTCTACCGTCCTGTGGGGATGTGTAACAGCTGGTGAGAAGAGAGATCAAAAATATCCAGATGCGGTAGCCTTTTTTTTTTTTTTTTTTTTTTTTTTTTGAGGGGGGGAGGTGTAAATGGCTTATATTTCCTATGCTCACCTCCAAGAGCAGGTTCCTAAACAGCTGGATCACTTTAACTTGCAGCCGTGGGGAGTATTACACTTCAGAGCCAGCCCTTAAAGAAAAAAGAAAACATTGTTCCGAATGCAAATGCCCTATGCAGCAGAAACACACACACACACACACACACACACACACACAAATAACCAGTCACGTCACACAGTCGTATTTAATCCAGGGTAGAAAAACTGGCAGCAGAATCCGCCGCCGACTGTTCTTCCCAGAAACTGATAATGTGTTTTTATACCGTTTAAGAATCCAGTCTTAGTTAGGCCAGTAAGTAGGAAAGTGCACCTTTAAATAAAACGATTTATTGCCAATTCCTAGGGACTCACAGGCGAACACTGAACAGAGTTTATCACAAAAATGCAGACAGTAAAGGGGAATTACTCAGAAAAATCCTTCTTTCCCACAAGTCACATGATGGATACTTTTTAAACCAAATCTTTTTTTTTTTTTAAATGAAAACGCTTTCAAACATGCATCTCACGAGGGGAGCACATTAACGCTAGATCATGCTTCATATATACCTTCTGTACACATTTACTTAACCCACAAGTCAGCTATTAGCCAAGCATTGCAAACAAGTCAGCTTTTAATGCTATGTATTATTTAAGGTAATAATGTTTTTATCTCCAAAGACAAAATCCTGCCTTAAATGTACAATTTCAACCAAGGGGTGAAACGAGACAGAGAATGAGCTAGGATTATGAGAAGAGCCCAACACAATATTAACATTCACAACAGGTGTGTGCTAGGGCAGTTATAGTCAGAGTGCCTGAACCGTCATCCTTCTTCATCTGGGCAAAAAAATAAAAATAAAAACGAAGCCGCGCTTGCTCTAGGTTAAGTCTTTAATTAAGCAATAATTCTTGACAAATCATTGCTACAAGAAATAAATGACTAGTTTGTTAGCTAATTTGACACTAGCATTATTTAAGACCATCATGCCCTAAAGCCCCTTCTCAAGGCAAGATAATCTATTTCAAGAGGGTCACTAGCACTAGGAGTGCTTTCTTTCAGCAGGAAAATGAGGCGTGCTTATTTGAAGTAAAATCACAAATGTGGGCGTGATAAAATTCCAGGGGCTTGGCCATCCTAAATCAGGGGCTCTCCAGCTTCTCCATACCTGAGCCCCTTCCTAGTTAGTAATATGGGGAAGTGTTGTGTTAACTTAGATGGACTATATGGGCCAGAGATGTTAATACAACCCAGTCACTGTACAACATTTTAAACGCAGTTAAACAAGGTTTGGGATTCGGTACATAGAGACCTCAGCCTGGCTTAGTACCCCGGCAAACTCACCATCAAAATCCTTTTATCAAGATGAAGAAAAGAAGGAAGTACAGTTAAAGCATTTGAAATGTAAAGTGTTAAATAAGGCTTTCCCTTTAACCACATCCCTTGGTCCCTTTCCCTTTAACTGGAGAGAGTTTTTAAGAGGAAAAAGCCTCTTATCTGACAGTCTCTTAGATGGTATCAAAGATGGTAATAACCGGCCATTTGGGGGAAAAGAGAAGTTAGTTGAGATGGGATGGAGCTGTCATTGCTGCACTTGTTAAAGTCTGATCCCATTTCATCCCAGGTGGTATTTGGGATTCAGCTGCAGTGGGTAGAGGTAGCAATGTCATCTAGTTCCCCCTCTCTGGGCCAGTCTGGTCAGGACATCTCCCAGGATTAGGATGAAGGCCTAAGGTCCCAGGAGATGCTGGGGGGTAGCAGCCATAGTGGTGAAGTTTGCTCCAGTAGCCTCTCCCAGTTATTTCCCCCACTGAAGTCTCTTTCTTTAAGGACCCAAAAGTGGAGTGACAGGTGGAATAGCCCATCCTCATTATTTTGTCCACCAATTAGGCCTAGTTTCGGATACCCCAATTTTGTTTCATTAGTTTCCAGACCCACATTTTCTTGTTCACCTAACATGATCCCAGTACTGCCCTTGAGTTATATCAGTAGGGCCCTACCAAATTCACAGCCCTGAAAAACGCGTCATGGACTGTGAAATCTGTATCATATAGGGTGTAAGTATACAAAAGACCAGATTTCACAGGGGAGACCGGCATTTCTCAAACTGCAGGTCCAGACCCAAAAGGAGACTGGGGGGGAGGAGGTCACAAGGTTATTGTAGGGGGGTCACGGTAATGCCACCCTTACTTCTGCACTGCCTTCAGAGCTAGGCAGCCAGAGAGTGGTGGCTACTGCCAAAGGGCTCAGCTCTGAAGGCAGCACAGAAGTAAGGATGGCAATACCGCGACCCCTCCACAACCCACTTTTGGGTCAGGACCCCTACAGTTACAACGCCGTGAAATTTCAGATTTAAATATCTGAAAATCACGACATTTACCGTTTTTTAAATCCTATGACCAGAATGGTCCGCGAATTTGGTAGGGCCCTATATATCCATAGGGTTTTTTGTTTGGACTAATTCTGCTTTTCTTGCACCTGTTTATAACACTCTTCATTGAAAATAACTAGGGCCCTACCAAATTCACAGTCCATTTTTGTAAATGTCACTGTCAGAGAATTTAACAAATGTTGAATTTCACAATTTCAGGTATTTACATCTTAAATTTCACAGTGTTGTAACAAAACATGAGTATGTATTTAGAAATGACGCAACATAAACCTATAAAGCCCTTAAGAGTCAGCATTTCTCAAACTGGGGGTCCCGACCCAAAGGGGGCTCACAAGGCTATTGTAGGGGGGGTCACGGTATTGCCACCCTTACCTCTGCGCTGCCTTCAGAGCTGGGTGGCCGCAGAGCAGCGGCTGCTGGCCACATGCCCAGCTCTGAAGGCTGTGCTGCTGCTTGTGGCACCGCTGAAGTAAGGGTGGCAATACCGTGACCCCTCCTACAATAGTCTTGCAACCCCCTTTTGAGTTGGGACCCCCAGTTTGAGAAACACTGTGTACTTTTTGTACACTATAACCCTATAGTATAGGGGACTTTTATAGTATAGGGTAAAAGTACACAAAAGACCAGATTTCACAGGGGGAGACCAGATTTCATGGTCCGTGACGCGTTTTTCCATGACTGTGAATTTGGTAGGGCCCTAAAAATAACTTGACCTACTTCTCTGGTTAATGCCCAAGCAGGCAAAGAGTTATAGGCTCAACTGTCACAAACAGAAGACAGGGTGGATAATGACCTCCTGACCCCAGGGTAATACCAGGGTGGTCATGACCCCCAGGTTGAGAACCATTGCCCTAGGTTATTCATCTCTTCCAACCCCATGTTCTCAGCACAGCCTGTGCCCTAATCAGCGATGGTATCCTAATGATATTAAAATACATCTTATAGAGCCAACATGTGTGTGTTTGCTGGAAGTAGCGGGAAATGACTGTTTAATTTGCTAAACAGCAGCTTCAATTAATAGATGTATTTTCCATCTATGGGAAGGGGATTTGCGTGTGTTGCTCCTATTAACACTAATAGAGTTAGGCTTATAAATCCTTAAACATGATGGAATACTATAGTCCTCACAGTTGTGCACTTGGTTGAAGTTATAATCAGATACATTTCTGTTACTATATTTTAACATCTGTCCACTTTCCATCCTATACTTCTAATCTCATGAGCTTTAAATTTAAATGTAAAAGCCTATCAGCATTCTTCTTTTAAAAAAAATTACTGTTTTGTTTTCTTATCAGTGTGGATAATGATCCCAATAACACAACTATAAATTGGCATGAATAAGGAAATTAAGTGTCTCAATACCAGTACGTGCAGATTTGTCAAATAGATTTTATAGGTCAATTTTCTTTTAAAGCAGCCTCTAAATATGCAAGCGTAAAATTATGCCAAGGATTTGAACACTTGCTGTTTTCAGCACACACGAAATGCAGGCCAGCGGTTCATGATGTGTAGATCACGTACCCAAAACGCTCACTAAAAGTCAGTGGGAAGTTAGAGCATACAAGGATTTGAGGATTAGGTGTTCTGGGTGAGATTCTCAAAAGCACTCAGCATATGCCTCGCTCTACTCCCAGTACTGTCACTGGTACCAACAGAGGAGACTGAAGCCAATGCTGAATGCTTCTGAAAATCCTACCCCACATTTGTAAGTAAGCCAAGCTTTAAGAGTGACAATTTGCATCCCATACTGCAGTCTTTGTACATAGATAGAATTCCCACTCTACTCTGAATGGAACCTACAATCTACCTGATTTTCATGTCCTTTACACCAGTTTTACACCACTGATTTCAACAGAATTGCTCCAGATTTATACTAGTGTAAGAGAAAGGGGGATCAGGAGTTCAAAGCTGAGTCCAAAATTATCCCTTTCCTGGGGTTTAGCCTTATAGGCAAATCGCATAACAATAAATGATGAAAAAATAAACCTCACTCTAATCTATCTCCCCCCACCCCCAAGCTTGGCGATTCCCACCTCCCTTACTCCCAGGGTAGAGGTAAGGTGCCACACTGACAGCAGTGACTCAGTGTAACCAATTAGCATCTTCCAGCAGCAAAACCTGCTAACAAGGTGGGTCAAGAGAAGAATCCTACAGATGTTCCAAAAAGAACTAGATAAGTTCATGGAGGATGGGGTCCATCAATGGCTACTAGCCAGGATGGGCAGGGATGGTGTCCCTAGCCTCTGTTTGCCAGAAGCTGGGAATGGGGGTCAGGGGATGGATCACTTGATGATTACCTGTTCTGTTCATTCCCTCTAAAGTACCTGGCATTGGCCGCTGTTGGAAGACAGGACACTGGGCTAGATGGACCTTTGGTCTGACCCAGTATGGCCGTTCTTATGTTCTTATCCTCCCATTCCACTCCTTTGATAACAAGCGAGCCAGTATGTTCCACCCAAGTCAATGAAGTTAGACCAATTTTTATACCAGTGTAACTCACTCATCTACCATAAGCTGGGATTTTCAATGGAGCCTAAGGGAATTAGATGTACAACTTCCACTAATGTTCCCTGGAGTTGGGTACCTAATTCTCTTGGGATGCTTTTAAAATCTGAGCCGTAGATGCTAAACTACGAATAAACCACAGACACTAAGTCATTGGACCAGATTCTCCTCGCACATACACTGCTATAAACCAGGAACAATTCCACTGAAGACAACTGAGTTACACAGATGTAAATAAGCAGAGAAATGGGCCCAATTTTTATTCTATTAGAGGAAGGGCAGAGAGAAAGCAAGAGAGCTGGGTCACTGAATCAGCCATTGGCGGCCAGTTTAACACAAGGCTAATTTTTAATCAGAGTTTCTGGCAATGTATTTATTAATGATTGTCCAAAGTGGTGTTTTTCCACACAGCGATATTTTTCCACAGCTTCTAATACCTTCTTTCCTCTGATAATGGAGCACAGCTTCCCCTTCCAATCATGCAGCTTAGGCGTGTACATTTATTGGCTGGGTGATAGCTTCAAAAGAAGACAGTAAGGATACTTTAAGAAAATCTTACATGTGATTTGTAAAATCAGCATCTATTAAATAATTTCTGCCTGCCAGAAACCAGAGGGGCAAAATATTCCTAACAAAACACCATGGACCAAATACTTTTCCATGCATAAAAGAAGCTTTGCACAGGGAGATGTCACCACAGCTGAAGGTAGCGTCTGTCCCCCTTTTGCCTGGCTGCAAAGTGTCACTAGAGGAGCTACTTCACAGCAGCTACCGCTCCTGGGCTGAGAGGGTGTGCTGGGTCTCTGGTTCACCATAGTTAGGGCCCTACCAAATCCACGGCCGTGAAAAATGTGTCACAGACCGTGAAAGCTGGTCTCCTCCGTGAAATCCGGTCTTCTGTATACTTTTGCACTATACTATACAGATTTCACAGCAGAGACCAGCGTTTCTCAAACTGGGGGTCCCGACCCAAAAGCTGGCTGTGGGGTGTCGCCGGGTTGTGGAGGGGTCACGGTAATGCCACCCCTACTTCTGCACTGCCTTCAGAGCTGGGCAGCCGGAGAGTGGTGGCTGCTGCCGAAGGGCCCAGTTCTGAAGGCAGCACAGAAGCGAGGATGGCAATACCACGACCCCTCCACAACCTTCTTTTGGGTCAGGACCCCTACAGTTACAACGCCGTGAAATTTCAGATTTAAATATCTGAAATCATTAAATTCACCATTTTTAAAAATCCTTTGACCATGAATTTGACCAGAATGGACTAGGAATTTGGTAGGGCCCTAACCATAGTTGAAGATCCACCAGCCAGACCGCCATCCCTCCACCCAACCCACGCCCAAGGCCCTACTCTGACAACACAGGAGTAGCTCCTTGACACGCACTAGGGACAAATCCCTAATCTGGCTCTCCACATCCTGACCTCCTGCTGCACAGCAGACCATCACCTGTACCCCTGGCTTGGACCTTATGGGTCACAAAGTGGGAAGATATGTCCCCAAGTTTACACTGACAGACCTGTGAACTTTGAGACCAAGGAGTATCAAATATACTGTATCTTGAAATTATATCTGAAAGTTGACAGGGTGATGACTGTATGTCTGAGGTAGCAGAATGGGCATGAGAGGCAGCCTGTCTCATATTTAGATCATATGTGACACATTATACACTGACAGTTTGTCATAATATTGTACTGATTTTCCAGGACTTCAGTTTAAAAATCTCTTATATGCTAATTGCTTCCTACAGATGTTTTGAATTATTTTAACTGTTCTGGTTTGAGTCAATGAACCAATAGTCACGTGACTCGTGATATTGATGCAACAGAAGTTACAGAACTGAAACCACACTGGCATCGAGTTCTGCCACCAGTTATTCCTTTGTGATCCCAGTAAAACCAATGGGAAAATAGGTGTGGTTGAGGACAGACCTGAGCTTGTTCTCTTCCAGCAGCTACAGGGGACAGATCTGCAAATTTAATAACACCCTGCTAGTTAGAGACTGATATGAAAAATGGAAACACCAAGCAAGGTCCAGGGACAACAATAGCACTGGAGATAGCTGGAACTTACATCCCACAAGAAATTCCAAAATGTCAACATTTGTTTTTATTCCAAATCAAAAAGTCAACATTTCAAAATTTCTCCAAGAATGAAAATTCTGAAAAATGTCAATTCTGAAACATTTAAATGGTTCATTTCAATAATGTCAAAAGGTTATAAAAATTAAAATATAAAAGTGTTAAATGTATGGTGTACATTAAAAAGTGAACAAAATAAAACAAAACAAAAGAATAAAGTTGGAAACAAAACATTTTACCTCACCCACGTTTCAACATTACCTAAATGAAAAAGTCAGAACAATTCATTCCGACATCATCCTGTCAAAAAATGTTGCTGTAGTCAACACGTTCCCACAAAATGTTTAGATTTCAGTGCAACTGTATTTTCTTACAAGAAAACCATTCCACCTAAGATTTTTCAACTAGCTCTATCCGGCACCCTTTCACTTCCCAGAAGCTAGACTGACGTGGAGTTAGATTTCTCACTAGACATAACCAGTGGGCCTCATTTGTCCTTCCCCCATCCCCTTTTCATTTTGTGTCTGCCAATGGCTAGGAAGTTGAATCCTCTTTGTAGCAGGTATCTGGTAAATTTTTAAAACCCTGCGCCTCTTGTTATATCTACACAGAGTAAATATTATAATAGGGGTAATGTAATATTTACTAATTGCATTGCATAATTATAAATTTAATTAGTTAAATTTTGTAAAGTGCTTTGAACGTACAGTGCTTATTATTAACTCGATTCTGACTTTGCTATGAGATGTTTTTGACCAAATATGAAGAGAAAAAGATTGGGCTGTCAAGCAATTAAAAATATTAATCGAAATTAATTGTGCGATTAAAAAATTAATCATGAGTAATCACACTGTTAAACAATAATAGAATACCAATATTAAATAGAATACAAAGTGTTCAGTGCTCACTTCATTACAAATATTCACACTGTAAAAAACATAGTATTTTTCAATTCACCTAATACAATTCAATTCCTAATACAAGTACTGTAGTGCAATCTCTATCATGAAAATTGAACTTACAAAATGTAGAATTATGTACAAAAAAATAACTGCATTCCAAAACAAAGCAAAGTAAAACTTTAGAGCCGACAAATCCACTCAGTTGTAGAGTTCAGTTATGTAACAAAACAAAATCTACATTTGTAAGTTGCACTTTCACAATAAAGAGATCGCATTACAGTATTTGTATGAGGTGAACTGAAAAATACTGTTTCTTTTGTTTATCATTTTTACAGTGAAAATATTTGTAATAAAAATTATAATATAAGGTGAGCAGCGTACACGTTGTATTGTGTATTGTAATTGAAATCAATATATTTTTAAAATGTAGGAAAACATCCACAAATATTTAATAACTTTCAATCTGTATTCTAGTCTTTAACAGTGCAATTAACACTGCGATTAACCGCGATTAATTTTTTTAATCGCGATTCATATATTTGAGTTAAATCGCGTTAGTTAACTCTTATTAAATCGACAGCCCTAGAAAATATTTTTTTTCTTCTTCCCTTCACTTGAGTGGTGAACATGAACAAGTCTTGGAACAGCCGCTCCAAGTTATCTCCATTTAAAGTAGTTCTAGAGAGGAACACATTCCATTAGACCAAGCATCCACGCGCACCACGATGCGAATCAACCAATCACAGAAATCTTGCTGTAGCCTGCCGATTGAAGGAAAAGTTCTCCCCTCTGCCTTTCTCTAAGGCAGTGGTTCCCAAACTGGGATTCGTGAACCCGTGGGGGTTCGCAAAATGTTACAGGGGGTTCTCGGGGAAAAATTCCCTAATGGTGGACAGAGCTGTCCTTAGGGACCCCGGGCAGCATGAAGCCCCTGGACTTCCAAGAGCTACACAGATTAAAGCAAGCATATCTATCACACCGAGGAGATTTAAACTTCAAGACTCCTTATAAGAAATGGAAAGGGAGGTGGATATTTTTTGCTGTTTTAAAAATTAAATAGGCAGCTAGCATTGTTTTTAAAATTATTATGAAGAACAAGTTTAAGCTTTGTCGTAACGTGTGTTGTTTGCGTGGACTGCTCAAGACCTGAATGCCTGTGTAGGAGGAACTCTTTGAGTTGGTTTCTTAAATACCTTCATGCTGTTTCACATCCGATACTGCTTGATGAAACATAGGAGCCTTGTCTTATAACAGGCTTATTCAAAGCGATACAAGCTACGAAAGCGAGATCTTGGAAGCGTGTTGCCGTTTTCATAATGTAATAAAAATACTGTAATGATCAATAATAAATAGTGTGTAATAAGCAAGTCATAAAAACAAAATTTATATTTCCAAGATCACTGCTTTTACAATTTATACTCAGGTAAAGGAGAAAAGCCCTGGAAATATTCATTTTTAGGAGGGGGTTCGCGAGAGTTGACATTGTAGTGAAAGGGGCCCACAGGTTGTTAAAGTTTGGGAACCACTGCTCTAAGGCAACATGAATGGAAAACTCTGACAAGCCTATTGATTGCAGGTCTCCAACAGGAGCTATGGAACCCTTCTGAAGTTCATGTTCTAGCTATTGTAAGGAGAACCAGGGGCACAGAGAAGCCATCTATGAGGAAAGGGGAGCACCAGCAACACTGGGATAGGCTGGTGACATTGCAGGAAAACTTCAGACAGCAAAGAGAAGCTGGTTACTGAGAGCGGGGGTGGCACAAGTAAGTTGGGCAGCAAAGCAGCCAAGCAGTTCTCCTCCACCGTCTCCCACACACACTCCCTAGATGTCTAGCATGGCTGAAAAGCACTGCAGGATTCTGTGAGGCGGGATTAAAGTGAGCAGAGGGAGAGGACGACAGAATTGGTCTACCTTCCAGGCCCTTCTATAAGGATGTACACATCCCGGAAGGAGACAACGGCCCCAGAGCGTGAGAAATCATTATAACCACTTATGAAACGCCGACAGGGCCGGGTTCTCAGCCTGGTTTCAATGGAGCGACATCAACTCCCAACACGTTTAGATGCTGCAGACAAGGGAACAATCATGTATTTGAATGGCCCGGAGTTTCATTAGCAAAACTGCACACTGTAAATGAGAAGAAATACAGCTGCTCTATAACGTTGGTAGAAACCAAGTGGCCAAAGGCAGCAAATGCCCAATAGAACAACAACACAGGAAGCAATATTTAAAACTTTTCACATAAAATGGTACTTTTCCCTGGAACATTTTAGCGGGTCTTGTTGGGAATTTTAAAGAGAGGGAAAAAATCCCTGCCATATTTCAAATAGTTACATGAAACAAAGAAAAATGAGAAACCAGATAGTCACAAGACTGACTGCATATATTTCAGTACAGAGGATCTCTCATTAGGCTTAATATATTGTTCAATGCTGCAGCTGTCCTACTTCTTACTTCATCTCTACATCCCCTAGTGGTTAATGAACTTGGTGGGATTTTTTTAAAATGCTAAATAAGGAGCCTTTTGGGTAGAGGAAATATGCTGTTATAACATGCAATTTACCATCAGAACGTTACACATACTGTATCACCTTATTTGTATTTCACAGTTCATCTCCCAACTCACAAAAAAGTTTTATCGGATCACAGGCATGTGCTGTATTCCCCACTATAAAATTTTACAGTTCCCTGCTATCCTCAGTGCTTGTTTTATAGGCACAATTTGCTGCCTTAATCTCACCCAATTGTCATGTTCTAAATCATGGTGTATAAAAATGTCTTAAAAGGAGAGATGCGCTGAAGGGTAGTACTTAATTACACTTACTCCCTGATTTAAATATTATCTGTGCTTTACCAAGTGCCAGGCGCAGAGTAACCCAGCAGTGCAAATGTGCATCAACTAATACAAGTCGTTATTGGGCTTTTAATAGCAATCACGTTGCTCTCTGATGAAGGTGTATTCCTTTTCCTCTCCCCTCAACTCACATGCAGATTAAGGGGGAGTGAAATTACCTAGGTCTCTCCAGTCACTCTACACTTCCCTACTTTTTTTAGTCTCATCACTTTTCAGAGGCCCTTTCTCAAGATGGTTTAGTTGGTCATCTTCGTGATTTTTATTTGCCCTTGTGTACGTGATGAACAAAGAAGGCAGAGGTGGCAACAAGCGCACAGAAAATCCAAATGCATTTTTGTGCTTTTATCATTCAAGAATAGATTAGGGTTGGGGTTTTTTTAACAAATACATTTTCAGACAATTAGCCCTTCTTGTCAGCTTCTGCCTTTTCTTGTTTGGAAGAAAATTACAGACCAAGGGCCTGATTCACCAACTGCATTTTCTCAATTCTATACCAGTATATGAAATTTAAGGTGCTCTAAATCGTGCTCTGAATGTGGGCCATTCCCACTCAGTCCCAGGATTGGGGAGAAGAAAGGTGGTTGAGAGCACAATTTCCTTAGAGTCACCTTGCTTCTTCACACCCTAGGTTTCGGGCCAAGCACAGCTCAGATGCACCTAGGCACATAATCTACAGTTACAGGAACACCTTAATCAAAACACTGTAAAGTAGAGGAAAAACAAGCTTCATAACCTAAATTCATAAGATTTGACGAGCAAGCTGAGATAGGACGATGGCCAAAATTGCCAGATAGCTTGTCAACAGCTTCTTTCCCTGGGCCCAACACACTAACCAGAGTAGATGTATTCTTTTCCCCCTTGGGTGCCAAGTCACAGACGCATACGCATTGCTTATCACTGCCAGAATTCTGTAAATTGTAAAACTCTGCTATGAGTTAAAACATTCCACTTAGTGCTGAGACTCTAGGAAGTGAGATGTGACAGAGCATCGGTGAGTTAATCCCACATACCCTACAGCATTTTTTTAAAATGAGACTTCCTACTTTGTTCATGGTCAGAACAATGTCACAGCAGCAGTAATTACGCAATCCCACTCCATAATCATATACGTAAGACTGTTCTAATCATGAAGCATTCACATTTGCAAAAATAATTAAAACATACTACAGCATTTTTCCCCTTACAGGTATATGAAATATGTATGAGCTATCATACCAGTTGTAGCGCCTGCTTGCAATGCTAGATACCTATCACAGCCTGAGCAAAAATACACACTATGCCTAAAGCCCTCCTGGCTAAACAACAGACACGTGGAGCAGAAAATCAACTCAGAATGGCTGGATATTGCCTCACTTGATGTGAGAGTTTTTAAGAATCCCTTAAAGGCCAATCCTGTGAAGATTTCACAGATTTCAATGGGAACTGAGGCTATCCAAGGCCCCACGTGGGAGATGTTTAAGCACTTCATCAGGATCTGGTCTTCAAAGGGAGACTGGATGGCTCAGAGGATTGCTAATGGGGCTGCTCTTTTGACTCTAGGCCACTGGTTCCAGCAAGTAATTAACGACCACAATATTTGCCAGCTGTTCGGTGGTTCACTGTCAACAGTTTTCACATTGTGATCTGTGGATCACTGGCAAATCAGGCTTGGGGAAACAAAAATTTTGAGAACCAGGTACGAGAGGAATGAGGATATTGGGAAGAGAGGTGGTGCACAAGGGGGTTTATCATGAAAAGGCTGTAAAATCCTTGGGTTATAAGACATTAATTATTGCTGTCAGCCTTTTCCCTAACTGTGACTATAAGATGTTAGACAAACACCTGTCAGGGATGGTCTAGATAATACTTAGTCCTGTGCTCCCCTATGCAAAGACTCAGCATAATGGCCACAGACTAAACATTTATGGGCACAGCACAACCCTGCCACCCCTAGGATGGTTACTCCAAGACAGAGTTGAGGAACACTGGTAGGGTTGGGGAGAAAACGCTTTAGAGAACTACTGATTCTGTAGCCTCCTCTGGATAAAGAGCTTCAATCTCCCAGGCAGTCAAACCAGCATCTTTACCAACGACAAAATCCTATGGATGGGCCAACCCAAAGTCCAGATTCTAACCTACACAAAGTTTGACAACACATCCTGATCTGAACTTTGTGCCTTTGGTCCATGTATCATGAATTCAGTTTTTAAGTAATTAAACTATACTAATAATATACAGCTAGTTCTCTATAAACTCACCCATCTTTGAAATATCTACAGAAGATCAAGTGAAATTTCACAGATAAACACAAACTCCTTTTAATTAAGGTGCGCTCGTATCAGCGAAGGATTCGGAGGGAGGGGAAGAGTAAGAGAAAAATAGCCAATTAAAATACTGCTTCTCTGACAGGAAGGGAACTACAGCACAGAGGAAAACGAGAGGAACTCACCACCCAAGTCATTATTTTAATTGGCTCCTTAAAAATAGCACATTTTCGACACTGACAAAAAGTATTAACTACCCAAGATGTTAAAAGGCCATGAAGAAATTTTGTAAGCTGCTTCTACCATGTTGGGATCTCCACTATCTGCTTATCAGCTGTCCTGTTTCAGAAAGCTGGTGCATAGGAAGTTTATCATTTTAGAGTAAATTGGCTGTATTCAATAAGTTAATTTTCAGCATTAATTACAGAGGGAAGGGAGTGGGAGAGCTCCTGTTTTTGTTTCCAGATAGTGATTATTATTCAGTCAAGACAAGGCACTCAGAAAATAAACTATCCAAAAGGCATGAGCAAACATTTTTGTTTTTACTACCCTCCACAATACAAAGCACTATGAAAGCAGTCATGAATCAGACATGGGTATAGGCAGACGCATAAACTTCCCTCAGCCCACAGATTGTGGCCATTTATACCCTACATAATTTCTATGGATCTGGACTATCAATATTTGTCTGTCAATCAGCCTCTGGGGTCAAGATGCCGACATCCATGTTGTCTTGGGACGGGGACGGACGGACGGACGGACACACACACACACACACCCACCCAAACTCTTACTGTTCTCCTGAATTTCTTAGCAGAAACAAAAGTCAGTTTTTGCCAGTGGAACAGGGTGATTCTACGACCATCTCTCCACCCAAAAATTGGGAAACAGATGTTTCTCTGTGAAAATGACTAATTTCAACTTTCAGCATATGCACAGAGTTGCCACGTTTGCCCAGAGGTCGGAATTTCACCTGGTAAGTCATTAGATCCCTGAAAATAAAAGGAAAAGTGATGCCCCAGATTGCCTTTGCAAATGGTCACTGGTCCTATGAATCACTTAAGTCCTGAACCTGTGGAAAGCACTTCTTCGTCCCTTCTTCTAGACCACACCCCAGCCCCGGTGAAGACAGAGAGCAGCAGAGGGGAAAAAGAGCTCCCAGCCACCTGAGGAGCCTCCATGGCTGGATCCTATTTTCCTGAACAGATGGCCCCTCTGGTACTTATCAGAAACAGGATGGTGGGTAGATGTATTTCCACCACGAGAACAGGGCCCTGTTTGGCAGGGTAGCCTGCTGTGGAGCAAACAATCTACTGCATGTGCTCTCCAAACTGTATGCAATTCTGTTAACGACAGTACTGCCAATTCTCACAATTGTTTGGTGTTTATCTTAAAGCCCCCAGTTCCTGGACTTAGCTGAGTTCTCACATTAACCTTTCATTAAAACTGAAAAGTTTCTAGCCCTGGTGGGTGATAGAAGACAATCTGGTAAAGATGAACCATAAAGGTTCAAAAAGCAGACAGCAAAAAGGACTTGTAGCTCATAGGGCTAAACTTGCCTTTATTATATTCACCAGAAATGCAAGGAACCTACAGGCCTGTATCCTGTAAGACACTAGCTTCAGCAATTTTAGCATAAGTCTTGAGGCCTATGAACTTTGGCACAGATAAATGGCCAGACGGAAAACCCCAAGTATTGGGGGGCTGAAAATAGTGTTTAAGGGGAATTTCTGACCACAGGAACGTGAGTCCAACCACAAGAGTGTCATAGCAACAAACTGATGTACATAATAACAAAAACATGTACATGAGCTACATCCACAGATGCCTAACCATAAGAGGGCCATGACAATGAATGGCATAACATATTATAAAAGTTGCATCTCAGCTTATAGGCAGTAGGAGAGAGACGTGTAGCCCTTGAGAGGTGCCAGGATAATGGCCGATGGTGATGAGAAGATAATGGCTAACATTTCAGGTCGTTCTGCAAGGGATGGTGTAAGTATAGATGTTCAGATGTACATTCTGTCATCTCTCTAGCTACCTTACTGAGTTGGAGTGTTTGTGACTGTACTAAATGTATTAATAAACTATTTATAAATATAGAGGATTTCCTATATTGTGAGTGTTGCAATTGTGCACATCAGGGGTTCCCAGCTATATAATAATTTGAATAATACTGGGCCTGATCTTGGGACAAGAACCTGTCAACCCTCAAAGTGATAACTGGGAATTCTTAAGTAATCAATATAATTAATACATAATCTATAGATCAGGCTACAAACTTAAAATGTTTTAAAGTCAATCTCATGATTTTGGAAGTCCCAACTCAAATTACCTGATTGCTTGTGGTTGAGCACACTGCAATTATGCCACCACACGATCTAGCGATGCAAGCCCTAGGCCTTCTGGTTACAACCCAAGCCTAGCAGAGACCACTACACTTTCTGAAGCGATGCTATGGGAATAACTGTTTTTTCTCCATATCTAATTAATTGAAATCTCAATAAAATATAATTAAAGATGACATCGCCTCTGCGAACATCTCAGAATGATGAAGATGCACCCAGAAATAGACTGAAATTCAGTTTTAATGGCGGTTTTCATAAGGCGATAGCATCTCCAATACATCACACTATTATTCTGGCAACCAAGGCCCTTCTGAAATGGAGCAAGCCGATTTGCCAGAAGGAGTTTACATGAGGTGTCCTCAAAAACATTCTCCTTTCAGAACATGAGACAATGGTAAACTTTGTTGCTAACATTGCTGTTCTGTTTATTTTTTTCCTGTGAGTACCTAATTATGACTGGCCACATACAGACACCACAGACTGCACATGTACAGCATTGGGCATAGGAAACATTAAGAACCTTTGTGGTTTCAATATTTGCTTCCATCATTTGTATTGAACGATGGCTCTCTGCGAGCAGAGTCGCATTAAGATATATATCCAACATAGGCTTGTCGTCTAGCATCTGACCTAACAGTCCACCCAGCCCAGTTCATGGTGCATCCAGGGCCAGCCTTAGCAAGTGTGGGGCCCAATTTTGACGGGTCCCTGCCGCTGAAGTGCCGCCGAGACAGCAGCAGCTATTAAGCTGCCACCGACTTGCCGCTGACGGACGTTGCGGGGCCTGATTCCGCAGAATCAGGGGAATCGGCCTAAAGCCGGCCCTGGGTGCATCTATGCACTAGCTAGTACATAACGGGACAAACGGTCAAAAATAACATTTATGTTTTCATATTTTTTCTCCATGCAATTGTCTGCATGCATAAACCCAGTATTAAGCTATCTGATATCCTAATTTCAGTGCACAAGCTTCCATCTGTGAAATCAAATGGAGGTCTGAGTCATGCAAAGTTTATAGAAGTAAATTTAGAGATCAGGTTAAGCAGCTTTGAAAATTTGACCCTATAGTGACTAGTGGCGACTTAAACTGAATTTAAATAAAATTGCCATGAACTAAGCAACGCTTGTAGAATACTACCTTGAATTTCTTTTTCCAGTAAGAGCTATAATGCACATATTTTAAAGTGCATTTAAGTGATCTTGAATTTATAACCCTGACTTTCTGGGCTTTGTAAAGGAGTTTACCTGAATAAGAAATGAGGAAATTAAGTAACAATCGCAGGATCTGACCCAGAGTCCAACTATAAAATTAAGAAGCTTTAAATCCAATGGCAGAAGTCATTTTTATTGTTCATTTTTGTTCTGGAAGTAAGGCAGATGTTACAGAGACAAAACATACATGTCATTTGTAAGAAAGGAAAGATGTCAACAGATGCTATTACTCAACATCATGCCTCTTCTTTAATGTAAAACTTGCTTAGGGCAATACAAAAACTGCATTCAGGTTCACAGCTCATGGTCAGAGAGAAGCCCAGCTGGGTCGGCAACTGCACAGACGTTGCAAGAATCGTCTGCATTAAACTGCATTGCATCCTGAACAAACTTTTAGATTTTGATGACAACAGAATGTGATAGTGGAAAACAAGTGACTTTCAGATTGGATGAATAACTGACTTAGGTGCTGGAACTAGGGGTGCAAGGGGTGCTGCTGCACCCCCTGGCTTGAAGTGGTTTCCATTATATCCAGGGTTTACAGTTCGGTTCAATGGCTCTCAGCACCCCCACTATACAAATTGTTCCAGCATGCCTGGTGACTGATGGTAATATTGCCAACTAGAGGTCATGTTTTCAAACACAGGGGGGACTCTTGCCTTTAATCTAAACTAAGACATCAGTGACTATATACTTTATTGCTCTCTGTATAAATCAAAGAGAAAAGGAGTAAAGGGAGAGGAATTTCTCTGTCATGAGGAGCTCCTTCCACTCCTTCACCAACCTTCTCCTCCCGGGGAGGGGTGAGAAGGGATGGGAGGTGATTCACCATAACACTCCTGCTCCCACTTGCATATCACTCCTGCCCTATATCGTTGCAGCGGGAATTTTGTTTTCTTCTGAGCTGTGGCAGCTAGCATCCCATGGCCACGAGTATATTCCAGACTCCTCTCTATGGTCACTGCCACAATACAACTTTTCATTCGAAGTCAATGGGAGTTAGGCACCCAACACCCTCCTGTGGCTTTCAACATCTCCCCCAGAGTTTAGTACAGAGGTGGGCAAACTACGGCCCGCGGGTCAAATCTGGCCCGGCTCTTGAGCTCCTGGCCAGGGACGCTAGCCCCCGGCCCCTCCCTCCCCCACAGCAATGCTGCCGCGTGGGAAGCATGGCTAGCTCCAGACGGCTGACGGGCTGAGTTCCTGCTGCTCTCAGCTGCATGGTAAGGGGAATGGGGGGGGGGGGGGCTGGATATGGGGCAGGCGGTCCTGGGGGGAGCAGTTAGGGGACAGGGAGCAGGGGGCAGTTGGATAGGCGTGGGAGTCCCGGGGGGGCCTGTCAGGGGGCGGGAGGGGTGTAGATAGGGGTCTGGGCAGTCAGGGGACAGGGAATGGGAGGGATGGATAGGGGATGGGGTCCCAGGGAAACTGTCAGGGGGTGGGGAGGTGGAGAGGGATTGAAGGGGCAGTCAGGGGACAGGGAGCAGGTCAAGTTGGATAGGGGGTGGGGTCCCAGGAGGGGGCGGTCAGGAGACAAGGAGCAGGGGGGTTTGGATGGGTCAGGGGCTCTGAGGGGGGGCCATCAGGGGGTGGAAAATGGGAGGGGACAGATGGGGGCGGGGGCCAGGCTGTTTGAGAAGGCAGAGCCTTCCCTACCCAGCCCTCCATACAGTTTCACACCCCGATGTGGCACTTGGGCCAAAATGTTTGCCCACTCCTGGTCTAGTACGACAGAAACATATTGGGCTCAATGCAGGAATTGTTAAGTAAATTCTTTGTCCTGTATCATGCAGAAAGCCAGACTAGATTATCATACTTGTCATTCTTCCCTTAAAATCTATTAATTCAGGTCTCTACAGTCCAAGATCCTCCTCTCATCTCTGCAGCATCTCCTCTGAAAACCTACAATGGAGCAGATAAATCAGGATATCCAAATTCTCACAACCAAATATGCAATTTAAGGTGTCACCCATTCATATGATGAGAATTTCTACATCCCTAACTTACAGTAAATATCCTGCCATCTGCAATATAATTGAGAGCGATATAGAAAGAGAAACAGGTCCTTGTAATAGACATTCAGACCGCAGAGATTATGCCAACAGGGCTGTCTAGAGTACATGGCTGTATTCGAGCCAAAATAAAGAAATGCTTTTAAGGATAATATCAATACAAATCACTTTGATGACACTGTTTCTTGCAAACATAGTTTTCATAAGTGCATTTTTCTGTACTTGGCATATCTATCCTTTGAAATAACTCTCCCTATATTGTACGTCTTAAAAAAAAAAAAAAAAAACCCTCCGTCTCCCACCCCTCTGTTAATAGAAACCATCTTAAAATATAGCAGATCTTGAAAAACAGCATTCTAGTGACTGTAAACTCACATATAACTCTCTCTGGACCTTATCTTGTGCAGAGTGTATTGTCACAAAGCAGAAAATGTAGTTTGTCTCGCATTATCTGTAATAAGATAGACAGTCCTTCATTTTAACAAGGTGCCACTGCCAATATCGGCCCTGCTGTGTGAAAAGCCAATGCACTGATTTCTTTATGTATACAAGGGAAATGAAACCCAGTGAGACCCGAGGCAATTGATGATACTTTGCACCAGCTGGCACATGTTGTGTACTCATGCAGCACCTCAGTAAAAATTATAGCAGCAGATTAGATACTGTGTGCGATGTATCAAGGCATCCACTGACCTACTTTCACAGAACTGCCAACAATTAGTTACTGAAGCCTTACACAGAGCCACATTTACATGGCAACTGTGAAACACATACGTTCAAATCCATTTGAACCAATTTATTTCAGAGTCCCTACTGTAGCTTGTTCAACAGGGTTGATTAACTGATTGCTTTGTACACACCCAAATCTCTCTCAACAACTCCTGAAGAAGTGGTGGCAGCAGAGGTAGATAAGTGGGAACAACAAAAACAAGGTGTCTGCCGTGAAGAGAGAACAGCTTTCTCATGCAAAGAGATGCCATCACATGGCAGTCAGCTGCTCTGTCACCCACCCTTAATTCCAGGGTCACTCTAGCAGCAATGACACTGAAGGTCAAGTTGAGTGGACAAGACTTAGGCCAGGTCTACACTACCCGCCGAATCGGAGGATAGAGATCGATCCCCGAACGCTCTCCCCGTCGACTCTGGAACTCCACCACCACAAGAGGCGGAAGCAGAGTTGACGGGGGAGCGGCAGCGGTCGACTCACCACCGTGAGGACGCCGAGGTAAGTCGACCTAAGATACGACGACTTCAGCTGCGCTATTCCCGTAGCCGAAGTTGCGTATCTTAGGTCGAAACACCGGCCCCCTCCACCCCACCAGTGTAGACCTGGCCTTAGCTGTAATTTTACGTGGACAAATGAATTTGCAGCAATTATAAATGGGTTCTTTGAATCCCTATAAACTGAGCATAGATCATTCCTCTTTGTTTTGGGTTGCATCATGCAACTGGAAACATATTAAGACTCAGAACCAAACTACCTATGGTCATTTTCTCTCCCACCCCCAACCCCCCACACAATAGCTCATCTGTGATCCACCTAAACAAATGTCTACTCCAGAATCACACTTCCGGTATATTTTTTCATATACATGTTTAAACTCCTCCTTCCCTAAACAGGGCCCATTAAACTGGCTGGCAGCTGTATGGAAGATCATGAACTATAAACATAAGGACAAGTAATTAGCACTACAATCAAATGGAGCAGACAAACACTCATTGGCCCAGGGCATAAAAAAGCTCATCAATGATTGTGAGTTCATCTGTTCTTTGACGCTTGATTGAACTTGTTGTGACCCATGATGGCTATCTATTAAATTTTTCCACAAGGCAGTCCTGGAATATTTTTCTATGATCTATCGAGGACTTCCTGCAAGATTCTGGGGTAGGGGATGAGTGCCTACACATGCAAATATGAGTGTGGGAGAGCTCGTTCAAGGATGGAGTTAGGTGTCTCAGTATGAGACCCAAGCGTGGGAGAAGGTGATGATTGCTTGGTATCCTTCTAGAGTAAGTGAAAAGTGTGGGAGCGCATTCAGTGAAGGCGTGCATTAGGTTAAAGACTGAAAACGGAGCATCCTTTGAGAGAACCTGCAGACCTGATTCTACTCTAACTCTTGACTGATACCAGCACAAGAGTAACTCCAATTAATCATTCAAATCAAGCCCTACATGGCATGATTTTGGTGTCTATGTCCAAGAGACACCAGCATACAGTTTCCACTTTGAAATTCTATTCCTGTCAACAGCAGCAACTTCAAAGGCTATGTCACGTTAATGTCATACTTTGAAGCTCTATTGTCTATGGCCCTAACAACTAGACTTACAGAAATGTTATTCTCTGTGGCACTAAATACACCAAGCTGGCTCATGTCTTTGAGATCACAGCTGGTCTGTGAAGGATATCTTGTTTATCTTCTACCTGCTGCTGTGCAACAGTGGTATAGTAAAAGGCAGGAACAACAAGGGTGTTAGAACAAGGAAATAAAGTGGAAATTACTACCTAATGTTATGTGATAGGAGCCCACTGCCCAGTTGCCTATATTTAATCATGTGATTTAAAAATTGCTATGCAAGCCTTTTTAATAATAGTCCAGAAGTACAATAAAAATACAGGATTTAGCATTAAAAAAGGAAGCATATCCTTTCATAACAAATAAATGGCCCTTTTTAATTCAGCACTGTCACTATGTGCTTGATAGAACAATACTTTGGACGCAGCACTGATTTACATTGATAGACTTGTGTCACCAGCATAGGACTTTTCTCCCCCTAAGCAAGGATATGATTCAGTGAATAACTGTTTTGTGTTGCTATAGCGGAAAGGTTTGATAGGTCTATTAGTCTCACAGTATAAGGTCAGGAGGAGTTTATAAACAAAGACGACCTATTACTCAGGGAGGGATGTACAATGACAACAAAAGGGAGGGTCTGAGAATGTCAGCAGGCCTGTTATGAGGTGGATATTTACAAGTGTTGGGTGATTTTCCTTCACTGCGTTTGATTGCCAGATTTTTTATATATTTCAGATTCTTGCACTGAGAACACAGATAATCTTCTAACATTACATTTTCTATACAATAGCGTTACAATACCAGGCTATCAAGAAAGGCTGGTATCAGAACACTGCAGTCCTTGTATTTTGTTGTAGTTTAAAGGAGAAATGAACAAAGGTGTAACAAACCAAAGAAAGGTTCCCTTTCTCCTCATCCAGTAATAATTCTTCCTTTCTGGAACTTTTAAACTCCTAAACACCTACCAACCATCCTCTTTAACCATGGAGATTCTGAGTGCTCCGGCCCAGTTTCACTGCTGAAAATGGAGATATTCTACTAAAGGACCTGGCAAGGAACAACTTTTTAAAAGTTTTGAGAAGTACCACCAGGGTGATTCAGCCTATGTGAGATGGAAATTAGAGTCTAATTATAACAACATGAAGGACATTTCTCTAATTTCTAGCTGGCATGGAATCAAAAAATACATAATAAAAAATAACCTTTGGTCTTATCAGGGTAACAGAATGGGAAATAGTGCATGAGGTTTCTAATGATGGAATAGACTAGAACTCCTCTGAAGTCACTTCATAGAAGTTAGAAATGGAAAAGTCCTACTAGGTCATCTACTCCATCTCCCGGTCATAGAAGGATGGTTCTACCATGCACTCTGAGGCTGGCTTGATGCAGGCGGGGAGGAGGGAGCAGACTATCTGCTCTGCATACCAAAGAAATGCAGACTCTAGAGGACAAAATTTTGCTCTTTTTTTGTCGTCTAGAGGACAAAATGCTTATGGGATGGGAGTAAAAATGACGAAAGCATGTGTGAAAATTTTCACCATTTCATTCCTCACAATTCTCGAGTCTCCAGAGTTTTATTTTTTGCGCTATTTTGAGGGCCTCATACTAGGTTTCACTGAATGGTTCACAAAATCCACATCTAACTTGAAACACTCCAATTTTAAACTTTTTGTGCATTCGGAATTTCGTACAGCAGTGCCCTGGGAGCCACCTTAGGCAGTTTTGATATACAGTATAAAGAAAAGACAGAAAGGGTTAAAATGACACAAAGACAAACTTATATTTATAATACTCTCGCTCTCTCTCACACACACACACACACACACACACACACACACACACACACACACACACACACACACAGACACGCAGCCACACAGGAGGGGACAGACACTGTGAGGGACACAAGCACTTTCGTTCCACCTCCAGAAGCTTTATAGATTCGTAGATTCCAAGGCCAAAGGGAACCATTGTGATCATCTGGTCTGACCCCTGTATAACACAGGCCAGATCATGTCCTCACAATAATTCCTAGAGCAGATCATCTAGAAAAACCATCCAATCTTGATTTTAAAATGGCCCGTGACCGAGAATCCCTCATTATGGGCAACAGCTTCTTCCATGCAATGGGTACGCCTGGATAGACAGTCAAGCTGAAGCATCAGAAGCTGCAAGTGAGGGTAGCAGCTGGTAGATATTTCCAGTGAGTAGGAAGAGGTCCAGATGACAGTCTCCCATCCCTGTAAGAATGCTCTCACATAGAACAACTAGGGTCTGGAGATCCAAGAGACCCAGATGACAGGAATTCTGATCACTCAATACAAGCACAGGCTTTCCCACAACCAAAGACTTTACTGTCCTGCACTTGGCAATGCACGTGATTAAGGAGTCCAGAGGCAGTCACTGAGGGCATCTCCTCCACTGCATTGCCAATAGCAGGTTCCTCCTTTGGCCCCTTTACTGGTCCTACCACTGCAAGCTCCTGTCCCTTACAACTTTCAGATGGTCTTGCATGCTCTGCTGCCGAGGTATGCTAAAGTTGCTAAAGATGTAAGGTTCAGCAAAAAAAAAAAAAACACTGACATTTTTCAGCTGATGAATATCTTTGGCTTCTGTAAATGTGTTTTCTTCCCTACGAACGAACTCAAACATAAAGGAATGACAAATGCCCTTACTGTACGTTCCAATATTGAGAACAGTCCTCCTACACAGAAACTCTTAATTCACTCAATCACAGAAGAAATGCTATTGTTATTTACAGTGCTTCTACTCGGGATCATTTTTCCAGGTATTTAACTGAACACATATAGCTTCTCACTGTAGTCAACGAAAAGGACATTGCCAAGGATACTGGCACTACCCAAACAGTGGTCTCGGTTTCATATTTAAGCCCGTACTTTATACAAAGCAGATGAACGTTTTTAAAATAGAATATGCATGGCTACCAATAAACTCATGCGCAGAATCGATCTTTAATATGTTGTCACTCAGATATCAAAGTAAAAGGCTCATTAGGAAAAAAGATGGGATAGACAGAGATGTCAATAGAATAGCATGCATATGTGCTAGTTCTAGAATTTGATGCATTTCAGTCTCGCAAAATCTATTTGCCCCAGTTTGTCCTTTGGGGGGGAGGAGATTATGGGTAAGTAAAATATCATTCAATTTTCACAATTATCTTCCTCACCAATTTAAGAATAGTGTTAGTTGAGAAATGTACAGGCCAACAGCGTACGCCTGATACTTACATGAACATGTCATGTAAACCAGTGCTTTCCACAAACCAGCCACTTAATATCTGGGTCTTCACAAATGCCCATGTTCAAAAGAGCTAGGCCCAGGGTACTGCAGAGAGCCAGCATTTGCTTTCCTGAAGCGCCTAAGCTGCCGCCGTGAGAGAGAGAGAGCTGGTGCTGGATCAAAGGTGCCAGCCAGAGAGACAGAACCTGAGAGCAGAGAGGCAGCAAAGGCTGAAGAGAGACAGCCAGTATGCATGTAACCAACACCCCTCCACAGGACTCATCTACCCTCCACTCCACACAACCTCATTGCCAGCGTATCTCTGGAGTAACAGGCAGTGGGAACACAATCCTTCTTCCAGCCACCAAAAGCCAATCCCAGAATCCACTCCAGGCTGTTTACGGAGATCAGAGAACCCAATCGATGCAACAGCCAACAATACTTTCCTCTCACCCCTGTTTTCATTCCATCACGTATATGGACCACACAAAAAAAATCACACAAACACACTGAGGGAAAGATGAGGGGGACGAGAAGAAATCAATACATTAATCTGACAACTTCAAGCAACTCTGCACCCCCAAGCTATCACCTCCCCCCCCAAACGCACCCCCAAGCAACTACACCCTCAACCTGTCATTCCCTCCCAGAATTGCACCCCCACCTGGGAGAATTAATTGCAGGGAAGGTTTTTGGCCCCAAAGGATTAAAAAAAACTACTCTTGTTAAAGGGCGATATTTGACTGGTATCACTACTAATTGATATTTGTATTGTTGTATGCCTTACACAAGAGGACCCTACTCCACAACTGGGATCTCTAGGGACTGTGACAATACAAAGAAATATTATTTGTCTATTTCACCATTAGCAAGAGAATACAAAGATACTGACATCATCATGAAGATAAGAACTTATGATGGGGCTAGAGTCATGGCAAGTCAAAAACTTCTTTAAGAGATGATCACACATGATTCTCTCTCACAATAAGACCCAGGAAGACCAATAACGTATTTCAGCATCTGAGAAAGGACCTTCTGGAGGAATTCGTCCTTTTAGCCTAAAAAAAATCTCAACAGACTTCACACCTGCTTTATTGCACTCTGGTCATGAGACCTAAACACACAGCCTTTCTTTCCTGAGTTCTTACTCAGACAACAAGATGTAAATCTTTATATATACTGCATCAAGTACCATTTTTGGTTATTTCCAACTCAAACAACTAACAGCCTGTAACATTCTCCACGTTTACCTTAGAATATTTTAATATATTAATACAAAATGGATTTTCTTTTTAAATCCCTTGTCAGAAGTAAGAGCATTACAATGAAACAAGGAAGTGTAATTGGCAATAATGCTTAAACCCACTCATCTCTAAACTCTGCTAACTTCCACAAAAGGCCTTCCGAAAATGTATCCATCTATGATGACATCATTACCTTAGTTTTCAATAGTTTTACTGTGGAGGCACACATTTTTTCCCCCCAACAAACTTGGAAAGCTTGTTATCTGTAACACGAAATGAAAGACTAAACCTCAAAGTGATTTTTCTGTGTGTGAAATTAAAGCGTGTAACAGCATGCTGGGCTGCATTCTACACAAGTGATCTGAGCTATGATTCTCATTAATAAAAACCAGACCCATTTTGGCAAATGAATCTGGAAGCTGTCCTTGCTCAGCAGTCAAAAAGCTCTCTCAGTGAAGATTTAAACAAAACACACACACACAAAAAATCAAACAGATTTGTTTCTTAGACAACCAAGCTAATGCAAAAAAGTCTTATATTCACACTTTCAGAAATGATCATCTCTTAGTACAGTAGTTAATGACTCCAGGCCTGATTCTGCTCCAACATTTCCACTGACATCAATCACAGCAGAATCAGCCCCTTCACTATTGGCTGGTTCAAATCCAGCTCCTGAATACCTGGTTCAAGTCTCAAGTATATCTTTCTGGCAAGATATAAAATAATAGACTAAAACAATCAATTTATCATCAAAGCATCACACTGCTGTTTGATCATCCTCCCCGCAACACATTAATCACATTTTTGTTTCATGCAAGGCAAAGCTGCTGCAACATACCCTATTAAACAGGAACAGAGGGCAAACAGTAGATTTCCTAGAGCCTGCCTCAAAACAGCAATATAGCTAATGATTTTATACAAAATGCTACTGCAGGCTCCCTGCGAATGAAACTGAAAAACAGTCAAGCTATTCAGGACCATCTTGCAATCAGAGTATCAAGCCACACTATACAAGAGCAGCAACCCATGTGCGGTCTCAATGACATGTGGTGGAAAGTATAGTCCAGTGAAACATCGTATTAGTCTGACTTCAGAATCTAGATTTTGGGAAACAAAATATAAGCAGCAATGTAGTTTAGAAGCTAGGGTTCTGGGAATCTGGATGACACTGGATAACTAAAATCATGGTTAAATTTTTACATGGTCCTAAGAATAGTAAGAAGAGTGAAATTCACCCTTGAGAGCACAAGATCTATCTTCCACTTACATCCCCCTTAAACCCAGAAAGTAGATCTGAAGAGGTGTGCAGACATGCATGCTAACCTTTTGAACCAGGAGCCTCTCACTTAGTATGTACCGTCTCACAGGTCAGTCAATGCAAAGACTAGAAAAACGGAAAATCTCGGTTCCACGTTATTTTCAAAAATCAAGTCAAGCCTTCCATACCCAGCTCCACAGCTATACCCATTGCCGATGATTAGTCAGACACACCCGGAATAGTCTCAGATGCAGACAGAGCTTCGGTCAGCGAGGCCATTCTTTAGATCTTACATTTGTAGCAGACCACACTGAATTTTAAAAGCTGGAATAAAACTCCTGGGCTGTTGCTATGCACAGGTTTGATAGACTTCAAAAAGTTATTGGAGTGGGACAAACTGTGTGACATGCTTTTATCAGGAAGTGAGGCGAGCAGCAGTCCAGTGGCTCAAAAAAAAAAAAAAAAAAAGCTCATTTAATTAGCTGTTTGTCAAGTGTCCGCAAGGCTGTAGGAAACATCCAATGGTGGTTCCTCACTTGTGATCCAAACAGCTATAGCTCCATTCCTGGCGGAAACACAGCTCATTATCCAGCAGAGATGAACCCTCCTCAGGAGAGAGGTGTTTCTGCCGCCGTTAATAGCATCGGTTCAATACGATAGCTCCCACTGCCTGCTTCTAGCAGAGCACATCTGATATGTGAAGGTGATATAGAAGCTTGGGCACTGGGATAGAGCTGGCACATCCAGGCTAGAAGCAGTGATATAGATTGGTTTCTAACAATGCAACAGAACTCATTTTATCCGCAGACAGGAGTCAAACGTAAGAACAAATCCCAGTCTTTTTTAAGGGGGTGAACAGTGGAAAACAGGAGGAGACCGGAACTGTGTCTATGGCCTGAATTAGTATTTATGAAGGCTATAGGGAACGATACCCACTGCTGAACAACCCTTGCCAAGGTGGCAACTTTTAGCCCTGGCTCCCAGACACTTCCAGAGAGCACACTGAGCTGAGATCAGAATGCGCTAGATTGTGCCAGGTTGGCAGGTTTCTCCTAACAGGGAACCCCCAAAAGAATTTTAGTCCCTTCACCATCATCCTTTGCCATTTCCCCCATCAAACCCTAAAGCACACGTTCATTTATCTATAAACTATTACACTCTCTGTCCACAAGCTTTGATCAAAGAGCGGTGAGTGCATTTTGCCCCCGGCCCCATCTAAAAATGGTTATCGTCACTCTCTGACATCTCCTCGTGGATTTCCAGCAATCAGATCAACTGCTAAAATAGAGCTCTTCATATTTCTCACAAGGCAAACCCACCCACACACCTCCTTTCACAATTACCACGGACAGCACTATCATCCTGCCCGCAGACCTCTCTCTAACGCCGCATGTGAGGACTGTGCATTTTCTAAGGGTAGGTCTACACTACCCGCCCGATTCGGCGGGTAGCGATCGATTTTCTGGGATCGATTTATCGCGTCTCATGTAGACGTGATAAATCGATCCCAGAAGCGCTCCCCGTCGACTCCGGAACTCCAGCTCGGCGTGAGGAGTAAGTGGAGTCGACGGGGGAGCGAGCCTGCGCCGTGTGGACCCGCAGTAAGTCATTTTAATTCGATCTAAGATACGTCGACTTCAGCTACGCTATTCTCGTAGCTGAAGTTGCGTATCTTAGATCGATTCCCCCCCCCCCCCCCCCAGTGTGCACCAGGACTAAGATATGGCCTGTCCTATCCTGCCACACAGCGCAAACTCATGTTCAGGCTCTCAGCATCTCCTGCCTCAGTTACTGAAACATCCTTTTCTCTGACCTTGCCGAATGCAATCTTGCCATGCTCATATCCATTCATAGAACCATAGAAATATAGGACTGGAAGGGATCTCAGTAGGCCATCTAGTCCCCAGCACTGAGGCAGGATTAACTATTATACCCCGGAGGGCAGTCTGCGCCAAAAAATTAAAAATTCTGCACACAATATTTTTAAATTCTGCAAGTTTTATTTGTCAATAACTAAATGCAGAGGCTCCAGCATAGCAGTGGGGAGCACAGGACATTGGCTGCACGAAGGTGGGAGATCACCCTGTAGCTGCCCCACCCCCAGGACACGGACTCCGCCGTGAGGCTGCACCCGACCCCGACACAGCACAAGGCCTGGGCCTGCCCCAGAAACACCCTGGGGCCCCTGCCCCTCTGCACCAGGCACACCAGATGTGGGGCAGGCAGGCTCAACCAGGCAGGATCCAAGTGTGGAGGGGCTGAGTGTGGGGGGGATCCAGGTGTGGGGTGAGAGGGTTCTGTGTGGGACACTCTGGGTGCCAACAGCTCAGTGGGGGGTCTAGTTGTGGGGGGATCTGGATGCACAGAGGCTCATTGGGGGGTTCCAGGTGCAGGGGCAATGGGACTCTGCAGGGGCTTCCAGGTGAAGGTGGTTGGGGCTCAGCGGAGGGGTCTGGGTGTGGGGATCTCAGCAGGGGGGTCTGGGTGTTGTGGGAGTTTGGCTTTGTGGGGTGGGGGTCCGGATGCAGCTAGCTGGCAGTCAGTGGTATGGGGGTCTGGATGTGGGGGCTCAGGGTGGGGCATCAGGGTGGGGGTTTGAGCTCAGTGGTGGGTGGTCTAGGTGCAGGGGTGGAGGTCCAAAGACAGGGGGTCTGGGCGCTGGGGGGCTCCAGATGCAGGGGTTGAGATTCATTGGGGTGAGGTTCAAGTATGGAGGGCTATGAGGGTTCTGGATGTACCGGGTGAGGCTTGGCAGGGGTGTCTGGGTATGGGAGGTTCGGATGCACAGGGGTTGGTAGGATGGGGGAGCAGCTCCCCGTACAGTGACCTTCCCCCTCCCCCCCCCAACTGAGGAGCGATGGAGGCAGGAAGCAGGGAAGGATGCTGAGCTTCCTGCAGTTGGAGGAGGTTTCTGGGGGTGGGTCTGACATAGCCCCAGCCACTCCTTGCAGGGGAAAAGGAAGTTCCGTCCTCTCCTGCCTCCAGCCCATGGTGATTTACCTCTCCACCGGCTGCTCTGGGTGCTTGAAACGATGTTCCTGCACTGCTAGGGAGTGGTGCGTGACTGCTCTTGCAGCTTCCCTTTGCTTCCCTGTCAGAATGTCATTTTTCTGCAGGGAAGCAATCAAATATGTGGGGGACATGAATTCTGTGCACATGCAGTGGTGCAGAATCCCCCCAGGAGTAGTATTATCTAGACCATGCCTGACAGGTGTTTGTCTAACCTGTTCTTAAAAACCTCCAATGACAGAGATTCAACAACCTTTGGTTTTTCCTGTATTTCTGCATCCAGTGCTATGGGGGAGCTAAGAAAACATATCTCAATGCACATACATAAATTTTACTCTCGTAATCAAGTACTTTGCCCACTCTTCCATAATTAAAAAAAAAATTAAGGGACTCTTCAAAACATACAAGGCCAGATCTTCACCTGGTGTGAACTGGCAGATCCACTGAGATCAACTGAACTACAGTGATTTTTGCCAGCTAAGAATATGGTCTATAGTGCAATAATGCAGGCTGCTCATTTTTTGTATTTCAAATAATTCAGCCCATAATTGTTAAAAAAAAAAAAAAAAAAAAAAAAAAAAAAGAGATTATTCCATGCATGTGCAGTGAAGCTTCAGTCATTGAAGGCAGAATCCTGAAGCTCTTATTCACTCCGTACTCTGTTGGCTCCAGTGGGAGATTTGCATAAGTATAGCACTCAGGATTTTTTGTTTCAACTCTCTGCTCTGCCACCCCAGTGGCCCATTAGCCTGCACAGTGAGGCAGTTGCCTTTTGATCAGGAAGTGAAATAAAGGAGAACGGCTTTAGAGATTAGCTTTAAAAACAGAAACAATTCAACCCATAAAGGTCACCTTGGGGTTCCCTTCCCATGATGCTAATCTGGGTGACATGGATCTTGCTGCTAGAGCTCTTCGGTGCCCAGCCGTGTCTACTGAGCAATCCACTCTCCCTCATCTGAGTGATACAAGCGCTACGAGGAGTAATGCAGCTGCCATGAAGCAGGTGCGCATAGAGTTACCTCGCTTGGACCACCATGAGGGATCCCTACTACCCAGGCTGCCACCAGGAAAGGCCTTATCTTATCTAAGGCTTTATCTACCCAGTCGTTTTGCCCTCATTCCAGCCATCAGCAGCCAATCACTAGGTTAGCTGCATTGGTGCAAACAGCAGCTTAGCCGGTCTACAGTAAGCGTATGTGCTGGAACAACTACCCCGGCTGCTGGTCAACAGGGACCGTAATCAAGACAAATCCCCACCATACACAGGGCCACAGCACAGTGTTAACAGTACAATTAAAAACCACTGACTGTCATATTTTCAAAGGAGTAACCACAATGCACTGTGTTGATGACGTGTCCTCCATAAATGGACTGGCAAAACAGCACACTGTGATTTCACATCCTAAAGTTTATTCTAGACTGACAATACCAGGTGCTAAGAACTTCATCTGCTCCCGTTTTCAGTATTTGTGTAAACATTTAGACTGCCCCATCTGACACACCCCATCGCCTCCAGGGGCAGAGAGAGAGAGCCACCGACACGAATGCAACGCATCAGACGCACACTTCCAAACCTTCACATGATTAGTGGAACTGACATGGCTTATTGTTAGTGCTCAGTCGATGATCCATGCCATAGTGCTTTGAGGTTGCATCAAAGGGAAGCAGGGGAGCATCAAAGTGTACAAAATTTAGATACACTTCCACTGTCTCTAAGCTTCCTTGAAACCACCATCGCATAGCCTGGAGGAGGTGTGTCTGAAAAGGAAGCAGTATGCTCAGTAATACAGAAGCAATCTTTTTCATCTTCTCATCAACTATTCTAAAAAGCCACCACATCACTCCGCTTTATAAATGTGCTGGAATCACTGAGCTCTACGAGATCTCGCTGTGACAGATCTTGCAGTCACATGCAATGTCTTTGGGGACCATACTGTATTAAATCTATGAATGGTTTACATATGATTGTGTTCTACTCCATGGGAGAGGGTTACTACAGCTCCTGTAGGAATGAAAAAACTGGACAGTGATTAAGGTGAATCACTGAGACTCAACAACTCTAGAGAGGTACTGCCACCGGAATGATTCGTGTATACTGGTTCAAGCTGAGTTTTCCAGAGACTAGGAGACAACGAAAGGGCTTTTGGTGAGGGTGAACTTGAACTGACTCATGGCCTGCTTTCAGATCCAGCAAACAGCTAGGACCTTCTGTCCAAGGTGGGGCCCCAACCCTAGCCTAAAGGACGGAATGATTTTGACTAACTAGTGCCCCATAAGACTGATGGGTGACCTCTGGTAAGGAACTTGTGTGTAGGAACTTTTATTGTTTTTATATGTTTTCTCGGTAATGCTTTTGCCTTAAGAATAAATGTGTTTGCTTAGAAAGAGCTGTGTGGTAACTTGTAACTGCTGGCAGTATACTGTTCGTAGCCCTTGGAGAGGAAGCAAAGGCGCTGGCCTTTAGGCAGACTGGCTTGCAGGGGATATCATAGTGTAAGGCACAAAGCTGTGTAGCCTTAAAACCCCTAGGTCAGAAAGGAGTGGGACAAGGGTCCCTACCCAGAAACAGGTGACAGCAGGGACCTGAGACCTGACTGGAAACTTCTGTAGTGGACCACAGAAGAGAGGATACAGGTGCAGTAACTCCAACTGTGATACTTGCAACATGAGAGTCACAAACACACACATGCGTACAGGAAACTTGCAATGTTCACACATGATTTGCTGATTAGATGGGATGTGTCACTGAGATTTTCCAAGGTTTTCTTATTATTCAGGGATCAGATATTCTGCTCTCTGTTCTAGTATCAGTGCTTGGGGAAAGGTAATGACCCTCAATGCTTTAAATTCAGTGAAAAGCAGGATCCTCACCTTTCAAAGGATATAAACCATTGGTTTCCAGCTAGCTCTACCAAAACTCAATGAAATGATGTCAGAAACCAAGAGAGAAAAAGTCCAGACTGACACCAGAACTGTGATTTTGAGCCTGATTCAGTGAAGTCAATTGAATTCTTTCAACTGATTACTACTAGGGGATGACCCAGGTTTCATATCTTAAGATCTGCCGGAGCTAGAAACAAAGGGCCAGATTATTTGCTCGTGTAAATTGGTGCGGTCCCATTGCAGAGAGTTGCATCAGTTTATACTAGGCAGAAACTTTTGCCCCAATACTTCATTCTATTTGGAAGCTGAGATTCCCAGTTTCCTAAAACATCAGGCCATTATTAATGCCTGGGATTTATTATCATGATTTTTGGCATTAGTCCCAAATTGAGCAAATCACAAACTTTAGATCAGATTAATTTTAAATCCCTGATAAAGTGTCATATAGTTAAAACTTATAGTCCTGTCTAAAAAAAAGTGCAAAATTTCAAACTTAAAACAGGCTTTACTGCATAAACATCTACCATTACATTTTCAAACAAGATCGGACATTTTCAGAACCACCTGTCCCATCGGAATCAGTGACAGGAAGACAGGTTATTAGCTGCATATAGTTTTGAAAAGCTATGGGGTTAAATGCCACATGTTGCTGTGTATTCATTCTGAATACAAAAATTCAACCACTTTCAATTACCTTGTAAATCAAAGTTTGTCAAACAATGCCTACAGTAATATGGTGTCAGAGCCTTCTAGTGAAGCATCAGTATAGCCTGTCAATTACTGTTTTGACAATCACACATTAAGCATTTCTTAATGCTTAACCCAGGCCTACTTGGACTTCTTGCTCTTTCAGGTTCTAGTTGCTGATGGTCCACAAAGTAAGAGGACTGAAACAGAAACGCACTTCCTCTGGCAGTCAAAGGAAAATTAATTTAGATGGTGGTGGTAACACACAAACTTTTAGGCAAAGATAATTCCCATTTCAAGTGTATCTACTGGATTTAAATAAATCAGATAAAGGAGCCTGAACTTCCCACACATGAAATAAAGTACTCCTGGGGAAATTCTGCACCCCCTGTGCATGCGTAGAATTCATGTCCCCATGCATACTTCTTTGCTTCCCCGCAGAAAATGACAAGGAAGCAAAGGGAAGCCACTGGGGGCGGGGGGGGAACCTGGGGACACCCATGGGCAGTTTGCAGGGAGCACGGCCCCCGAAACAGAGGCAAGGCATGGGGAGCACACAGGATCACATACCACTGCGCCCCCCCCACCATTGCTGTGAGCGCAGAGCTGCCCAGCTGAAGGAGGATGCCACTCAACTCGCTGAGTCGGCAGCTGGACACCGCCTCGTGGGTCCTAGTGCCGGTCATGCTACCCTCCTGTGTGCCGAGAGTCATCCTGTTTTCTGTACAACAGTGAGTGCCCGTGGTGGGGCAGCGCAAGAGGGGGCAGAGGAAATGGGGGAAAGGGGGTGGGGTGCTGGGAAGATGCAGTGGGATAGGGCGGGGGGGGGCGTATATAGGATTGAGGGGAGGGAAATAGGGGGAGGGGACAGTGGGGAGAGGATGGAGCAGTGGGGAAGGGGATCGGGGAATTGGGAGCCCGGCATGCAGCATCCACACGTTAGCAGCAGCTGGGGCTCCCTCATTAACCAGGCCCACTGAACCCCCACCATGACGAGCCCTGCCCCAATGAACCCCTGGCACCAGACCCCCCACCCCACTACGCCCCAACCAGCTACACCTGAATCCTCATGCCAAGCTCCCTACATCTAACACCCCCACTGAATCCCAACCACCTTCATCTAGACCCCACACTGCGAGTTCAATTGCCCCTGCACCCAGAACTCCCCAACAAGCCCCTGTGCATCCAGATCCCCCACTGAGCCGCCCACACCCAGACTGCCCCACATAGAACCCTTTCGCCCCACCCCTGGATCCCCCCACACTGAGCACCTCCACACTTGAATCCTGCAGGGCTGAGCCTGCCTGCCCATATCTGGTGTGCCTGGCGAGCAGGGGTAACGCCCCAGGGGGTTTCTGGGGCAGGCCCAGCACTTGCGCTGTGTCAGGGTCGGCTGCAGCCTCACCACAGAGTCCCTGTCCCCGGACGGGGGGACTGCAGGATGATCTCCCACCTCCATGCAGCCAGTGGCCTGTGCTCCCCACTGCCATGCTGAAGCCTCCACATTTACTGACAAAAAATTTGCAGAATTTTAAAATATTGTGCACACATTTTTAATTTCTTTGGTGCAGAATTCCCTCGGGAGTAATAAAGGCAGAAGTAGATGGCTTGGAAAGTAATCTTCCCCTCAAAAACGTCAGATATGTGCCCCAGGGGTTTTATCAATGCACATTAGTCCCTAATATACTTCTTCCATAGTCATCAAAACAGTTCAATGAAATATCAGTACCTTCTCAGATTAGCCCGGCATAGAGTTACCATTTACCGATAAAGCAGGGTTAAAGTCACTGACAAAGTAGCAAAAGAATGCATTACAATTTCAAAGAATGACAAGGCAGACAACAACAAAATAACTTTATGCAGCGTATAACAAGCTTTCAGTTAAGTATGTGCTATACTGATTTTTAAGGGCAATTAGGCGAGTTTTTATTTAGTTATAATTGGGTTTTGTTGATGCAGAGAGAACATCTGGAGAGGTATTAGCTCATGAAAAAGAGAGGACAAGGTCCCATCACATGTTATAGATATATAAAGGCATCTCCATATACAGAACCTTCCTCTTTCTGAGGGTCAGACACAACCATCTGCGCCACTGCGTACAATATGCTCTTTATCTCTCTTCATCGAGCAACTTTTAATGCACCCCCCCTTTATAACTTGTCTTATAAAGGATCTGTGCATGTGTATTGTATCAGCATACACCATGGTCGCTAGAGCACTATAGGTATGTTATATGGAAAGCAAACATCGTATAACTGTAAACACCTGAACTGAAAAAAACACTGATTGCCTGAAAGCTTGCAGGATTTATCTCTTGCTCTATTCTGATGTACTGAGATTTTCTACCAAGGGAAGTTACACGCCTGCATCCCTGTAGCAGAGCAGACTCACTCCTACCTCCCCTGTAGCCCCACAAAAGGCTGGGAGACTATCTTCTAGTACAAACTTTATACAATGTTCCGTGTTCTTTTCCACTGCCTTTATACACTATATATCCTCATCTCCACAGTAACCCGGAGCCCTCAGCTCCTAAGGCAAGGAAGGGAGCGCTCCCTCATGGGTCTGGCTCTAAAAGCCAACCCCCTCTCACTCCTTTGTGCTGCCTTCCTGTGTCCTTTGTACCATTTGGGCTAGTGAGTTAATTAGCCTTTTAACTCTCTCCAGCCCATCCCAGTCTATCAACTGGGCACAATTCTCATCGTCAGGTGTGCTGCAGGACAACCGTTTGGAGTTGCAGTGATCGGCGTGCTGGCTCAGGGGCAGTTGCTCACCACTGTCACACTCCCCTTGAAAGTCAGGGAACCCGACTCCTCTTCGGGCCTTTCACAAATCTCCCCCCATTTTATCAGCTCTATTCATTGTTTGTAACACTGAGTTTTTGTTGACAAAACAAGAAAATTGTCATGGTAACTTTTTTCCCCCTAAACAATTTTTTTTTTTACAAAGAATGTCTTTGCAGATAACAGAGAAATTAATAACAGTTGCAAACGGAATACATTAATACTATAAAATCCATGATTCTTAAGACCGAACAGTAAAAATTGCTGGAAGCTACAAATAACAAGTGTGAATAAA
Source organism: Macrochelys suwanniensis (assembly GCA_033296515.1). Lineage (NCBI taxonomy): Eukaryota > Metazoa > Chordata > Testudines > Chelydridae > Macrochelys > Macrochelys suwanniensis. The sequence continues at coordinate 104,353,787 of CM065782.1, read as the reverse complement.
GTCAAACTCTTCTTTATATTTCACTGTGAGAATTTTTAAGAACTTAAGACAAAGCCCATTTTCCAATGGCAGACAGAATATTGTAACATCTGTATCTGCTCTAATCAAAGACTTTAGAAATGAAGCTGTTTTTATAATGTATTTCTGACAGATGATTCTCCTTTACTGCACCCAATCTTGATTGTACTGAGCCAAAATGACACCTCTTATGTCTCTCAAGTCAGTATTGTTTTGCCTCTACTAGCATTCAAAATAAAGCTCTTTCTAAGCAAGGTGGCTAGAAATATGGGACCAGATACTCCTTTGGTATAAAGCAGGGTAGCTCCATTTAATTTAATGGAGCTATACCAGTTTACACCAACTGAATATATAGGGTCCTTTACAGAACATGTTTCTGTAGTGCAGGACATGTGAGCAGATTTCTATGCTTACCTGTATGATATCACAGAACAAACATGCCTGCTAGCATGCATATCTAGTTCAGTAAGCTATTCGTGGCTGACTTACGCAGCCCAACTACGGCTCAGAATTGCTCATTTTTTCTTTTCAATGAGACAGCACATAGGTGCTGATTTAGTGGTTCATTTATCAACCTTGTCCAATACTAAGCAATTCATTTTGATTTAATCTGGACAATTCAATTTGAACCCTCCCACCCCCCCTCAGCCCCCGAAAAAAAATCTGAGATGTCATCATGTGAATGGGTGTGTTTTCAACAGCTGACTTAATAGAAGACAACTGACTCAAGGGAGTTAGGGGCTTCATAACCACATGATTATAGTATTTGAGCTTTTTTACCTTTTAGATCTTGAATTTACAAATGAAATTAAAATAAAGGCACTTCAATGGTCATTCTTGCTGCTATAGCCTCAAGAGTATTTGCTAGAATAGCAGTTGCACTTTCAGAAAAGTCACCAAAAAATTATTGTTGTATCAATGCAACCAACAAGCTCCTGACGTTCTGGGGTTCATGATTCAAAGTCCATTATTCTCCCTAGACCTATTGGATACATTTTTGCAATAGGCGGAAAAAAACACGCTTGTAAGACACCAATCTTCTGTTGTTCCATCTAAATGGTGTCTCAGCAGCCCGGAAGTTCATGCCACCCTTGCAAAAACAATTCAAGTGATTCAACAGAGAGTTTGCTGTTTCACATCACACCATCAGGACAATGACATCTGGACAGCACACAGTCTAGCACAAGTTAATGGGAAGGGAAAGCATACATCTCCTTGCCCATTCAAGATACTCCTTAAAAGCAGTGGCAGGTGTCAATCAGGTACCCTTTTCACCTGCCCCCCTCCGAGGAACGCAGAATGATCAGTTGCCAAAACACCACCTGTTGGTCACTGCCAAGCCAACCAGCACCATTGCTTCATCCTTCCCAAAGCTGTGCAGTGGCTGGAACAAAGCGAGCCATGCGTCCCTTGCTGTGTGCCAAGGTACAAGAGTTTTCCCAGTGGCAGTGACTTCAGCCCCACCCATATCACCTGCTGCTCCTCCCCTGCCAACTCTCTCTCTCTGACACTCACACACTCACTTTTAATATTCAGCCGGCATGACCTGCCTTTAATGAGTTCCCTTCTGCAGGCTACTTCTCTCCTGCACTGTTTCCACTGATCACCAGAGAAGCACACCCTGTGCTCTAGACCAGTGGCTCTCCATCTTTCCAGACCGCCGTCCCCCCTTCCAGGAATCTCTGATTTGCCTCGCGTACCCCCAAGTTCCACCTCGTTTAAAAACCGACTTGCTTGCAAAATCAGACAGACCAATACAGAAGTGCCCCAGCCACGCTAGTCCCGAGCAACGGCTGACTTGCTCACCTTTGCCGGATCCTTATCCAATAAATATTTGTGTTTACAGGTCAGTATATGGAGCTGTACAAACAAGTCGCTGTGTGACATTTGAGTTTGTCCTGCCTTGCAAAGTGCTTTTTCGGTAGCCGGGTGTCAGGCAAATCCCCAGGCGAGCTGATGGGCCCTAGGGTGACCAGATGTCCCGATTTTACAGGGACAGTCCCGATTTTGGGGTCTTTTTTTTAATATGGGCTCCTATTACCCCCCACCCCTTGTCCCGATTTTTCACATTTGCTGTCTGGTCCCCCTAATGGGCCCCCTGGAAGATCTGGGGAGGGGGGGGGCAGCTGCACCCCTGCTTGAGAACCACCGCCCCAGACCGGTTACCGCAGACCCACCTGGGCTACTCTGCCCAGGGGAGCGTGCGAGGCGGGATGCCCGGCGGGGCGGGATGCCCGGCGGTGCAGACCGCGGCTGCTCCCCGAGGAAAGCAGCGCCTTGAGGGGCTGAGCCCCCCCCTTGGCTCTAGCGGGGCGGCTCGCTCCTCGGGCGCCGGGTCCCCCGGGCGCTGCAAGCTGCGAAGCTGACGCCGGGCGGGCAAAAAACTTCCTAGAGTGGCCCGGCAAGGCGGCGGGCGAGGGAGCAGGGGAGGCGCCCGGCCGCCCACCCACCGGGCCGGCCAGCGACCCGCGCGCTACTCACCCCGGGGGACCGGCCCCGCTCGGCGGGCAGCCCCGGCTCACGAGCTCCGGCCGGCGACCGCCGCTAAGTCCATGGGGGAAGGCGAGCGAGAGAGACGTAGCCGCAGCCCCGCTAGGAGATCATGCCCGGGGCAGGGGGGGGGGGGGGGGGCTCTGTTCCCGGTGCCCCCCAGCCGCGAGGAGGGGCGGGCGCCTATAGCCCGAGCATCCTTCCCGGAGCGCCCATGCAGCCGGCTCCTACATGCGTTCAGGCCGGGGGGGCAGCGGGGCTCCGCCTGAGCGTGGGGCGGGGCGGGGGTTCCCGCTCTCTCCTGAGCCCGCTCTCGCTGCCGGGCTCCCCCGCCTCTCTGCCCGCCTGCGCCGGTGCAGCTCACTCCCGGTGCTGGCTTGCCGGGCTCCTGGCAAAACACTGCGAGGCAAGGCGCTAGGCTGGCTGCAAACAGCAGCGGCGCCCACGTGCCGGCCCCTGCTGCGTGTGTGTGTGTGTGTGTGCGCGCGCGAGCCGGCTGGGGGGGCGCCAGGATTCTCCCCCTGCAGCTCCAGGAATCCTGGGGTGCCACGAGCTTTGCAAATCTTGCAAGCTGAGGAGAGGGTGGAGCCGCTTCGCCCTGCAGGAGCGAGTAGCTGCAGCCGCTGCCTGCCTGGCTCTAGCAAAAGGGGCTCTGTGTATTCCCCCCCCCCCAGTGACCAGATGTCCCGATTTTGGGGTCTTTTTCTTATATAGACTCCTATTACCCCCCAGCTCCTGTCCTGATTTTTCACATTTGCTGTCTGGTCACCCTACTTCCCCCCCACACACACACACACACAAAGGGTGGTGGAAGGGACCAGCCTTCCTCGGAGACTGAGGAGGAGAGTTGGGGCTCTCTGACTCAGCAGGCTTGTTTCTTTTCAAATCTTGCCCCCCTGAGAGGTGCATTTAAATCAAAGAGGCTCTGGCAGGCTGCAAAAGGTGAGGGGAGGCTGGTTCTCCGTTGCAAATAGATAACATGTTCTGTGAACGCCGCTGCTAGGAACCCCCCGGGGGGCTTCGCTATTGGATCTAGCCTCAATTGTCCCTCTCCAGAGGCACTCAAGAGGGAGGTCCTAAGAAGAATTATGCTCTAGACCAGCGGTAGGCAACCTATGGCACGCATGCCAAAGGCGGCACGGGAGCGGATTTTCAGCAGTACTCACACTGCCTGGGTTCTGGCCACTGGTCTGGGGGGCTCTGCATTTTAATTTAATATCAAGCTTCTTAAACATTTTAAAACCTTATTTACTTTACATGCAACAATAGTTTAGTTATATATTGTACACTTATAGAAAGAGACCTACTAAAAGCGTTAAAATGTTTTACCAGGCACACGAAACCTTAAATTAGAGTGAATAAATGAAGACACCACTTCTGAAAGGTTGCAGACCCTTGCTCTAGAGGCTGAGGCCCTGGACTGAGGTTCAGGAGACTTGTTCTCAGCTCAGCCAGAGATTTTCTGTGTGATGTGGAGAAAATTACTTAATCTGCCCTGTTCCTCTGCTCCCTTCCTGTAAAATGGGGGTAATATTTGTCTGTTGGGAAGATAAAATCCATTAGCAATTAAGAGGCACTCAGTCTCAGCTACTACAGTGCTAGCCATGTAAATACCAGGATAAATAGCAAAGCTGACAACATTAGCCTTTAACATTTAATATTGGGGGGGGGCAGGTGGAAACATTGATTTCCACCTAAAGAAAAGTCAGCAATTTTCCACTAGAGGCAAAAATTTTGTTTTCTACTAGCTAAAACTTGGTGCACTTCCTAAGGCAATAGAAAGGGTGTATTACTTTAACTCTCATCTTTAGCTCCAAACATTTAAATACTGTGCAAAACACACTAAAGAATTATTTTATTTGCCAAGAGATTTTAATTTTATATTCACAGTCAAGGTGTAAACTCTCCTCTCATTTTCTCCTTGGAGAAATATTAACTCTAAAGCCTAGGCCCCAATACAACCCAGCCGCCCTTATTCCAGTGCAAGTTGATGAAAGTTTTGACTCACCCAGGACTGTGGGATAAGTACCCCCAGCTGAAGCCACTTAAAGGTTATTACACAGGGAAAATGTAAGAAACAAATGCTCAGCTGACGACATGACACTTTTTAGATCATCTTTATGCTTCCGCTCCCTTATTCCTCCCCCACCAAGTTAGGAAGGTTTGTTTGTTTTGAGGAGTGGGAGGGAGTTTACAACAAAAAAAGGATACACAAATAAAAGGGATTGCTTCACCTCTCCATTTAATCCAGCAAACAGCTGCCACTATAACTGGAAGACAGAGACATCCAATGGGGGCACAAAAATTGCACCTTACAAATGTTGATCAGGAATTCTTAGGGGAGCTTTGTTTTTTATTTTGATTTAAATGCTGCCCTTATGGTTAGTAGACCTCACAGTCACAAAATGGAGACCAAAGGATGAAGGGAAATTAAAGGAAGGGGGAAATCCGATTAACAAAAAAGTCCTGTTTTTTTAATTATATATATATATAATATTTAATATATATATATATCAAAAAAAAGAGCAGGACTTTTTTGTTAATCAGATTTCCCCCATATATATATATACATACTCACTCTCTCTCTCTCTGTGAAGCCTAGTGGTATCTCTGGACGCAAATACTAGCTGTTTAGGATCTGCTCCAACTCCCCTTAACATCAATAGAAGTCTTTCCTTTGATTTCGGTGGGAATTGTTTAGGAGCCTTGTGACATTTTGCGGACTACCCTGATCAGTAAAGGGTCCTGTCGGTGTCTGCCCTGTAACTTTTTGTCACAGGCCTTATTACCCCTCGCCCTAGTTGAGAAATGCCTCTAATCCACTAGGTAGCGAGTCCAAATCCTTCATTCCTTGCACACCCAACATTCCTGTTGGCATCAATGAATGCTCTGACTTTGCAAGAAATGTAGGCTAAGGTCCTTTACCATTAATTCAGGCATGAATCCCCTGTTCTACTCCTAGTTCTATGTGAGCCAGAAGTTTGCTCAGCTTCATGGTAGTGTCACATACAGATTTGCCATGCAGAAATTTCTGGAGAATTCTGACATTTGCATAAATATTTGCTGGGTTCTCCCTCCCCTATGAGAGTAAAAAAAAAAGCATTTCTGCACAACACTAACAGACCAATATTTCTGCTGGCATACTTTCACTAACCTCCATGAAGTTATGCCAGCAAAGAATTCAATCCTAGAGTTTTTGGATTTCCCTCTTAGTTGCTTTTGAGTTCTTCTCTCCTAGAAACTCATAACAAGTTATTGTCCCTGCCTCTCGCTGATCATGCCACTAAACTCTGGATTTAGCAGGTTGGTTGGTTTGGGTTTTTTTAAATTCATATTAGTTATTCAGAAATGCAATTGCTGCGTGGAATGAGAGCAAATAAATGTCAATCCTGAGTGATGAAAAATCCTGACCCTCTGTACGTGTTTAGTTAAAAACCGGGCTTAAATGTCACCAATTTTTCCAATGAGAAATAAAGGGGAAAATGAATGAATACAACAGGCAAGCTAAAATACAAAGGACAGGCATTTCCCAAATCCAGCAATCACGTCCCCCAAATGTAATACCAATCCTGGGAGCTGTGGGACTTAACCTCCATCCCAAAAGTTGTGTGAGCTCCGGTCACATTTTAACTGTGCCACATAACCACACAAATGCCATGCAGCCGTAATAAACATTGTTTAAAGTGCTGGATCAGTGACAGCAGCTGGTGCTACCAACCCCAGGTGAGTCAATGTCCTGGTTAACACAAACTGTTGTACTGTGATTTCCTAGTAAGATGTATTAGGATGTTCGATTGTCCTGCATTTTGCTGCTGCTAAGCTACCAGCTGACCACAGACAAGCTTTGGTTCAGAAGCAGAGGAAACATTGGGGCAGGCTTCCCAAACTAACAAAGAGATGCTAACTTTGCTGTTAAGAGATAATCTCCCTCTTTCCCCCGCCTTTGGAAGTGGACATTTGAGGAAAACTTCCCCTATTGCTATTTCAGTATTGCCAAACCCAAACACTCGGAAATCATGGACTTTGGACCACAAAAAGAGTGTGACCGGAGAGCACTCTCCCATTGACATCATTACTTTACCTCCATGAGAGGCGGAAGCTGGGCTGGTGAGAGAGCTTCTCCCACTGACATGGCACCAGTATGGACAGTGCTTAGGTCAATGTAATTTATGTCTCTCAGGGGATGTCTTTTTCCCACCCCTAAACAACGTAAGTTACATTGACTTAAACAGTAGTGTAAACCTGCCCTGTGAAACATGTCCAGCTTAAATAAGAGTAACCCAGTAAATCACAGTGCCCCATAAAGGTACACTACTTAAAGAAGCAAATGTGGGGAGCCCTTCCTGCCAACTCATTGTGTATGGATTTGGTTCCAGTGTTCTTCTGTGAGTTGTAATGATCAGCAAACCAAGTCAGAAAATTCGTCCCCATTCCAAACAACTTCTGCTTCCACTTCAGTGGTGCCAGTCTAAGCCATTATGCCCCACACAGTATGGTCAAGAACATCATTTTCCCCATCTTTTTTCATGCCATTTTGGACCTATATTGCTTGATTTAAATGGTTATTCAGACATCTCAGAGATAGTATTGATCTATGCGCTCAAGTGGAATTGATTATTCAGCATGCCACCATTAAAATATCCTCTCATTACTTAAGCCTTGCTTCCACATACTGGAATGCTCTTTTGTCAACAGCTTGTAGGCAGAAATTGCAAGATTAAATCTGTGCTAAACAGGAACAGGTCAGGCCTCATGGAAGTGCTTTGAATTAGATTTTGGGATCTAGCACAAAGCTGCAAGGGTGCGTATCTGAGTGTGTATGTAGTAATTTGCTTCCACAGAAAAGGCGGGGGGGAATTAAATTGTCTTCTGTCATTTCCAGCTTGCTCAGCAGAGAAAGATACATGTACATCAACTGTAGCCATTTGAATTAAGCAATGTGGTTTATTGGGGAAGAAAACAACCATTACACAGCAAAATATAGATTGGCAACCGTAGCAGAAGCTCTACATTGCCAGGTGAGGTTTCCCTTTGTTTTACATCAACCCCTGGCACCTAACAAGGCAGCACTAAGCTTGTTATGCTCTTTTGGACTTCTAAGGATACAGTCACCCCTTCAGTTCCCTTTCTTTTTCATACCTACTAATGCAGTGATTAAGATCAGATGTAGAGGAGAGCATATAGATTTTGATTTTCACAGAGCGTAGGTAACAGAATACACCCCTGTATTTACACCCTACACACTACTGAAATAATCTTTGCACAAGGTATGCCTTGAAAACCCATAATTTTTGGTGCCTTATATCCCTGCTCAACCAAGTACAGGTGAGGTGCCTTATATCCCTGCTCAACCAAGCACAGGTGAGGTGCCTTATATCCCTGCTCAACCAAGTAAAAAAAATGCACAATTTAACCCTATGTTAGTTGGGTTTCAGTCCTAGTCCCATTACGTCAATGACAGCTTTGCCATCAACTTCAACATGAACAGAAACTGGCTTTTTCGGTGTGTCAGGGCAAGGGGACAGATCCACAAATCCATGTAATTCTTTTCGTTTCCATGGTTTGCTGTTTCTCTTAGTCTTCCTTTCTGCTAGAATTCACTGTCCTTGTGTTTTCCTGCTGGGAAGAACACACACAGTCCCCAGCTTCCTTTCTATAACAGCATTCTTTCCATTATATGTCTGTCTATAGTTATTAATACATAGATACTGGCTTATACAAAGAAGACTGCATGGTCACCTTTCCCTGCTTCTCCACACAACACACAGTATTTCCTGAAATGTACAAGTCATAGAGTCTAAGGAACCACCAGCTCATCTACTCTGACCTGTATATCACAGGCCACCAACAGCATCTGCATACTGAACCCAAACAACCAAAATTAGACTAAAGTATTACAGCCCACAAAAGACTAGACTGTTACGTGCCACAGGGTGAGAAAAGGGGCCAAGGAGCACTGATGCCTGAGGCCACCACAACGGCAGGGAAATTATTAAAGCAAGATATATCCAGAAAATCCTGGCAAGTGACCTGCACCCCCTGCTGCAGAGGAAGGTGAAAAAACCCAAAGGTCACAAGTCTCAGATGTACAAAGAATTCAGATCTTTGACAGTCTACTATTATAAATTTCCAGAAACTTTGTTTGCTGGCCCGTGTCATGAAGGTGTAAGTGCAAGAGATTTCTTGTCTATCCTACACAGCAGATTTGCATTCCGTGGCTGCTTGTGTATTTTCCGAATGCACCCTGAAACAAGGCAAAACCGGGGCCTCTTTTTAACCGAGGCACATATTCCTCGGTTGTCTCTGTTTCAGCAGCAATTGCCCCTGAATTACATTGATTTCCATTAACTGGTCATTCCACAAGCTGGTTTCATGAAGATAAACGGAGAGCTACTGTGTATAATTCCAAACTCAGTCTTGTTCCAGTTAACATTTGCCCACCAGTTGCCAAGGCAAACGTCACACGTTTTTTTAAAAAAATCAGATTAAAAAGATCATCTCCGTTTCTTACCTTTAGAAGCAGACTTCCTCCACAACTCTCAACTACTTTTACTTTGCTGGAAGTCAGCAAACTATTTTTAGCTTGCCTCAGGGATGCCATATATGGGGATCAGCCCCCTCCCTACTATTACTAAGCTGCCTAACATAACAGCAGGACACCTGCTGTTAGTGAGTCATGTTTTGTGTGCTGCAAGAAGTGTGTATATATAGGTCCAAAGAGTGGCTTAATAAAAACAACAAATAGAATGACAACTGCTTATTTTACTCCACTTCCTCTGTACTGTTTAGATCTTCCTCTAATGTAACAATTTTCTAATAAAAAGTGAATCAGATCTATGCAAAAAAGGAAAAAAGCCTGATTATATGTAAACAAACATACACAATAAAAAGACATTCCCCTCTAAGGCCTACTCCAAGTACTAGGCAGAAGAAATTTAGCAGTTGCACTTGGTACTGGTGGGCTGGGTTCCCTGGTACATATAACGAATAGCCACTATTTGCAGATTATAGGGATCACTAATGTAATGCAAAAGGCTGTGTTAGTGGGAAGGCTCTTATCTATACCCACACAAAGCTATGAATTTCAGAGTTAAGGGTTCTGTTCCTAATCTTGACTACAGCTCATGGTAGATATAGTAGCATCTCACATTCAGGGGTAACCTTAGGGCCAAGCAATACACTTGAGTGCTTAGATGCCTGAACTTTGAGGCTGGCCCATCACTGAATAGGCCTCACTCCAATCCTGAGTGGAAAGGTCCTACAGAATTCAACAGAAAATGTGAACCTTTTTGTAGGCTTTTCAACCATCCAACAGAAGTTAATAGAGAATCCTATGCCTCTAGAATTCTATAGGATGGTTCAAAAACACATATGGAAGGATACACATTTCCCATTACATTCCATAGATTTTTTTTCAGAAATGTTTCCATAGAACCCTTTTCACCCCTACAAGACTAATTCATAAAGGAATATCCCTCTCCAGCTGTGGAATCAAGGGAGAGAGGGAAGAAACTCTTTGTCAGTCCAGATTCTTCCTAATTCCCCATCAATGAATGGCAGGTCTGGACAAGGGGGTATCTCCTGCCAAGATTTCCCCCTCACTGCAGCTCAGGGCCCCATTCCTGCATAAGATCACATACATGTATTTATTTAGAGGTATAAAGATGCTAAAAAGGGTGCCTCTCCTCTTCCATAGGCTCTAACCAACCTTGACAAAACTTAGATTGGATGTTTTTTCTCAAGAGTGGATGTTTTTCTAACAAGATCTGCTCTAGGAATTATTTTGGAGAAGTTCTCTGGCCTGTGTTATACAGGAGGTGAGACTAGATGGTCACAATGGTCCTTGGAATCTATTAATCTAGAAACGCATCTCAAGTGCAGTTTAAAATAACCCACCACAAATCCCCCTTCCCATCCCCACAAGGACATTCCCCTTGTTTTGAACGCATGGGACAAAAGAAGAACCTCACCAAGTGCCCTCAATGTCATCAGATTAGGGCTATTATGGACGAAGAAGGGACATGAACTCCTGAGCAGTGAGGCCTGGCCAGCAGCCTGCTCTCATTTAGGCCCACAGGGCTTCAACTTAAGTTGGTCCCATTTCTGGCCTGGTCCCAGCGGTGGCCTGTTATCGCAAGAGGCGACATCTCAGGCAGAGAGGTCCTAAACAGGGCCGGCGCTACCATTAGGTGACACTAGGCAGTTGCCTAGGGTGCCAGGATTTGGGGGGCGGCATCTCAGGTCCCTCGGTGGCCGCCGGTGGGAGAGGCTGCCGCTGAAGTGCCGCCGAGGACTCCGGTGGCATTTCAGCGGCAGCTTCTTCAGCTGCCGGGGTCCTCGTCGGCATTTCGGAGGCAGCTTCTCCCGCCGCCGCCTAGGGCGGCAAAAAAGCTGGCGCCGCCCCTTGTCCTAAACCATTTCGGGTTCAAATGATAAGATTGTACCTGGGTAACCCACCCATACAGTGTAGCACTCTAGTGCCTGGGCCACAGAGAGGTTTATGAATCAGCTTCCACCTTTGAAGTAACAGAGCTGGTTCTTTTCAGCTCAAGCAGCAGAGGCTCATGCTTTGAGATTCAGAGGTCCAGGGTTCAGTCTCCTGCCCACCCAGGAGCATCTCCTTACACTTGGATTGATCTCAAACTCCAGCAATACCTAGGCACAACGGGGTGAGTTATGAATAGAGTGCAAGGGTCAATTCAGCATTTCCTTTCAGACCCTAAGCATTCCATTATCATTAGCTAAGATGACAGCTCTCTGCTAAAAAAAAAGAAAATAAGAAAAGTACATCTGCCTTGAATCCCAATTAACACAGAATTATTTGCCTTAATTCTAGATGGATTTAGTATATGGAGCATATATTTCCAAAGAATGTTTTGTATTTACAGCATGTCTGTCTAGTTATACTGTTGCAATATAATTGTTTTCCTGCTGAGAATTATAGCAGTGAAGTTACTCTGGGTACCATTACAGCTAATTATAGTCTTGCTTTGGAATTTAAGGGCTCCCCTGCACCGCTCCCTCCTCCCCCATTTATACACAAAGGACTTGGAGTGCATTTTGACTGCCACCCATAATTGCTATGATTGAGCTCCTGTAATACCACTGCTAGATGTGTGACATTTGAATGTTTCTGTGGGTAAATTGCCAGAAATGGGCCCGAGTTGATAGGAATTCTGACTCCTAGTTAGATGGTAAGTGGAAAATAATGACTATAACTACACATACTTGATAAACTGTAAAGGGAGTGCTAGCTGAGGACACATTTGAGAAGATGTGTAAAGTAAGATTTATCTTGAGCTGTGCTGTGCAGTGAATTTAGAGCACATGAAGGTAACAAGCAGAGACTGGAGATGCAGCAGGCAGATTTTTTGAGAAGGAAAATCATAGAATTAGGGCCAAACAGTGAATTCTATGAGAAAAGCAATCACATTCAGAACCATTAGTGAATGCATAATGGGTGAAATCTACTCCTGTGCTGAGGAGGTCTGTGCACCACACAAACCTTCAAAATAGGGCTGCAACAGGAGATAAGGGGTGACCAACAGGCCCTGGGCTGACCCTTTTCACAGTGAGGGTGAGGGAGGAATGTCATTGCATATTTCTTACAAGGGAACAGTTTTTGGTATTTTTCATAATTTTAATTGTTTCTTTTTACTCGGGCTCTTAGAAGCTTGACACTGCAATCAGTTTGCTCAAAAAATATTTCCCCTCCATCCTGGCTGCGCCCATTGGTTTGTTATTAGGTTGCTGGTGGCATGGAGCTGGGCACACTGCTGTGTTATTGTAAGTTGCTCATGAGCACTAGATCCACCATCATGGACTCGTCGCTTGATTCTCTCTGGAGGGTGGAGGCAGAAATGATGCCTGTCCCTCTGATCTCTCCCCAGCTGTGGATCCCAGACTCCACTGAAGGAGCAAACCGGGGTCAAAATGAGGGGACAGTCCACGGGAGGCAGTGTACCCCCATTCATTACTATGCAGGAAGGGGTAGGTAGGTGCAGAGGGGATTCTCCATGTCATTATTATAGACCAGAGGATTTGCCCTTTGTCCTCTCTCCTCACTCTATATTGGAGCTCCACAAGAAGATTGCACGTTTAGCCCACAGAACATAAACACAGCACAATCCTGACCCTCAGAGTCATTCAGCGCAAACTCCATTAATGGCAGTGGAATTATTCATCCCTTCTAAAAACCTCTGACAAGCTGTGTGTAGTTAGATCTGGAAGAGCATCTCTGACCTGGCATTATTTTCCCATCCCCATACACACCCAGATGGTACGGCTACAGGAACAAAGGACCTCCCTTGCTGTACAGCGCCACGTGTTTTAAAAACCGAATGTCAATGAGTTTTCCAGATTAAAACATTAAAAATGCATGAACAATTGTCAGGCAAGGGAGCTAACAACACGTGTGGCAGTATCCTCCCCAAAACAGGTGAATTCAGTCTTAGTAACGATGAGTTCTAATATAATCAGGAAAACACTTCCAATATCTCCTGTCATGCCCAAGGAACGAGTTCTTAGGCCGTGATTCGATGAAGCATTTATACAAATGCTTAAACTCACTTCAATGGGATTTAAGCACAAGCTTAAAGTTAAGCACATGCTTATAGCTCCAACACAGCAAAGCACTTAAGTACACATCTCAGTCCTTGTATTTAAATCCCAGTGGGGTTTAAGCGTGTACTGATGTGTTTTGCTGAATCAGGGCCTTAGCACATAATGAAAATGTAAGTTTATTTTATTAACATTATTGTTCCATTTAAAAAAAATCCATCCAGATTTGTAAAAAAAACATTTGTAAAGCCCTCTCTGGTTCAAATGTAAAATGCTGACTACTATAAGGGGCCCGGTCAGAAACAAGGCCCTCTCCAATGTAACCTTGCTTACGCTTCCCTTTGTTTTCCCCCTACACACACCTCCCAAGTCTATTTTAAAATTACATCTGATTTGCATGAGCTCTTACGCCTGAAGAACCTCAGAGGAAAGGTGGTAGTAAATGGAAAGTATTGTTACTATTATATTATACGCCCATATGAAGGTGTTGTCTAAACAAGGGATGAAGAAAAAAGTTGGGGGAGAAGTCAACAGAAGGATGAACATGTAGAAAGGAGAATTTATATTACAGACAATTAAAAAATTAAGGATTTTTTTTGAGACTTAAAGGCCTTGGTTCAGGAAAGCATTTATGCATATGCACTTTAACATTAAACATGTGCTTAAGTGCCACGTTCAAAGGCATAGGCGCCGACTTCATGGGTGCTCCGGGGCTGGAGCACCCACGGGGAAAAATTGGTGGCTGCTCCGCACCCACCGGCAACTCCCTGCCCGCCCCGGACCCACGGCAAACTCACCGGAGCACCGGGAGACGTTGTGGGGCCCCACCCCCGACGCTGGGCAACGTTGCGTCGGTGTCGGGGGCGGGGCCCCACAACGTCACCCGGCGTCGGGGGCGGGGCCCAGCGTCGGGGGCGGGGCCCCGCCCCTGACGCCGGGCGTCAGCACCCACCGACGTAACAGGAAGTTGGCGGCTGTGTTCAAAGGGATTTTTAAGCACATGTCTAGGTGTTGTCCTGAACAGGAATGCTTTCCTAAATTGGAACTGAAGTGAACTCCTAGACAACTTTCTGTTCTACAGCCTTCTTTCATAAATTTTAAAGCCAGAAGGGAGCACAGTGGTCATCTAGTCAGACCCCCTGCAGAACAGACCATAGAATTTCACTCTGTTATTCCGGCATTAAACCCAATAACTTGTGGTTGAGCTAGAGTATATCTTTTAGGAAGACATCTAGTCTTAATTTAAAGGCTTCAAGTGATGGAGAATCCACCAGATTCCTTTGATAATTTGTTCCAATGGTTAGTTATCCTCACTGTTAAAATATTGTGCCTTATGTCTAATCTGAATTAGTCCAGTTTCAGCTTTCAGATGTTGCCTCTTAAGAACATAAGAACAGCCATACTGGGTCAGACCAAAGGTCCATCTAGCCCAGTATCCTGTCTTCTGACACCGGCCAATGCCACGTGCCCCAGAGGGAATGAACAAAACAGGTAATCATCAAGTGATCCATCTCCCTCTGTAAAACTGGCCTGTCTTTTTTATTCACCTCCCCACTGCTATTTGTGTCATCTGCATACTTTACCACAATGATTTTACATTTTTTCACATAAATAATAAAAAATATTGAATAACATTGGGCCAAAAACAGCTCACCACAGAAATACTCCCACTGGGCTATGATTTCCCATTTTCAATTACTTTTTTACATCGATCGTTTAGGTAACTTATAATCCATTAAATATGTGCTACATTGATTTACTATAAGTGCTATTTTTAATCACCTCTAAGTATATTATGAAGTCAACACAATTATCAACCAAATGTGTAATCCCATCAACAATGATATCAACTTTGTTTGACAAACTTAATCATAACATTGTTTTTCTAAGTCAGGGCACAGTAACCTATTGTTCTCTCTAGTTCTTTTTTTAAATGCTCTTCCCCTTCCCCTCACTCTTTTTACTTGGTCTAACAAATGTTTCTTCTATTTTAAAAAGAGAGAGAGAGAGAGACCTCACAATTTTCTTTACAAGGGCTCGAGAATAACTTCTACTTCGCTCCTAACCGGACTGGGAAACGTGCATGTTACTGTCTGATTTGTCAGCGTGCTGCTGCGTACGCCTGGCAATGCAGCAGATCACAGCTGCGTGTTTGGTTAACAGACTTTTACCTTTTGAGTTAGGCTCTCAAATATTTCTGCACTTGTGCAGGTTGAAGCAGTCACCAAAGTTATTACTGGCTGACATACAAAGGTCTTTAGAAATGGATCTGGCTGCCCAAAGGCTGCTAAACCCGGGTTCTGTGGAGCACTCATCTCCATAGATGAGAACTTCCCTGTTGTGGAATTATTTTTTTTAGGAGCCTTTTGTTTTAAAGGAGCCTAAGGGAGTTAGGTACCCAACTCCCAGTGGAATATGGGCACCTTACTCCCTCTGGCTACTCCCAGTCTGATTGCTTTTAGGCACGTGCATGTCCTCCAATTAGCACTGCGGCTGCTTATCTCAGCAGTTCACAGAGCCAAAAATATACCCAAACCACATGGCACTCAGCAAGTGAGCAAAAAGATCTGCAGATTTTGCACATAAAACACAATGGCTGTTGCTATTTAGGAAGCCATGCATGATTAAGCTGAGTCAGTGAGCAAAGCAAGGTACACCACTGAAGCCCTCATACTTTACTGGGCATACCTCATTCCTCCGCCCTCAGTACCTCAAAATCCCAATGGGGAGGAGGATAAAAAGAGTAAAATGATCTACACAACCTACTAGGTTTATCATTTGCTTTTGGCACACTATTGATTCCTGAATGATCTTTGTCAAATCTCATGAAATAAACCACATCTTGCTGTTGAATCTTGCCAGAGGTATTAGACCTGGTGCTGGAAGAAGAAGAGAAGAATGGAATGGGGAAAAGCAGGTCTAATTTTAATTAAATACAATAGCCGTGCCTTCATTTTTTGTCATGGCTGTCACGGGGGAGTCCAGGGATCTGGGATGTTCATGGGCAGTTGCAGTTGTTGTTAGTGTACTTAGCTATTCATGGCTTTTGACATTTGGGGATTTTTTTATGTATGTAATTGGCTGGACCTGGTGGATGTGATGAAAAACAGCTGACCCACCTTTTCTGAGAAACCTGAGAAATGCCACGGAAAAGGCCAAGCTGCAGGGTGGTTAATACAGGAACAAAGTGTTCAGCAACGGTACTGCAGTGCCGAAAACTTGCAGAGAAAGAGCTACAATTGACCAATCCTATAAGGTGATGATTACTCCGTTGATTTCAATGAAGACGTGTACAGCACGTTGTGTTATTGTTTTGCTCTCAGGCCCGGATCAATGATTTGGACATTTTAGCTTGGTTTTGTGCTCTTTGTGTTCTCTGAGTTCCCCATGGCCCTCGTTTGTTTTTGCACATCCTTAAGATTCACTAAGAAGCTGGAGAAGTTCTGTGCACAGAGGAAGAGGGAGGATTTGTGCAATTCTTGATGTTATCTGCAGGAGGCAAAGCAAGGGGGAAGGATGATCTTGTGGTTAGAGCACTGACCTGGTACCTAAGAGAGCTGGGTTTTACACCTACCTCTGCTCAGTCTGCCTAGAGACCCTGAACAAGAAAAATGAACCCTCGGTTCCCCATCTATAAAATTGGAATAATACTTCCCTGTCACCGAGATGTGCTGTGAGGTGCTCTGATACTACAGTGATGAGCACTCCTGAAAAGCTATAAATAAACGAATCCCCAGGAAAGAGATGCATATGGTTTAAGCAGCTCAGGCTTTTAATCACAGCTGACCTGAGAAACTGTAATATAAGACATTTCCCATGTATAATCTTCTCTGTCAAGTTTCTAGTCTAACACTAACCATTGATCAACATTAATTCCATGGTAGCTCAGGGCTTCATTTCTTCAGCCAGGTCACTTTGGCATCAGGAAATAAACCATCTAACACTCCCACCAACTCCTTTTTTGGAAGTGATTTTTTAAAATGATTTTAAGTGGTAAAAGAACACTCCTAAATATTTAGCAGCAGGTGGGTGAAGACCGGAGTTATTGGTCTGTTTTTAGAAAGAGTTTTTGCTTCATCTTCATCTTCCTTCTCTGCTCTTCACTGATGTATTTTTAAATGAATCCTAACATACACACACCAGGTAACTATTAAATAAAAATTATGAATGGCATACAGACTGTGATATTCCTGTGCACAAGAAGATAACAAGACTCAAGAGACTGCCCTTTACATTCTGCTGCTCTTGCTAACTCCAAATCTGGTATAACAGATGCAAAGATTCCACGAAGAAGGATGAATCATAAGCCCTAAACAATATGCTTGGAAACGCCTGAAGAGCAAGAGATCACAGAGATGATAGGGATGCAATGAGCCAGAGCTCCCCCATGTTCTCAATTAGCTAAGTGGTCAGACATGCACCACCGGAGATCCCAACTCCATCATGTATAGGTTTTCGGTGACCTCAGATGTTTAGAGATGAAGCAGCACTGAACTCTCAGTGCCAATAGATTGGAGATAAGAATTAGAATTCTAAAGGCTTTTTAAGACAGGCTGCCACCCCAAGACACAATAAAATAATAGCTTTTAGATCACTCCTGGCAGAGGAGTTGGAAAGCTGCCATATTCACAGAGTAACAACGGTAATCCATATCGGTTTGCAGAAATCATCTTTAGCGTACAGGCTTTTAAGCCTTCCGAAAAGCTGCTTGCTTAATCCACTTTTTTAAAAAAAAATTAAGACATTTCAAGGTGAACAGTGGGATCCAAGATATTGGATGGAAGCTAGGTCAACTGTATGAGTTTGTGTCACTGAGCACTGTGCCTGGAATCAAAGAGGGAGCCCCCTGAGGAGCAGGTATGTCACAAGAGGAAATGGAAGGGTGGTGATGAGAAGGAAAGCACCCTACACTCTCTCTATCTGTGTATTTCACTATGTCTGAGGTCATCCATCATCTGCAGTGAAGACCACACAACTGAGATGTGCTGCGGAACAACCATGTATAATTGCTTTGATGCTTAGGTACTTAAAAGCAGAACATCAAGCTGTCAAAATTACTAAGCATATCCGAGTCTGTTCTGATTCATCCTTGTGTATGTCAGGTCATAATCAAGCCCAGTAATACCACAGGAGTGCATCCAAGAATAGGAAGGGCTTTGTAAACTTTCGGAGTCTATTTAAGGCAAACTCCACCCTCAGTTATGCCCGGACCTCACCTACGTTACTTGGTAGCACAAGTGTAACGGGACCAAAGAACTTGCTTCTACAAGTTACTTCTGCAAAGTTAGGATCAAAGAAAAATAAGTGCTGTTGTCTTCATTCACATCCCATTTTTGCTGTGTCTAGGTCAGGCAGACTCAAAGGCCCAGGCGCTCGGGCCTAGTCCAGGTGCTTTGCCCTGCTGTAGTGGTGCAAAGCAGTCCACTCCCTCGTGTATCCGTCCCCCCAGATATTCCTCCTGTGTAAGAGTGATCCTTGGAGCTATAGGCAGCTGGGCGTAATTTGAAGATAGTCTCTGGCAAAGTTCAAGGAGGCGCAAAAGTGACATAAAGTTGTATTTGCCCCTACCTCTCCACTGAGAGTATCTCAGCTGCAGATGAAGATTTAGCCCGTTAAATAGTACCTTTAAATTGCTTAAGAAAAGAGGTGGTATGTGATCATTGGAGGGGGTTATACTGCAAGAGAAACTCTAGTTAGAGCTAGTAAAACTGAAGTTCCACTGTAGCTCCGTTATAAGAAGAAAATGTCAGAGTGACTACTGTATGTTTCTTTAATTCACTAATCCTCTCCACACTGGACACCATACTCATACTTGTGCAGGCAGTGAAGTCTTCATCGTGTCCAGCAGAATGTTGAAGGCAAAAGGTGTTGCATCATGTGATCCTTATGTTGAAGGACCAAGCTGTGAGAGGTGGTCTCCAAGTCTGCGCACCTAGCGCAGCACACAAGCTTATGTGCACTTTCTTTGGTACCGAAGGTTTCCGTCTCCGTTACGTTTTGTCATCTTTGTTTCTTTACATGCAAAAGGGCTGATGTGGGTGTGGCAGGCTGCATTTGTAGACTATTTGTAAACCTATCCAGTTTGCTCGTGCAATAACATTTTGTGTGTGTGCAGCAATATCTAACTGCCCAAAATAAAATAAAATAAAAATGTGCACAAGCACAAAGCTTCACGTATCTGAAGACCACTCAGAGACCCCTTTTAAAATTAGCCCTTAACCTATCCACTTACACTGAACTGTATGGCCGTGAAGAGACACTGAATTATTACGGTTTCAGTATTCTGCTACTTATTGCCCACATATACTAACCTTGCTCACCATATTGCTCAACATTTGGCTGTAACTACAGTTTATTTGGTGATGTTCTTCCCTCCATCGATTTCTGTAATTTGCTAATAAAATAGGCTTTTACTTCAGACAACTGGATTTGGGTCTTAGATACGGCTCATTGGGTCAGTCACTGACAGGCACCTCAGAGAAGAACTGAACTCTATCGAGGCCGACTGACTAGTAGGATAATGACTTGAGTACAGGGTTACAGGCAGGAGGAGGCACAATACACGTTTTCAAACAGAGCTGGAAAGAAGCTGCTGTTGGCAAGTTGGGATAGGGAGTTGGGCATAGGCCGAATGGGGCTATACATGAATTTCATTGCAGTCAACTGTTTTCTCTTCTGGGACCCCGTTCCCTTGCTGTGCATCGGTAGCTACATTCTACTCCCTCACACTTTGGCTAAAGGAACCAATGGTGTGTCAGCCTTCTCCCACCCTGTGTACTCTTTTGGTGGATCCAGCCACACCGGGTAGAAAAGAGCACACATTATGCAACCACTTTGCCAACAGACCACAAAGACCTTCGCAATGCTGTGAAGGAAAAGATTCGCAGAACACTCTATGTTGAACTCATTGTGCGGCACGGTGCAACACCGGCTAAACCAATGAAGTGGCTTGGAACAGAGTTTAATTCTAAAGTGTGATGCCAATTTAGAGTTATCCCTGTGCTTCCAAGACCAGCTGCCCCTGGATGCAAACTAACAAACAAAAGAAACACATTTCCAATTGGCATTTGCAAATATTTAATTTACATATGCAAACTAGATGGCGTGATTTGGGTCCTCTGGCCTTGATTTATTTCAGGCTCTCCTTGGCTGTAGTTAGCAGCGTAGAAAGAAGTAGGACATACTGGATTTTTTTAAATGCATTATTGTACCAGCCAGTTCATATATTAAGCCTGCCATCATGGCAAATCTTTGGGCTTTCGCCACTTACCTAGGAATTCGTTAAACTGTCTGGCTGCTTTTCAGTTTAAAGGGAGTATTCGCTGCTGGCCACCCGCAGCCTGTATGCTGACTTTGAGATACTGAATTATACCCTTTCAAGTAGATACCTGGCATTTATTTGACTTTTATTCCACATTCCATTGCATTATTTATTGGATGCCAAACATCTGTTTTTTTAAAACAATCCTGTCCCGATAAATTGTATTCAACTGTAATATTTGTGTGTGTCAAAACTAGTGGTAAACCCATTGCTCCATTTTGGTTGGTGGTGATAGCTCCGGTGAGTGATGTGACATTGCATTTGCATGAGAAGGCAATTTTTAGCATCATAGAATCATAGAATATCAGGGTTGGAAGGGACCTTAGGAGGTCATTAGAGGGCACCGTCTCTCTCTCTTCACCATTCTCCCTCCTTCTAGCTATATTTCAAATCCTCCATCACACTCCAAGCACACTGCCCTTGGCAGGCACCTAATCCACCATACTGTCTAAGGTTACACTCCGTGCTGGAACATGATGTCAGCATAGGAACTGGGAGGAACGTTGGATTTGCCGCAGTGGATCACATCATCGATCTGTCATGTCCAGTAGCCTGTTGCCAGCTGCAGCCAATACCTGATGTTTCGAAGGAAGGAAAAGAATCCTCCAGTAATGACAGTACAATTTTGCATAGAGAGGAAAATTTCCTTTCTGATCCCTGCAGAGCTAATTTTATGCTTTGAAGCATAAGCTTTGATTACCATTATCTTAGCATGCAACACTACAAATAACAGTGGTCATAACATCCATCCCTTGTTAAAATGCAGCTGGAGAAGATAACCATCTTTCTGCGTGAATTCCACAGACTGACTTCACTATGTCAGACGAATTGTGCTGTTACCTACATCCATAAAGTGCTGGTGATGCTGAACGGCAGGCTAAAAGGCAAACCTGCTTTCCAATTCTTGGTGGAATATACCCTGCAAAAGCGTATGAGTACACATGCAAAAATTCCAAAGTGACTTAGGAACTCAAGGTTCCATTGAAATGGGATTTAGGTGCCTTTGACAATTCTACCCTTAACCATGAAGAACAGCCATGGATATTATCTAACAATTTGATATCGCTGCTTCAAGTCTTATTTCTGCAGCTAGCAACTTCTTGTTCATGGGTCAACTGTGCCACTGTGCCTTTGAGAGCATTCCAGATTTTCTTGGGACACCAGGACTCAAGGGAATTATTTGTAGTTAAAAACTGATGAATGAAACATTAAAGCATCAGTGGTGGTGTTTGTTTGGTCCTGGTCCTGACTTTTGCAATTGTTTGTTTTTGAGATTACAGGACTGTGAAATATCCATAACCCCAAAGGAAATCTGGCAGAGAAGTAACAAGTTTACTCACAATCTAGGATTAGCTGCTACAAGCATAATACTAGCAGAGAAGCAATGATTCCATTATTAATTACTATTATTTGGAGAGTCCCCAGGAGCTTGCTAGGTGCTTTACACAGGTAAGAAACCAAGCCCCTGCCCCCAAAGGGTTTACAAGCTATCACCAGGCTTACTACTACTCCTGGTAGTAAGCACTACGCCTGGTAATGGTTGTGGAATCAGCTTTGCTGGGGGTATGTTGGGAGAAAGGCCAGGGTGTGCTGTGCTGACTGTTCATTTGGGGGCATTACAGGTGACCATAAATTACAGCAGCCATGTGATTAATTTTTCCCAGGGGCTGACTTGGGCCCCAGCAGCCGCAGGGATCAGGGGAAAATAGAAATAGCATAAAGTCACCTTTTCCATCTACCCTAGTCCTGGGCTTCAGATGCCGTGCCATTGAAAGACAGCAGCAGGCCCTAATGGCTAGCCTTCCCCATCCTGGCTCTTCTGAGAAACACTGCATCTTTCCACAACTCAGCTCTTCTTTCTCTAACTTAGCTTTAATTTTTTTGAAACTGGCTGTTTCCAGATTCCTTTGGGTTCCCTTTGCTCCATACTACGACCTTAGGAGACTCTCATTGCCCCTACTTTAAGCAATATCTTTGGCCCAGGACAACCAGCATGAATATTGAGGCAGAAACAAATCTAAAAGCAGCGAACCATCAAATGTGAGGAACAGAGGGAGGGATGCCAGGAGGTCCCGAAATCCAAAGCATTTCTGAAAGGCACGTGTTTCAAGAGAGGCATACCTCATGTGCTTCCTCCACCCTAGAGGGAAATCTGTAGAGGAACGATCTTCATAATTTTGCCGTCACTGATTGTCTAATGTTGAATGTTTCTCATATTCCTACAGATCAGAGTCAAATGCTTCCAGATAAGGAGAGATGGTGGGTTAAACGGACACAGCCAGATTAAGGATCCTGGCCCGTATTCCCCACTCTGCTCACAAAAGCAGAAGCCAGACAGCCAGTACAGAACATGCCTATCTGCAATATGCTGCCGTTTCACCCAGTCCTGCAGATTGTTTTGGTGCTGCCACCATATCACTAGTGGATGGGATTGCACTAAAATATAAAATAAATACGGCCCCTGAAACTATGGGCCTTCAAGAAGGTCAGGTAAATTTTTGTGAGATTCAGAATTCACAGTTGGAGCCACCCAGTAATTTCTGCATGAAATCCATAGCTTTGGTTTGAGCTAGAGTATATCTCTGAGAGAGACATCCAGCCTTGATTTAAGACCTTCACGTGATAGAGGATCCACCACAACCCTTGTTAAGTTGTTCCTCACTGTCAAAAATGCGTGCCTTATTTCTAGTCTGAATTTGTCTAATGTCAGCTTTCAGCCATTGGATCATGTTATGTCTTTGTCTGCTAGATTAAGGAAATCTTCTGCCCATGTAGGTACTTACAGACTGTGATCAAGATCCCTCTTGACTTTTTCTTGGATAAGCTAAACAGAATGAGTTCTTTAGTCTCTCATTGTAAGCCAAGTTTTCCAGACATCAAATCATTCTTGTATCTTTTTTCTGAAACCTTCCCAAATATGTCAACATATTTTTTTAAAGCGTGGACCTCAGAAGTAGGGACTGTATTCCAAGAATGGTTTCACTAGTTCAATCAACAGTGGCAATGCCACTCCCTATATCAACTCAATATTCCCCATTCTATACATCCAAAGTTCATATTTTTTCTCTTAGTCACTGCATTGTGCTAGGAGTTCATGTTCAGTTGGTTATCCACCACAATCTCCAAGTTCTTTTCCAAAATTGCCCTCCAACCTATAAGTATGACCTACATTCTTGATTCCTCAACATATGACCTTACATTTGTCTGCATTAAAATGTTGTTCGAGTGAACCCAGTTGACCATGAGATCCAAATCACCTTGCAGAATTGATTTGTCCTTATATTATTTACCATACCACCAATTTGTGCATCATCTGCAAACTCTACAAGCAATTATTTTATATTTTCTCCTAGCTCGATAAAGATATTGAAAAGCACTGGGCCAAGAACAGAACCCCACTAGAAACACACCCCTTGATTATGCCTCCCCAGTCACAATTACATTCCCAGATCCATCACCTAGCTACTGTTATATAGCTATTTTATGCAGCTATTTTTAAGCATAGAAATGTTATTTATTTTAGGTTATTTTTAAAGGTTTTTATGGGTCCCTCTGAGACCTGTGAAGTTGGATTTATGGTAACTAAGACACATGGTTTTGGCAGGTGGAACAATACAAAATATAGCACTAATTAAACTACATACATCAAAACTCTTCAGCAAGGTTTATAAAATAGGGTTATCTGCAACACAACAAATGTTTGAGGTTTATCTTAGGGAACCCTCAATCTGTTTTACTCCAAGGTCCACCATCTTTCTGTGTTTCTGTGTCCATTGAGTTCTTGCAGTTAATTTCAGTGTTTTTTAGGGTGAAGATACCTCAGCACAGGAAATGGGAAGCAAATATATTTGGTAGATCCCCTTTCATTGACTCCTGTATATTGAGTTAATGCAAGAGGAACGTAAATGTGATAGAAAAGAGGGGACTCCTGGATTAATGGAAGATGAGGGTAAGTGTACATGTTTTACACCTATAATTTCCTTCTGAAATGTAGAGTCCATATCTGGATTACCACATTTCACTTCCTATTCAGTTACAATATATTGCTATGCACTATTATCTCCAGCCTGGTGCATTCATCTGCCTCCACTTCATCTCACATTCTCCTCTAGTGGATCCTAATGCAAAATGGCTGTAGTAGAAATGAATTGGACTGCCTAGTGGGATTGTTTTGGAGCTTTCTGAATACCTCCTAATGCTGGCAGGAGTAGCCAGATAAAATCCATTTACAAGGGGCAAGAAACTCCAGTCTTGGCTCTATCATCGATTAGCACAAGTGAACAGGGCTCACTAACAAACAGGAAGTATTGCTGCATTGTGACGTGACTCCCTCCCAGCAAACTCTTCCTGACCTAGTTCAGTGAATACTTTTCAACTTTAAAGCCTGAAGGGAAATGGGGCGGGAGAGAGAAAATTCATTAAAACATATCTGTTGGTTTCAGGCATATGCACTGAGGGAGGACAGGAGAAAAGTTCCTCCTTCTTAAAATGCTTCTACCATTTTAGATTTGGTGAAAGATACCAGTAAATCTTGAACTGTACTTTCTAGAGCCGGTCGGGAAAAAAAGAGGGGAAAGTTTGCAAAACAGTCAACATTTTATTCCTTTTTTTTGTTTCAGTCAAAATGCTGACAGTGATTTTTGGTCAAACTTTTAACTGGCACTAAATAATTTCCTACGTAGTCTGAATCGATTCTAGTTAGGCTCTCTGGCTCTAATTCAGCAAGGTATTTAAGCTTATGCCTAACATTAAGCATGTGTTTATTACTAAACATTTATATGGTGGTAGTGCCTAACGGCAAAACCAGATTGGTCCCTGTAGTGCTAAGTGCTGTACAAACATATCAAAATGACAGTCCCTTCCCCAACGAGTTTCCAGTCAGAACAACAACATACCAGGTGGATGAGACAAACCAGTGGGTCAGGGTAGTGGGTGAGGGGTAACCAAAATAATAGTTTGTGTGCAACTCTTAACCAGCCATGAGCCGCGATCACCACTCGCCACCTGGCTAGTCTGTATCAGGTTGCAGCTTCACATGTGCATTTGGGGAAACTTTTCCTTCTTGCAAATAGTGACCTGGGAGCTAGTGTGGAAAAATGAGTTAGGAGCAGTCCCATTGCAGTCATTTGCTTAATTTAGGGACATGTTAGTACTTGGCTGAACTGGTGAGAGAGAGTCCAAAATACTGGTTTCCCAATTCTGTACTTCTAGTCTTTACAGTCGGAACTTTTCATGGTTCTCGGGCATTTTTGGTTCTACTGCCAGCAGACAGCTTCTTAATATGTGGGAGCTTTCTAAGATTGATACGAAAAGGTCATATGCTTCTCCTCCGTTATGTGATTAATGTGATTCAAGGCTTAAACAAATAGCAAAAGGCCAGTAATTGTCAAGGTTTCAGCGAGAGTCTAGTGAATTCACTGCTGTCATTAGGAGACAATTTGCCATCCCACAGATGAAGCAAGGAGCAGCCCTACTAAAAGGAAGAAATTGCAATAAATCTAACAGGGAAATATCCGAATTTTTGCTCACCCTTCATATAAAATATCTCCCCTTTGGGCTAGGACTATTTATCAACACCACGCCAAACTGGAGCCTGCAAAATAGTGGTCAAGAGGATCTTTCTGGAGAGCTAAAATAGATGTTTCTGTAAAGGAGCAACTTGAAAAGAGGCTTTTTACGCTCCAGATTTGACCTGCCTCAGAATTCAGTAAACAGAAGCATAGAAATTGGACATGGAAAGTACCTGTTCGGCATAGTCACCCTGTCCATCTCCCAGCCTACGAAGTGCAATACTAGGACATTGTGCAGTGTCCTTGAATGTGCTAATCCACCTCTGCCCTCAAAGGACCATTCCCTAGCCAAACAGATCTGCCTCTGAGAAACTTTTCCTTAAATTTTCAGCTTAAGCATTTCCTTTCTTAATTTCCTCCCCTTACTCCAAATATGGGAACAATTCCCCATTCTGCTCCATGGGGTGGGTCTCGCTATTGGATGTTCTGCTCCAGTTCTGGGTGACCAACTTCCAGAATAACCACTCTCATTCCTAGAGCAACTTTTAGTCCCCAAAACACTTATCTCCAGTGAAATGCTCCCACTTCTGGGGTGCAAGAAGGCAGCAATCTGGAACACAGCACAGCACCAAGGATGGGGCAGGGGAGAAAGAGAGAGAGAGATAAATTTTGGCCAGGTATAGGAAAGCAAACTCGTATTCTTACAAAAGAGCAGAGCAGACTGGATCTTGGTTTTAAGGTCTCGGACAAAAGAACTCCTCCTCTATTCAGCCAATAAGCTGCATGGTGACTCAGCCGATTTACCTTGCAAGGATGAAGGGCTGAGTCAGCACTGCCAGGATCTGACCATGTGACTCTAGAGGTCACAGACTTACTAGTCTCTCTTCCTGCACGGGCGATCCTTGAGAAATAGTCACTTCAGCTCTACAGTGCATCTTGGAGAGGAGGCTTTTGTCAACAGTGATTATATCCTGTTAAGGATCTAGCCTTTCACCAGAAGAGCAGTTTCAGGAGCTTTGGCAGATGTTAAACCTGTCTCCTCCCCAGCAGAAATCTAGAAGTAAGGAGTGGTGGTATCTCTGCTGGGGTCTATCCCCCTCCAGAGCAGGAAGGTGTTATGAGGGCGCAAACCATCCCTGAGATTAAAGTTACTTTGCTGCTTACATAACTTGATGCTACATTAATTTTTTTTTAATGTACACCTCTGTTACAAAGGATTAGCAACAACAAAAATCCACAATAGGCCTAATTTAGTTAGATCCTACATAACTGTGCCGCTTACAGTCTCTGCAGCAGAAGTTAATTAAAAAATGCTATTCCCAGAGCCATTCTATCATCAATTAGGCTAGCACACAAAGCAGTTTGGCTATGTAGGGCTCTCTCCATTAAACTAACCAGACCTATTTATTTTTGCTGTGCTCATTAAAAACAAAAAACTCAGGCCTGGGAAAGGGAGAACTAAAGCAACAGGCTTAAATCTTTTTTGCGCCCCAAGTTTACAAACAAGGAGAAGACACTGATGACAACTACAAACAAATGTGCTTGAAACAGTCTCCATTTTCGACATCAGCTCTGGGGCCAGCCCAGCGGTCTGGCCTAGTGGCGGTGGGGGGAGATCATGGTGCGAGGTGGATCGTTAGCAGCAGGGAGAGTGGTTGCCTTTACAGCTATTTTGCAGAACTCAAGCTGAGTGCATGTAAAAAGCAAGGAACAGGCACTGACAGGTCGCAGCTGTGAGGAAGCTGGTAACTGATGCGATTATGTCTGTCTTAGCATACATCACTAGGAGACAATGGCAATTAGAGCGTTCAGATAGTACAAGGGAATGGAACCCTAAAGAAACGTGTTTCACCATTTCTTGAAAAAAATCTCCTTCCGGCTCTTTTCCCGAATATAAACCAGAGCCAAGGGTACTCGCTGGACAGCAGGGTGATAAGGCATCAGTATAAGATGATGTGAATCACTGACTGCATGAATAATGGGAATTTTTTACTTCTGATCTTTTACGGGACTTTAAAAAAGATGGGGCCAAGCAACAATTCTTAGATCCAGACTTCAAACACCCCAAAGAGCAGTGGGGCGTGGAGCTGGGGTTGGGATCCAGCATGTTAAAGAGATTGAAAAATTAGAGGTGACGTTTTCATCAGGACTCATTTTCCGACAACCCCACTGGCTCGAGGATATCTGGATGGGATCGTTCGGGCACGTCTCTGTTTTCAAACAGACCAGGAAACAGGGCACTTCGTTAACTGCTTCAGAACCAGGGCAAACCGAAATCCTGTCCGGATACATGAAATGTCCTCCCTGAAGAGCGATGGGCGTGCTGGAGAACATTGTCACATTCTGCCAGAGTGCAGAAACAGACACCCGCAGGCAATGAACCAGAGTTAGCCCCAAATGCTCATCCCCACCCTGCTTGTCTCTGTCAGCCACATTGCATCCTACTTAACACCTAGACTCTGATCTCTCTGAGGCAGGGACCTTCATCTTTGTTACTTGTCTGTGCAGCTCCTAGCACATTGGGGGCCTGATTCTTTGTTGTAGTTTGTAGAGCCTTCCATAAAAACTAATAACCAATAATAATCACCTGGATCACCTGGATCGATCGGACTTCAGCTGTTGTTAAGACTGCGCCGATCACAACACGTCTGCCATTCTTCTCGCACTCTTGCCTTTCTTCTCCACATTCATCCGAAACGTTTAACGATGTCATCTTCCCATCTTCTTGGAGGCCGACCGGGGGGTCTTTTCTGTTCTCGCGGGTACCACTCAGCAATGATTGCGGTCCACCTGTTATCCATGAGCCGTGCTGTGTGGCCCGCCCATCGCATCTTGTTATGTCTGCTTTCCACGACAATATCTTTCACACCGCTGCGTTCTCTGATGATTTCATTTGGTATACGATCCAGAAGGGAGATTCCCAACATAGCTCGTTCCATTGCCCTTTCAGCTACCAACAACCGTTGCTCTTCTCTCTTCGTC
The DNA here is from genome assembly GCA_033296515.1 of Macrochelys suwanniensis. NCBI lineage: Eukaryota > Metazoa > Chordata > Testudines > Chelydridae > Macrochelys > Macrochelys suwanniensis. The sequence goes on along the minus strand of CM065782.1, from coordinate 104,324,906 downwards.
AGTGCCCATGTTTCACTGCCATACAGCATGGCTGGCAGCACTCCAATAATAACTCCAATAATAATACAGGAGTTAATTGTGCCTTGCCCTTCTGTATTCCCCCAATATTCTCAAAGAGCTGCTCTCACACCCTTTATATAGATTTGGAGTTTGAGTTTGGTTAACTTTGTTGTTTGTAACCCTCATAGAAGCTTGGGAGAAACAAGTTTATCTTCCTAATTGTGCCCCTTTCCACGAGGGAAACAATGATATTTCACCCACCTTCTGTTTATGATAGACCACGGAGCCACTATAGCTTGTTTTCTTCCATGTTCCATTGCTGTAAGGTAGGATGCCAATAGAGTGTTTTCTGTACAACAGAGGAATAAAGATATTGTAGGGCCATCCAGAAATAGCGGCTGTTGTTTTGTGCACTGATTGCTCAATCACAGTGATGCATAACTGCCGGAACTAGGGTGCTGGGGAATGCTCCTACACCCCCTGGCTTGACGTTGTTTCCATCATATACAGCGTTTACAGTTTGGTTCAATGGCTCTCAGCACCCCCACTATACAAATTGTTCCAGCACACCTGCAGCGATGGGTTTTACATACGTAAGAGAGAAATCCACTCTGAGGGGAGAGAAAGGACAAATGAGCCTATTAGCTGATCAGCTAAGGAATGTACTGGATACTTTAAAGGAAGATGTAAGATATTCCATAGTGGACAATTATGGAATAACCTGTCCATAGGGGCTTAGCAGGTAACTCCATCAGTTAGTGGTTCGTTTATACCCAGAAATAGGAAGGTTCATATCACTTGTAAAAACATTCTTTTATCCTGTCTAAGGTCCCAATCTTGCATACACATATACTCGTGCTAACTCTGACTCCTACTGGCTACTCACAGTACGCAGTGAGACGATTCTCTGTGTAAAGTTACACATATGCATCTGTAGAATTAGGGTCTAAGGTACCTGTAACTGTAGTGTTCTCATTATTGGTATAAATGTTTAACCCTATTTGAATCCTGCTAAGGTCTTCACCTCAGTGATATCATGTAGCAGTGAGTTCCACAAGTTAATTGTGTGTCCAGTAAAAATGTACTTCCTTTGATCAGCATTACATTTGCTGCCTGCCAATTTCAGTGACCTTCTGAATTGTTCTTTTGTTTTGAAAAAGGATAAATGGGAGCAATTTATCTTCTCTGTAACACTCGTTTATTTTATATACTTCAGTAACATCTTCTTTTTCATCTCCTCTCTAAATTAAACTGTCCCAGTCTTTTCAACCTCTCCTCCAAATCTTTCCAGGCACCTAAGCAGTTTCATTGCCCATTGTAAGACTTTTGGCCTGAAACCCGTTCACTTAGGGGCAGGGACAGTCTTTTTATTCTGTGTTTGTACAATGCCTAGCCCAATGGAGTCCTGGTCCGTGACTATGGCCCTTGTAGGTGCTATGGGAATACAAATAATACTACTACTACTTCTGTGAATAGTTTTCCTAGTATGGACCAGACAATTGATTTACTACTTTGTACAGCTTCTACTGCATTGCAGGTTCAAATGGACTAAGCATATATTGACTGGCCAAGGCTTCTGGTGCAAAGGGATTTGCCTGTTTTCTTTATGAAACATGACCCATAAGTTTCTTGCTGCTATGCAGTCAGCAAAGCTCCTCTTCATCTCAGTGGCACTCTGCTGTGCTTTCAGGCAAAGTTCCTTTACTGTAAATCTTTTTGCAGGATTGAGTATTATCATGTTTATGACAGAAATAAAATGGATTAGCCCTCTCACATGAGGTTGTTTTTTCCCAGGGCAATTTACATTTCTTAAAAAAGAGAACTCTTCATCGAAAGCCATCCCCATCCATGGTCTCCATTAACCTTTCAAATTGCAGCCGGAACAGCCAACTGTGCATTCTCCAACTAATGAAACATTCCAATAGCACCTGAGGCAGGAAGGATTATCATCTAATTGACTGTCCAGGGGAGGAAAGCACTGTGTTTCTTATATCCGCAAAACCACCTCCAAATTAAATATTTTGACATCCATCTTAATACACTGTTGGTCTTGTATGTTACAATCTAACAGATGAGTGCTGTGATTGTTCCTATAGATTAAGCAGAGAGCAGAGTCTCAGGAGTTATTCTTGCTCCTGCAAGCCTAAAGGCACACTGCACCAGATGGCAAACTGCTGCGGAAAGAGAACTTCCCCCTCTTTTACCGTGCAACCTGTCAATAATCCCTCCAATCTGAGTGTACCAGAAGCTTAAACGGGACTAGTGTATTTTATAAAAGGTTGTGTCGACATTAAATTAATGTCTGTAAAAGGTGCTGAACTGACAGCACCGAAAACTTAAGTCATCTGTTTATTCACAGACCAATGTTCTGGTGCCTTGTGAACTGCCAAAATGCCAATGGCTAGATAGGTGCCAAGCTGCGATGACTGCCTATTGTGCAAAAACTTGTTCTACTGCTACTTCATCTCATCCTGTTGGCTTGTTTCGTCTATGGGTACGTCTATACTACAGAATTAGGTCGAATTTATAGAAGTCGATATTTTAAAACCCGAATTTATGGAATCGATTGTGTGTGTCCCCACTAAAGAGCGTTAAGACCATGAGGTCGATTGACTGTGTCCACAGTAGCGGGGCTAGCATCGACTTTCGGAGCATTGCATTGCGGGTAGCTATCCCACAGTTCCCGCAGTCTCCGCCGCCCATTGGGATTCTGGGTTGCGATCCCAAAGCCTGATGGGGCAGAAAACATTGTCGCTGGTGGTTCTGGGTACATGTCATCCCTCCCTCCGTGAAAGCAATATTTTTCGCGCCTTTTTTCCGGGGTTTCCGTGTTTGCTACGGAAGCCTGCTCAGCTCACAATTACCGTATATCTCCAGCGTACGCCTGGACATTAGGTCTAGTGGGGATTCAGTCACACTATAATACGGGCAGAGGGATAGCTCAGCGTTCTGAGCGTTGGCCCGCTAAACCCGGGGTTGCGAGTTCAATCCTTGAGGGGGCCATTCCGCCTGAGGCTGGTAGTCGCGGGACTACACAGCAGGAGCGCCTTGCCTTCTAGCTGCAGATGGTGCAATATGCCATAAATGGTCGTGGTCGCGGGACCACACAGCAGAAGCTCCTTTCCTTCTCGCAGCAGATTGTACAATATGATTGGTATTCGTGTGCTCCTGGCCGGCGGCCTATGGTGTGGCTGGCCGGGGGCGCTTGGACATAAATGGGAGTGACCAGAGTGACTCTGGTCATTCTCTTTTTTACGTTTTGTTTAAGGGAGATTCAGTACTGCCTGGAACACGGGTGGAGGGATAGCTCAGCGGTCTGAGCGTTGGCCCGCTAAACCCGGGGTTGCGAGTTCAATCCTTGAGGGGGCCAGGAGCTGATGATGGATATCAAGCATATTGTACCATCTGCTGCTAGAAGGGAAGGCGCCTCCTTGCTCACCGCATATTGTACCATCTGCAGCTAGAAGGAAATGAGCCTAACCCTTGCTCCCCCCTCCCTCCGTGAAAGCAACTGAGGGGGGAGCAAAAAATCCTTCTGATGGGACTCCATCATGGTCACCTCTGCTGATGAGATCTGCGCTCACCTGCAGCTCACCACGCTGGCCAAACAGGAAATGAAATTCAAAAGTTCGCGGGGCTTTTCCTGTCTACCTGGGCGGAGCATTGGAGCTCAGACTGCTGTCCAGAGCGGTCAAATGTTGCACTGTGGGATAGATCCAGGAGGCCAATACTGTCGAATTGCGTCCTCACTAGCCTACATCGATTCGGCAATATCGATTTAAGCGCTAATCCCCTCGTTGGGGGTGGAGTGGCGAGATCGATTTTAAGAGCCCTAGAAGTCGATGTTAAGGGCTTCGTCGTGTGGACGGGTGCACGGATCAATCGAAATAACGCTAATAAATTCGACCTAAACTCGTAGTGTAGACCAGGGCTAAGTGTTGCTTCTGCTCGTAAACCAAGTATGTAAATTCTTGGGTCTTTTTACAGCAGGTTTGAACAGTGCCCTGATTGTTATTTTTACCACCCTGGGACCCCAATTAAATAATATTAATTTGTTATTGCTTTAATAAAATAAACATAATATAGCAACAAAGAAATGAGTAAAATAATTATAACAATCCCTAGCTCTTATATAGCACTTCTCATCAGGAGAGCTACAAAAACTTTACAAAAGGCATGGGTATCATTCTCCCCATTTTACAGATGGGGAAACTGAGGCACAGAGCAGGGAAGTGACTTGCCTAAAGTCACCCAGCAGATCAGTGACAGAGCTGGAAATAGAAACTGCGTCTCCAGACTCCCACTCCAGCACTCAATCCACTCTTTAAAAAGGAACCAGATGGTCCAGGGTTGTCCAAGTTACTATATTTTAAGTGCAGGGAGGATTTTAAAAAGTCCATTATTTAAAAACAATTTTTCCAAAAAAATGTACTTGGATTTTTGTATTTAAATTAAATACAGGTTTGTTTAGTTTCAAATAAACCTATTTAGAATTAAATTTGAAACTGATAACATATGTTAAGGCCTAAATTTATTACCATCTATTCAAATAAATTAAATACAAAAATAATATTAAACAGTACATGTTTGCTGCCAAGTTTAAAAAAAAATCAAACCACCAGTGACTGGTAGAAGTCACGGACTAAAGCACCAGGAACCTGTGTCTGTTGAAATGCTAAACCAGCTTTTGACAGTAGTAGCCTCTTTGGCAGACGCAGAGAGAATAGTTTCTTCATTTCAATTTATTCAACTAGTTCAGTTCAAATATTGGTTCATTCTAAGTTAACAAAACAATTGGGAGCTGGAAAAGCACGAAACCTTGCTTTCCTCTTCTTCTAACCTGTGAATGAAAACTAGATGTGAGCAGATGAGAGGTACTAGTTCTAAAATCCTAAAGGACAATGATGATTAGAAACAATTAGTTCACTATCTAGAGGTAATACTTCATTTGTTTAATAAATCAGTTAGTTTAAAATGCAAAACATGATTTGATTTTTTTTTTAGGTATTTAGCACATTTAAGACTGCTTTATTTAATATACTAATAAATAATAATAATAAAATGATTATTATTAAAATGTTTTGCGCATTTTTAATTGAATTTGAGTTTCCATCCAAGAGTTTGACAGAATCAGAAGTAAAAGGATAATCATCCAGTAAAAAGTTAAGCTTTATAATTGAATAAATAAATATGTATCGATATAACAATCTGTCAGTTAGGAAAAAAAGCAAAAGCACCAGATATAGTATAAAGGCTATAATTAGCTGCAAATCAACATGTTTTACTGGTTACCAACAAATGAGAATCAGTCTTCAGGAAAATAACTAAGAAGTACAAATACAAAGCACAATTAAAATTGCTGATTTAAATTATGATTCAAATCTGTGATTTAAATTGCTCTGATTTAGATCAATCTACCCTGTTTAAGAGGCTTCCAGTTTTGTCACCAGTGTGGCAACTGGAGCCCAAGATTCTTTCCAGGTCAGACAGACCGAGTTGCTCTCTGGAGCTGGCTGTCTCTCCCTGCCCTTCTTTTCTAGATCCTTTCGCATGCATCACATCTACCCATCTACCAGCTGGTGGCCAGACGCTAGAGAGAACTTTAACCAATGAATGGGGTCCCTCCCCCATGCCTCAATTCATGGTCTGTCTTTGTCCTGTTGAGACTCAGATAGAGTTCTTTGGCCCATAAACATTAGCGGACGATAGACCAACAGAGATTGATGTTAACAGTTTGAGTGAGGAGTGGCCCATTAACATGAAATATCACAGAATTAAAAAGACCCAGCAGTTATCATTACATGGCGGCATTTATTTAAGGTCCCCATGGAATGGTATCTGTCATACTGCTGGTGATTCCTATTCTATGTACAGGGTGTTGTGGTATTTCAGATACCACTTTCCATTAACATCCCCCTGGCAACCATTGTGTAAGGGCCACATCTAGACTAGAGCGGATTGGGAAATAGTTTTCCCATGCTATGAACATTTTCAAGATTTTTTAAAAAAAAGATTCCAGTCCAAACCTGGGACAAGGTTTTGAAATCTGGACAATTTTCACAAACCAAAAATCCCCATAAAAATTCAGTTCAGGTCAATTGAAATCGTGTGTATCAATTTTGATGATTTGTTGGTTTTTGTGTGGTTTTTTTTTTTTACTATAATTGGCTTAAATTTGGAAACAAAAATGTCTTTCAAAATAGAAAAACAATGTTTTGTTTAGAAAATGTGGATATGGGACATTTCAACAATTTTGGAATTTTTTCCAAAATCTTTAGAAACGAGAAGTTAATTGTAACAACACTTCCCTGTGAAAAGTTTCAGTTTTGACAAACTGGCATTTTCCACCAAAAAATATTTCTTTGAAAATTCCCGGCCTGCTCTACTGCTGACCCTCGTGGTTGCAGAGAAAAGCTTGAAAATGTGATTCCCTAAAGACTCAAATATCAAAAGGCAAGTAAAAAAGACATAACTCTAAAAAAATATCTTATCCAATCTTCTCGGGATTTTTAGGATCTGACTCATGGCTTTTGAATACATGAGATTGGCAATACTAAGTAGACAGAATCCTGTGTCACTCTTCTTCTGATGGGAGAGATCTACTTTATTACACTTTTATGTAGGTTCTTCCATCTCCTTTAGTTAAAGGGAACAGTTTCTATTTCTAACTGGCTGTGCATTTATTTGTTCGCGATATTAGACTGCGATAAATCTGTCTGCATTTATGTTTATTTCCCCTTCATGTTCAAGTATTCAAAGGACCCTGAAGTAAACTGTTGTGTGCATTAAATGCATGGCCAAATTCTTACAAACGTTTGATGGGGTGAATTAAGGCAGAGCACAGGTAAACAAAAACAATAAAGACCGAACATAAACTTCAGAAGTACCCTGAACCCCAAATGAGCACCCTTTCTCCACTCAACAGAATGCGACACTTAATTTTTTCCCCAGTTTTACAAACTGATGTTTTTAATTTATCTGTACCCTGTGCATGGAGTTACTTGAACCCCAAATACAAGTAGTTACTAAGAGTATTTAAGATTAAAAATTAACTTTAAATTATTTTCATTGTATAAAACTGTCACAATCATAATAAAATAAAAAACAGCATCAACATCATAATCTCTCTTATAGATAACATTTTCCATCGGTGTATTTCCAAATGCTTTACAAAGGAGACAAGCATCATTATCCCTGGGGGAAACCGAGGCACAGAGTGGAGACATGAGTTGCCCAAGGTCACAGAGCAAGCTATCAGAAGAGGAAGGACTAGACCCCAGGTCTCCTGATCCCCACTCTCTAGCCACTAGATTATTTCTCATTGATTTTATGGCAAGGAAAGTATCTCACATATTCACGTGATATGAGGCTTATTCATAAAACTTCCATGCAATAGAATTTCTTAGTTGTGCCCTGAAAGTAATGGAAAAGATGTGACTTATAATAACCCAGAAAGATCAAGCTCATTCAAGGCTAAGGCTTTTGTTCTGCCCATAGTTCTCTTGCCATCCCTTGGTATTTCAGGGATCTTATATGAGTCACACCTGGTATCATGCAGTACATGTGCTACATGACTCAGAAGCATAAGGGCACCAAGTTAAGGAATGTGTGGATACCTTAATTCTAAAGCTAGGCCACTTGCAGCAAATCTGATAGAATGAATGCTGAGAAATTCAGTCCAGACACTCCAACTTTAGAGGACTTTGAATGCAAGAAATTTTTGCTAAATTACTATGTCCAGAAATTGGCAACAGCACAGTGATTATGCTTCATTGTGACTGTGATGTCCTTGGCTATGGAGCTCGGAGCCAGCACAATGAATACAGCGCTACTGTATGTGACTTCAGAATGACTGATGACAGTGTGCCATGCATAGCAATTTTGAAACAACTGAGAAGGATGATAAAGAATATTACCTTAAAACAAGTGTATTTGTGGTATTTCTGCTTAGGTAGAACTTACGTGTAACTAAAGGGCATAGCATTTTATTACAAGATATGGATTTAGCTAATAGAGGGGCAAATTTACAGCTGCATCAAGCAGTTCATACTAATCTATCTTGAATGTACCTTGCCAGTCAACACAGACAACACATAATAAAAAACTTGGACTATCTGCGATGCTTAGGACTGGGGTGGGGATACTGATGGGTAGTCCCTTTGTATTCTTCGGTATGTTTTTCACCTTTGGGACAGGAGCCCAAAGCCTAGGACGGGAGACATCACTGTTATAAACAGATTATCAATTCAGATAAATACATTACATCAAATAAAGCATTTTACAGATTCTCTCCTGCACTGTAGCTGCTTTTCATTGCTCTGTCAGCACAGTTGATCATGAGAAGAAATTGCCAGCACAGAGGAAGGGTTCTTCAGTGGCATAGCACCTCCTGTACCACCCCATTTTCCTGTATGTAGCCAAGGATTCACTGTGCCCCAGCAATTTACAGTTGCTCACCAGTGTAAATTACAGCAGTCCTGGGGCTGCTCTATATTACACCAGGGGATCATCCCATTGCACAGTCAGCCCAGGAGTGGGGAGCAGAAAGGTGGCTTCACCCCAGTCTTGTACAGTTCACCCCCACAAATTATGCTGTATATTCCTTGTCCATAGAGAAGGATCTAGTCCTATATAAATAAGGCTAATTCATTCTCCACTGACATAAGCAACAACAATAAATGCAGATGGAAAGAATCCCTCTCTTGAACACTACTCTGAGAAGGAAAACTTATGGAACGTTACAACACAAAGGACATGCAAAGAGCAGCCCAAGTTAGGCAGGGATAGTAGAGCCCTTAAAACATTCAGAACCTATAGAGAAGAAGCTTGTATGTCTTACTACCTACCAATACGAGAGGTCTACAGTCAAACTTATTTCCTTATTAGCTGGTCCCTGAAACTTGCTGCAAGGGCAGCACTGAGCATTTCAGCAGTTACAGGGATGACGAAGTTGATCTATTTTTTTAAAAAATTCAGATAAAGGCCATTTAAACCCTTGCAGGTCAATTTGCTGAGATCAAGGCTAATATACGCTCAGCAAAAAAAAAAAAAATATTTCCAATCTAGCTGCCTGAAAACGGCAACTGCTCTGCTGAGGGGGACATAAATATTTCACTTCAAGAGAGGGGAAAACAAGAAAAGGAAATTGGTTACCTTCAAGATAAAATACATTATTTCAGAACTGCCCCCACCCGCTTTGCTTTGAGGATTTTCAGAATTCCTGAAGGTGCAGGGTAGGGCAGTTCTTGTTTTTTAAAATAGTAAAGGATTTTTAAAAGTCAGGAATAACGTCTTTCTAAAAGAGATGCTCTAATTCAACCACAAGTTACTGGGCTCAGTGCAGGAATTACTGGGTGGAATTCCCTGGCCTGCATTATGCAGGACAGCAGACTGGGCTATCATAATAAACTCTTGTGGGCTTCAACCCTATGAAACTGTTACTCTTCTTTTCTTCTCTGATTATTGCAGAGGCCAGTGGAGAACATCAAACTAGCATGGTGAAATCTTTCCTTCTGGACACGTGACACGCATCCCAAGGTTTTCCCTGGCTCATGATTTCAGCCACGAACTGGTGCAGAGATGATGGTGGTGTTTCCCTGGGATGTTAAAACGTTGTCTGTCTGTGGAGCACAGCATGCGTTGTCTCTACCTGGCCCAGCTATAAGAATTAAACAGGAGGAAGATTCTGCTTTACTGGACCAGAAGAGGAGGTGGATCTGAACCAAAGGTTTTCCCCACTGAAGGTTGCTCTGAAGACCAGGCATGACAATGCTTACCAAGAAAGTGATACACATAGGTCTGCTGGAGGCCCGACTTCCAACATCTCCTACATAACAATGCCTCTAACTCCCTGCTTCTGGTGTTCTCTCCAAAGAACCAGTGTTTTAAGATCAATCCATTTTTAATTAATGCACTTCATTTCCCGTTTGGGGTGAAATTCACGCCAATGCAAAGGGCCCACACAAGGTCTATACCCCGCCTCCCATTCAAGTGCCACCTACACCTTAAAAGAGGGTGCTGCACAATTTTGAGGGCTTAAGTGCTGGCCCTTCTGCACAGGGGTGACGGTCACCCTCAGTTGCTATGACGACCTTTATCGCTATTGCTGCTCTGAGAAAGAAGTTTCTGCGTGAGAAGGGAAGAGAAAATTTGGGTGGTCTTCAGTGCAGATGTACGACTAGGTCTTGAGGCTTCAGCTCAGCTCATTTGATTCCATACGCCATCACTTTCCTCCTTCCTAATCTGCTGCTCTTTTCCAGATACCTCTGACTTGTCACTCTCCTCCCTTTATGCTCCCCTGTTCTTTTGTCTTCCCCTGGCCACATGCACTTTCTTTCTCACTATCTTTAATTCTCGGCTAGTTTCACAAAATGACCAGACTGACTCTCACTTCTCGAGAAGAAATAAGTGGCTGCTGGCACCCTTCCATAAACAGAGCTGCGTCACGGATCTCATCCAAGGCTATCTGTCTATCTGCCTCCCTACACACCTCCATTGCAACTATATTTTAACAGCGCATCATGTCTGTTCTCCTTTAGGGAGCAGAGCCATGGAAATCTACAACAGAAATGCCCATGAAGAGCGACTCATTCCAAAGTAAATGCCTGTGGAAGATCTTCAGAGGAAAGAGTTTCTTGCAACATCTGACATTCTAAGCAGAGCAAACCAATCTAAAGCATCATATCTGGTCAAATAAAGATGGGAGACATATTTATGGCACACTTTAAGGAGGACACCAACACAACTTCCATGTCAAGTGATAATGTGGACACCACTCAGAAAGAGAAAAGGAGAAGCCAGATCCATCAACATGACACACAGAAGCCAGAACAGACCAGCACAAGACTGAAATAAATGATGGAAACTGGTAGATGCCCTGTGGGGGCGAGAAGATAAAGAAAGAAGAGAGAATCACTACCATATCTGAGTGCCTCCCAAGTAACAACGACAACCTCTCCCCGTTTAGGAGAGTGTTGTGAACAGGTCGCTGAATTCTGTGTGAATGTGTAAAATGTATTGTGGGAAAGCTTAGGGTTAGGATGAATTTTGCATGACATTTCAACTGTGCTGAGGTCAGGGGTCATTCTTATCTCTTGCTTCCCTCACTCCTGCTTTTATTATTTTATTTTTAACATGAGGGAGGAGGGTTTCTGCTTCTCTGGAGGGGACACTAAGAGCTCATCCCTCAGCTGTGGCGGACACCTGCTCTGCACCAGGACCTGATGGGGGCGAGGGGGAAAAGAGGTGATCCAAAAGTGGTTTTAAGCTAACTTTATGTAAACCCTGATTCTAGGGCTGCCTGGGGGCCAGTGTGACCCCTGATATAACTTAGAGCAGCGTCGAGGCTGCTCTAATTTTTGCCCATCTGTCTACAGCCTAAAGGGGCCATCTGGAAGCCAGGGACTGTTGGAGTCTGGTGGCACTCCTGCCACACCCTTCTTCTGGCCCCACCAGGACTGCAAGTAGGATGTTGTAGAGCCAGCGATACTCTAATGGAGGATGCTCCTATGCAAAGGGAATCCTTAGCTGGCCAGCTTTACGTTTGCTTTGGACTGCCAGAGCAAACAGTGGGAGCCATGCCCTGTCCCTCTTTGCTGAGTGTAAAAGTTATTGATGGTCCCGGTAAAGTGCTTATTGGGAGGTTTTCACATAACCAAAACCATTAATTAATAAGCGTGATACAAATCGTCAGGAATAGAACCCCAAAAAGCATAGTGCTGAACAGTTTCTAGATAAAATACCACATCTAAAGAGGGAAAGTAAGGCAGGCTTTTTAGAACCTTTTCATCTACCAATCCCTTAGAGCTGTGCTACTGCTAAGCAACAAAATAATCCCTGTGTCGTGAGCGACAAGAAAAGCCCATTCAACATAACCCTGGAAGCAAAATCGTGCTCACAGGGCAAACAGCGGAAACACTAACAGGTCAGGGGCTGTTCAGGGGAGTGCTTAATTTGTGCCAGGACTTGCCAGGGCTGAGCCCCCGCACCTGTAGGCCTGGCAGTTCATAGCCCCGGCACCTCTGGGCCTGGCAGTTCAGAGCCCCGGCACCTCTGGGCCTGGCAGTTCAGAGCCCCGGCACCTCTGGGCTTGCAGCATCAGTTATGAATGTAAAAAAATTGCTTGAGCCCCGGCACCTCTTCCATTACAAATTAAGAACTGCTCTTGACCCTGGCCGGCCACCACCCATAAGGATGGCCCTGAATTTCATTACAACAGAGGTGCCGTCAGTATACTTCAGAGTGCACAACACTGCGATCAAATTCATCCCTTTTACGACGACCACCCGACACACATCAGAATAATGCCCCACTGAACTGTCATGTGGATTCAAGCCGGGGTTTGGTTTGGTTTTATTACCGGCAGTGCAATGGGAGCCCATAAATCTAAACTCAGTAATGTATCGCTAGGTTAAAATGTCTATTTTTCCGATGGTAATTACTACAGAAAAATCAGCTAAATCTATCGGTTTGGTTTTTTTCCCCCTCCTGTACTTTTGTACTTCACAGTCTCACTAATTGTAGCCCCTGTGAACAATTATGTAAAATTATGTAAAATGTAACATGATCAAGGTGTTAGACCATTATTATGCCTATTGCAGAAGCATGAATCATTTCTACAGAGCTGCTAAACACCCAGCATTTGCTGTCAATTTGAGTGTGAGGGATTTGGGTTGGTTTTAGTTTGTTTTTTTTGGGGGGTGCGGGTGTCTCTGACAATTAAACTGGACCTTGATTAATTTAGTTGGGGCGGGGGGCGGAACCAGCACAGTTCTGATGAGCCCTCATTAGGAAGCAGAAGAGTGGCTTTGATGAATTGTGCTTGTTTTATCATTTAAATAATTGACAGGCTTCTTGGTGTCTTGTGCGGGCCTTTTTTGAGCAGGCGTTTGGGGAGGGCTGAAATGACTGTGTGGTGGGGGTCCTTTTGGGGATGGGCTGGGGGGGAATTTTTAGGGGACATTCATGAAAAAACTGTGAATCACTTCCTTCGCGGTGAGTCTCCGTAGGGGGCCTCACGTTCGGAATATGTTTTCTGAGTGACTGGTCAGAACTGCTGCCGTTAGGGACTATTTGTAATTGAAGGCAGGGCACCTAGAGCTTTGGATTTTTAGATATGAACACAAATGGATCCCCTGTCAGGTTGTGTGTGGTCATGTGTTGGCCACATTTCAGGTGTGTGACTGGACAGACATTTGTCCTTGGGCGTGTCTGTGAAATGGGCACCTTTAGGGGCAATTATCAAGTCTGTAATCAGTGCAGATTATGACTGCAATCTTGTAATCAGATCTTGAAGTCAAAAGGGTTCCAGCTGGGTGTAGAGGGGAGATCACACAGACCTGATTGCAGACTACAGCCTACTCCCCTCCCTGCTGAAGCCTATGAGCAACCTCCATCGACTTTAGGGAGAATTGTGGACCATATTTCCCCCCCTTTCATTTTTATGAATTTTTCCAAGGATCAGTACAATAATCCACATGTAAAGTACAGTATGTAAGATGATGCTTCAGAAAAATCACACAAGGAATTCTAACAACACAGCACACTGTGCCCTGAATCCTACAAGAACCATGAAGAATGTATGATGATGTTACAGGAAACAATAGGACCTCAAGGTCAGGTGGCGGGGGTGGGGGTGGGGAGAACAGACAAAAGTGTGACAGAGCCATGCTCCCTAAAGAGTACGGAAAGGTTTAAGAAAAGGACAAAATACTGATAAATAGGGAAAGAAAAATAGATTTGTCACTAAAATTAAACAAACTGCTATAAATTGTCCTAGTCCTCTGTTCAATCTTCATTATTTATACACAGATTCAGAGGAAAGACATTGTTGGTTTCAACAGTATAGCTCTTGCTAATGTGTGGGGATTCTGTGTAGAGGCAAAGCTATTTTCTGCAGAGGAAAACACAATCCATTTACCTGTCATTTGTGCTTCATGATTTTGTTGTTGTTGCCAGAGCTGTGTTTAACCAGGACTTCCGCCTTCCTTCTCCACGTCCAACTCCTTCAGTGACGTTTACTAACCTTCTGACATCATTCATTGCCATGTCAACATTTGCATCACAAACACGGCACTATGACTTCACTGCAGAAGAAACTGAACGGGGAGGAAGAAAATTCCTGTTCAAATACAAATAGCTGAAGTAACGGCAAGGGAAGCAGAGAAAATGACCGGCCAAGGAAACAAATTTTAATATCAACTTTCTCCTTTTGTTTCAGTTCAACATGGAAGTCACACTCAAATGACAGTCACTTGCCATGCTATCGAGAGCTATGCTTTTTAGTGAAAAATAAAAGCTTGATTTTCTCATTCATTCAGTCTGCTAGCGGGTGCTAAAGCTTTCATTGACAAACACGGGCACCGGCAACAGCACTCGAACAGATTTTTATTCTAGAGGCACAGCGTTCACTATTCTATTGTCTGAACAGAAAATCAACTCATGCTTTAGGTTCTAGTCTAAAAATATCAGCAATAAAGCTGCTTTATATGTGAAGCCTAGTTGGAAACGCCCAAGTTTGCATTAATTATGTAACCATTAAAGCCTAGCCCATTAAAACTTGAGTTCAGTGTTAATAAACGTAAGAGAAAGCTATCTACCTAATTGTCTGCAAAAAGCTGCAGCCCTCATTTACAAGAAATAAGAGAATATTAATCTTCATTCAACAGCATGAGGTTGCTGTTTAAGGTCTGAATTTTCCTCGCAGGGGAGAAAAAACAGAGGAGTGAAGAAGAGAGGGGGGAAAAGAGCAAGTGTGATATTAAAACGCTAATGTTGTTTCATTAAATGAATTGTGGAGGATGAGACAGAGATCGACATTCTCAAAGAATAATTTCTTTAAATACCTTGAGCTCAGATTGCCCTCTAGGCAACATTTCATCTTTCTTCATTAAAAAAATAGTATTAAATTTTATTAAAGAGTCCCAATTAAGCTGGTAACTTGCTTCAAAGAGCAGCCAGGCTTAGGGGGATATATTAAACATTAATAGAGATGGGAAGATTTGCCCGTAAAGCGGATTTAAAAAACAGCATCTTCCTGACTGGTACAATTTGGCTCACACACTCCTTCAGGCATTCTCCCAAACTTGACTGATGCTTATTTTGGGAAACAGCACATAAATGCTCAGCTTTAAGGTCAAGTACATTGCAAAGTTGGCTGGTTCAGGTGCAAACTTTTCCTGACAGCTTTGGAACACAACAAAGATCTGCTTTATTTACTAGGAGCAAAGGCATTCCTATTTGGATTCAAGACCAATTTAACTCCAGGGTGACTCCAGACACAGATCTGAAACAAATGGTCTGAATTTAGCTTTTACAAGCAGTGTACTTGAGGGGCACTTTAAGTTGCATGTGCCTCCTTCTTGTTGAAACGTCAGTAATAATCAAACGAGTCCATAGCATAGGCAGCTGGTACCAAGAGCCTATGGGATACCTGCTCAGAATGCACGCCTAAAAAATGGTGGTGGCAGAAAAGTTGATGATATTGAACCATGCTCTAGAGGCACAGTCAGCTTAACCAATTACTCGTATCATGGTTCAATATAATCAACTTTTCTGCCATCACAATTGTTTTTTGTCCGCACCTAGCTCTCTGCTGAACCATTTTTTTGGGAGAGCGTTCTGGACAGGTATCCCACACACACTGTTGGCACCAAAAAGAACAGGATTACTTGTGGCACCTTAGAGACTAACAAATTTACTTCCTTTGCAGCTCCCTCACGCTTTAGTCCTGGGACGATGGCATCTTGTATGCAAATCCCTCGCCAGTAAGGGGTCTGCCTCAGGGTCAGAGCGACCATTTGAGATCTCGGAGACCTTCCTATCACCACAAATGGACACACCCTCCAGTTCCTCCATGTTAATGCTTGACAGTCTAAAAGCAGCGCATAACTGCAATGGGAGCAGCATCCGGACCACTGAACAGGAGGCAGAGATAAAGGCAAAGGCCCTTGACGACTCTCTGGGTGCAGTCTGAGAAGAAGGACCTGACCGACTGCAGCTTCCACTCACCCCCGCAAGTGTCTTGGAGAAGCAACAGGAGTATCCAGTGATCGAGTGTCAAAGCTGTGGTGTAGTGGACTGAACACAAAGCTGTGGGCTGGAAAGCTGTGTTCTAGCTCTGACTGCTACTGACTTACTACATGACCCCAGGCAAGTCACTTCACTTCTTTATGGTTATAATAACCCCATAGGTAAAATGGGAATCATGATTCTTACCCACCCATATAAATCGCTTTGCAAACTATGGATGAAGAAATCTGTATAAGCACAAAGTATTATTATTAATACCTTGGCACAAATGTTTAGAAGAGGTACAGAACATCAGGTTCTGAGGCCTTGGAATGACAAGGTACAAGACTGCTGGCTCCGGGCAGCACTCTGCTGAAAAATTGTAAGGAGGGTAGGGGGAAGATCAAGGAGAACATTGTCCTTTGTGGGGATTGCATGCTTCATGCTTTTAGACAGAATCACCAAGTAAAGACGACGGATAGAGAAAGTCTGCAACACTCCCAGCCCCCTGCTGACCCAGGAGGAGGATGGGAACAGAAATCAAGCCAGGATCTCCCACATTGCAAAACATCATCAATAGGCCATCATCCCACCCTGGGGAACCTATTCCATTCTGCTCCCATAGCAGGTCTTCTCAGCAATCTCTGCTCTATAAAGCCAGCTATTTATGCAGCCATACAAATGTCCCGTTCCTAGTTATACAGTGATATAGCCGTGCTTTACATGCACAACCTGTATTGCCTTCATTTCTAATGGAATGCTAATTTTACATTCAATTCTTCACAGCCACATTTAGACAAGACACCCAGTTGTGCATACTCAGGGGTTTTTTTTAATCCAAGTGTGTCATATCCCGGGTTAAAGATGTGCTGCTTGCAATGTAATTACGCATTCGGGATAATGCTCGTGTTGACTAGGGGCTTATAAATCAATTACCTATTGTTTTATATTTGCTGTCAGAATGTTTTAGAAAAGTAAAACTCACGCACCACTATAAATATGGGCCCTGCTGGTGAGGGGAAAGGGATCAGAATACAGTCAGGCTGGCAATTCTGTCAGAGGGAACCTCCACCTCTTTCCCATCTACCTAACAATCCAAGCGACGTATTGAAAACAGAGGAAGGTAGTTAGAGGTGCTTAGCCGTAACTACTACCTCAATAAGATATAACAGGCCATGTTTCACGAGGACACTAACATACTTCTGATGCAGAGCAAGGCTCACGTCCCTTCAGCTCCTCAAGAAATGTTTTAATACTCAAGGAAAATAATGGCCTCTCAGGTTTGGCATCCTATTTTTAATTTCATATAGAAGAATCTGGTTTAAAATGACATTGTTTTCCCGGTTTCAAGGAGGCGGCGTGTTTCACAATGGAAAAATCCATTCTAAAGTGGGAATGGTGCACACTGCGATAGTCATACAGCCTAATTCTCCTCTGCTATCCATTTTACATTAGGCAAACTCCATTGCACTTTATGTAATGGGCAAATCCTCAGCTGGTGTAGCGTGCATGGAGCTATGGCTTTTTACAGCAGCTTAAGGTGTGGTGAATGACGTCTGTAAGAGAAGAAACAGGTCCATGTAGGAATATTTGAGCGCACACATGTATGTGTGTCTCAAAAGTGAAAGTCGGGGGGGTGGGGAAGCTCCTCAAAAGTAGTAAAAAAGAAATCTGTTCAGCTCTTACTAGCAGGTTTGTTATTCGGGTGATTTTTCACATCATTGTCATTTTACTTCCTGGTCCTTTCCCTTATGTGCACCTTCCCACTCTCCTTAACCAAAAGCTAGCGGCATTCTTTAAGCCATCCTCAGTGGGTGTAAACCAGCATAGCTCCAGGAAGTCATTGAACCTATTCTGATTTACACTGCCCAAGAATCTGGTCCTTTA
Source organism: Macrochelys suwanniensis (assembly GCA_033296515.1). NCBI lineage: Eukaryota > Metazoa > Chordata > Testudines > Chelydridae > Macrochelys > Macrochelys suwanniensis. The sequence goes on along the minus strand of CM065782.1, from coordinate 104,307,011 downwards.
GTTTTTTACCCTGGCTCCTCCCTATCTGCAAATGGACGTTTACTTTAGTCCGTAACAGAAATCATCTCAGGTGATTTTTAAAATTCACATCCCCTGTATTGGATCTCACTTGGGTCACTCCAGACCTGGACCCACCAAATGTTCATTCTACTTGGGGAGAAACACAGAGATCTTACTTGTTCTGGTGCAAAACTAGCCTCTTCTCCTCCCTCTACTTACGTAAAACGTAGCCCATCTGTCCCTGTTCCATGAATGGAGACTGTCAAGGAACTGCCACATGCACACAGGAGTCTCTCTCTAAGCAGGAATCTGAAGGGGAAGGCAACCATATTTTATGCTCTTCCCCTCCCCACCCCATAGCTGCCAGTAGACTCGGCATTTGTATCTATTTCATCACTCTTCGAGCCCTCATGGAGAATAATCAGGTAGGATAAGTCAGCTAGACGGTGAATACATGGGAGTAATTGGGCAATGGGTTCTGAACTTGCCTGTATGTGCTGTTATCTATCAACATGTTTGTGATAGCAAAACATGCTGACTTGGTGTCCAGCTGGATTCAAACACCACAATGCAGTTCGCATTCCATCTCCCTGTCTCTATGCCTATAATCTCCCTATTCTTAAGGATATACCAGAGCTGCCTGGCAGTTGAGCATATTTTGTTGGTATAGGAGTGTTTGCCTTGCGCATTAGACTTCACCTTGCCCAATTTTATATATTTTAATAGGAAAGCCGATAGTCATGAGAGCTACATTTTGGAATTAAAAAATTAGGTTTTTACTTTAAAAAAAAGGACAATGTTTTGCCTTCGGGCAAAATGAGACCCTTATTTTCATGATTTTTTAATTTCATTGACCCATTTTGCATAGCCTTGTTATCAGCATAAACTGTTTTTTGCTATAATTCCCTCATGTTTGAAACTATTATTTTTGATCACTGAAAATGTCTGTGTTGAGCTGGGGCCAGCATTGTGCTAGGAAAGCAGTGAAATCGTTCAGTTATTCCAGAGTCACCATTTTGGGGGACCCCAGATAATCCCCCCCACACATTGGGAGGCAGAAATCTTTCAAGCCCTTCATCTCTGCAGAGGAGGAATAAAACGTGGAAATGTTGGAGACTGAAAAACTAGCCAACAGGAAGATCTCAGCTCCAGTAACTGAAATACCTTAACACGCTTCAGGGGAATGAACGTAAGGAGCAGTCTTGCTTTAGTGAGGGGACATGGAGGGAATGGAACACAGTGCCTCTAACTCAATGGTGAGATGTGCTGTATATATGTCAGACTTTGGCTTCTGTTGGCCATGAAGGCTGAACTCATCATTAACCTCAGACAGTGGCTTTTAATTCACTCAAGGTCTAGACTTGGCTCCCGGATGCTCTAAAGTGGCATGATCTGCAGCAATACCTGTTCTACAAAGCAAAATTATGATTACACCTGATGTTTCGGCCAGGAGGGCACGTGGGCAGTGACAGGAAAAGCAAAACAGGCGGAAGAACGTGTATTTCACACCAGAGCCTAAAGATAACCTTGGAGCGGAAACTTCACCTTTCATGTTATTCTCCTCTCTCCACACAACCACCAGTTTCCTAATGTGCATTCTGCTGGCTGCAGTTTCATTTTACCGTCTTCATGGTGATGAAAACCCAGGCCTGGGTTTTGAGTGTCTTTTTTAAAAAGTAATATCTATAACTAACTCCTGCAGTGCTGTAGCAGCGTTCACTGAGTGAATCGATTTAAAATTGCTACAATAATACTGCAGAATTCCTTTATTAGCGCTACAGCACATCATGGAGAACCCGTTAGATTGCCATCCAGGATAATAAATTAAAGGCAGCGATTTTACAACTATTCTCTCTTTTGTTCAGTCTCTCTTACAACCACTAGCCCATCATTGCTATAAATCAGACTAACTATAAGAGTCATTTGAAAGAACCTATTTTTCATACCCAGTGGAGGTGCGTGAATAACAAGAGAGTGAGACTGTGGGAAGAGAGGGAATGCTGCTGCTTTACTCAACTAGACTGAATGGCTAATCTCTGCTTCATGCTGTAATCAAAGCAATGGGCCAAATTCTTCTTTCACTCGCACCAGTGTAAATTCAGAATTCCTCCTTTGGCCTCAGTGAATGACTCTGGATTTAGAACTTGATACGAACACCTTTATTCAAGAGCAGAGGGTATGATCCAAAGCTCACAGAAGTAAATGGGAGCCTTTCCATTGACTTCAATGGACTTTTGATCAGACCCTTTGCCTTTATTCTTGCAAGTAGTCTAACAGGAAGTGGGCCCTAACTCTGTGGGAACTGAGAACAGAACGCTCCCCAACTGAGCCACTGAATTCAGTCCACAAATGATTTATTTAAAAACAAAAATGTTCATTCCCAGAAGACTGTGTGGCAGAAGCTGTACATGAATCAATCAACAAACATGATGCCAGAAAAAGACTGATCCATGGACCTACACTATTACTGTTATAGTCATAGGCACTGACTCTGTGGGTGCTCCGGGGCTGGAGCACCCACGGGGAAAAATTGGTGGGTGCTCAGCACCCACCGGCAGCTCCCCGCCAGCCCCGGGGCCCGCGCCCAGCTCCCCGCCAGCCCCGGGGCCCGCGCCCAGCTCACCTCACCAACGGGAGACGTTCCGGGGCCCCGTCCCCGACGCCGGGTGACGTTGCGTCGGCGGCGGGGCCCCGGAACGTCACCCGGGGGCGGGGCCCCGCCATGTCGCCTGGTGTCGGGGGCGGGGCCCGCCGACGCCGGGCATCAGCCCCCACCGGCGCTGCCGGAAGTTGGCGCTTGTGGTTATAGTCTCTTATGTTTTAAGTTTTCTCTTCTAGATTAAGTGTTCTGAGGTGTTTTATTGAATCATTTCTAACAGAATAGAGAGAAAGGTTGTATTTACTGTTTTTACAGTCCTGGTTATTTCAGTCTGTACAGCAACATCGCAGATCCTATCTACAACATGTGATACAGGAGGGCCAGGGAGCACTAGTAGAGTGTGAGAGGGGAAATATATAAACCCTAGGCTAATTAAGGCGTGATTCTCTGGAGACTAGGAAGGGTGGCTACAGGTTAATTGGAGCACCTGCAGTCAATTAAGGCCCTCTCAGGAACCTAATAAAAGCCCCTGCTTCAGGCAGACAGGGGAGGAGGAGGAAGGAGTTGGAGCAGAGAACAGTTTGGAGGAGTTGGAGCAGAGTGGATTGGTGGTGGAGCAGAGAGCAGTTTGGAGGAGTTGGAGCAGAGTGAATTGGTGTTGGAACAGAGAGCAGTTAGGAGGAAAGCGGAGGAGAGTTTTGAGAAGTGCTGCGGCGGGCTAAGAAGACCAAGACCCTAGGTAAAGGGACACCTGGCTTGTACAGAGGGAAGGCAGGAAGCCCCACAATTGAAGGGCAGGAGAGGGAAGTAGCCCAGGGGAAAGAACCACTAGTACAAGTGGTTTACCCGCTATCCTAGGGCCCCTGGGCCGGGACCCGGAGTAGAGGGCGGGCCCGGGTCCCTCCCTCTCCACTCCCCTTCTCTGGGATACTAGCAGGACAGCTGATACCCCAGTTCAGGGGCAAGACACAGCGCCCTGAAACCCCCCTACAAGAAGAGAAAGCGCGGGACCCATCATAGTAGTGCCGGCAATTTGCCACAAACAGTATGCACCTCCTAGTCTCCTATTAAAATATAATTAACATATTTTATATACCTAATAACACATTTGGTTTAATTCAAACAATTATACCCTACAAGTTTCAGATTCACTGGTGGCTGCCTTCCCTTTCTGCTGAACTCCAAAGAGTGAATTAAGGAACATAAGGAGCCAAAAAAAACCAAACAAAAAAATACACCAGTAACTTGTCCACAAGATAAAATTAACATCTGATACCCAACCACACATTGATTCTGGTGATCCTCTCAAGATCTTTTGTCCTATTACTCCAGGGAGAAAGGCTTGAAAGCAGGATGTCTGATTTGTCAATGCAGCTCATCCCATTTGGTACATTGTTTCTTTGATCTCCTGGATAGGGACTGGGTGGTCACAAGACTACAGTAAAGCCTGGTCCCTGGCCAAGATTCTCTGAAACACAGAGATCCAGCTGGATTTACTAGACCCCAAAAATTCTGGATGTATCCACAGGAGTATATAGGGTAAGCACAGTGTGTCAGAATCTAACGTGTACCGTGGTAATTCGTGGGTGTGTATCTCTTGGGAGTTACCCTAACTCAGTCACTAAAGAAGGATTTTTCCCCTAGCAAAAACTGCATGCTAGGATTTCCTTGCTACAAACTCATGCTGGAAACATTCTGAAGTGATACATGCACGAAACAACTGTTGACTCTATTTGGCGCTATTAACCCCATCACACCCGAATTATTTTCTACCACACGCAAAACAGGTCACATTCATGTGACCCTTAGGGGCTAATGCAACATTTCTGCCCTTTTCATTTTCAACAAAGTTTCCCCTTTGCTACAATGATCACAATAATAAACTGCTCCAATGATGCACTCATTGTCAGTCGCACAGTAATACAGAGGAGGAGGGACGCTTTGATTACGCACATCTTATGATCAATAGATTGGTACCATTGCCTCTTCCTTGGCCTTTCCCCCAGCTGCAGTGCCGTTAAATGATGATGCAGCTGTCTCAACTGAGATCAGTCCTCTGAGTAATTCACACACGGAGTCAGTGTTTCCCTCAAGGGTTTGTGACATGGTACATTCTTGAGACTTTAAAGTTGCGGTAACTACCAGAAATGGGGGGAAAGCAACAGCTTGGGCTATGCGGAGGGAATTTGTAATTAAACTGAGCAAACTGCTTCTGAATAAAGCATTGTCTTCACCATCCCACTAAAAGGCTTTTTACTACTGAGTGTCCATTTCAGTCTATTAAACAGTATTAAAAATGGAATTGTAATCTACCCTTAGGTAGTAGCAGTCTCAGCAATACGCTTCCATCCTGTGTACATAAAATTTTGCAGAAGGAACAACTGCACATAATTCAGACCATAAATTGCCAACTGCTGTAAGCAATTCCCTTCTCCCGCCATTGATATTTAAAAGAGCACAGCACCCATTTACGTTGGATGAACTACTGCAGCTAATCTGACTCCATGCCTCAAAGGAACTCTAACCTCTCTCCTCTTGGGGATGCAATCTTAAACATAGCCTCACTTTTTTAAGGTCTTATCGGAAAGGACCACATTTTCATTAGCCCAGGGCCTTTCTACTGGATCACCCGTCTCCTCATCTAGTTCATTTGCCCACTGCTCTCTTATTCTTAAATCTAGTCCTGATCTTATGTGCCGCATCTTATACTCCAGCAAAAACTGCCATCAAAATTCAGTACAAATCTATTGTTTCTCTCCCGAGGTGACACGATGGAGAAATACCAGCTGAGGTTAGCCCTAGCTCTGAGAAGTAGAGTGTTCCAATTCTGTGCTCCTTCAACCTTAAAATACTTGTAGGTGATTAGAAAAGGTAGCAACTTCATGTTTCACTTCCTACCCACAGGGCCCGGACAGAGTTCAGCCCATTAGTTCATCTGTCTATGTAATGTACACTTCTCTTCGTATGGCTGAGGAATAAACCAACTTTTCACAAACAAGCAACAGGTCTGCTATTGAACAAAACAAGGGGGAAATCTCAGTGCTCCCTCTTCCTACCAACTTCTACAGTTCCCAGTTTGAGCCTCCGCACAGCAGCATAAGAACAGCCAGACTGGGTCAGACCAAAGGTCCATTTAGGCCAGAATCCTGTCTTTAGACAGTGGCCAGTGCCAGGTGCTTAAGAAGGAATGAACAGAACAGGTAATCATCAAGTGATCCATCCCCTGTCCCCATTCCCAGCTTCTGGCTAGGGACACCATCCCTGCCTCTCCTGGCTAATAGCCATTGATAGAGCTATCCTCCATGAACTTATCTAGTTCTTTTTTGAACCCTGTTATAGTCTTGGCCTTCACAACATCCTCTGGCAAAGAGTTCCACAGGTTGACTGTGCGTTGTGTGAAGAAATACTTCTTTTTTTTTGTTTGCTGCATGGAATTCCCTTCACAACCTACCACATCACTTTCAATCTAAGTAGATGAGACAGACAAAGGGTGGAAGAAATACCATTTTACAGAGAGAGAAGTGAGGCACTGAAAGATTTAACAAACATGCCTTGAAGACAGGGATCCATTTCACATAGTTCCTTTTCCTTTTGGAAAAAAGGAACATCACATACTTTGGGATTGGCTGAAATTTGGATTAATGTCTATGTGAATTCTGCTTAATGCTTTGTAGGTTATGTTGCTTAGCCAATTGACTGAGTCTTGGCTTTGTTAGCCACTTTAGCACCCTAAGTACAATGATCTAAACTTGGAGATGTGAATCCACTTAGACGCGCATTATAGAAGTGACCTATATGGACCCTGGCAACATGAAACTCTTAGTTCATGGCTTTCTTTCTGTCCCCACCCCACAACTCTCCATAGGTTGGGAGGTTGCTTTTTCAAGTGCTGTCCCATCTACTTCATCCCCCCCTCGCCCTCCCCGAACTGACTTTCACTTTAACTCTCATGTTAAAAACTAAAGATGGGCCTACACCGTGAAGTCTGAACATGGATTAGAACTTTCAAAGCTCAAAGGGGTTTGGATCCAGCATCGTTATTCCAACTCATTTTACAGAGACAGCTGAAATTGAATCCAGATCCAAACTGCCCCAGCATTTGAGGAGATCTGGATCCAGTAGTCTGTTTCAAGTCCACCTCCATGCCATCACTTACAGAAAGTAACTAGCCTCCAATCTAGAATCCTTCATACTACTGACACTCTGTGTGATGGATGGCATGTAAAAAAATGATTACGGGTAGAATCTGGGTGTGTAATTTCCATTGAATTTAACGGGAACAGGGCATCTAAATCCCACCTTTGAAAATCTCAGCCAATATTACTAATGCTCTTCTAGTACACGATAGCTAGAGCGCCCTGGCTCTGCTACTAGCGATGTGGTTATGCATTATGAAGCAACAAAGGGTCCTGTGGCACCTTATAGACTAACAGAGGTATTGGAGCATAAGCTTTTGTGGGTGAAGACCCACTTCTTCAGATGCAAGCAGTGGAAATGTCCAGGGGCAGATATATCATTATGCATTATGTAGCTTAAAGCACCCAATGTGCATTGGCAGGCTTGCTCATAGCTCATTTTGTCACAAACTCCACAGCTAACGGGAGAGCAGTATATAGGTCTTCATTTAAAAAAAAAAATTAGTCTGTTACCATTGGTGCATTTTCTTGCATGGCAATTTCCACAAGGGAAAAATAATGCCTTTGTTGTGATTATTTGAGAATTGTTTCATTTTTATTGTAATCATCAATATGTAGTGCAGAGCATAGAGTGTAACAGATGTGACTATATTGCAGTGCAATACAAGGATACCAAAGAGAAGAATTTTTCAAGGGTCATTGTAGACGTTGCTGACTGTCAGAATAGCCAGATTACTACCACATTAAATTTTTCATCAGCATTCTGCTTAATTTACTGAAACTGCAATTTAGCCAGTGTGCCTGGCTGGAAAAAGAATGCTTTTTTATTTCGCTCAAGTAGTGCAGGTTTTACTGGGTAATGCTGTAAATCTCACCTGATGGCAATACTCCTCATCTTCACCTTACAGGCCCCTTTCAGATCATACCAACCTGAGAAAGTCAGGGGGAAAACAGAAACCTGAGGTAGGTTACCTGAGCAGATGAGTGGGGTTTTCAATACTGATTTAACCTTCATGCTTTTGGGTGGAAGAGGCCTTTTATAGTTTGGTGCTTTTGCTTACTGGAAAGGTATTATTAATTCCCCATAATAAATCTGATTCAGCTCAACACTCATTGCTTTACTGCTAAGTTTCCTCTAACTGATTCTTTATGCCCATGTGGGTTCTGGACTCCACGTTCATGCATTTAGAGACAGACTCAAGGTGGCTGGCTTTTCATTCTACTCTGCTGAGGCTTCCCCCTTTGCGGGGGGTGGGGGGGGCATACTTGATTAACTGCAAAATCCAGTAGTTCTCTAAAGTCCTGCCCATAGTTTGTGTGGACTTAAGAGGCAATACTTTAATTCAGAATGGCACCACTGCATGCATTCAGACTTAGTTACCCTGTGCTACTCATTCAGCTTAAGGAAAAAATAAAAGCAAAATTGTGTGTTTGTCTTCTCCACGCTTCAGCGGCAGGATTAAACAGCTTACATGGGCCTTCTACACGCAGAGCTAAAAAACATACATAATTCAGTGCTGTTAAAGTTCAGGTTTCCTCCCATTGAGTTTTAAAAGTTTTTGTTTTGTTTTATTTGATTTTCTTGTTTTTACACGAAGGATCCTGGTCTGAACACAGGGGCCTCTCTCATTCCAGCCCCTTTGGGAAATGGAGGCAGCAGTCCTTCTGGGAAATCAAGCTCTTTCACAGAATTGTTGTATTCCCCATTGCAGCTTGTTTCAGAAATGAAAACAGACTGAGAAACATGCCACCTGTGGCAGGATCTTTGCCTGGCACAGCAGGGAGGTGTGAAGGGGGCCGCCAGGCATGAAGGACGGAGGCTGGTTGGGAGGCAGGATGTATGTGCCCCACACCACACCAAAGTGGAGCTGTGGGGACACAGTGGGCAGAAAGGACTGGAAAGGGCTTTTGCTGCACCTTGGCAGATCCTATAACTTCATCACTCCCAGTTACATAAGCACAGAGCCTCGTTCCTTCTTTTTCAGCCTCGTTCTGGTTTCACAGGTATCTCTCAATGGGAAACTACCACAGAAAAGTCCCACTAGAGAGAATGAAAAGTAGCCAGAGTCCTGGCAGGGCTGCAGCACTCTTCATACCTCACTGCAAGGTCCACGTTGCATTCATCCTAGCGCCGAAGGGGGGAGCTTTGTGGTCATCGAACTAAGCAGAGTCTCTGAAACCACAAGTTTCAAGCCAGGCAGCGTGGACACAGCTCTTCATCCTTCCAAGATAGGTCAACTGAGTTTCCTGTGATTTACTGTGTGGGAGCCTTTCAAGTGAGAGCTGAGCACGGCCCTGATCCAAAGTTCATTGGAGCAAATGAACAGACAGATCCCCTTTAACTTCGGCGGGCTTTGGATCGAGAGACAACTGAAATCCTGCCGGTTGTGTGTGTAGATGCTATGGAACTCTCTTCAGAAGAGCTAGGCCTTGTCTGGGATTGTAGCCACATTTCCCCTCCTGCCCACGGTCAGAAAGCCGCTTCAGACGTACACAGTGAGCAGAGTACTGGTGTCTGATGGAGCTCAGCTGGTCGGGAGCAGTGATATCCGTCATGCACCGTGACCCATGTTCACTTCTCCAAGGCCTTTCACTGGGCTCTCGTCACGGGATAATGGAGTAAGCCATCACACAACATTCAGATGCTGCTGCCCTGCAGGAAAATTGGACATTTAAACAAATCCATCCATTAGCTTGATTGACTAGCCAAAGGCACACAGCGTTTTAGTGAGAGTCAGCTTGGAAAAGGTGAAAATGTTCTGCTTTAAAGGGGTGATTATTATTTGCAGCTACAAATCTTGCAGCCTTTATTAGTGTAAAACAACCCATTGACTTCATTATGGGAGTTTTCCCCAAGTGAGGCCTGCTAACGACTTCAGGATTTTCCCCAACTATTGCATCTCAGTATGAGGCCAATATATAACAAAACAGCTCTCCAGCTGCATTAATATTCGTCTGACTCTAGTTTAGAGGAAGCCGGTAGGCTGACAACACCATGCCCGCAGGAGACATCTGAGAGTGGCAGAAATGTGTCTGGTTTAGGATGCTAGAATTAGTCCTTTTCTTTGGAAGTAGGACAGGATGAGTGCTGTAGAGGAAGGGCTAAGGAATTAAATGGGTAATGCAGACAAGCGGACATGCTAATGGTCCTTCACTTCTTCAAGCAGACAGCACCCAATTCCCTGTGCCTATGGAAGGGTGGGGTCCGTATGTTTCTGCTGTGCTGAGAACCAGATGCCCCTTCACTGCCTCCTTTGGGAGCACCGAGGAGGACTGCGGTGGGGGCATGGTGACTTGCCTATGTGCAGATCCGCTGGCCACAAACACCACATGGTGTTGTAATAAAGCCTACAACCTGAGTGTGCAGAAATCTGTACCCTGCCTCCTTGTTGTGGCTAGTGCGGCGGAGGGTACTGGACATCTGTGCAGCGCCCTTTAACTCAGGCTTTGTGCAAATGAGCAGCATTTCACCCACACTGAGTACGTATCTTCATAAGTTACATAACATAATTACAAGTAATTAAAGTGGAGTAAAAAGGCTTATACAGCCAGTGTGTCCTTGGGCCTCCTCAAAGAAGCAGACACTTACATCCTTGGATCAATTATTTTCTTTTCTTTGAAGACAAAAGATGAAAAGCAGGAGCAGCTGATTTTATTTTTTATCTCCCCGACATTTCCTGCCTTTATATTTGGTTGATAAAGCAGAGGAAAGAACCAGTTCTGGATAAAATGTCAGAGACTTCAGCTGCTCTACCTCTGTGTTCCAGGGAGGCAAAGGGCTCATGAGACACAGAGGTGCCAAAAAGGATTCATTCAGGACAGAGCCATGAGAGGAGGAGTGTGGAATATGCATTATCTTCCCGTTTGAGATGGGCTTTGAATTCCTTCAAGGCCATTTGTGCTCCATGTCGGAATCATGCAGTCCACAAGGCATGGGCAAGGTCTAGCTGGTTAGAATCCAGCACAAACAAGATACCTACCTATCTATTCTCCTTTCACCCTTCTGCCCTTAATGCCTACACCTGGGTCTTACTTCGTGATCCTTTTTCTGCCCTATCCCAGACAAACTTGGTTTTGTGATAGAAACAGCAGTTTTTTCCAGTGGGCGTAATCTCTTTTCCTACACTAAGCTTTTTTTAAAAAACAGTAATTACCAGCATGAGCTTTCGACTCCTATCAAGACAGTCTAGTAACAGAAACACTAGAGACTAAGTCAGTCACATCATGTTATTGGGCCTTAAATCTCTGCTTTGAAGGCTGGTTGTTAAAACTCAGAAGTGCTTCTGCATAATAGGGAATGACACAAATGGGAGGAATCGGCCCACTCAGAACGTTTTGTTTTTCTTTTCTTTCAATACCTCTAAATTATAGTCATCAAAGCAACCTGGCTTCAGCCTGCAACAACAGCACTGTGGGTGCTAGAAAAAAAAAGAAAAGAAAAACCATTACAGCTATCTGTATATTCTGCAATACTCCTTCCACTTTGGCTTGTTTCCACAAGAGGGCAGAATATGAAGTTTTGTGGTTTGTTTGCTATTATGTATTGAAGGTAGATGACTGTAGAGTAACTATTTGGCTATAAAGTGGTGTCAGCTCATGTATTATTCATCTATATCGGTTCAAAGAATATTGTGATTAAAGTGCTATCCACAAGTGTATATTGCTTGACTGTATGTTATGCTTGTCTACACAGAAATCATGTAGTCCCAATCTATCCCTGCTGCATTGCTACTCTGCAATTGTGTAACTTGGCTCTTTGCACAGTGAACGAAGGTCGAACTGCTGCTCTTAACAGTGAAGTTGCTCAGAATGAGTAAATAATCAGTGAAATACTCACTAGATTTTGGTCTGACCATTCATCTATCTCCCCACCCTTCCATACCCAAGAGCTGTTACTAGGTGCAGCAGGATACAAATGAACTGCTGGATTTCATTATGAAAAGCTTCCTTATGTCTCATGGTAAAATAAATAAGAACAAAATGTAAGCATTCCTATTTTGAATAGGAGAAAAAGCTGCTGTCATGTTGGTAAACTACCTAATAAAATACAGTACTAGATCAGCCTATTTATGAGTCGGTATGGTTTTTTGTTAGTTACTGTGGATTCAATTACTCAACGTGCATTATAAAATAAGATTAGTATTGCAAGCAACATATTTTTGAAAAATGTGTATTTTCATTCTCACTGTAATGAGCTTCAATAATTGCATAGTATGCTGATGTGCATATTTTAAATACACACAGGAGAGAGCTAGATACAGATTTTTGGGAGTGCTCCGGTCGCTGGGCACATGAAATTAAAAGGTCAGATTCTCTGAGTCACTAGGGCAGCTTTGGGCAGGTCTCCCAGCACAAAGCTGGCAGATCTGACCAGCGGGGAATTCCCCCCAATGCAGAGCAGTGGTTCTCAACCAGGGGTCCAGGGCCTCCCGGGGAGCCACAAGCAGGTTTCAGGGGGTCTGCCAAGCAGGGCCAGCATTAGACACACTGGGGCCCAGGGCAGAAAGCCAAACTCCGCCACCTGGGGCTGAAGCCAAAGCCTGAGCAACGTAGCTTTGCAGGGCCCCCTGTGGCGTGGGGCCCTGGGGAATGGCCCTGCTTGCTACCCTCTAATGCCAGGCCCGGCTTTTATATGCAGAAAAACAGTTGTTGTGGCACAGGTGGACCGTGGAGTTTTTATACCATGTTGGGCGTGGGCAGAAAGAAAAAGGGTTGAGAACCCCTGGTGCAGGGGAATCCTTCAGTAGCATAGAGCTGCTGTAGTGGCTCTTAACTCCAACCTCCCTCCCAGCCCATAGTTCACGGGTCATAGCTAGGGAAATGGCGCACAGCCATACACTTTACAGCAGAGGTTTGCAAACTGTGGGCCGCGCCCTCCTAAGGGAGCTCGGGCCAGCCCCAGATGGCAGGGCTCAGACAGGGCATGCCGCCTATACCCCTGACTCACCGCAGCAGAGAGGTGAGAACGGAGGGGTAGGTTGGCGGGGGGGGGGGGGGGAAGGGGGGTGGAGACCACCAAAAATTGTAACTCAAAAAGTTTGAAAACCACAGCTTTAGAGCGATCACCAGCGTATTATCAGCCTAGTCAGGAAGCCCTTTCAGGACAGGAATTCAGGCAAGATGCTTGGAGACACATAGAAACTGTAACCAGAATATCATACCCGGATACGGTTTCTTATTATTGGCCGATGCAGGAATGACACATCAGAATTTCATTCCTTCAGCCCAGCTGAGGAGATTTTGAATAAACTTACAAACGTAGCACCAAATTCCTCTCTTTCTGCCCACAGGGAATTCAATGGTAGCACCTCAGCACCGGCACTGGTTTGATCCCACTGGTGACATCTGAGTTCTGCAGGGAGTCCTTTGGCCCATATAATTCAGCTTTTTCAGCCGTGGGTATTTCATTTTGCTATCCAACCTTTCGCTCAGGTTATTGAGGTTGCAAGTGGGGAGAAAGGATTCAGCTGGCAAATCGTGCTGGAATACAAGTGGAAAGGTCAGCAGCACATTGAGTGGCTTCTCTTTGCCTTTCACAGGAGAGGGGAAGAATTAAAATTCTGACGCCAGAGTTCAGTAACGAGAGCAGGAAAGTGGCACCCTGCGAACCCACTGCTGGGGGAAATAATCCTGAGAAGAGGGAGAAATGGTACGGCACAAACTTTAATGGTCCCCATTTGAAGCTTAAAATCCTAACCTTGCAAGAGCCTCTGAGTTAGGGCATGAACCTCTTGAGGTCTGAGTTAGAACTGGGGGTTAGCCTCGAGCAGCCTCGTCTCTGTACGTCCATAATCCAAAGCCACAGCACATCGAAAAGGCAGCGTGGTCCAGGGGACAGGCCACTGGACTCAGACTCAGGACATTCTAGTCACGCAGCAGTGGCAGAGCTGGGACCTTGGGCAAGTCCCTTCCCCTTTCTGTGCCTCTGTTTCCCCTCCTACCCTGTGTTTGTATTGTCTGTGTAGAGTGGGGCTGGGACAGTCTTTGCTATATTAGGTGTTTGTACAGCACCTAGCACCACACAGTCGCAATCTCAGTTGTGGCCTCTAGGCACTAAAGTAATACAAATAATAATTTAGCAGCTTCTACTCAGGGAAGACGGAGGGGCATGAAGGGGGCCAATTAGAACAACATGTCTATTGCAGGTCAGCGCTGAGATTAATTGGGAGATGTGTATGCCCCTTCTTAGGCACTTACCAGGCTGCTGTGAGGGAACCAACCACTGGATCCTAAGTGCTTTAAGCCTCCGGAGTCTGAACAGAGCCCAGGGATTGGCTTTCTCATGGGGTCCCTAAGCACGCTGTTAGGATACAGATCCTCTACCTAGCACCCACCTCCTGGGAGTTAGACCCTGCAGTCTAGTGCTGACCCATCAGCTTCCCCCATAGTTCTGGGACAGGATGTGTTTAAACTCCGGCCGCATGGGTCCACAGGTTAACCCTTCAATGGCACATGGTAGGTGTAACAAAACATACACACACTCACCCAGCACCTTTGCACAGGATTCTAAAGCACCATTGCTCTTATGAGATAAAGCACAGAGAATACAGATCATTAAGAAAACAAACCTCCTGATTCCAGTGCCCCTCATTAGCTTCCCCTTGCCTTGAGAGTCCTTGGGGGACCGAGTTCAGCTGGTGGGATACCCTCTGCTTCATCAGGCTCCTGCTGCAGCTGCCCTCTGACTCGGTGAAAATGTCCGAAGACCCTAAACAGAGCAGCTCCTGTCATTTTACCACTTTCCTGTTCTTCTGTCAGGTTCTCCTGGATGAGCCTCCTCAGCTGATCACAGACTCCTACCAGGTGACTTAGTTGCCCGTCAATCTCTCCCTGACAAACCAGCTCTCCTTAGTGGGAGCCAGTCCATTTTCTAGGATGTTTTGTATGTGAACACAGGACCATCCAGAGATCAATGACCCGCTACTGTCAGACCTGTATCACTAACACCTGGCATTTACATCCAACATGGAGATAAAAGAACAGGGAAGGCATAGGGCTGCACATTCAAAATTGAGTTTGCAGCTTGGTACAGATACAGAGAGTTCATAATCTCACCGAATTTATCAATTGTATAGACATATTCCCCAAATCAGTGTGTGAAAGTCCAAGGAACTTGCAGGGCACGACTGAGGTGGCATTATTTAGCAGAGCTGTTTGGGAGAGTCTTGCATTGTACCTGACCTTCACACTGTGTCTGGCTCTAATAAGCACAATCAGTTCCTTGCTTTCCTGAGAGCCAGTAACTTGCAAATCAAAGATGAATTTAAAAAAATATATCCAAAGGTCTCAGTTTAATCAAGCAGCTTTATGGCACTGCAGGAAAAACCTCTCATCTCATTGTGCTCTTTGCACACACACACACACACACACAAAAGCTAGGGAGAAATAGAAATAGAATGCTCCAATAGTCAGTCTTATTGTACACATAACAATATTGAATTGTAATATATTGAAGATTTAACCTTTGAATTGGTACCAACTTTTATTTGGCAGCCAAACTTATGTTACAGAGAAGAAACATATGAACTCCCTGATAGTCTGAGTGTCCAAGTGGAATGTTCCATAGCTAAAGTAATAAGAGATGAAGAATCAGAATAATTCTTTAACAGTTGTCACAGTCCTAAACTAGCTAACCAACCAGTAGGCAGCTCTTCGTGCCTAGTCACCACCATCTTTTGAAGACATGCAAAGTACTGTATACTACGTGGGGTGATGTAAATGACCGTAGGGTCACTTTTCAAGCTGTAGCATCATGCCCTCCAAGTACCACTGTGAAGGAAACGAGGTTTTGGAGGAATGGAAGGGCCCGAATGATTTCACCGCAAGAAGCGCAATTTTCAGAGTTTCATGCATGAGTTAGGGAATCCGGTTCTGCACATGGATGTGCAAAAGCCAGACTGAGGGGCCGGAAATAGGAATGTGGAATACCACGTATCAACATGAGGGCTCCACGAGAGAAGCAACTGCCCTATCTTAGTGCCCCTCCTTTTGGAAATGTAACACACAAAAATGCACTCACCTGGAAGTGCTGGTACCAGGGGTACTGGAACAGGAGTGGTCAGGGGGCCATGGCCCCCCCCAACTTTTAAAAGTGGGAGGGCTATACCCTTTCACTGTTTATTGGCCATAAGGGTGCGTGGTGGGGGAGGGAGCAGAGAAAGCGGGGGTGGGGGTCTTTTTTTGGGGGGGGAGGGAGCATGGGAGCAGAGCCTTGGGGGAAGGGGCAGCGCCTTGTGGGGGAAGGGGCGGAATGAGGGCGGTGGCTCAGGGAGAAGGGGCGGCGTGGGTGCAGGGCCACGGTTTGGGGACCTGTGCCCCCACCACTTTTAAGGCACTTCCACCACTCCTGGCTGGTACTCAGCTGATCAGCCCAGGTTCGTGTGTCTCTGACTAATACTGAATGTGGGTACTTCAAGGCTAACTGGCCATTACATGGAAAAGGGAACAGTAGGAGAGCTACAATGTAGCCCTGTGACTAAGTAGAATACAGCACAAAGATGAGACAGACCTTTATGCAAGGTTTCAAACTGGCATCTGAAGCAGACCCCCTGACACGGAAGGTCAGCTCCTTTAGGTAAGACTAGACGACCTCTTCCAACCCTAAAGGTCTATGATTATGCTATCACCTTCATTGCTGGATTGCAATTTCCATGCTGCAGTGGAGTGCACCAGCAAACTTCCTTTGAAACGTTACCATTCCGATGATGTGCCTGGTACATGCACCAGCATCGGATGTGAATTTTGCCCATGGCTTTGCCTTCTCCACTCCCACTTTGGGATGCTCTGCTCTCCAGAGGGGGTAAGAGGGAGCAGTCTCAGATTTTCCCAGAATGCAGAGACTGCAGTTATAGCGGACTTGTATGTGGGCAACATACCAGGTGGGCCAGGGCCCCTGGATCCTCTACACCCAGTAAACTCATGGAAGAGCCAGCCACAATCTGCTCCTACAGTAGCAGATGTCTGAGAAACACTTTGACAATGTAGGTGAAATCCTGGCCCCTCTGAAGTCAACAGCAAAATTCCCATCAACTTTAATGGGGTTAGGATTTCACACCATAAAGTGCAAAGAATAAGCTTCCCTTGTCACCGATGTACTTTAAAAGTTAGTGAGAAACAGTCAATATTTGCATAAGGGGCCTTAAATGAGGTAATGGTGTCAGGACCTGAGTTTATCGTCTGTGCTATTTAATCCCTCCAGCTTTATACATCTTTACTAGAACGTAGGTAGCACTTTTCAAAGAGTCAGTTGACGATGGGACTGATATGGGTAGGAACAATCATTAACTACCAGAATTAGAATGCAGCCATAACTTTCTGACAACTCTGCTCCCAAGTGACCATTTTCATTCCTCCCCTGTGTTTTTCCCCCCTCTCTCATTTATTAAAACTGCATCAAATGCTTAGCAAGTGGACTTCAAGTTCAAAGCTGAAGGATGATGTATTTTTAGCTAATGGCCTCTCTTGGCAACTGGCTAGAAAAGAGGTGGCAGCATTAAACAGCAAGATAAGTCTGTAATTAGTGGGAGTCATATGGGAACACAAGACTGATAGACTGCACTAGGAAAGCGCTGGGAAGAGAATGGAGTGGGGGACGATGCCACGAAAGGAAAATGAATACAAGACCGAGCCTCACAGGTTGAGAAAAATAACTGGAGAAATATCAATGATTTACAACAGGGGTGGCCAACCGGAGGCTCCGGAGCCGCATGCGGCTCTTCAGAAGTTCATATGTGGCTCCTTGCATAGGTGCTGACTCTGGGGCTGGAGCTACAGGCGCTAACTTTCCACTGCTCAACCCCAGGCCCTGCCCCCACTCCGCCCCTTGCCCCAAGGCCACCGCCCCCTCCCCTGAGCCTGCTGCACCCTTGCTACTCCCCCCCTCCATCCCAGAGCCTCCTGTACACTGCGAAACAGCTGATCGCGGTGGGCAGAAGGCACAGGTAGGGAGGAGGAGGCACTGATTGGCAGGGCTGCTGGCAGTCAGGAGGTGCTGGGGATGGCGGCGAGGGGGTGCTGCTGATGTATTACTATGGCTCTTTGGCAATGTACATTGGTAAATTCTGGTTCCTTCTCAGGCTCAGGTTGGCCACCCCTGATCTACAATAACTGGGCAAAGCACATCCATTGCGATCTGACTGTTACTGACAAATGGGAAGCAATGGATTGACCGATCATGGAAAGTTAAGGCAGCCCAGGCCTTCTACTGTTGACATCTGTGGAAGCTGGCTCAGGTCCATAATGTCTACAGCCATATCAAGTGTGGTCCTCAAGATTCAGTCATTGCACATTAGTTGCCTACTGTATCTTTCAGTGGTCCACGCTCTACCTAAATTTCTTAGCCCACCCACCCACCCACCCTCTCCCTCACGCTTCTGTCTTTTACAGGAAGGGGCATAACACCACCATCACAATACTGAGCTCATGACATGGCAGAAAATATTGTGACATAAAAGTCATCGGCTAATTGCCGTGAGCAGAGTGATTATAGTGTGCGGCACTTCATGATGTCTTGTGAAACTGAACAAGATAATTCAACAGTTAGCTCAAGAAAGCCCTGTGTACGGTGAAGTGCAATCCCACTAGATCACAAATAATGCTAGGGTCAAACTCTGCTCTCAGAGACACGAGTGCATCTCCATACACCTCAGTGTCATTGACAGCAGACTTTTGACCTCACCGTATATCACAGAAATACTGGGCAAAACTCTCTCCTCACATCTGTTACCTCCACTGATCATCCCAGCGTATGTATGTAGAGAGCGGGATTTGGCCTGTAACTAGATATATTTCTAGGCATCTCCAATAGCATAGTTGCCCAACATTTTTCTGGGCATTCCTCACCTTCGAGGACAAACCAAGCATATAACATCACCAACATTCCCACCATCAATGATCATTTCAGACCATGATCTTGTTTGGTTACCTGGTGGTGGTGAACTCTGAGTCATGCTGAATTCTAATTAGGCTAATCCTAGAGATCAGAAATGAAAAAGAAACTTGTCTGTATTGCTCTAGCTATACACTGAGACAGCAGATAGCTAGAATTTATCATGAGGCACATCCACCAGGTGTCTAAAACCGCTTCTTCCATCTCTCTCTCTCTCGCGCTGCCCAAGGATACACTAGATTAAGTGTTCAAAGAGGATTCAATCTGGCCTCTGAAACTTTCAATGCAAAACTCCAGCATTGTTTAAAACCCACCTTGTAAAACTGCATGTGCCAAACATTGCATAGACAATCTTTCACAAGTAGCATGTAAAAAAACCAGAACGTATGTGTGCAAACAGGGTAGCAAATTTATAAAGTATCTGACTTTTTTTTTGCGCACAAAAGGCTGCACATACAAAAAAGTTTCCCATGCGAAATTGTGGGCTTCATTTTACAGAGTACATTAGAAAATGTGGCCTTTGTGCGCTTCCTGTTTGGGAATTTATTAGAAGTGAGAAAAATAAATGTTTGCTTTGTAAGAATAAATATCTCACCCCACAACTGAATGTGAACATTTTGACATGTACAGGTGCATCGCATCTTACGCACATGTAACATGAGCGAATTCAGCTTTGCGCGGTCGGGAAAAAAAGAGAAAAACAACAATTTAAAAACTATATCTGTAGTGCGGGCGACTTGACTATATGCGGTTTTCGCTTTACGCGCTGACTGCGGAACGTAACCCCAGCGTAAAATGAGACTCGCCTGTATTGTTATTCTAGTTGCAGTAATGACCACGCCTCCCTTTGTTTTAGCCTATCTAGACTAAAGCAAGCTTAGGCTATTCCCATTTTTACTTCCCAGTCATATTGGTAAGATATGCACATCTAGAGAGAGTTTCATTTGTTAGCAAATACTGAATTACACCTCTAGGAGTATTTTGTCCCAGCTGCTACTTTAAGAAACAAAACACTGTTGATTGTTATATGTTATTTGCCAAATTTAAGGTATTTATATCTACAAAGCTAAGAGCTGATCATAAACTTTTGGGCTGAATTTTTCTTCCTCCCAAAACCAGTTTTTTCAGGACATGAAAGTTTTCTTGAAAAATGTCCAGTTTTGTCAGCATTTTGCCCTAGATCAGATTGGCAGCGACCTTGGGGGGAGGGTGCTTCACCTTCCTCTGCAGCATGTGGGTGCGGGTCACTTGCCAGGATTATCTGGGTTTATCTCACTTAATCATTTCCCTGCCATTGCAGGGGGCCTCTGGAACTGGTGCACCTCAGTCCCTCCTATTCTCTGCCTGTGGCAATCATAGTCTAGTCTCCTGTGGGCTTCAAAACTGGTTTTGGGAGGAAGAAATATTCTGCCCAAAAGTTTATGATCAGCTCTTAGCTTTGTAGATATAAATACCTTAAATTTGACAAATAACATATAACAATCAACAATGTCTGGTTTCTAATTTCAGTTGTTGGGCTTACTGTGTGGGTGCTGGTTGTTGGTGGCCTGTGCTAGACAGGTGGTCAGACTGGAAGATCGGGTGGTTTCTTCTTGCCTTAAACTGCATGACTCTCTGTCAGCATTTGCAGCTGGACGTTGTCAGGGAAACAAAACATTTCCACCTGTGTTTGGGTGGGTTTTCTTTTCCCCCCATGAATTGCTGAAAAAATATGTGGGGAAAAATGCAACAAAACTGGTCATTTTCTGGGAAAAATAAAAAACATATTTCAATTAGCTGCGATGAAACATTGTGTTTCTTATTTAAGGTGCAGTGCTGGGGGGACGGGAGGGGTGGAACTTTACACTAATTTTCTAGTTTTGGGTATCCTAGGTTACTGAGAGCTTCTTTAATTAAATACATGAAGAACAAAATTCATCCCTAGAATAACCCCTGTGGCTTCGCTTGAGTAACACCATGGAGTAATTTAATTCATCAGCTTGACACTGAAGCAGCTATCAACTTGATTAGACATATCTGCACTGTCTGGATATTTACCAAATTATTTCCAAAGTCCTATCTTATGCCCTGTTCTCAGCATATAGTTAAGGTGTAGATTCTTTGGGGTCAGTGTTCACTTGTTCCAAAGCCCTGGTCATGAAAAGCTATTCACAGCTGTGTAGTTTGTGGTCATGAAAAATCTGATGGCACTTTTAACCAGTTATTGATCCATGAGAGGACCTTCCCTGTTATCCAATGACTACTTAGTTTCCTTAAGAGCCTTTGGTGAGGGACTTTGTACACAGGCTTTCTGAAAATCCAAGAACACTACATCACCTGGATCACCATTATCTACATGGTTGCTGATACCCTTAAAGAATTCTAATAGATTGATGAGGCATGATTTTCCTTTACAAAAGCCGTGTTGACTCTTCCCCAACATCTCATGTTCATCTACGTGGCTGATAATTCCTTACTATAGTTTTAACCACTTTGCCTAGATACTGAAGTTAAGCTTCTGCATCTGAAGAAGTGGGTATTCACCCACGAAAGCTTATGCTCCAATACATCTGTTAGTCTATGAGGTGCCACAGGACTCTTTGCCGCTTCTACAGATCCAGACTAACCCGGCTACCCCTCTGATAAATTAAGCTTACTGGCCTGTAATTGCCTGGATTGCCTCTGGAGCTCTTTTTAAACACTGGTGCTATATTAGCTACCTTCCAGGCATCTGGTACAGCTTGCTTGCTTGAAGTTTGCTTGCTTTAGCGATAGGTTACATACCACAGTTAATAGCTCTGCAATTTCATATTTGAGTTCATTCAGAACTCTCTGGTGAGCGCCATTTGGTTCTGGTGCTTTATTACTGTTTAATTTATCAATCTGTACTAAACCCTCTGCTATTTACACATCAGTGTGGCATGGCACTTCAGATCGGTCATCCAAAAAGACTAGCTCCCATGTGGGTATCTTCCTTGAATGCTCCTTTGGCCCCTTTGTAGTTTCGTGGCCCCACTGCCTACCTGGCAAGTTTCCTGCTTCTGATGTACTAAAACACATTCTGTTAGTTTTTGTGTCTTAACAAGTGGCTTCTCAATTCTTTCTTGGCTTGCTTTCTTATACTTTGACACTTAACCTGCCAGAGTTTCTGCTCCTTCCTATTATTCTCACTAGGTTTTGACTTCCAAATTTTAAAAGATACCTTTTTTGTCTCGAATGATCTCTATTACTCTGGTGTTTAGCCAGTGAGACATTTTTTGGTCATCTTATTGTCTTTTCTGATTTGGGGTACATATTTAGTCTGAGCCTCTGTTATGGTATTTTTAAATAGCCTCCATGCTACATTCAGGCAAATAACACTTGACAACTTTTCTTTTAGAAGCATAGCTTGTGTCTCTCTTATCTTTCGCTGTATATTGGCTTATGCACCAGCCATTAGGTTCCCTTGTTTGTCTGCTGAAGGATCTTTGGCTTTGAAGGATAAGGAAACCACCACAAGACACTAAAGAATGGACACTGCATTTTTGTGCTTCTCTAGATAGCATTGACCTACATACTGTGAACACAAGGAGAAAAATGCAAATACAGCTCTCCTCTGAGTAAAAGTTATTCAAGACAACAGAAAGCCAAAGGATCTGAAAGGTGAAAGATAATTTATAAGGGCAGATGTAGGAATGTTCCTCCTATTTACCCAGCTGTGAATTTCTTAGCTGTGCACAGCTGTGTCCGTCTTTCAATGGTTTGAACTGCCGTCCCTACAGCCCACGGACACATTTCTTTGAAAAAAATCTTTGCTTCCCCTGGAGGATTTTTTTTTATAATAAGTATTACAATAAGCAGGGGGAAATCTACGTGTGTGTATTGGAGGCAGAGTGGAATGATCCTGGCTTGAAACCAGACTTTCCTTTCCCTACATTTTTTTTTAAGTATCTGCAAAGAAAAATTTCCCTCAACATTCCATCACCTGGTAATTATGCACAAATGCTGCAATTAAGTTTCTCAAAGCGGATAAGTGGCAGGTGAAAAAAATTAAACCCACTTAGGCGAGGCAGGTTTAGAAAACGTGTAATGAACTGAAATTGCTTCAGTGAGCCCCTTCTTTTGGTCTGAAAGCCCAGAAATCATAATAGTTTCAGAGCTTTTCCTGCCATTTTTGCAATGTGTTGCAATTAAACAGCAATTTGTGTCATCTCTCAAGTCAAACAGGTTTTTCGCTTGCAATCCCAGTAAAAAGTAAAAGGGTGCAGCCAGCACTGTGTATCGGATTAACTAAGTGGATCCTTCAGAGGTTTACAATGTCAGGGGCGGCCGGTCAGCTGGAAATGGTAGAAGTGTTGGCAGTATGGTTTTTAACAAGGGGATGTTATAGGTCCCTCTGCAAGAGTGATCGTTGGCATGTACTCCGGTGCCTGTAATCCTTGTAAAACACTTCATGTCCACACACAAAAGTGCTAACATTCCAACTGCTACAACGACCAGGCCAATTCTAAGCAAGTCTTGCCAACACCTCCACCCGCACCAGATCTAGTCGATTTGTTCTTTCGCAACAGTACCACAACGCTCCCACCAACAGCTCCGAGTAGGGGCTCTGCCGCCTGTCAAATCACACACCGTGCTCCACGCAGGTCTCACGGCAGCCCGGTGAGTACTTAGGGTAGGGGGCATCTATACAGCAAATGAAGGTATGATTATAGTGCAAGTAGGCAGACCCTTGCTAGCTTTAATCTGACTGGCACCGGTAACAATAGTGGTGAAGATGCTGTGTCACAGGCTTCTGCGTGGGCTAGCCTCCCCCAGTACGTGCTCGCCAGGAACCCTGGATACGTACTCGGGTTGCTAGTGTGCACTGCAGTCCAAGCCAGCATGTCTTCGCTAGCACAGTTACCGGTGCTAGTTAGATTACAGGCAGTAAGGGCACAGGTACCTGCACTAACATCACGCCTTCCATTTGCTGTGCAGACATACTCTTTTGATGATCTTGGCTCTACCAGCAATGCACCACCCAAGAGAAACAGAGGTGTTCTACAGTTGGTCTCTGCATAGCAGAGTACTCCTCTGGAAGCTGATCCTATTCTCTGCTCTTCCATTAACTCTCTGTGTGCCCTTGGGCATGTCACTTAATCTCCCTCAGTTTCCCCATCCATAAAATGGAACTATTAGCTGCTCACCTTTGGGAAGTGCTGTAAGATCTTTGGATGAAAGGTGCCATATAAAAGCGCTAAATGGCCTTATCATTCATGGGATATGCAGGGAGAGGGAGGAAATATATTCAACAACATCCCCATCTCTGTTTTAAAAGGACAAAACACTTCCTCTGCTAATGTGTTAATTATAAGATGCACCACAATTTGCTACCCCCCATCCTGTATGATATTCTAGCATCATGCAGCTTGTTAATGCTGACTGTTCAATTCACCCGTGAACCCTGTTGTAGCTTGCAGCTGGCCTAGCAGAGTAAGATACAAGACTTTTCGTTCAAGAAGTAAAGGTCTTGATCCTCATTCAACTGTTGTAAATCATGGTAGCTTCATTAAAAAAAAGAGTGAGGAGTCCTTGTGGCACCTTAGAGACTAACAAATTTATTTGGGCATAAGTGGGCTAGAACCCACTTCATCAGATGCATAGAGTGGAACATACAATAGGAAGATAATTATACACACACACACACACACACACACACACCCACACATATATATATACATATACAGAACATGAAAAGATGGGGGTTGCCATACCAACTCCAAGACTGATCAATTAAGGTGAGCTATTATCAGCAGGAGGAAAAAAAAAACTTTTGTAGTGATAATCAGGATGGCCCATTTCAAACAATTGACAAGAAGGGTGGGTAACAGTAGGGGGAAACTTAGCATGGGGAGTAGATTTCAGTTTGTGTAACGACCCTGCCACTCCCAGTCTTTATTCAAGCCTAATTTAATGGTATACAGTTTGCAAATTAATTCCAGTTCTGCAGTTTCTCATTGGAGTCTGGTTTTGAAGTTTTTTTTGTTGAAGAATTGCCACTTTTAGGTTTGTTACTGAGTGTCTTCCTACTGTATGATATATATCTTCTTACTGTATGTTCCACTCTATGCATCTGATGAAGCGGGTTCTAGCCCATGAAAGCTTATGCCCAAATAAATTTGTTAGTCTCTAAGGTGCCACAAGTACTCCTTGTTCTTTTTGCGGATACAGACTAACACAGCTACCACTCTGAAACCTGTAGCTTTGTTGAAGTCAATGCACATTATGCCCATTTATGCTAGCTGAGGATCTAGCCCAAAATACAGATTGATTTAAATATCCTGATTTACAGCATAGGGATAAGAGAGGCACAAATAACTCCTATCACCGCAATGTTTGCTATTTAAATATCTCTGAATTTTAGCAGGATTTTTCCAGCTTAGACAATAAGAAACGGTTTAAAGATCATTCTTAAAATGCAAAGCAAGACAGCTGAGACACCGGAGTCTTTGCACTAAACTCACAGGGTTTGAGGGAAGAATGGACGGGTTTGTGGCTAACACACAAGCGGGGGATCCAGGTCACCACAATTCTGATCCAAGCTCTGCCACGGACCTGCTGAGTGACCTTGTGCAAGTTGGGGGTTCCACCTGGCGGCCCACAGAGTGGACCCAGCCCTTGGGATGATTTTGTCGGGCCCCCGAATGCATCTGGCGTTTTGCTCTGCAAAATGGCATTTTCCCTGTGGCTTGACCTCACGCACTCTGCACAAGGTGGCATTTTGAAAGCAAAACAGTGTCCTTCACAAAGCGTGACTTGGCCTGCATCGGACGGGTGAGGTCAGGGTTTGGTTTCTGTATGTTGCTCATGAAGGTGCTGCACAACTACACCTGGGGTCCATGTCACCGAAGAGTTTGGATCACCCTGAACGGGATAATGCTACTGCTCTCCTCTCATGAGGCTTCGTTTATGATGATCTGCAAAGCACAGTCAGATCTTTAGAGATGAGGCTGTATAAGGGCAAGGTATTATTACAGATTTTTATTTTAGACAATTAATCGTGCAAGTTAGGGGCAGATCCTCAGCTAGCGTAAATTGTCACAGCTCCATTGAAATCAATGATCACTGAAGTCAATGGAGCTTGAGAATTCACAACAGCTGAGGCAGCAGTTAGAGAATTGGTTAGAGGACTCCCCATGGCTCGGCAAGTTCTTTTTTATAGGCTGACATCTGCAACCCACTATCCTGAGGATGAGCATTTCAGCTTTCTGCTTCCTTGGAGTGGGACCCTCTAGGAGAATAATGGCTATGCCCAAGGACCCTGGAGAAGTGCTTATTCTTGCCAAAAGGGAGACCCAAGGCAAAGCACAGAGCTTTAAACCATTAGAAATTATCGAAAACCCTGCTGCTATAGGGAGAGAGGACTGTACCCAGACCAGAGGTGCTGGAACAATTTGTATAGTGGGGGTGCTGAAAGCCATTAGACAAAACTATGAACCTTCATTTGCTGTATAGTGCAGCCTACCCCCAGCACCCCTAGTTCCAGCACCTATGACCCAGACTCTCAGATTAAAGTTTGTAAAGTATGGCTGGGGTTTGAAGAGATGGTGGATGCCTAACTCCCGTAGGCTGTTCAAAAATTCCAGCCATTATATACTTGTTTCTCGGTTTTAAAAGGAAAAAAAAAAGGCAGCAGCTGATTAGCTAAGATGTCAGTTCTCACTTCACTCCCTGTTATCATGAGTCATTTAACATAACACACGAACGCTGTTAAAAACCCCTTTTAATTATCTCTCAAGCACTTTGATTAAGCGATTCAGCCAAAGCACTTAGTGTCTCAATATTTTGCTGTCCAATAGTCCATGCCCTGTAAACCTTTTCCTCTGCTCCTTGTGTTCCTACACTCTCTTGCATCCTTCTCATGCACTCACTCTCTGGAAACTTTCTATTCCTGCAGAGCCAGCTTGTGGCAACACTCCCAGATGCTAAAGTCAACTGTACATCTCGGGGAGCTGCTTCACTGCCTGCAGCATCTGGGAATGTTAACTCTGCTCTATAAATGGTTAAGTGCAACTTGCTTATAAAGATTCGGTTCATTATGACAAATGGTAACACTTGTCCCCAAGCTAGTCCTACAGCAGTAGGACTAATTCGGCTTCTGGTCATAAACTATCAGAGATATTTTGTCCTGTTTGTGTCGGCAGGACTAGTTGATTGACTAAAACATTGTATATCAATCGGGGGGTTTATATCTTCCCTATGCAATATTAAGTATTTAAAACAGTCATATATTTATAAAAGTTAATTAGTTTAGAACGGCATGCCAGACCCACGGCTTATAAAAAGTTTTAAAGTAAACTAAGGAGCATACATATTTGATGTGCACTATTATAACCCAATAATAAGAGATTTGTTAAAGAGCTGTAAAAATGTTATGTTTGGTTTTTAAAGCCTATCATTAAGTAGTGTAAAATGCAGTTATGCCTCTATGGTTGGCTGACACAAAAACAACCAGAATCTGAAAGAAATCAAGGCCTTTAAGGGATTGTAAAAAATAATCATCTTCTTAAACTGACCCATTCCAGAAAACGACCCACCCCATAAACCATTTTCTTAAAGCCTATAAAATATTCCTGCAGTCGGCAGTACTAGCTGTAAATAGGTTAATGGGCAGTTGAGACCTCAAAAATGTAATGCACTCTGTCTCAGTTGGATGTATGGTTTCCACTGTTAAAAAGGAAAATAATACCTGCCCTCAAGAACAAAATACTGCTAATTTGTTCACTGGTTGTATTAAATCTAGAACGGCACTGTGAGGTTGGAGGTAAATCATATCCTCGGGATGGGGAAGTTTTTGCTCTGTGGGGTAGTTTCTGTAACAGCTTTACAGGAGCTAGATATGTCAGCAAAATATTCACCAAACAGCATTGGAAAAATTAACTGGATAATGTGATGATCTATTTGACGGCCATTTTCCCTTTATTTCGTTTTGTAAATCTCTGTTTTTTCAAAGATGGCTTAGGTTTGGAAATGGATAACAGCAGCCCCATAAGAACCACGCACTTCTCTAGCCTAGTTCGCAGGGGATTGTACAATTCAAATAAATACATTTTTAATGGCACGAGAGCCCGCCGGAGAACTGTAACCGGAATTGCTTACGGAACTATCGAGATCGGTCACAGAACACTGTTTGCATAGGAAACTCACTAAAGGGGATTGGACAATGGCGCATGCATGTTAATGATAGTTTATTTACAGCATTGTTATGGAGGGAAGGCTAGGGAAAGGGAAGATGAACTAAGATACAGAATCTTGCTACCTGAACAGTCTCTGTATTAAGCAGAGATTGGAACACAGTATTTTGGTGTCAAATCCTGGGGCAGCCTCCAGAAATGGTTGGATTTACACAGAGAAAATCTCTTCAGTCTCTTAAATCAGAAAATCCACTGTTCTGTGTTATCCCCTGACTTTGAGCATGTTCCAAGTTTCAGTTGGAGTTGGTGATAGGGAATGGATTAAGTACAGCTTGGCTTTTATACTTAAACCTTGGGCATTAATTGCTCAGCATACCAAGATTTTCCTGTTAGAACTACTTGCTATTCAAACTGCTGATAAACTACAAGTTTAAGCTGTTGATACCAAGTAAGCATTCACATTTTTTTTAAAAAAAAAAAGGGGGGGGGGGTTGGTCTTGAAGGGGAGTGAGGAATCCAGTAAAAGGGCCAGAATCAGATGGGTCAAATAGACTGGGAAATAATCTGCCATCTGGCGAGAAGAAAATGGTATTTCTGCATTACCATCTTAAGAGCATTGTATCAGAAGGTCTATTTGTGAACTACCACAGAAGTGGCATACACTGAGCATCAATACCTGGACATACTTCCCTTAGATCCATACTGCATACAATGGGAACCCTCAAACATTCCATTGAAGGTACATCACAGAAAATACCCTTCATGCAATCATCGCTTTTTACAGGGGTATCTGGGGGGTTGCATATTTAGAAAAGGACCTAGGTTCTGCAGAGAAGGACCTAGGGGTTACAGTGGACAAAAAGCTGAATATGAGTCAACAGTGTGCCCTTGTTGCCAAGATGGCTAACGGCATTTTGGGTTGTATAAGTAGGGGCATTTCCAGCAGATCGAGGGAAGTGATCATTCCCCTCTATTCGGCACTGGTGAGGCCTCATTTGGAGTACTGTGTCCTGTTTTGGGCCCCACACTACAAGAAGGATGTGGATAAATTGGAAAGAGTCCAGCGGAAGGCAACAAAAATGATTAGGGGGCTGGAGCACGACATATGAGGAGAAGCTGAGGGAACTGGGATTGTTTAGCCTGCAGAAGAGAAGAATGAGGGGGGATTTGATAGCTGCTTTCAACTACCTGAAAGGGGGTTCCAAAGAGGATGGATCTAGACTGTTCTCAGTGGTAGGAGATGACAGAACAAGGAGTAATGGTCTCAAGTTGCAGAGGGGGAGGTTTAGGTTGGATATTAGGAAAAACTTTTTCGCCAGGAGGGTGGTGAAGCACTGGAATGGGTTACCTAGGGAGGTGGTAGAATCTCCTTCCTTAGAGGTTTTTAAGGTCAGGCTTGACAAAGCCCTGGCTGGGATGATTTAGTTGGGGTTGGTCCTGCTTTGAGCAGGCAGTGGGACTAGATACCTCCTGAGGTCCCTTCCAACCCTGAGATTCTATGATTCTATGATTCCTGAGAGCTACTGAGCTCCTGCAGCTCCAGCTGATGTCAACACCTCTCTGGATTTGATTCACAGAGGTAAAAAACTAAATGAAGACCCATCAATGCAAGGTCTAAGGGTAGTTGTGAGTGTACTTCCCTCATATTGGCCCTGTCACCATTCATAGATTGCAGCAGCACTGACTCTTATGTCTTTTGCTTGCAGGTTGTGGGCGGGTGACATTACCTGCTGCTAAACTAAATAAGTCCAATGAAGCAAGGTGAAACTGAGTCTCTGTAAGAGAAAGAGCGTGGTCTGGTGGATAGGGGGCTGGACTGAAACTCAGGAAGCCTCGGTTCTATTCCTGGCTCTACCAATGACTTTCTGTGTGACCTCAGGCAAGTCACTTTGCTTCTTTGTGACTCTGTTTCCCTGTTGTCTGTCTTCTTTGTTTGGACGGCAAGCTCTCTGGGGCAGTGTCTCTTGCCAAGTGTCTATATCGCACCTAGCACAGATTTCAGATGGGGAATCTAGGAATTACCGTAATCAATGACAACAGAAACCATGGCAGGCGTGAATCGCTGAAGAAAGTACCATGAGAATCAAACTCAACTTCAGCAACCACACAGCCAAACACCAAGGAGAACGCTGATAGAGAGGAGTTTGCGCGTATACATACACAAAACCTATTACAACTGAATAATTATGCCCCCAAACTAAATTAATCTTTACCTTGAACTCGTTCCCTACGTTCATGGCCTTCAATATATTTGGATGATTCCTATTTCCCAATATCACTGAAGAAGATTTAAATACGCCCTAAAACAGGTATGATAAAGAACATGATATTTAACCACAAACGATTACATTGCACTCTGCACAGTACATTCTAAATGGATTAGGATCATTTAGCCTCTTTTCTTCAATAGACATTGATGCCCTTAATGTTTACATCGGTGCTCAGTGTGTATCCTACTGAGACTGAGGATGTATCACAGAATAACATGGCAGAACTGCATAAAAACCTCACGCATTGTGTTTAAGGGAGTCAAACTTCTGTCTCTCAAGACATTAGTTGAAGTAGCTTACACTGCCAATACCAGTTCTCACAGCTTTGTCTTTAACTTGTGTTTTTCTTGGGGTTAATGCTAGATGCCAGTCCTGTTGGTTTGAATTACTTGTATTTACAATATATGTACACAGTATATACAACATAAATGCAATCAGCAACCCAGAGACATCGGGGTTTTCAAAACTTTCAAAAGCACCTAAGTCCCATTTTCAAAAGTGATAGGCACTTAGACTATTGAGTCTCATTGTAAGTCAACATGTAACGGGGCGGGACTCACCACCTAGGCGCCTCCTGCTGGCCATGCTGGGAATTAGCTTTTGGTTGCCGGTGTGGCTTCCTCTAGTGTTGTCTCACCGCCGTCACTTCTGCTCCACCTCTAAGACCTGCATCACTCCCCGGACCGTGGCATCCTCTTCTGGCCACAGCCCTCCGGCTGGGCCCCACTCCGCTTTCGCCTCCCTTCCAGAGGAACTGGCTATCTCTAGTCCAGCCACTTGCCACTGTGGCTTACTGCAGCCTTCGGTCTAGCCCCTCACCTCAAGGGGCAAACTGCAGTTCGAATACTGGCCACCCCCCTCTGTGGCAAGTGTGGGGGGGAGGGGCACAGGCCCACCTGCTACTCCAGGCTCTGATCCAGGGACCCTATAGCCAGCAGCCACATGCTGTCGCTCCTCTAACTCCCACTGCTTATTTCCCTGGGCCACTTTCCTGTAGCCCTAACATCTTCCCGGCCCTTTGTATCAGGGGCCTCAGTCTGGCAGTCCCAGGCTGGAGCTCCCTATTGCTCCCCTGACCCTGCCAAGCACTGCTCTATCTAAGGTACTCCTCTAAGGGAGCCAGTCCTTCTCCCTTGCACCCCAGAGAGAGACTGCCCTTGCTTTGTTGAGCAGCCCTTCTTATATGGCCCTCTCCAGCCCTGATTGGCTGCTCCAACAAGCCTTCTGTCTGGCTCTCTACAAGCCCTCCTCCCATTGGTTGGGTTGTGCGCAGCCTCCCTGAGGGCTGCTTTAACCCTCTGTCTACCTGTGTGGGGCAGCCACCCCACCACACAACAGAACCTGGGAGTTCAGCTCAGTCCACCGCCTAACCAACAGACCACACTGCCTAACCCAAATGACAAGTGTGGCAAAACGAAGGAGGTGAAGAACACATCCTACTTCTTGGTTCCTCAGTCTGAGATGATCTGTTTCTTCCTCCAGTTCTACTTGTGTAGCCAGGCCCCTCACCTCAAAGCCCAGGGGAGAAGTATAGATAAATCCTACCTTTCTAAAAGCACAGCAGGCTCAGCCGATGTCATTTGTTGAACTCTGCACCTTGGAATTTTGCAGTTTTGCAGCGGGTAGTTCCCCTTTTTCATATTGGGCTTCTTTTATGCTAAATTGTTTTTCTGAAGAGGAAAGTCTCGCCCCATTTCCGCCCCCTCTTTTTTTTAATTTAATTTTCCAGTACAACAGTCTTCCCTTCCCTTGGACTTTTATAAAGCACATCATCATCTGCATGAAAGTACTTTTTGCATTTAGCTGGAAAATTATTTACCATTGTACCTGATAGTGAAAGTGGTTTCTTAGTCTCAAAATGCAGGCATACAGTACCCCTGAGTTTCTCTTTGTCACATCAGAACATATGCCATTTTTAATCAAACTGCTTCCCTGTTTATTAATCTAAACTGCCAAACCAATTTAAGGATTGAGGGGCGGCCGGGAAACCCAAACAACAAGTTTACTGACTTGTTTAATAAAATTTCAAGAGCCACTAAATCAAAGGTCTCTGGGAAATCAATCAGGCCCCTGCTGGGAAGCTGACCTTTACCCATTGCCTCCAAAATATTATTGGTGATGTTTTTTAATAGTGGAGATTTCTGCTGACTGGTTCGGCTGGAACCTTGATCAACAAGGGGTCATACATTGTATTTGTACATTGGTAGAATGGCTGTCTGAGCACAAACAGCAGCTCTTTAAAGATGAAGGTTGTTCCTCTTAGACCTCATGCCAGAGTATTATTTCTTATCGTGTTTCTCACCAGTCCCTTTTAAGCAGCACTGTTGTTTCGTCATCCTTCTGAATCATCCCACGCTTGTGCAATTGTACTCGCAGGAGAAGGCATACCTGGGGGTTGATTTGCAGAGGTACCGAGCATTCACAATTGCAGGAGACACCGCTGGGAGCTGCAGGTGGCCAGCATTTATTATAAATCAGATGTATAATGGGCCAGGTTCTTCTCTCAGATATTGATGTGCAGCTCCTGCTGGCTTCAATGACAATGGTGTATTTGTATCTAAGAGCAGGGACATGAGCTTACAGACTATCCAAGAGATATTTGGTTGAAACTGATATCCTTATGTTCCTTTATAAAGCTTCAGGTGGGGCCACATTCCCCAGAGCCGGAGGGGAAGAGGGATGGGAGAAGGGAGTTTTTACCAGTCCTAAAGTTTTGGTCGAACATCATTCTCCATGTCCGGCAGGTTCCCGGGATGTTATCAGATCGGGCATTAACAGCGGCAAGATGCCCATTAAAAGCACTGGGCCCCATGCTGGAATCCACAGAAGAGAACAGTGCACAGCACCACATCAGCATGTATTTAGTTTTACAGAAATATCAAACCAAGGCCTGTGCAGTGGTGTTTTTCAGCAGAATGAACTAAATGTTGAATCAAGTTAACGCCCATCTCTGTGTTCTGAGTTCATCTTTCTCTGGAGCACCATGCAGTCAACTGATCTAGCCTGTTTTGCACTCTGTTCATCAATATGCCACATACATACATACATACATACATACATACAACAGAGAGAGCGAGAGAGCACACACATGAGAGAGAAAGAGGAACAGGCTGCAGGGAAGCAGCCAGGGAAACTGAAGAGCTACCTGTGTTGCTGAGGGAAATGATTTTCAGGGACACAGAATAGAAGATCACAGCGCTCCTGGGCATTCCTTGCTGTGATGTGTGGGGAGCTATTCCAGTCCTGAATCCCCAGAGAACGAGGCATTAGCATGATCGACGCAGGCCTGATTGTGTTTCACCATTCATGAACAGTAAGAGGTTACAATGATTAACAAGGACACCGGAGCTGTTCAGAGGGCGAACTTACAGCCTTGGACAGTGAGAAATTATTGTGATTAGCTATTCAGAGTGATTAAAAGTGCACATGGTAAATTGAGACCCATGGACAGAGAGAAACAATGATTAAGTGGGCCATGTCCAGAGTTTCTGCAGCGGGGAGAACGCTTCATGAGCAATGAGATGGTTATTAACATGGCTACATCAATAGTTATTAACCTGGTTGCATCAACATTGTTCACAGCATGAACTTAGCTTCATGGGGAGAGAGAGGAAATGATTAACAAGGGATCTTAGCACTGCTTGCAGGATGAATTCAGATCCATGGGCTGAGCCCAGGATTAATGCAGACACGTCAACAGTGACCACAGTGTGACCAGACTCACAGGCAGAAGACTCAGGTTAACATGGCCTTGTCAAATCAACATGCCAAAAGGCTCCTCTTTTCTGGTGTTCGGGAGATGGTTATAACTCCCAGAATTCAAGGTTAATTTAAACCTGCTCACAGCTGGATATTTTAAAAGATTGGACAGAAATACTGTTCAGCTCTGCTGCCAAGTGGGAAAGTTTCCCAGTTACAGTAATTAAGGATTCTGAGAGGGCAGAAAATGATCCACCGAGCTGAACCTGACCTGCAAAACCTAGCTCTGAATTCTTTCAAAGGCGAGGGATATTCAGGTACAGCTCTCGTTGTACAAAATGCACACTCAAAAGGAAATGCAGGGCAGACACATTTGCTGCATTATTGATTTGCTGCAAATAATTCATCCAACAAATTTGCCCTTTTCTCTGTGTATGTCTTGTAGCGGTTCCTCCCTGTCAGGTTTGGAGGGAGGCCGCTCTGGGTCACTGTGGCAGGCCGCCATAGCAATCAGTCACCAGTCTCTCACTCTGGCCCTCTAGGTGGGCAGAGTAACACACGGTCTATCGCCACGGCTTCTTGGCCGGGCAGACGACAATTAACAGCCTCTGGGCGGGGCAGCTCAGCAAGCAGATTTTAGCTTCTGCCGAGGCTGGAGCAAACAGCAATTACAGTCTAGGGCTCTGGTCCTCTGGGCAGGGCAGAGCAGGGAGCAGTCTTTAGCCCAAGCCTTCGGGCTAGAGCGAGCACGGCACCATAGTCAGGGCCCACAGCCTCCTGGCTAGGGGCAAGCCACAAACAAGGCCCTGGTCTTCTGGCCTAAGGGTGAGGAGCCCGCTACCCTAGGGGTGGGATTGATGGCAGGTGGTAGGGGGACCCAGGCCCACCTTATTCCAATGGGTCCCAGCCCAGGGTCCTTACAGTGGCAGATGGTTCCGCCACTGGGTCAGTGGGGATCCTACTGAAATATGCTGACTCACTTTCCAGCAGACAAACTAGACTAAATGTCTGGTTTCTCTGGGCTACTTTCTACCACAGTCCGGGTGTAGGGCTCCGTAGTCCAAGGGTCCTCCGTCTCCTCAGGGTACATGGCTGACGGCAGTCCTGGCAACTCCTCTCCCCGTGGGTCTCCTCGGGGGCTCAGGGTGCTGCACAGCGCAGTTTCGGCTCCAGAGTTCTGCAGCAGGCTAGAGATATCTGCCTCCTTCCCTGGCTCCCATCTAACTGAGCTAAAGGCCCCGCCTTTTATACTTCCAGTCCTGCTCCCGGTGTGGGGGATGGGGTTGGTTTGGCTCCGCCCACCAGGGGGCGTGTAGTGGTTCCTCCCCATCAGGTCTGGAGGGAGCCCACTCTGCCTCACTACAGTCTAGATTGCAGTTTTTGCTCATTTTTACTCACTAGTTGACTGCCACTTCACTTCAGCTAGCCAATAGATTTGTAGACGGTGGTCTGGACACTCTACCAATATGTGTTCTACAACACAAGCCACTTCTACTTTATTGTAGGCTGAGCATGGAGTGTCTAGACTAGCATTTACAAATGTGTTAGTTGACTTGAGTGTACTGGCAGTCAAATCAAGTTAAAACGGGAGGAAAATCTCTAGTTTAGACACACCCATGCCAACTTATCCATAGTGGGCTGTGATTTATCTCACAGTGATGTTCAGGGATCACGTCATCTGTATAATTGTCCTGTGACAAATACATCAGTTGCTTACACAGAAAAATAACATTAGAAAAGTATTTGATTTTTGTCTGTCTCTACTGCAAGAAACACCTTATCCTTTTTGAAAAATGTTAATCACATTGGGTGAGCTTTTCAACAGCTCAAAGGATAGTTAGGTGTCCAACTCCTAATGTAAATCAAGGCTTCATATTTTAAAGAAGGTGACAAGCCATGGGTAAGGGTAGTAACCTATATGTATCAGAATAACTAGGCCTATGAAAGACCCATGTGAATCAATGCATACCTCAAAAAAGGTGGGCATTGGGAGCAATATAAAGACAAGACAAACGACGTACTGGACTGATGACCTTGCAAGAGAGAAGAAATCCTCTTTCCACAGGAGGTACAGCCGCACAAGCTTTCCTTTACATGACCTAACCCTGATCTGTGCAACAGGCCGACTGGCACATGGTCTGCACGTTGTTCACACATGTAATGGGGATAGCGTGGAAAAGGTCTGTTTTTCTCACGTGATTGCAGTACATTTCCTTTAAAGATGAGCCCCAAATCCATACCTTTGAACGTCACAAAAGTTTGGACCCACATCCAAATTGATTGACTAAAGGTCGTCACTAGGGTTCTGAGCTACGCCAGCCTAGTATGTGCTCATGCCGGGGGGTGCACTCTGAGTGAACTGGAATTGTCTGAAACATGAAGTTAAAATTAATCCTCATTAGCAAGAGATCTGTTCCAGATGTGTTGTTACTTAACCTGAGTTTTCTGGAGAATGACCTTTGACCCGCTATAACTTCTTGTAAATCTACCATTTCAACATATTAGCTGATTGCGTACTAAGCTATTCCCTTAACTCTGGGAGCACAGCAGTGATGAAGATTCTTAGGAGAGCTAGTTAGGGATGTATGGCAATGATCTGTGAGGTGGAAAACAAATGCATGATTCTATCCCGAGACCAGGAGGAAGCTAGGAAAGCAAAGTCAGCAGGAGAATTGACGTGCTGGGAAAACCAGTCTCCTCCGGACTGGTTACAATGCAATTCCGTGTACAAACAGCTAGCTAATTATTTCTCACTGCATATCAGCAAAGGCTGACCTGATTAAAATGACAAATCAGGCAGCACCTCAATTTTTATGCTGCAAGAGTCCAGGCCTCTGTTTACAGGTTAAAAGATATGCTAGGTCGTCAAAAATATTTGCTAGAAAAGAAAATCGATTGTAACCTGACAGACGCCAACACATGATCATTGCCCTCCAACTTTTTTTAAAATCGTCTCTATTTACATTTGCCATTAGAAATTGGAAGCACATCCCAAGCCATCTGTGATTTCCTTCTTTACTATTTAAAGATAAAATTACTGCGTCATCCCATATCCAAGCCCTTGCTTTCCCTTGGTGGGGGAAGCATGAAAAGTGCTGTCCGGATGTAAAACTACGTAACTTTTATGGGTTCCAGCACGTATTTTTTGGCTCCGCTTCCCTTATGCTATGCAATATCTGATTAATGTCACAGGGCAGCGCTGCTTAGAGTATTGATGTTGAAACATTAAAGATATTTCATCAATACCAAGGTTGGAGGGAGGTCACTTATGGTCATTAGAATATAAGAGCATTTATTCTGGCCATCATAAAAATCTCCAAGGGTCCTAGTATTGATGCAGCAATTCCCATAATGTCATTAAAAGAATGGTCCCTTTCTTCCCTATTAGAATGTTCTGGCTAAGCTGTTTGTAAGGAATACGATCAAGTCAGTGGAGTCCAGCACCCGACAGGCACTCTTGTCCTGGAGTCCATATGCTGCTCTCTGTCGGTTTTCCTACGTGAGGAAAAACATTCGTTAACCAAGCCAATCGAGTCTTTTCCCCTTAATAGCAACAGGACTCTACAAAGATATTTCCAACAACAGCATGTTAAAATGCCCTGGCCCAGTTAGAAGGTACAAAGAACCTGCCAACGTCTTGCTTTTTCTTGTCCTCATGTTATGCTAATTCGACGAGGGACACAGGGTTTGGGTTTTCTTTTCCCTTTTTTTTTTTTTCTCTTCATCTTGCTCTTAATCTCCAACTGTCAAAGTTTAGCCTTCTGGGAAGGGGCCAGAGTGTACGTCGCCATCTGAGCAGCAGCCTGCAGCCCTGTGGCAAAACATGAAATCGTCTCTCATGGGGAAGTAACGTGATTGCCTTGAACAGCTGCAGCACAGCGCACAAAGGAGCCGTTACCTGTCACCTCCAGATGCCAGCTGCTGGCTGACCACACATCGAGCACAGGTATTTCAACACTGCTTCTACAGCCCCTCGCCCCAGACGGTTACGGCAACAGCTCAGGAAATGCTATTTGCTAGAGCTGCGACCTCCCAGCCCCGGCTCCTTTCCTCTCATATAACCACACCGGTGAAAGCCTGGCTCCATTGAAGTAAACAACAAAACAAAACAAAAACACATTGACTTTAATGGGCCAGGAGTAGGTGAAACTCTGGGCCAGGGTACATGGGCTTGCCCACACAGGAGGTTGTAGCAAACTGGCAGTTCTCTACATGTACCCCACTGGCCCAGTTTGCAATTATACACCAAAATAGTTGCATGCAAAGCACTCCGATAATTAAGGCAGTAGGTGCACACGCCGCATCTGTCTGGCCACAAGCCAACAAGAGGTGCTTCTGTATTTGGTTGATGCTACAAGGAACAGTAACAAAGACAGATGGGTTGAGCCAGTAGCACATACCTAATCCCAAAAAGGGTATTTGCTTTTAAAACTTAGCTGTGTTATCCCTATTAAAAAGTGACAAAGCTCTTTCTGGAATGAAACACATCACTTAGTGCATCAGCAGAACACTGGCCAGCTGTCCCCTCCATGCACTACCTCTAAGATAACATTGTTCCACGTGGGGAATTTTGAACTGAGTAATAAAATCCCCTCAAAATGGAGGGGTGAAGGGAAGGGAGGTGGCGTGATAATTGGGCCTACAAATCTATCCCAAGTATGAAAAGTGAGGGAAAGTTCAAAAAGGTATCACAATAACCTGTAACGATAAATGTTGATGGAAAAAGGTGCAAAAGCAAGACAAAGACTGAATTCGTCCAAATAAAAAGGCCTCCTGATATAACTCGAGGACCGTGTTAGGATGACGCTGAGTAAACAAGAAAAGAGTGGAACTGAACATCAATGAACCAAAATTGAGGTGTTGGAAACTAGGCCTAACAAGTGGACAAAATAATGAGAGGATGGGCTGTTCCATCCAACACTCCCTTCTGGAGTCTTCAAAATGAGACTTTTGGAGGAAAACTAATGGACTTGTGATGCTGGCTGGCTGAAAGACGAAAGAAGAGAAGGCGTGAGCTTCACCATCATGGCTGCCCACCATCTCCTGGGCCCACAGTCCTTCTTTGTCCTGATCCTGAGAGATGTCCTGACCAGATCGGACCAGAGAGAGGAAGCCAGATGATATTGCCAGCAGCTCTAGCTGAATCCCAAACACTATCTGGTGTGACAGTTCCTCCTCTACCTCGGTGGGTTCTGCGCTTATTGGCGGATTCTGCTTGCCTCAGAGATCTTCCCCTCTAGTAGAATCCACAGTCCAGGTTAATTCCTCCTGTGTCTGATCAGGAGTTGGGAGTTTTGGGGGGAACCCGGGCCCGCCCTCTACTCCGGGTTCCAGCCCAGGGCCCTGTGGATTGCAGCTGTTTAGAGTGCCTCCTGGAACAACTGCACAACAGCTACAAATCCCTGGGCTACTTCCCCATGGACTCCTCCCAACACCTTCTTTATCCTCACCACAGGATCTTCCAGCAGTATGCCCTCTTACTCTCAGCTCCTAGTGCCTCTTGCTCCCAGCTCCTCACACGCAACCTCCTTCCACAGCTCCTGACATGCGCCCCTCACTGACTCACTGGGAGGCTTTTAACTAGTTTCAGCCAGCCCCTGATTGGCTGCAGGTGTCTCAATTAACCTCCCTGCCTTCTGGAAAGTTCTTAATTGGCCCCAGGTGTCTTGATTAACCTGGAGCAACTGCCATAAGGTATCAGGGATTTGTTTAGCCTGGGGCTAACATACTGGTTCCTTACCACTTTCCTATAGCCCTCTGGCCTTGCCCTGTCACACTGGGTTGTGAGGTTTCATCTCCCCCATGTGTTCTTTTCCTTCCTTACCTTATTTCTTCTCTTTCCTATCTCTCTCCTTTTTCCTTCTGTCTAATACGAATCCGGCATAGCTGGCCAAGACTGCATATTTTGCAACACTGCTGTGAGCCTGTGACCAGAGAGGGCAACTAAATGCCATGCCTTATACCTCCCATTGCTGGCACAAGTTTGCCAGGTCTTGGAGTGACTGATAAGGCCGTGTGCTGGGTCTGTGTTTTTCCAGTAATGAAGTTGCAAGTAAAAGCTAATGCCAGAGACAGAAGCTGCATTCTCTCTTCGCTGGTCGTTTCTCTCCCCCTTCTGTGTGTGTTTGTCTTGTTTTGTTTTCTAGGAAATGGGATCGGATTTTAACAACAGCAGCAACAACCCAACTAACTTTTCTTTTCCCGAATAAGGACAGTTATTACTATCGTTAATACCACCTAAAACATTGTCAAATAGGGTGTTTTTTCCTTCTAAAAACTCTCCAGCTAAAGGGCAAGTTAACAAGGGATGCTGTTAAAACGAAAGCCTCATTTAAAGCATTTGAAATGTAGAGTATTAACTTTTTCATATCTTTAATAAAAGATTGAAAAGATTTTTAATGGTGCGTTTGCTGTGGTATTAAGCAGGCTGAGGTCTATATATACCAAACCTCATTTAACAGTGTTTAATGTAGGACAGTGACAGTGTATTGTTAACACCTTTGACTCTTTGGACCCATATATTCCATCAAAACTAATACAACAGAGGGCAGGGTCTACTTATTTTAGCCACTGGCCTGGCATTGCCACTAGATTTAGGATAGAAAGGGACCTGCCAGGATCTAGATGAAGAAATTCCAGTTGAGGAATGCAGCCATTTAGTTGTAAAATAAATGCATTGCCAGGAGTGCAAATGCTAACACAACAACTGAATACTTTAAACCAGAGATTAAATCCAAACAAAAAGTTTTCACCAATACAATTCTTCATGGACATTGTCAAAACAAACACAATCGTTGTACAATCTTAATGCAGTCTGTGGCCCCACGAAGTAAATTCGCTAAACCTACTTATCTACCACAGCTCCTTAAACTGCCACTCTGAGAGATCCAAACTTTAGCTGCTCCCATTTTTCTGATTATGTTACATACATGCAATTAGGGAACAGATCAATTGCAACTAACCAACGTAGCTTGAATTATGAGTATCCAGCATCGATTACTCACATTTTTTTTGCAGTTGACCCATAAAACCAAGCCAAAAAATTGAATCTAGTACATTCTAGTAACAACATAAGGTTAAAAAACTCTAATCTGTTCAGGGACATTTTGTGAGCAGGAAAAAAAAAAGACTAAATTTATCAGTTATTCACTGTGAATTAGTCACTCAGTATTGGTTAATTAAGAAACACTTTTTAAACATTAAGCATTATTCTGTCTTTTATCCCCTAACATTGAGCTACATTTGAAACCAGATGGTAAGTTTTCTGGGGCAGGTGGTCCCCTTTGTCATTTGGGCTTTATTCCTTGTTTGGGATCTCTGGGCAGTACCATAATATAAATAAGCAACACCAATAACTTTTGTAGTTAAATGTAGCTGAACCAAACTTCTGGCTGTTATAATGAAAATGGCCACTGAGTATAAAGCATCTAATGAGTCAAACCCCATTGATTATATCCCTTTCCTAAATCTATTCCACAGTAGCCTCTGAAACGGCTGCTCATTACCTTCAAGAATCAGAATTAACTGGGGCCTCCTGCTTACTGTGAAAATACATTAAGAAATTCTCGTGACTGAAGATAATTTTGTCTGCCACATGGTTAGAATTTTCAGGCCTGGTTTTCAGATATGCATAACATATGCATAAAAGAGTTAAGGTGAGGCCATTTGCAAAGCATGGCTTGCCTTCATTGTCTGCTCCTACACTTCCCACTACGTTTCTCATGCGTTCTGTCTGTCCTGGCTGGGAGAACTGTGTTGTACCATTTCCGTCAGTGTTCACCACAAAAGGAAAATAAATTCTTTCAGTGAGATAGTCTAAAAATAAGATTCATGCCAGGCTGAATGGGTCCCATGGTTACTGTAGAGACCTGACTGATCTTTATCTTTAGCGGGGAGCTGTCAGTCTTCACAGAGCTGGCTTTAAAACTCTACACTGTGCTTTTTCCACGTGCCACAAAGAAGCAGAGCTTCATTGCCTGGCTCCTCACTCCTTTTGGACCATAATTCAAGAGAGTCTCCTTTCGCTCCACTACAAACAGAACAAGAGCTTTCCCAAATCAGACACATATCTGGAGCTGTGTATGAGACTCAAGTCTTGACATCAAGATTGGACATCTTTCCCAAGGATATGCTTGATCTCAACCAGAGGTTATGGGGTTGATGCAGGCATAACTGGGTGAAATTTTATGACCTGTTTATTCAGGTCAGACGAGATGCTTATTAGGGTTCCTTCTGGCCATAAAATATAGGAAATGATAAATAAAGAATAGTATTTCCTAATACCCTTGCAAACCTGGCTTGTGATTTCAACAGATCTGATCAGCAAATTGACCTGGACATAGTCCAGATTTGGGTAGAAGACCATCAAAAACAACAACACACTTGCTTTAGGAATTGGAGGTGTTGATTCACTATGCCATATGCCATTTTCACTGAGTGGCTGCTGAATACAGCAAAGAGAATACAGCAGACAGTTTATTCAACAAATTTTGCCCTTTTTTTCCTTGATGTACGTAAATTGTTTATGGTGAAAGGGTCACATGTATTCATTCTTCCGAATTATTCACGTCATCAGCAAATAATTCTTGGTTGGAAGATTATTTGAATTATGAAGGTTGCAATCGAGCATAAAAGCATGTTGGATTCTGATTTGTAACAGTGTGTGATTTACTATAACTTATGACGTGTATATTTTATTGTAAAATTCACAACAACAGTGCAAGTTGGGAATGCCCCATCTGACTATACTTTTCAGACTTCGATTTTGGTGAATATTTTAGATAAATATTCACTTTGGGCAAGTACTTACGCTAGTAATTCTCGAGCAAGGTAATGTGTGCAGAGAGCAAGCTTGAAAGTTTACAGTTGAATCAAAATTCACTGTGGAATTCAAACAAATGTTAACAGAACTCTTTCTCCTACTATTTGCTCAGCTCTAACAATGAACCAAAGCCCTTGGTATAGTTAGAGATACCCTGGAAGTTTATTAGCTGGCACTATGGGAGATTTACATGTTGCTGTGCTAATCTATGCAACAGCCCCAACACGGTGACAGGGAGCACTGTGCAGATAGAGTTGCTGCCTTTTATATAATGTCAGTTGAAAATACAAGTCCTGACCACTTATGAATCTTTACATATTCATATCAGTACCATTTACAAAAGCAGGGCCATTATTACTGATGTTTAAACCTTCCAGCTTGGGTAAGTACATTCAGCCTACTTAATCCCCTTATTGTTTCAGTTGGAGAAAGTATTCTTCCCCCTTCTAAAAGCTGCTGTATAGTGATACTGGCTGTTACACTCCACCCCAGATGCAGCTGCATTTTAGTGGTAGATGAATAAATCTAGTAAATTTTTATAGTTAAATCTGAGATTAGGCCATGAGTGCAAAAGACTGTCCCTGAACAGATTAGAGTTTTTTTAACCTTATGTTGTTACTAGAATGTACTAGATTCAATTTTTTGGCTTGGTTTTATGGGTCAACTGCAAAAAATGTGAGTAATCAATGCTAGACACTCAAAATTCAAGCTATGTTGGTTAGTTGCAATTGAGGTGTTCCCTAATTGTATGTACGCACTGATTCACTAAACCACCTAATTCCTTCTCACCTTAGGGAAGTCTAATAGAAAATTAACGTAAAATATTATTGTTATAGATCAGTGCTGTCCAAACTACGCTTCATTGAGTGCTGCATAGACAACCTGCCAGGAATCTAATGGCCTCATCTAATTAGCTTATAGCAGAACAGACCACATCCTCAGGCCAGGTCTACACTACCTGCCGAATCGGCGGGTAGCGATCAATCTTTCGGGGATCTATTTTTTGCGTCTAGCGTAGACACGATAAATCGATCCCCGATCGCTCTGCTGTCGACTCCGGTAATCCACCCTGGCGAGATGTGGAAGCGGAGTCGACGGGGGAGCGGCAGCAGTCGACCCTGCGGCGTCCTCACAGCGTGGTAAGTCGATCGAGGTACGTCGACTTCAGCTATGTTATTCACGTAGCTGAAGTTGCATACCTTACATCGACCCCCGCCCCAGGCCTCAGTCACCTTTAACAGAGGGGCTTCCTGTGTAGACTATAGGTTGCACATGTCACTGCTCCACCTGGATCTAAGCAGCCAAACGGCAGCACTCTGAGGTAGTGTTAGAAATGTTACTGTCATTTCCATGAGCCACGCATCTGGATAAGAGAGTGCTACAGCTAGGGACAACCTCATGAAGTTCTAAACATTAACCACTTTCTTATAGTACTATCCGAGATGAAAAAACAAACACTAGGTGACAACTGATTGTCCAATGACTTGCATAGTCATTTATACTTGTGCAAAACCTGTAACGGTTCCCCTCCCCCCATAGTAACTTTTTTAAATTAAAAAATTCTGGAGGAGTACATTCTATCTGAT
Organism: Macrochelys suwanniensis; assembly: GCA_033296515.1. Classification (NCBI taxonomy): domain Eukaryota; kingdom Metazoa; phylum Chordata; order Testudines; family Chelydridae; genus Macrochelys; species Macrochelys suwanniensis. Next base: position 104,262,879 of record CM065782.1, on the reverse strand, counting down.
GGAAGTAGTTGGTCTCAGTGGGGATGATATTAATCCCTAGATGAGATAACACCTTTGTTAACTTTCAGACTAAATATTAAGCATTTCAACAATGTTAAAGCCAGCCTATCATGGCTACTATACTATAGGTCATGGTAGGGTGTCCTTCTTCCAAACAGTGCATGCTGTTTATTGCTCATCATCCTTTGAAAGACTGATTACTGCATTAAACTTTGGTCATAAAACTACTGGTATTGCTCAACAATCCACACAGCTGGAGAAATTAATCTGTTTCTGTTTATGTTGAAGGAAAACCAATAGCTATAGTGTAGCCATGAAGTTAGCTCATTGTGAACAATGCAAACGGTCAGAATTTTTCTTCCTTGCTATTCTGTTGGGGTTGTTTTTTTTTTAATGTATTGGTGCATAACCCATTTATCATTATTTTTGTCCCAAGAAAGAGCCACATAGAACAAATAGACCAGCAGAACTATCCTTTTAGTTAATATTGCTTAGTAGGGAATGCAAAAGGGCATGCATAATCTTTGTAGGTGCATTTACTATTCTAGTCCGGTTCTTAGGACACACCCATCATCATACTAGCCAAGCACAGCGCAATGATGTGTTAAGCAACGTGACTAGCTCTGGTAACATGTATCCTATTGCCAGTGTGCCTAATAATCCAAAGCAAAGATGGAAAAGCCCTTTTAAAAGCTGTTCAGCTTGCACTTGATGATTCATCACTCTGTTAAAATTCCCCTTCTTCTGTAGTCACCAGCTAAAGGGGCCTCGTTGGGCAGAGTTTGACCAAATGGAAATGGTGGGCCATATTTACCATGTAATTTCCTGCTTAAGAACTCAATTTGGGAATCACATAAGCACACACTTAACATCAAGCATGACTTCAACATGAAGTGTGTGCTGAAGAGCTTTCCTGAATCGGGGTCCTATTTAGGGGAGAGTTAATTAAGTCTAAAAGTTCTAAACCAAAGCCCATGTAAGCCAACGGGAAGACTCCCACTGGCTCCAGTGGGCTTTGGATGAGGCTCAAAGAGAACTGTATGCCAAGATTACAGCTGTCTGACACAAGTCCACACATATCATCATTATAATGTTTAAAAAAATGGCCTAGAATATAAATTCTACAGTTCTCAGGGAGGAGAGAGATGAAGCAGCAAATATTTAAACTTCTTTTCAAAGTGAATTAACATCATTCACTGCTCTTCACCAGCAGAATGTGGAAGGAGAGTAGCCAATACATATGGCTTGACTTAGAGACTTTGCACAGATGTGGACTCCATGCAACGTAAGAAACCTTACATGGGCTCACAGAATGATACATCAGACACGCCAGCGTCACCACCTTCTGCTAGCTCTGACTTTTGACTCTTTCTACAATAGACAATTACATCATGCTTATTCTTCTTCACTTCATCTCTCTCTCGCGATATAAACTCACCTTTGTATTTACCTACACAGCAAACACTCCAGCTGCATCACAAAGTGAATGTTGCAGTTGACAAACCGCTATGATATTAGGTGAGACTTCATGGTTCAAGTTTGATAAAACACACTTATAGAAAGGACATTTAGTGCTAGGGAACAGTTTCTGATTGACAGCACCCAAAAGGAATTTGTCTATGCAAAGCAAAGGGAGCATGGCCAATAGCAGAGCCACACTCCTCAAATGTTCCTCCCAATTGTAATGGCAGTTTGGAGAATATGAATGATTGTCTCCTCATAAGAACTTCCTAAGATGACCAACTCAATTTCACACAAGCTACTGAGCAGACATTGGATGCCACAAATAGTTCAAAGGTGTAACAATTTTTCAAAAAGGGCTTGCAATGACTCAACGCAGTCCATAAGGCGGCATTCTCTCTGTGCAGCATGGAATCTCTGCAGCTGATTGAGAAACTTTTGGCCTGGTTTATCAGAGTTTCTGAACACCTGCAAATCCAATGGATTTTAATTGGAGTTGCAGGTGGCTAGCACCTCTGGAAATCTGCACAAACTTGTCTTGTTTTTGGTCAGTGAAGTTTTCTGAGCAAAAAAGTCAACTTGGAAATCTCCTAATGAAGCCTTGGAGATGGGGGTAGAACAGGTGGGTCCCCACAATTACTCTGATGGAAGCACCACTCCTTTCCGTTGACAGCATTGCATCACTAAGTATGTGCCTGCTTCAATTCTCTGTATAGTCACTGCATTGCTGGTCCCTAACTCATTCCTTTGTAAAATTCTTTGAAGTACACGTAGGTACTATACGGGACCCAAATTCTATTCTACTGTAAGTGTCTGTACCTAGGGAGTCACTATTCATCCCTTCTCTACCCATTTCATATATTGATGACTGAGAAGATACATGAATAGCCTGTTTTTACCATGGACTACTCCCTGGTGGTATTATTAAACAATATTGAGTTTAAGCACTGGAGTGCATCAGCAAACATTATCCACTCTGTGCAGGTTTTATCTTGGGGCGAAAGGAAGGTATGAAAAATCCCACACCAACTCCATGTCTGCATTCAATAACCACAATAGCAATAAAGAATAAATCTACCAGAGCTATGGGAAATGCCCCTGAAAGCTTCTTTTATTTAGATTCACTAAAGATAACGTTATTTAGGCAAATGACTTTGATTCCCCTAAGTAACTATAATAAATAATAAGCATGAGGAATAAAAACGTTATCCGCTGAAAATTACAAGGACCAGTTTGTGGAATAAATAACTCTGTCTTATTGCCTTAAAAATAAATGTACAAACCATTTAACGCCTGAAGTTTCTGTGGTAGGGATCTAAGAGATTTATGGGAATTTTTAAAAATTAACAGTAAGGGAGAATGAAAAATGATTTCTCTTATGGCTTTGCGTTAGTTTAAACACAAAACCAGGACGCATTACTGATAGCTAAAAGAAATATTTTTCTCTCTTTCTTTCTGTAAAGCTTATAAGTAAATTTGAGTGCTTCTAAATGTGAGGGAGACTAGCAATTTGGCTAGAGTCAATAGTTTTCGCTAGTGTCAATAGCATTAACTAGCACAAATAGGCATTATGCAAACTTTCTGTGCACTGAGTTATGTCATTGCACCTCCGTCCTGAGCTCCAGAAACCTCACATATGTTGACCCTGACTCACCTCCCTCCATTCACTCAATGCAACACTCCCATGACCCACATTTCTCAAACCGGGGTCTGCAGGATCTATTGGAACAGCCATGCTCCAACCCTCCATCTGGCAGCCAGCTGATGCTTGCTCACCTGGAAGCCATGAAGCCCAGCCCCAGTTTGAGGCTCTACCACTGCAGTCCTATTGGCCGACTCCCAAAGCAGCTGACTCGCTGGCCCTAATTACACTAGCAGAAGGAAGCTGTCAAAACAACTGGGCTTCACCCGGTTTTGGATTGTGTGCCTTGTGCCTCCTGCTCCTCTAGCTTGACTGGCAACCTGACTCCTAGCATCTGATTTGTGGTTCTGACCCCCTAATATCCTGATCTGGCTTGACTCTGGTTCCTGCTTCTGACTTCCTGGTATCCTGACCCAGCTGACTCCTGTCTTGTGACTCCGGACTCTGGGCATAGGCGCCCATGACCCGCCCGTGACCGTCACAACCCAGACACTGCCTGACGTTCCACGTCATAGACGACCTCTGGGCAGATACAGACGGTCAGGTTAGCTGGATTGTGAGTTGGGTTTGCACACGTTTTGCACAGCAATGAGCGTGATATGCAGTACCTTCTGAGGACAAAGAAGCGTTCTCATTCCTTCCTCCTGCAAGATAAGATGCACCATGTCCTCACCCTACAGCCCCGCTGGTTGGAGGGAATTCACAGTGTTAATTCCACCAGCAGTTACATGACTGGAGCCCACCCACCTTGAACTGGAAGCTGGTAATTAATCTGAAACCTCCTGTAAATCTGTTTTTAAATTTGGTAACTGATTTGCATGCAAGGGCTATAATATCATAGACGACAGTATTTTGACGGTTTCCTCTTAAAATCCCTAAAGCTCTAATTGAAAATAATCAGTGGCGGGGGTTGTTTTAACAGTCCACACTCATTGATGTAAACAAACACAAGGCTTGAAAGCTGTGAATGCTTCTGTTTGCATCTGTGGCTCCTTCACCACAAGGCAAGTTGTTGGTTCCATTTATCCCAAACACAGAATAAATGAATGCTTAATTTGGATGCCTATAAATAACAAGCACAGTACATTGCAGCAGCAGCCGCATCCAAAAATAGGCTTGAAACGATGTTCCCGCGTCACTAATTCCATTAAGAATTTCTATACGCTCACACCTCTCTACACAAACTTGGAAGCTGATAGGAACTGGGCTCCACCCACTCCAGAATGTCCCCATGTTATAAGGCGGGCTCTGACAGCTTCCAGCAGCACACCGCCTCCTTATGAATTACCTCATGATTAGAACAATCCTCCTTCGGCTCCCGAGGCTGGTGTTAAACAGAAGGTGGAAGAAGTGTAACAGACAATGCCATAGGAAAAACTCTGCCTCTATTGACTCTCTTATTGTACCAGCGGGACCATATTACAGGTGTTTTTAAATGTTAAAACATTTTGGGGGTGAATATCAGGTTGTCCCACACAACCTTCACTCTTAACGTCACCTCTATCCTGAGTGACAGCAGTTCATAACACTCCACACCTGTGCTTCTCTTAAGCAGATGCAGCCAGTCTTGCCAAATTGTGTCAGAATTACGTGTGGTGGACTCCCGGTGACACTACTGAGGTCTAGGAAGAGATGTACCCTGTCTCTATTGGTCATTCCAGTCACAAGCTGAACCCAGGCCCCTGGAATGTCAGGATACTGCATTAGGGAACAAAGCAGCCAAACGATGTAGGGCAGGGTCAATAAAACGATGTCAGTTTACATCAGCTGCCCTGTCTCAGCCTGATCTTCACCAAGTTTGCCTTTCTGCACCGCAAGGATGCACAGTTGAGGTCACAGGACCATCTAAGTACCAAACTCTGCCCTCTTTTGGAAAATAACTCACAATCAGCCCCTCATTTTCCTGGTAATGAATGATGATCCTGCAGCAGTGAAATAATTGCTATAGACCAGTGGTTCTCAACCCGGGGCCACAGGCTGCTGGTGGCCCAATCAGCACACAGTTGTGGCCCCTGCGATATCCTCAGGGCCATACAGGTAGTATATATATATTGTGTGGATGCTGCCCACATAACACACAGAGAGCTGCATATGCAGCCCACAATGGTAAATAGATTGAGAACCACTGCCATAGACACTCCTGTCATTTTAAAAAATCTGTGTTCACACTTATAATTTTGGTAGATCTCCTGCACAGCGACTTTGGAGCTTGCTTCTGCATGGGGCTCTCTCAAACAGGAGCCGAAACGTCCCAAAAAAGGAATACATTTTTTGTACAGTGGAGACCATCCGGACAGCTCCCATTGTGAGAGTGGAAAAAGAAGCCCTGGGTAACACTTAACGGTAAAAGGCTTTCAAGCATGAATTTAATGAAGATTTAATAAGACATTTATAGTATCTTAAACAGAACTCTCTAGATAGCTTGCAATATTTATGTTTGGAGTAAAGAGCGCCACAGCCGTTGCTTTTCTAGGACTGTTATCCGGGATGCAATCAAAATCTGTTTTTCCAGCTACACAAATGACTGTGTATCGAAGGAATAAAAAATAAATATACAAACAAAGTCGAGCTCACAGTCCATTTAAATGGAAACACTTCCCAGGGCTGAGCTCCCAAATAATGCTGTTTCTCCCGCTCTCATCTTCTGGTGTCTTCCTTCCTTCCCCGCCAGTTCCCACTTCCTCCAGCATTTCTCCCAGCCTCCTCACCCTCTTCTCCAGGCCATTCTTAATGCTCCTGCGTAGCCCCATGTCTTATGTTTGCTAATCTCACCTCACTTGGCTGTTGCTATAGCTGCTTACCAATCACTTCCTCTTCCCTCTGAACCTTTTGCTTACAGTGATTCACCAAGACTAGTTACAGACCAGTTGGCTGACTGGAAAGAATGACTGGACTGTTTTGCTCAGTCTCAGTTCCTTCTCGCCAGCCACCTCAGCCAAGCTTACTGGAAGACCATTTCTTAAAGATGAACCTCACAAGAGTCAGACTGAGAATTTCTTAATTTCTGATGGAGAATGTGAAATATCTTTAGTTTGATTAGATATAAAATTTCCCCAAACTGAGTTCTTCCACCCTTACTTCCTGCCATCACTCAGAGGTACATCTGCTGACGATGCAAGAGGTGATGGTGTGGAGCCACTGCACCATCTAGGGATTTCTTTGCAGGCCAGGGGAATTCCTCGGTGGTCTGACGTGCCAGCTTTAAGGCACCTTTGCACGGATGGAATGGCGTAAAGGGGAATGCATTCCCGGGCAAGTGGGCTGGGCTGTGAGGAAAAGCATGTCCACTGGGGACTGTAAACTTGTTTTAAGGAGTGGGAAGGGAGGAGGTGAAAGAGCAGCTGGGAAAGAACCCAACATTTTGGTGAATAATAAAAACAGAAGTGCTCATACGTGTTTTTTGTCCCCAGCCCCTCCATGTCCAGTAACGTCCAACACCTCCCTGGTGATTGGCTCCCACACGGATGTGGTTCCCCAAGTGTTCGTTGTGCTGGTAACAACACGCTAGCTTGTGCAGAATCACAGCCTTAGCGAACACACCTTTACAAAGCGCCCAAGTGGAGCGAGCGTTCCATGGTCTGTGACAAGACGGAGACTCTTTCTTTTGAAAAGCGAGTGACAGCTGAACCTTTCAAGGGGTAAAGCGGCCCTTTAGTCTGAGCTTGGTTAAGAATGCCTGATAGTTTGAAAATGAGAACAAAACCCAGGCTTCCCTATCTTTTTATGCTCTTATGAAAAAGTATGAGTTCTTAGGCTTGCTTGTTCAACAAAAAACACTTGATATTTTTCCTCCTCCCAATGCTGTTGAAAGCAGCAGAACATGAAGGAGAGAGAAGCATCCTTTGAAAATACCTCCCTTATCATTGTGTCAGAAAGAAGGATGGGCAATGTGCATTGGATGAAACAGAAAGTGACTCAGACTTTTGCCTGAAAAGTGAACCAAACCAAAATTAACCCTGCGTGCGTGGCAGTTACACAAATCTGCACCTCCTTTGAATATGGTTAGCACCAAAACAGTGCAGTCCCCAGAGATGAGCAGTTAGGCTGGAACTAAGAAATCCTGCAACTCTTAAAGAAAATATTACCAAGATGTACCCAGACTCAGTGAGAGACCCCCAATTCAATTTGAAAAATTAGAAAAACCTTCAGATAAGTAGATGAACTTTTGGATGCCTATCCAAATGGAACCCGAGACGCTTCAGTGTCTTAGCCACCTTTAATAAGCAACTCTGTAAACTTCATGAAAGATGTACTGTGTGTACTGATAGCAGCTCAAAATATGACAGGTTTCACAGTTGTTCAGCCATCAGTTACCAGCTGGATTGTGGTCCACTAATACTATTAGATTTTTATGAGACAGAAGGCTGCTTCCTAGCCATTTGTTTATTTTAACGATGAGGAATTGCACCAAAAGCCTTGTTAAAACTTCATTTAATCTATTTCCAAATAAAAAAACCTTTAAAAATGAACATAGAAAAATCTCAGTCCATCAGAGCAGACATTATAGAGTGTTTGAGAAACTTTAAAGGCGTGACTTGATTACAGTTTAGAAGTATCTACATGGGGAGCAAATACTTAATAACAGACTCTTCAGTCTAGCAGAGAAAGGTATAGCAAAGGCTGGAAATTGAAGGTAGGTAAGTTCACAAGGGGAATTAGGCATAAATTTTTAGCAGTGAGAGTAATTAACCACTGGAACAATTTACCCAGGGTCATGGTGGGTTCTCTATCACGGACCATTTTTAAACCATGACTGGCTGTTTTTCTAAATGATCTGCTCTAGGAATCATTTTGGGGAAGCTCTCTGGCCTGTGTTATATGGGAGGTCAGACTAGATGATCACAACAGTCCCTTCTGGCCTTGAAATCTATGAACAAAATGACTATCCTGCTAATTTAGTTACTGCATCTCCTCAGTTTGTTTGCAGTGGTGTTGTTAGGCCACATTGGTGAGAGAGACGAGCTTTTGAGCTTATACTGTGTAGCTCAAAAGCTTGACTTTCACCAACACAAGTTTGTCCAATAAAAGATATTATCTCACCCACCTTGTCACTCTTCTCAGGCTGACCACTTAGGACTCTCTTGACAATAATGCCTGCAATACCCTGAGTATGAACCTGTTTCACTGGGCACTGCATGCTTAGCTCACTTAAGCTCCTTTGCAAATCCATCATTAGGACTTAACAGTAAGTTTTACAAGTGATAAGCATGGAGCGGGGGAGGATCCTTTTTCTTCTTACCAAGCAGAAGGAGCTGATCTACAAGTAATTTTTGGTCAGTTTTTATCCCTTTGCTCTAGCAATATAAAAGATCAACTATAGCTCTCTCTTTCTCTGGCTCTAAGATCCAAATACCATCAATCAATCAATAAAATGATGAATAAATAAAAATCTTTTTTGTTGGTGTGGATATAGCACATTAAATGTTAAATACCCCAGCCCCATGTGTAAAAAAAGAAACAGTGTAGCTTGTAGCTTGCCCTGATATGTTTGATGTAAAAATAAGTTCTCTAGCCTCTGAAATCTTATCTGTGAAATACAAAGTCTATCAGCTGACCGACTGTTTTGAAACCTTCCACTTACGGTGTTTCTTCTCCCCCTCCTCTCCAGGCATGTAACATTGTAAAATATTTAAAACCATTTTACAAAGGTTTCTCTCTTGCAAGAGAATGTCAAGGTTGTAAATTGATTGCCAGCTACTGGTGGTCAAAAAGTTTCACCAAAAAGTGATTTTGGACCAAACAACCCAAGGATAATTGGTTCAAGTGAGCATTAAAAATGGAATGTTAAAAACACGTAGATGAAAATTTTATAATCAGGAGATGCCAGCACGGCTTCTGTGAAAAAAAATCATGCCTTTCTAACCAATAGAATTCCCTGACAGAGTCAGCAAAATAATGCAAACATAAGAACCAGATGACATCACTTATTTGGATTTTTAAAAAGCCTCTGATTCATGATGTCTTGGAAAATACTTTAAGAAACTAAGCCATCTGAGCAGTGAAGTTCTGTTGTGGATTAGAAATTTGCTAAGGGACAAAAGGCAAATAGATAATAAGTGTCTATTTTCACCACCAGAAAAGTTGTCCCAAGTTTCCATAATAAGATTGGTTCAAACCGGTCTCTAAAATGCAGGAGATTATGGGCCAAATTTTTACTTTCAGTTTTACCAAATTAATGGGCAGACATTCCACTGAATTACCCGGAGTTACTCTAAAATTTCACAGCACAACCAAAGGCAAAATTTAGCCCTAGGACATCAGAAATAAATCAGGTAGGAAGGGAAGCTTGACAGAGTTACACGTCCATATGAAAACACAAATACCTTTAATAATAGCAAAGAAAGCTCAGAACAGTTACAGTGGGATTTCTTTTTGTGTGAACATCTCTTTTTAAGCTGTTAAAGTCCATCTTAAAAGCAGGTAATGTTAGTTATATATTACCAGCCTCCCTTCCCCAAAATTGTATATTGTATTATTAAACAACCCGGTCATATAAAATACATTAAGTTCATTGTGTCCAGAGATAAAGTGCCCACCTGGATAGACTGCCTTTTGGTGATTAGAAATAAATTATGCATTTCATCTCGGACACTTAACGTATCCACATAAGTCAGATCAAGCCCTTGCCCGTTCAACTGATAGCATGAATATGGTCCAAACTCATTTTCATTTAATTTGCTTATGCATCGCCTCAACTGTTGTCACATCCTGACACACTGTCATGTTGTTTTACAACATGATGCTTTGTAACATGATATGATGTGAAGATATTTCATGTAGATAAGCTTCCTAATGCCATTAGACTCTTAAGCAGCAGACAGATTGGGGAGGAAGGGGGGTTTAGCACCTGATCGAAATTTATTAGAACAGGTGGAATCAGAGCAAAAAAACCTGAGCCTTTGTTGTTTCCAAACTGTTCTGGGAAGTGTCCCCCGTTCGCCTTCCACTAAAGTTGTATTAGGGGAGTTTGCACCGCTCTGCTCTTTTTATATTAAGGCACTTCACATGGCTACTGCAAAACACAAGAGGGTGTATTCCCCGTCTCATGTTCATGCACAGCCTCACGAATCCTAGAGTTGCTTAACTCTCTTAAGGTTTTGTCCCCACACCCATCACTGTAGTACAGGCGAGTCGCATCTTAAGCACATTTAACATGTGCGAATTCAGCTTTGCGCGGTTGGCAAAAACAGAAAAAAAAGAGAAAAATAACCATTTTAAAATGGCATCGGTACTGCGGGCAATTCCGTCCGCCATTCAACTCAATGGCGTTTCACTATACGCGGTTTTTCGCTTTACGCGCTAACCGCGGAACGGAACCCCCGCGTAAGATGAGACTTGCCTGTATCTGATCAGGTGCCGGGGGCCAGAAATCTCAAACCCAGGTCTGCCAAACAACAGCCTCACACTCTGTGCCGTTGCACTGCAAGACTGGACATGGGAATTGCAGTGGGATCAGATGACTAGCAGCAGACTGTTGAAAGGACACCCCTTGTTATAAAGCTTCCTGCTCCTGCCCTACCCTTCATCTGAGCAACTAGTCTTTTAGGCCTGTTGCTGTCTAGACCACCTCCCAACACCAAACTCCTGCTATCCAAGCCAGCCTTCTGACCTACAGTACAAGGTTGGGCACCTACCAAAGAGAAACTGTACCAAGACCAGGAAGTTACTTCACATTGGCCAGTGAAAAGACATCAGCTGACAAGGATTTTTGGTCACTAGCATCATGGACTGGATTCCAGCCAGTCACTTGATGCAGAATTGAAAGAGCCTGTGTCTCGTTACCAATCCCTTGAGTCATCCACATTCCAAAGTAACACTCAGACATTTGCTAGTCCCCCAAAAGACCTTTTTGGAAGAGGCCCTGCCATTCCTACAGTACCTGAAAGCCATAAGCAATAGGACCGAGTCCACTTACATGAAAACATAATGCAGATGTACAATCTCCAGCTAAGGCCAATAGAATACACGTGCTTTGTACGCATGTGCTGCAGATTCTAGAGAGCTGTGGGGGTCAATAGTTGGAATTTCATTTATTGTTGAGGCTTTTTGCAACTTCTGTGGTTCGATAACTGGGTTTGCCTCTCATGTAAGAAATGAAGCTCTCACATATTGAAAGAGGTTCCTTGCTCTGGCACAACTAATACTTGAGACTCATCAAGGGGCTTCTTAAAGTGATCAGGATTTATGTAAAAGTGAGCATAATATCCAGGACTTATTTACTGCAACTTTGACTAGGATCTGAGGCAACTGGCAGCGCCGGGAATGCTATTTACATTGAAACACAACACTGCTGCCTTTTTGGTTAGTCAGATAATGGGGCTCCACTATGAATGGTCCAGAGAATCCTTGAACATTGAACGTTACTTCACCGAAGAGGGCAGTGACTTTGGGATGGATGATGGAGGATCTGTTTTGAGCTATCTGTGATCACTACAGACTAGAGCTCTCCTTTAACAGGCATGCAAATAAGGATGAGCAGGTAGTGAGAAGCCTTTTGAGTACTTCATTGCTAGTATTTATCGGTAGTAAGCTTGCACAAAGACACCCCCATCGTGGTAGGCACCATGCAAAGAAACATGAAAAGACAGCCCTCTGCCCCGAAGTGCTTACAATCTGATTTGAATAAGTCAGTGCTGTGTAACCAATAGGAGGAGTGTGGGTTGAAAGGAGAAGTTCAATAGATCACATGGTTAAATAGGCCGACCACAGCCCTGACTCAGCCAGGTACTGAAGCATGTGCAGAACTTCCAGAACATGATGTACAGTTCTTTGATTACTGGTACAGTAATTGGTCCTGCCATGAGGGCAGGGGGCTGGACTCGATGACCTCTCGAGGTCCCTTCCAGCCCTAGAATCTATGAGCTGTCTCATTGATTTCACTTGGGCAAGTCACATGCTTAAAGTTACACACATGCTTAAACACCAGGGTGAATCCAGCCCCATACATATAACCTGATGGCTCTAAATCATTTGAAAGTATTTTTTAAAATTAAATACATTTTAAAAAAAAAACTCAGATACCACCACAACTCGCCATCGTTAGTCAGCTGGTTCTTTCAGGGCAGCATGGCACAGGTCGGAGAGGTTAGTGCGCTTGTGAATTAGCTCAGGAAGGCTGCTCTGTGCACAAGGGCCGCACGGAGGAAAACATGGAGAGGTTTGTGGGAGAAGCAGACAAATGTGAATTCAAGGCCAGCACCCCTGTCAGAGCAGAGGGGGACGTGATAAGAGACAAGACTCCTTCAATTAAAAGTAACCTTATTTCAGCAACACAGATCATTTCAGTGTGGGTTTCGGTGGGGTTGTAAAAGTATGCCATGCTCCATACGAGTCCTCTTACCTACCCGCTATACACCTTATGTCTGGGAGCCAACTCCCCATTATCATCTGTTATGTTATACACCTGCAGATGCTACTGAACTAGAACGGTTGAACCCCTAAATTACTAGGGGCTACCCTAGAGGTAATAATGCAATATAACTCTATGAGTTCTCTCTAGCTCCAGGGCCAGGGAAAAAGAATAACTCACATTTTGCCTAGGCTGCATTCTTATTCAGTTGTCCCTTCCTATCCAGAAAGGCAGATTTTTTTAGCTGAGTTCACTTGACAGCATTCCCAGCTTTGACCACCATGCAGGCAGCCAGCTTGAGGACATATTCTTGCCATCACCCGCAGAAATACTCAGCGTTCCCAGTAGCGGTTGTGGGAGTTGATTGTAGCTGACAGTAGACTGTACCATCATATTGACTTGTGTAACGTTTTCTAATGCATAAGGATTTTTGTCATGTGTCAGTGCTACTTATGTTAAGAGATCCATTAGGAGTGCAATGATCTAAAGAAAGGTCAGCTGTCACAGTTAATGCCAGAAGTGTCACCTTCATTTAAAGTGATAGGGCACCAAACTCCCCAATTTACCGGGGGCTGAGAAAGGGGGGGGGGAGGGAATAGGTTGATACTGACTTCTGTATTTTAAAAGCCGATGGTACATAATTAGATTGGCGTGTGTGTAAAAATATAATCCGGTGGTTCACTGGAAGATGGTTGCTGTTGCAACATGAACAGTGAATATTATAGCTAAGGTTGTAATGTACGGTTCTAATTGAAGGAGGATGACAAATAGCTGTACAGGTGAGATTACAAACTATGGGCAATGTTTTGCAAATTTCTAGGTATAATGCTTCAAGCACAATCTAAACTGCCTTAGTTTCCATTGCTGATCTACGCCATCACAAACGTTTTGCCATTAGTGGGGACATAGGAAATGAGTGTGATCTCACAACAAATTAAATCGGGAGTCTCTGTGCTGAAGTTGGTGGAGTTACACCAATGTAAACAGGATCAGAATCAGGCACATACTCTATGCTGTACTGCAACTGTTACCCCAACAGAAGAACATTTACACCTGCGGTAATCAGCTAAGCCCTGAAACTTGCTTCCTTTGATGCAGTAACATGATTGATGTCAATTCGGAGACCTCAAAAGGGTTAATGTATGACCGAATCACTGATTTATTCCTGGCCTACTAATAATTGATGATGTTGGTTCATGCTACTAATTAGCTATACTGTTAAATTTCTAGGGTGACATCCCAGTTCCACTGAAATTAATGGCAGAACTCCCATTGACTTCAATAGAGCCTATATGATGTAAGCAGTACCCATAATACTTTGCTAGTTGAACATTATGGCTCTATTACGCATGCACAGTCACCAGAACTTAATTCTCTGAGGGGAGGGATAGCTCAGTGGTTTGAGCATTGGCCTGCTAAACCCAGGGTTGTGAGTTCAATCCTTGAAGGGGCCATTTAGGGATCTAGGGCAAAAATTGGGGATGGTCCTGCTTTGAGCAGCGGGTTGGACTAGATGACCTCCTAAGGTCCCTTCCAACCCTGATATTCTATGATTCTGAAAAGCTGGTATTTTCTCTAGCTCACACTTTAGCTGCACCACATTAATAAGCCCCAGGAGGGTAAAAATCTTTGTACAGCGACTGTATCATTTGGAACAAACCAGGAGGAAGATCTGCATAACAGCTAATGCTGTGTGTTAACAAAGATATGCCAACGTTTGAGCAATTGTGAAACGGATGCTTGAATCAAAGCTTTCCAGGGACCATTCAACGTTGCATGGGCTTGTAGCAATGAAGTGTCATTTTTAGTTCAAAAGACTGAAAAGTACATTTCTGAACATTACAGACTTCCGTACAAGAGATAGATGCTGTTGCAGAGGGGGGGGGGGGGGGGGCGTCTGTCTTGCCAGGGAGCGCGTTTAAGCAAAGGGGCAGCTCTGGAGATTTGAGGCATTGTCAGAACTCCAGAGTCTAAACATGCTGATGAAGAGCCTAGACAAGAGGTCTGAGCCCCGGGCATGTGCCCTGGAGACAAAGAGCTACAAAGAGTGGCTAGACATGACCCAGACCTGCTGGCTTCGAAGCCCATTGGACCCAGTGATCCACTTGCAATAGCCTGGTGTTCCTGCAGTGTGTACCAGGCCAGGTTGACTGGTGCAGAGCAAAACTCTGTATCCAAACCCGGCAAAACTAGGGAATGGGGCTCCGCATGAACCTCTGTCAGAATTCTACAACTGGCCAGTAATGGGCCAAGCCAAAACGTCAGATCAAAGCGTCCCTAGTCTCCAGGGTGTTGTGCTCAAAACTATACAAAAGAAAAGGATACCTGACAAACAACATCTGTCTGAATTAACAAACGTTCACCACAGAACGAATACTAAATTGCAAGAGTTACCTCTAGGGCTCTGAATGTCAGGAAATGAATCCATGCTATTATTGGTAGAAGCAGATGCTCTCTTAAATGTAACATCAAAAGAACAGGATGAACGTACTCACCTTTTCTGCAGAACTGCTGCCTAGCCACTCGGTCCCTAGTCTTTAGCAGTGCATGGGATTCTTCCATCCTAAGTGCAGGACTCTGTACTTGTCCTTGTTGAACCTCATCAGATTTTTTTTGGCCCAACCCTCTAATTTATCTAGGCCCCTCTGTATCCTATCCCTACCCTCCAGTGTATCTACCACTCCTCCCAGTTTAGTGTCATCTGCAAACTTGCTGAGGGTGCAATCCATACCATTCTCCAGATCGTTAATGAAGATATTGAACAAAAACAGCCCTAGGACCAACCCTTGGGGCACTCCACTTGATACTGGCTGCCAACTAGACATGGAGCCATTGATCACTACCTGTTGAGCCCAACGATCTAGCCAGCTTTCTAACCACCTTATAGTTCATTCATCCAGCCCATACTTCTTTAACTTGCTAGCAAGAATACTGTGGGAGACTGTATCAAAAACTTTGCTAAAGTCAAGGAATAACACGTCCACTGCTTTCCTCTCATCCACAGAGCCAGTTATCTCATCATAGAAGGCAATTAGGTTAGTCAGGCATGCTTTGCCCTTGGTGAATCCATGCTGACTGTTCCTGATCACTTATGCCTAAATAAATCTGTTAGTCTTTAAGGTGCCACTGGACTCCTTGTTTTTATGGGCAGAAAATTTTGGGGTTCTCACATTTTGCCATTTTTCCTCACCAGGAAAAAGATGCATTTCTCTATGCTTTTATGTAGCCATCTTTCTTCAGCACCTTATCCATAAGGTACCGCCTCATTTCCCCGCTACATCCATCACCCCCGCCCCCTCCAAAAATATGAAAATATACTTGCTTAGGAGAAGGCTGTGTCCGATTATTTCAGAACCATATTGAAAATCTCTATTAAATTGTATTGGAATGTAACAGACAGGATTCTAGAGAAATATAGTAGGAATGGCAGTCTAAAGAATCACATGGAAAATGCTAACCCTTCTATAGGTTCTTTGAACCATGCTATACTGCTATAGAATGTTCCAAAGAAATTTATAGAAAGGTTTGTATTTTCTATTCCGTTCCGTAGTATTTTTCCAAGAAGTGAAGCTTAGTGGCAGAATTGCACAAACCTGCTGGTAGATAATTAAGAATTGTAAAATTCTGTAAGAGGAGTAAAATAGTATGCTTTAAAAATACAACATGACCTGATATTCAGAGGTGTCAGGGACCCATTTTCAAGTCAATGGGAGAAGCTGGTCCTTAGAACTTTTTGAAAAAACAAAACAACCCATAGGTTTTTCATTCCTCCTGACGTCTCAAAAGAAACCAGCAAAAAACTTGTATCTTTTCAGCCCATTGGATATATAAATTCACATATGTTTGAGGTTACTGGAAGTGGAAAACCACATTTCATTCTTGATTGATTTTTTTCAGTAGATGGAAATGCTCCTTTAATTGTTTTTTGGTATTTGACCTTTCTATTCCATTTGGTTAATCTCCATGATAATTAAATGGCATTCATAATATTCACACTGGGTAACTACTGACGGCGGGAGGATGAATGCTGATATTCCTAGGATGTCCTGCTGCTGCAGACACCCTAGGAAGGAAAGAAAAGACACAAACAAAGGAACTTGTCCCAGGTCTTTGATGTTTCTAAGGGATGAATTAAGAGCAGTTTCCCCACTGCTAATGATGGGAGGGGGCGGCGTGTATGGACATGTGCACCCACACTATACAAATCAAACCGTGTTTAGCGGACCGATTTCAAGGGATGGAATGCTGGTTGTGTTTCTGATCTCTGGACCACCCTTTGTGTGGGAGAACTGTAATCTGGAAACTCTTTTCGTTAGCATAAGGAAGTCATTCTCTGTTTGTACCAAGCCAGAGCTCTGTTGCAATGGGAGTTACTGAAATGATGAACAGGAGGAAAATCAAAAATATAATTTTTTTCCTGGCAAGCTTTAACAAATCTATCAGGTTAAGCAAAGACTACCAATTATTTTCCAACTGTGCGATGGCTGTACTAATGTTCTTGTAGGCTATGGTAGGAAGAAGGGCAGAAAAACAGCATGGAGAGGCACAGCGATATTTGTGGCACCAGCTGGCTGTTGTGTAATGCCTGGACTGCCATAGAAAAAATATTAGTTGATGATAATGGGTGTCAAGATTGGTTCAGTTCCACACGGTTTAACTGAAACAACGTCTGAAGGTATTCTCATGTGGGATGAAATTCTGGACTGTACGGAGGGCCAGCAGGAGGCTTGAAACCACTTAAGTCCTCATACAAAGGTTTAAATGGGAATTAAATGGCCCAGAGGCCCACTGCTGGCTCTCAGCCCAGCGGTGAATTTCTCATTGATGAACCCTCATTGAGGAGATCTAGTATTTTGCTTTCGCTGTTTGCTGTCAGTCCCAGTGTTACAGCACGATGGGTTTTCATCTTCCCTCATTGCATGAGAGATTTTACTTATTCATGAAAACAAGAGGCAGTTACTGGAATGAAGAGCATGGATGGGAACAGAGAACTTTTCACCTTTAAACCACAGGAGGCTGTCTAGTGGATAGGGCATTGCACTAGGACTCAGGAGATCTGGGTTCTCTTTCTGGCTCTGAGAATGATCTGCTGTGTAACCTTGAATACCTTACTTCACTCTTCGGTGCCTCAGTTTCCCCTTCACCCAATTACACTAAGTTCTTTGGGGCTTGGACTGTCTCTTACTGTTGTTGATACAATACCTAGCGAAACGAGGCCCTCATCTCAGCGGGGACTTCTAAGAACTACTGTAATAATTATATTATCAAAAAGACTCCATCAAATGATTACTTGTACTGCAGGAGCAGGCTTGAGCTCAGGATGAAGGACCATTAATTACCGGGCACAGCTTAATAAATCTTAAATTGGGTACAGGAGTCCAAATTATAAGTGGAGGGGCTGCAAGATGTGTCAATGCAATTCCCATGTTAGGTTTCCTAATTAGGTTCTGTGGATCAGGGCTACACAGTTAGGGCTATATCCTGCTGTGCCCATGATCCAGAGTGCAACTTCCCCGGTGTTGGGAGTGGCTGCTTATTTCCCTTCTTTCTCGCTTTTCCTCCTTCCACGGGAAAGGGCGAAGGCAGAGGCGGAGACAGACAGAGGAAGGATGGTATTGCAGGGGAATGGCTACTCCTAACCCCACCCCACATCCCTCCTTCCTCCAGCAACAAGGCACATTTTTTACTATGAGGATCAGCAGGGGAACAATTACAATGTCCTGGCCATTCTGAGCTCACAGACTGCAGAGATGAGAGAGTTCACTGGTGAATGCAGTCAGGAGCTAGATGGCCAAAAATAAGCAAAACACAGCATCCCAGTACGCCGCTCTGCACTGAGACATCACGCCATGCTTTGAATGGGCCAATTGGACCGATTGGCTGTTTCTTAACCGTCCCAATCATGTCTAATTGGATGGAAGAAGCACCTTGCAGATCGGCAGAGTGGGACGCCCAAGCATGGAGGAATCGGGCGGTATACACGTGGGATGTGGGACCCATACGTCTGACAGGTTTTACACTACATCTGGGGTGAAGCAATGATGAGCCCTGGCCCCAGTTGGATTGGCTCCTTGAACATATCTCCGCAAATACCAGTATAACAGTTGGTTCAACTTCTTTTACCGACCTGGATTACGTGGATGATGCCAGGATGCATAATGACCTTAAAGATGCACTGGAGAACGTCTAGCATGAGGCAGCTGCTCTTGGGTTAGGGGTTTCTTGGGCAAAAACAAAAATCCAGAGTGAACAAAAATTGTGATACAAGACATCTGTGCTGCCGGACAAACCGTGGAAGTAGTGGATGATTTCATCGATCTAGGCAGTAAATTGTCCTCAAATAGGGGCAGCCAGCAGCGACAAATGGGCATAATTTGATTTTTAGCAGTAATAGGGATGTAATATTGAGAACTATCCTCAAAAGGATTGAAGTCATCACTGGCCTCTGCCAGCTGCCCCTTTCTGGCCAGATAGCCCGCCTCAGAGATTAAGTCACCACACATCAAGCCCTGAAGATCGGACTTGAGCTCTGGGACAGGAGGAGACATTGCCTGGATATGAACTGGTGGTGGCCACACAGTTGATGGGGAGTAACCTGGCTGCACCAGATCAGTAATAACCCTGTGGAGCTTTTAGATACCTGGAATAAAGCTACACAACGTGGTCATGGTTGTTTGACACTACGGACCCTTGCTGTTCAAGCAATCTCCGTGCATTGGTTGTGTAGCACTGGAAGGATGCAGAGTGCTTTGAGATGAAAGGAGATAGGTTGTCTATATGCAGTACCATTGGGCAAACCTGGTCTTTGATGTATCTGCACTGACTTGCACCAAATTCCACCAAGGATTAATTCAGCCTTGTGTGTCTATAGGTTCATATAGTTATTGGTTTGCTAGACAAATGGACCTCGTCTTTTTTTAAAATGGCTAATGATTTGGGGATTCCTCAATACGTAAAGGGTTTTGACTTTCAGAATGCAGGTGCTCAGCACTTTCTGAAGTTCAAGCCTTTTAAAAGCTGCCTCGAATTTGGGCATCCCAAAACCGAAACAGCCCAAATCACTAGTCACTTTACTGCTGCATTTTCAGAAGTGCAGAACACCTACATCTTCAGATCAAGTCGGCAGGAGCGGCCTGGGTTCAGCATCTTCAGGCAGTCAGGCCCATGCTGTATGTTTACACAGCATTAAACCCATACTGATTCCAAAACATGTGTTTGGAGAGGGTGGGTCTTGATTCTCTTAGAGTCTTTCAATTAGTTCCTTTGATACCTGATGTGCTTTCACATGCAGTAGTGAGGGGCAATTTTATACTATGTGAATAAAGGCACTGGCTGGAATTCAATGAAGTAATATGACAGGCTGACAGCCATGTTATTTACTCTCTTTCCCCTTTTAAGCTCAATTTAAAAAAAAAATCAATAGCGAAAAGAACATTAAATCTACACACAAATGGTGACTTTGGAAAAATGTTTGCGTTAGCAGCAATGCACTTCTAACCCTAAAGTGAGTCAGAAAGCCATCAGCTGTTCCCCAGGTACTACCGCAGCTGTATATTCTGCTGCTTTTGAAAGCTTTTTGTAACACAGGCACAATGCTTTTCCAACATTAAATATATATGTGTCCACTCTATACAAAGTCATTGTTATGCTTTCTGCTGGCTGTCTTATTTTCTTTTCAGATTTGTTTATTTTATTAGACAACCCTGTGCCCCTGAAACAAAAAAGTGATGCTTTTGAAAGCAACATGGCACCTGCTTGCTGACATCTGAAAGACACAACAGGGATGTGTGCTGTGAGCAGCAGGACACGTCTTTTAACTTGGACTAGGAGAGATTTCTGCCGGGAAAATGGTAAATATTATGTTTGAAAAAGAAGGGCTGTTGGCAGGAGCTAGGTACATGAGGAGCAAGAGTCCGGTTTAAGGCATAAGCATGGAGCTGTTGGAAAAGACTGAGATTCTCTCTATTGTGAACAAAGGATCAAAGATCTTCTAACCAAAGAAGATTTGGCAGAAGATACGTAAATAACTGCTTGTGAGAGCAGTGCTAAAGGCTGTTCTGAAATTAGAATTCTGAACCCCCATACGTCACCTCCTAGCTTAAACTTACCACGCTACTTAAAAATTCCACATCTGTTATTTTAAAGATGGGGTGGAATTTGAGTGGACTAGGGGAAGGGAACTAGTATACACCCAAGCTCTGTCTAGAAACCAGTCTCCAAATGAGTCAGACGCCAACATGAGATGCCTCTGCACAGTGGTTTGTGCAGTTCTTCATAAGGAGTCTCTTTCTTGCAAGCAGTGCTGTCATCCCTGGGGTTATCACTAGGATTCATAGACAGGACACACCGAGTAGAATGGAGAAATATCGTTTCAGGCTCTCGGCAGATTCCGGCAGAGAGCCCGGCATGGATTTAGATTCAGTTCCCAAGTAAAGGTTTTCTTCGCTCCCTAAGGACTAGAGACTCGGTGTCTTTAAATGGAAGCTCAGGTTGTGAAGCACCACTCAGCTGCCGCCCACAAAAAAAAGGCAACGTGCCAGCTAAGCCCAGTTCGACCCGTTTTAAAGACCGTTTCTTCACGGGGTGTTTGCCAAGTTTCTGTGCTCACGTTGCAGGAGTCCTAAACCTTTAAAGCTCTGGTGCCATTTTTTATTTTAATTTTTTTGGTTCCGGCAGCTTTTTGTAAAGAAGACAGGATCTAGGAAGGACGCAACACCTTGTGCTCTCCCTGTCCCAAGGACGAGAGAATGCGTTACAGATACCTGACACTTCCACTGCACCTTTCAGCCAAAGGTCAAAAATGCTGCAAAATCATCAATCAGCTGAGCCTGTCTCCCAGCTAGACACATGGTCACTGTCATTGAGAGAGAGACAGGACAGAGAGACCGAGATGAAATGACTTGCCCATGATCTCTCAGTGAAAAAGAGGCAGAATGGGGGATGAACCCAAGAGTCCTGAGTGCCATCCTGTGCTTTAACCACTAGATAATACTTTCTCCCATCCACTCGGTTAGCTGCTTACTTCCAATGTTTGTTCTTTTCCATGATACAGTGTGGAATCTGAACGTAAAAATAAAAGCCTTCTTCAAGCGAAGCTAACTGGCATGAGGCCAGAGGGAAAGACTCCCGCTTTGCTCTCATTCCAGAACACGGCTATCTGAAATGCAGCCCAGGACCGCATGTAGCCCTCAGGCACATTACTCAGCAGTGTGCAGAAGAAGAAAAACATTCACACATGCAGCAACTTTTCCAGTGTGCAAATAACCACCCGTTTGCTCCTGTTGCTGCTGCTGCTGCTTGTTCACCGAGCAAACCGGGACAGAGGTAGGACAGGGACACACGCATGCTGGTGGTGAATGCGTGGCTGCACAGATGGTGTCAAACAGGAGAGTCTGGCTTCCTTGACTATGGGAGGCTGTTCCAAGGCGGATGACTGTTGGGAAGAGATGGGGTCCATTTGCCCAAGACAGGCTGGAAAAAAATGGTAGGAGGCGTTGCATGATACATCAAGAATATATACATACAATTGTTCTGAGGTCCAGAGGGAGGTGAGAGGCAGACCAGATGAAAGTCTCTGAGTGAAGACAAACGGGGGGTGGGGAGGAACAGGGCAATGTTGTGGTAGGGGACTGCTACAGACAGTGGTGCAAGTAGAAATCATTTCTTGCCAGTACTGCACTCATGGGAGGGACACAACAGGAGGCACGTGACCACCCCACGTGACCCTCCATGTAACTCCTCCCCGCCCCACCACCAGCCTGGGGCCCCCACACTCTCCCTGTCCCCTCTGACATCCCACTTACCTGTCTCAAATTTTACAACTACATCTGTTGAACAGGTGCAGCTGTAAAATGATGCTTTGGGCCCCTGGTGCCACCTGTACTTCCAGGTGTCATTGAGGATCCAGCAGCACCCCGAATTGAAAACTTCTTAAATGAAAGAAGGATAGAAGGACAATCACCTCACTTCCTCTTAACACACTATCAGTGCCTGCCTTATGTCCAAACTAAGCTCCCGCCAGCTTGCCTTTATCCAAGTATTGCTCTTCGCCAGGCACTAGGAAAGCAAAGATGCTGCTCCATCTGGGTTTGATGGAAAAGAGGCATAGAGCTGTGTGTGCCATGTACATCTCAATAGAACTACAGCCCAAATTGTTTTATTATTTTCCTCAGCATGACATACAGGAGGGGCAATAAAATCAGCCTGGCAAGAACATGCATGAGAACTGTCTCTGGACAGATACGCAATTGATCTAAATCACATTCTCTGATCTCTTGGGGCCAAATCATGTTCCCACTGAAATCAAAAGGAGTTTTGCTATTGAGTTCAATGGGGCCAGGCTTTGACATTTGGAGAGGAAAGAACAAAACCACTCAAGCAAGGGCTATGTTGCCTATATCACAGGTATCAAAGGCTGCTGACTCATGTGAGAAAGTCAGCAGACATCTGATCTTTGTCCATAGCAAGGGAAAAATCAATGAGGCTAGAACAGTCTCTGTACCATGTCTAACTCATAAGTCCATCTGCAAAGGATCAAGGAACTATGAAGGCTCCAGATTACCTTAAAGTCCTCAGTCCCTTGGTTAGAATGCTCCCATCAGTATATGTTTATAGTCCAGAGGCTGGAGCAGGAAAGAGGTGAAATGGAGATATTTCCAGGCCAGGACGTTTTAGCTTCTGCCAAGTGCCAAGTAAAAGGAATTCTGTTCTCACTGTGAAAGATGGTGTTTGGAATCACATGGGCAAGTTACATGTCCATCACCCCAACCCATATTCTAGTTAGAACGTTCACAAAAAGTCCAGTAAGTGTAGACAGGCGTTTTCCAGGGTCCATTGTGAGCTGAGTGTTCCTTAATGGGCCATTCAACTTGACTTGTCCTTTCACGTGCTGGCTAAATACCTTGTGGGCGTTACCACAGGAGCAAACATAGTGAATATTCATAACTTCAGATACCAAGATGATACATGCATAGAAATAGCATAATCATAAGTACCAGCTATTTCACCTATATGACTATTCCCAAAAGAGAGTCTGAAAAAAAATCACACCATGTACCTGAGACCCTATGTGCCAGCACTATGCCCCACTTGAGTTTTATCATCGGTTATGTAATGACAGAGATGGAGCCAGTGACGAGACACTCTTTAGCCTAAAAGGGCCAGGTTAATTTTTAGCTGTTCAGTTCTGACTGCACCTTTAGTCAGTGAGGGCAAACTGGCTGACACACATTCAGGTTAATGGGCTTCAGTGTTCCTTTGCAGTTAACTTTTTAATGTTCATAAACCTGCTATGTGCTGAGGTGGTTTAAAGCATAAACACAGGTTTTTAGGTTTGCAAATCTGTGAACCTCTGCCTCTTCGAGATTTTATTATTATTTTTCTTTTGCAGGTCAAAATGTGGGAGGGTATCCTCTCTGCCCTCTGCTCATGAGGTTATGTATGTGTCTTGTGGCACTCTTCTGAACACCAGTTGAAAGGAATTTTTTTTTTCAGTAAGTGTGGACTGATTCTTCTCTCTTAGAAGGCATGTAATTTTTTCAGTACACGCTGATTAACACAGAAAACAATTGGGGCTGTTAAACTTTCTTCAAATTCCATAAAAAGGTAAGTTCAACTATATTTTCCAGTACAGTGATGAAATGGGCGTTTGTATATACAAACATCAACATGCTTAACTACTCACTTTCCCCCAAAATATGTAGTATTTCAGTCTGTTAATATGGAATATAGGAGTTTGGTAAGGAGCCATTTCAGCATATGTCTGACTTATTAAAAGACAAATTTTAAATAAAACTGTATCCTACACTGCATTATGGTATTGTACGTAAACATTGCAATTCAATGGGAGATGCAACTTCCTTTATAGGAACAGAAGAGACTCCTGAAACCCTGACCACAAAAGTGGTCCATAGTCATGCAAATAGTCCCATTGTCTTCAATAGGATTGATCGAATGATTAATGGTTTACACGATTAGGTTCCAAGTTTGTAAATTGTTCTGGATGAAACTGACAATGCCTGAGCTGTCAGATAAGGAGCTTCGTTCGAATAAAGGTGGGCAGATGTGTGATAAGTCTTAGCTCCGTTGCTAAGATGAGAAACATATTTTCAGCAAAGTTCTTGGCAGATTCCCGAGGCAGCTGGTTTAAGGCCATCAGTGTCCGGCCTTATAATCTTCACTTATAGTTCTCTCACCCACAAGGCTGGGAAATGAGGCATTTGTTTTCTTTGTTTTCCTGCTCCGGTTCCAGTTAACAGAATGCATGTTAGACTAGTTTGGCTGCAAAGAAGAATTCTAGGTACACTGGGGACAACACCTGATTCGCATCAGGCTGCAGAACTGGGCTGACATCAGAATCCAAATGTCTTCTGGTCAGTGAAAGCAGAGGCATTCCTCTAATGATTTGGACTTGATGTGATGCAGTATGGATGTCATGGATAATTCAGACCAATGGGGAGAAACAGAATCAAAAACATTGTTTAAACTCCTTCCATTCCCCCCCGCCCCTCCCAAGGACTCCTGACCAATGTAACAGCACAATACATATGCTAACAAACTTAAACAAAGTCTTTATTTAAGTTTGCTAGCATATGTATTGTGCTGCTAAAGCCATATAAAGAATGAAGGCCCTCCCTATCACATTCTGCTCCTCTGGAGGAGGGGATAACCCCAAGTCTTTCCGGTACCCTGCACCTGCAAAAAATCTCTTGCTGGTACTGGTACTAGAGGGTACCGCCCTACTTACTACAGATCACCAAATCAGTACGAGGAGGCGGAGGAGGCATCTCTAGAACAAATAGAAAATATCCAAAACACAAAGGTTTGGTAGTAATGGGGGATTTTAACTACCCAGACATCTGTTGGAACAGTAGTACAACAAAACACAAAATATCCAATAAGTTCTTGGAATGTATGGGGGACTACTTTTTGTTTTGGAAGATGGAAAAAAAAGATAGCCGGGGAGCTGCCATTTTAGACTTGATCCTGACTAAGAGGAAGGAATTGGGTGCAAACTTGAAGGCCATTTGGGTGGCAGTGATTGTGAAATGATAGATGTAATGATTCTAAGGAAAGGAAGCAGTCAGAGCAGCAGAATTGGAAAATGGGCTTTAAAAAACCCCCAGACTTTAACAAATGCAGAAAATGGGTAGGTTTTCTTCCCAAGGGAAGAAAAGCTAAAGGCAAAAAGAGTTCAGGAGAGCTGGCAATTTCTCAAAGAGACAATATTAAAGGCACAACTAGCCCAATGTGAAGGAAAGGGCTAGCTTATGGGGGTAGGGATAGCTCAGTGGTTTGAGCATGGGCCTGCTAAACCCAGGGTTGTGGGTTCAATCCTTGAGGGGGCCATTTAGGGATCCGGGGCAAAAATTGGGGATGGTCCTGCTTTGAGCAGGGGGTTGGACTAGATGATCTTCTAAGGTCCCTTCCAACCCTGATGATCTGTGAAAGTTAGGAAGAATAGTAAAGTCCCAATATGGCTCCATCAGGAACTCTTTAATTACCTGAAAATCAAAAAGGAATCCTATACAAAGTGGAAACATGAACAAATTGCTCAAGAAGAGTACAAAAGCATAACACAAGAATGAAAGGACAAAATCAGAACTGCTAAGGCAAAAAATGAGTTACACCTAGCAAGGGTTATAAAAGGCAATAAGAAGAAGTTCTACAAATATATTACGGTCAAGAGAAAGACAAAGGAAAGTGTAGATCCTCTACATAGCAGGAAAAGAGAGCTAATAAAAGATATCAAGAAGATTGAGGTGTTTAATGACTATTTTGCTTACGTATTCACTACAAAGATTGATTGTGACCAGAAACTTAACACGATCTATATCAGCAAGAAGGGGGAAGGAACATAAGCCAGAATAGGGAGAGTGCTGGTTAAACAATATTTAGATAAGATAGATATATTCAAGCCAGCAGGGCCTGATGAAATTCACCCTAGGATACTTAAGGAACTAGCTGAAGCAATCTCAGAAGTGTTGGCAATTATCTTCAAGAATTCATGGACGATGGGTGAGGTCCTAGAGGACAGGAGAAGGGCAAACATAGTATCTATATTTAAAAGGGGGAACAATGAGGACCCAGGGAATTATAGACCAATCAGCCTAACTTTGATACCTGGAAAGATACTGGAACAAATTATTAAATAATCAATTTATAAGCACCTAGAGGATAATAGGGTTATAAGTAATAAGCAACATAGATTTGTCAAGAACAAATCATCCCAAACTAAACCTAGTTTTCTTCTTTGACAGGGTTACTGGCCTAGTGGATGGGGGAAGTAGTAGATGTGATATATCTTGGTTTTACAAAGGCTTTTGATACAGTCCCACACGACATTTTCAGAACAAACTAGGGAAATGTGGTCTAGATGAAATTAGTATAAGGTGGGTACACAACTGGTTGAAAAAAGTATTCATACAGCATGTTTCAATGGTTCACTGTCAAGTTGAGAACATATATCTATTGGGGTCCTGGAAGGGTCATTTCTGGATTCAGTACTATTCAATATGTTCATTAATGACTTGAATAAGGGAATGAAGAGTATGCTTATAAAATTCATGGCTGGCACTAAGCCGGGAGGGGCTGCAAGAACTTTGGAGGACAGGATTAGAATTCAAAATGACCTTGACAAATTGGAGAATTGGTCTGAAATCATCAAGGTGAAATTCAAGAAAGACAAGTACTACACTTGGGAAGGCCCAAGTCAAATGCACAACTATAAAATGGGGGATAACTGGCTAGATGCTGGTACTGGTGAAAGGATTTGGGGAGTATAGTGGATCATAAATTGAATGAAAGTCAACAATGTGATGCAATTGTGAAAAAGGCTCATATTGTGGGGTATATTAACAATTGTTCCTCGCTGCTCAGCTCTGATGTGGCCTCAGCTGGAGTCCTGTGTCCAGTTCTCGGCACCACACTTTAGGAAAGATGTGGAAAAATTGGAGGACAGTAACAAAAATGATCAAAGGTTTAGAGAACCTGACCTACGAGGAAAGGTTAAAAATGGGGCATCTGTAGTGTTGAGAAAAGAAGATTGGAGGGGGGACCCCTCATAAAAGTCTTCATATATATTAATGGCTGTCATAAAGAGGATGGTGATCAATTGTTCTGCATGTCCACTGAAGGTAGGACAAGAAGTAATGGGCTTAATCTGCAGCAAGGGTGATTTAAGTTAGATATTGGGAAAAACTTTCTAACTCTAAGGCTAGTTAAGCTCTGGAACAGCCTTCCAAGGGTGGCTGTGGAATCCCCATCATTGGAAGTTTTTAAAAACAGGTGAGACAAATACTTGTCAGGGATTGTGTAGGTTTACTTGGTCCTACCCCACACAGGGGGAACAGACTAGGTGATCTCTAGAAGTCCCTACCAGCCCTATGCTTCTGTGATTCTATGCATTTCTGAACTCAGTATGAGACAAAAGCAAGAGTGTTCTGCTGTGCATGGCATGTAGGATAAAAACGAATAGGGGTGGGCAAAGACAGATCTATAATGGCTTTATGATCTTTGTGGCAAAAGCAGTGACCCCTGGTCCCACATCTGGCAGTCAAGCCCTGACTTTGCAGTGAACTGTTACAGTACAAAGTATCATTGCTTTACAGATGGGATATATACCATGCCCAGTGCAGCATTCTATTATACTCCAAGACCGAGAAAGGTAAACCCATTATTAATTATTTGTATTGCAGTAGTGCCTAAAGATCCAATCAGGATCTGAGTCCCATTATGCTAAGCACTGAAGAGAGTCTCTCCATGGTGTGCGCGCATGTGAGATAAAATGTATAAAGAGAACAATGAAATGGTGGCGTTATTCCTCCATACTCACAACTGGGGATAGAATTTCAATAGCGCTGAACACTCACACTGCTTCAGTTAGGTGCCCATAGGGCAGGGCTGAGCTATTTTGAAAAATCTAGTCCCTAGTTCCCAAAATGAATTATACGAGGGGGGAAAAAAAAGAGGGCAGGTGAAACCCACCTGGACAGTCAGGTGAAGTGTTCAGAGGTGTTCTCAGGCTTGTCAGCTGCTGTCAGGGTTCCCACCCCACTCTGAACTCTGGGGTACAGATGTGAGGACCCGCATGAAAGACCCCCTAAGCTTATATTCTTAGGTTAAAACTTCCTCAAGGCACAAATTCCCTTCCTTGTCCTTGGACGGTACTGCTACCACCACCAAGTGATTTAGACAAAGATTTACGAAAAGGACCACTTGGAGTTCCTATTTCCCCATTTCTTTCTGAAAGACCACAGCCCTGAAAACAAGGAGAACATATTATATGGAGCAGCGGTTTGATAGAATTGAAATCAGGTATAATTTAGGCAACAAACTGCATTCTGCCTTTCTAAAAGGCCAAAAAAGAAAGAAGGAAATCCAGCAGAAAATAGTCGCTTTGTAGGAATCGGGTCCAGTCAGAAAAGACATCAATCTGTTCCACACAAGTAAAGAAGCCTACAAACAGCCTTAACAAAAAGGCTGATGAAAGGAGAAGGATAACCTTGGGGGCAAAATGCCCTTTTTGCTTTGTTCTTCAACAGAAAATGTGAATTAATTTTGGGGAAGTTCTCTGGCTGTTATACTGGGAGGTCAGGCTGCAGGATCACAATGAAAAGGCAGGGCACTTTTAGAAGTGAAATTACTGGGTTGGTCTTCTTAAAAAAAAAAAATCACTTTCAGGGTTTTTTTGCACATATTCACAAAGTGATCAGATAAGAAACACAGAGTCAGACCAGATGACATGGAAAGCAGGTTCTGATCAGTGTCCACTGTATCAGAAAACCAACTAACAAAGGTTTTAAGAGCAATAAATGGTTGCCATCTCCTACCAGTTGTCGATCTGTCTTATCCTCTACTGTATCCATCATCTCTCTCTAGAGTGGATAGCTAATCAATCCAGATTGGTCAGTCTACTGTATGTAATTTTGTCTCCTGAATGTATTTGTATCAATGAAACACAAAGGACTTTAAATATATTGAAAACAATAGGTCTTGATAGATGTTGTGTATCTTTCTAGCTTCTGTACTCAGTGGAAGTTAAGAATAACTTCTGCTTTGTACCTCCATAAGTCAGTTCAAATTTTAAAACACCAAAAAGCTTGTGAAGTTAAAATGCGCAAAATAAAAATGGTAAAAACACCAGAAATCAACTATGATGTGTTTGAGTCATCTGTTTATTTTAATTGAATGATTTATAACTTTGGGCAATTTCATTAGTCTCCCAAGAGCAGAAATGCTGACTGAAGGAGCAAACCTCATTAACCTCTGAATGTCAAAAATCAATATTTTTCAATAAATTTAAGCTAATATGTTTCCAATAAATCTCACAAACATGCTTGGCTTTAACGTTGCATGCTCTGAAGTTATTCAGCTGTGGGATACTGTCGAAACTTTTGCTGATTACTTTTAGCAGTTTATTTGCAATACCTTGCATTTTATCTAAAACTGTAAGAATCATTGCACAGGTATTAAAGATGTTTGCACCACAAAATGTCAAACCTAAACAGCATCAGCTTTTCCTCTAAGTTTATACTTGCTTTAGAGCAACAATGCAAAGAGATCCCTTCAAAGAGTTGTCCTCTTATTTTTAGCTGTTTGGGGTCATTGAATCCTCCTCAACCAAAGAACTGATTTCTACAAGTTCATGTTACAAATACCACATCTTCTCTCATTAAATTCTGCAGCCATATCATGCAAAAATGTCTTCCTGTTTTGAATATGAATGTCTAGCTTTCCAAAACAAGAACCGACCCTTCCCCCCTCCAAAAAACAACTCACCGGTGAACGTGGGCATGGTGAAATGGGGGCCAAAGTGGCCCCATTCTGTCAACACTGACAGTCTCTCCTTTCCCAATGTTAAGTAATCAGTGATAAGTAGCTAATGAGGTGCGAGTGCCATTAGATTCTTCCCACTGCCTGCCAGAGGATCTGTGCATTAAGCATTGTTACGCTACAAGAGGAAATCCATTCCATAACTCAGTGAAGCACAAAACGGACACGCTGCAGGACTAGTTTGAGATTTCTGCAGGGTGAAGATTGTGGAACCTCAAATATTGGTTTCACGATGAATATTGATAAGGAAAAAAGAAAATGAGGGGGAAACAAGAGGTACCAATCTCTCCAATGGGCCAGACTCTCAGCTGATATGGATCAGCATAGCTCCATTGACTTCAGTGGAGCAATGCCAGTTTACATCAGATGAAGATTTGGCCCATCAACGCTGCGATAGCAAAATAGGTTATCTTTTGGCATCACGTGGGGCTAGGTTCTCAGACATCAGGCCATAAGGCTTCTAAAGACAACATTTGCTATGGAGAACCAAGGCAAACAGAAGCGCTTCCACCTGTTGGAAAGCAACAAGGCTCTGGAAAGGCTTTGTTTAGCAAGGGGGGGCCTTGGACGTATCCGAGGCATGGAATGAGAAAGTGAGGGAGGTGGTCCAACAGAGGAGGCAATTTTGATGGCATTCAACGTCATTTAGCCCTGGGCTACACTAGGGGAGGGGGTCGATCTACGATATGCAACTTCAGCTACGTGAATAGCGTAGCTGAAGTCGGCGTATCGTAATCGACTTACCTGGCCATGAGGACAGCGGCGAGTCGATCGCTGCCGCTCCCACGTCGACTCCGCTTTCGCCTTTTGATGAGGTGGATTTCCGGAGCCGACGGGGAGCGCGATCGGGGATCGATTAATCGCGTCTTAACGAGACGCGAAAAATCGATCCCCGATAGATCGATTGCTACCCGCCAATCCGGCGGGTAGTGAAGACCTGCCCTTAGTCAGGAGTACATTGTCAGTGTACACAGCTGGCCCCATGGGTCGGTGGGGGGAGCACTGAAAAACGCAGTCCATGTTTGGGAGCAAGCGAAGACTCCTTTGGGGTTGTGGGATCGGGGGGCAGCCAGCCCCAGCTGTCAGGCCCACAGAGATATGATGGCAAAGTCTCAGACAGAGCATCTCTGTCGGTCAGGGGGGCCAAAATTCAAAACATACTGCAGCTGGCTTTGAAACGCTTGCCTCTCATTACCCGTTTGCTAGCTGGTTTAAGGGTTTTTTTAAGTGTGTATTTAGTGTTGGTGTTAGGTGCTGACTTGGTAGCCCTGGAAACCAAACACCTCTTTTTATCCACAGAATCCGTGTGGCACAGGCAGTGGGGGCTACCCAGATGCGGTCGTATCAACATGCCTCAAACCTAACCTGCAGGGGATGCCTCTTTTGGCAAGAGGGAGTTCAGTCTCTGGCCAGTTGTTGCTCTGAGCAGAGAAGCCAAGGACCAACCAGGATGCCAAGTAGTGCTAACTGTAGTGGTGATGGTGGCAGGGCGGGGTGGGAAGTTATTGGTGATGTGGACATCTGCCCATTTGGAACATTAACACATTCCACGTAGGCCATCTCTTAGAATACTTGCCTGTGTGAATGCCATAGAAATGCCAGTGTTCTTCCAAGGGAACGAAGACTAAAACCATCTGAGAAATCCCACTTATTTAACTTATTCCCTGGTACAGATTTCTCAGGGTAATCAGTCCACCAATAAGTCTCCTGCCCCTTGACTGACTTTGAGAACTTGCTGCACCCAGGAGAAGAAAAAACAAATAAAAGAATTAAATAAAAAGGTCAGGAAAGCTGCAGCCACCTTGCGACAAATTTTTTAAACAACTGAGCTTTTGCAGTATCAACCATACTGTCAGAATAACGTAGAGCAACGAACACCAAGCAATGCAGTATTGTGGACAGCAAGAGTTACAACAGGACAGCCTGCTTGTGGTGACTCAGCAAAATATACCCAGGTAAAGTACACAGCTTGCAAGTGGGGGGAAAATAATACACTGCTGCTGATCATCAACCTAAAGGGGCAAAAAGGAAGCGTGAAATCTTCTGACACCAAGCAGATCCCCGCTCCCACTCCCCTTTTCAAGTGAGAGGAAGTGTTCAAGTTAAACAACCATTATATACACCACATGTCCAGCCTGCATGAAAAGCCAGTGCTCTGGCACAGCAAAGAGTAAATATGTACCCCGAGGCAGGAGAAGGTAGTGAACTCTCAGGGCTGACCACAAACAAAATGTGCCACCTTCTTATAACAGGCATCATAAAGAAAAATTGGCAAGAAAGAGCATGCTTAGGATTTGCCCGTGGGATCCAGTTTCCAGAGATAGAAATGAAAGGAGTGGATTTTTTCAAGCAGGTGGCAAGGTGGGTTTTTTTTTCCCTTTTAAAAAGAGAACATATGACAAAAATAGCAGGGCATTTTGGCTATTAGTCTTTTCAAATACAAATTGCAAAGGGCGCGCTGTATGGAAAGACAACAATTACCAGCCCTGGGTATCTCCGAAAATGAGGCACTCTGGCTGTGGACTTCATCTATCCCAGTTCTTTTACCAACGATATGTGGCACATGAATAGACTCATCTGAAGGCTGCCATGCTCTTTTGTATGTTTTTAGGTGCTGCATATGCTGTTAGCTTAAATTTTCATTCAACTAATTTATCATCTCAGTGGCTCTCCATTTTTCCTGGGTGGAGTTGAAGAGATCTCTCTCACTGCCTTCCGAGGCAGCTAAGACAGTACATCAGAACACAACATCAAGTCAGATCAAACTAACAAACTATATATAATTTCCCAACGATTTTTTTTTCAGTTCACTTTTTCCCCACAGTCACGAGATTTCTACTGGAAGATTCATAACAGCTGACTGAAATCCTTGACTTTACAACAGTGATTGCAGGGCAATTACCCAAGAATATTACCCATAAATGTTTTCTAATACAGGAAGCACTTCACTTATGCTTTGGTTGAGAAACTCAGACAATATTGAATAATTTTCCCCACTGACAGCTAAATCTCCTGCTTAGCAGCAAATAGCTTAGAACCTGGAAAATGGAAGCACTTGTCTATCTCAGCATCATAAATTCAAGTCAGACTTTGGTTTAGGTCTTTTTTTGAAGGGAGTCTATGGAGGCAGAAAAAGTTATTGAGAGGAAGTATGTCTGTGAGTTAGAGCAGGGACCTGGTAGTCAGGACTCCAGGACAGCATAACCACCTGTCCCTTATTTTAAGGGACCATCCCTTAATTTCATTGATTTGTCACTTAGCGTGACCATATGTCCCTTATTTTAAGATGATCGAAATATATTAAAACCGATAAGTACCATTTTAAACATTAAATTGAAGCTTATGATCATTGCATTGTATACTTGAGGGCAGTAGACATATACACTTGAGAGAAAAAAAACACATGACATGCTAAGGAAACACCATTTTCCTTAAAACGTCCCTTAAAGCGTTGTCCCTTGTTTTGCATGTGGTTTTCCCTTATTTCCACCCAACACAGGTGGTCACCCTACTCCTGGTTTCTATTTCGAGCTGCATGGTGAGTGGAGCAAAGCGGAGGCTTAATTAGCAAACATTTGATAAGCACTTTGATGAACTGCAGTGTAAGTGTTGTTATTGCTACAATCACTTCTGGAGATCTGGGTTCAAACCTCAGTTTAGGTAAAAACGAGTACAGCAATCTCAGCCTAATTCTCATTCATTCATGTCACCCAACTGCTTTAAAAGGGGACTCCACTGGGATAGCCAGGGGATGGCAGGTTATGTTTAAACTGAATTGGCAGTGCTGAATATGGGAAGGTGGAGCAGGCCCTGTCTATACTGCTCATCTCAAGCCAGTACTATGTTTTCCCCCAAAATGATATTTGCTTCCCCTCGTCTTTGCGCTTTCCCTTCTTCATCCTCTGCGCCAATCACCTGTTGCCTCTATGTGTTGTGTTGTCTACTTTGGTTGTGTTCTGGACTAATTCACAATCATTTTAAGGGGAAAAAAGAAAAAGCTTTTGTAAAGTAATTTCTCTAGACCTTATTTTAGAATAAATCAATTCATGCCTTGTTCATATGAACCATGCTCCTGTCTGTAGAGCGGTTCTACCAGAGGTTAGCCAAAGGTCTTGGCCAGAATGCCATTCAGGAGTCACTACCTTGGCTAATGATGCAGCTTTTCTTTCAGGCAGCTGGAGCTCATAAGGCATTTTTTCCTTACATTGCAATATACAAATCAAATCTGAGCTTCAGGAAACAGTTCTGGCCGCCCGCACCAAAACGTTACCAAGTCCAATACCTTAAAAGAGAATTCCTCAAAACTAAAAAGCATTTTAAAGATGAATTTTGCTCTCAGTTACTTGCATGGAAGTCAGATTTACTCCTGACTTCTACAGAGCAGGTTTTGGACCAGAAAAATGGTCCATGGAGCCTCTTTCAAATTATGGAGCCCAATCCTTCATGCCAAAGACTTCCATTGAAAAGTGAGAGGTTCTGATTAAAAACAAAGTACAATCATCTATCCACTTAAACAACCAGTACATTTTTCAATGGTGGAACCTGATTTCTCATCAACTCTTTTGAAGTTTAAAAATGACATCCTAAATTGTTTAGTATTAGAGGGGTAGCCATGTTAGTCTGGATCTGTAGAAGTGACAAAGAGTTCTGTGGCACCTTATAGACTAACAGACTTATTGGAGCATAAGCTTTCATGGGTGAATACCCACTTCTTCAGATGCATGCAGCGGAAATGTCCAGGGGCAGGTATACTTTTAAAATAAAAGTGTAAAGCATTCTGGTAATTCTATGCAACTGTATTAATGGGGGCAGGGATTGCAGTGGCAATGATGTGTTTGTCTCATGTCATACTGGAAAGCTGGCTGTTAAGGACACTCTTGATACTATTATTATGGCAATTGTGAAGAAGATTTTTGCAGCCAAGTATGCTTCTGAGGCTGTGTTCCACAGTGCAGCAGACGTATCCATCAGGGTCAGTACAGCGCAGTTAATAGCCCTTCCAGTATTGTGTTCATTTAATTTGAAAGGCCCAAACAGCCAGGGTGCTGCTTTTCCTTAGCTCCAGTTTCATTCTATGGGATCCCCAGTCCTTCCCAGCTCTAAGGAGGGCAATTTCTTTTTTAATTGAAAATCAAGTGCATCATACTGTAATTTGCCTGAAAAAAAATCTAAAGCCACTTTTGGCATCTTTAAAAATTCCTAAAATACAAAATGATTATTGCCAAAGGAAGGCCCCAATTCAGCAAAGAATTAAACACGGGCTTCAAGTCTATCCCTAATCAGTACTCTTAAGCAGGTGCTTACGCAATTTGTTGAACAGGGATGGACTATGGAACTGGGACCAGAGTGAGTGAATCACAGGTCTTGAGAACTTCAGTTAGAGAGAGAAAAGCAGCGTGGGTTTTTCCCCTCCGAAACTTTACATAAAAAATACAAGTTTATTATATCTCGTTTAAAGTTATTGAAGGCTATCAAAATAATTTTGTTCCAGCATAGATTCAAAACCATGGGGTGCACTATCAGCATAATTAAAATGAAGGGATCTCAAGCTATTTTCCTATCTTACTTTCATATTATTGTCTAATTGTTCAGAACGTCTGTTTGTTACAGACACAAAGCAATTAAGCACAGCACGTTGCAACAATAGGCATCATAAAGCCAGAGTTGGCTACATTAGCAACATGGGTATCAGCATAAGAAAACATTAAAGGAAGGATTGTAATTGTAATTGAAAATAATTGGATGACACACTTGGTTTAGCTAACATCAAAATCCTTTGTGCACTTCAATGCTTTTCAGCACTGGAAGCTACCTCTTCACCTGTGCTCTTAAAATGGATCTTAATCTGGTGTAATATTAAAGATATCATTGTACAATCTATGGCTTGATATTCAGAGATGAAGTCATACCAACTTTGATGTGAATGGTAAGAGCTCTGATATTCAGGTTATTAATTACAGAGAAGGGTAAATCACCAATCTTGTGCATGTACGTGATCGTGAATGCCAGATTTCATCTCCAACATCTGCAGGCTTGGCTCCACTCAGCTGTGCCAAGAAGCGATCCACTCGCAGAATCTCCGTATAAGAAACAATGTGCTGCTACAAGCTTTTCCCCTCCCAGGGGTAAGCAACACAGTTGTGGATTCCCTCAGTAGGATCTTTAGAGACCAGCATGGGTGGTCAATCAGGAAAGACATTCTTCTGATAGTCCACCAGTGGGCTGTAAACAAGTTATTAGTGGGAAGCTCAACCTGAATAGCAAAATGCAGGAGGTTTTTCCTCCAGACCAGGCTGTCACCCATGTTTCATGACTGATGCCTTCTGTCTTTCCTAGTTGAACCAGTTGCTTTAAGAGGTATTCAATCCGGACGGACTCTCACCAGTTACCGCCTCTTTGCGTGGAGATTAGGCATATACTAGACTATTTGCTACATCTGAATTCAGGCCTGTCCATTAGTTCAACGAGAGTACACTTGGCTTCAATCTCTGCAGTGCACCTGCCAGTGGTTGGCTTTTCTATCTTCTTTCACCCCGTTTGTCAGATTTCTAAAGGTTCTACTCAACATCTATCTTACTGTGTCCACTCTAGAGCCTTTATGGGATCTCAGTCTTGTCCTATCCAGGTTAATAAGTTCCCCCTTCAAACCCAGGGCAACAGCTTTTCTACCATTACTATCTACAGCATTTTTGGTGGCAATCACCTTTGCAAAGAGAGTTTCAGAACTTCAGGCTCTTCGAGCTGACCTTCCCTTTATAGTCTTCCATAAAGACAATGTTTTTCTTAGGCCACACTCTAAGTTCATGTCAAAGGTAGCGTCAGCTTTCCATATGAATCCACAATCCATCTGAGTGATATTAGTTGAAACACTCACTAAATGGAGGACAGGCATACAAGAAAGTCTTAAATAATTTGCCCCCTTTCCGGCAGGACACTTCTTTCTAGTGTCAAGATATTCTGGGAGCAGTGGAACCAGCTGTTCAGAGGAGATCTGGGAAGACTACTAAGCTATAATGGTGATCATCAGTTTGAATGATCAGTAGCAGCATCATACTGCCTGGCAGTGCTAGGAATATGATGGTCCCCGATGCATGGAACACCAACACGCAACTAGGGGGAACATTCACATCCAACTGTAAGGGGCTGCAGCCACATTGAGTTACACCATATGTGCCAGGTCTGGATTGCTCACCGGCAACTTTTAAAAAGAGAAACAAAGCTTTAACAAAAAGTTTTAAAACCTCAAAAATAGATATTGGCAGAGGTTAAAAAATAGAAAGAGGCAGAGCTCTATTTTTAAAACAGCTTTTGTAACGATTTGGCACAATCCTGTTATGCAACTGCATAATCTTACCGCCGTCATCCTCTCTCCTCCCCGCCACCTCCTTTCCCTTCTGGCTCTGTGGATGAGGGGAAAGCAGTGGATGTGCTATTTCTTGACTTTAGCAAAGCTTTTGATACAGTCTCCCACAGTGTTCTTGCCAGCAAGTTAAAGAAGTATGGGCTGGATGAATGGACGGTAAGGTGGATAGAAAACTGGCTGGATGGTCGTGCTCAACGGGTAGTGATCAATGGCTCCATGTCTAGTTGGCAGCCGGTATCAAGTGGAGTGCCCCAAGGGTCGGTGCTGGGGCTGGTTTTGTTCAATATCTTCATCAACGATCTGGAGGATGGTGTGGACTGCACCCTTAGCAAGTTTGCAGATGACACTAAACTGGGAGGAGTGGTTGATACGCTGGAGGGTAGGGACAGGATACAGAGGGACCTAGACAAATTAGAGGATTGGGCCAAAAGAAATCTGATGAGGTTCAACAAGGACAAGTGCAGAGTCCTGCACTTAGGACGGAAGAATCACATGCACTGCTACAGACTAGGAACCGAATGGCTGGGCAGCAGTTCTGCAGAAAAGGACCTAAGGGTTACAGTGGACAAAAAGCTGAATATGAGTCAACAGTGTGCCCTTGTTGCCAAGAAGGCTAACGGCATTTTGGGCTGTATAAGTAGGAGCATTTCCAGCAGATCGAGGGACGTGATTATTCCCCTCTATTCGGCACTGGTGAGGCCTCATTTGGAGTACTGTGTCCAGTTTTGGGCCCCACACTACAAGAAGGATGTGGATAAATTGGAAAGAGTCCAACGGAGGGCAACAAAAATGATTAGGGGGCTGGAGCACATGACTTATGAGGAGAGGCTGAGGGAACTGGGATTGTTTAGCCTGCAGAAGAGAAGAATGAGGGGGGATTTGATAGCTGCTTTCAACTACCTAAAAGAGGGTTCCAAAGAGGATGGATCTAAACTGTTCTCAGTGGTAGAAGATGACAGAACAAGGAGTAATGGTCTCAAGTTGCAGAGGGGGAGGTTTAGGTTGGATATTAGGAAAAACTTTTTCACTAGTAGGGTGGTGAAGCACTGGAATGGTTTACCTAGGGAGGTGGTGGAATCTCCTTCCTTATAGGTTTTTAAGGTCAGGCTTGACAAAGCCCTGGCTGGGATGATTTAGTTGGGTTTGGTCCTGCTTTGAGCAGGGGGTTGGACTAGATGACCTCCTGAGGTCCCTTCCAACCCTGAGATTCTATGATTCTATGGTAGCCTAACGCGCGGCATCTAACACAACAGGGCTGAGATCTTAACGGGAGCCTCTGGCTGCTCCTATGTTACCAGCAAACAAGAATGGCCCAAGATTTTCAGAGTTCAGAGACTTGGAGAGCCTCAACTTTTGAGTGCTCAACTTGAGACCCCTTAAAACAAATTTTCTCGAAGTACAGAAGGCTTTATACACACCACACACCACACACACACACGCTCCTTTTGAATAGATCTCACATTTTAACCAGTATCCAAGGCAGCTCCGAGTTGCATTCCCAGATTGAACAGAGTGAAGACTAGGACTTAGGGAGAAATACTTAGCTTTATGAAATGTGTTGTAGGATCTTCAGCATCCACAAAGCCCAATTAGGCTTTAGTGATCATCTCACATAAGGTACAATGTAAAATAAAAGATCAGGTAACGTATAACACCCCCCATTTCTAAAATCAGTTTCACAGCCCATACTTATGATGTGCCATCACCATGTTTCAAGTTGCCACGGTCCAAACATGGGACACAAAATGTGACTAAAATGAAGTAACAGAATTATTCATGCAGAAGACCTAAAGCACCCTGGGACTGCTTCCTGCAATGTAAATAACTTTCCATAAGCTCATGTTCTGATCTAAATAATTTGTAAACAATAAAAGTGAGGTGACACTAATTTTGTGTGGAATGCAGGTAACTTTGGGACTAAACTGGGTGATGCCCCTTGAAACCAGGGACAGTAGAGGGTAGAGTTAGGTGAAGTTTCAGGTGAAGCTAGTTTTCCAGGGGAGGAAAAAAAGGCAGATTTGCTGACATTGAAAGATTTTCTGAATTCGTGTTTCTTTTGCCAAACTGTTTTGGTCAAATGTCTTAAAAAAATGTTTTGTTTTGTCATTTTTGAAACATTTAGTTTTTTTGGTTCCAAAAGACTATTTCAACATTTCCTTTAAGTTTATTCAACACACTAAAAACTGCTTTAAACAGTTCAAAATGAGACATTTTGTTCAACCACAATTTTCCTTTCTGCAAGTGCCAGCAAACCAAAAAATCCATCATTTGCAATTAGTTCTAGTTGAGAGGTACTAGAATTTTTGCTTTGAAGGATAATTACGCTTACTTTTGGTGGGAAGAAAAAAATATGAACTTTGTGGGGAATGCAGGTCATATGTTTTAATTTAAGGAAGGATGATCTTGTAATCAGGATACCTGGGTTCTATTCCCAATTCTGCAACAGACTTCATGTGCGACCTTGGGTTTATAAAATATACTTGGCTGTCTAAGCCAGACTTTTATTAGAGAGAAGGAAAAAGGGGAGTGATAGGAAAGAGAAGAAATAAGATAAGGAAGGAAACTATTACACGGAGGGAGTGGTGGGGGGGGGAAATCTCACATCCCATGTTGTGTTCGGGCTTCAACCAAAGTCACTGGAGATGGCAATGTCACCTGGCTCCCAATCTCTGACCCGGTCAGGTCAGGACATCTTTCAGGATTAGGATGAAGAAGGTACAGGGTCCTAGGAGGCTGTGGGGGTGGTAGTCATAATGGTGAAGCTCATTCCTTCCCCATTTTTAATTGGCCAATGTTGCAGAAGCCATTTTTCCCCATAACGTTGTTTTTTTTTAAAAAAGGACCCGTAACAGGAGCAATAGGCAGAATAATATCCCTTCCTCTTTATATTGTCTGCCAATTGGTCCTAATTTTCAACACACCAATTTGGGCTCGCTGATTTCTGGTCTCACTTTTCTGGTTTACCAGGCAAACCTTAACTCTGCCCTCGAGGTATACCAAGAGGCCTTTTTGTTTGAGTTCATTCATCCTTCCTGCCTTCCTCGTGCACCTTTTCCCATCAACATTTCTGGTTATCGGTCATTGTGACATTTTATGAATGGTCACTCACTTCTTACAGTTAGGGCAGCTCACAGCTAGGGTAAATTTGTAGGCCCAGTTATTACAACAGCACCTTAGCTTGCTTATGTGAAGCAGACACAAAGAAAAGAATGAGAGGCAGCTAAACTTTGGAGGTAAAGGCTCTTCTGAGATTCATTTACGAACAAACTCCTCTGTGGAGGATGAGAGGAAGTGATTGGCGTGGCATTTTAAACCTGCCCGTGGATTACTGCCTGATTTCTGGTGGAGGCTGCTGGGCACTTTGCTTTACCATTCAGTTCTGTTTAAGGAAACTATTACACGAATCAGTTTTCTTGATGGAAACTCTGACTCCTGGATAGAGTTAGACTATCATAGTCAACTTGTTTATTTGGTCATTGTGCAATTGCAACCAACACATTGACCATTAGCAAGTCAGCCTGCAGGGAGTTAGGGGTGTGTGTGACGACTTCATTTGTTTGAATCAACCACAGCCTAGATAAGGGGGTGGAGGTGTGTGTGACTTTGGGTCCCGTAGAGGGTGACTCACAGAATGTGATCAATCCAGCCCCATACAACTAGGCACAACATGAATGAATTCCTGTTGATGTTGTCATGTCTGTGTCTCCCAGGCACTCCTATTGCTGCTCGTACGTCACATTGGCTGTATCAGGACTACTCACTGAAAAGCACTTACTGCCTCCACGTGCTATTTTAGCAGATCATTGGTGTGGCTCTTGGCTAATTAGTTAAGTCCTGGCTGTAGACCTCTTTGAAGCCCACTTATCAATTCGCAGCACTCTCAAGACTGTAAGTACCTTTCTATTGCTAAATAATTGAAGCCCTTTTCCAACAAACTGTCCACCCAGTTTATATTTATTAAATGAATTCTCCCACGCAGACAGTTTTAGTGACCCACTGGGACCTCGTCAAGCGAGCAGCCTTGTGCGGTCATGCAAAGGTTAATCAGAGCATTTATATTAAATGAAATAAATGCTAACTTGATTCGGATGCTCTTTCCTAAAGCTATTATGTATCGCGGTTAAGCGTGGCAGCCTGGCCTAGTGGCTGGGACCCACATGCTTCCGCATTTTAACTCCGGCTCTTCCATGACTTACTTGGCCTTGCCTACACTGAGAATTTTCAGGAGCGCCACTAGTGTTAGAATCTCAGAAAAGCCTCAGTGCAGACACCCTCCAGGCCTCAGCCATCTAACCTGAAAAGTGGGGGATAAGTACTTGCAAATTGCTTAAGGACTGGGGTTATTGTGAGGTCAGAATAATGTTTGTGCAGTGGTCTGAATGTGTAACCCAGTACCGTGCCAAGTACTACTCTGTGCATACTGCTAGA
Organism: Macrochelys suwanniensis; assembly: GCA_033296515.1. Classification (NCBI taxonomy): domain Eukaryota; kingdom Metazoa; phylum Chordata; order Testudines; family Chelydridae; genus Macrochelys; species Macrochelys suwanniensis. The sequence continues at coordinate 104,220,804 of CM065782.1, read as the reverse complement.
CACTATACAAACACACAGGAATACTCTGCCCTGGAGAGCAACCAGCCTGAACAAACAGCAAGACATTTCAGATTTAAATAGCTGAAATCATGACATTTACCATTTTAAAAATCCTATAACTGTGAAATTGACCAAAATTGGGTAGGGCCCTCCCTAGTTATGTACTAAATTCTCATGAGACACTGAATGGTATTTAGCCAGAAAAGTGCTGCATTGGTGGTAATCCAGCTGGAAACGATAGCAGTTCTTCAGTAACCCTGGTGGGATCGATGACAACTCAGGATAATGGCTTCAGCCCCAACCAGTACATAAGGTCTGTAGTTTGTGTCATTCTGAAGGCATTAAAGAGATTTTCTATTGACTTCCAGCTTAAAGGAAGAGTCTGATCTAGAAGCTAATACCAAGAGCTAAAATGATCCTAGGATCTATAGTCAATCTGACTTTGGGCAAGTCCCTTGACTTCCTCATGTGTCAGTCAACCAGCTTTAAAATTAGTAAATTAGCAGGACCTTGCTGGACATCAGATGCTGCATCCAGCAGAGTTTTCCTGGGGGCGGGAAATCAGATAGGCAGTGAAGGTGCAGAGTTCTGGCCAACACCTGGGATGCTACAGACTCCTATTCTTGTTCCATCCCTAGGGGCACCTTGTCAAGTGTGGCCAATGGGTACTCTGGCCCTAGAGTCTACTTCTGTCAGTCAAGAACTCAGACCAGCTATTTCCTCAGAGCTGACAAGCTGGGGCTCTTGGCCCGAGTGAGAATGTGTTTGACACCAACTTGTCACAAAGAGAACTGACCCAAATCCATGAAGGGGTTAGTTTACCAACCAAATAGTCCAGAAAAGTACCCAAGTATCTGCTTGTGTTTTGCTGGATCAGGGCCTAATCCACAGACAGCCAAGATTTCACATTTTTGAAAGCTTGATATTTGGTTGGAAATCCAGACAGTGCTACTGCCTGGCATTTTTCTTTTTGCTGCTTTAGAGAAGTAAATTCTAGTCCACTTGACATACTGCTCAAACATCTCTAGGCTAGGGCTGTATTATCCATCAGGCAATGCAGTTTATTTTGCAAGTTTCCCTCCCAGTTTATGCAAGCTTTTCAGTTCTAAGACGACCCGGGATATGAAGTACTCTACCTTCCCCAACACTCCCCACCCCTTTTTATTTTGGAGGCAAGAAAACTCCGGCCAAAATGTTGACTCCAATTTTTTTTTAACACTATGATAAAAATGTTAAGAGTCTTTGCTGGAATTCTCACTTTTTCCCCCTCCCACCTAAGCCAACACACAGTTAATAAAGATAGCACACCGTCAAACCTTTAGCATTTCAGACATATAAAAGAAGGTCTTTGTTTTATGAACGCTGTGTATCAGAATCATCTCCCAGTACCTTGAGATGGGAAAAGACTCTTAGGTACGTACACGGCAGCTGGGAGCGTGTTTCCCAGCTTGGGTAGAAAGACCCATGCTAGGTCTAGGGCTAGCTACCTGGGTAGATACCTGCCTGGAGCCCCCGAGTACGTACTTGGGAGGCTAGCTGTGGTACCTCCAGCTATACTGTTATTTTTAACACGCTAACTTATGTGTGTCATACTCAAGCTGGGAAGCACGCTCCCAGTTGCAGCGTAGACATACCCTTCGGGAGATGGGCAGAATGACCTGCCAACACAGGATTGTTCCCTATAGTGTTTTGTCCAGACTCGCTTTAAGGGTGCCAAACACCAGGGCTTCTGCCACTTGTCCTGAGGAACCCATTTCATAACGTAACACATCAGGAGGCTTTTTTTTTTTTTTTTTTTTTTTTTTTTTTTTTTTGAGTTTCATCACATTACTCCCAGCTTTATTCCCACCGCTACCCGAAATAATCCCTCTCCCTCCTTGATGTTTATATTCAGATATTTAGAGACATATTTCGCCTCTGCCTCCACCTCTCAGCCATTGTTTACCCAGGTGCCACATGATCATCGTGATGGCAAGTCCCAGATGGAAGCAGCCCCCTGGCAGCAATCTGGCTGACCATCCAGGTGCTACAAAGAATAGTTTTAATCTGTCTTCATAAATCGGTCCCTCCGGCCCCATAACCTCAGTTGCTCTGTGATCTCCCTCCCATCTGGCTAATATTTTTTGGATAGTGAGATGGCAAGAATTAGATAGAGTCTCCATGTACCTGTACCCAGTAGTGGAGAGTGGTAGAGAATCAGGCAGCAATAGCGTGACTTGGAGAAGAGGTGGTGAGACAGTGCTCGTGACTATGGCTAAAGCATCATTTTGGCACCGCTTTGCGCTGGGGAGGCAGAGAGCGCCTTAGCGTGCAGCTGGAGCATGCCTGCTGCTAATGCCCCCTTCAGGGGCTGCAGCACACTCCTCCCTGGTGTGCAGGGGAGCAAGGCCCTGCCTCCTCCTTGCCCCCGCATCACAGTCTCGCTACCTAATGGGAGCAAAGTGAGCTATCCCTGCACTCAGGAAAGAGCAAGAACTACAGTGAGCCCAGCCACTGTACCAGGGCGCAAGGACACCTGCACCAGACCTGGGCAAGGTCTGGCCCTTATGCAACCTCTAACAAAATGCTGATCTTTCTGCAGAACAGGCACGTCAACCATTTTACATGGGTTACTACGGTGTCTTGAGGGCGGAGGGCAGTGGATAAGTTTTTCCTTTCTTGATGTTTGTGGGGTGAGAAGTCATCTCATTCAAGACTATTTAGGTACTAGAAGAACTTTGTTTCACCAGGTCACCAATAGGTTTATCCACCCCAAGCTCATCCATGTATAAAATGGAACAGTGGGTGGTTATAGAAAGCACAAATACACTCAGAATGAGACTGGCCACTGGAGTACGCTGAGTGGCAAATTTACAGGTGGTGCTTTGATTTTGTATTTTGGTGTTCATGGGTTTCTGGGGATAAGTCAAACTCCTGAAATATGAACACTTCCTTGCATTCTTTGATAAGTATAGCCATAGTTTTCCACACTGCCGGAAATAACACTAAGAAAACACAACCAGCCACACTGGAAAAGGTTTAGAAGCAGCTCATCTGGCGGAATGTTCTAGGTCCAGGCATATGCAACTCTTACCATTTAAAAAAACATTACCCTCGAGACAAGTCTCATCTCCATGCAAGTGATAAATCAACAGGACGTTACATTTTAGAACACACGTTCCCTACTATTTCCTTGTTCTCGTTCCACTGCTATATTTATGCATGCAACTGGACTGGGTGGGCAGGCAAGCAGAGCGGGCACCTGGAAGCTGTGCCAGGAGTAAAATGAGGCGACTGCGGCTTTGATGGGCAATTGTTACACGAGGGATGAGAATGGCTCAAAGTCCCCGTGAAACGTGCCAGCTTCCCCCCTCCCACAAGAGCCTTTGATTAGAACTGAAAATTGAAGCCAGCTCTTTTCTCTGCCGTACTGAAGATACTCTCTCATCCTGCACTGGAAAGAAAAAACCAAACACCAACGTGTGAAGAAGAGATTTTGCTCCGGCAGTTGCCTGTGAGCTAGCATTCAGACATGGGAGTGGTCACTAAGGGCCAGAGGCAAAGCTGCAGTGAAGTCAAACAAAAGACTCATCGGTTTCGGATCAGGCTCTAAACGTGCCAAGATTGACATTCCACCCCCCACACCCCCCACCAAATTCCAAGTCCATGGATTTGGTGCAGGGAAATAAATGAGAACAGGGGACACAATTCGCCTCCTAAAAATCCTGAACTGAAGTTTCAGGTGGGATCTTGGCCCCTATTCAAGGCTATAAACTCAATCAGCGACTATAGCCAATATACCCCTTTCCCTTCTAGGGACTGCAGGGCGGGGCAATATAGGACAACTCTGCACGGCTTTTGCCACGGAGGAATCTCCTTCACGCTCACTCAGTGGAGAGACAGAGTTGTTTTCCAACCCCTTTACAGTGCTAGAGTAGTGTAAATGAGATGCATCCCAATGGGCCTGCCCAAGAACAAATCAGGGTCACTTCAGTGGTCCCACAGACCAGTGCCTCTCAACCCATGGCAAGAAAATTGCCCTGGTTTAACAAACCGGGTTTTCATTCGATTTAGTTAAACTGGTGCAAATCCCTGTGTGGACACATGAACCTTCACTTTCAGGGCCCTTCACGACCTCTCATTCAGTATTAAAAGGTTGACTCCTGCCTCCGATCGGCCTGTGATGTCAGCCTCTATCGTCACTTGTTAAGTTTTCAAACAAGCACCTTTGCGCTTTCTCCCATGCAGGCCCCTTGTGCTTGGGAGGAAATCCCTCTATACTGCAACAAAATGACCTCATTATCCTCCTTAAAACTCTCCTTTGCCATGAAGCCTACAAAAATATTGACAACATTTAGGCTGCTGCTGTGCGGAGACCACGGCCTATCACATTGACCATATTATCTCGTTGTTTCCTTGTACTCCCCCAATCTGTCTGTATCCATCTGTTCTCTCTTGTCTTATCTGTAGATTCTCCCATGCCTGACACCTGCTGGAGGTGTTTACACCTCTATGGAGTGCGTGATCTGAACTGGCAGCGTTTTACGCTTTGTTCAGGTGTAAATGACCAAAGTGCAAGACTGTGGAGGACCAGCACACCTATGAGACAGGGCTGCACTTGAAATGTTTTGCTAATAAATTATGACATTTATGAAGAGCCCTCTTATCTGTGAGGGCAGTCGGGGGACTCACCTGAACGTCACATGCAGCACAAATGTAATAAAATACCCCCTCTTTTCAAGGGGCAGTGCCTGAAAGCTGCTGGAGTAGTACAGATTTGTAGAGATTATCAGTAACAGCAGATATTTTTGGTAATAGCAGAAGCAAGTTCAGTTGGCTGTTCTTTGTGGGGTTGTGATTGTTTTTGATTGTGAGGATTCATGAAACAAATCGTGAATGTTTCACTAATTTTAGCATGCATGATTAGTCTAAGTATTCACAGTTAAAAGTGTGTTATTCGCTATTTGTCATTCGCCTGCTTTAAAGATTCAGTCATCCAATCAAGGTGCAGAAATACCCCCATGTTACTTAGCTGAGTAATTATCACAAATAGCAAGTAATCAAAATGTACCTTCCATAGGCTGAAGTTCATTTGCAGAAGCCAAATACTTAGGAAAACTAAACCCAGAGCAATCAGGTTTGTTTTGTGATAAACCCACTAACAAGAAAAATGGCTAAATGCACAATGAATAATTCAACCAGCTCTACTTTCTATCCTAAATCTTGCATCCCATTGTGAACTTAATACGATTTATTAAGAATGCAGCAGAACACAATACATTCTTCCTTCGCATTTTCTTCAGCTGTTTGACTTGAATACAGGTGGTAGCCTGCAGAGTCTCGGCTATTTTAAGCACGTTATCTCACTTGTGTTATGTCATGTTACCGGAAAGAGGCGAGACAAAACATGACATGACATAATACTGCATGGTGCTGCTGAATGCGGTGCCACATGTCAAAGGCATGTTAGTACCAGATTTGAAAAGGAACAAGGATGATAACATTAATGGATACTGCTAGAGAAGAGCAAGCTTAAGAGTTTCAGACGTTAGCCTCCACAGACCATCTCCCATATGTCTTTTCTCTGCTCAACCTAACCATATTTCCCCTACTTTCAGAGGAGGATTTAGTGTGAAACACAGGGTGCCCTGGCATGAGGCCCCCCAACCACAGAGGGCCCCAGAGCCGGGCAGCTGTGGGGGCAGAAGCTTGGTCCTGACAGCTCCTGCTGCAGGCTCCACACCCACCAGCAGCCAAGCTCCCCCTTCCCCCGCCTCCTCCCCTGAGCGTGCCGTGTTCCTGCCCCTCACCCCCCGCTCGCCGCCGAACAGCTGTTTGCCAGTGCTCTGCGCACTCTGCGGGGGAAGAGGGGGCGGAGCGGGGCCGCAGCGCGCTCAGGGGAGGAGGTGGAGAAGAGGCGGGGTGGGGCCTTGGGGAAGGGGGTAGAATCGGGGCAGGGTGGAGCAAAGGCACCCCCATGACCCCAGCCCACTGCCCTGACTCCTGCACCCCCCTCACACACACCCAGGCCCCTGCCGTCCCTGACTCCTGCACCCCCCTTGATTCTGCAAGAACGTCACATGTAGAACTCCAGCGGATCTCAGCAGCAGTTCCTTAGAAGGCGGGCTTTCCAGGATACGGCCTGGAGGTTGTCACTGTTTTCTTGCCATTGGCTATCACAGCCTCAGTAGCGTAGCCGGGGGGGGAGCAGGGGGAGCGGCTGCTCCCCCTTGAGCAGAAGCGGCGCCTTTTTTCAGCAGCACAAAAAAAGGCGCCGCTTCTTGCACTCACCCGGCGGCGCTCCGGGTCTTCGGCGGCATTTTGGCGCGGGGTACCACCAAAGACCTGGAGTGAGCCGCCGAAGTGCCGCCGAAGACCCGGAGCGCTGCCGGGTGAGTACAGGGGGAGGCACCTTTTATAGCACCGCTCCCCCTGTGCGCCGGACCTGGCTGCGCTACTGCAGAGCCTGCAACAATGAATGCACCAAGCGACTAAGTAAAGCAAACTAAGGGAGAGAGTCTGCCACCCTTGTTCATGGCGAGTAGCACCTCGCTCACTAAGCAGTTCCATTCATTTCACCGGGATGGCGTTAGGAGCAAAGTGTCACTCAAAGGGTGAAAATCGTCACTCTGCAGAAGCCTAGCACACGGCTTAAATCCTACTTAATTCCTATCTCGAGGTCTTAAGCAGTGTAGGGACTTCATGCTGGCCCTCTGCAGAAGGGTGAATTTCACCCAACAGGAATAATTGTGGCAGAATCTGGCCCTAGATAAATATAGAAGATGGAGACGTTGTGTTGTTAGACAATGTAGGCTGTACCAGAGAGATCAATACATTGATTTCAGTCCATTACAATAGATGCATTAAGAGAGCCAGCTTGTGAGCTCTTCCAGCAAACGTTCAGCTAAGCCACTTATGCAAAGTGTAGCTTGTCCACAGACGCTGGCTGCTCTGAGGTAGGAAGATAGAAAATATTCCTGCCCACTCCCCTTCCTGTGGCATTAGAACATTTTAAGATGAGGCTCACATAACAAGGATCTGAGCATGTGATGCTCAAACAACATCGGGGAAGGAGCTAGTCGGATTAGGTAAATTAGATAGAGTGGATTATACAGATTCGTTTTGACAAATGTTTGAATGACAGCCTTTGAGAATACTGTATGACCCTGAACTCAGGCAGGTTTTGCATCTGAACGGGTATGGAGCTAATAAGCTTTTACTGAAAGCGTCTGTTTTGCAAAAAAGAGAAAGGATACAGACTCAATGGGCCCAATCCTGCACTCCATTATATCTGTTCAAACCAATGGAATTACTCCAGATTTACATCAGGATAAGTGGGAGCAGGTGTTGGCCCAGAATACCACCACAAGCACACATCCCTACCTTTCACTTTGCTTCAAAGGGTTGTGTTTATCAGTCTGAGGAGTCTTCAGCTGGCAGTCCTGCTTCCAACTTCTTATCTTGACACGGACCTCTTGACAACTTCTGTGACCTTGGGCAAGTCATTTATCATTTCTGCCTCAGTTTGCAGATCTGCAAAATGGGAATAGCAGAGTTCAAACACTTGCTCCCCAGTGAAATAGCTTTGAGCTGGAAGAGCATTCTGGGTACTGAAATGCAAGTAGTACACTACATATTCCGATTCATTTCCAAGCTTCTGTATCTGGTACTGACACATGGTGACCCAACTCGGCAGTTGTCGCCCAAAAGCTGCCATTATTGGGAAAGGGAATTGTACGTACATAACAGCTGCAGGATTGGGCTCACACAGGATAGCTTTTAAACTGCATAAATGTCTTAGAGCAGTGGCCATTAGGACACAAGGATGCCTCCCATTTTATCCTAGCTGAGTGGCAGCCAATAGCGGTGCTTGCCTTGCATCAGACCCGCCCCTCTGCGGCGTTTATGATTCACGCTGATGCTACCAATGGTGAAGAGGTTCATTCACATAAGTAATCCATGAACGCTACTGACTATGGAAGAGAGAAGTAATTATTATACATTACCACTCCTGCTAATGACATCAGAGTGGCTGATGACTACTCCCAACATTGTATAATCAGGAATTTAAATTAAGAAGTGCTGCTCTCGATGATTAAGGCACTAATAACTGAAACATTACATTCCCGAATTCTTCCATGTTCTCATTCTATAACCCAGGGGCCAGTACTTTCTGACACTGAGAACATGCTCAGTTTAAACAGCACAGATGCCAAGAATTTAAATTTTCAAAGACGCCCTTATTTCTGTGAAAGCGTGGCGTTGTTAGCAATTACGACAGGCAACAGGAGCCCTCTCCTGCCCTCGCTGGCACTGCTGTGGAGCTGGGGTATCCCACTGGCATTAGAGGTTACTACAGAGACACCCCACTGTAACAGACTGCAGATGTCAGCGGTCATCCCACGGGTGCGTGCTATAGTCAATTCTGAAAGGATTTATACATTGCTAAAAACTATAGCCCAAATACTATAGACTAGACTGCAGAACCTTCACACTGGTATACTCCTATTCATGCAAGCAGGGTCCTATTTAATAGTTCTAGAACCCTACCGGGAATGGCTAAGGTTTTCACTGTGATTAGTGATTTTAGATGCCCAATTTGTGACCCCTTAGGCCAGCGGTGTCCAATAGACATTCGATGCTAGCCACACTTGTGGTTTTGAATTTTTCTTATTAGCCACATTATAAAAAAGCCACATGAAGCCACATTATAAAAAAGCCACATGCATTAGACACAATTCAATAGCCTATTAGCCACATGTGGCTAGTGGCGAACGTATTGGACACCACTGCCTTAGGTGGTAGAGCTGGATGGCAAATGGCTCTCCCATCCTGTGAAAATCTGTCATTTCAACAAATCACTTGTTTTGCATCAGGACGAAAGCAAGACCCTGCAAAATCTTTTGCAAGAGCCAAAGTGAGAGACCCTAACCGTAGGGCAGTCAGTAGCCCAGCACTTAGGACACTCACCTGTCAGGTGGGAGATCCAGATTCAAGTCAGTCAGTCACTTTCCCTCTCAATTGTACCCTGAACCTGAGAAATCTTTCCCAGTGAATGTTTTGTCAAAACAGAAACATTTCTGGGAAAAGTTTTGGTTTTGATGAATTGATGTTTTCCAAAGAAAAGCCAGTGTGTCGAAAACTTCCCGACCAATTCTACTTAAAGTCCCCTGATATTCACAAAATGCTGAGTTGCCCACCCCCTCTGAAAATTGGTCTCCTTTAAGGCATCCAAGAAAGAACCCAACCCCTTTGAAAATCTTGACTGCTTATCTGTATTAAATTCTAACAGAGTTGTTTCCATAAGGGAGCAAAAAATATGTAGTTCCAGAAACATGTAAATATCGACAGTAAATCTGGTTCTGGGATTTTTGTTTTTCAGACTCAGACAGGTCTCCTCCTACAACCGATTGCTTTGCATGGGCTGTAAAAGACCATCATTTTCCCTTATAGTTGTTTTGACTTACAGCGTATTTCAAAAAACTGCACACTCCTCATATCCATCCAGCTGTGTGCCGCAATAAACATGATAATTATGCAGATAAGTCTTAAATTTTGTACACATAAGGGTAGCTGAATACATTGTTAGCAAAATAATAATTAACCCTCAACAGGGCTCAATCCACACTGCCCTCTGCAGCTTCCCAAGATGGGCAAAATGCGGCAGGGGCCTCGCATGTTATAGGTACAGACAGCTTGCTGTACTTCAGATGAAGCAATTTCATTTTTGTGTGCATCCAAAAGAGGTCAAGAACAACAAAGTCAGCCAGGCTCTGTGTCCTGACACTAGGGCTTGAGGGTATTTCAAAACAAATGCCAAAGGCATTACAGGCAGTCGACCAGACGTGCAGAGTATATGTTGCTAGAACAAGCAGTGGCAAAAATGCAGAGGGAGCACGCTGCAGGAAAGCTTGAAATAGTAGTATAAAAATTCAGGTGGGTGCCTTAGTGACAAGATGTGTGAAAAAGTAAAGGTAGGGGGGCAGATATCAGGAATGAAGGGAGGAACCGTCAATAGGATTATTTTTTAATGAAAATGTAAGTCTGACGCTATATAAAAGAACGGTGACCGCGTTTGTATCACCACTGGATTATCATGTTTAAATCCATGTATCATTGTATCTGAAATTCAGAATATATGCTGTGTGTTTGTATCTCAATCTTGTTGTGTTTTTAGGTAACACCCACAAGGCAGATTTACATCTAAACTGGCCAGCTAAGTGGTTGTTGATGGCCCATTAAGGAGAATCAATTCTTCCAGTGGACCCCTCCCAAAGACTCCCGGAGCACCTAGTCAATGAACAGTGCATGACTCAGCAAGGCACATGTGACCAAGACTCCACGTTTATGCCAGTAATTTTCCATGCACCTAGGCTAAGAGGTATAAATTGGAGACTGCAACATTATCTCCTCTTTATTCCTGCTCCAGTTCTCCAGACTGTGATTTTCTAACAAGAAGGAAGCTTTGAAGAAAGGACTGATGACCCCCCCAATCTTTTTGGGTGACCCAGAGAGACGTATTGCAAGCCAGCAGAATTACCATTACTGATATTATCCTGACCTACAGACTCTGAAATCAACTGTAATACATATGATTCCTTTAAACTTTTATTTTCTTTTTAAATAAATCTTTAGTTAGTTTACTAAAGATTGGCTGCAGTGTAGTATCTAGTAAGATCCTGAAAGTACATGTTGACCTGGGGTGAGTGTCTGATCCTTTGGGATTGGAAGAACCTAATATGTGGTGAATTTTGGTTTCAATAACCTTTCATCACTCAGTTCAGTTGTCTGGGTGGTAACCGGAGCTGGAGTGCCCAGGGGACTGGTGTGTGGTCTCTGTGAACTATTGTAGTGCTACGTGAGCTCACTTTTGTTATTGGCTTGGTGAAATATTAAGCTAGATTCTACCACCAGTTTGGGGTACATGCCCTGTATTTTGGCAGTCTGACCTCAGATTGGTGCTCTTAGCTATGGCCCATACCAGGCAGCGTGACTGTAGGATTGCAACAACCCTGATCCTACTTGGTGAGTGCTTTCGCACACTTGTTGAACTTGATGGTGCAATCCGTGTTCATCGGTGCAAAGAAGGGTTACACAATTTAGCCTCACGCTGATAACAAATGAAGTTCAAGGGAACATTCTTCTTCTAAAATGGCTCAGATTTAAATATGATGCCTCCAAAGGCGAGCAATTAAAACCTCATTGTGATGCTAAACCAACCTTCCACACCTGCTCCACCTTATCTAGGAGAATTTTATGTTTTCTGAATCAGAAGTTCATTTGCTTTTTCTTCATATCTAGGTACCTATAAGCCAACTCTATAAATAGTGCATCAATAAAACATTCAGCAGTGACAGTATTTTAGTCCCTTTTCTTCACGGTGGGTTAACTGTCTCTCCAAATCAAGACAATTTAGTTTACATCTCACAGGCAAACCAGGGTCTGCTCCCCCTGTGGGTTTCTCCAATCTGTAGGCCTCCCACCTAGAGTTGTGTGAATGTCAGGTTTTTCCATTCTCTGGCAAATCCAAAAAAAGTGTTTCAGTGTGAACCAAAAACCAAATTTGTCTATGAATTGAATAAAAATAAATTGTTTGGGGTCAAAGAAAATGTTTTGTTCAACCTAAAATGAAATTGTCATTTAAGTTTTGAGCATATTTTTAACTTTTGCTTTCTTTAAAATAAAACTGAAGAAAATTCCAAAACAAAGTCACTTTGAAACAAACAAACAAATGCTGAAGGGTTTTGGTTTCAAAAATGTCAAAACAGAACATTTAGACTTTTTCAGCAGGTGTGGTTTGCCTTACATGGACAACTTGGGGAAAACCGACACAAATTCACAAAATGTTTTGGTGTTGTTGAAGCTCCATATTTTCACTGAAAAATGTCACCCAGCACTACTCCCAGCCCACTAACACTCAGGCTCTCCCACTACAGAACCTCCCTGTAGACCCCTCTGTGACACCCTGACACCCCAATATTCACCACTGTCATGTAATTAGGATGCGTTTTGTACAAAGTAGGCCTGGTGAGGTGTCATTCTAAAAGTCTTGATCTGCTAGACGTTAATATCTCGTTGGATTGTGTGTGTTATCATCGTATGTGAAGTTATGAAGTTTGGCTATGTATGTGTTACTGAAACATGTTGTGAGGCTGAAAACACCCACAAGCAGCCTTTCAGGTACAACAGTAAAAAGGCCAAACAATGTTAATGGTTCATTGAGGATAAAGCACACAAGCACAAAGATTATCCCAGGAACTGTGTACAATAGAAACCTCTCAGAGATAGCACTACACAATGGGAACTGTTTGACCCAAGTCACAGCAAAATAGCTTTCCAGCAAGTGGGAAGAAGATATAAAAGGGGGAAATGACATCATGATGTTACCTCTCTCTCCCTACAACACCACACCTGGAAACACCTGAGGAACAAGGACTGAACTGTGGGAAGTGATGGTCCCAGGCTAGAGGGATTTCTAGCCAGTATATGGAAACCTGGAAAACCCAAGCTGAAGAGCCAAGTCAGGCTGGCAGATTCTTAAGGCACAAGCTATCACTCAGGGTGAGAATTTGCTAATTCATATCCTACCTACCTAGTATGTTAAGTTCAGTTTGCAGTTTTGTTTATTTACTAGATAATCTGCTTTGATCTATCACTTATAATCACTTAAAATCTATCCGTTTGTAGTTAAATTTATTTTATGTTTTAATCCAAACCAGTGTGCGTTTGAGATTTTACCCAGACACCTAAGTCATCTTGGTTACCACAAGTGTGAATGGTCCTCTTCCCATTGAGGGAGAGGCGGACTGGGTGTTAAACCCATATACTGGCCAGATTTGAGCAGGGCAGGACGGTACTGCTCTGGGGTCCTAGGCTGGGAGGCTGATGGTTAGAGTGGTTTTCAACCTGGGGTCTACGGACTCTTCCAGGTCCTCTGACTACGTCTAAGATTTCCAAAGGGGCCCACACCTCTCATTCAATATTTTTTTAGAGGTCTGCAAATGAAAAAGGATTGAAAACCACTGCTGTATTACATTCCATAGGGTTTTAAAGAAAAAAACCCATTTCATTTCCATAGATGACCTACTGCCTTCATATGCCTATTAAGGTTGGGATTTTCAAAGACACCTAAGGGAGTTGGGTCCCTAAATCCAGCTGGATTAGAAAAAATCCCTGGTGAATCCCTTAAGCTTTTCAGAAGGGTCGTGCTTCTAGAACAAACTGTCCTATTGATCTCGGCACAGGAACTCACTTGCTCTGACAGGTGAAAGGGCAAGGGCAGGAACAGAGCCTACAGAGGGCTCCTCACAATTAGGCCAGATCACACAGAGGCTAAACCCGTGACCCTTCTGTAAAGAGACATTTAATTTTAGTGTCATTCTTACAACTTGTTTTATCCTGGCTGTTTCAGGAAGAGTGCTGACGGACCTGCCCACTTGTGAAGGGCTGAGAGTCACCACTTCTCCTTGGCCCATCTCTTAGGCTTCACACTCCTGCTTCTTCAGTATTCAGGAGTCCTCCCGGTGCAAACTTTGAGGGCAAACTGAAGAACCCCCCCATAAGACTTCTGTGAGTTTCTGAATCTCTCCAGAAGACTGTCTGATGCCCTCACACACACACAGTGTAACTCTCTGGAACTCTAAAGCTGGCCCCAAACAAGCCAGCTCCAGCACCTGACTCTGAAAGACATGCACCTGGAAGTAACAAAGTTCCTCCCAAGCAGGTGAGAAGATCGAACACCATGTGAAGGTAGCACACTGTCTCCAACATGGAGTGTGTGTGTGTGTGTGTATATATATATATATACACACACACACATATATACACACACACACACCCCATGTGTATATATATATATTCCATATATATATATATATATATATATATATATATATATATATATATATATATATATATATATATATATATATATATATTCCCTCCTTCACTACAAAAAGGTTCTTTAAAGGTAATATGCCTCCCATTCAATCCAACAGCAGAATTCAACCAACTCCAAGCACTTTTACTAAATACACACTCATTTAAATGAAGGAGAGCAATTAAGAAAATGAGAGGGAAAAAGGGGTGAAAAATAACTTAAAAATAAATTGTGAGCCACAGATAGGGTAGCAGAATCTCACCTCCTGCTGAACTGGAGCCAGATGCTGCCTCCGTTTCCCCACTTCCACAGCCAAACAGAACCCAAACAACCACCAGTGCTTTGGCGTTACTCTCTCCTTCTGGGAAGGGGGTTATTAATATAAAACATCAGCTCAACTCAAAGCTTGAAGTTTTCAGCTGTATCCTGCAGACTCACCAGTCCATGATACCCCTCCGCGGCTCAGCAATCCATTACACCCTTCTTAGAGGTTTTTCTCCTGTCCCCCATTGCAGGTAGGTCCTGCCAGGCCTTTCTTTCTGACTTGTATTGAGGATTTCTTCCCTGATTCAGTCTGGATCCCCTGCAGGTCTCGTTTGCTGCCCAAACCACCTGTCCGGGAGCTAAGGAGAGTCTCTCTGCATAGAGCAGACCATGGTCTGAGTCACATACTCCCATCATGTGATCCCAGCTTCATTTCCTTCACCTGGGGAGGTGGGTTAAGCCTAGCACAGGTGCAGCTGAGCTCCAGCCTGCTCAAATGGCCAGCTCACCCTGGGATAGATGGCATTAGGCATATTCTTCTAGCTAACAAGAGACTAATGTTCTCTGGTTACAAACTAAAAATAAACACAAACATCATTGCTCTGTGCTTTCCTATTTTTCACCTCCACACTTGAGGCCAGTTCTGTTTTCGGTTGCACAAGCATAACTCCCGTAAGGGTACTGGGGTCCCTGAACGCAGAATCTGGCTCCCAACTTCTTTTGTAATCTTTAAAAGGAAGCAGCAATAGATCCATCCATGACTATTACCCAAGATGGTCAGGGAGTAACCCCATGCTCCGAGTGTCCCTAAACCTCTGATTGCCAGAAGCTGGGACTGGATCACTCAATAATTGCCCTATTCTGTTCAGTCCCTCTGAAGCATCCGGCACTGGCCACTGTCAGTGGACAGGATACTGGGCTAGCCGGTCTATTGGTCTGACCCACTATGGGCATTCTTATGTAGCGATGTTTCCCACTGATTTCAAAAAACTCCACCAATTTTGCAGCTAGTGAGGTGCTAGTTAGCGGTTCAAAGAATTAACTTTCACAACAGTTTTAAGAAATACCTGTTGCTGTTTCATTATCTCCATCACTGGAATGCATCTGTCAGTGGAAGCTGCCATAGAACAACTGGGGGCTCTGGTCTGAAGATGCAAAAAAGAGGAGCCAGAACCCCTTTAAAAATGGGAAAACGAGGTGATGAAGTGTGTTCTTGTTCTTTTGTTTGTATGTGTGTTTTGTTTCAGGGATGCTAATTTGAAAATGATAAATGTTAATCAGACCCAGTAATTCTTTAAAGTTTCTGCAGTCTCAGACATACAAACACATTCTCAGTGCTAATCTCTGTCAGGCTATCAGAATGGCAGCATCATATTTGATTGTTAATTATTGGTTTTTGTTACATTTAAGACAACACTTGATTCATTTATTTTCTTAGTGATTTACTCTTCTTTGTAATTAGATGCAGCAATGGGAATTGTTTTTATAGTACCCTGGCATTTTGCATTGAGGGTCTCCTGAGTCCACTCGCAATCTTATAGCCACATGCAAAATGGCTTTGGGAGCCCCTGGTAATCTGTTCATTATACATTTTAAAATAACGTCTGCTCCCTAAAGTAGAAGCCTGACTGCTGTAACTTAGCAACATGACAAAATGCCAACAGTGGCAAAAGAAACCCCTAAGACTCGTCTGGTTCCTTGTCGCTTTTATTTATTTGCAACAAGTATGTTACTGACTGATAAGCGAAGCAAACAATGAAATACCATGACATGTATGTTCCACATTTACTCATCAGTTTTACTGTTGACAGAGAGATTCATAAGCAAGCAAGCAAGCAACTAATAAAGCCCTGTATACACGTATGGAAATTGACAACGTCAGTAATATCATAGAATATCAGGGTTGGAAGGGACCTTAGGAGGTCATCTAGTCCAACCCCCTGCTCAAAGCAGGACCAATCCCCAATTTTTGCCCCAGATCCCTAAATGGCCCCCTCAAGGATTGAGCTCACAATCCTGGGTATAGCAAGCCAATGCTCAAACCACTAAGCTATCCCTCCCCCCCTCAGCTGTCAACTGAGTTAATATAACCAACTTGCTAATTACATAAGAAATACTGTGTACTAGAAATAAGTCATTTGCTTTAAAGAAACTTAATTCCCCATACTGAAGTGTGAGTACACATATAACAGGCTAACTATTATTTTATATCGTCAGTACCTAATACCTGTTTCCTGAGGGTTATTTGATCTACAAAAATATAAAATGGAGTTGGTTGGTTGGCAGAGGAGTGTAAAGTATGTACATTAAGGGAGTGGGTGGGTGGGTAGAGAAGAGAGAAAGACAAGACTTTCTAGTGTTTAGTGGATGCCAAGGTTATTCCATCACCGCAATAACTATTTGTTTTCGTTTCTTTATTCATGATTGAATTTTTTTGTCCTGTTGAAAAGTGCTAGATTCAGGCCTCTGGAAAAACTAACCTCTCGTCAGGCTCAGATTTTCAAAGAGAGAACTGCAAAGGTAAGCTCCTAAACCTATATTTAAGCACCTGCCTGATTTTCAAATGAGAACAGGTGAGTGTTCAGCACTTCTGACAATCAGGCGAGCGTTTAAAGGTAAACACAGGTGCTTCGCTTTTTGAAAATCTTGGACTTAAAAGTTCAAAATCAGTGCAAGTGCATCCCACCGATACACCTCAGTCTTAACCCGCAGTGGTCAGCCCAGGGCTGGCAGAGTAACTAGCGGTTTTGGTGAAGTGAAGAGCGGACTCCTGCTATAGGAACTGGGCTGGAGGCAGCACCAAGTCCTTTCACATAAGACCACACCGAAGAGCTTCCAGATGACGAAGCTGTCCAGATAAGAGCTCAAGAGGTGAAAGGATCCATATCCCTGATCCATTCGCTGACACACCCACTTGCGGAATCCCCAGGCGACAGTTGGCAAAGCTAGCCCTATGCCACCTCCTTCTGACACCGGGGCACAGCTGAGAAAGACATGCCACTAGAAGGCAGCTGCACTCTGGCAATCCCCAACTAATGTAACAGCCCTTTGGGGGTTGTTACCACTTGGCATAAATTAGAGCAGCATCAAGTCAGCTCCTAGGAGGCCCAGGGATCGGAGGAGGACAGAGGTGGCATACAGACGGAATTGCCTTTCCCTCCCTCCCTAGGTCCTGTGCGGAGCACAGCTCAGCCAGCCTCAAGGCACTGGGAATGTCTGACAATCAAATAAATCATGCATGCATTTAGATGTGGTGCCATTCAGAAATGCTTTGCTTTACTGAATTATATAAAACAATGCAAATCTACACAAGGCTGCTCTAATGTCCTGTGTCACACTGGATCCTGTCCAGGTTTTGTGTTGCGTTCAGTCTCCTCTTGGAGCACGACTCAGGGGACTCCTGAGTTGAGCTGTTGTCTGTCATAGTACAGGATTGGACATCTTTTTGCATCCCATCCTACAACATGAAGGTGGTGAGGCATAATCCAGTTATTTTATTTCACATGCTGCAGGAGCGCTAATCTGAGACCTGTTAACGTGGTTTTGACAGTGGTCTCCGCCAGGAAGTTTGCAAATCTCTCAATGCTGCCAATACTGCCCTGATAACATTCAGTTATCATGCCATTTCACAGCCTCCAGGGCAGTTCTCCAAGGACAGAAGGAACAGTAAATGGTTATATTCACGATTCACTCATCTCACGGTTAGCCATGAGGATCTTGGGTTCTTCCAGTCAGGACATACTCTCTCTTGTTGACCTTGGGCAAGTCACCCAGACTTCCTCGTGCCTTAGCCAACAGCCCAGCTAGAAAACTGGATACACTTCTGAAAACGAGCTGCAGCAGCTGAGATGAGCTTTCTTGGGCTTATCAATTATCTTCCCTTCTTGTCTCCCACAACTACAAAACTTGCTGGTAGTCCCTTTAAAACGAGCAGGTGTTCTTGCTTTCAGAGACACAAGACTATAGACTGAGCAGGGTACTTCAATAACGTGCTCTCAGTCGAGGTTTTTTCCAGTGGCCAATATCACCCCCAACGCCCCCCCCACACACACTTTCGTAAACTCGTTACACGTTTGTAAGAGGTGGGTTTGTGATGACGGCATTATAGAACAGAACTTTGGACAGCACTGTCATCCAGTCCCAGAGCAATTCATGCCAACAAAGGGGCAAATTGTCCCCCTAGTTCATAGCCCAAATAATCAGGCTGAGAACTGGGACGTCCTACGAGGCCTGACTGGAAAGAATCCTCTGCTCCAGGCCGTATTGCTTAGCTGCTACCATGCCCGTGATACTTCAGAGAACCCAGAGCTCCAGCACCCCCATTCTGCATGGACAATTTTTAGGCATTACAACATACAAATATATTTTGCCTGTCTTCCAGAACATAACTTACAGTAACTAGGAGCAATCCATTCAATAGAATAAATCACTTACATTTGATTTATGCACACACACACAGTATACATAGAGAAAGGCACACACATATAAATATGCACACACATTATACAGCAATTTTCCATTGTTTTTCAGTTGATTGGAAACCATAATGCTGTGAAGCAAGAAGGAACCTGAAAGCTCCCACAGAGGAGCTGCTTGCACATCACCTTGAAATGTGCTGTCTGTATCGGGAAGGCATTTTAAAGATTTAGACTAGGAGATATACATGGAATCTCTCTGGAGTTAAATTATGCTACCTGTGGGCCTGATGTTCCTCTGGTTTGCCTGAGGAAGACAAATGTTTCGTCCTTATCTGTGGATTTCTTTGCTAATTAAAATGCATGAACTACTTTAAGCTGTATTTACCCGAGGGGCACTTCAACCCTGTTCTTTTACCATTTAAAAAAAACCGGATGGAAGTTTTTAAAGATGTCGCGCCCTGAAGCTGTTCATTAATATTCCTTAAAAATAATATCAACAGAGCAGGATATTAACACTGCAGGTCTCTCTATGCAAAACAATTGGGAATCTAAACAGATGGCAAGGAGCGAGATCAGAAGCAACCAGAAATAGACGCAGCGATCGAGCTTAGATGTTGTCAATTGCCTTAGATAGCTAAATAATTTTGTTAGAATTTGCATTGTTCCCTGGGTATTCCCAATATCGTATAGAGGGAACTTGGCAAACGCTGGGGCAAAGTTATCTAAGGCAAAACTGGGAAGATTTTAAGCATAGCTACTGACAATTATATTATGTGCTACATTAAATGGGAAAGGCAGGAAGACACAAAGGCAGCACCTTGTTGATGAGGCAAGTCTACCTTCTCAGGCTGAAGGGTGGAGCCGTATTTCTGAAATCCACTCACGCCGGACACGTCACAAAGCACTGTACAAAAGACCATGCCTAACACTAACAAGCCACACTGTATAAGAGTACCCTTTCCTAGCACTTTTCCCAAGCCCAAATGCTTACACTGCAATTTGATAGCCCTGCAGACTGACACAGCTGACATGGGCCAGCCGCGGATGTTTAACTGCTATGTAGACGTACATGGAAGATCTCAAAGCATTTCAGAAACACAAAGCCTAATAACTCCCTGTAAGACAGTTAGTGACTGGCATTAAAAAAAAATCAGCATTTCCTTCAAGTTACCTCAGTGTGGCAAGCACTTTTAATCCTATCATGTCTGCTTTTTTGAAGGGAGAACAGATAAAGAGAGGTTAATCTGATGAAGGCCACCCAGCCAGTCAGTAGAAGGAGGAAGAGAATCCATGAGTCCTGACTCCTGCTCACATAAGGCAACTTCAGAAGCTGGGATGCTTTAAAATAATCTTCCAGGGATATAAATTTCAGCCAGAGTCTAGAAACAGACTATAATCCTCTGGGTAAATGGCCAGAGAGGACAAGATGCTCTTTGGGCAGATACCCATCTTTTTATGAGTCTGTAAAGCACCAGGTGTAGCTATATTAAGCTGTATTGAGGTAGTGCCTTGAGGCCACAGCCCTGTTATCCTACAAACATGTAACAAAAAAATGGTCCTTGCCCCAAAGAATTTACCTTGCCAGCGTAAAACGAGGCAACAAGTAGATGCAACAAACAGGGAGGGAGCAGACCGGGAACCTTAAAGTTCCAACTGTCCTGTAGTGCACAGAACAACACTGAATTCCTGTAAGCACAAACAAGTGAACAAAAATGCAACCTCTTTCCTGCAGCACAGGAAATTTAAGATACTAGGACTGCAAACAATAAAGGAAGGGCCCTAAAACTGCAGGGCCTGATTTTTTTAATTTTTTTGTTAAATGGGCTCTGTTTTTGCATCCACAATTAATTGACAGCACACATGCTACCAATCTGATGTCTATCAACTAGATTAGGCATGCAAATAAGGTAGGTCGATGTCTAAATGCTATCATCTGCATCCACAATTAACTGCAGTCACAAATTTGCACCCATAGAAACTGGAGGATGGGTTGAGGTGCCTTTAAAACTTTTGGCCCATAATATCTTAACAGATGTAACTAAGTAAGAGGAGGGAGCAAGGCCATAGGAATATCTTGAAAGCTTCTATAAAGCTGGGTAACTACAATTACGTTCAATGGAATTCTAACGTCTAAAACTTTGATTAAGGATTTGATTTCAGAGTCAATTGCAAAGTCAATTCGTTTGTGTAAGAGAAGCCTACTGTAGAAGTACAGCATGTGGGAAATATGGTCTGTTCTCCCACAGATGCATGGGGATGGAGGAGTGACAAGAAGCAGTAGTACAGATCAAAGGGAGAAGAGAGCCCAACATTTAGAACAAGGGAGAAGTCTGTCCCACAGAGTTCTGGAAGGGCTACTGGAATTATTAGAGATGAGTCATGGAGGCCAAGGTTTGGGTTTTGCAAAACCAAAGCCAAGGATGGCTTAGGGCCAAATTTCATTTTATCGGAACCAGCAAAGGCCAGAAGAATGGGAAGGGGTGCTGAATAAAACTTCCCAGTCTTGATCTAATTCTAATCAGCAGGAAACTTATCATTCCAGATAGGACTTTGAATGGAGAAGCTTTGACTGCTTATTCTTTTGGATTCCAGCAGCATTTGGACATATCAACTGAGTTCAAGGCCCTATGTGCTAGACATTTTACATAGGGTTATTAAGACACAGTTCCTGCCTTGAAAATAATCCAAGGTCTTATCTGTACAGGAAAATTACATCATGTGAGAACTTATTAACTACTATGGTAAATACGATTCAGCTCTCAGTGTTGGCAAGGATGGTCACAGTTAGCATCATGTCAATTCGCTGTATTCATTTTAGGGTGGATCTAGGGTTAACCATGACCAGCACGACACTCAAGGGCCTGATTCTCATTTACCCTAAGGCCCCTTTACACCATTCTGGCAATTTAAAGTGGGGTAAAAGGGGCTTTAGTGTAAATGAGAATCAGGCCCTAGCTGTTTTGTATGGTACTAGTGACTTCGCTCTCACCCAGTGCAATTTTTTAGTATGGACAAGCCCTACATGGACAGTTTACAAAACGGGGAATTGAGGCACTAAGAAATTAAATAACTTGCCAAAGGTCACACAGGGAGTCTGTGACAGAGCTGGGAATTAAACTCCGCTCTCCCGAGCCCTAACAAAAAGCCATGCATCTGTCCTCGCACGAAATCAACCAGGTGAAGAATGAAGACGAGAGAGGAGGACGAGGGTGGTTTGTAACATTCCTAGGTGCTGGAGTAATGCATGTATTTCCAAGTGCAGCACTGACAGTCGCTTCAGGAGTAGAAATGCACAGGAGAATAAATATCTTCTCTCTGCTGGTATTTCCTCCACGGAGCCATCAATTAGTAATTCCATAGGGAAGCTTACTATTAGTCCAGAGTCAGGAGAGTGGCTGGGAATGACATCTGGAGGGGGAGAAATTGAGAGTTCCTGTTGAAATGGACAGTCAACCCCCACACACAGGCAATGTTTTAAGCCAGCTCTCACTTGTGGAATTGCTTAGATGAAATCTTTGCACACTCTGATATGATTGGTTATGTTGTCTGCTGGAGTTGAAGGGAATTTGCAGAGACCAAATGTTGTCGATTATTCCCCTCTTGCCTTTCGAGTGAATACAAGTTTCAGAAGAGATGAGCTACTGTGTGCTATGCTACTTGTACAATGCACATTTCGCTCCCATGGTCTTGTGGGAAATGGCTACGAGTCGTGGTGGAAAAAGAAAAGTGCTGGGAAACTTTACCTTAGACGTTGGATTTAGCACCAGCAGTGAAGGAAACCAATTCTGGTGTATTTAAATAGTACCTGGAACATCTCCATGCATATTACAGGCTCCAACTGGGTGCAGGAGAGGGTGGAAGGGTTCTAGGATCCTCCCCCTGCCCCTGCCCATCCCACACAAGGGCCAACTACAAAGCAGTGTCCATGCTTGGGCATGCACAATACCCTAAAGGGGGCAGAGATGAACAGGGAAGAGGACCAACTAGGGTGGCCAGACAGCAAGTGTGAAAAATCGGGACAGGGGATGGGGGTAATAGGAGCCTATATAAGAAAAAGCACCAAAAATTGGGACTGTCCCTATAAAATCGGGACATCTGGTCACCCTAGGACCAACGCTGCTCCAGCCAACACTAGTGACCAGATTGTAAATACAAAGCTGAAATCCACTTTTCCCTCCCCCCCAAAAAATCAGGCCAAACACAGGAACCGAGGAATGGCGAGTCAGGGCCAATAGGCTGGCAGCTGCAGTCTATGCAGACCTTGGCTTCCCAAAGGTCCCCCGACGTGGAGTTTGTTGTGATGGTGTGAGCTCAACTTTATAGAGGTCTGGTTGTGGGGCTTGCATCTGAAAGGAGATGAGCAGAACTGGTTAAAATACAAGACAACATTTTCACCCCCAAATGCAAAAATTGATTTAAAAAAAAAAAGACCATCAAAATTATAAATTTCACATTTTTGACCAGTTGTTCCGCCATCCTTCTGGGGAAAAATCTGCTCCCAGCTGCAGCTGCTTTGCAGCCCGCCAAACTTAACACAACTCCAAAGCTGTGAGCCTGCATCACAAAGGGATGACGCTCTCCCTCAGCCAGGAACCTTTGCCCAAGTTTACCAAGGACGTGTCAGCTGTTCTTTAACGGATGCTCTCTGCGGTTCAGTACTGTACACAAAGAGCAGCAGCTGACATTACAAGCTAAACGGTCAATCTAGCCAAGCTCTAAAATGGCTGGAGCATTTTTCAGGCACATCAACAATACCAGCACAAGTGATTGTGTGCTGGGAAGGAATTTCAACTGTGGCACCGTATTGGGTAAGAAGACAGTAAACCCAAATTCAGTCTCTGCATTGGATTTGATAGGCAAAATATGGATTAAAAGAGAAATTTACGTCTGCAAAGGATAACCTGGTTCTTCAGCTTTTTTCTCTGCAGACATTAACACTACCTCAAAAGGTAACCATTCATGCATAAAATTACTCAAAGAGACCATCTATCTGACAAATGTCTGTCCCCTAATAATTTATACCACTTGATCTATTTTCAAAGGTTAGCCTTACATTTAAATTACAGCTCTGAATAAGGTCAGCCTGCTACTTAAAGATAAATTTACTCCACCTCCTCGTGTTGCACTGTTGTGTTTGGATAATGACATGCTTTTCATTCCCATGTTCTCGCCCCTTTCAGTAATGATGTCCCAAACTGCCATCCGTGACCTAACCTGCCTGCACCATACTGCAATCTCCTCTTCTTTTGGACTCCCTGTCACTCAAACAGCATTAATGTCTCTGAATTACAATTTTGTCCATGCTTTTAGTGGATGGCGAGGTAACACCCAGAGCCCTCAGAGAATGGATGAAATAAATTATGCATACCAAGGCCAGAAAGACCTCTGAGTTTTGTCTCACTAGGTGAGATAACACATTGCATAACCAACGCTATTAAGTCCATTTAATTAAAGAATAATTTGTGTTGCTCCTTTAGATGAGTAAAGCAATAAAATGCCAATGTTTAAAGCGGAAATACTAGCGTAACATTCAAGCATTTAAAAGCTACCCAGGAGAAGCTCATTGTATACCTTGGTGACAAAAAGTTCACAATGTTTATGCATGGAGGCATTTTTCTGGTGGTAATTTCATATAACTGAAATCGTTTGGACAATTACTGGATGGCAGAAGACTTTTTGAAAATTCCTACTGTGGGTATTTTCCCCCACTCTGAAGAGTTGTCCAGTTATAACTTGGTGTTCTGAAGCTTTTTTCATTGTGTAGGGAGCACCTCTGTATTTTTAAGGGAGGAAAAGGTTTTTTCGAAGGAGGTATGTGATCTGCACACAGGTTAATGCACTAGTCCTTCACCTCTGAAGTTTGAGGCACAAACTTGTGAAAACAAGCTTGGTGATCTCGTCCTATAGTCCCTTTGTACACATCACAAATGCACACACTTCTGCACAACGGGTGGTTTCTGCTTTGAGGTAAGGTGCTGTCTAAGAGAAAGGTTTTAGTTTGTGTCCCTGCTGCAATAGTTGGCACAGAATAACCAGCCCGCACCAAAGAGGTGCCCCCTCTCAGACAGATACAGTATTAAAACCTGGATATACTATTAAAAAATAGCATCCAGAGGCCCGTCATGGAGGATCCTCCATCACTGATCACTGGATGTTTTTCTAAAAAGCTCTGCCCTAGGAATTATTTTGGGGAAGTCCCAGGGCCTGTGGTCTACTGAAGGTCAGACTAGACTATCACAGTGGTCCCCTCTGGCCCTGGAATCCATGAATTCCATGACCTGTCTCTCTTCCACACACGTGTTTGGCCCCCCTTTGTTACCCTCCCTTGCAGTCTTGGGTTGTGGGTGTTGCCTCAGGCTGACGACTGTGCTGCTCCATTCCTTCAGCAGCCCTGTGTCAATGCAGTCAGGTACGAATAAAAATATTCCCCCAAGGGATAATTCGGGTGAACTAACGTGATGCCTTTTGCTGTTACCATTACTTGCATAATTCCTGCAAATGGAGGGTGCGCGATGGCTTGACAGATGTTTAAAGCTTGTGGCTGGCTGGTTTCTTTAGAGTTCAGAAGCCTATTTACACTGCTGTTCATTTGATAAAAATCACATTTATGCTGTTGGACGGTGGGTTGTTCATTTTGCATCGGTCGCCATGAGTGACTAAGTAGCCTGGTGCTATTCTCCTCTATACAATAACTGAGACAACTCCCCTGCTGCCCACGTAAAGCATTCTCCTGTAGGGTTTGCCAAACAACTGCCCTGAATGTCACACCATGCATGAACCTTTCTGAAACACATCCAGTTTAGAATTAAAAGTTGCTGACTGGCCGAACTGATTCCCATTCAGAGCTGTAACTAGGAGGTGGATGAAATGGGTACCATCACAACGAATCCATCCATTATCAGGAATCAGTGGAACTTAATAGTGTTTGCTATGGTGACCAATGCAAACCAGAGATTCTGCCAAATCATCTGGAGGAAGTTCAGGCACTAGCAACTCATGGAAGGGAAGGGGAGGGGGAGAGGGGTGCTTGGAAATACAAAGACTAATGGGATGAAATTGAGAATGGAGAAATTTAGTTTGCCTATCAGGATGAACTGTCTAGGAGCGAGATCTAGTAGACTGGAAAACAGTCTCCTTCAGAAAGTGGTGGAAGCTGTGCAAGGGGAAGTACTTAATCCCACCTGGAGACCTTCCTGAAGGGATGAATTAAAGAAACAACTGTGGGAAGCAGGAAAAGAAAAGTTCTCAGGAGGTCAGTTTGAGGCAGGCAGCTGGGAATCTGTCTTAGTGCTGCAATTTAAGGATCCTTGAGAACAGAGCTACTTTAATTACATGGGCAAGACCTCCCCTTTCCATTTCTCCTCACTATATGTGAAGAATTTGGGGGACACCTCTTCTTGTAGAAATCTGTCTCCATGTTGGGGAAGTGATGCCTGGCACACAGACTGCTGAGATGGACAGCCACCCAAAGGCCAGGTAACCTTAGCAGGATGTCCGGAGGTGAATCACTTGGTCTAAGCACAGACTCTGGACCAGAGGTTTCGACTGCTCCATGCCATTGTAAGTTTGTGAAAATCTGCATTCCTTGAAGTTCATCTGTGGACTGTTGTTAGAAGATTTTTGTTTGGTTTTGGTCAACAAATTGCCCTTTTTATAACATCCAGATCTCTGAATTTATTTAATCAAGAGCAGGACTCATCAACGAGTCACAGAAATCTCATTGTGCTTTCTCAATTTAAATAACTTAGGCTAAATACTAGGAAATATCCGAGGAACTAATAAGCAATGATTGCCGGTGGGAGGGAACAAGGGGGATTTCTGTATTTCGACTATTGCTATTTTTCTTCTGTTAGGTGAGTTTTCCACCTTCAAAACAAAATTCTTCATGCCAATCCCTCCAAAAAAAGGCTATCAGCTACTTCTGGACCCTAGCCCCATCCCCAAAGCCAATGTGAGAATTGACTAGACATAGAC
Organism: Macrochelys suwanniensis; assembly: GCA_033296515.1. NCBI lineage: Eukaryota > Metazoa > Chordata > Testudines > Chelydridae > Macrochelys > Macrochelys suwanniensis. The sequence continues at coordinate 104,194,290 of CM065782.1, read as the reverse complement.
ACTATTCTCTCTGTTCCATTTGGCATCCCATCTCTGACCCCATTATATCTGCAGTTATCCAAGTCCATTTCACATAGAACCTTCTCTGCACTGACACGTGTTTGTCAACACCCTGTGATACACCAGTGTGCATCCTGCCACATTGCTTTATCTCCCAATGTGCCCCCTTCCGTTGCTTCATGTGCCATACCAGGTGCAATATCAGTTGTTTCTCTGAGGATATTTGATGTGACTGGCTTAGCCACTTCACCTCCAAAAGGCACCATTTCATCAATGACCAACCATCTGAAACACTAGAGCAGCGGTGTCCAATAGAAATTCGATTCTAGCCACACTTGTGGTTTTGAATTTTTCTTATTAGCCACATTATACACATTATAAAAAAGCCACATGCATTAGCCACAATTCAATAGCCTATTAGCCGCATGTGGCTAGTGGCGAACATATTGGACACCGCTGCACTAGAGAGATTGTCAGCCTTCCTGATCTATGACGGGGGGATGAAAATAGACACGATGCACGTAAATGTCCTTGGCTGAGGTGTTGCTGCTGGGGTACATTACTGAGCATCTAGCAGATCTGCAGATAGAACCTTGGAAGTGAACTCTCCGCAACAGACTGTCCATCCATGAGCCTGCCATACACCAATAGGGTTTTCCACAGTTGAGAGAGAGATTTACTGCTGTGGTAGGACGAAGGAGTAGCCATCACTAAATATACACACAAAGCCACAGAAATGAGTTTTGTATCAAACCGCATACTGATCTGTTGTCTTGTACAGTATTTTTTGCAAGCTGTAATCTTCCCTAATGTTTTTCAGTGCCCTGGACATGTAGACAACGGAGGTTTGATTATAAGCATCCACACAAAATAAGCGAGCCCATTGTATCTGAAAATTCCGGTCCCTGGGCACCAGCGGCATCCTACAAAAGTTTGACTATGTCTCGCAAGATGAACCTTCTGCCTCAGTTGGCGTCTGTCCACATTAACATGTTGTCAGCATTAGAGCACTTGATGAGGAAAGCGGGGGTGGGGATACAAGCCACAGAAGAGCGGGACTGCTATAAAGACAAGCCTTGAATCTTGATGTTGCTTTGTGCCTTCATCTAGAACCGGGGAGTGCAACCAGTGAGCTGGAAAGAAAGAGCATTGATGCAGGAAAGATGCTCCTCTCCCAGGCCTCGGATATGGAAGAAACCATCCCTTAGCATAGACTTATCTGAATCTGCAGCCAGGTGTCTCATCCAGAGCAAATGATGGATTCTGGCCAGAAGAATCTGCCCTCCCTACTTTTTATAACTGGCTTTGTGCTAACCAAGGATACTGCTAGAGTCCATTTTGGGGGCAATGGGAAGGAAAATTGAATTAGACTTTTTAAAGTTTGTTAATGAATTATTCATACAACATTTAAAAGGGACGAGTTTTCGATCAAACACCAGCACAGGCTTCATTAACCAACATTCACCTGTGACTTACACAAGAAAAGTCAAAATGCTACTTTACCATTCTTAACCATCATTCTTCCTGTCTCTCTGCCTTAGAGTTTTGTACTGCACCCAGGCATGACATCCAAACAGATCTTCCCCATTAATTAGATTGGCAATAGCAAAGTCCTTAGCAGACTTCCAGGAGAGTCTGGCTTTTCTCCCTTCGAGATGGATGCTTCATTGTACATTAAATGGGGTGCAAAAGAGCTAATGTATTTCAGCCCATCTCAGTATTCAAGAATACCCAGAGTTATAAAAGTTAATGCTAGCAAGTTTTGGAAGAGATATTAAACCTCATACTCCAGGGCTCTAACTACTAGGGATGAAGAGGCTTCTTGCACCTTCCTCTGAAGCACCTCATGCCAACCACTGTCAGAAACAGGATACTAGAGCAGGTGGACCAAAGGCCCGATCCAATCTGGGAATTTCTATGTTTGTGCGTGAGCACCAATGACTGTCTGGTAGTACAGTGCCTAGCAGATTGGTGGCACTTAAATAATAATGATGGGTGAGATCAGTTAAGCTGCAGATTCACCTCCCCGTGGGAACTGGTGCAAACCCCATAACTGGGGACACTGAAGTCTGGGAGTCAGCAAAGCTCATGGGTATAGTTGACTGTAAGGTCAGTGTTTCACGAGGCCCCTGAGGAGGGGCATATGCACAAGATGTGACAACAAGAGAAAGGGAGTTTCTGTGAGACCAGGTTGCTGGGCCTACAGGTTGCAGAGTCCTAGAAAGTAGAGATGGGGAAAACCCACTAGTAGAGCTGGTCGGGATTCTTTTTAATGGTTTTTCAGTGGAAAATACCAATTTGTTGAAACAGCAACTTTTCACGGAAAAGGACCATGTCCCAGGTGAGCGCTATAACTACCTGGACAGTCTGAGACGCGTGAGTCTCTTTTGCTCCTGTTTTCCACAAAAAAATTCAGAGAGGTCTCGGTTTCCTCCCCGTGTGGAACGGGAAAGTTTCTGAAATCTTGAAAATGTTCATGGGATGGGAAAAACTTTCCCTTCCACTCGACCTACTAGGTCCCAGCTAGTCCATCCCACTCGCCGCTCCCGCCGCTGGGCCCAGCGGACCATTGCTGACTCTCTGCAGGTGAGATTGCAGGGCGGGCATCCCCACCTCTTCGGGTAAAATTGCCAAACCAGACTCTCAGTGGCCAGTCAGGCATTGAAGTGGCCCCTGGATAAGACACTTGGTGAATGCTCCACACAAAGCTGCATAAGCAGTAGAAAAATAAGAAAAGCTGCTGTAGCTGGAGGAAATCTTGCATCCTGGAATGCTGGAGTGGACACTGCAGAAAGGAGAGGTGGGTACATCTGTACAAGCTAGAGCTCAGATCGGACTCCTGGCTACAACCACTCAACCACACTCCCATGTCCAGTTTCCCTTAGGTATGCCATCTTGCACTACCTAACTGAAGCCTCTGATTTTAGGATTAAAGTGATTAGTGGCATTTGAATGGAGAGAGGCTACTGGAGGAAATGAAGCAAAGCATCTTTGGCCAAGTGCCGAGGGCTTTACTTAATCCATATTCAGCAAGTGGAGGAAAAACTGAAGGCCAGATCCTGGCCAGCCTACACACGGGCATACAAGGGAGCAATTCCAGCTCTTGTGCCTTTGTCCAGGGAGTGGTCAGAATCCTGATGGGAAGTGTTACGCCTTCTCCTTCCTCACACTAGCTCCCGGAAAGGGGGCATGGAAAAGCAAGGCCATAGCATCAGCTGACCGGGATGAGGCCGGTCTAGCCTAGTGGTCGGAGCAGGCATGGGGAACCAAGGACTAGGGTCAGAGCCAGTGGCAACAATCAGAAGCCAAAGTCACGGGTCAAGCCAGAGGTCAGGAACTGGAGCAAGCAGAGTAGCAGGCAACAGTGGGTGCAAGGCAGGGGCAGGACAGAGGGTACAAGGCTGGAGCAGCAGGAACAAGGTACAGTAGGAGCAGGCACAGCGGTGAACGTGAGCATTGAGAAGCCAAGGAGCTGCTGCTGCTGGCTTAAGAGCCGGGCGCCGGCCTGCTGGACTCTGCAGCCAGTCAGGTGGGGCTGGCCAATCAGGCAGCCTGCACCGGGCCTGCTGTACTGATGAGGCTGCCTGGAGATGAGCTTTGCTGCAGGCCCTGGTTCCAGACACGCAGGCCCGCCCCTTTGTGCACCCCTCAGGAGAAATGGCCGAGCATGGAAGTGGCAATAGGCTGCAGCAGGTGAGTCAACATTCACTGCCTGGGAGACCTCAGAAGGAATTCTGTCTGCCTCCGCCAGGTCTCTTCCTGGGGACTCTGGCTACAGAGCCCACCTTCACAGCTCCCGAGGCCAGAGAAGGCAGCAACTAGCCTGGAGCGAGCAGCCCAGCACAGGGCCTCTGCTTTTAAATATCTCCTTTTGATTCCCATGTAATCTTTAATGTCACTGTGATAGCAGAGGGACCATCCAGACTCCTCATCATCCAAGCCAGAGAGAGGCTGAATGGGACGCAGGGACTCACAGTACATGGAGCACCACTGAAAAGAGCTGATGTGCAAGATGTAGAAAGTCAAATCCCAAAGCCCTGGCAATCTACCCTCCATCAGTCAGAAACAGGCACTGGCCCCTGGGTCTGCTCTAGCATTACCTGGTGAATAACGGATGCACTTCCTGGTGTCACTTTATTCAAATGGGTCTTTGACATTTCCGATCCCCCGGTTGCTGTGGCATAAAAAAATTTGGCACTTCCTGGTATTCTTGAGGATCAAGAGTTGATAACAGCGACTTTAATCAAAAAGGAGTTCACAATGGCAACGAACAACAAAAGGAAGAGTGAAAGAAAAAACAAAGGCAACTCAAAAGTCACTGTGAGTGCTAGGCAGACACTTCCTTTACACCGAGCTGTCAGAAAGCAAAAACATATTGTGGCAAGCTGTAGTTTACTTATGTACAAGCGTAATCATCTAAGGCTCGGAGGGACTAATTATGAAAATATGATTATAATGGATTAGTAATTCTGTCAATCAGAGACATGCATCTGGTAACAAAAAAGCAACGGGTGAAAATGCCACAGGACAGGAGAATTCAATGCTGTGGGTTATACCAAATGCCTGTCTCTTAGGGAAAGGGAGGAAGTTGAGTTGTGGTTGGGGAGGATGGCAGGGATTATATTTCATAGTGGTAGCCGTGTTAGTCTGTATCCGCAAAAGGAACGAGGAGTACTTGTGGCACCTTAGAGACTAACAAATTTATTTGGGCATAAGCTTTTGTGGGCTAAAACCCACTTCATCAGATGCATGGAGTGGAACATACAGTAGGAAGATGTATATATACACAGAGAACATGAAAAGATGGGGGTTGCCATACCAACTCTAAGAGACTAATCAATTAAGGTGGGCAGGAGGAAAAAAAAACTTGTGTAGTGATAATCAGAATGGCCCATTTCAAACAGTTGACAAGAAGATGTGAGTAACAGTAGGGGAAAACTTAGCATGGGGAAACAGACTTCACTTTGTGTAATGACCCAGCCACTCACAGCCTTTATTCAAGCCTAATTTAATGGTATCCAGTTTGCAAATTAATTCCAGTTCAGCAGTTTCTCGTTGGAGTCTGTTTTTTGAAGTTTTTTTGTTGAAGAATTGCCACTTTTAGGTCTGTTATTAAGTGACCAGAGAAATTGAAGTGTTCTCCTACTGGTTTTTGAATGTTATGATTCCTGATGTCAGATTTCTGTCCATTTATTCTTTTGCGTAGAGACTATCTGGTTTGACCAATGTACATGGCAGAGGGGCATTGCTGGCACATGATGGCATATATCACATTGGTAGATGTGCAGGTGAACGAGCCCCTGATGGCGTGGCTCATGTGATTAGGTCCTATAATGGTGTCACTTGAATAGATATGTGGACAGAGTTGGCAACAGGCTTTGTTGCAAAGATAGGTTCCTGGGTTAGTGTTTTTGTAGTGTGGTGTGTGGTTGCTGGTGAGTATTTGCTTCAGGTTGGGGGGCTGTCTGTAAGTGACGACTGGTCTGTCTCCCAAGATCTGTGAGAGTGAGGGATCGTCCTTCAGAATAGGTTGTAGATCTTTGATGATGCGCTGGAGAAGTTTTAATTGGGGCTGAAGGTAACGGCTAGTGGCATTCTGTTACTTTCTTTGTTGGGCCTGTCCTGTATTCGGTGACTTCTGGGTACTCTTCTGGCTCTATCAATCTGTTTCTTCACTTCAGCAGGTGGGTATTGTTTTAAGAATGCTTGATAGAGATCTTGTAGCTGTTTGTCTCTGTTTGAGGGATTAGAGCAAATGCGGTTGTATCTTAGAGCTTGGCTGTAGACAATGGATCGTGTGATGTGTCCTGGATGGAAGCTGGAGGCATGTAGATAAGTGTAGCAGTCATAGGTTTCCGTTACAGGGTAGTGTTTATGTGACCATCACTTATTTGCACTGTAGTGTCCAGGAAGCGGATCGCTTGTGTGGATTGGTCCAGGCTGAGGTTGATGGTGGGATGGAAATTGTTGAAATCATGGTGGAATTCCTCAAGGGTTTCTTTTCCATGGGTCCAGATGATGATGTCGTCAATGTAGCGCAAGTAGAGTAGGGGCGCTAGGGGACGAGAGCTGAGGAAGCGTTGTTCTAAGTCGGCCATAAAAAAGTTGGCATACTGTGGGGCCATGCGGGTACCCATAGTAGTGTCGCTGACTTGAAGGTATATATTGTCCCCAAATGTGAAATAGTTGTGGATGAGGACTGCTATGGGTACCCGCAAGAAAGAGGACTATTTTTGGAAGGACATAAAGCAACCATCAGAGAATATTCTTACTGTACTGATACATACAAAGACTTCAGCCACTTGATATGAGAAAGAGACCGAGAGCATGACAGAAAAATTCCTCCAGCTATAAGTTCACAAATACCAGCCAGTGAGTTGATTAGTAAGATAGATATTCGAGTGCAATGGATTTTGATTGTATACAACACATTTCATGCTCCAGGCAGAGATAGCTAATACAGTGCTTTGTAGAGTAATGAGTTAGACACTGGAAATTCACTGTATAGACAAACGCAGCAACCATTATGTAGCCTTAGATAGAACTTGTGTTAGAGAGGGACAGAATACTCCTACCTGGACATCCATAAGAGATGAAAGGTCTTCAGTTTAATACTTCAGCTAAATGTTGGTGCCTACATCAGTGCTGCTAGATCCAGGATCTAGAATGCGAGACAGTGTCTTCAGGATATGGCCGAGTAACAACAGTAAACACACATGGCTTTTTCTGTTTTCAAAGCCCGTTGAAGTAAATGAGAGTCTTGCACTTGACTTCAGAGGGCTTTGGATCCGACCCAAAATGATTATCCTCATTCTATTGTGTCTACTCGCACGGTACAATGGGAACTATTAGCAGGGTTGACATTTATTCAGATTCAGCATGCACAGTGAAGGCCTCCCCAATTAATAGCTGATAAGGAAATAAACCTAACAGCAATGCAGCTGAGGGCTACAAGAATTCTCTTTGGTGTGAGATCTAAGGTACAAATTGGCTTGTGGTCAGTGACTGGTCCTTTGGAACTGGAAGTAACCTGAATATTTTGTGATCTTTGGTGTATAGCAACCATCTATCACTAAGTTCAGTTTGCCTGAGTGGCAAGATAAGCTGGAATGCCCAAGGCGGTGTCTGTGCCTCCATGGTAAGACTGTTACAGTGCTTTAGGAGTTCACACTTGTTACTGGGTTGGGGAAACTCAATTATAGAACATATGATCAGTTTGGGGGCCCCGCCCTGCTTCTTGACAGTCTGCCATGAGGTGCCATGAGCTACTCCAAACAGCATGACAATGGTGAATTACATTTTCTTACTACTTCTAGTCCCATGATCCCCATCTTCCCAGGAGCTGTCTTGCAATCCCTATGTAGCCAATAGACAGATGTCAGCATCAATCACTTTTGGACCTTGCCCTTGAGAGTCTGCTCCGCTCATCGCTTACCCTTTATGCAGACTTATTTCTCTTAAACTCCCTTCACGTCCAGTGCTTTCTTAGCTGCAGTGTGCACTTCCTTGCTTTCGAGCCTGTTGCTCTGTGAGACAGTTTGAGTGACGTCTAATTTCTCTGGGCATTTCAGGCCTCTCTGCAGCTCCCCTGTTCTAATTAAAGCAGCTTAATTTTTCTAACTTTTCCAGACAGCTGTAACTTCCTAGTTTATCATCTTTATCAACCTCTTCTGGGGGGGGAGGGGTGCTATTTCTTCAATATCCCTCCAATAATGTGGTATTACAAACCATACTTCAGCCTTGTCTATGGTGCCACATTGATGTTCAGTGTCTATCCTTCAAGAGAGGATTTAAAAACAAAAACTGAGACTTTAAAAATGATTGTCAAATGTTTTTGGTTTGATTTTTTTAAAACCTTGGAAGCCTCCTTTTAAATTAGGAAATGCATCAAAAATAATTGGCTAGTGTTTCTGGCAGGGTGACACCAGCAAACACTCCCACCCTTTTTGCGTGCAATAGTGTCCAGAGAATGGACAATGACATTGACTTTGCGTATAGAGCTGCACCAGTATTAACCCTAGATTACTACAGGCTAAATCATCTTTGCTGCATTTGCTAGGCAGTGACTGATGTGTACTTGAATTAACTAACCAGTGAAGTTCTCCATCTACCACGCTGGACATGCGATGACAATATTGCTTAGAAAAACCAAATGACTAACACACCACCCAGCAGCTGACACTCAAACTAGCATCTTTCTTGTCTACAGACACAGCTACTTTGCCATTTAAGATAAAGGAAAGCATCCCTCTGGCTGAGCCTGCAAAAGCTATGCTAAGCTTTTCCTGAGCTGGGAAAAGGGTTGCAACGGCACATGCATTACACCATCTCTTAACAAAAGTAAAAACCCTCCCACGAAACCCTAGATCCTTCTCTGACTTCTGTTGCCACTAATAAGATAAGTTCAAGTGTTGCAATTGCTTAATTGACCACGACAGCTTGGATTCAAAAGAAAACATGGATACTATGACAAGCCCTGTGATAGGCATTTGCTCTAAAGGTGGAAACAGTTGAGTCCCTGTGGCTATTGAGAAGTTTTGAGTTTCCCAGAGCATTTTCTTTCTGTTGCAACATTTAGCAGTATCATTTTTAATAACTGAAAAAACTCTCCATACAAAGTGAATCTATCCCTAATGACTTGCCACTTGCTGAGATGAGCAAGGAGTAATCTTTTATGTTTAGGGTTTAAGGTCCTCCCAGGGGTTTCAATGAATCATTTTCCAGGGCAAACCAGGCCTCTAATCTGTCTAATCCATATAGCATGCCATTTCTAACAGGTAGATTTGTAAGAAGTTCTCTTCGCAGTGAGATCTGCCGAGGTAACACCACAGGATATATCCCACTGGAGTTTACAAACAGTAGGAAGAGGTAGTGTGTCTAGTATCAAAATAAAAAATATTTGGGGAGGAAGAAACCTGAGAAGACAAACTATTGACTAAAACCAGACTCTTATCATCTCCATAGATGGAATCTTTGCTACAACAGAGGTTGTAAGTGCACGATGGAACATGCTAGTCATAGCTGAAATGGACAAAAAAACACCAGGTAAATGATTGCTGGAAGTCTAATAGTTTGTGCTCAGGTAGGCAGTATCTTCTAATAGAGTTTTCCTGTGGGAATTTTTTGTCTGAGGGTAGGGTGACCATACAGCAAATGTGAAAAATTGGGACAGGGGGTGGAAGGTAATAGGAGCCTATATAAGAAAAAGACCCAAAAATCGGGACTGTCCCTATAAAATTGGGACATCTGGTCACTCTATCTGAGGGACGAGGGGGCAGAACATGTCTGTCTACCTTTAAGCTTTATTCATAACACACAATTCAGAGGCCCCAGCATCTTCCATCGGTATTCTATTACAGCTCCAATAGGCCTAGGTTACCACACTCATTTCTAAATGAAATGAACACATCAACCTTCAATGATCACAAACAGAACAAAGCACTCAAGATTTCTCTTGTCAGTGTCAATGCGTGGGTCCCAATTAAAATAGATAGATAAAGCCTGTGTTAGTGGATCTAGCCTAAAGAAATATCATTTCACTACTGAACATGACCTTCCTGGTTTTAAACTAGTTCCAAAGAGCCACATCACATGCCTGGCTTGACTAAATCTGCGCAAATAATCCATGAACAGACTGGTTTTATATGAGAAAGATGTTGAGCAAGTTGTTGTGAACCAAAGCAGCCACATTCAGAGGTTTTACATAATGAATACCCTAAAGTGATAAACCCTTTCTAAAGATAATCAATTAGTTAGTTTGCCTGGGTCCCTGCATCTCTTCATAAGGCTGCAATCAAATGAAGAAATTTGCTACTTTCGCCTTTGTAGATTTCTTGGGAAGCAATGATTTGTGAATGTTTATATTGCTGCAGTGACCAGAGGCCCCAGTCAGGAACTGGGTCCTACTCTGTACAAATACATAGGAAGAAACAGTCCGTACCCTAAAGATCTTAGAACCTTCAGTAATCAACCACTATATTTAATGGGAGGGAGGGAAGAAGGATGTGATGTTGGAGGTGTAGTTTATAAGTAGCAATTCTGTAACATTTCTACCACCCTTAGTTAAGTTTCTAGCTGCATACTTAATAAAGGGTCAAGTCAAGGATTTTGCTTGAGCTGTAGGGTAGAAAATGATCAACGATAAAAAATCCTCAATTATTCATTTTCTACCCAAGCATAACTAACAGGCAGCTGGGAAACACATTCCCTGCCAAGATTAGGTCACCGCCACTTTCCTTGGAAATTCTCAGATACTGGAGTGACTTTTGTTCCTTTTTATTTTCAGTCAGTCTTACATGAACAAAGGGATTTTTATTCCATTAAGCTCCATGTGCTCAATCCACCACTAGAAGGTATAAATGTGTGATGGTGTTTCAGGAGAAGAGTGGGTTTCTTGACATTGTCCTGGATTGCTGGACAACAAACAAAGATCAGTGCTATACAATAGCAGTTTCCTAAATTCTACACACCAGCAGGTTCAGGCCTTTTAGTGTGGGTTGTGGCTGGGTAAGCTCTTATTTGCCGTGCATAATGTTCAGTAAACTTGCTTCTAAAACTGCCACTGCAAGCAACCAGAGGAGAAAACAGGTACCCAGTTATATAACTTGTTTGTGTCTCCTGATATCGGCTCTGTTCATTGGCATTATACACTAAAGGCCCCGGGCATATAAATATAACACCACTTAGTCTGAACCGCCCCTTCATTCATTTTACACCAGGATTTCCAAACCTCAGTTGAAAGAATCAAACTCTGGTTCTTGGAATAGATAAGAGAATCAAATAGATGAATGAACAAATAAAGAAATAAACTACCTGGGGTGGTATTAGGCAGGTGACTCATCCGACCAATGTCCCTTTAACAAGGCAGAAGACCTCTTCGTAAAATTAATTCCCCTCTGGATTATTGTCTCCCAGAGCAATAACACAACTCCGGCTAACATTTAAACAAAGGGATATTCTATTTGACAAATCAACAGATAGCATGTTTGCCTCCTGCAGTTATAAGTCATCCATGTGAGACCCAGCTGAGGGAGGCCAGGTGTCACAGGGTAACTAAGAGGATTAACCTTTGAGAAAACAAAAGATGATATCAAGAAACCATGTAGGTAGGAGCTACCCCGGAAGGAGTAAGCAGTTAGTTCAGTATCCATCCGCATTCTACCCTCCGCCTCTCAGCTGCCATTGCTATCAAGCACTCCACTGAGTGCTCACAGGGACAGTGTAGGGTTTTTCAAATGTAGAGACCTACTCATCAGAGGTAAGACTGAACACTGTTTTGTGTCACCAAAGTGTAACCAGATGGAAAAGACTTATCACAACTGAACTCCGGCTTGTGGCCTAGGTTTGAAAGCCTCCGCAACCCATTTCCAAACCCTTTAAATAGCCAGTCCCCCCACTTCTGTCAAGTGCCCATTTTTACATGCCTACGGAAATGCAGATACCAAATGTATGGACACAAGAGAACACTCAAAGTGGAACACACAGTGGTGTTGCTGCTACTATCTATCACCCATTTATGTTACCATTATCAGGTAGTGCCATTTTATGTTAAATCGTCCATTAATATCTGGTTCAGGTTAACTGTGAAACCAATCTAAGCCTCCTGAATTAACTATCGCTTGAACCAGTACACGTACCAATTCAATTCCATATATACTACCATGGGGCTTTCCCTTTCTTTGGAGGAAGACTCGGGTTTTAATGTGGGGTTCGGATGCATTCTACTTCAATGTGTTCACTACGTTTCTCATGACAAAAAAGTCCCTCACCAGCTTTAATGAAGCAAGTGAAAACGCTGGTTGTCTCAGAGAAACAGTGAGCCCAGAGAAAGCACAAGAGAACCCAATGAATTATTTATTTTATTCAGTTAAGCCCACTCTCTGTTTATTCAAGTCTTAATCGGCTTGGGCTAATGTACCATGTATGACTGTACATGCATTTGCTGATCCTCCAGAGTTAAAACTAATGTACCGAAGCTCAGTTACTAGTGTGACACTGGACCCCATATTCTTCAGTGATATTATGATGATATAATTATGACATAATAATGGTGTATTTTATGCAAGATAAGTCATGTGAGGTGTCATTGGAAAAATTATTATTTGCTGATTATCCTATTTGTATGAATGTATCATTTTTGTTTCTGAAATGATGAATATTGATTATATACCTGTATTTCAAATGTAGTTACACCTGGGTAACACCCACTAGACAAGATGCTTTCAGTCTAGATAGTCGGCGCGGGGGAAGGGCCTATCCAGGGCAATTTGCCTTTATGAAAAAACAATAGGCTTTAGGAGAACCTTATCCCCCACCTGGCGAGCCTTCCTGAGAACGCTACAGACAGCCTCTGAGTAAAGACTGCTATGACTCTACAAGGACATGTGATGAGACCACATGTCTCTAGACTCCATCTTGGGATGTCAGTATTTTTCCACAGACTGGTCTGGGGACCAAGCTTTGGGAACAAAGGGTTCCCACCATTTGCAAAAGCCATATAAGGCAGGGAGTGACATCATCTGGGGTTCTTCACTCCCCACACAAGAAGACTCCTGGAAACACTTGAGGAACAAAGACTGAACTGGGGGAAGTGCTGGATCCAGGCTAAAGGGACTTTTAGCCTGTGAATGACACACTTGGGGATTCCAAGCTATAAAGCAAGTGCAGCTGGCCCCTTAAGAATCTGTGGGCTGCTTGTATTATCTCTTAGGGTGAGAATCTGCTATTCATATACAGTCTATTTAGTATATTAATCTTAGTTTGTGATTTTTATTTGCTAGGTAATCTGCTTTGCTCTGTTTGCTATCACTTATAATCACTGTATTTTGTAGTTAACAAACTTGGTTTTGCTTTATCTAAACCAGTGAGTTGGAATGACGTGTATGGGAATCTTAGCTCAGGGGCAAAAGGCTGTTGCATATTCCTCTCCACATTGAGGGAGGGGGTGAATTTTATGAGCTTACGCTGTACAGTTCCCTATGCAGCGTAAAACGGTATAATTTTGGGTTTATTCTCCAGAAGGGGTGCATGCCTGAGGAGCTGGTCAGAAAGCCTGCTTGTAACTGCAGCTGGGTGTGTCCCTACCTGTATGTATGCTGGTGAAAGTGCAGGCTGGGGGGCTTTGCAGCTTGTCACAGCAGCACAGTGTGAGAGGGAGCCCAGGCTGGTGGGTCAGGGGGCTCAGTGGTACCTCAGTTCCAGGTGGCACCCCGGGGGGGAACCAGTCACAACTAGTTGCTGCAAGAACTAGCTACGTCACTTGACTGACTCATTCTTTAATTAAACCAAAACACTTCCCACAGAGATAGCTGACCTTTTGGGAAGTAATAAACCAAGTATCAACTCAGAACAGAGGAAAAGCACTGAAGAATTTATATTCCTTCACTCGTGCCTTGGCCTAGAACTGCCAGTGTGTGAGGTTCCCCAGCTGTTGGCTGGCCCCCAGAGCAAACATAATACAAGAGTCTCCCATCAAGCTTCCAGGCTTATCATATTTGGATATTCTTGCACATTACAGCAGTTGAACCATGACCCATGTGATCTAAGGCAGCAGTTCTAAGAGGTAGGGAACCAACCAAACCAGTGGGAGCGATACAAATCTCATCTTCACTGGAAGGCACTATCTTGCACCGCTATGCAAGGTTATCTGCTTTGTACCCAGATATTGTTCGGATATAGCTCAGGATTGGCTCATGTCTGGACAGCCATTTCTTTCTGACTATGTTAGCTCGATTCATTCCTAGTCTATGCTGCAAAAGAGACGATGCCTAGATAAGGACACCGCTCAAGCTTTTTCTCAGGAGCTCCATATAGGGACAGGCCAACTTCTGGTACAGTAGGAGCTATGGCAGAGAGGTGAGAGGGCTGCAGAGCAAAGCATCACTATGGTAAATCCCAAAGGGATGTGGCATCCTTGCAGATCAAGTCCACCCAAAGGTGGTCTGGCTGGATACTCAGTTTCTGTCCACCACTGGCAGTCTTACTGTGCCATTGAAGTTTTTGGTGCCTACATGATCACCAGCCATGTAGAAGCACACCTTGGTACAAACGCTTCACAATTCATTGGTTTTCCATTCTATTAGTATGTCCATACCAAGAAAGCTGCTGAAGCTGAACTAGCACTGATGGACACAGTTGCTGGGTTTAGCTTTGAATATCTTAATTTCTGATCTTATCCTGCTACTTAGTATGGAGCTGCTGACAAAGACAATGAGAATCACAGATGTCAATCTGGTGTTCTTCGGCCTTCTGCGATCAGTACGTTCACGTCATAAGGATGTGTATACTGAAGTTGATCCAACTGTGACAATCTGATCAATTGTTCTTATAGCTGAAATGGCCAAGGGTTTCTCTGCCACAGAGGCAAAAATGACCAATGCAACCTCATGAAATGGCTAATCTGGTATTCTGCATGTTAGTGCCAAATGCATCATAAATAGAGCTCCTTATTTATGTCTTCTAAAAACTAAAACAAATGTGTTAGTCTGTGAGATCCCTCTAAAAGAATTTTTAGCTCAGTGGATTCCGGAAATCTGTGATATAATGCACTGTGCATGATACACAAAGTAAAGAAGTTTACACAGAGTATTTATTTTTCCATTTAAAATACTGATCTCATAAATAATATACGTGAATTGGTATACAGTGAATGATGCTGTACATAGAACACCGACAGTAAATAAAGCCTGTTTTATTAAAGGGAAACTGGAAGTCATTTAACAGCAGCCACACAGTCTATGGCTTAAATGAGTGTAAGCCGGAGGTGCTTCAATCATGGAATATAGCTTTTCAATTCAGTGTGTTGCTTTGTTATCGAAAATGGAGTTCTTTGTTTTGTACTGTAGTGACGTGTGACCCTGCGAACACACCATTTTAATGCCGTCAGCTTCCCGCAGCACTTGTAACCAGGGATGGGCAAACCTCAAAATGTTCAGAAGTTCCATTTGCACGAGGAGGGACACTTCCAAGCCTAATGAAGCCTGCAGTATTGGCTGGAATAACACAAGAAGTGGCTCTCACACAGGACTGATTCACTCTAAGGACAGCCATCTTTGCAGTACATTTAGGCTTCTGACCAATACTCAAAAACCCAAGCTCACAAGGAATAGGTACAGACACTGAGCTACCATGGTGATGAGTGCACAATCAGAACGTGACTAAAGCAGACAGGTGTTGCACAGTTAAGTTGATTAGGCTGCACTCATTGGCCATATAAAAAGGTGGTAGAATTATTTTATCATGGAGAAAATATTCACACTGGTTTCTCAAGTCACTACAGGAGAACAATAGGTGCAGCTATAACCCCAGCTAGTTCTTCACTACAACAAACCAGCAGCATGATTCTGCGTCCTTTGGCTTTATAAATGCTTTTTGGCCACCTATGTAGAGTGCTACCAGTGTTCACGACTCTTTAGAGCATCCGAACAGTGCCAAAACATACCAGCAAGCACTTGCCCCAAGGAGCAAACAATCTCAAGACACAATGGGTACAACCAAGTACAGGAAGGTAATGGTCACAGACTCTCAAATGGCATATGCACTTCACCAGAGGAACATAAAAAATAATAAATGGAGATATGCCAATCTCCTAGAACTGGAAGGACCTTGAAGGTCATAGAGTCCAGTCCCCTGCCTTCACTAGCAGGACCAAGTACTGTCCCCTGACAGATTTTTGCCCCAGATCCCTAAATGGCCCCCTCAAGGATTGAACTCACAACCCTAGGTTTAGCAGGCTAATGCTCAAACCACTGAGCTATCCCTTCAGACTTTCAGAATTCTATGTAGGGGGAGAAGGTTATGAGTGGAATATCACCGCTGCAGGGAAGAGGACAGAGAAGGTCCAGTCCAGGACTTCACTCTGTCACAAAGGAAAGAATTAGCTAACAAAGCCCATACTCGTGACAGGCAGGGAGAGGCACATAGTCCAACATTTACATTGTTTAATTCATTTCGAATAATTCATTAGCAAGCACTTTTCACCTCCGACAGTCACAGGTAAATTCCAGGCTGATGTTTTGTGCCTCTCTCTAGCAGCACCGGAGAGACTGAATCTGTTTATCAGTCACTAATTAAATCTTCCAGAGTGATTAATTTGTTGAGATTAGTTTGCATCTTTTTGGATGCAGATTCACCCCTGGAGTATTGTATTGTTTTCTGCATGCTTTATTAATGGGGTATGTTGATATATTAAATATAGGTATTTTTAACCCTTCCCTGCTGTGTAGGTTTTCCCAATACAATCTATGTGAGCCAGGATAATGTGGGTGTGTCTCGTGCAACCTGCTGCCGCTGTGCAGGTGATGCCTAGCAGCTGAAACAGCCATGCTCAGAAGCGTATGAGGCTTTGAGCTCAGACACTGAGAGCAATGTAGGGGACCCTGGTAGTGGCGTGAACCTGCCATTGTCAGAGTGGAGCTATTCTCGGTGCCCTAGAAACGGATTTCAACAGGCCTTTGTGATGCATCATTAGCCACTGTGACAGGCCTTTGCCAGGGTCTTCACCGGAAAAAGAAGGGTGTTCTTAACTCAAGTTAGCTAGTACGAGGTAAAGTCCAAGTGAAGACAAGGCAGTTTGTAGTTTTCCATGAGTTAACAGTTCAGGGTAAAAAGCTTCCAACTTTCGATGACAGAATCTGTTTGTAAAGTGTGGAATAAGGTTGCTTGTTTTCAACTATTTGGCCAAATTCTGGCCTGCGGCATACATGCACTCAGAGCCAGTGTAGCATTAACGTGCATTAACGTCTTGCTAGCTGTGGCCTCTTACACAGCCCCCCAGAAATTCCTGCTGTGATTTGGAATAACCTTGCCATTGATGCATGGTTCACAAACTGCTCTTCCTACTCTGATGTGTCTGGCCTACAAACGTCTCTCCTGTCATTCAGGGTGTGCAAACCAACTTGACCCTTGTGATTCTGGGTGGAGACAAAATCAGGGCACTCTCCCTTTGATGCATGTGGTTTCATAGAAGGGTGGTCCCAGAATTTGACATGTGGAGTAGCTAGATGAAAAAGCATGGCCATGAATACAGCAAAAGATTTTTCAATATAAACGTTAACAAATTTAAAAACAAAAACCAAACAAAAAACGTAAACCTTAGGTTACCTCATAGTCTTTAACTTGACCTATTAATTCACATGAAAACTAGCAACTGCCTTGTCCTCACTAGGACTTTACCTGTGCTAGCTAACTTGAATTAAGAACACACCTTGTTTCCTAGTGAAGACACACCTTTTGAAGGTCCTGGCAAAGAGTGTTTGGGGGCCTCCTGTTAGAGGTACCAACACCAGAACAGAAGCGGAGTCAAAAATCTGGTCTTGAGTGTGTGATCTCCAGAGATCCACCCTCCCGCGAGAAATTAGCTAGGGAAAGAGCTGCCTGTTGTTCTCGCACTAAGATGGTTTTAAATGGGGGGGGGTTGCATTCCTGAACAGATGGTGAAGGGAGAAACAGAAGAGGGATGTGGGTGTATGTAAAGTGAGAGGGGGATATGGTGGGAGGAGGGGCAGTATCCTGGGTGACTGGTCTATATTGTTTGACCTACAAAACTGCTGTCTCCTGCTGAAAGAAGTGGATTAAGCTTTTGTTTATTCTTTTTTGCATCTCATTACTGTTACATTTGCTAAAGCAAAAGATTTATTTATAAAATGCACGGGGTATTTTCCCCACCACCACCTTCTCCCTTCCAGTTCCGGAACATTCCTGGCCAGCATGGGAGAGGCTGGTGTTAGGTTTATTAGTGCTCTGACTCCACTAGTAAGGAATATGTGGATGTGTACGAGGGGGGGCGGGGGGCTGGTCTTTATGAGGGACAAAAACAAATCTGCTTTTCCCTACTGACTCTTGTAAGCCCTGAACGAAAATAAGCCAGTTTTTCCCCACTGCATTCATTTATGGCACATCAGGTCACCTTCACTAAAAACACATTTGTGTTTTATTGCAATAAGGAAACAAATGCAGCAGTCACACTGCAGTGGCCTTTTGCTGGGCTCTGATGGCCACTCCCAAATGCACAATAGTAAAAGCACTCCGCACATGCCATCATCAAAGCCATCAATCCAGCCCCACAATACGCCCTGTCATACAGACAAGAAGCAGCACCCCCATTTTGTAGATGGGTTAAATTGAGGCAGGAAAGTGACTTACCTGCTCCTACAGGGGGAGTCAGTTACGGTGCCCGAATTGGAGCTCCGGGCTGCACAGACCACAAACCCTTCTCTCATCTGCCAGCACAGAAAGATTTGAATAGATGAGAGTTGTGACATTAACTCTGGAGTGCACTGCTAACCCTCTCTCATGAAGGACACTATACCTAGCAAATGGGAGAAGTCAAGAGATGGGCAAGCAACTTAAGGATCCATTATGCCTGATTTTTGGCCCAACTGTACTTTTACACTTGACTTGCCAGAGTTTATGTTCCTTTCTGTTTTCCTCAGAGTCTGACTTCCAATTTTTAAAAGATGCCTTTTTGTCTCTCTCTGCCTCTTTTACTGTTTTTTGGCCATGGTGGCGATTTATTTATTTATTTATTTCTGTGGCCCTCTTGCTGGTTGTTGTTTTTTTTTTGCAGGAGGTAGATATATAGAGTTGCACCCTCTATTACTTTTTTGTAAAGTTTTCACTCAGCTTGCAGGCCTTTCACTCATGACTGTTCCTTTTAACTTTTGTTTAACTAGCTTCCTCATTTTTGTGTGGTTTCCCTTTTTGAAGTTAAATGCTACTGCAGGGGTTGTGGTTTTTTATTTCCCCTCTCCCCCCCAGGATGATAAATTTAATTACATTACGGTGACTATTACTGAGTGGCTCAGCTATATTCACCTCATTGATTTTATTCCTTTTTTTGTCATGCTCCCTTTCCATTGTGTTGCCTGTCTTCATTTTTTATTTATTGCACTTCACCCCCATTACGATTTCTCTCTGAAACAATTTTATCCGAGTGCAGCAATCTCACCTCTCTCCTGACCTGCTGCTAAGAACTGATGGACAGCAGACCTCATTATTTTATAGTCACTCTTTACTCGGAGAGGCTTCATTGTCAGAGAGAGCACACATCGGTGGGTGGAGGCGGGGAAGGGATTTGTCTGTCAGTGCACTAAAGTCTTCTGCAGTGGAGGAAGCTATTGCTGATAAATTATTTCCTTCCACCAGAAAAATGGGGCCAACTTCCCTGGGGGTGTAAGTACACACTGCTTCATTGGGCCCATCTATTCTACTCAAGAATCTCTCTGGAAATGTTAAAAACACAGCCAGTTAAGTTCATCACTCGCTTCCATGATTTAACATCTAGGTGAATTTAGCCCAACAGGCCAGTTTCAAAGAGGCCCCAAGTCAACTTCTAAAGCTCCAGGCTCTATTTTGTGCACCTAAGTTTTTGCTCACAGAGCATGTCATGCTTCCGCCCACGCAAAACCCTGAATTTAGAAGCACACACTGCATCTGTTTACAAAGAGGGCCAGTGCTCACCATCAGAATGATTGGGCCGAGAGACAACTGGGCATGAAAAATTGCATGGGCACAGCTGTGGTTGGATCACATTTCCCCCACAACGTGACAGGGAGATTCTGACAACGTGGCCCAGTATATTTTAGAGATGGTACCAAACTGAGTGGCCCTGGAGAGCGTCCCATTTAGAACTCCTGGGTCAAAAGCCTGGCATACATTACACAGAGCCATGCAAGAGGGTGAGAAAGCCAAGAGAAATCTTCAGGACTCAGATGGGGAAAACTATGTGAAACAACGTGATGTCACTTTTAGCCCTCTGAAGCCTTATGACATGGCATTCATTTCATAAATGAGCAAATTGCCCACTAAAATGTGACACAGCTCTTCCATTCATATTGAATGATTTTCAGGCAAATCAGTTACACTCCTGGACAAGGCAGACACAACGGAAAAGAGTCCTGCTAGGTATATTTAGAACTAAAGAAGAGAAACACAGCTGTACTGTGCAAAGTGACGCAGTGAGACACAGTGAGACGCCTATTAGAGGCAGGCACTTTCCCTTAGATTACAGCAAAATATATGCAGTAATATTGCAGCGCCCAGTCCAGGCCATTTAGCTGCACAGCTAGGCTATTAAATATGCATTTCTATGTAACGGCAGAAACACGTGCCAAAAGGAGAATGAAAACAACATAGGTGTATGATGTTCCTAGCATCAAGGTCGCATGCCGAGTAGGTTTCCACTCTATTGTATTTATTTTAAACAGGTATAGATCAGCAATACCAAGCAGATGGTTGCTTTGAGCATAAAATAAGCACTTATGGCTGCTTTTACATGGGGAAAACAATAAAGTAAGCAGCTCCAATGGGCCATCTGTTTCTTAATTTTAAAGTAAAGGGCAGAGAGAGCTTTGAGATCCTAGCAACTATATCCACTGCATACCCATTATTAAACCATCAACATTAGTAGTTTACTCCACGCCATTTTGATTTGATATATTCCTGCACAACGCCTGAGAATCATAAGTGATTATTCCAGGTGTCACAGCAAACATCTTGATAGAATATTTCCTCCTTAAACCCAGAAAGTTTTATTTGACCAGTAGCTGCGATGAAAAGCTTAGGTTGGCTCTGTGCCTAGTTATGCACACACAAAGAAGAGAATTCAGCTACCGTGGGGATATGTTGGAGATTGGAGTGCAACGGCAGGATTAGCTGATGGAGCTATGTAATTGTGGGTCTACAGATAATATCCCTCCTCTGGCCCATCCTTGTCTTGCCTCCTGAAAGGTCCTCTCTTTTAGGTTATGGGGATATCATCCCAACCCACATGCAACAGGAGCACTCCATTCAAGGACTGCCACATGGCCAGGAGGTGGCAGAATCTTCCCTTGGGTAATCTCAACTAACTGGAGCGTTAGCACACAATTTCTCCTGTTAGGTTCCTGAAGTGTGACACACAACATAATTACTCATCAGACATCTCAGCCTCATGATGTGAGGCACACAGTTACATGTGCAAGAGAGAATTTCCAAGGTTACCTGAGCTTTCTTCTGCAGGGTTTTCTTTTTCTTTACAAAGTGTATTTATAGAGACACATTTCATAGCAGATGTGCAAGGAAGATTAAAATATCGAATTCACCTCGCTAGGCACAGGCATTTGAAGCAACCTTATCCACTTGCCCATCTACTAAAAAACAAATCATATGAACTACCTCACTGACTGAGAACGCATGTGTCCCTGATATTTTGAACCAATTTTTCAATCAGCCTCCTTTTGTGGGTGCAAGCTGCACTCATGATACCTGTGCACTGGCAGGTGAGGTCCTGTGTCTCTACCTACCCAACTGAGAGTACAAGTCAGGTACCTGGAGGCAGAAGTGTTACAATGTATGTATGCAAATCACTCTGTGGATGCAAAATTGTAGGCACAAGAACAGAAGCTGGGCCTCAGCCCTTTGGAAAACTGACTCTCTAGTATACAAATATGCAATAAAAACAAAACTGTAATGCGTTCCCATTAAAGTGATGAGAAAAAAATGGAGTGTGTGAGACCAAACAAGCCTTCCTCTATGAGGAGTGTTGTAGGCCCATTTTAAAAGGGAGGGTATTGCAAACCAGCCTCTGGTCTATTAATAAATGTTCAGATACCTGCAAATTAATTTTACACTCGGGTAAAAAAATTAAAAGAAGACGAGCACATCGCTGAGTGTCTTAGTCATTCTCGTAGTTTGAGTGGGTCGTTTTATTCACACAAGTGTTTTTCCTTCATCCCCAGCTGTTCCTGCAGTGAAGTCATAATCTGTGTTTTCACCATCGCAGCCTTTTGGCAGGACAATGGTAGGAATGCCACCACGGCAGCATCACAGAATTAAGCAGAAGATGGCCTGTGAGAACGCAAACCTCTATGGACAGAGGGGTGAGTCACCCAATCAAAGCCCTGAAAAAGATCAATTCTCTCTGCTCCAGGGACACTGAAATGCTTGACGCTGTCCCACTACAAATTGACAGAGAAATCTGCCTTAAGCAACCACTAAGAGAGCAACAAAATCTGCTGCTTATTGGAGATGGGTTTCCTAATAAAGGTGGAGGAGGACTGAACAGAAAGAGCTAGATGTGGTGGTTCTACCCTGTCTCTGTTTGCGTCTCCCTAAAGATCAGCACTTGTAATTAGAGCAATTAGTAGTAGTTAAACCTTATTATTTGATTTGCACAAGTACTTAGACATCTAACTACTATTTGCTGCCTCAATGAATTGCAGGTTTAAAAAAATTCAGACCAAAAAAAATTATGTATGGATGCAAAATTTCTCCTGTTAGGTTCCTGAAATGTGTGACACGATGTAATTACTCTTCAAAACTCAAACTCAAAACAGGGGCACTCACCGGGAGCAGGAATTTGTTTCAAATCTACACAAATTCGCTAAATGTTTCGGTCAAGCCAAATCTGCATTTTTTGTTGGAAAAAAAAAGTTTTGGTCAGAACACTTCACCCAGCTGTACTTTATATGGGTATGGCTACTCCCTTACACAAAGGGGAACAAACTATACGGTTATAAGGCATCTTTATGCTGATATAACTATCTCCACATTAGGAGTTTTACTACTATAACTCTTTTGGTAAAAATCACACCCCTCACTGATGTAGTTTTTTATACCAGCACAAAATGTGTGTGTAGACGAGGCCAATATGAAAATCTTGGCTGAAGACACTTCCTTACCTCTTCAAAGGAAGCGATAGTAATGAAATTCTATTTAAATAAGAGCGCCAAGCTGTTAAAAAAATTGTTAATGAACTAACGAAACTCAAATGACAAGAAATGACAGACGGTGTTTAAGACCACTTTAAGAGAACGAAGAGTTATTTTCAAGCTACTTAAAAAGGTAACTAAAGGAAAATAAAAACAAACAAAAATCTAAAATACATGACAATGTCTCTAAATAATTTAACAGGGATGTTATCAAAGTTAGCTGGCAAAATACTATGCGCTAATCTATTGTGTGTCTGAGTGCAGGCGGGATGTAAAATTGGTGAAAATATGACAGCAAATATCAAACATATAACAACCCAACAGACAGAGTCCCTTGTTTAATTCTCCACAGTCCCATTACCATCACTAGTCTAACAAGAAGATCAGAAAGGAATACAACAGTGACCTAAAGGGCCTTCTGCATCCTGTCAAGGTAAATGTCTCTCACAGAATAGTACATTTATCTTTAAATCACCTTAAAAAAAAATCAACCAAGTCATTTTTGCTCTTCTCTGGTAAAGGAATCAGTTGTCCGTGGATTATTTAAGTTAACTGACCGTTTTATCAAAGCCTTCTCACCAGGAAAAAGAAATAATGCATCTTTAAATGCCTCTAACTACAAGACAGTCAAAGATTTATGGTTTACTCACTTGTAAATACCATTCTTCATAACTGATCCCCAGGAGAGTTTGAGGATGCTCGATAACCTTTCTCCAGGGAATGCGAGTGAAACCATCAGTGCTCTTAGAAATCCAGTTTACTCATCAAGCCAAGAGTGCTAGGTCTGGAAACTGACATCAGCAATGTCGTTCCCTCTCTCCTGTATCTGTAAGTTTTTGTTAATATGACGGTGGTATTGTGATGGTGCATTCTCACAGCCAACGCTGAGCTGTAAAAGAACATAGAGAGTTTTGCAAGCCAAATGCCACTGAGCTGGCCTTGAGGACACAGCAGGGAAGATCCAGTGTGCGCTTTGGGCTCTGCAGGATTACTACTGGAAAAGCTCTTTCACCTTGAGCTAAAAGAAATACTTAAAATTTGTACTGAAATGGAACAGTGGCAGGGAAGATAAGAGAGGAAACCACCTCTGCTATGAAATCAATGACAGATTTTGCAACATAAGCAGCAACATCACCAGGATTCCCATTACTAGGGCCCTAAGTGGGGGGGCGGGGAATCACAATGTCATAGACGGAGCAGAAATTGCAAAATTAGCCCAATACCACGATTTTTCCAACAGTGAGGGGGCAGAAGCAAGCTCGCTGTGCACAAATCCAGTGCAGCTAGTAGCCCCCACCACCTCCGCAGCCAAAAACACTGCTGCTCCAACATGATGCTGCCATGAATTATGAGCCACCCTAAGCATGAGACTGGTGCTTTGTCTCTTCGCTGCTGGAAAAATCACAGCAATTGGGAGACAATTCAGCAGCCAGATTTATGCAAGGAATGCAGTGGTGACCTATCGCTACCTGCATCCCATACATAGCCCACTGGAGCCTTTGATTAATTGAGGTTGCAAAAATGCACGTCACTAATACCAGGTCCTTTTCCTCAGGCAGCTACTTGAGATTTGTTATAGGAAATGAGACTGGTGAGTCACATACATAGAGACATGAAGACTGTATTTTTGGTAGTAAATAAAGTCACCATGGCTCTATGTACATGACTCACCAAGTGAAACCATAGAAAAGATAGATAAATATAGCAAAACAGCCTCCTTCATTGCTCATACTCAAAACCTTATGGAGACCATCAGAAGAGAAGATGTAAAGAGTATGAAATGGAGACGCACCATCAGTGGGAATTATTGTTAGGTTTCCTCTCTCCTGTCATCCCAATGTCCCAACTAGGGGTTGGTCTGACAATCTATTATTATAACCCTTTTCCTTATGTTCCCACATCCCTGGGACCATGTCTGCTTAGGTCTCAGCCTCTTGCCCATGTTTGTCATTCCAGGGGACCATAATTAGGGTTCCGACTGCTAACGTAAAACTATTTGCAGCAATACATTCCCCAGCCATTTCAATATGCAAATGTGGTTGCTTCATGGCTACATGTACCAAAAAGCCTCTAAAATAAATCTAATTTAATCTCCAACTGCTATTTTGTAGTTTCTATGTTTATTACAAGATACCGATTGCTAAATCTTATAACCCTAGGACAAGCACTGAGCCTAATTATTCAAATTTTATGCTAACTGCTAGTCCCCGTTAGGCCTCAAGCTTATTGTAATGCCTGTTCCAAATACTTTTACATCTTATTTTCTCCTATTTGCATTATAACTTTAATTGCTGTTATTATTATGTCCTTAAACAACTTCGTTTTTCCTCACAAATAGATTATAGTTTGACCCTAGTTGTGGTCCTCCAAGATCAGGTCGGGGTAAAGGTCAACACTGTGAAATTCGCTACTTTATCCATGACACTATCATGATTTTTTTAAACCTATGCCCTACCCATTACGAACATAAAACCAAAACAGGGAATTGAATGAGGAAGGGTTAGCGGATGACGCTGTTGCCAGATATATTAGCGGAAACCTGCTCAGTTGAGGCTGAAAGGCCACGCCCCAAATACAACACACTGGCTGGATGCTGCAGAAGAAATAGCACTAACACCGATGACAGTGCCCAATGTAAATGAGTTTTCCCATTGGCTGATGGGAGTTTTGCACCTTCCCTACCCCCACCACACACACTGATCACAGAAGATGCACAGCCCCACCCCTTCCTTCCCAGCAGGGCCAGCGCTACCATTAGGCAACCCTAGGCAGTCGCCTAGTGCGCCAGGATTTGGGAGGCAGCATTTCAGGTCCCTCGGCAGCCGCCGAGGGGAGAGGCTGCCACCTAGGGCGGCAAAAAAGCTGGCGCCGCTCCTGCTTCCCAGTGACAAATCTACATCTCAAACAACCACCCTCGGATCTTTTTAAAAGCCACAGGTAGAGTTATTATGTACCTAACTGTAAAGGGAAGGACACTTAAAAGCCATTCAAGTGTGAAGACACAAACAATGTTGGGCCAAATCATCCCTAGTGTAACAACACTAGACGTTAAGGAACTGATTCTGGTGCATATCCTGTGGGTGGATTTCTTTAAAGCTATGGAGCTGCTGACAAAGAAGATTTTGAGCCACTCCCCATCTCCCTTCTGGTAACACAGCAGTGTGGGTGTTAAATGGGGCTTCTACATCGTGTAGATCTCGGGCTCTATTTCCAGTTTGAGGCATTAGAAGTGAACATTCAAGCTGCGATACCTTCGTGCAAAGGGACAGCCTGCCCACAGCATCAGCAAGATCAGGGCAGTGCAAAGGTGAGCTTCAGGCCTCCTGTGCAGCCTTTCCTGCCTGATTTACACACTGTGCAGTTTGGTCCTAGCCAAGGATCTGGCCCTTCCCCTCTCTCCAGTGGCTTATGCTCGCTGTGAATTTTCAAAGGAGGCACAGAAATAACATCCACGCTGTGCTATAGGAATAGATGAGACTGTCGTGACAATTTGTTTAAAATAGAAATGGACGTGAGAGCCTCCCTAGTCAAACGCCCTCAAAGTTCAAGGCGGTCCTGACCCAGGATTACAGTTCATAGTACCCATCTTAGATGGGAACTCTGTGAGTCGGGCACACCTAAGACAGATGCAAAGAGCTCCACAGCTCAGATCCAGTGTTCCATTATCCAAACCATCTCTAACTTATAGTAACATTAAATCCTGCCCGTAAGCATCCATCTGTTATTTTTAGTCACCCAGCACTGAGTAGAATATTTACAGGGTGATTTATGATTCTATTTATTTTACATACCTCAGAACCGAATGTGCAAATGGCTAAATATTTTTAAACTAACAGTTCAACAGTTCCCATGTGCCTGCCAACATCTGCATCCCTCTCACCCACACAGAAGAAAGGCTCCAGGTTTTTAAGTAAGAAAATAAAGTTTTAAATCATCATGTTTCCAAGGAAATTATTTCTTGTGGGAGATGACTCGCCCTTTAACGAAAACAAAAACAAAACCACCACCACCCGCTTAAGGATAATGCGATGAAGGGTTGAAAAAAAATCTTAAACGCCAAAAATCAGAAATACATAAATCTATAAATAAAGGTCAAAAATATTTGACGTTTACCCAAGTGTAAATATCATCTGCAATAAGTGATGTTCAAGGGAACTGGGGATACCAGTGACCTTTCACCACACAAGAGGCAATAAATGATGCCTAAAACCCAGGGAGGCAAAGGTCTTGGAGCATGAAAAAGGACGGACATACACTAATCTGCTTGTCCAGTTGCACACACGTGTTTATTTCCACTCATCTCTCTGCCACAGAGGAACTGCAAAACTGAAGCGTGGGTGAGGGCAAGTTCCTGGTGCTGGTAATGTTGTGATTCATGCACTGAATAAGGGCAAGTCTACACTATAAAATTAAGTCGACCTAAGTTACATCGACATACAGTCACTGCAGTAATTAAATCGCTTTGGCATGTCCACACTACGCTCCCTCTGTCAGCGGTGCACGTCCTCT
Source organism: Macrochelys suwanniensis (assembly GCA_033296515.1). NCBI lineage: Eukaryota > Metazoa > Chordata > Testudines > Chelydridae > Macrochelys > Macrochelys suwanniensis. The sequence continues at coordinate 104,167,093 of CM065782.1, read as the reverse complement.
GTCGCTGGTGCACGAGCGCTTGGACCAATTTAACTGTCAGTGTGGGGCACTGTGGGATGGCTTCTAAAAGGCAGCAACAGTCAACGTAAGCAAGTACATCAACCTAAGCCCTATGCCTCTCATAGAGGTGAAGTTATTAAGCTGGTGCAGTGGGCAAGTTACATCAGTGGGAGCTACATTTTAGTGTGGACGCTTACTGAGTTTTATGTCAACCTAACTCTGTAGTGCAGACTAGGCAAAGCTAATCCAGATCGGCTAGTTATCTTAGGTGCCTGTACACAAACGCAAGAAGCCTGGGAAACAAGCAGGAAGAATTGGAAGTTCTGGCACAGTCAAGGAACTATTATGTGATTGGAATAACAGAGACTTGGTGGGGTAACTCACATAGCGGGAGCACTGTCATGGATGGGTATAAACTGTTCAGGAAGGGCAGGAGGGGGAGAAAAGGAGGAGGAGTTGCATTGTATACAAGAGAGCAGTATGATTGCTCAGAGCTCCAATATGAAACTGGAGAAAAGCCTGTTGAGAGTCTTTGGGTTAAGTTTAGAGGCGAGAGCAACAAGGGTGATGTCGTGGTGGGCGTCTGCTATAGACCAGACCAGGAGGATGAGGTAGAAGAGGCTTTCTTCAGACAACTATCAAAAGTTTCCAGATCACAGGCCCTGGTTCTCATGGGGGACTTCAATCACCCTGACATCTGCTGGGAGAGCAATACAGAAGTGCACAGGCAATCCAGGAAGTTTTTGGAGAGTGTTGGGGACACCTTCCTGGTGAAAGTGCTGGAGGAACTAAGTAGGGGCCATGCTCCTCTTGACCTGCTGCTCAAACAGGGAAGAATTGGTAGGGGAAGTAGAAGTGGGTGGCAACCTGGGCAGCAGTGACCATGAGATGGTCGAGTTCAGGATCCTGACAAAAGGAAGAAAGAAGAGCAGCATAATACGGGCCCTGGACTTCAGAAAAGCAGACTGACTCCCTCAGGGAACTGATGGGCAGGATCCCCTGGGAGGTTAATATGAGGGGGAAAGGAGTCCAGGAGAGCGACTGTATTTTACAGAAGCCTTATTGAGGACGCAGGAACATACCATCCCGATGTGCAGAAAGAATAGCAAATATGGCAGGCAACCAGCTTGGCTTAACAGAGAAATCTTTGGTGAGCTTAAACACAAAAAGGAGGCTTACAAGAAGTGGAAACTTGGACAGATGAATAGGGACAAGTATAAAAATATTGCTTGAGCGTGCAGGGGTGTAATCAGGAAGGCCAAACCACAATTGGAGTTGCAGCTAGCAAGGGATGTGAAGGGTAATAAGAAGGCTTTCTGCATGTACGTTAGCAACAAGGTGGTGGTCAGGGAAAGTGTGGGACCCTTACTGAATGGGGGAGGCAACCTAGTGACAGATGATGTGGAAAAAGCTGAAGTATTCAATGCTTTTTTTGCCTTGGTCTTCATAGACAAGGTCAGCTCCCAGACTGCTGCATTGGGCAGCACAGCATGGGGAGGAGGTGAGCAGCCCTCAGTGGTGAAAGAACAGGTTAAGGACTATTTAGAAAAGCTGGACATGCACAAGTCCATGGGTCCGGATCTAATGCATCTGAGGGTGCTGAAGGAGTTGGCTGATGTGATTACAGAGCCATTAGCCATTATCTTTGAAAACTAGTGGCAATCAAGGGAGGTCTCGGACGACTGGAAAAAGACACATATAGTGCCCATCTTTAAAAAAGGTAAGAAGGAGAATCCAGGGAACTACAGATCGGTCAGCCTCACCTCAGTCCCTGGAAAAGTCATGGAGCAGGTCCTCAAGGAATCCATTTTGAAGCACTTGGAGGAGAGGAAGGTGATCAGGAAGAGTCAACATGGATTCACCAAGGGCAAGTCAGGCCTAACCAAACTGATTTCCTTCTATGATGAGATAACTGGCTCTGTGGATATGGGGAAAGCAGTGGACATGATATATCTTGACTTTAGCAAAGCTTTTGATATGGTCTCCCACAGTATTCTTGATTGAAACTGAACCACAAATTTCTATCATACCTTGCTTCTTTCTACTGTTGCAGTCAGTGTTGAATAGGAAATTGGGTCTGGGTTGGATCCCTAGGATAATCATATGGAACATATATCTAGATAGAACGTAATGACATTGTAATCATTCCTTCCTCAAGTAACGGATCAAAGCACAAAGCAGTTGGCTTTTCAGGAAGGCAAATGAAACATAGAGAAGGGTTCAGGAAATGTGGCACATAGTTGATGAGATTTTTTTTCCCCATGCATGAAAATTGTCAGAACAAATTATCCATCAGATGATACATCATGGTACTAAATTCCCAAAATCTTCCTGTTTGTTGCTTTGCTGAGAACAAAATTTTCATGAAAAGCCTCCCAGTAGCTTTTCCTTTAGCTTAATTACAGAGTATGAAGTGGCACCTGGAGCCTCAGCTGATGCTTGGTGGAGCAGACATCCCATAACCACAAACATGAGAGACTTCAGTTGATACCATGGACATTCCAGTAAACCAGCTACTGTTGATCCAAATGAGCAGCCAGGCTCATATAGCAATAATGTTTAGCACGTACATTGGACTTTCCATTCAAGGATTTCAAAGTGCTTTATAGACCTTTGAACCTCACATATCTCTGGGAGGGAAGCATTAGCAGCCTTATTTTCCAGATGGCCAAACTGAAGCACAGAGTTTAAGTGGCTTGCCCAAGATCACGATGCAAGTCAGATGCAGATCCAGAGACAGAACCCAGGTGTCTTGATTCTTGGCCCACGGCTCTAACCAGGAGCCTCTGCTCATCCACTCCGCATGCTTGCAAGAGGTCAGAAGGGTAGACTGGGTGTTTCTTAGTATAACTATGTGTTGCCATCTCCTCACCCTGTTTCTCTGCCATTGGCATCTTTCTCAGAGGATGCCATTGTCACTTCTGCAGACACCTCAAAGGAAAGAATTTATTTTCCCCATTTCCTGCATGGCAAGCTGGCTCACCAAGAGTTTCACTCATGCCTTATATTTGCTCTTGGTCATGAATCCAAAGGAAAGGGGAAAAGACTGATGATACTATCTTGAAACATGAAAAGGTCGGATAGGTCTACGGTTCATCCTGGTATAAGCAAGGACCTGAAAAACTGCAGCCCCGCGGAATTACTGGTTTGCCGACCTTTTAGCTGGAGCAGTAAATGATTCCACTTGGGGGGGGGAACTGGTTCCTTGGGAGAGCCCGTGTCCATATTTTGAACGAAAATAAACTGCTGCTTTAACTACGCTGCTGGTCCAACATAGACACAAAACCATTAGTAGACACGGATAGAATATTAAAACAGAGGCAGCAGCCAGAGGGTCTGACTTTTCAAAGGGAAAACGCTCTGAAAGCACATAAGAATCAGACAGAAGAGGTCCATGCCGATATAGCTTACAGAGTAGAAATTAAGAATCCATCCAGTGGAATTCAGGGATTGGCAATGCAATGAGAAACTTCTTCTTCGCTGATTCAAATCTGGCCTGGCTTGATAGTGTTTGGATTATTTCGGGCTTCTTAGTGGATAGTTGTCCCCATCACTTAAAAAAAAGCCCAGCCACCCATCAACACAACTGGCACTAAATAGCAACACTAAGGCCTCGTCTACATTACCGCAGTAAGTCAACCTAAGTTACACTACTCCGGTTACATGAATAACTGTAACTGGAGTCGACGTAGCTTAGGACAACTTACTGCGGTGTCCACACCGCGCTGTGTCGATGAGACACACTCTCCCGTCGACTTACTCTTCTCATTCTGGTGGAGTACCGGAGTCGACCGGTGAGCACTTTGCCTTCAATTTAGTGGGTTTTCACTAGACCAGCTAAATCGACACCCGCTGCATCGATTGCAGCAGCATCGATCTGCCGGTAAGTGTAGACGTGGCCTTATTTTGAGCACAAAGGACAAATAATGAACCAGCATGCAGTCTGAACTGCCCTGTCAGGCCTGTCGGTTGTCCCTCCTGGTTAGGGATGAGACACTGACAGGATGGCACTGGGGTATTCTCACTGGCTGCCTATTCTGGATGTAAATCAAGGACTTGACCTCCACCATGCTTCATTTGGCACTTCACTTCTGTACACTGATGTCAGGGTTTATTCAGTTTCGAGGACAACTCTCTCTCTCTCTCTCTTATGCCATTCAACATTTAGCTTACACCTCCCCCAAGAAGAAGGAGCACTGCCTAGACAACATGCTTAACACAGGGAGAGGAGAAATGCAGTCTCTTGGAGCAAGAGACCAGGACAATGGATCAGACCCAGGTTTCTCCCATGAATATAAGGGCGACAGCTAAACCACTGGGTCAGCCTGTTGTTTCATGTTGAACTTGCTAATTCCTTTTGGCCTGAATTTGGCATGATACGGACGCAAGTGGTTCTGAACAGCAGCAAGAAAACACGTGGCTTTTTATAGATGAGCAAATAAAGGAGATTTCTTGCTTTCTTCTCGATAGGAAATAAAATTACTTTTAAACATTTGAAACCTAAAAGGGAGGTGGAAAGCATAAAAACAGAGCTATTGCCCACATCCACTCTCAAGAAGCAATGGGGCTTGGGGGAAAAGGTGTCTTTTCTGAAGCGATGGGAAGGTCACTCTGTCTTAGTCTTTTGTATTAGACAAAATCCAAGACATTTCCAAACTTGGGCCCTGACCCTGCAATGAGTTTCATACAAGCTTGTCCTAGCAAAGCCCCCTTCACGTCAACAAGGCACTGCCTGCACAGAGCTCATTGCGGGATAATGATCTTAAATCTGATCTTAGAAACATGTTTTAACACATTCAACAAAGATGCCCAGTCTCTGTCACGACAACCCACACTGCAAAACCCCCATGCAGGGCAGACTCACTCCAAAAGGACACGCCTAGGAATGGGACAACAAGGGGAAAGCCAGGATTCAAAAGGCAGAGACAGACGTGTTGGGGGACCTAGAGCCGGCTTTGTGGGGGTGCACTGTCTGAGCAGGGCCGGGTCTAGATTGCGGTGTATGTGCAGGGGACACTTGCACCATCACCCGCCCACACAGTCAGCCCCTCACTTTCACAAGCACTAAATTCACACGGACATTTAAAGCTCTAGTAGAAAGGGGATTGTGAAGTTTAGATCCAACCCACTCGAGAAGAAACTGTAACAAAACCCCTCGGAGGGCTGAACTTCATTCCCGAAATTTGCACCCCGGAGCTACATGGATCACCACATCTTCACATCGTGGCAGCATGTCTTCGTTAGAAGTCTGCACCAGTCTAAGTGCACCAGTGTGGTTAGGCTGATGCAAAGTTTGTAGCTCTTCACGTGGGGGAGGAAAGCCAAGAGTTTGGACTATCTAAGTGCACCAGTGTGGTTAGGCTGATGCAAAGTTTGTAGCTCTTCACGTGGGGGAGGAAAGCCAAGAGTTTGGACTATCAAGATGCTGATTCCTGAGCTCATATTGAAAAGAGGCACAAAACGTTGTAATTTGCCCAAGGTCATTCAGGGGAAGGAATTAAACCCAGATCTCCCCAGTCCCAGTCCTCCTACCCACAAGGGCATCTTTCCCTCTTCCTTCCTAAACTGTTCTCTTTCAAATGAGTCTCCTAAGGCACCTAGAACTATTTCAGCGCTACATAAATAATACATTGCAATATAAATACTTTATTATTACCAATGTGTTTAATAAATAATAACCGTTGGCAATGAAGAATGAATAATAAGCGTTGCTCACAATACTTGCCCGTGCATGTATTTTCTTGCACAATCCTTCCATGTGGACATGCAAAAGCGATGCATTTTCAAATTTGGGGGGTGGACGATAAGTGGCTCCTTTGAAAGCAAGGCCCTCTCTTCAGAAACGAGTCACCGACGTTTATCTCGCATGTAGAAAAGACTAATGCATCTGAATGCAGGTGGTTTGAGCTCAGTTTGTCTGTGAGAGCCCAGTAGATTAATAATGTGATGGCCGATGCCACAGACAGATCTGCCAACAGCTCATAGAGGAGGGACCTTTGGAAGAAAGTATGACTTTCCCTGCCAAGCAATCTGACCAGGCCTCATCACACCTCATGCAGGGGTGCCAGAACGCGGGGGCCAGGGAGTCCTGGCCCCATCACTTTTCAAAGTGGGAGGTCTATGCCCTTCCACTTTTTACCTGCCTTAAAGGTGAGTGACGGGGAGTAAAGAGGAGTGAGCAGGGGGCAGGGCCTCAGGGGAAGAGGAGGAGTGGGGGTGGGGCCATGGTTTGGGCACCGGTGCCCTGCTCACTTCTAGGGAGCTTCCAGTACTCCTGACCTCATGAGGTGCTCTTTATTGACAGGCCATAGAAAGCCAGTGCAGAAAGTTCTCTCCCCTACACAGGACTGATTGGCAAATAAGCATTCAAGATCTCAGAATCATAGAAAAATAAGGCAGGAAGGAACCTCGAGAGGTCATTGAGGCACGATCAAATATACCTCGACCATCCCGGACAGGTGTTTGTCTAGCCTGTTTTTAAAAAACTTCCAACGATGGGCATTCTACAACCTCCCTTGGGAGCTTATTTCAGAGTTTAACTATCCTTATAGTCATAGGCGCCGACTCCGTGGGTGCTCTGGTGCTGGAGCACCCACGGAGAAAAATTGGTGGGTGCTCTGCACCCACCAGCAACTCCCCGCCCGCCCCGGACCCATGGCAAACTTACCGGAGCACTGGGAGACGTTGTGGGGCCCCGCCCCTGACGCTGGGCAACGTTGCGTCGGCGTCAGGGGCCCCGCAATGTCACCCGGCATTGGGGGAGGGGCCCCGCAACGTCACCCGGCGTCGGGGGCGGGGCCCGGCATCAGGGGCGGGGCCCCGCAACGTCACCCGGCGTCGGGGGCGGGGCCCGGCATCAGGGGCGGGGCCCCGCCCCCGACGCCGGGTGACGGCACCCACGGGCGTCGCTGGAAGTCGGCCCCTGTGCTTATAGTTAGAAAGTTTTCCTAATATTCAATGTCAATCTCCCTTGCTGCAGATTAAGCCCATTACTACAGTGGAAATGGAGAACAACTGATCACTGTCCTCTTAATATATTTGAAGTCTTCACTCTTCTTTTCTCAACAGTAAATATATCCCCCACTTTTTTAAAAAACATTTCTGCACATGTCAGGTTTTCTAAATCTTAAATCATTTTTTGTTGCCTTCCTCTGGACTCTCTCCAATTTGTCCACATTTTTCTTAAACTGTGGCTCCCAGAATTGGACACAAAACTACAGCTGAGTCCTCACCAGTGCCGAATAGAGCAGGACAATTACCTCCCATGCCTTACGTACAGCACTTCAGTTAATACATCCCAGAATGATATTAGCCTTTTTTGCAACTGCTTCCATTGTTGGCTCATAATCCCCAGATCCTTTTCTGCAGTATTACAGCCTATTCAGTTATTCCCCATTTTGTAGTTGTGCATTTGATTTTTCCTTCCTCAGTGTAGAACTTTGCACTTGTCTTTATTGAATTTCAGCTTGTTGAAGTTCAGACCAAATCTCCAATTTATGAAGGCCACCTTGAATTCTAATACGGTCTTCCAAAAGTGTTTGCAAACACTCCCAGTTTGGTGTCATCCATGAATTTTATGTGTATACTCCCCACTCCAGGAACCAAGTCACTGATGAAAATACTGACTAGTACTGGACTGAGGACTGACCCTTGCATATCCCCACTAGATACGCCCTCCCAGTTTGACAGCGAACCACAGATAACCACTCTTTGGCTACAGTCTTTCAATCAGTTGTGCATCCACCTTATTGTGATTTAATCTAGACAACATTTCCCTAGTTTGCTTATGAGAATGTCATGTGGGACTATGTCAAAAGCTTTACTAAAATCCACATAAAATCACATCTACTGCTTCCCCACAATCCACTAGGCCAGTAACTCTGTCAAAGACAGAGATTGGATTGGTCTGATGATTTGTTCTTGACAAATCCACGTCGGCTATGCCTTATTGTCCTATTATCCTCTAGGTGCTTACAAATTGATTGTTTAATAATTTGTTCCAGGATCTTTCCAGGTACTGAAGTTAGACTGACTGGTATATAATTCACCAGGTCTTCTTTGTTCCCCTTCTTAAAAATAGGTACTATGTTTGCCCTTCTCCAATCCATTGGGACCATATACATCCTCCATGAGTTCTCAAAGATAATTGCTAATGTTTCCAAGATTACTTCAGCTAGTTCATTAAGTAGCCTAGGGTGAATTTAATCAGCCCTTGCTGACTTAAATACATCTAAATTATTTACATATTCTTTAACCTATTCTTTCTCTATTCTGGCTTATGCTCCTTCCCCTTTTGTGTTTAATATTAATTGTGTTAAGCATTCGGTCACAATTAACTTTTTTAGAGAAGACTGAAACAAAATAAGCAAGAAACATTTCACCCTTCTTGATGTCATCCATTATTAGCTCTCCTTCCCCACTAAGGCCTGGTCTGCACTGCTGCTGAAGTCAATGTAAGTTACGTCGCTCAGGAGTGTGAAAAAAAATCACTTCAGAGCGACATAGCTTATATTGACCTAACGCGGTGACTACACCATGCTATGTCGGTGGGAGACGCTCGCCCTTCGACACAGCTTCTGCCTCTCGGGGAGGTGGAGTACTGAAGTTGATGGCAGAGCGCTCTGCCATCAACTTATCACATCCTCACCAGACCCACTAAATCAATGCCGCTGCATTGATTGCAGTGGCACCAATTTAGTGGGCCAGTGTAGACAAGCCCTAAGTATGGAACCTACACTTTCCTTCAGCTTTCTTATGATCCTTATGTATTTACAGAACCTCTTCTTATTGCCTTTTAGATCGCTTGCTAGGTGTAACTCATTCTGTGCCTTCTCCTTTCTCATTTTTGTCCCTACATGCTAATTTGCGTTATTCTTTCGAACTCGTCCTTAGAAATTTGTCTAGGTTTCCACTTTTTGTAGGAATACTTTTTGATTTTCAGGTCATTAGAGTGCTCCTGATGCAGCCATATTGATCTCTTACTATTCTTCCTGTCTTTCTTTAGCATTGGCATAGTTTACTGTTGTGACTTTAATATTGTCTCTTTGAGAAACTGCAAGATCTCCTGAACTCCTTTTTCCCTTAGATTTTTTTTCCTGTGAGACATTACCTACTAGTTCTCTGAGTTTGTTGAAGTCTGCTTTTTTGAACTCCATTGTCCTTATTATTGCTCTCACTTCTTCCTTGCCTTAGAACCATGAAATCTATCATTTCATGATCAGTTTCACCCAAATTGCCTTCCACCTTCAAATTTGCAACCAGTACCTTCTTGTTAGTCAGGATCATGGCTGCCCCCCAGGTTACTTTCTTCACCATCTGAAACAAGGAATTGTCCCCAGTATGTTCCAAGGTTTACTGGACATTTTGTGTTTTGCTGAATTACTTTTCCAACAGGTGTCTCTGGGTAGTAAAAGTCACCCCATTACTACCAGGTCTTGTATTTTGGATACTCTGTTATTTGTTTTAGAAATGCCTCATCCACTTCCTTCTCCTCCTGATTTGGTGGTCTATAGTAGACCCATACCATGATATCACACCTGTTTTCCCCACCCTTTTATCTTCACCCAGAGACTTTCAAATGGTCTGTCTCTCATCTCCTTCTTGACCTCAGAACAAAATGAGAATGCCCTGAAATTGTAACAGAATCTTCACTCCCTCTTCCTCCTGCACTATGCCCTCATTTATCTGGAAAAGCTTGAATTGCAGTCCCATTACTATTAACCTTTTGACTGCTGGCATTTTACCCAGGACACTTGGCTCCAGCTGGCAGATGAAGGAAAATCATGGTCATTTGAGTAACTCCACAGTGATCAATTGGTAAAGGCTGGTTCAATCAACAGCTGCTTTCTGGATAAAGGAATGCATTCTGCAATCCTAACATTGTTTCTGCCTATGTAGCCTCCTTCTAACCCCTGAAATCCTGAAACAAACAGGAGCAGGAGGGAAGAGAGAGAACTGAAGCGTAGGAAGGCTTAAACTGATAGGATTTTTTACAAAATTTCAGATTCCCCCACCCCCAAATGTGTTGGCTCATTGGACCCGATTCACTCCTGTAGGAATAGGGGGACTAATCTTCTCTGTTCCCACAGAAGCAGTTACCTCTGTTGGGAGATACTCCTACTCCCCACCCTTGTTGGCCCATCAGCTCCCAGACCAGGACCCAATCTCCAGCCAAACACATTTTTGAGGCTCTCCAGTCCCCCGGTGGAGCAGGGCCTACAGATAAGTTGGGAAGAGTGAAAGCACAGCAATGCAAGAGGACTCGGAAGTATGTCAGCAAGATAAGGTAAGGGCTCAGGCAGGGGCAGACGCATCCTGAAGATGAATGCATATCTGCATAGATGGTGTCAACAGGAAGGCGTTGGCTTCCTCGACCATGGGATGCCGTTCAAAGGAGGAGGACTGCTGTGGATGGGGTCCCCCTGACAAAGAAGGAGAAGAGCATCTTGGGACATTGACTCACTGACCTAGTGAAAAGGGCTTCCAACTGTTCAATGGGGGTAGGTGACAATACCCCACAGGTAAGTATAAAAAAAGGTGACCCTCATAGCGAGCTGATGGTTGGGGGCAATTACAATAGGGTCACAGGCGTAACAAGAGGGAAAACTGTAAGGGAATCGGCTCAACATCTTAGAGGGCCATACAGAAATTCAAAGAATATGGGGAATTAACAGGCAGAACTGGAAGTCTTAGTACACAAGCAAAAGTGACATAACTGGCATCACAGATTAGTGGGACAAATCTCATGACTGGACTAGTGGTATAGAGGGGTATCGAGCTTATTCAGGAAGGACAGCCAGGGAGAAAAGGGAGGAGGTGTTGTATTGTACATCAACAGCAATGCCAGCATCCTCACACTTCCTTGTCAAGGTCACCACTCGCAGGGATTGGAAAGAAGTTCATTGCGTGATCAGGGCTATAGTTCTTAACCTGATCTTCTGACCATTTAAAAAAAATAATTAATATTTAAACTAAACTTTCAAATGAATCTCTGTGGGTCCTAGAATAATAACGGACTACTCCAAATGAAGCATGTACGCTGTTGTAGGCATAAGAAACTAGCTTTGGTGCTTTCCTGATCTCAAAGCCATCGCTGCATTCTGTATCTGTTGAGAACACGTCTTCCTGCATTCTCCACAAAAGAGATCTATAAGGCAAGTTTCTCATTCATAGAATCATAGAATCTCAGGGTTGGAAGGGACCTCAGGAGGTCATCTAGTCCAACCCCCTGCTCAAAGCAGGACCAATCCCCAATTAGATCATCCCAGCCAGGGCTTTGTCAAGCCTGACCTTAAAAACCTCTAAGGAAGGCGATTCCACCACCTCCCTAGGTAGCCCATTCCAGTGCTTCACCACCCTACTAGTGAAAAAGTTTTTCCTAATATCCAACCTAAACCTCCCCCTCTGCAACTTGAGACCATTACTCCTTGTTCTGTCATCTTCTACCACTGAGAACAGTCTAGATCCATCCTCTTTGGAACCCCCTCATTTTCCTACAGCTGGCAAATTCTGAAGTGAAATTTATTTTTAAAACATTTCTCATCTTTACTATTAAACTTGAGGTAAAGCCAGAATAGCCTTTTGGAACATAGGCAGTTTTTAAAGCTCAAGGTGTATGAATGCAAATTGAGTGATGAGTCTAAAACAAGTTCTGAGCTGTGTAGTTATAAATGTTGTACAGCCACAAGCCAATCAAATGACTTCTTTCCCCCACCCCCAGCTGATTTTTTTTAAGTCTACAGCATATTACCTCATGAGCGTCCATGTTCGTTATTTATTATGGCAACTTTCAAATACAAATGAGGACACAATTCATTTACATTTCATTGCATTAACAGGGACATTATAAGTGTGACACTATAAATGGCAAGTTTAACAGCATTTAGCTTTTTCTTGCACAATGAATTACCAGGAACTGAAATGATCGGAAGGTGCAGGTCAACGAACAACTTTTGCGAATTAAGAAGAATTTGTAATGTACAGCGCTTTGCAGGAAAAAGGGTGTGAGCGAGAAATTTACTTCTTGGCAAAGAAACAGCTGGTGGTTCCCATCCCCACAGACTTGGTCTCCTGAACCCCAAAAGGAGACGATTCTCAAAGAGGAGGAAAAAAGTATAACAAGGGGGAATAGATGCCCTAAGTGTTCTCTCCTTCTCTCTCTACGCATAGCAGCCACAACACCTGAGGCACAAAGAAACAGCCTTGGACTGAGGGAGGGATCCTGGCAGAAAGGAATTCAGACAGTAAGACTGCCGAAGCATGTGATGAGAGAGAAACTTTTGCTTTGAATTCAATTAGCTTGTTAAGTTAGATATTAGTTGCATTTACTTTTATTTTCTTGCAACCAATTCTGACTTTTATGCCTCATTACTTGTAATCACTTAAAAACTATCTTTCTGTAGTTAATAAACTTGTTTTATTGTTTTATCTAAATCAGTGTGCTTGGATTGCAGGGTTTGGGAAACTCCATTTGAGATAACAGCATCTGGGCATATTATGTTCTATTAATGAAATGATGGACTTTATATGAGCTTGAGTTGTCCAGGAGTGGCTGGGTAGTACAAGACACACATTTCTGGGGGAAAGACTGGGACTGGGAATTTGCTGGTGTTGCTCGGCCGTGTAATTCAAGAGTAGCTGGCCATAGCACTCATGAGGTACAACTGGGTGTAATTTACATGCTGGGGGCTGTGAGAGAGCAGACCGGGAGTGGTTGCTCTCACAGTGAAGCAGTGTAAAAGGCACCCCAGGTTGGAAAATTGAGGGGACACAGCTGTTCAACAGTCCAGATTGCACCAGGGGTAATGTCACAGAGCCTCAAACGAGGTCTGGGCTTCATGGGTCCTAGGTCAGCAGTTGTCAGCAGGCAGCCAGCTGGAGGGTTGCAGCAGGGCTGCTCACGTAAACCCTGTGGACCCAGGCTCAAGGCCTGTGGGTCACAACACTCCCGTTAAAGTCAACAGATCTCATCCCCAGTACTGGTAATCTCTCTTTTTTCCTAAACTTCATTTTATATATAGAATAGCTATTTGTGGTCTGCATAAAAAACAATCAGGACTCCTACCTTTTATCCCTAGCTCCCGCCATTGACTCACTCCTCAGGAAAAATTACTTAACTTCCCTGTGCCCTTATTTACCCATCTGTAATATGGGTGCAATAACAACTCACATGGGTATTTTCATTTCAGTAGAGATTGTAAAGTGATCACCAAATGCACTGAGCTCAAGCCAATGCCCATTAAAGCCAGTGAAAAGCCTCTGTTCTTATTTGTATTGCAGAAGTGCTCTGTTGTGCCAGCTAGCATACAAATACACAGAAAGACAGTCCTTTCTCCCAAGAACTTACCATTTAAATAGACAAAGAGTGGGAGGGGAAACAGAGGCACAGAGAGTGGAGGTGACTTGCCCAAGGTCACCTAGCTGGTCATCGGCAGAGCCAAAACCAGAACCCATATCTCCCGACTCCCAGTCCTATTCACTTGGCCATTTGGAGTTTCAAGGAAATCAAATGGGAATTTAATTGAATCTAGCCCTGCAGAAGTGGCTATAAATTAAACACAAAATTATTCAGAGTAGTGTTGTGTTTCAGAATACATACACACCAACAGAAGGAAAGCTTCTTTATTTTAAACCCATTTGTGGGCCTCCTTTGCTTTTTGAATTGTTGCTCTCTGAATTCAGAATTTTTATCACAGGGGAAGCATAGAGCAGTTGCAAACTGGGGGTGTTTACAGGACTCACCACCATAACAAAATAATTACACTGCAGTAAGAAGAGATCACAGCACTGCAGAGTTTGCATAGAAATATTTACTGCAGCAACCATTCCTGAAATCTGGATCTCAGAAAAAAAATTTACACTTGCGTTTCCTTAAGACAACATTTAAGGGATCAAAATGCAAAAAATAAAGTGCTCAGCCCATGGAAGCTCTTATTTTGCTTACATTTATGTTCAAACCATGAAGGAAACGGGGAAATAATCACACTTCATGTAAATCCTCCTAGATCTTTAATATTTCACTTTGCCTCTCTTGTTTGACCAATATATTTTTGGCTACCCTGAAGATTACATCCCTGCAAAGCAATCAGAACTGCTGGGAGAGAGAATCGTAGGACCAGGGAAGGATTCAAAACCTAACACCACCCTCCAGGTTCAGGTCTTCCTCTACACTACAAGGTGGTCTATTTTGGGGGATGCAGTTGCAACATAGTTGACCCCCAAGACGGTGAACACACAATTTGGGGTTGTAGCCAGAAATGGCTCTCAGTGCCCACAAAGCCCCAGGGCCTAGAATTGTTGCAGATAAAAAAGCATCTAGCCCTTCCCCTTGCAGATGTTTGCTTTGAAACTACTAAAAGGTGCCAACCGAAGCAGAGCTGAAAGTTTGTCGCTGCAATTTTTCCCTAAGGATCCAGCATTGCCAACCCCAAGTGTTCAAAAGCCATCAGTCAGGCTCAAAATAATCAGGAGATTGGCTTCAAAATCAGAACGTTGTTTAAGAAAACACACGCTTGGGGTTCTTTTTACTCACCTCTGGTTTTGGAGCCTTTAGGGAATCATATTTCTTCCTGAAAACATGAGGGCTAGACACTCTCTTTTTAAATGAAAGCAGAGATTCTTATACAGTTGAAGGGCTCCATGGGCTGCACACCAAGAAAACGACCAAACGTCACAAGACTTGTTAAAAAACCAAGAGAGCTGGCAATACTGCAATTATTGCAGGTTATTCGCTGGCTGTCCTCAAGTTATCCTGGGTGCCTGCACATTCAGCATTGCTGCTGGTCAATTTAGATGCCTACTTTCATAATGCCCATAGACAGTCTCTTGTGTGGAAGAAATCTGAGTGATCCTAACACTGCTTTCTTGCAGTCAGACTCTTCCTCCTGACTCTAGCACCACCTTCTGATTGCAGATCCTCGTCAATAGAAGAGCTGTACACAATGCAACTCAGAGGGATGGGAGTGGCAGAAAAGGTGACAGAAAAGTCACTGTTGTACTCGCCTGATCCTGCCGCTGTTACATGGGACTGGGACCTCTGAGCTGAGGCAGCGCAGCCCGAGAACTGCTCTCTAATTTAGGTCAGGCCGCAAATGGCCACAAGAGCCTGAAAATGAGCCTGGCATTAGCACGGTGTTCATTACCCTGGCCCCACCCCCTTCCTCTGGCCACACCCCTTTTTGCCTGATTCAGCCGCAGGAGGAAGAGTATCCCTAAGGAGCTGCATATCAGCAGTCCTTGCACTGGGTGATACTCCAGGGGCTGCTTGCACCAATGTTTGGGCCAGATTGCATCTACAATGGAGATAAAAACAGTCATGTCATGTGGCCCATGCAACTACGGCTACGAGCATATACATATAAACATCTGTATAATACAATAATTATAGCGGAGATTTTCAAAGTCACCTACTGGTGTCTTAAAACACTAAATAAAATCAGTAATTTCCCAGTCCCTTGCCATTCCACTCTGCAACACAAGCCCAAAAACACAACGCTGATCACAGGCTCAGGAGAACCCTCCTTGTCAGAATACCTCTCCTGGTAGCACATTGCTTTTCAAATCCAGCTTCCTTGTAGGGTACTTTGCTACCTCAGAGCACAGATACTCACGGGTGGGTTTTTACAGCTCTGTTCTACTGCCTAGGCCTTCCAAAACAAGCCAGGTGGTACACACGCCCCGTGCATTCAGCGAGAAGAACTCAAAGAACACTATGACCAATAAACCTTTGGTGTCATCTCTCAAGAGCTATCATCCTAGTGTGGAGCGACAGTAAATCCTGCAGCACAGAGCAGAACAGAGCTTTACAGATAAGCTGCTGTGCATGCATGTGCAATAGCTTCTGAAATCTGCCTGATTGCAGTCTAGGTATTTAAGTTAATTTCAGAATCCAGCGCTATCATTTAAGAGGGGGAGGAAAGCCCTGGTTGTTCTTTCATCTGCGTATCATCACACTGCAGCAATCTCCATCCCATACATCAAAACTAGCATTAGGGTCATTACCTGGACTTCCCTAAAAATGGTGATCTTCAGTGCCTGCTTGTAAATCAATTCTGTGCCTCATGCCAAGTAAAATCCTTCTGCCAGCATCCTCCATTCTTCCCGTTTTACTTTCCTGGTCCCTACAGACCCAGAAACACTCCCTCCAGCCAAGGCAGGCATGGAAGCTTGTCGACACTAGTTCATAGGTTAGACAGAGAGAAGGGACTCAAAAGCAATGTAGAGCTGGCAGAGATTGAGACTGCTGTCTCAAGTATTCCCAGCTACCACCAATCTACAGCGAGAGGGGTGAGATTGGGACCTGAGTTTGAATCCCTGATTTAGCATCACATCACACCACCACTGTGCCTAGGCCTCCCCTCCTGCAGTTCTTTTAAAGCCCTAGAATACATCCACTTCTCTTCAGGACAGGCTGAGTAGGAAAGGTCAGAGGGATATAAATATTTTCACCATATCACTCAGCTATTTAGTGGGTACCCAGTTCCATACCATTCCTTTGGCGACCGGAATGAGGACGAGTTAGACTGGTTTGGGTTAAAGCTCTGCACGTGAGGCGTTTGGAGGATTCAGATTATTCCCGAGTCTCAGAAGTGTCTCTGGCTCTGTCCGCTATGTGACGAGTCCTTCAGAACCCGCTACATTCTCCGCGCAACGCCTGTCACTCAACCTCCCGATTCCACCTCACTTCGCAAGTGGCACCTTCGCTGAGGCGTCACCTCTGGAAGTGCAAGTGGTGTCCATGCAGAAAGAATTTTAACTGACAATGTAACCAATAGCCCAATCCTTTTACTCCATTCAGCAGCTTGTAGGATCTAGACCAACAAATTGCTGGAGTCTAGTGAGTTCTCTTTCTTGCCTGCTAATCTGACATGGTCTTGTGCTCTCCATCGGCTTTGATAACCTTGCTCGTTAATGGGATGACCTTGCAGCTACTCCCACGGCTTGCTATTGCTGGCAGGGGCTGGCTGTGACCCTTTACTCGGCAAAAAATGAACCCAATTTATACCAAGACAGGGAGCATAGATTTGCCTTGCTGTCACATTTTCCACTAGTTACGCCAAAAGTGAGAATAAGGTAACAGGGGAAGCAGAAGACATGCAAAGAAGGCCAAGCTATAAATAGTTTTCCAGTGATTTACTAGAAAATCCATGAGTCAAATTCACCATGTGTTACAAAGCACCTTCTAACTCAGCGTAACTATAAAGCACCTAAGTGGCACAAAGCATTGAGTCTTGACTCTTGTATAGAAAGTGATGTTAAGAGACAGTAACCACCAAGTAATTCTCCTACTTTGCTTTTACTTATACCAAAGCACAGATCCCACCACCTGTCAGTGACATTCATCCCAAGACACAGACAAATAACCTGTTGAGAGGTCAGTCAATCAGGGACTTTTTGGTCCTCAGGATACCCAAAGTATTGCCCAGTGCATGTAATAACATAACCGAAAGTCACTGCAGGCAGCCATTATGATGGATACAGCAGAGAGCACAGGAAAGAAGAAACCAATATGACTCTTCTGTAGATTTCCACAGAATATTCCCATTTCAGGGTTCTTCTGTCAGAAACCTTGTCTGGGGGCATGATCCCTCATTGCCTTGCCCTGGGAGGAGTTATGTATACCATGCCAAGTGAGTATGAAACACTGCCAAGTCAGACTGGGAGCATTCTAAACCCACTTTGTCCAGGTCTGAAGGATGACCCAAGGTGAAAGGCAGTGGAAACCAGGCTCTGTGTCCTCCTTAAACGCATTAAGAATTCATTGTAGAGGGAAAGGTTTAAACTTTAAGCACAGGACTCCTGGGAATGTAGGTGTTTTGTCTATAGAAGAACTGAGCTGTCAGAAGCAAATATGTTTTCTATTTGTGAAAATCCATGAGATTGGAGCAATCCTCACTGGGAAAGCTTTATTTACTTCTTTCCCAGCAAAGTCCAATTACTGAGATGCTCCATGAGTGATGCTCCCAGCCATCACAGGTGACAGCCAGCTCTGCTGGAGAAAGAAGAGGCTTTTCTGGCTTTTGTGGAGGGATCCATTTTATCCTTCGGCAGCTGGCAACAACAAACAACAACAAAAAGCTAAACATCATGGGAGGAATGGTACTTAAGGCTAGTTTTCCGTGTATGGAAACTGCAACAGAGCTATTGCTTGGTAACATTTCATTAACCATATGACTGCAAACAGCATTGGATATAGCTGGTTTACATGCCACAGGATGGCTCGTGCCAAGATGCAGTGTTTTTCAGGGAGATCCCTGCCTGCTTACTGACACAAGAGAAGTGACATGGCTTGCTTAAAGTCACACAGTGTATTAGCAACTAAGCCTTGGAAGATCTCACTGGTTCGTAAGCCCTTTTCTGTAATCACCAGATCATAGGGTCTCTACCTTTGGCCTTAGCAGCTTGACTACATAATCAGAGTTAGAAAGAGGACTCAGAAGATATCAGGTACACCAGGGAGCCATTCCCATATTTCTCCCCCACTTTCTCCCCATGGCCTATCCCCACCCCAAAAAACAGGCATGTCCAGAAACAGAGGCAACAGTTGTAAAATGAGCAATATCAGCCGCTTGCATTCGCGCTTGTCCCAGTGTGACCTGGCTCAATTTTACAAAATTAGGTTCCAATTCGTTTCCTTGCATTAGAGCTCCGCTGACGCAAAGATGCCCTTCAGCCAGCCTAGCTGACCATAGGTGACTCGCCCCAGCTCACGGGATCCTTGCAAGAGCCGCCATAACGGGAGAGAGGGAGAACAAAAAAACTGCAGAAGAGGCATCCTCCGTTCCCCTGCCCTTATACTGCCGAAGTGGCAGAGGGACATCGGCACGGTTACCTCTGGGGAGGGACGGCCTTAGCATTCTGGATGTAGAAGCCAGCAATCCTTGTTAGAAGAGCAAGCCTTGGCGTACTGAGTGCCAGATACGCAGAACTGTGCCAACCTGTGGAGTTGAACGGGGAAAACAGCAGCAATACGAATACTTTGATTTGTTCTGGGTTTCGTGGTGGCTGGTGTTGGCAGTCCCTTTCTTTCTGATCTACTGGGCAGAGGAAACGTCAGCCCCCAGCGTAGGTCAGGGCAGCCCTGATCCCTGCCCTCAATTGGTGCACAGCTGTGGGCCTTGTGGTTGCTAGGGAACATCCAGGGCACAGGCCTGCCCCAGCCACACCCTCCTCTACCCCTGCGATGCTCACCCACTGCCTGTCTCCAACACAACCGAGAAAGGCCCCTAGTGCTGGGATGTGGGACGAGCCGGCTGAGCATTATTATTTCCTCTTCATTGGCAGTGGCTGTAGAAACCTGCACTCCTGTGAGAGACACACTGCCCAGAGCAGATCTAAAGCTACCCCAAGCAGCAGTAGCAAACGTTCCTAGGCAATATGAGATAGTAAGGGCACTCCCACCTAACACCCCACACATTACAAGAACGACTGTTCAGAGCGTATGTAAGGGAATTACTCTTTTATGTGACCCATGGTCTACAAACCACAGTTTCTCTGGCCCACAGATCAACCCGCTGAAACATCTCTCTCCCCCGCACAAGGAGAAGTGTAATAAAGAGGAGTGTTTGGTTTCTGCTTATCTCTTCCCCGCTGCACCCCACCCCCAAATAAAAAAATAAAATAAAAAAAAGACAGCCATTCTTATCATTCCACGGCCTTCTTGGGTTGGAGTAAAGAATACACACAACATCTGGTCTGTTTTCTAAGCACTTACGCTTCACAAGAAGAAGGTTGTTTGTGAGGAAGACAATGCTGGCTTCGTTCCCAGCTGACAGATTTTATCCCCTTTTCAC
The DNA here is from genome assembly GCA_033296515.1 of Macrochelys suwanniensis. Classification (NCBI taxonomy): domain Eukaryota; kingdom Metazoa; phylum Chordata; order Testudines; family Chelydridae; genus Macrochelys; species Macrochelys suwanniensis. Next base: position 104,147,303 of record CM065782.1, on the reverse strand, counting down.
ATACACGCAGTTTTTTCATCTTTAAACACAGGAAGAGCTGCTCACCAACAGAGGCTGACAAGACACGTGAGAGAAAAATAGATATTCCCGAAAGGAAAGGAAGAGGGACCTCCAACATACCTTGCAGGTTTGGAGATGAACTGTGGTTGAACCCAAATATTTGGTTTTCAGTGGCAATGTTGTATCTCAAAGACCTCTAGAAGCCACAGTTCATCCAGCATGTTACTCTACTTATGTAAATACAGTTCAACTCCTGTAAGATCCTCTCTACAATTCATGGGATAAGAATCAGAGAATGTATACAGTGTTGTAGCCACATCCATGCCAGGATATTAGAGAAACACGGTGGGTGAGATAATATCTTTTATTAGACCAACTTCTATTGCAGAGAGAGAAGCTTTTGAGCTTACACAGAGCTCTTCTTCTGGTCCAGGAAACGTACTCAAGGCTTGTCTTCACGTACAGCACTACAGTGACGCAGCTACGCTGCCATAGCATTCTCGCATCAGCAGAGTAATCCACCACCACCCCCCAAAAGGCAGTGGCTATATCAATGGGAGAAGCCACTGCGGGTTAGGTCAGCATAACTATGTTGCTTGGGGGTAGATGGATTTTTCACACCTCTGAGCGACGTAGTTATATGGATATAGGTCTGTAGTGTCTGGCCTCACAGTGACACGGCTAAATCCAGGGTGGGACAGATTGTTTATCATAAGTGGTTAACATATTTCAAGTTTATTAGTGTATTACGCCATAAATCCAGTGCCTCTACTCAGTCCATGATTTTTAGTGTATTGCAAAGTTATGGGAGCTTAAATGCATAACTGTGCTAAATACTAAACTCATGGACTGAGTAGAGGCACTGGATTTATGGCGTATTACAACAATCTATAACCCACTAAACCTGCCCCCCCAGCTCCCCACCCCCACCCCGCCAATGACTGGAGAGGTGTTAACAGGTCACTTCACCTTGAATGATCCCTTGAAATATGCGACATGGTGAGTGAGGCAATATCTTTTACTGGTACAACTTCCATTGGTGAGAGAGACAAGCTCTCGAGGTACTCCCAGTCCCAGACCTGAAAAGGAGCTCTGTCTAGCTTGAAAGTTTGTCTGTCTTTCTCTATGGGTATGTCTACACTTCCCGCCGGATCGGCAGGTAGTGATCGATCTATCGGGGATTGATTTATCGTGTCTGGTGCAGATGCAATAAATCGATCCCCGAGCATGCTTCCCAGCGACTCCGGAAGAGTCAGAAGTGGCGTCGACGGGGAGTAGCAGCAGTGGGGACGGCCAGGTAAGTCGACCTAAGACACGTCGACTATTCACGTAGCTGAAGTTACATATCTTAGGTCGACCCTCCCCCTCAGTGTATACTAGGCCTGAAACAGAAGATGTCCAATAAAAGATATTGCCTCACCCACCTTGTCTCTCTAAGCCTATGTCTACACTAGCACGTTTGTCAGTATAACTTATGTTGCTCAGGGGTGTGAAAAAGAAAAGTCAATTTCCTCCCCCACAACTACCAACCCGACCTCATTTGTCCAGTGCAGGATTATTCTCTACACTCCCCTTCCCAATTACTCTAGGGATGAGGATCCCCCGGTTTCTCTGAGAAGGCTGTCATGCAGCATAACATGTTATGGTCCCAATCCTGCAAGTTACAATGCATGGGTGGACCCCACTGAATTCCATGGAGCTACACACGGGGGAGGGGGCCACCTTTGTGGTTCTACTTGCAGGATGGGGGCCTATTTGCGGAAAATTTACAGAAACACATTTTCAGATAATATTAGAGTCTATTCAGAGTGTGAATTTTGAATGTGTACAGTGGTATTCTCACTGGAAATCTAATGATGACAGTTACATTCATCCAGTCAAGGAATAGAAGAGTACCATGTGACCTATACATCCAGTCCATGCAAATCAGCACAACTCAAATTTTGACTACTCACAAAGAACTGCCCGCAAACCATCCAACAATGGAACAGGATAGGTAGGAATTATCTGAGGCCAGATTTTGCCAGCTTATTCATGCTGAGTAGAACCTTACTGATAATTAAAAATGTCACTCACCAGACAAAGGACTAAGCGATATTTTGCCCCAAGTCCTCAGTTTTAAAAAAATATACATTTGTTTTAAAAATGTACTGAGTGTAGCTCATGTAAAGGATGCCAGCAGAACAGCCCCCAACGAGCATACCATGAGCAGCAGCAATGCAAGCTTCCTCACCCTGGCCTGCCCATGTCACTCGAGCCTATTCTGAGCGATCCATCTGTTGTAGATATATTAATTACAATTGGACATACAGGTTATATGATATTGCACAGCCTCGGCCCCATAGAGTCCTTGCCAATAAAGAGCTTTGTTATTTATGTTACAATTGCATCTATAAACCCCAGCTGAGATCAGGGCCCTCTGATGCTAGGCACCGTACAAATAGACAATCCCAGCGCGGAAGAGCGAGCAGTCTAAGCCAACAAAAGATGAGAGGAAACAGTCACAGGGAGGGGAAATGACTTGCACAAGGTCATATAACAGGTCAGTGGCAGAGCCAAGAACACAAGTCCTGTCTTCGGAGTCATAAATCAGTGCCCTACTACTAGATCGCACTGCCTACCAGCGCAGCTGGCAATGGTAGTTGTGATGACGTCGATATCCGTTACCTAGAAACTAAGCCGAGTTCAACAACTCCCTTGACATAAGCCTCCAAACTATTAGAACTTTAGTTTGCTATCCAGTTAGCTGGAGTAGAACTGCTGACCCTAAGGTTAAATGCTTTATACGGCACTATCAGTCATGAGCAACACAGTTTACATTTCAATTTAAAAAGATGAAATTTATATTTTCGCCACACAAGAAAAATCCATTTATTGGGGGGGGAGAATAGGTTTTTCATTGTGCTTAAAACTTACAATAAAAAGAACAGGATAATTATTAGGTATTTGGAATGTCTGGAAGTACTGGGAACACTCAGGTGATTTAGACCTAGAAACGCTGTAGTGTTTAATATTTATATCTCACTATTGTATCACAAGGGTCTGATGGAAAAGCCATTAACAAATTCTGCATACACTGTATTAGAAGAGGCTGCCCATACCCAGGCTCAGCTGGAGCATAACCCGACAAAGAGGCTTAATACCGTAAATGCTTGTTTGTGTTTGGAAAGTTCTTGGGGCTTAGCCAAACAATCAATGCCTTGAGGAAATACTGAGAGACAAGGGCCTGGCTTTTAAAGCAATCCTTGTCTGCAGGTCCATATTATCCAGAGTGACATGTTGCCAAAATACAGTAATAACACACCGTCCTGCCTGCTGCTGAATGCAGAAAGCCAGATGTTAAGGCTTGATGGCAACGCTTGTGCTTTTAGGGGTGCCTGGACTGAGACGGGTCTCCGTACTCACCGCTGGATCATGCCACCTCCTGGCAGGTCTAGGGATTAGCTCAGTCAGGCCGACGCCCCTTCCAGTGGTTAGAGTAGACCCTGTCAGGAGAACCCAGGCCCACCCTCTACTCCAGGTTCTGGCTCAGGGACCCTCGAAACAACAGCCAGGGTCCGTTCCCTGCATCTTGCTGCCTTTCCCTGAGCCACTTCCATATCTCCTGGCCTTCCTCACTCCTCTGGCTGTGCCCTCCCAAGAAGTAACTTTCGGCAACTAGTCTCTGCAGCCCTCCAAAAACTCCTTCCTCTTCCCAGGGAGTGACGGCAGCCTTTCCCAGCCACCCCTTCTGTTACCCGCCTCCTGGCTTTTGTAGAAGCCCTGGCGAGCTTCTCTCTAATTAGCTGCCTCCCACCTAAAGCTCCCCTGTTTGCAGATTAATTAGCTGATTGGGCCCACCTGGCCTAATTCAGCTCTTGCAGGGCTAGTGTGGGGAGCACACCCCATCACACTGACTTGGGAACATCTGTTCTGCTTAAAATAATATTCTGACTTTCATATGTATACATGAGCTGTTCTTCAAACAAACCACCAACCAAACCGCCCAGATACTGGGGATATCCTCCTAGTTGGTACCTAAATGTTTTTCTTTAATAATAATAACTACCACTTACGTAGCACTTTTTACCAGCAGAGAGCAATGAAAATGATTAGGGGGCTGGGGCACATGACTTACGAGGAGAGGGTGAGGGAACTGGGGTTAGTCTGCAGAAGAGAAGAGTGAGGGGGGATTTGATAGCAGCCTTCAACTACCTGAAGGGGGTTCCAAAGAGGATGGAGCTCGGCTGTTCTCAGTGGTGACAGATGACAGAACAAGGAGCAATGGTCTCAAGTTGCAGTGGGGGAGGTTTAGGTTGGATATTAGGGAAAAAAATTTCACTAGGAGGGTGGTGAAGCACTGGAATGGGTTCCCTAGGGAGGTGGTGGAATCTCCATTCTTAGAAGTTTTTAAGGCCTGGCTTGACAAAGCCCTGGCTGGGATGATTTAGTTGGGGTTGGTCCTGCTTTGAGAAGGGGGTTGGACTAGATGACCTCCTGAGGTCTCTTCCAACCCTAATCTTCTATGATTCTATGGTCTTGTCTCTTCCTAGCCCCTTTCAGCCACCTTCCTGCTGGGAGGAGAGGGAGGGAGGCAGGCATGTGTTGTATTTATGATCTTCAGAGAGCAGTGGCTGCTATTGTGTCTGCCCAGGAGTAGCAGCACCAGGAGGTGGGGGCAGCTTCTCACGCAGGGTCCCTTGTCCCGTGCATGTGTAAGTGCATGCCACGGACAATCTGGCCATAACGTGACAGGCAGACGGAGAGGTCACAACTGTCCCAAGTGAGTTCACTTTTACACAACTTCCTATATCATTCTGACTGAGTGCACAAAGGTGTTTCAGGCCTTTTTCCATGCTCAATAAAATCTTAGTCACAAAAATTACTCATCAGCACAAGTTTAATTTTCTGTACCGTCTGTCTCTCGTGTACCTTCATTCCGGAGATAAGGGACAATACACCAAGAGGAAACTGGACAGAATTAACTCATTCTAGTCTCTTGACAATCCACAACAATAACAAAAGTGAAAGATGGCAGAGAATTAAACTGCTCCTGACAAAACTATAATGACCTGCAAGAATGCCTCAAAAGTAAACTGTCCTGGTAATGGGTTCCAGATTGTAATCTCAAGGATATTCTTTGCATATTCTCACTGAGGGATTTCTAGCCAGTAGTTAACAAGTTTTTAATAATAATCAAATGAAAGAAAGAGGTTAGCAACAGTATAATTACCAAAGCAATAACCGGAAAACGGAGTGGATCTGATTAAGTACGAATATATGGTAGAGTGAATCAGGGGCAAATTCTAAAATACAATAGAAGAGTAGCTTTAATCTGGATTATTTGTAGCCCTGATTAAAAATAGCTTGAAGAAGTTGTACAATGGGACTGCCCAGATCCATGTTAGACTTAAGATAGCTTTGCTTGTTTTTTTTTTTAAAAGGTTAACTGATTTCAGAGAGAAGAACAGCCTTAATTAGTCACTCCCCAAAATAAATAGATAGCATCAATCAAAGGCAGTACAGCATTAGAAGGAAGGGCAGACTCAGACAGGGTCAATCTCTGGAATAAGAGAATGTCCAGAATCAAAGTGTTTCCCCTGAACAAAAAAATCAGCTGCTTTATGTGCAGTCTCTTTCCTAAAGATGACCGTGAGGTACTCATCTTGCTAAGAAATAATATTTCTTTTTTTAAAAAAGCACAAAACCCTGTTACTGTCCATGTAATAATGTCTGTGTCATTGTCTGGGCTATTAAAGGGCCTCATTCAGAATCAATATTTTGAAAAAGCACAGCAGTCTCCATTGTGATTAAGAAGAAATTAAAAGGAAAAGTCCCTAAATTAGAGAGCCCAAAATGTAGTCTTCAGATTAATGCGGTGTGTGGGTGGCTAGAATCTCAGTCACAGGAAACTGTCTCAATAATGAAGTAGTAACCCCGATACTGATGTACATACAATTGATCAAGATATAGGGACTAGGGTGACCAGACAGCAAGTGTGAAAAATCGGGACAGGGGGTGGGGGGTAATAGGAGCCTATATAAGAAAAAGACCCAAAAATCAGGATTGTCCCTATAAAATCGGGACATCTGGTCACCCTAATAGGGACAGTCTGAACATGGGTTAGAATGACATGGACTAGTAATCTGAATCAGAGTCTAGTAATTGGTATAGAATATACATCCTTAATCTGGTAGTCAATCTCCCCAAGAAGAGAGGGCATAACCTTTAATGCATTTCCACTAAGTGAAAAATAGACCACAGTTTATTGCCCAATGGTCTGACTTGCTTCTTTGGAGTCAATAAGAAAACTCCCGTTAATTTCAGTGGGATCAGAATTTGGCCCAAATTAAGACAAATGTATTGTTTATACGCTTTTCTATGGCACAAATCACATAGTATATTAGTTGAGCACCTAACAAATATTAAATGGATTTATTTTCAAAAATCTTATGAGCATGGGAAGTGTTACCTGTTATTTTATAGCTGATGACCTGAGGCCCAGAGAGATTAAATGATTTGCTCAAGGACACCCAGGAGTCTGTAACCAAACTAGAAATTAAATACCGATCTCCTTAATCCCAAACTGGTGCCTTAAGCACAATACCATCCTTTCGATCAGATGACTAATCATGATAGATTTTCTGGATAAGATATGGAATTCTCTATAGGATTCCTGTAAAGAAAAATACTGAGAGAGCCTCAGTACCACTCTATATGAAACCAAGAATGTCAGAGTTAGTCATGAGGATAAATCACTCACAGTGAATCAAATTCAGCTTTCAGTGATATGGATGATACTACCCCACTGACTTCACTGAGAGCTGCACACAAGTATGTAACACCACCAAACTGGGCAAAATCTTTTCCACCTCCGTTGGATCTGTCTCAGTCAGAGTCAATCCCCTAAATGCTCTGTTAATGTCATTCATGGGAGGTAGAGCGAGAATTCTTGTTTGTTCCATGAGTTAATTGCAATCATGCCAAGTGAAAACAATAGGTACTTTTATGCCTCTGCATCAGATCCCAGTTCTTTTCTTTACACCTCTTTTGATAAGAGTCAGCTTTGATGCAAAAAAAGCAACCTGCCCTAGAGACATGGGAGACAGCAGAGTTCTGGAAGGTACTTGGATCCCTGTGTTGTAATCCCAGGATGAACCATTAGACAAAGAAAGGTCAGAATAGGTAGTCAAATAAAGAAAATGGTTGGGTGCAAAATGCAGTTAAGACTTGAAAATCATTTAACATATCAGAAGCCAAGTCCAGTATCTGCTGCCATCCTCTACCCAATTTATTAAAACTGATTTTGCGATGAGCGTAAGGGAGAAAAGCCCGGTAATTTCAATAGCCCTTTCTGAGTGTCAGTTAGATTGATTACAGTTTTCTGCAAACAATACATTTTAAATAGTTCTTTATAGGATTTGTTTTACGCCCAACATTTTTCTCTATTACAAAAACCTCCTAACAAATGCAATCACATTTCTATTCACTGTCTCTCTAAAGTCTCCCTCCACTCTTTGTCTCTGGCCACCTGTTAGCGCTTCCTTCTCTATATTTAGCTCCCTTAGCTTTGTTCTGTAACCTTTCCCTTCCGGCCTTCTGCCCTCATTATCCTAATTCTGTTCCTGCTGCAGTAAAACTGTGTCTGTTTTTTTCATTTAGTCAATAAGGTTTATTTATGGAAGTCATCTCCCGTTATCAGATTATTTTCTCCCTACCTATGATGACTTGCCTTTTACTAGGAATTCACAATGGAACTATAAAGGTGGGTTATATTATGATGCTTCAAAAACTGTGCCTGGCCTGATTTTCCACTAACCTGCACCTTGTGTAGTCACTTACACCAGTGCACGGTAAGTGTAAAAACACTGCCATTCTGCTTTGCTAGTATTTTATACCCACTTTGTACTTGTGTAAATGATTGCATTAGGTGCAGGACCAGGGAGAATCTGCTTTCCATTTAACTATACCACAGCAAAGTCTATGGAAATACCTTAGGAAATACATTAGTAGAAGGACTGCAAAGAGCTGCAGGGTTCCAGCGGAGACAGTCTTAGCAAGGCTTCTAATAGCTCAGCCAGAAGGCAGCTCCCTTTTGGCTCTCCGGCAGCCTACAAGCTGAAGGGTCCCAGCTCAATTCTTGGCCGTGGTGGTATACAGCACGCATACTTAGCGAGCTGAGTTGCTGGTTAGCAGCTCTGCTAATTGGTGATGTCGGCTCCAGTGTCTGGCTGCCAGTTGGCAGACATAAAAGTTAGGAAGAAGAGCAGATTAGAGAACAAATGTATTGTTCAGGGAAAAGAAGGAAAGAGAATTTAGAGTGAGCAGAGTCGGGGAAAAATGGCTTTGAGCTGAGAATAGGGTAGTTCTAACAGGAGAGATTTGTCAGCTGTCATTTCCCATCAAGGATAATAAATGGAGTAAATTCATGTCACTGAATGAATATGTTGCTCTAAATATTTTATTTTATTTGTCATAATCGCTTTTCCCTCATGGCATCTCCATCCAACATATACTCTATGTATTAGAGCTTCTTATTCAGAGCCTAGAAATACTGACTCCTAGGCTATTTCTAGGCTTCGCAGAATTTGATTTTTTTTTTTATCATCTCGACACCTGTGTTTATTTTTAAGCATTTTTTTTCAATTTTTAACTATTTAAATTTTCTCATTTGTGCAAAATTAAGGGGTTTATACATTTTTTATGTTTGTTGATTTACATTTTCATAGTTGCAGGAAATTCTGGGGGCAGACAATAGGGGAGCTCAGATAATTATTTAATGACAGTTGACATTGAGGTTCAAAACATTAAATCTTTTCTACCATTAAAATACAAATGGTCAACGTCACATGTCAAAATATACAAAGTAAATATCCTTAGAACAAACTGTAATAAGTTCTCAAGCAGCATTTCTCTTATTTTGCCGGTCTGTAAACTTCAATTATCGATGGAAATAGTTGTTGTTTTGGGGGGGGGGGGTGAAATCAACATTTACCAGTAAAAATCTAACCCTTCCAAGCCTAGCTATTTCATTGTTCACTATAGATAGAGCCTGTTTGCAGATGGAGAGAAAAACTGAACGTGGGAGGCTGCACCATAATGGAGACCAAAGACTCATGAAGAAACTGAAGGACAACCCATTGTCTTTTGAGAGGAAGGAAGATTAGTGCCTTGGGCGATCTGAGTTCAAGTCCCGGATCTGCTACCAGTTTTCTGTGTGATCTCAGGGAACTGTCTTAATTTTTCCACTTCACCTCCCCATCTGTGAAACAGGAATAACAACACTTTTTTCACTGTCTTGCCTATTTAGATTGTAAGTGATTTGGGGCAGGGACTGTTTCGTGCTGTGTGTGGGTACAGTCCTTAGAACAATTTGGCCCTGATCTTGGTTGGGTCCCCTGGGCACTACTGAAATTATAAATAACAACTTCCACCCATTTACTGGCAACATTGCTATAAGATACAAGTAGGAAGCACAACGGATAAGGAACAACCAACCAACATTATTCTTCCTCATCTTTCCCAACTCTGACCCACCTCAGAGAACGATTAGTATGCAAATTAACCTGGCTACAGGTGGGAATATACCCTTTATGTTCCTGTTTCACCCACAGAAGGACCTAGAAAACTTCTGTTCCCCACCACCTGAAGTGCGACTTGCAGTGATTTTGAAAATATGGCCCTCTCACTACTGGGACTAGGGTGACCAGACAGCAAATGTGAAAAATCGGGACAGGGGGTGGTGGGGGGTAATAGGAGCCTATATAAGAAAAAGACCCAAAAATTGGGACTGTCCCTATAAAATCGGGACATCTGGTCACCCTAACTGGGACCCACGGGGAAGATATTCTTAACAGGCCAGAGCTGCTTGCTAGCATGACACCGAAATTAAACCAGTGCCTGTTCTCATGTCTGCTTGAAGCCAAAGTGAGTCATCTCCCCCATGAAATACAAATCTGTACACAACACTGGCTGTTAATTACCTTTCTTGTCTCCGTTAAAGAGTGAAGTGACAATTCCAGCCTCTCCCTGGGTGACCATTGTGTACTCTCACACTCTCTCCCCCCCGCCGTCAACGCTGCTGTTATAACTCAACCGGCACTTGGAAAATTCAATCTGGCTTTTCAACAACAGCATCACACCCGCTGATTTGACAGTGAGACTCCATCTTAGATAAACTACTCCATCCATTCATGGTGGCAGTGGAAAACAAATGTAGACATCTCTCCTATCTTCTCATTCTCCTCCAGGTGATTTACTCTGCTTGTCAGCAGGGTGACTGTGGGGCTGAGTGGTGGTGGCCGATTCCGGAGCCTGGAAGCGGGTCAGCTTCCATTGTCAATGTCACCGAGTCAGATAGGGGGTCATTTTTTTATCTACACTATGTACAGGAGTCCTGCTATTCTAAAATCAAGATAGACCCAGCCACACACAACCAGCTCCAGAACCCCCCAGCTCAGTCCCCACAAGAAGAGCTACCTATGTCGGTGTCTTTCAAACTGCCACAGAACCTCCCACTAGTCAGGAGCCCGGTCGGAGAGGAGCAGTAGTCACCCTTAGCAGACCCATCACATTGCCCTCTGCCGACTTTGGCCAATTTGTTACCATATTATAAAGTGCTAAGCTGCCCGTTCACCTGCACATGATGAGACAGGGTCACAGGGTGACTGGCCCTTTAAGAGGTAAGGGGTCTAGCCCTGCCTGTGACTCATTCGGCTGTTAGGGCCAGCTGGGGAACATTTGTGTAGCCCCATGAGAGGATGGCCATGTGGTTAAGTCAGTCCAGACCTAGAGATAAAAGAGAGAAGCCTCCAGAGATGCAAAAGCATGGGCACCCACATGCCATCTCCTGCAGTGCAGGGGGAAAGGACAGAGCTGAAAGGGGTCAGCTTGGAGAAGCTGAGTGAAGGCTAGATGATCAGCACAGAGCCCAGAAGGAGGGCGGTGGGACTCCTGACCTAAGAAAGGAAGCCTATGGAAACTATCACCCAGAGCCCAGAAGGATGGCTGAGGAACCCCTGACTCAAAGGGGACAAGAATTAGACTTGAGGGGCAAAGGAACACTTTGATAGACTGTAAGAGACTTAATAAATGAGACCCCATAAAGGGGATCTTACTTTATGTTCTGGCTGGGAGTGAGTTCTTATAGGACCCAGAAGAGGGAGCTGAAGGCACCACACCTGCAGCACTTTCATGCCACAAGGGGGTGAACTGAGATGGCTTTTTTTAAAAAAAAAAACAAAACAAAAGCTGAGCTCTTCACATAATCACCTGTCTCCAATAGCTTGGGTTTCAAGTGAAACGTGAAGTATGAGACTTGCGATAAAAGCGTAAGAGTTGGCAACACTGCAGGCTCCTTACGCCGATTTGGCTGAAATACACCCACGTGCAGAGAGACAGCACAAGGTCTATGCAATATTTGTCCCCCTGATGGAATTCTGCACCATTGCGCGATGCAGAATTTGAGTAGAATTAATGTTCCCCAGAGAATTTTATTTTTTCATGCAAAATTTGTGATTTCCACAAAAATGCTTCCCTTTTTGCAGTTTTGGGTGTTTCAAATGTGTTAGTTACATATACATGCAATGTCTTTGCTGCATACACGAGCCTGAGTCCTCCCCCTCTGCTCCCACCTATCACTGCACCCACCCACCCCCCAGCATTCCCGCCCACGCCTGGCTCCTACACATCAGCTGCCGCTCTACAGATGCCCAGCTCTGAAAGCAGCACCACCGTCAGCAGCAGCGCAGAAGTAAGGATGGCCGTACAGCAACCCACCCACCCCCCTACAATAACCTTGCAACAACCCCCTTCCCCCAAAAAGCTCCTTTTTGGGTCAGGACCCCTACAATTACAACACCATGAAATTTCAGATTTAAATGGCTGAAATCATGACATTTGCGATTTTTTTATTCCTATGACCGTGAAATTGACCAAAATGGATCGTGAATTTGGTAGGGCCCTAAGAATAAGGAAAAGGAAAAGGAGCGGCATCAGGATCTTTGCCAGCCCATAGGGGAAATCTTAATGCAGTTTTTCCACTTGAGATCACCTAACCAACAACCACTTTATTTATTTAACTCCTTGATTCAGCGCCCTCAAGGGTGATGGGATCGATTGCATTCTATTAATTTCCATGGAATGTGGTAGTAATAGGAACATAGTAACAGCCACAATGGATAAGGTCAGTGGTCCATATCGTGTCTCCAACAGAGGCTGATGCTAGCTAGTAAACAGGAAGGTGCAAGAAATCCTGCTGTAGACATTATGGGATGCCCTGTTCAGAGAGTTCCCCCCCACCCCCATTAACTGGAGGCTGGCTTCTGTTCTGAAACAGGAGGGTTTATATCCCTTTGAAAACTCTTCATTTCTTTAATCCTCACTATTATAACTCTGAATATTTTTATTCATATAAATATGCCCAATCCTTTTTTGAATCCTTGCTAAGCATTTGGCCTCCAACGCCAGCTTGTGTCGGTGAGTTCCATAGGCTAATTGTGTGTTGTGTGAGAAAGTATTTCCTTTTACTGGTTTTGAATTCATCACCTTTCAGTTTCACCGCACATCCCTGTGTTCTTACATTATGCCAGAATAAGGCTGACCAGTTTGGTTGTTTATACAGCACCAATAGACAAGTTGCGAGAGACGTTAAGAATACATTCCCAACTGAAACTACTGCAGGGAATTTTAGGGACGCATGTGTTGCCCGAAGTGGAGACTGGCCAAGAGCACCCTAAGCTTGTGAAAAATGTCACAGGATCTTCAGTGACAAGTAATTTTTATGTTCAATCTGAAAGACATATTCAAGGAGTTTCTAACTCCCACACAGGAACAAGAACCAAATCTCTTTTCAAGAGTAGCTAAAAGTTGAGTTGTGGTACCATATCTGCATTGGCTCTAGGTTATTTCCACTGATATCAATAGAGTTACCCGAGAGATGAATCTGGCTTATTGATTATGGGCCTGGTTCTCCACTGCCTTCTGTAGTCAGTTATACTTGTGCAAAGGGCGTGCACAACACTGTCATTCTGATTTTATAGCACTTTTCACGCCACACTGCACTCACTCAGACTACACAAGACGTGAAGCACTGGAGAACCAGGCTCTATAATTACAGGGTGCAATACCAAAACTGCCAAATAGGAAGAGTCGTTCCAGGTAAAGTGATTTGGATGAATGGAAGGGTAGCTAATGAGGAGCACATACACCTTTGGCAATATAAAATGTAATGTTCTGAAGTTGGCCATATATAAATTACTGAGCTGGAAAATTATTTTGGACCTAAACTATCTGTCCTTCATTTTTATGGGTAATTAAACCTACTGTGTTGCCATTCAGAAAGCAATTAAGTTCAATGTATAGAATGCAGTGGCTCCATTCGGCCAGTGATGGGGAGGAGGAAGTGATGGGATTCATTATGCAAATTGAATGCCTCCTAGAACTTCCGTATAACCTTAGGTTCCTTCATAAACTGGGATCAAGCAAGTTGTAAAGGGAGAGTTAGGGGATATCTGTTAGGCAGCAATTTACATGTGGAGCCAAACGGTACGTCAAGTATACGTGCATGGGAGACAGTTCATTAGAGGAAAGTCTAGAAAAGAGATTCTTTTATAATGGCAGAGTTGGATACCTTGGCACTAAAGATACATGAATGGCCAAAGCAGAACAGAGACAGACCTCAGCAGCAGTTCATACTCTTTCTTGACTCAGCATCAAGCAGACAAGAGTGAACAATGGGATATTATGAGGCAACTTTGGGGGGTTATATTGTTTGTCTTCTATGCTGCATTTTGGTTGATAGTTGATTCTTTTGGACCCTGAACAAGACTATGACAGGGTTCAAAAAAGAACTAGATGAGTTCATGAAGGATAGGGCCATCAATGGCTATTAGCCAGGATGGGCAGGGATGGTGTCCCTAGCCTATGTTTGCCAGAAGCTGGGAATGGGTGACAAAGGATGGATCACTTGATGATTACCTGTTCTGTTCATTCCCTCTGGGGCACCTGGCATTGGCCACTGTCGGAAGACAGGATACTGGACTAGATGGACCTTTGGTCTGACCCAGTATGGCCACTCTTATGTTCTTATATCCAGGTAAGTAGCAAGGAGTCAGAAAATCAAATCTTACCCAACTTAAGCAGAGAGCGCACTGTACCCATGGAAATATTGCACCAAATCATATTTCACAGATGCCACCACAGCAGAGGCTTCTTTCCAACTGGAAGAGTTGACATTCTAGTCTGGTTTTTATTTTCCTCTTAAGCTGTTATTTTTATACTCTTGTTATTTGAATACATCAAGTTGCCACTTATTTCAAGACAGAGCAGATTAGAGATAAGCCTCAGTTGGGGAGCTATGAATGCTTTTTGCACCGCTGACTGCAATAAAGAATGTCATTACATCGCCACGGTTTGTGCTGGGAGCGACATGTTTGAAGAGCATGATGGTCAGGAGGAAAACTTCTCCTTTGCCGAGATGAGGTTGGCTCCCCTCAAGCAAGCTAGGTTTCCACAAACATTCCCCTTCTGCTTCCTCATTGGATTTCTCTAAAGAGCTTCAAGCTTTGTCCACAACAGAGGAGCAATGAAAACATTTAGCGTCTAATAAAAATTAAAGTCTGGAACTCATCCTGACACATGTCCAGCCACTGTACTAAGCTACTGATCACCTAAGCAATCTAAATACACTGAATGATCATGAGGGCTTTAGTATCCTTGCCTGCCGCCCCCGCCCCCAACTCCACCCATTTCTTTTTCACCACTGGACAAGCCTGGATGGAATCCATAACCAAGAACTCTTACGGCACTCAGGAGGATCTGAGAGTTTGCAGTTGTGACTGACCAACAACCAGCCAAACAGTTACACATCAGTTACACAGGCTGAGGAGGACCCAAAACACACAATCAGAGAGGCTCTTGGGACAAAATCCCCAATGGCTGTAAATCAGCATCGCTCCCTTGATTTCATTTACCTCCACTGTCAATTTACACCCGCTGTAGATCTAGCCCCAAATGGACAGGGGAAGCACAAGGCTCTGAAACAAATTCTGAGGGGATTATTCTAATCAGTGGACAGCTCACATCTCACTGACCAAAAATAATGGGCTTGTTCCTCTCCCCTGCTGCTATTCCCCTCCTTTTCTCTAGCTGACAGTTATACAATTATTACAGCCCAAGCCTGCTTTCAGGCAGAGAGTTGATCCATCTTAATGGCTGTGAATTCAAAACAACACCCTTGCCTGGGGTCTTCGGGATGACTGCCCCCTTCTCAAGGTGCTGCGCTCTGAATCCACAAGCCTCAGCTTTGGCGGCCAACAAGTTTTACCTTCCAGATGACTTAAAACAATAATCATAATGCCTCGGGACGGCTGGCTGGATGTGCTTGTGGGCCAAACCCCTGTTAGCACATAGATTCTCTAGCAGTGATATGTGATGCAATAGAAATGGCCTAATTCATTGACTGTTATACCCCTTCTTGCAGCTTTGTGGAACACCAGCCTCCGGGTGCTAAAACTGAATTCTCTGTTCTGGTGCTAATGCTTCAATTCAGTGCCCAGTGCTCAGTGGTGGTGTTAATCATCAACAAACATCTCCTGTTCTTTAGCTCCTAGGTGCATCCACTGCCAGGAATGAGGGGGAACATGAGTCCCTAGACTTTTACTAACTGGGGGATATCTCCCTCTGGGCAGATGGAACACAGATGAATTCTCACTCCTGGCCCTCCCCAGCTTTTACAAAGCGATTGCATCACTGTTCACGGCTCTCCTTGCTGCCAGCAGATGGGTGCATCTTGGAATGAAAGGAATGATAGCAACTGTGTCCCAGTGGAAACACATGCTCTTCCGGCAGCATTTACTGCCACTCTTCTGCCAAAGTGATTTTCAAAGAAACTGGTTTAAATGTAGAACCTGCAAACAGGACATCAGAGCTGGGGAAACCCCAAAGGATTTGTGTTTGCCAAATCCAGGGCCCATGTGGCTTTGCAGCTATGGAAGATGTGGGAGCCTCACAGTGGATTCTAGGGTAGGAGAAGGGAGGAGGAAGATTTGCCAGTGGGGCTGGAAGGCATTGTTTCTCAAAGAGGTTCTCTCTTAATGCAGGATTGTTTGCAGTGAGTGGCTGAAAGTTTTAGGGAATTTAAGATCAGGAAACTGTTGTTAAGGTGACAGCAGCAGAGAACTCTGTACTAGTTGTATTGTGATAAAGTGCCACGGTTAATCAATTGCCTTCTGCCTGTACTTTGCTAACCTAATTTGACTGGCTAACCTAGAAGGCTAAGAGTGAAAAAGAAGCATTCATAAAAAGCAGGAGATACACAGACCACCAAGATTCTTCTGGGGCCTGTGAATACAAGATGGAAAATGCCCATTGGTGCATTAGATTCATCCTTCTTTCTCTTCTGCTTCATACTAGAGACATCTATCCAGACTATTAGCCTATCCTCCTGAGACGATTACTGTATTGTAGATACATAGTCAGAAGATACCTTGCCCAGATGTTTGATCTCTTGCTTTAAGTTAAACTAAGGGATGTTTTGAGTGTTGAGAGACCCCCCCATTGTGCATTGACAATTCAGGGTGCCAGCGGTCCCTTGTGGATTTATTCTTAGAGGAATGGAAGGGATAGGAGAAGCGAGTTGCCTTTGCCATCAAAACAGTTAAGCACCCATGTCTTTGCTTGGCAGCCTCTGGAAAAGTGCCAGTTAGCAGCCAATACCTTGAGAGCAAGGTAGTAAGAGTAAGGAGGGGATGGATACCATATTATGAAAGGTTTTATTTCCAGGCTCATCATTTACTGTCTGCCCGTAGCACCCATGTTATCAAGTGGATATTCTGCATAGTGTGAGAACGGCAGCTTTACTCTGGACACAGCATCCAGGTGCTGCAGAAAATGCTTCTGAACTAGACCCCTGACACTGAGGCTGGATGGGCAGAGCTCCAGTCCTGGCTCCCCTAATATCAAACTCATAACAGTCTTGCTCTGGCCACAGCCACCAGGCAGCAAATCTCCCTCTGCACATTCTGTGATCCGGGGTAGGCTGGATGGGAGATTATTGAACTTAGTAAATCTGGCGTGTAGTGATCTGCGCAGCATTCATCCACTTACCAATCAATCATTCATAACCTAGTTTGCGCCAAGATGTTCTCAGGGGCTCTTACGCTTATTACTGGGACCTGGAATGCATTGTAACTGTCACATTTGGTTTGATGGCACCATCTGTATGATGTGCCCTATTGTAACTGTCACATTTGCTTTAAGAACCTGCCACCGTTGGTGCTATCACTTGATTTCAGCTGCACTTAGTGACGCGTTTGCTTTCAGGAATAGAAACTGTGGACTTGTTGCGTCCATTTGGGCCAAGGAGGCCTGTTGGCAAAAGGAAAGAGGGAGAGAAAAAGAAAGATGTAAATGCTCTCATGTCACACTGAGTACAAAGTCTGGCCACTGGAAACTTGGTTTTGTTTTACAGTGTTGCCTTTTAACAGCAGTTCTAGCCACCCTGCTAGAAAGAAGAGAAGGAAGAGCTGTTCCTTTTTCGAAGATAGCTCAAGGAACATTTGCTTCTGCAAACAAACAATTGAATACATACAATTTGGAGCTGCAGCCCACTTGAAGCAGCCATCTCAGGTCTTTAGTGCCAGACAGATCTTCCACAGGGAGATGGATGTTCCAGTCTTCGGGATGCCACAGATACTGCTTGCTCAGAACTTGAGATATTTTACTCACCGGGGAAACCTATTCTGGTTTGAAAAGATGTAACATGCTTAAATTCGCCCTTGTGTAACTTACAATAAAAGTTTTGCTACTCAGCATGCCACTAGGCAAGGCTGCTGCTTGAGGTACTGGTCATGACCAGGAGGTGGGCCGTCTGACCTAGTGGTCAGAGCTGGAGTCAGATTGGTCCGATACCAGGAGATCAGAGACTGAGGCCAGAGGGCAAAACCAGGAGGCAAGCAGGGCCAGGTTACCAGGAGAGCGGCAGTAGGAGCAGATATTGCTAGGAAAGCAGGCAGTTACCCAATTGCATGGACAACTTCCTGTTCCTGTGCTTGGTTTAAATAAAAGCTGAGAACCAATCAGGACTTCCTGCCAATCAGATCCCAAGACTGGAGTCTTCTGTTATTGTTCAGCTTCTATTGTGACAATTATTGGCAGGTAACTGGGTAGCAGGTTGGAACGTACTGGCACCTAACTGCTCTATAAACCAGAGTTCAAGACCCACCGTCCCTGACAGTACTTCTAGCAACTGCAACTTCTAAGTAGCTGTATGGTTGGGCAAGATGGCTGCAAGTACCTCAAGTGGGATAGTAAATGAGGCGACATGCTCATACTTTATGGGTGTGCACTCAGGTGAGATCAATCATGGTGACTGACAGTTCTGAACCAATGGCAGTCTGGTGGCCCCTATCACATGAATTAGGGGGTCTCAGTTCAGTTCCTGTTATCCAGATCTCAGTCACACCCAGCACTGACTGGGCCAGGGAAACCAAGACTGAACAAGGTGCCCCCTCCAGTCGTGACTGAAGCTTGATGGAGTAGTAGAGAATCTTGTTTAACTACTGCTGCCCATGCCGTGGGAGTATCATCATCTGAATCGGCACCGCTCTCTTCAAGATCGGGGCCATATTTTCTGCATTTCCATTCTCTCGTTCTTTAGCATTAAGGATGCTTCCCTGCATTCACCTGGTTTCTTAAAAATTCATCTTCTACTACAACTTATTACCCAAAGTGGGGTCACAACCATCAATATGTGGCTTCATAGTCATTTTCATAGCAGCCATCTGTGAATCAAACCCGTGACCCAGACGTGAAACGTTCCAGATCCTTTTACCCTTCCCGTGGGCTATCAGGTCCCTCTAGTTGAACATTTCTGCAGCAATTAAAGTGTTACATTATTAAGCATCATTTGCTTCTCCTGTAGCTCTGCTTTAAATATTTAAGCCATATCAGGGCTCGTTTTACAATAGAGACTCTTCATACAAAGGGAAGAGGGAAACATTAGGTCAAAGATTGCTCAGGCTCGAAGTCTAGTTGGCAGCTGGTATCAAGCGGAGTGCCCCAGGGGTCGGTCCTGGGGCCAGTTTTGTTCAACATCTTCATTAATGATCTGGATAATGGGAGGGATTGCACCCTCAGCAAGTTTGTGGATGACACTAAGATCGGGGGGAAGAGGTAGACAAGCTGGAGGGCAGGGATAGGGTCCAGAGTGACCTAGATAAATTAGAGGATTGGGCCAAAAGAAATCTGATGAGGTTCAACAAGGACAAGTGGAATGGGTTATCTAGGGAGGTGGTGGAATCTCCATTCTTGGAGGTTTTTAAGGCCCGACTTGACAAAGCCCTGGCTGGGATGATTTAGTGGGGGTTAGTCCTGCTTTGAGCAGGGAGTTGGACTAGATGACCTCCTAAGGTCTTTTCCAACCTAAACTTCTATGATATGACCATGGTGACCTGAGCCCAAGAGCAGGCTGGGGAATGCTGCGTGCATGTCCGGGTAGGGAGTATTTTTCTAAAAATCCACCAGAGCCAAGATGAAAGGCAGATTATAGTAGACTACGACAGGGTTCACTCGCCGCAGGTAGTGCCTCCTTCTGGCTGCTTCGGGGATCAGCTCTCGCCTTGTCTGGTGCCCTCTTCTCTCAGTTATTCAAGCTGTGACCCTTCTCTCTCTCGCTCTCTTCACAACTCAGGGTGCTCCCTCTTCATGACTCTACCTTCCAGCCAGGTCATTATATAGGCCTTCCCTTCCACAGTAACAACACCTCTTGGGACCAGCTGTCCGGTTGGCATCTCCAACGCTTCTGTGCCGCTTCCCAGTGCCTGGTAGGGGAACCCAGGAGGAAATTAAGTGGAAGATATTAAGCTCTATAGACCAATGCTCCATGGGAGAGCATCTCTCTGTAGAACTTGCTGACTTTTGCTCTTATTCCATCTGTAGAAAACCCTGCTGTGCAAAGCTCTGTCAGGGAAAGAGCATTCTTAAAGAAACAGACATGTCATCTCCTCTGTCAGACACCCATGCCTTCCCCCTCGATAACCATTTAAAATTAACAGGTGACAAACGCCGCAGTGCCAAACCTGGCAGAAGGCCCATGGGACTTGTCTTTTGACACCTCTGCAAGTAAATGAAAGTGTGACATAATGGCATGACAAGGCATTAAGAAAATTAAATCATGTCAGACATTCCCTGGAGGTGCTTTTGCTATGAGACACAGGCAGGCAGCGCCGCTGTTCGTGAGATGCCACGGCCCCAGATTTCCTTGTTTTACAAGAAATGGATTCTCTGGTTCTTGAATCTTTAATGTGACAGGAGAAAGACTCCAACTCCACTGCTTTACCAGCGATGTGGTGCAGAGGGTTGGGTTGTGGGTATACAAGGTGCTTTCCACATCTCTCTTGGGCCTGCCCCCTGCATAGGAACCAGCCACAATCTAGGTAGGGTGGGCAACTGCTCTCAAAGAGAAGCTAGCTGAGGGGAGAGTGGCCAGTGAACTGTAAGGGTGGTAGAGCAGAAGCAGACAGGTTTTTTCTAGGGACTCTCACTGGTATCTAGCTCTTCTTAACTCCTCCCAGCACAGCAGGCAGCTTACAGCTATACTGTCTCCTGGAAGGTACGACGTCCCCTTGTGCCACCATCATCTTACATCTACAGCCAGAGAGCATATTTTAGCCTCTGACGACTGAAGCCGCGTTGCAAAGGGCTGTCTTCTCGCTTCTCCTACCCCATCACTGTAAATCATCCCCCCAGAGCGGCGCTTAAGGGCAGGCATCTACATCACAAAACAAAACCGGTCAAAGTTGCAATTATGATCAGTGAAGCAGGCATCGGTATGTTGTGCATAATTAAAATGACTGTAGGACTTCTCCATAAATATCAGCCGGAAGAGTGTCTCTTTACGCGTGGGCATAAAAATGAGGTGAAGGCAGCAGCCTGTCCCTGATGTGACATGACCTTGGAACAACTTTGTTGCCTCCACGCCAGAGTAAATTCCTTTTCGTTCATTCGTTTGATTGTGTCCCTCTTGCTGTCAGCCACACCCAGATCCTTGCAGCAATAGACACATAACCACTAACTGTTCAAGAAAAATCTGGAGATGTCCATTTCGTAAGGGCTGTTCATTGGAGTTTTCCAAACCTGCTGCCACAAAAATTCTGGTTTGTCCCTTTAAAACTCCCAGCCCGCCTCTGATATGGAACGTGCTCAGGATGGAAAATGGATCCCACACAAAGCTGGTCTCACACGTGGTTTGTAAATGTCCTACTTGATGCCCATCGATCTTCCCCATCAGTCCAAGTGTTCTCCACTGCTTTGCAGTAACAGAGCAAAATCTTTCATGCTGTTTCCCCAGGCTGCTTTCTGCGAAGTAAAATTCATTCACACTCATTGTGAATATGCAAAATGATGGGAAAGGAACTATCTAATAGGCACCCTTTTCTTAATCCCACCTTTGACTTAATGCTATTTTTAAAATTACTAAATTATTTACTTGCAAATGTCTCAGCTGGGGATAGCTAAACAGACCTACAGAGTCACTCCAAATCTCCCTTTGTATTTGCCAGACAATACAATTCCCCTCTGTTATACTGCGTGGGGATTGCCCAAGAGGGGCCTATAAATCTAGTCATTTCTATGACATGTGTTGCCTCTCAAGGTTGTCAATACCACATTTGGCTTGAGTTTAAACAAGGCTAAGCAGGCAGTTGAGCTAGAAAATGGTTCAGACACAATCAAAGAGTTGCATGGGAGATAATTATCCAGTTCTGATTTTAATGGGAGCTGCATGGCTAAGAATCTTTTTACAGTGCATCCTTAGCTCAGTTTAAGCCCTGCTAACATAGTTGTTATAAACAGATAGACAAACTGGTAGAAACCATTTTAGCTGTAACCATACTTTTTTTAAAAAGTGTTTATTCAAGTGTATTTATACGCAGGGGTTTGTTGCAGCATTGTTACACCTTGGTGAGTATTAACAGGCTGCAGAAGTTGCATCTGTGGTAGGAAGGTGCAACGGCAATTCCGAAGCTCAACTAAAAACCTCGCACCGAGGGGGCCATGCAACTCTGTAATGTTGGTGAGTTTCAGGACATGTGAGTGTTCCAGGGTGGCTGGCCCTTCCAAAGGGAGATAGGCCTCAGCCCACCTGTGACACAGCTGATAAGCCTCCTAAGATGGAGAGAATGCAGCAAGTCATGTGACAGGCAGTCTTGGGACTAAACCAGGCCTCTGGGTGGGGGTAGAAAAATCAGAGATCTGTGGACAGCCAAAAGGTGGGAACTGCAGCATGAAGCTGCAAGGGGAGACACTCTCCCGCAGGGATCATAGAATCTCAGGGTTGGAAGGGACCTTAGGAGGTCATCTAGTCCAACCCCCTGCTCAAAGCAGGACCAATCCCCAATTTTTGCCCCATATCCCTAAATGGCCGCCTCAAGGATTAAACTCATAACCTTGGGTTTAGCAGGCCAACGCTCAAACCACTGAGCTATCCCTCCCCCATCCTTGAAGAAGGTTGGTGAAGTTGGGTAGAGATCCAGCGGGAAGTTGTGTTTCCTTTTCGGTAGAAGGCAAAGAAGGCTGGCCAGGTCTTGTGTCTTCTCCAGTGGTGTAGAGGAAGAGACAGTGCCTCTGTGAGGAAGCTTTTGGCTATGCTCAGCTTTTGGTTGGGTGGAACACTTTTTCCCTGTGTGTTTTGAACTTCGTCTTAATAAAATCAGACCCCCAAGAAGGGCTGTTATTGGAGTTATGAAAGCCTCTGTTTGTGTTTACTGAGGAACCAAGAGGGGAAACTGACGCAGGGTAATGCAAAACCACCCCTGGCCACAAAGGAGTGCATGGGAGGTGGTTGACAGTGACACATTTGGGATTCTTGATCTGCTGTGTATGCTGTGTGGTTGGCCATCTACGTCACATGGTATTGTTTCTGCTTTCCTGCAAAAGACAGGGGAAGCAAAGGCCTCCGGGGAAAGGAGAGATGGGAGGTCTCCCAGCATGGTCTGGGGAGAGGTGGCTCATTCCCTCTCCTCACGGATGTGTATATTTAATTCTTTTGGGTCCTGGTCCCCCCGCCAGCTGGGCTCATATCCACAGATCAGTGGGATTTGTGCTTAATCTGCCACTGCTTGATGGTGTCTTGAGAAGTTTCCCCTTCAGCTGCATAGACCCATCCAAGCCTGCTGCTTCCTGACTGTGTCCACAGAACTTTCAGGCAGACGCCGTAAATGTTCACACACGTGGGTGTTCCTGACACTCTCCAAAGGCATTTCTACAAACAAGCTTCTTCGTACAAATGGTCACTGAAAGAAACTAAGGTGGGCTGTGGGTTTGACCACAACATATGTTGGTGAGTAACTTTCTGCAGAATGCTCCTAGAACTAGGTAGGGCACTGATTGATGGTAGAGGATACAACTGAGAGCACCCACGCACACATTCAACTTTAATCCCATTAACTTCAGGGGACAAAGCTAAACACGTGCTCAAGTTCTTTCCTGAATCAGGGTCGAAACGACTGGATAAACAATGAAAACATAAGACTCTCACTGAAATGTTTATTTAAATGTCTCACTGTTTCCCCATCTGTCTGTCTCCCTCCACCTGTTGTCTCTTGTCTTATACTTAACTTGTAAACTTTTTGTTTTCTGTTTGCACAGCGCTGAGCACAATGGGGTCTGGTCCAGGACTAGGGCTCTTGGGTGCTACCTCAACACATATAAATAAGTGATCTATCGTCGAGGAACAAGGTTGATTTTTTTGGCAAATTTATCAAGAGATCACAGATACACCCACAAAGTCCATGATGGAACTCATTTATTCTGTCACCTGCACAACTGTGTCAGAAAGTGCTAGTTCAGAAGTGACCGATAATTCACACCCGAAAAGCCAAGGACAGGCTCCATTAGAAAACTCCAGAAGAGAATAATGTCCCTATCAATAGACAACAACATTATTGATATCAGTGAGACAAGGCAATGGGCAACATACATAGGGAAAATTTAATTCCTAGACAGTCCAAAATACAAATAGATACTTTAATTGATTGAATTGCTCATTTTCCATTCAATTAGCTAATTACCCCCTTTTTGTTCAGCATAATCGTGTTACAAATTTATATTGACCCAGTACTAGTCTCAAGGGACTTCCGATAATGTGTCCATTAATTACTGGGTTCTAGTCAAAAACCTCTTGGTCAGAAGAGAAATATGAGAAATATAATATGGAATGAAAAGGAAAGGAAAGGAAAGGAAAGACCTATGCATTGTTCTTGACAATGCAATGAAAATGTTGGGTGGCTGCAGAAAGGTGGTCAAAAAAAGCAAATCGTAATAATTTACATTTTAAAAAAGATCTACTGAAAACATTGTAATGCCTCTCTCTCTCTCCCCCTCTCATCGCCTCTTCCCCTGCATACGATGTCCTTCCCTGGACTACTGTATTAAGTTCTGGACACCCCATCTCAAAAAATGGGATAACAGAAATAAATTTGGTCACAGAAAGATAAGAAAAATGATGAGACTTTATGCTCCTCTAGTCAAGGAAGAGAAATATTCCATGTGACCTGAATGTCTAATCCAAACTGATTTACATTTTTAATATTAAACATTCACACTGAAATGGTCACATCTAGTCCACAAAGCAAGATTTATTTGCCAACCTTAAATAATTTAGAGCAATGAATGAATTCAAGAAAATTGTGATCCATTTGTGAGCCATTCACAAGCTGGGAGAGGCAAACTGTGCTGAATAAATGAATCAGTATGAATTATTTGCCCATATGAAATATTAGTGCACTGGACAACTTTCAACAAGCTGTTAAATCATGAATAAAACACACAATACAGTAAAGTGCATCAGAAAAAATCCCCAGACAGAGATTATACTTATTTTGTATAGATCAAGTATGCAAGTTTAGGATTTTTATTTTCCTGGATATAAAGAATAGTGGCTCATCCGAAATGGTTATCCACTGGGAGTAAAATGTATAAGGCACTAAAATGGAGACACATAGAACACACGATTTATTGATGCAGTATGGTCAGGTCAGTTTATTTTTTAAAAGGTGTTTTGTTGCTAAAGCTTCTGCTGGGAATTCATCCTAATAAATTCACTTTTTATGTCCTGTTTCGGCACTAGTATCAAGAAGATGTTATGAGAAGATTCACGCTGTTGCTGGAAGAGCCAAATGGAGCCCATAACCCCTAGCAGAAAGGGGCACATCAGTGTCTTGATTACCCAAACAACTTGTCAAATGCCAAACTTGACTAGACACCTGGGTGTTTATGGCAAGGGAATCCAGAAGCAGTGAGGGATGCTGGCAGGTTGTTAGAGCGTGTTGCTCGGTGTATAGCTTCTAGGAAACCCACAGCACAGGGAGAATGCTACCAAGCCAACTGGGCTTAGCCAGGCAGCACTGAGCAGGTACAGTGTGACCACACAGAGGATAAGGGAATCTTGGTTAACTGGGACTTGTGTTAACTAGTGTTTTGGTCAACTGGGTTTGCACTGTATAGACCAGGGGTTGGCAACCTTTCAGAAGTGGTGTGCCGAGTCTTCATTTATTCACTCTAATTTAAGGTTTCGTGTGCCAGTGTAGCGAGGCGGTCTGGTCCCCAGCCGCCCCAGAGAAAGACCAGGAACCTTCCCGGACACCTAAGTGGGCGGAGCCAGAGAATCCTGTCCCCGCCCCTCAAGGGTCAGGGGGCGGCACCGGAAGTAGAAAAGCCGGCCCTCAGACCGCAGTTGGGCGGCAGCCACTGGAGAGGCCGGACGCCCGAGGTCCAGCTCCCCGCCGGGAGGCCCCGGCGCCCAGCCGCTACCCCGAGGAGCCGCCGGGCCCGCCGCCGGCCCGCCACCCCGAGGAGCCGCCGGCCCGCCACCCCGAGGAGCCGCCGGGCCCGCCGCCGGCCCGCCACCCGGAGGAGCCGCCGGGCCCGCCGCCGGCCCGCCACCCCGAGGAGCCGCCGGGCCCGCCGCCGGCCCGCCACCCCGAGGAGCCGCCGGGCCCGCCGCCGGCCCGCCACCCCGAGGAGCCGCCGGGCCCGCCGCCGGCCCGCCACCCCGAGGAGCCGCCGGGCCCGCCGCCGGCCCGCTACCCCGAGGAGCCGCCGGCCCGCCACCCCGAGGAGCCGCTGGGCCCGCCGCCGGCCCGCCACCCGGAGGAGCCGCCGGGCCCGCCGCCGGCCCGCCACCCCGAGGAGCCGCCGGGCCCGCCGCCGGCCCGCCACCCCGAGGAGCCGCCGGGCCCGCCGCCGGCCCGCCACCACGAGGAGCCGCCGGGCCCGCCGCCGGCCCGCTACCCCGAGGAGCCGCCGGGCCTGCCGCCCGCAGACGACGCCGAGGTGCCGATGGTCTGCGACCTCCTGGAGGACGCCCCCCTGGTCCAGGTACCCGGAGAGGGGGGAGGTGGAAGTAGCCCGGGGGCAGCCGACTCTAGTCTGGCTGCAGCACTGCCAGAGCCCAGGTCAGTGTGTTGCGGCCAGGATCCCCACTGACTCAGCAGCGGGCTTTTCTGCCGCTGCTAGGGCCCCGGGCTGGGACGCAGTGGAGTGGGTGGGCCTGCATCCCCCCTGCCACCCAACCTGTGGGTGGCAGTCTCCCCCTCTCCCAGGTTCGCCAGAGCCAGGACCTGAGCTGGAAACTGCTCCTTGCCCCGCCCTGACCAAGGGCCAGGGCCTATTGACTTCCTAACTGCTCAGCCCCTGCTTAAGGGCCTGAGCGGTGAACTGTTTATTGCCCCGCCCCGACCAAGGGCCCGGGCACCGTTAACTGCGCTTATTCCCCAAACTACAATAGAGTAGCGGGCGGTCTGGTCCCCAGCCGCCCCAGAGAGGGGCAAGAAACCCCTACAGCCAGTAATACATTTTAATGTTTTTAGAAGGTCTTGTTCTATAAGTCTTTAATATATAACTAAACTATTGTTGTATGTAAAGTAAATAAGGTTTTTAAAATGTTTAAGAAGCTTCACTTAAAATTAAATTAAAATGCAGAGCTCCCCAGACTGGTGGCCAGGACCCAGGTAATCTGAGTGCCACTGAAAATCAGCTTGCATGCCGCCTTTGGCACCCGTGCCATAAGTTGCCTACCCCTGGTATAGACAAAAGGGCCCCTTTTCTAATTGGCTCCCATTCTCTTGAGTTCAGGACCAGAGAAATACCATCTTCTATACCTTGATTTCATACTGGAAGGACTATGTTTCTCTGAATGTATAAATATCCTCCTACTGGATGTTCCATTCTATGCATCCGACGAAGTGGATTGCAGTCCACGAAAGCTTATGCTGAAATAAATTTGTTAGTCTCTAAGGTGCCACAAGTATTCCTTTTCTTTTAAGTAAAACTGTGACAATCATCCTGCAAACCAGCAGAATGTGCCCTTCTCCCCCCCACTTTATAATGTTGTATTGGTTTTCAGTTAAGTCTATGAGTATATACCAGAACAGCGGACAGCTCTCGCTGCCCTGGAAAAAGGTGCAGGCTGCAGCGAAACTCTGCACCTGGAGGAACAAAGACCAAATATCACAGGGAACAAATCAAAGTGAGTTTGCAACATCCTGACGCCAATGCCACTGGAACCTAGTGCTGTGCTAAAGATAGAAAACATACTCCTAAATCTGCGTCTCCACAAGGTACTATTCCCAGTGATCCCACTCGCAGAGTTCGCTCAGCGGGCTGGTTTTCCAGGAGCGCTCTCTATGTTTTAACCAGGTCAGCTGTCGCTTGTTACTTGAACTCCGAGATAAACGAGCCCTACCTACAGATGCATTCCACTGTCAAAGCCGGTTAACTCCCCATCTGCCATTGTCCATATTCCTCACCCTCTAGCATGAGGCAGATTCGGTTCAAGGCAAGCAACATGAAAACAAAACAAAGACAAGACACCAAAGCTCATTTCCTTTGAGCTTATTTACAAGTTTTACCGTTAAACTTGCCCGCATTATGCAAGCAGCTTGCAATCTTCCCCTAATTCTCTGACTTTAATGATATAATTGAACAACCCAAAACCTCATTTTTTCCAGGAAACATTAAACATTACCATCTTAATGAAATGGTCCACTCTGCATGCAAATGACTGGCAGTGGATCTGCCATTGTCTTATCCCATTGCTAGGCAAAAGGACAAATGCCCTTTCTTTTGTCAAACACTAGGAGCGACAACACACTTTGCCAGGGCTGCCGAGAGCGGGTTTGGGCCCCAGTGAAAAAAATCCCCCCCCTCCACCCCTACCCCTCCCAGCAAGGGCGGACGGGCTAAAAATCTTTACACAGGATTTATATTGATATGCAAAAAAAAAAAATGCAATGGATGTCAAAAACAATCGACAAATAAATAATGATACTACCAAGACAGACAAAAACATATGCAATATAGTCGGGCCCCCTTCCGGACCGCCGGGCCCCGGTAATTTGTACCGCCTTCCCCTTCTCTCATCGGCACTGCACTCCTTAGTTGGAAAGCACAAAAACTCTGAGGTGGGATGAAGACAGATACAAGGAAATAACCGGGGAAGGGTCAAGAGGTGTGAATGAAATAAGAACTGCCCCATATTCAAACCAAACCTTTCAGAGGTTTAGAAAAGTTCAGTGAGACTCTGATTTAGCAAAGTGTTTAAGCATGTGAGTAGCCTACAGGAGTCAAGTGTTTGCTGGATCAGGGCTTGAATGTCTCTACTTCCTGGTTTCAGCAAGACCCAGAAAGCATGGGGCAGACACCCATCACCACCATACACTCCATTTGGTTCTTCTGCTCTGCCCACTCTCCGCTGTTTTTCCACCTGATTCTTTCAATACACTTGTTCTCTTTGCTTCTCTTACACATCCTCTCCTAACACAACACATTAGCATTGATCTTTTGAACCCATGATGTTCTCCTTCAGTGTTGAACACACTGGAACAAAGTCACCCATCGCTATTCCCAAATAACTTGCTCCTTTTGTCATAGGTTTGCTCATACCCACCCCCCCCCAAAAAGCAAACAAGGGGTGCTACTCAATGCATTGGCTTTGCTTTTTTGTGGGAATCAAGACCAGAAGTCTTACAAAGTATTGGAGTTACAATGGAGTTTGATATTAGGCTTTTGGAAGGTTACATAGGATATTCATATAGATCAGGTGGCAAATATAGGACTGGAAAACTGATGCCATACGTGGAAGCCTTAAACACTAGAATATACGTCGTTGAGGACAAGTTTTCAGCCTCTAAAAGCAGTATATATCCCAGGCTGGTGATGCCTACAGCTTATAAGGAGTAAACCCCCATGCTGGTGGAAGCTCAACTGGCTGGCTAGATACTGTGTAGATGAAGGAATCTTTCCCTTGGGCTGCAGTGTGGCTCTGGGACCACACCACAGGGACTACTTCAGCCTACAACAAAGCGAAGGATGCAAGCAGTAATGTTTCTGGGCCTGGGCCTGCCTGGACACGGTCTTGCAGGGAGCCCGCTCAGAGCTAAATTCCATAGTATGCAGCGGGTGCACAGTTCTGTAACATGGCAAACCCAAGGGCAGGCCTGACCCTCATCCTTCCTTACACAGCAGAAGCACAATGGCTCTGTAACACTAGTGGCAAAGGAGGCAGTGCCAGGGTTCGGCAAAAGACACCCCCCCCCCCAATATTTCAGAGGCCTGCTCAAAAACGCTGAGTGTAGTCCTAGCTCTATTGAGACTTGTGCAGGCAACCCTCTTCTTGACGGGCGATGTAATTCTGGCTGAGAAAGAGGCCCTGTTTCACGAAGGCGTCATGCTAACAGCTGCCTGTCCCCTTCTCCCTTCCCTTGGCGGAAAGGCCACTGTAAAAGTTTCCTCTTGCAACTCTCACATCTCATTTACATATTTGAGATGGTTTAGATTAAGCGAGAGGCAACAGTGTTATTTCAGCTAATGAGAACATAATGTTTTATTGTTGGCTTCCACAGCCACTTAAATACATCCCTATCTAATTAATTTTGGAAAACAGAAAGTGACTTGCCAAACAAATTCCACAACAGCCTGTCAGCCCGTAAAATTAAATGAGCGAATGTTAGCTGGGAAAACAGACTGTGTGTGTGTGGGAAATGAAAACTATTTCATAAATAATTGATTTCCAGAAGTGCCAACACAAGGAGGAAAGTGGGTAGAAGAAATCAACAAGTTTCCCTTTTCCCTCCATCCCAACGGGCATTGCTTGGCAGGGAATTGGCAAAAAAAAAGTAACACCCCCCTCTCTACCAGCCCTCATGAGGGTTTGAACCCATGACCTCAGGCACGATAGCACAGTCCTCAACATGTGGACAAGCCACTAGAGATAGACCCACCATACCTTTGTTAGAGAGTGTTATACACATGAAAAGTGTGCACTGTTTTGCACATGCTTGGTTAGCCCCCCTGCCAGTGGTGATGCACACACATGTAGACAGCGGTGCAAACCAGGGTTTGCATGTATATTGGATCCAGCAAATCACTGAACCGGGGAAAACTAGGGCTGTTTGTTTATACTCCATTTGCCACACGTTTTCTCATCTCAGAAGTGTCCTTTCCTATCTCACACAAATAAGCAAATATCCCAAACTTATCCTCCATTCTAGAATCATGGGACTGGAAGGGACCTTGAGAGATCTAGTCCAGGCCCCTGCCCTCATAGCAGGACTAAGGATCATCAGACCATCCCTGACAGGTGTTTGTCTAATCTGCTCTTAAAAATCTCCAGTGGTGGAGATTCCACAACCTCCCTGTGCAATTTATTCCAGTACTTAACCAACCTGGACAATTAGGAAGTTTTTCCTAATGTCCAACCTAAACCGCCTTTGCTCCAATTCCACCTCATTCACAGATCAGCAGCATTTCTGAGAGGTCTCGGAAACCAGCAGAGTTACTGGAATTAAAAGAACTTTGTTAAAAGGGTAACATCGGGTTAAAAATCATATTTAGGAAAACAAATGTCCTTTTGGTGTAATTATATATTCTCAGTTACATAACCAAGAGAGAACCTGGATTGATTAACTGACATGCTTTTGGGAACACAGAAGGAGCATTGGGAAAAAAAAAAAAAAGTCACGTGCTAAGATCTCACAAGAGACACCCGGATAATGTAAGGAATAGCTATGGAAGAGCTATACAATTCAGCTGTTAGCTGTAGATGTTTGCCATGTGTTATGTTGCTATATGGGCTGATTCTGCCCTGTAGTGCACCTTCTGGAGTCATTTACATCTGTGCAAAGCAGGTGTGAAATGCTGTCAGATCAGTACAGTCGTGTTTTATGCTCCTTTTAATCAGGTACAAATAACGACAAGGTGGCAAGAGCTGCCAAGGTAATACAAAAAGAAAAGCACACACACACCAAGGACATGCCATCTAGTGTCCCTCCAGCTCTTCAAATCAGGCCATTTACGCTCCTAGGCAGAAGCAGCACATGAGGCAGTGCGGCCAAGTGGAAAGGGCACTGGCCTGGGAGTCAGGAGATCTGGGCTCTGTTGCTAGCTCCACTGCTGGCCTCTGGGTGACCTTATCCGGGCTGCTCTTTCCCCTCCCACCTTGCAGCTAGTTAGACTGAAAGCAGGGCCGGCTCTAGGCCCCAGCCTAGGAAGCACATGCTTGGGGCGGCACATCGTAAGGGGCGACATTCAGGCCATTAGGGCGGCAAATTCCGCTCCGGCCGTTTTTTGCTTCGGCGGTGCTCCGGCCGTTTGGTTTTTTTGTGCCTGGGGCGGCAAAAAAACCCAGAGCCGGCCTTGACTCTTGGGGGCAGGGATTCTCACCATGGCTACGTCTACGCTGGAGGGAGGATGGGTGATTCCCATCTTCCCGAGAGCTACGCATGTAAGCTCTGCTCCAGCGGGCACACTTAAAAACAGCAGGGTAGCTTGGGCTAGCCACCCGAGCACCAACCTGCCCCAACTGCCCTGCGCAGGTAGTTGGCTGGCTTGCCTGAGGTGCTCTCTCACCTACGCAGCTATGCGAGCTGGGAAACACACCTCCCCACTCAAATGAGAACATTGCCTGTGTAACTGTGCAGGGACCAATGCAATGCGGGGCTAAGTAATAACAACACAAAGAAGTGCCTCGAAATAAAAGTCCTGGTGACAGCGGTGAATTTAAATAGGCCAGATTAGCCCCTTGGCTTTAGCCGAGCCGGATTTTTTTTTCAGCCAGAATTCTGGAAGTGAAATTTAGGTTATTTAAGAACATCTGATTTTACTGCTCATACAGCCTCTAAGTGACTTAAAATAAAGTTTCAGCTATAATTATCGGAGTCTGCAAATCGCAGGCAAAAAAACAGAGTCCAGTTTTGGGAATTTTATCCCAATTGAGGTTTAAAAACCCCAGAAGAGATTCCCCTCAGGATTGTAATATTTAAAGGCAGGCTGAGTCTGGGGCTGGGGGCTTCAACCATTCTATAAGGTCCAACTGTGGCCTCTAATTAAGAAATGAAATGATAAAACTAAGATTAGCAGCTCAATTCCACAAACCTTATTCATGCAAAATTCCCATTCACTTTACCCAAGTAAGGTCTGGAAGAGAAGATGCATAGGTAAAATCTTCCCATTTTAGGTAGTTCTAAGGAACCGATCACCCTGGTATCAGAATCCAGTACAACAAAAAAATTCTGCATTTTTCAGAGCTACGCAATCCTCAGTTTTCAGAGGGATAGCCGTGTTAGTCTGTATCAGCAAAAACAAAGAGGTGTCCTTGTGGCACCTTAAAGATTAACAAATTTATTTGGGCATAAGCTCTCGTGGGCTAGAACCCACTTCATCAGACGCATGGATTCTCTTTTAGGGGAGTAAGAAATGAAGTGAAAATGCCAGTGACCCTTGTTTACTCGCCCAGCACGGAATCGTGTTGCTAATCTGGCAGTAAGTGTAACCACATTGTGCATTTGTTCAGTATGGACAGATTGGTCACCAGTAAAACACACAGTGTGTTCCGAGTGACAGCTCCAAGCGCAAGGGACCGTTTTGTAACAGGGGAGGGAAAAGGACGCATGAAGGATGAATCCTTAAGTTCACTGAATACCACAAGTGCAGCAGAGTTCACACAGCAACATCATACAAAATTAACGACGAGGAGGGAAAGAAAGTTTGAGACAGAAAGGGGAACTTCCACTGGAACAGAACCTCGGGAACTACTGCAGGTCTGGAGGAAACGTTACCGCCCAAGGCAGCAATTAAATCAAATAATACCGCAGCCAACCACTTAAAAAAAAAAAAACCACTATAGGGAAAAGAATTCCCTCCCCCATCTGTCCAAGTTAACTTCCCCCAGTGTAACATTCAGCTGCACTGCCAGACCTTTTACTCCTGTTCTGGGTAAACATTTTCACTTAGATCTAAATTACAGGGACAGCTGCTTAAAATGTTTGCCATCATCCTCTCCCCCTCAGTCCCCATGCCAAGCTCATACTCATGTTGCCTCTCTCTCCAGCCAATTGCATTCCTCTTCTCCCTTCAGCTAGCACTAAAATGTGCCTACGTTTTGCTTTGAACATCCAGAGCCAGCTCATAAGCGGGGATAAAGCAGCACAGCTTCAGTGACCTCAGCTGGAGCAATGCTCATGTGAGTCTGGCAAAGGAGCCGGCCCCAGAACTTTTTGTGCTTGGCCATAAAATGTGGGCTGTGATGAAAACTGGAGCAGGTCAGGTCAATATGGTCTTGCAATACCTCCGAGAAACACCCGAGTGCTGCATAAAAATGGTGCTAGTGATTCAGTAGCTAGTGTTCTTCCCTCTGAATCAGTCATGAGCCAATGCTCAGTGTTAAGGACGAAGATTGGCAAAACTCAATGGGTTTCGTGCACAGAGATCTGGTCCAACAAACCGTTTCCCTCATTTCACATAGATTAATTCACACCACCAAATCTGCCTTGAGGCTTGAGTGCAGGGGAAAGGGTACAGGGTACAGACTGTTTGAGGCTGACTCCAAGTTTGACTTTAGATTTGGCCACATTGAGAGCTCAGAAGTTTTCAACCCCAAGGGGCTGAGTTGTCACAAGATTAGCTGTTCTTGGAACATTTCAGAAGCGTGAGAGTCATAAGAGGGAAACAGCTCCTTTCTGGGTTTGGCGCTTGCCTGGGCTGGAACCCAAGCCCTAGGGATGGGTTTGAATCTAGATAGTCAAATCTAAGCTCCTTGACATTTGCAGAGGGTGAGACTCGAGGCTCTGGCCTCTTTGGTTGTGAGGCTACGTCTACACTTAAACCATTACAGCAGCACCACAGCAGTGTTTCAGCAGAGACATTCGCTATAGTGACACGACAGGTTCTCCCATCTCTACAGTTAATCCACCTCCCGGAGAGGCAGTAGCTAAGTTGATGGAAGAATTCAGTCTTTGACCTAGAGCTGTCTACACTGGGGTTAGATGGGCTTAACTATGTCACTCTGGAGTGTGGATTTTTTACACCCCTGAGAGATGTATTTTAGTTGACCCAACTTTTTAGCATAGACCTGGCCCAAGTTTAACAAACCCACTGAACTCAATGTGAAACTCAGACAAAATCACCATGTACCCTCTAGCAAGAAGGGAGAAGAACTACTTTATACCTGAACGTTTGGGAAGCTCTTCCCCACTTCCCTCCTCTAAATTTTTCCCGGTCTTGGATTTCATTACGGACATTTTTCATGGCTCTCATTAGGAGGAACTGTGTTGCCAGAGGGTCTGTCTCAGAGGAGATGATGAAGTAAGGACCAGACCAACACCTGGTCAAGAAGCGGACAATATGCCTTTTGACAAGAATTAGATCAGTTATCTCCAGTGTCCTGGCAAAGTTTTATATTTACCATCTGAGCTGCCTACTGTAAATTTCTTCACTGCCTGCACTGAAGTCTTGTGCTGTGTTTCTGGAGCTGATAAACATTCTGCATTCCACCCCAGAGGCAGCTGCGTTTCACTATATGATACAGCACACTCTCTCACCCTCAATAACAGAAATCTGTAAAGCAACTGTGGGTTAGTCTTCTGAAGCAAGAGCATGACAGAATATTATAGGGTTTGATCCTGCCTCCCTGGCCCTGATAATAGCCCCTCCTTTCAATGGTCTCTCTATATATATGTACACGATGTAACACGAGTAAGGGTGATAGAATCAGGCCCATTATTATTCCACTGGGCAGTGGTCTTCAAAAACCACATCATCATGAATCTCTTTAGAGCCTCTGCTTAAAAAGGGCTTGGTCCTGGCTTACATGAAAGTCAATGGGAGTTTTGCCATTGATTTCTGCTGGAGCAGCACTGGGTCCAGACTTGGATGGCTAAATTAGCCAGTGAGGAACCATGTAACAGAAATTTACCTATTTATTTTCCCTCTTTAAAAATATGTATCTTTAGATAGTTTGTCATGACCAATATTTCTGCCTTCTCTGTTTAAATTGCATTGGACCCTTGTCTCTCTCTGCTGGCCTATAGGCATGAAACAGAGCTTTCTTCTCTGACTAGAGGGGTGTGTGTGTGTGTGTGTGTGTGTGTGTGTGTGTGTGTGTGTGTGTGTGTGTGTGTGTGTGTGTGTGTGTGTGTGTGTGTGTGTGTGTGTGTGTGCACGCACTAATAAGGTCTCCTGACTTAACTAATTAAATTAAAGTTGTTTAATTGAAACATGTTAAGTGTTGTGGCTGTGTCCATTGCATGGAGAGGAAGATATAAAAGAATGTGTATTCGAATCATCTGGGTTTGTTATTTATTTTTTTACCCTGATTTTAAAAGTGATGCTTGGAGCAATATTATGTAGACATTAGAGTAATCTCCATAAGAGCAAGAGAGAAGATATTCCTTTTGTACAACAACAGTTCTGTAAATTTTGTTTAGCATGTGTGGGATACAGTTAATTACAGTAATTTATCAAACTGGCACAAGGTAGCATTCACACACAAGGCGTTTTTTCCTGCAGTCAGAATCCTTCGTTTTATATGAGACTGGCTTGTGCTAATTGAATTTTCACTTGGGTAGATAAAAATCTTTAACAACTTTAGAATAACTAAATGCTCTTTGTTCAGTGATGTGAATCGGGATGATTTACAGCACCTTTCACATAATCAGGCTAATTTTGCTTTCATATGATTAATTAAAACAATATGTTCTTCCTTCGTAAAATGGAATTAGTGCATCCCAGGAACCAGGTTTCATTGCAAACTTCTCTTTCTGGTAATAAAAGCAATTTCCACAAAGCATCTTTTTGGCAAAGGTAAGTAAACATGCTTAAGTGGGTAAGAAAATGGCATTAAGGATCGAATTCATCTGTGATGTAATGGTGGTGAATTCAGTGGCGTTCCACCAAAGATAATTTCGCCTTCAGGTTCTGGAATGGGGCAGGTCCGTATTAAGCTAGTCTTGTGGGTCTGGAAAGCAGGATGAGGTGCTTGCTATCACCATTTCCTCTAGAAAGAACGTCCCTTCCATTTCTAAAGCAAGGCGCTATGAAGTGTCTGCAGCAGCAGCTGAAACTCATCTGCTTTCAGGTTTTGGTCCACACTGGATTCAGCTCAGGTCTGCTGAAAAGCTCAAAGATCTTTCAAGATCCTCTGGTCTGTGATGGCTGCTGTGTGCCCCTTTGACAGCACAAAGCAGAATTAAGGCCAATTTATAATGGCTCCTATATCAAAACAACCTTCTTGGCTCCCAGCATAGGGGAGCATCTAGGACAACAAAGAATCAGCCCCTCAGAGGTGCTAAACTACATCAATATTCACCGACACCTGAAGTGGCTGACGGCCGCTCACACAGACGTAATCAGCAACGAAGGGGGAGGTTTCCTGTTGCCTTTCAGACTGGATTTGGCAACGTTCTTCCTCTGCACAAGAATTACCCGACATTAGGCCAATGGTTCATTACAGCCACTGAAGCTGGGGAGATACAGCTCAGCTTAGCCGAGCATGACGGCGAAGTCTCTTACAGGTTCATAGTGGAGATATGTGGCACTGAACACACATAGATCTGATTGCAGGACCAGGGCCTGTGAAGGAGGGACATCTTGTCCCCATGACAAGCTCATTGCAGGGTCAGAGGAAGGATGGTGGAATGGTTAGAGTGCTAGTCGGGAACTTGGGAAATCGGTGTTCAAGTCCCTGTTCCACCATAGAGTTCTTCTGTGATTGTGGGTAAGTCACTTAACTTCTGTACCTCGGTTTCCCCATCTGTACAATAGCATTGCCTACCATGTTCCCATCCATTTCTGGTACAGGTCACAGAGCTTCTGATGAACAAATCTGGTGTGCATAAGCAAGATCCTTCAATGCTCTTCCACATATGCCTAAGGTTAGCTTAAATAAGTTATTTTACACACAGCCCTACCTAGGGCTGAATAGTTTACTGGTCTGTTAAATCTCCCTCTTTAAGTTCTACATGTCTATAATGCACAATATTCACATGATCATGCTATCTTTGAAGTTCAGTATATATCAGTATATGTTAAGTGTCTCCGGATTGTACTGGTTTTCTAATTACAAGTTTGCCTCCGCTTATTGTTCTAATTAATGTAAAAAAAAATAGATATTGATGCAGTATAATCAGATAGTAAGTTCTTGTATGGTCTTGACGTGGTCTTTTTTGCTGCCGGGGTCACAAACGCAGTAACTTTGCAGCAAGTGGGTGACACCAGCTGAGATCCCTGCAATGCCACTGTTTGACATTTTAAAATTGTCTTTTGAGCCACAATTTGCATGCTTGTATTTTAGATGCTGAAATGCACTTCCCTCCAGATGTGCTTTCACACTGCTCTAAGGAGAACAAGGACTGCTGCTTTCTTCCCATAGAATTACAGAAGAGAAGAGCATAGGACACAGAGGAGATATTTGGCAACCAGAAACAAAGATTTGGGCCTCAATCCTGCAGAGCACTTCAGCCCATGTTTATCTTTTAAGCACGTGAGGAGACCCAGTGATGTCAATGGAACAATTCTACTCACCGCTAGGATGGTGCCACCTCCTGCCCATTCTGGGGATTAGCTTCACGATGGCAACATCCCCTCCCATGCACGCCATCTCTCTGCCCCTCTCTCTCGGTCTCCTGCTCCTCTCTCGCTCCACAAACAGCTGCTGCTGCCTCTTCATGGCTCGGCCCTCTGGCCAGGTCACTATATGTCTTTTCCCCTTCAGGGGGTATCAAAGTCTTTCCTCAGCAATCTTAGGCAGTCTGCCCACGCACTGCCTCATGGCGCCAGCACCTCAGTCTTAGTCAGGCTTCCCACTCACTGCCCCATGGTCTCCCGTCCTCAGGGAAACCAGGCCCACCCTCTACTCCAGGTTCCGGCTCAGGGACTCTCTACACAGCAGCTAAGGCCCAGTCCCTTCTAGACCTTACTTTCCCTGAGCCCTTTCCTCACCATCTAGCACTGCCCCCTTGCCGGGTTCATCAGCCTCCCAACTCCCAGGGAGTCACTGCAGCCTTTCCCAGCCCCTGTCTGCACTGAGTTCCTGGGCTTTATACAGGCCCCTCCTCTTCCGTCACAGGTGAGCTTCCTCCCAATTAACTCCCTCAGATGCTGCTTAATTGACTGATTGGGCCCACCTGGCCTAATTCAGCCCTCTTAGAACCAGTGTGGGGAGCACAGAGTGTCACAGGAGGCACGCGCTTACGTGCTTTGCAGGATCAGGGCCTTAGCCCAGTAACTGCACCCAAATGTTTGTGTAACGCTGACAGACCCCGGTTGTCAGTGGGCGGGATCGAACCTGGGCCCTCTGGAGCTAAATGCATGAGCCTCTACTGCATGAACTAAAAGCCATAGGCCTCTTTAGCTACGGCTGTAGAGCAGACAATCTCTCTCTCTTAGTAGTCTCGGTGCCACTAGATGGGACAGAACGCCACACCCAGAAAGTGCGTGGGTTACGTTTGCAAACTGTCTGAAGACACCAACGCATATTCTAGAGTCAGATAAATATTTTTCTACCTCTATGGATGAATGGGCCGCCCTGAGACGGAGTAACCATGCAGCAACTAAGACTGGGGGGGAAAGGAGAACAAATAAGGTAGACAACTGCTCCTCAGGCACAAGGAACTTTCTAGTACAAGGCGAAAGCTCATTGGTGCAGGAGCTAAAGCTTTCTCTGGGGGGCTGGTCCCAGACAGCGGAACCAACTCCTTCACAAACCTCACCTCTCCCACCCCAAGGGCCAAGCGCACTGCCTCAACCTGCCTTCTCTCCTATAAACACAGAGCATTGAAAAAATAATAATCCTCAAATTAATAAATAAAATTAATTTGATGACTGAATTAAACTAATAATTACCTAATTTCCACAAACAGTCTCCTGGTGCACTCAGCTTAGAGCTAGCTTCTCTTGGGAGGTGCAGGTGGATCCAGCGATATTATTGATGGAATCTGAGCTAATTTAATTAATTTTTGATGGAAAGTGCTCAATTTCACAGACAGCAGCTGCCTGTTCCTCCCACAGACAGGGCCACGCACAGTCACTGATTTCTCTCCCTTCGTGATGTATGAGATGATAAAGCCCAGATTAATAAAGTCACCTTGAGAGGAGGGGTCCTTTTTGTCACTGGGAGCTGTGAGTGATTTACAGTTTTGGAGAATTCTGGTTTCCTTATTTTTGCCCCGGCAAACAAGCTCCCTTTATAACAGGCCTCGGGAAGGCAACCGGATAATCAGAAAGGCTAGATTTCTGCACCGTCCCTGTAAAGTGGAGGGACAGTCACAAAAGTGAGCACAGAATCATATTCTGTGTTTACATGATGAGCATTTCGCAGTGAGTGTTGCATCCAGTTTGCTCCGTTTAGAAATCAGGTCAGAGTTCCCCTAAATGCCAGCGACACAAGAGCAACCAAAGCGTCTGAAAAGATTCTTGGTCTGTTTACTGCCGCTCACTAACACCATCCAGAGTCTGGAATCTGAACGTAGCTGACTGCTATGTGGGTGACGCAGAGAGTGCAGCGCTGGTGAGCTACTGGTGCATGCCTAGTCTGTGTTGTTCAATCAAGTACATGGGGGGGGGGGGGTAGGAAGGAGAGGGATAGCTCAGTGGTTTGAGCACTGGCCTGCTAAACCCAGGGTTGTGAGTTCAATCCTTGAGGGGGCCATTTAGGGATCTGGGGCAAAAATTGGGGATTGGTCCTGCTTTGAACAGTGGGTTGGACTAGATGACCTCCTCAGGTCCCTTCCAACCCTGATATTCTCTGATTCAGTTACCTTGAAAGAGAGGGCAGACTTGTTACTAAGGCACTAGACCGGCACTCAGCAGTTCTGGGTTTGGTTTCTGCTCTGCCCCAGACTTCTTGCGTGACCTTAGCAAACCACTTAGGGCCAAATTTTCAAAAGAGTTCAATACCCACCCTACTGAGGGCTTTTGAAAATCCGACCCTTGATTTCTCTGTGCCTCAGCTGCCCACCTTTCAAAGGGGGATAAGGCCACTGTTCTCCCACCCTCTGTCTTGTATAGCTACATTGCGAGCTCTGCAGGCTGGAGACCGTTACTCACTCTGTGTATGTGCAGCACCTAGCACAATGGGGCTGATTTCGGTTGGGGCCTTGACGCACTAGGGCTGCCACCTGTCCGGTTTTCACCCAGACAGTCCGGGTTTTCACTGGTGTATCCGAGTGCCATTTGACGAGCCCTGGTGTCTTTTTTTTTTTTTTTTTAATCTGGCGGGAAGAGGCAGAGAAGGAGACGTGGCCTCAAGGGAAGAGGTTGAGCAGGGGGCGGGGCCTCGGGGTCCAGTTACCAGTCATTAGAAAGATGGCAACCCTACGTGTAACAGTAATAAAACTGAGTCTATGATCCTCCAATACCCGGGGCCTTGTCAGTGTTTTGAAGCCAGATGAAAAATGTCACCGAATTCCTACAGCCCAGAAAAGCCCTGGCTGGCCCTTGAGTTCACAAGACATGAACCAAGGTAGTAAACGTGCAGCTCAAAGTCTCAGGTCCATCCTCAAGGGTCCAAGCAACTCAGAGCTACCAGAAATTATGAGAATTCACTGAGCTCTAAACCATGACTACTTTACATTGGTAAGGGGGGGTATCTAGAATCTAGGCAAGAGACCTCCTTCTTCCCCCCCGGACAGATCCGGGTTGCATCATTTCACGTATGGAGAGGGGATGATCTAGTCAGGGAAGATTACAGACACATGCGAATTTTGGAAAGCCATACGGCACAGACCTGTACACTATAATAAAGAGATT
Organism: Macrochelys suwanniensis; assembly: GCA_033296515.1. Classification (NCBI taxonomy): domain Eukaryota; kingdom Metazoa; phylum Chordata; order Testudines; family Chelydridae; genus Macrochelys; species Macrochelys suwanniensis. The sequence goes on along the minus strand of CM065782.1, from coordinate 104,106,245 downwards.
TCCTCTAGGTCCTTTGAGCCACCCTGTCGAATGCAATTCACTGAGAATTCTGTCCCGGCCTTAGAATTCCATTAAATAGATATTTTTTAAAAAACCACCTATAGAATGGTTATTTTATATTAAATTCTGTAGAGTTTGTAGTTTCCATAGAAACCTATTCTATTGCTATTAAATCAGACAGGTTTCATCCCTAGTACAAGACTTTTCCATAAGGGAATTGCTGGGAACTGGAATGCCACAGACTGTGTTGTATCCTGGTTTGGCTTTGGGAGCCAAGAACCAGGGCCAGCTCCAGGCACCAGCCGACCAAGCACGCGCTTGCGGCGGCACCTTCTAAGGGGCAGCCAATCTTGGGGCGGTGGGGCAGCGCTTGGGGTTTATTTATTTATTTACTTATTTTACTTCGGCGGGGCGACGCTCGGTGGGGGCGGTTGGTTTTTTTTGTTTTTGTTTCGGCCGGGCGGCACTCGGGGGGGGTGTTTGTTTTTGTTTCGGCGGTGCTCGGGGGGGTTGGGTTTTTTTGTTTCGGTGGGGCGGCGCTGGGGGGGTTGTTGGTTTTTTTTTCAGCGGGGCGGCGCTGGGGGGGTTGTTGGTTTTTGTTTCGGTGGGGCGGCGCTGGGGCGATTGGTTTTTTTTGTTTCAGCGGAGCGGCGCTGGGGCGGTTGGTTTTTTTTGTTTCGGCGGGGCGGCACTGGGGCGGTTGTTTTTTTTTGTTTCAGCCGGGCAGCGCTGGGGCGGTTGGTTTTTTTTGTTTCAGCGGGGCGGCGCTGGGGCGGTTGGTTTTTTTTGTTTCAGCGGGGCGGCACTGGGGCGGTTGGTTTTTTTTGTTTCAGCCGGGCAGCGCTGGGGCGGTTGGTTTTTTTTGTTTCAGCGGGGCGGCGCTGGGGGGTTGTTGTTTTTTGTTTCAGCGGGGCGGCGCTGGGGGGTTGTTGTTTTTTGTTTCAGCGGGGCGGCGCTGGGCGGGGTTTGTTTTTTTTTTTGTTTCGGCAGGGCGGTGCTCAGTTGTTGTTTTTTTGCTTGGGGCGGCAAAAATGTTAGAGCCGGCCCTGCCAAGAACTGATCCTTTTCTGAGACTTAGAGCCAGCTCCTCAGTTGGTGTAATAGAGGGTAGTTCCCTGGATGTCAATAGAATTGCACCCATTTACATCAGCTGAGTCTGGCCCACTAAACGGAATCACTGGTAAGTGTGTTACGTGTCAGCAAAGGAAGCTTATGATATTCACATGAACCTTTTTGCTTTACAGGGCATAATATCTCCGTGTAAAACTCCAGCTGACACTGCTGATTTTTGCTGTCAATTCTTTCCCAGTTCATACTTACGGTGAAGTATTCATTGTGGACATTTGCTTTTTATTAATGAAGGCTCATACCAGAAAATTCGAAACCCGAGAAAAGAGAAGCCCCCAGTCAATGACAGTGGGTAACAAACTGGTGGCATCATTGTACCTTACACAGAGCCATGGAGAATTCCCACTGTGATGTAAAGGAGAGCTCGAACAGAAGTTTGACTCTGCTGTGCTGACATTATAAAGCACCCAGTGTAAAATTAAATTAGAGTCTGGGCGCTCCCGCTAGGAGCACACACTGTTATGTGTAATACAGTCGAACTGCACTTGAAACGAGGGCTTGTGAAAGGAATAGACTGCTATAAAAAGAATTAATTTTCTGTGCACCAGCTCACAGCCGTGGCAGTCGGGTGAGTCCTTGGGACGTGAACACCTGAGAAGGGATAAACCTAATACAAGAATAAACTTTTACTGCACCAAAAGGGTAAAATATTGGCCTGTCACCTGACTGGTTCTGTTAAGCGAATATGTTTTCTGTTTCACAAATGAAAGCCCATTTCCCTCCTGAAGAAATGCCTCTTTTAGGAACAGGCTTGTTGGAGGTGAAGCTTGGCTTTACAGCTATGCAATAAGCAGATTTTCATGGGAAAGAAGAAATTATGGGGATATTTAGAGAGCAAAAAGAGGATGGTAAAAACAGCTACACCTGAAATTCTGAAGGAATATTCTCCAGGTAAGATATACTGGGGCAGTGGTGCCCAGTCACTGGTATGTGCAACACTACTGGTATTTAAAACAAAACACTGGGAGGCAATATGCAGCCCTGGGCAGAGGCCAAGCATGGGGACCAAAAACCTTTCTGTTAAGATGAAAGCAAGAGTCTCATGGAGTCACATGGCTCCAGGAGCTGGCGCTTTAAGAAACACACAAAACATCACAAACCTTATAAAGTTTGCAGGCGATACCAAGCTGGGAGGGGCTGCAAGTGCTTTGGAGGAGAGGATTAAAATTCAAAATGTTCTGGACAAACTGGAGAAATAGTGTGAAGTAAATAGGATGAAATTCAATAAGGGCAAATGCAAAGTACTCCACTTAGGAAGAAACAATCAGTGGCCCACGTACAAAATGGGAAATGACTACCTAGGAAGGAGTATTGCAGAAAGGGATCTGGGGGTCATTGTGGACCACAAGCAAACATCATTCTGGGATGTATTAGCAGGAGTGTTGTAAGAAAGACATGAGAAGTAATGCAGCCAGGGCCTTAGAATTCAGAGAGGGACATATATGTTTGGTCGAGACAGGCTAGCTGCAGGGGCGGCCCTAACGCTTTTGCCGCCCCAACCAAAAACAAAACAAAAACCCAAATGCCACCCCCCCAAACAAAAAAACCCACCCCCACCCCCACCCCCCGCCTCTCCTACCTGGAGCGCCCGCGGGGAGCGAGACACACCCGCGGCCCCATTGCCCCGGCCGGATCGCCGGCGGGGAGCACGGGGCACCCGCGGCACCGCTGCCCCGGCCGGGACGCCAGCGGGGAGCGTGGCACGCCTGCCGCCCCACTCCCCCGGTGGCCAGCGGGGAGCGGGCCCCAGCAGAGAGGGCGGTATGCTCACCGCCCCACCCCCCTGCCCGGAGCAGAAGTTGTTTGGTTTAAACAAACCAAAAAAAACCCTGAGTGCCGCCCCGCCCCAGGTGCCGCCCCAAGCACGTGCTTGGTGGGCTGGTGCCTGGAGCCGGCCCTGGCTAGATGACCTATGCAGTTTAGTTTCCTAGGGCACTGGAGTAGAGTGTTTGCTTGCAGTTGTTACATTTCTGCTCACCCAGGCTCTGGTGACCAGATGACCTGCAGGACGCTCTGATCCCCCAACCTGGGGAAGGTGCCCTGGGTCAGGGATAGGAAGGAGGGGATTTTCAGTATGTTAAGGGGTAGGAATAAAGGCCTGCTGAGACAAGTGTCTGAGACTCTGGCATTCAGTGCACAAGCAGCACATTCACTGAACCCAGGAGCTCTGCTAACATCACTAGCGTTTCCATACCCAGTTTAGGGGCAGGTGTGTATTTCCTCCTTGTGGGTTTTCAGAAAGCTCAAGAGGCTGGAATGGGGGGTGGTTGGGAACACAACCAAAGCAGGACCAGTGCCCAAGAAGATGAGTTACTTGTCAGCTCTGCGAAAGAGCTGGTCATTTATAGAGGAGAAATGGGGAAGTTCTTTCAGAGCCATATGTCAAAGCCCTGGGACTGAGCTTGCCTTTGTATTAGGGACCAAATTGGATGTCTCTGGTTCGGGGCAGCCGGTGCTGGGGTGCTGCACATTGTGATTTATTGCTCAAAGTGCTTAAAATGCCCGAATCTAAATTTGTCGTGACCTTATCACACTATTAAAACCAGAAGCAAATAAGTGCACTGACTAACGGTTAACCACGCACCAGATAAAACCCAGGCAAACAGAGGCGATGGCCCCTCCGTCTCCCGCGGCTGATGCATGGAGCTGGGAATGGCACTGCTGAGCGCTGCAGCAGCACATTGAAAGGGCCAGGACAGGGAGAATTAAGATGGGGATTTTAACCGCAGAGGAGCAGCTCATGCCCCTGCAACCTACCAGTTAGGGTCTGGGCGTGTGACACGTCCCACTTTGTGCCTTCACTGGGTAGCTCTGCTCACGGCTGGATGACACGGTTGTGGGGATTAACTCGGTCAGGCAACGCACCTGCCAGCAGTTACACCCTGTCCGGTTCTCCTCTGCAGCCCCTCTCTCGCTCCAGGGAACCGGAGCGTCCTCTTCACCACTCAGCCCTCCGGCTGGGTCACCCCAATGCTTTCCCTTCTTGGGGACGGGGGATCATCAAAGTGCCTGCTCTCCAGTTGTCTCAGGCAGTCTCCCGCTTCACTGCCCCAGGCGCCACTCCCGCCGTGGCTGGCAGGGGAACCTGGGTTGCAGCTCAAGGACCCTCTACACAGCAGCCAAGGTGCGTTCCCTGCACCTTCCTGCCTTACCCTGATCCACTTTCATAGCTCCTGGCCTTCCCCACTCCCTTAGGTTTGACAGTCTCTTCCCTCCTCCCAGGGAATAACGTTTAGCAACTCATCTCTGCAGCACCGTCCAAACACTCCTCCCTTCTTCCAAGGAGCAACTGCAAACGTCTCCCTGCTGCCCTCTCTGCTTCCCATTTCCTGGCTTTCACGGAGGCCCCGTCTGTCCCTCGCAGGTGAGCTTCTCTCTAATTAGCGACCTCCAGCCTAAAGTTTTCCTCCACCCCGCATTTGAGGCCTAATTAGCTGATTGGACCCACTTGGCCCAACTCAGCTCTTGCAGGGCCAGTGTGGGGCGCACACCCCATCACACTGCCCCATGTGACAGCCTCCAGCTCAGCCCCCAGCGTCTGCCAACGGCGTGGTCGTCACACCCCGGCACAGCTACCTGCCCCCACATTCTTCCATTGGGGAGCTGCAGAAGAAAACAAGGGCTTAAGGCCACAAACCCTGACCGTGTCAAGGATCTGCCGGGATTTCCATGCAGCGAACTCCCCACAGTTCTACCCCTGCTCCCCAAACATGTAGTCTGGGCTTCCCTTAAAGAGGTGGTTCCTTACTGCCAAGGACAGGGAATAATACGGATTCTGGGAGTATTAAGTTGCCTGGGGAATATTCCCAATGTGCAAGACAGGACAATATGTCGCCCAACCCGGATGCTCCATCCACTCCAGCATGGTCCCCGGACCTGTGGCAAGAACACTACAGGTTCAGAGAGAAGAGGAAGCAGCTATGGAGGAGGCTGAGCTTCCCACTTTCCACCTGGGGTTGAGGGAGAGGGGGCACAGGAGGAGATGACCCTTCTGGACGTGGGCCCTAGAGTTAACATCTTGACTCAGAATCCAAAGGCCCCATCCTGCTCCCCTTTTCTAGGAAAGCACCCACGGGTCAGAGCAGGCACTTTGCCCAAAGCATGGAACAGAAATCTGGGCTCCTCGATAGGAACAGAGAAGGGAGAACGGCAAACTGGGTTTCCTACCTGAGCCTTGTCCATTCCTGTCCCACCAGGAGAAGGCAGCACATGCTTCGGAATGGAAGTTCATTCCCACAAGGAACCCAACAGGGCACAGACACCAGGAAGGAGAATTAACTGCACGTCCTCCAAACTCTGCTAACCTCCTCCCCCCGCCAGCCGTAATTCCGAATAGCCTCCTTTAGTCTAGGTTTCTCCGCCTGTTCTCCAAAGAGAAGGCTCTGCTTCCTGGGTAGCAATCGCCCCTCTGCAAAGGACCAGCGCAACGTGTCCCTGCCCAAATGGCACCCATTCCTTGCGCTGGCCCTCTGCACACGGGCGAATTTAACCCCACGTCATTTTGCAATACCAATACCGAGGTCTCTTTGGGGAGGATGATGACATCATAATGATTAACCTTCATGAATACTGTATTTGTTATTATTACAGTACTTCTTCTCTGCGTTATCATATTGCCTAGGAACCCTAGTCATGTGCCAGGACGCCATCGTGCTAGGTGTTGTACAAACCCACTGAACAAAAAGACATCCCTGCCCTAGAGAGCCAACAGTCGATTTGTGACCAGTTTTCACTATTATTTAGTCTCACATTTCCCACGCGTAGAGCCACGACAGGAGTGACAAGGGGAAATGGAAATCTATTTAACACCTCTGTGCTTTGCTCTCAATTACAGCCAACTTCAGACCTGTTCTATTTTGGCCGTTCACATCTGTTGATCCCTTTGCTTAGCTGCGTTTCCATCACACTCAGGCGTCTAGCCACCGAGTTGTGCAGTAACTTTTAGTAGAATTCATTTTGAAGAAATAAAACCCCAAGTGTCTTAAGACGTCAAACTCTTCCATATTTCCACTGGTATCAAGAGCTCCTTGACACACTGAATAAAATAAAGATAATAGGTTTTACTGCGCCTCTTTTCTCCTCCTTCGATGACTTGAAATCATATTTTTGCCCCAAGAGTCCTCATAAGAGCTGAAATATGCAGCTGCTCTAAGGAAGACACAGTACCATTTGCTACATGCTCTCCAGTGCTCATTGTTGGCATTAAAGAGAGAATTCTCTTTCTAGCAGTAGTTTCAGTACAATTACTAAGGATGTCCTGCTGCCAAAATAACACCCTAGCAGGACATGAGTGGGTCTTTCAGATTCAGTGGAAGTGGGGTAGGTGGGCTGTAGAGGGGTTCTTCGGTTGCTATCAAGTTCTCAGGCTGATTCTGGTGAGACTGATCCATGGGACACTGGGAACTCTTATCTCGCTGAGTCCAGAGGTCCCAGATATATTGCTGGCGCCATGAGTAAAATGACCCATACCAAAGGTAACTGAGAATGATCTGGTCCTGTTTTTCACAGTGCTGAATCTTACCCTACTTACAAGGATCACAAGGAGGCAAACAAGAAGCAAGAGAGATTTTTCCATTTCCCCCCATCTCCTGTTTCCTCAAACAGATGAGCCCGGATAGCTTTGTAAGAATTCAGGTACCTACCTCCCCCAGGTAAGATTCCTGAGTGCCTTGCTACACTTCCCCCATCCATCTGGGGCAGATTGCAGGCAAGCATTCCCCATGTCTACTCTCAACACAGCCGTGAAGGAAGGAATGAGGTAGCAGCATCGAAAAATCTGGCACTGTGGTATCATTTCTACAAGTCCACTTCTGGAGTCCAATCTTGTGGCCAACCAAGAATATGGAGGGACAATAGTAAGCAAGACCTAAGAGAAAAATATGCCTTTAACAGAGGTGAGGGTCTATAGAGCCATGGAGTAGAACTAACCCTTGCAGAGGTATTTCTGGGGCTGGTAGCATGGCACCACTCAGTGCTTCAGCAAATCATCCAAACACGAGTGGCATTTCAGAGCCGTGGATAGTATGGCATTTCAATTCAGCACGTGGAGGATTGGGCCCCTTAGCAATACTAGGTGGGGAATAAGTAGCAGGAGATAACAATCTCTTAAGGGCAGGGGCACTGGAACAATTTTTATAGTAGGGGTGCTGAGAGCCATTGAACCAAACTGTTAACCCCGTATATAATGGAAACCACGTCAAGATCGGGGGTGCTGAGCATCACCACCCCCGCGCCGCTAATTCCAGCACCTATGCTTAAAATTTGGCCCTAATTAGTACAGACCCAGCAATGATAAATTCAGAAAATATAAGAAAGTCAGCTCGCCTCTAAAAAAAAATGTGCAAAATTCATCCCTGGAATAAACTGAACTCATCAGATGAGGAGCAAGGCAGCAGTGTGGAAGTTATTATAGTTACCATTTTCAGTGCACCAGTTAGTACTCATTTCCAGATGAAATATGGAGCAGATGGTTTCTTCTTAAGAAACATTTTGGTTTCCTCAAAATGATTTTTTGAAAATGACTAATGTGGCAATTCTATGGTCTGAAGACAACGGAGTTACATTAAGAATGAATCTGGCTCAAAGTGTTTTATACAGGGTCGGTGGCTCTTTGCAACTACATTTAGTTTAAAGGTAGGTTTTTTGTTTGTTTTCTTTTGGAAATAAATACCCTTTTTATGTCATTATTGTTCTATAAAATGCCATGCCTGGGACACGCTTCCTTCTATTGTTTTTCACTCTGGTTTTCAAGTTACCAAATAAAAGATAAAAAGCCTGCTGAAAGGAAACGGAGAAACTTCCTTTGAAGAGTGTGCACACACACACACACACATCCAGTCACAGGTAATGACCCACAGCCAGTAGAGGGATTGTTAAAATAATGCTTCACAGCTGGTGCATTTGTGTGTTGCAGGGGATGAGTTCTGATCTCCTGGAGTTGGTCATCACAAACATTTCCTACATAAACCCAGCAGAAAGCACCACAATCAATGGCTCCAAGAAATGTTAGCACCAAAAATACGGATGGAGAGTGCACAAGAAACCAAATACTTTAAAGAGCCAGAATAAAATAACTGCTCTTAATCAGACCGTTTCACTTGGGCTTATTAGTACCACTTAGAGAATGAAGATAGCCTTGGCCTTCTTCTGACTCCAGTGTCCTTTTCAGACACCAGTGTTGCTCCTTTGCCAAGTGGTAGCAGATGTCCAAGGCCTTGCAGGGCAGCATCCCAGTGCAGGGGAAAGCAGTGATGCAGATGGTCAAATAGCACAGAGGGCAATCCCTTCTTCCAGGGATCTGAGCCCAACACCAATGCCTGACTCCCTGGGAGCAGCTCTGCCTCAAGAATTGATTCTAATCAGAGCCCAAAGCAGAGAACAAACTCACCTGCCGCTCACACACCTGCCTCTACACACAAACCTTGTATAACCTTTAACAACCCAGCATGTCTCCCAAAGAGTCAAAACTTGCTCACCTGCTAAGGAAAGGAACATGGAAGACTATGTGCAATAGGCCACTTGGTGACACCTGCCATAACAATACTTTTCACTTACACTCTATGACAGGGCTGGCCAAACTTACTGGCCCTACGAGCTGCATACAACACCCTTCAGAAGTTTGAGAGCTGGGGCTCGGGGCTTCATCCCTGCTTCTGCTGAAGCCCCAAGCCCCGGCAGGTGCGCCCCGCAGGGCTGAAGCCCTTACCCCACCACCCCACTGCAAGGCAGAGGTCCTGAGCTCCTCCTTCCCAATCTGGTAAGCAGAGAAGGGGGCAGTGTGCTTCCATAAAACTGATTATACTAGCAATAGAATTGCTCTCTTTCTGTAAATGAAACCCTGTTCACTCCAAAAGAGGATGCTTATTATTTTGAGAGAGCTGGCTGAAATTTTCTGAATGAAACTTTGTTCATCGAAAATGGTATTTTTCCAAAATCTCAAATTTTCATTAAGAAATTAATTAATTTCAAAAGGTTCAGGTTTTGTCACTGATGAAACCCTAAGATGAAAAGCTTTTGGTTTTCAGTTTTTTCCCCTCCCTTCTCCTTCCCGCACCTGGCAAAAGGGGGCAACAAGGAGAGAAAGAAGGGGAATTAACACCCCCCCCCCACTCTTTAAATTTAAAAATAAAATAAATGAAAAATTATGCTGTTTCAAAACCTACAGAATGAAACAATATTTAGAATTTTTTCAGAATATTTGGAAAATGCCCTTTGCCCTTTTCCAACAACTCTATTTTTTTTACTTTCAGAATTAACTTGTTTTGAGAGGCCAATAAAGTTCTGTAACAGACAGAAAGTAGCCACTAGAGGTTAGAATTGGAACAAAGGTCGGCTAGAGATCAAAGTATCTCCCAAGTTTGAAAATATTTGGGTCTGGGGTTTTGACTCAGCCCATCTTTAGTACAAAGCCCAAGCAGTGTTTCTGCTATAGATATATTAATAAAGGCTACAAAGAGTCAGGTCATTAGAGCTTGCTTCAATATTCATGCTACTAGCACTAGTGATAATAAATTCATTATTTCCATAATTGTTCCATTATAATTTAGTAATAGGTTCACATTAATTTCACAGAGCTTATTATGAGGCATGATCCAAACAAAATAAGAAACAATGAGCATGGAATTCATTTAAAATCCTATTAAAATGGTGGGTTTAAGGCAAAAAGTTTGATTTTATTTCGTGTCGTCATTGCCTATTTTCTGTATTTGTAAAATAAGATCACTTCTATCAGAAACCCAGACACCATGGTGAATGTGCTAGACAGACAGACAGATTTCTGTCTACATTCAAAACAATAGGTGGGACAGAATACGGAAAGCATTTTAAGGGGATCTTAATTATCCAGTGTCACAGGTATGGGGCTAACTGCATGTCTGATCCCACCTGGTCTCAGTTGAGTGCACCCCCACAAGTCTCAAGCTGTCACTTCCTGAGTGGAATCACGCAAATCTCCCACAGACCTGGCCCTGCGCTGCAGTCCGCCAGAACTAACCGTGATTAGCTCAGCAGGTCCGACTAGGGTTCAGTACCTGTAGTTCTCTTCCTTCTGGGAGCTCTGACCAATGGTACTCAGTCACCAGTCTTCTTAAGCAAAGTATTGTTTATTTAGAACTGAAACATTTACGGGAAAAGGTCTGAAATCAATAAACCGTCTATACACATCTAGCTTCCCGGGTGTCTATCCGTCTTCCATAAGTGGATTCTGTTAGGCCCAAACTTCCGACTAACACCCCAAGATCTCTAGGGTCTGACTGGCATAATCTGCTCCCTTAACTCACAAACCAATTCCTGCTGCTTCAGGGAGTGTGTCCTTAACTCCTGCTCAGTCTTTGGACCATCCCCATTCCTAGAGTCCAAGTCACATTCCAGGAGTGGGTGGGTGACGTTCTGTGGCCTGCATTGTGCAGGAGGTCAGACTAGATGATCATAATGGTCCCTTCTGACCTTAAAGTCTATGAGTCTATTTTAGCTGTTAACCTTTGAACGGCAAAATCCCAGCATTGGCAAAACAAGGCTCGCAACTTCATTGGAGACAGGATGTAGGATCCTTGAGGCTAATAACTTTCCCTGATGTCTTTCAAGAGTATGCTGGGATGTTCTTCTCTAGGAGCTCTTGTCTTCTTCTTGGAGGCAGCCCAGATTGAATTAAAGCAAGATAGGTGTATAACAAATATTCCACTTCCCCAAATATCATTACACGGTCTCTCTGAGTAACAACGTCATATATAGTGTTTATAAAATTATGACATAGCCGCCCCACATCCGCCACACTCCAGTCGGGGATCTGGACCAAAGGATACAATCTGCAAATTTGGGTGCCCAGTTGCGCATTTGGGCACTTAAGTGCTGCCCAGCAGCATGCTTAAGCCCATGCCTACCTTGAAGCATGGGGGCAGCGCACTGAAGCCAGTCGCACTACGCACGTGCTTGCCGTTAGGAACCTGATGAAGTACCTTGCGGAGAGGAGGCCGTAGATTGGAAATGAGGTGCCCCAATGCCCATTTCAAGTTTCTAATTGCTGATCTGAGCGCTAACCTGTGGGACTTTGTGCCGAAATGCAGGCTGCCTCGCTTGAAAACGGAGCTTGTCCTGACAATCACCTAACAAAGCAGTGCCAAGCAACTATCCTCTGACCATATGCGCACAACAAAAATGACATTGACTCTGTGCCATTCAGGTGAAGTGCTTCCTAGCAGCAAAATCCCATGTCGGAGTCTTGTGTATTTTCTGGCCATTGTAATTATTATTAACTATTATGGTTGTTATTTGTTACAGGTCCTAAGAGGCAGGGCCAGCCCCAGTTGCTTGACTTATTATTTCAAGATGTCGGGATGACTAGTTCACAGTGCTCATTGTGTGGTAAGCTTTGGACAGGTTTCCCCATTGCCCACCCTCATTTGTCCCTCTCCGAGCAGGGGGGGACACATGCGTACATCACGCAGACATTCTAAAACAATCTGCAAAGCAGTCAGGCCCAGTGCTGTATGCCGAAGGCACCAGGATCCTGTCTCTTCCCTCCTGAAATGACTCATTAGCTACATTTCATCCGTTCCAATTCCAAAATCCTCAAATTCAATTGAGGAAACAGAATCCCTTTGATCGTTGATTGCCTGCTAATGCATAATTGATAACTCCGACTGGAAGAAAAAAAAACCCATCACCATTAGCCCTCGATCTAATATGTTCTGGTGCTTCAATTATGCAAAAACCAAACTCTCAGGACCTGACCATATTCCAAAATGAGAGCCAACAGGGGAAAGAGAAAAACCCAGACTGAATTATTCCAGCTGTACATCTCTCTAAAAGCATAGATGTCGCAAGAATCATATTCAGCACTAAGCAATTCTGTTTGTTTTGTGAGCTGTTGCTTTGTAGAATTCCCAGTGCGTCTGTTAATGACTTCAGAGCAGATAAAAATAGACAGAAACATTCCCCTTTTTTGCAATTTTTTGGTCAGGGAATTGTACCAGTCAGTACAATGATGGTTTCTTTGTTTGTTTTTTTTGGCCCACTGCACTAAAAGCCTCATGCTATTATATGGCCAACAAGGCAAGCGACTGAGAAAGAACAATTAATGAAGAGTCATTTTGTCCTTTGCTTTGAAGAAGACAAATTCTTACTTCTTTTTGAAAAGGATTCAATTATAAATGTTAAGGATGTGATCGTGGGGAAAGAAACAGACGCACGGTAATACACAGACATACTTTTCTACCAGGGGACTTTGATGAACGCAGTGCTACTCATGTGGACTTGGGCCAAGATAGCACGCATGCCTGCGTGATCTCAGGTACATGAAGAGCATTCAGGAGTACATACACAGCACCACAGGTGCTAACTTTCTGATTTTGCTGGTTCAGGACATTTCCCTGAATTCATGGACTTAATGAAAGAGAAGGTCAGGCTGAAGTCAATGAATCTCCATGGTTTCTCTTGGGCTCATCTGTCCTGTTTCTGAATGCAGCAATCCTTGAGAGAAATTCTTGCTGGAGAATCATGGTTTTATTGCAAGACTTGTAATATTTTGGTGGCTTTTTTTTTCACCCCAGGCCCCAGAGTTAGGTGGCGACAGGAGAAGCTCAGTGTGCTGTTTTGTTTTTGTGAAAGGTAGTTATCTAACCCTCATGGCTGGGGAGAAAAGATTGAAAACGTGAAATGACTCTGAGACCAATCAAAAGAACCTCACGTTTATTACATCGCAGCTGACACGTGTCGAACTGTCGTGTGGGTCTCATCTCGTTTCTTGTCACCTTTTTACTTGGCTAGACTATTATCTGCCTACGAGGCTGAATCTGGTTTGACTGCTCCGGGTTTCCGCTTCCCCACTGCTACTCCCCACTGGCCCATTCTTAGCGCACCCTGAAATCCCTGGCACACATTCACCATTGCTATCTAGCGCTTAGAAACTATGGTGATGGGTGCTATAGCTATAAATAGAGAAAGACGTAATTCCCCCACCACTGCCACAGCTCCCTCTCCATATCACTCACCCTTCCTCCAGTATGGTCACTTCCTACAACCCTACCTTACTCTTATTCCCTCCCACTGCCACAACTTCCTTCCCAGATTTCCCACCCGTGCAAGTGACAGGTCTCACAATTACGTAGCTCAATGTTTTCATCAGCCATTCGCAACCTTTGATCCAGAGTCCAGCGCTTTTCCTCCAGTCACTGCATCGCCATCTTTGCTGAATTGTCTCTTTTTAATTTTATTTCTTACAGACGGCTGTCAAAAGGGAAAAAAACCAACCAAAACCCCTGCACTTCATATACATTTTAATAATTCATGCTGGACTCCAGTTACGGCAAGTTTGATAAACAAGTATTTAGAATCGTTTCCTCTAAGAGCAGAGGCTTTTTAGGAGGGGGAAGTACAATCATTACCTCTAAGAATATGCATGAATAATACAGTGCCCTCCTCTTGCTTTTATTGTTTGTCTGATTTTCATGAAATTGTTCACCATTCTCCCTTTGCACTTGCTTTAGCAGAAGACACTGGTTTTAATTGGACTGAATCTTCAGTCGAGATAAATCCTTAATTCATATGTTGAAAAAGCTTTTACAGAGCAGCCAGCTCAGCCTGGACTCCATTATAGAACAAAGGGGCATTGAAATGAGATTGTTCCAAAAGTCTATTAAACTCATAGGGAAAGGAGATTGATTGCACATCTATAGCGTCTTTCTCTTTCAGACGACCAAGGGCACGTTCGAGATGTAGATGACAACATCCAGTCCCCCTGCATACACCTGTTGTCCATGAAGCACAAACATGGGAATTTCCAAGTTAATTTCGTACCTGAAAGACGAGTTGTTCTGATGAGTTGATAGACTGTAACTGAATGCCGGGCTACCTGAAATAGATTTTATTTACAACACGGACACACAACAATGTCTTCCATTTCTATAGCCCCTTTCATTTCTCAGGCTGCTTTACAATCCCACCTGGAGTTCAATTTAGCACTACATGGAAACAGCAGAGAATGTGGGAGCTGGTACAAAAAAAAAAAATCCAGTCATCTTAATACATGTGTGGGGGTTCAGATGCACATTACCTTTCTATCACAACGGGCTCACTTTAAATCCTGGCTTACATCTCCAGAGGAAAATACTCCGGCGACCTCATCCTGCTACCCCAGCAGACTCTTGGCAACGTCACCGCCCTTCAGCCTGGACCAAACACGGAGTTCCTTACTCTGCTCAGAGCTCAGCTGTGTCTTTGCCGTGAGCCCCAAGCAAGGCGCAGCCGATTGCCGTACTGCCCCACAAGCATCTCCGGAAGCAGCCTGCGGCTCTGAGAAGCACCATCGGCCTTCTGGTTTTCCCCTACTCTGTGGAGGAAGTGTCCTGCAGGACTGGTGCGGTGCAGTCCCCCAGCATTACTATGCTAGTTGGTATATTGACAGGATGGAGGCCTCTCCCCGCCTTATCATACCCACTCTAGGCCACTTGCACAAGGTGGATATGTAGCAGACCCTTGGGGGCTTCTCCCCCCATGATGCTCCTACCTGCGATCTGGCCTTACAGCCCCATGCTCAGCCTTGCAAGCCAAGCCAAATTTGGCCCTCTCTTATTACCCAGTCCTTACTCAGGCAAAGCTCCCAGTAATGTCAATGGGTGTTTCGTGAGATTTAACCCTGAGTATTAATCACCATTATGATCTATATTACAACAGGTGTCTAGAGTCCCTAGGTGAGATCAGGGCCCCGTCGTGCTGTACAAACACATAGTAAGGGTACCACATGGCCACCAACAGCCAACAATCTAAACGGACAAGACAGACGGAGGGAGGGAGGGGAAACATAGGCACACAGAAATGAAGTGACTTGCCCAAAGGCACCCAGCCGTTTAGTGGCAGAGCCAGGAATGGAAGTCAGGCCTCCAGACTCCCAATCTGGTGCCCAATCCACTACACTACGTGACCTCTTTTAATCAGATGCTAACTGGAGGTTATCACACACGCTACAAAAATACACGAGTCAGCAAAACTGCACTGGGAATCCCCCAAAGGCAAATTTCTTCCTGAGATTTTTTGTTCTGCTGCTGCTCAGCCTTGCAGCACTGAGGGTTCCAGACAGTTCTGGCTGGAAGATCGAAGTGAGAAAATGAAACAATACAAACATTTGTTTAAACAGTTCAGAGTCCTGGAAAAGGTCGAGTTTGGTTCTAAATCTGAATACAGAGGCAGACTTATTCTAACCAGACCAGTTCCCCAGAGCCAAATCCAGGAGCTTGGCTGAGGAGACTGATTGTTTCCATTCCCGGTGGGAGTGTTTTCCTTATTGTTATTTGTCCACTAAAAGGCCAGCAGTTTTGATTACATGCATCCCTCCTTCCAACGCTATTTACTGGAAAAAAACGGGAAACCAGAAGTGATCTAGTATCGTTATATCCTGCCTTACAGTGTTTTGCTGAGGGAACATTATGATAACAAAAAAACGCACAAAAATTAGGTTAACTATTTTCCAGGCATAATGACCCTGGGAACTGTTTGATGGCAGAGGACAGGAGAAGAAGGCATTTTCTGCTTTCTCAGCAGGAAAAAACAGACCCCTGTGAAAATCCCAAGTGCGCACACAGAGGTTGAGGCCAAATTTTCAAAGACCTCTTTCCCCACTGATTGCCCTGAGGCAATCTCAAACAGAACTCCCAGAAGAAGCCTTGAAGTAGCTGTCACCACAGGCATTGCCTTCTTGCGCTGCATAGTTCTGGTGTGCTTTCTCCCAGGCGGTCCGTCCCCCCGAGAGACAGAAGGTTTAACTCCAGTGCAATGAAACAAAGACCAAGGCGAAGTAGCAGCAGCAAGTGCACTCTCTCTGCACTGTGAGAATAAGACAGAAGAGCATGGCATTTCCTTCCTAAATGCTATTCCCAACAATAGTCCATCTTCATTCTAGCTGCAGAGGTAGCAACAACTATAGCTAAGGTTACCAAAGCATTTCCATTTTAAGTCCCTGTTTTTAGTTGCCAATTAATGACCTTATTTGGATGAGCCAACCTAGTTTAGGAGTTCTCTTGGGGTGCTGGGGGGGCTGGACTTGCTACCCAGCATTGACTGTACAAAGGGGTCTCTGCTTTCTTTAAAGTTTATTTATACACAGATCAAATAAACAGAATTCCAGGCGCTTTCAATTAACTTTGATGCCAAACTTTGATGTTTCCACCATTTGCAGTAATCATTTTTATGTGCATTTAATTTTTTTTAGTCCAAAACACCACACATAAAAAGACCAGCTTCATTTGAAATACAGAGCATTTCCGCTATTTGAAAACCTTGCATTTTTAATTCATTTTTTATCAGTAGCGTACTTCTGAGGCAAAGAGAGAACATCAAGTTTTTAATGTGTTTCAGTTTATTTAAATTAATACTTTATGTTCAGATTCAAAAGAGCTGGATAATGAAAGGGGCTCTGACATTTTCCCACTCTCTTTCTCCAGCATGCGCTCTGTGAAATGGAATGATTATTGCTCCAACCCCCGGTGCTTTGCTCCATGATGAATACCCAAAAGATGAAAATTATACACAGTTCAGTCCACTCCGATCATCACTCAAAGGCCCAGTGACCAAGCTGAAGAGGGGGGCTGCAGGCTTTCAAGATTTAAGATTTAGCAGATGATGTGTCAATCCGTTGCTTAAAGTGTATGTGTGTGTAAGGAAAATTATTGATAATGTAGGATTTTCTCATTAGTTGTGTAATTCGAGCCACCTCTGTTCCTAGGAATGTTGAGAGCCAGAGATAAGAATGAAGCTTTTAATGAAAAGGGGCCTGAATGATTTCTATTGCATTTAATAACCACTTCATCACTGTCACTGGATGAAAGTACTATATTGGATTCCGTAGCTGACAGCATTGCAGAGCTGCGGGATAGTCATCAGTTAGGAAGCTATACCCCTCTCCTTACCAAGCGAAGGGAGAATGGATTATCTGAGTCAAGTCACGTGGAGTCTAGAGAATTATGTCTGTGTGGTGTCAGGGTTTCAAAGGCCTCTCAATAAAGAGCTGCCGTCATTGTTTAAGAAGGAAAATTTCAGAGGACTCTGCTAAAGAAGCCAGTAAGTATTTCTGGAAGAGCTCCCGTTCAAAAGCTGGGTGCTTTCCTCTAAGCTAAGCAGCACTACAAACCTACCTGTAACCTCCAGGATGCGCCAAATAGATACATGCATGCCCTCTATGGATTTGGATGAAAAAATGAAGTCTCTGGTTAGTTCTTGGGGGTTTAGCCGTGCTGCTCCTATTTAGAAAATTGCAGCTAAATGTCTAGTCACTAAATCAAGAATATACATATACCTGTAAGCAAGTGGCATTCCCACTCTGCTCCTTACACACATTATGTAGCTGCTCTAAACTTACCCCTTCCTGGAATGTGCCTTTTCATTAACCAAAATACAACATAGCCCTAAGCTTCCTCCTGGGCTTAGCTGGTTCTAGACTTGCACCCTACAGGACTTTTCTTTCCCTATCCTATCTCAGAGGCACATGGACTTTCTGTATGCTTCAGCAGGAGCTAATAGCATCCACCTGGGCTGGCTTTCGGAGTGAGTCAGCAGAAGAAACACTGCAATTTTGTGCAGGGTCCTAGCATCTGACAAATTAGGTCTGGGGAGGCAAATTGTTGGAAACACTCTGGAAGAACAAGCTCTTCTATTTTCTTTGTTAGAAGAGAGCTATTGAGGGGAGTGCTTTCTCTGGTTGGATGTAATCAGAGTTGCAAAGCATCCCCCCTTCAGGTCATTGTAAACATGAACAGGATCTGCAAGTGAAGCCTGGGTAATGAAGGAACTAAGAGGAGGAATGTGATTAGCATAGGACTGACTCAACACCAAAAACACCTATGGTGGCATTGCTGTTATTGCATATTGGAAGCCAAAAGCCATCTAGTCCGCTGTCCAAGACCACCAAATAAAATGGAAACATTTTCCTGCCTAGAGCTGAGGAAGGAGGAGGAGAGTCCTGAGAAGGAGATCATTAGTAAATAACGGGCTGCCTGCAGAACTTTGCAAAACTGCCACAAAATGTGTATGCTGGCCATGCCATGGATTATGCTAGGCCGCCAAAACAGTCGCTGTGCCAAAGGAACTGCCAATTGTGGGATGCTGCTACATTTCACCTTGGAGGCATAGATGTAATACCTGAACCAGATTTCATATGCAAGTCTACTTTTTTAAAAAATGCAGACGTTTATAGCGCTGCCTCCGACAAAGGGATTTAAACGGCTAGAAAACTAAGCAGAAGTTGCGAGATGTGTATGAGCTGCAGACGTACGTAGCAAGGACAACAGCTGTCGGTTTGTCCTGACAAAGTCAGAATGGAAACTGAAAAATTGACATAAAAACTTCTTTTCTTTTGTGCTGGTCTAAAATTTTCCACAGGAAAAAAAAACCTATTTCCAACCAGCTCTCGTTTGAGGACTTCCTGCAAAACAAAGCTGTCTTTCCTCAGATCCCCAGAGGGCTGGAGATAGATATAAAGCTCAAACAAGCCTCAAATCAGAGCCCCCAAAAGGGGTTAATCCAGTTCAAGGGGACATTTTTGTTTGTTTCTTCATTTTCAATCCCTCGCTTATGGATCAATCCAATTTACCAGAGGGAAATCTCCTTCAGTAATATTTGATGAAGGGTCTGACCTAGCTTGGAAAGATGTGTATTGCACAGTAACGTATGCAGATGATTTGTACGCAGACAGATCTTTTTAGGGCCCAAAACTGCAAGGTGCTGTGTGCCTTCTGCAAAGTGCTGAGCGCCTCCAACTCCTTATGGAGTCGAACACAGCCAGCATCGCTCAGGATCAAGCCCTAATCGCTATCTGATTGAAAAGCCCAACTGCTAAATGAATAAAATCCCTGCATGCTAGATCAGGACCTAGAAAGATTGCATGCATTGATGAGAGATTAAGGCTATCAAGTGAATAAATCCAGAATGTGATAGATAAAACAAATACCCATTAAAATATAAATCTCTCTTAACATGGCAAAGAGAAATGCATTCCCAACACGGACACACAAGGCCCCCAAAGAAACAAATATCCAACAGAAGAACAGATGGGGAAAGACATGCTAAATAATTGGTTCAAAACCATCCATCCCTGCAAAAGCAGCAAGCATGGGTCCAAAACAACACAGCTATCCTTCATGAAACAAGCAAATAACATAGACAGCTAAGAACTGATGGGCACAGGTGGGGGATCCCGAATTTTAAATGTAACACGGACAACCAGGTATTGACTCAGCCAGCAACTCAGATGCAGCTGAGATGAGGACAGCCGTGCCAGATACTTTCCCTTAGCACACTCACCCAAGTCTAAGCTGGGTTGAGCTCTGTCATTTTCACTAGTTCTGCTCCCATCTCCATCTCTTGAAGTCTTCAAATCAAGCCTGGATGCCTTTCTGAAAGGATTTGCTGTAGTCAAAAGTAGGCCTTTGGGCTCAGTGTAGGGGTAACTGGGTGAAATTCTATGGCCTGTATGTATTATGAAGGAAGTCAAATTAGATGATCTAATGGTTCCTTCTGGCCTTGAAATCTGTGGATCTATGATCATCTATTTCTCATGAGTTTTTAGCTGTATCTGCAATAGAACTGGTAAGCAAACCCTTTCCCACTTTTGGAGCTGTCCAAAATGGTAGGAACAAGGGCAGATCCATGTTCTAGAGCATACCATAGCACATTCTAGGTCTGTTCTTGAGCAATCCTACTATTCATCAGAAGCAGGAACTCTTCAATTCTACTGGCTCTTCCACGGGGTCTTTCTCTGAATTTGGGCAAATCCCTCACTTTCTCTGCCTCAGTTTCTCCACTGGTAAAATGCAGATAATTATATTTCTCTACCTCACAGAGATTTGTGATCAGTAGCTTTTTAAAGTTTATTTAAAGTGATGAGTTACTCAGTTTAAAGAATACAGCAACAATAGTTTGACAATAAAATGCTTAGACTCAAATATTTTGGACCAGCAGTGTAAATCATCAGAGAATCATAGACGTGTAGGCCTGGAAGGGACTTCAATAGGTCATTGTGACAGGGTCAGGCCAGAGGGCTACAGGAGAGTAGTGGAAGGTAGATAATTAGCCCCAGATTAAGCAGGTCCCTTTTCCCTGGGTAAAATAACAGGGACTATTCCAGAACAATCAGGAACCTGCTAGAACCAATTAAGGCAAGCAGGCTAATTAGGACACCTGGAGCCAATTAGGAAAAGCTACTAGAATCAATTAAGGCAGGAAGGCTAAACAGGGCACCTGGTTAAAAAGAAGGTGGGCTGCTGGTGGACTGAGGAGTACAAGCGTTATCAGGCTTCAGGAGGAAGAGCCTGCAGTGAGGATAAAGAAGGTGCTGGAGGGAGGCCATGGGGAAGTAGCCCAGGGAGTTGTAGCTGTCATGCAGCTGATACAGGAGACGCTGTAGACAGCTGCTATCCACAGGGCCCTGGACTGGAACCCGGTGTTGAGGGTGGGCCTGGGTTCCCCCCATACCCCCAACTCCTGATCAGACACAGGAGGAGTTGACCTGGTCTGTGAGATACACCAGAGGGGAAAGTCTAATTTGGAAGGGGATCTGGCCTGTCCCCGACCCACTAGGTGGGACAACAGAGACTACGGAGATTGTTCTGTTTCTCCCATGCTGGCCAGTGGTGAGGTTAGCTGAGTGAACGGCAGGTTTGAGCCTCTAGCAAAAGTGGCCAATCTGAGGGCTTCCGTAAACCTCTGAGGTGAGCAAATCCGCCAGAAAGCGCAGGACCCACCAAGGCAGAGGAGGAACTTTGTCACAGTCATCTAGTCCAGTCCCCTGCACTCCAGGCAGGACTATGTGATAATTAGACTATTCCTGACCGGTGTTTGTCTAACCTGCTCTTAAAAACCTTTAATGATGGAGATTTCACAACCTCCCTAGGCAATTTGTTCCAGTGCTTAACTACTCTGATAGTTAGGAAGTTTTCCCTAATGTCCAACCTAAACTGTCCTTGCTGCAATTTAAGCCCATTGCTTCATGTCCTACCCTCAGAGGTTAATGAGAACAATTTGTCACCATCCTCCTTGTAACACCCTTTTATGTACTTGAAAACTGTTGCCATGTCCCCTCTCAGTCTTCTCTTTTCCAGACTAAACAAACCTGTTTTTCAATCTTTCCTCATAGCTCATGTTTTCTAGATCTTTCTCCAATTTGTCCACATCTTTGATGTCAGTTGGAGCAACGTCAGCTTACACCAAGTGAGGATCTGGCCCTCTACGTACATATCAATTTTCAGCTGTATCAAAGAAAGTCCCAACTCCAGGATGGATCTGGTAGGGCACTAACATCTAACTAGAGGCACTAATATCTAATTAGAGGTGAAAAAGTTCCTTAAAGAGATAATTTCCTCCATCCCCCAAAACACCTCACCTCTGATTTCCAGACACACTGTGAACAGCCGCATGGTACTGATCATGAGAATTAAAATTTGCACAGAGTTATTCATGAGAAAGAAATCGGGCTGGTCAGCATAACAGCTGCTACTGCACTAGGCCTGGGCTGTGAACCTCTTGCTACTCACGTGAGTTGTCTCACTAGAGCCGCTCTCTGAGTAAAGTGCCACTCAATATGAGAAATGGAGACAGAGCCCAGCCCCTATAATTGCAAGCTGCTTAGCTAGGGCTTGAAGGATCGAGCAGTGGTTAAGGGTTAAGGCTAGGACTTGGCATGCCCAGGCGCAATCCCTGCTCTGCCACATACCGCCTATGTGACCATGGGCAAGTCACTTCCTCTCCCTGTGCCTCAGTCATAAGAACATAAGAACATAGGAATGGCCATACTGGGTCAGACCAAAGGTCCATCTAGCCCAGTATCCTGTCTTCCGACAGTGGCCAATGCCAGGAGCCCCAGAGGGAATGAACAGAACAGGGAATCATCAAGTGATCCATCCCCTGTCGCCCATTCCCAGCTTCTGGCAAACAGAGGCTAGGGACACCATCCCTGCCCATCCTGGCTAATAGCCATTGATGGACCTATCCTCCATGAATTGATCTCATTCTTTTTTAAACCCTGTTATGGTCTTAGCCTTCACAACATCCTTCAGCAAGGAGTTCCACAGGTTGACTGTGCATTGTGTGAAAAAATACTTCCTGTTTGTTTTAAACCTGCTGCCTATTAATTTCATTTGGTGACTCCTAGTTCTTGTGTTATGAGAAGGAGTAAATAACACTTGCTTATTTATTTTCTCCTCACCAGTCATGTCTTTATAGACCTCTATCATATCTTCTCTTAGTCATCTTTTTTTCCAAGCTGAAAAGTCCCAGTCTTATTAATCTCTCCTCATACGGAAGCCGTTTCATACCCCTAATCATTTTTCTTGCCCTTTCCTGAACCTTTTCCAAGTCCAATATATCTTTTTTGAGATGGGGTGACCACATCTGCACGCAGTATTCAAGATGTGGGTGTACCATGGATTTATATAGAGGAAATATATGTTCTGTCTTATCATCTATACTTTTCTTAATGATGCCCAACATTCTGTTCGCTTTTTTGACTGCCACTGCAGTGGATGTTTTCAGAGAACTGTCCACAATGACTCCAAGATCTTTCTTGAGTGATAACAGCTAATTTAGACCCCATCATTTTATATGTATAGTTGGGATTATGCTTTCCAATGTGCATTACTTTGCATTTATCAACACTGAATTTCATCTGCCATTTTGCTGCCCAGTCACTCAGTTTTGTGAGCTCCTTTTGTAGCTCTTTGCAGTCTGCTTGGAAGTTAAGTATCTTGAGTTGTTTTCTATCATCTGCAAATTTTGCCATCTTACTGTTTACCCTTTTTTCCAGATCATTTATGAATATGTTGAATAGGACTGGTCCCAGTACAGACCTCTGGGAGACACCACTATTTACCTTTCTCCATTCTGAAAACTGACCATTTATTCCTACTCTTTGGTTCCTATCTTTTAACCAGTTACCGAGCCATGAGGCGACCTCCCCTCTTATCCCATGACAGCTTTGCTTAAGATCCTTTGGTGAGGGACCTTGTCAAAGGCTTTCTGAAAATCTAAGTACACTATATCCATTGGATCCCCCCTTGTCCAAATGCTTGCTGACCCCTTCAAAGAGTTCTAGTAGATTGGTGAGGCATGATTTCCCTTTACAAAAACCATGTTGACTCTTCCCCCAACAAATTATGTTCATCTATGTGTCTGACAATTTTGTTCTTTACTATAGTTTCAACCAGTTTGCCCAGTACGGAAGTCAGGTTTACCGGCCTATAATTTAGGGTGACCAGATGTCCCGATTTTATAGGGACAGTCCCGATATTTGGAGCTTTGTTTTATATAGGCGCCTATTACTCCCCACCCCTTGTCCCGATTTTTCACACTTGCTGTCTGGTCACCCTACTGTAATTGCCGGGATCACCTCTGAAACCCTTTTTAAAAATTGGCATAATCTGTACAATAGTGACAAATGCCCTGCCCTGCCTCAGAGGGGTGTTGTGAGGATACATACATGACAGATTGAGGTTCTCGGTTACTACAATAATGTGGGGCTATCTAAGTAGTTTCAACAAGGACAAGTGCAGAGTCCTGCACTTAGGACGGAAGACTCCCATGCACTGCTACAGACTAGGGACCGAATGGCTGGGCAGCAGTTCTGCAGAAAAGGACCTGGGGGTTACGGTGGACGAAAAGCTGAATATGAGTCAACAGTGTGCCTTTGTTGCCAAGAAGGCTAATGGCATTTTGGGTTGTATAAGTAGGGGCATTTCCAGCAGATCAAGGGACGTGATTGTTCCCCTCTATTCGGCACTGATGAGGCCTCATTTGGAGTACTGTGTCCAGTTTTGGGCCCCATACTACAAGAAGGATGTGGATAAATTGGAAAGAGTCCAGCGGAGGGCAACAAAAATGATTAGGGGACTGGAGCACATGACTTATGAGGAGAGGCTGAGGGAACTGGGATTGTTTAGCCTGCAGAAGAGAAGAATGAGGGGGGATTTGATAGCTGCTTTCAACTACCTGAAAGGGGGTTCCAAAGAGGATGGATCTAGACTGTTCTCAGTGGTAGAAGATGACAGAACAAGGAGTAATGGTCTCAAGTTGCAGAGGGGGAGGTTTAGGTTGGATATTAGGAAAAACTTTTTCACTAGTAGGGTGGTGAAGCACTGGAATGGGTTACCTAGGGAGGTGGTGGAATCTCCTTCCTTAGATGTTTTTAAGGTCAGGCTTGACAAAGCCCTGGCTGGGATGATTTAGTTGGGGTTGGTCCTGCTTTGAGCAGGGGGTTGGACTAGATGACCTCCTGAGGTCCCTTCCAACCCTGAGATTCTATGATTCTATGATTCTATGATAGATTCTGCCCCCCTTGCCCAGCGTGAACTGTACCTTGTATCCACTGCAACCACCCATGGAATAAAGTTCTACTCCGGGCCAGTAGGGGTGGTAGAATCGGGCCCTTTATCCCTCGTGGTTTAAGCAGTCTCACTGCCGACTCCACCTGAAGAGCTTTAGGATACGCACGGCATGAGGGACGCAGGACTCATTTCATTATACCTGATTTATGACATGACAGTACTCGTTCTCGCGCATAACCTTGAGCTTGTAAAATACACAGGGGGGGATTTACTAACGACTGTGTTCATCTTAATGCACTGGGGAATTTTTAAAGGTGGGGGGGGGAAGACCCAAGAACTGGAGATATCTAAAATAGCTAATTATGAATAACAACCCTTTAATGGCCGGGTGCAGTCCATCTTGCCGTCAATTCTGGTTTCATCTAATTAAAGCTTTCATTTACATGGACAACATACAATAAGGGCTTCCGTTTTCGTTTTTCTGCAGGCGATAATCAATAGGTGATATGTGGACTCATTTCGGTGCTTATTAGCTGCTCATGCTGTTGCAGTCTTACTTTAGTAACATGTATAAATGCCTTCAGTCCACTCTTGGCCACTCTATGGTTTTGATTAATAACTCAGGGCAGAAAACTGTTTTGCCCCCTCCCATTAAAAGGAATGAAAGGAGAAGATAATCCAAGCCACCCAATAATTTAGCGGTAACAGAAGAGTCCTCAATTATTGCGCTGAAAAGAGGAATCAATGCTGGAATGCAGGATCCAAAGTCAGGGATTGAAGCTCTGGAGAAGAACAGATGCAGATCTGTGTCTGGCCCTGAAGTTCACTCCTCTGGTCCCCCTCGATAACAGGGATTGTGTGTGCCAGGGTACAATAGTCCGTTAGGAATTCCAGTCTTGTGAAATTCTTTGGGCCTGATTATGATCTCACACTGGTATAACCCTGGAGTAACTCCATGAAAGTCAATGGAGCAGGATTGACGTAAGCGAGGGGAGAATCAGACCTTTATTTTCCAAATGTGTCTATATTTAGCTGAACTTTAAAAGAAATTGAGCAAGTAGTCCAAGTGTGTAAACATTATAATCACCAGAACCTTTTGACTGTGGCACTCTTTTAAGCTACATGAGACATGTTCTTCTTGGATTATTAACAGGAGAGCGACTTCTCAGATTTACTCTTTATGTTCCATTCCCAGCAGTGAAGCTGCTTTCATAGAGGAAGATTTTGTGCCATCCATACTCATCTGACAAATTGCTTCAGCTAGAAATAGCCCATGAACAAAAAAGATGCATGGCATATAATTTGGGTATTACCCCTACCCATTAGTGGCATCTTTCTCACTACCCCCAATATGTTGCATGCTTGTTTTCTATAAAGCATTTATACTTCACATATCTATATTTCTGAATTTAACTTTTAAGCCTTTCTTGTTGATACTCAACTGTAACAAATTACATCCAGGTGGTATCTATTTCACACCTATATTTTAGCTGTGGGGAGGGTGCGTGTTCTAGCATCATGTACAAATAACACAAGATCAATTCTAATGCTATGGTGCTTTTTTCCCCAAAACTAGAAACCTTTGGATAAAAATGCCACTTTGCATCATACTGAGACACATAGCTTGCAGTCTATAGAGGCACACATGAACATTCATACTGGCCCGCCACACATACTGGCCACACAATCTTCCCATTGGTTGCAAGAATGCTCTGCTCTTGAAATCAGCGGGGGGAGAAGGGGCAAAGAATGATTCTCAACAAGTCAAATTCTCAACTAATACTCTGAGGTGGGCTATGTTAGCCCAACTGAACAGAACTATGAAGCTGTCCTTGGCCTGCTCTTTTCAATGGCAGCCTGCCCTCTGTGTTAATGTACAAGTTTCTTGAAACAAGAAGAGAATGTTGATGTGAGCGATAGAATACAAAATTAGCTCTCTGGTTGCCAAGTGCACCCTGGAGATCCCCTCCATTTCTTCCTAGAGCCTTAATGCTCAAGAAGTCAGTCTCTGGCTGAAGTTCCAGAAATCACTCCGCCCCCTTCCATTTAAGAGATTTTCCCCCGCTCCCCCTTTTAAGTTATTTTCCCTAGGTAACACTCCAGCAAACAGTAACTTGGGTAATGACCAATGCTGAGTTGATTATTGTTATTATAGACTCTCTTATTTTTGTTTAATTAGTAATTATTTTAAATTACATGGCTGAAGTGCAGCTGGCTAGATGTCGCTCAGCAATCAATGGCCTGTTCTCTAGAGAGCCAGAATTATAGGGGTATTTTCAGCAAGGTCTATAGAACATATGGTAAAGGACGTCACACTTTATTTTTGTTGTTCATCAAGGATATTAGGCTTAACCTTAGTTCTATTGAAAAGATAGAGTTCTGCTCGCATAGGACTTTCTCATCATCCCTGCTGGCTGCTTTTCATATGGGCTGGCAGAAACTAAACCACTTTCTATTTCTCTTGCACCTTTAATCCAAGGATCTCCAAGTGCTTTATAAACTTATCTTGTCATGCCTGTGATGTAGATGGGATTATGTACCTCATATAGGTGGGTAAATTAGAAGCATTCAGAAGTTTAGCGAGTGACCAAGGTCACGCAGCAAGTCAGTGCTGGATACAGCAGTGATCAGGGGTACTAACTCCCCCATATCGCAATAGAACTCAGGAGTAGCAATTCCCAGTACCTAGACCACATTGGGCAACTCAATAAGGATTAAAAACCAGGACCCTCCTAGTTACCATTTCTCTCTTGACTAGACAGACAGGATTATGGGCAATACTTGATCTACACTAAAACTGCTTCATTCCAGCAGAACAATGCCCGTGAACGTTGGCTAATGGCAGTCAGCAACCAGCCATGAGAGCAGCCAAAGACAACTATTTTATAGAGTCACCTCATCCCCACGCTGGATCCCCCATGTGCATGTTCTCCACTATGTGAACCTACAAGCAACAGCTCTAGCTGGTGAATCAAACAAGAACATCTGCATGGGCACCAGGCTTGCCAAACTCATCTGAGAGTAACGCTGTGGCTGTGTATCTTATATACAGCCAAGACTAAGAATGGCATTGGCCCCTATCACAGCGGTACACTGCAAGATCCTGTCCAGTTGATCATTCATCACCTTCAGATTTCTTTGTCTTCCATCTTTCAAAATAGCAGCCTGATCCCCTGACTTTGCATCTAAACTGATGACGACTTCCCACAGTTATTTCGGTGAGCTCTCTTGATGGTGACTATTTAAAACCAAAAGGCTGCTCACCTCGCTGAGCAGATGTTTGGCTGAAATTGAATCTACACTGAAGGGTGTTAAGTTTGACTGAAGGGTAGAGAACCTGCAATTTTTCAGTGCACCAGAAAACCTGGGGACGCTTTGAAGGCTTTGCTTATTGGAGAAGGATCTGAGCAAAGGTTTCAGTGTGCTTCAAATTTCCTTCCATTAAATCACATCACTGAGTACAGCTCTAAATTCTAATCTCTCCAGGTCCCTCTTCCTTCATGCATGCTTGCTTGCTCACAAGGTCTGTATCAATAGATGTACATAATGTGGAGTTTATATTGTCCTATGTTTCATTAATACAATTAGTAGAGGCCCATGTATTGATCCCAATGTAGGACTCCATTCAAGAGTATTATTTAATTGGAGGTCACTGTCAATGATCACCTTCTGCCAAAGGCTTGTTACAGTACTTAGTACAGGATTTTCTGTCTGGACCTGTCTCAAAACAGCCTAACTGAAATTCAGATTATTGACTGGGAAAGCACAGTAGAAAGTTTTAAAAAAAACCCACCACCCAAAAACTTTTATTTTTTATATATATAGCACTTGACAGCATAAAACTTTGTAGCATTAGAGATGTAGAGCATTTTCCACAGCTGATTCAGATTAACTCCTGCATTAATGCTCTTATGCACCAAGTTAACAAAACCAATTCACTGCTGAGCCATTTCTGTCCTATTATTGGTGGAAAGATAGCAGCCAGCCAGCCTGCCACACTAATCCAGGCTCATTCTTTCCCCCAAATTATCCCGTTTATTGCATTCTAAGGTGGACAGATGCATCGAGAGCCTAGTAGACATTGCAATGATCAGCTGAGAGCACAATGACCTGGTGACAAGGGAAAGAGGTGTTATGGAAATGAAAGGTAACTGGTGAAGGATTTTTAGGATATTGGGCTCGTGCTTCTTTCTGATCGTTTTTCCTGCTTGATATTTCCTTCATGGCCTCCTTTTGCTAAGAAGAAAAATGAGACTGACAAACTGTTCTTTCCTGGGTCTGCTGCATGTTGCAAAACATATGCACTGTGAGCAGCCCACACCTTAATTAAAAGGACAGGGACATTGACGCTAACGAAGATGTTCACCCGAAATGTTAGTTCCTGAGGCTAACCCCCCTACCTAAAAGTTTTAAACCATGACTTGAAATTCCTTGCTGTAGCGCAGACTTGCCTTTTGCAATGTCACCATTTCAGTAGTTCCCCATTTATCACGAAGCATTCCAGGCCAAGTACAAACAGCAGTTCGAATGGGAAATAAAAAAGGAGGGTTTGTTTTAAGCTTTTGGGCTGTGGTGCATTATAAAAAAGCTGAAAAGAATATAAATAACATTGCCCCCCGGTGTGCACATCGCATTTAAGTAGATCAATGGCATTCATATAAGGAAACAACCTTGCATGGAGGTCAGGTGGGCATCTGAAGGGCAAATTGAGGACAATCTTTAGCGTGCAAGAGAGACAGCTAACTTGAAAGGATATCTGGGAGCAGACGTATTACAATGCTTAATAAATGACAATTGGTGTTTAATTTGGATGTGTGTACATTGTAGTTCAATGGTCTTCCCTCCCCAGACAAAAGTGACCCTGAACAGATTAAGTCATCTGAGTGTGAGAACTTACCCTATAAAAGATTCAGTGTGATGCAGCAAGAGTTTTTTAAAAATAGTTTCATCACTTCACCTGGATTGGTTAACTGCAGCTGCTGCTAGTAGCATGTAGCTACTTTGAGGAAGGGCTTCTCCAATGTGTAGCAGAGATTTGCAGAGAAGGATGCCTTTTCTGTTTTATTAGGGTTACACCACTCAGGAAAAACTAAATGGAATCACATTGGTGATACTGTGATGGGATGCACCTGGCCCTTTGAAGCCCCATGCTGGAGGCCATGTGGTCCTTCCCCTGCCCCAGGGTGGAGCAGCAGAGGTCCTCCAGGCATGCCTAAAGGAGCCTTGTGGAAACGGTCAATCAGCGCCCAGCAGGCTCAGATAAAAGGAGCTGCAGGGCATGACCAGATCAGTTCCTGGCTGGGACCAGAGCATGGAAGGGGGCTAGTTGCAGGCGCGTAAGAGAACCAGAAGATGGTCTCTGGTGATACTTGCATTCAGCAAGGAAGAGGATTTGAGAACTTCAGCCCTGAGGTCAGGGTGAAGAGTTAGGGGTTACATGGGAAAATGCCCAGGGAATAGCAACAGCATACTCAAGAAAGCAGTACATGGCTGCTGTATGCAGGGTCCAAGCTGGGACCCAGGTCTCCCATCTGCTGTCCTACTAGCAAAGTGGCCTAAGCCCAGAGAAGAGGATACGGCTCTGTTGGGAAGCCTAGGTGAAGGGCAGGCAGCACACTGAATTTTTTTTTCCATCTGGGAAGGGGTTTGTCTATTTTTGATTGAGAGGCTCAACTACTGAAGAGCTATCAAGTGAGGTTGACAGCTTACCAGGTGGGAGGAAAGGCCTGCAGTACCACACCCAGCCATTAGGAGGCACTTATTCAGTGAGTGACCCCCGCATCACAGATATGCTGCTCCTATTGCATGAATGCAAGACAGTGTTAACCAGTGGACAAACCAGCACTCATTGATGGTACCGGTTTGGGAATACATTTCCTATTTCTTCAGGACCTCTAGAACCTCGTATTGCTTAAAGTTTTAGCACTCAAGACATGCTTTGTACCACACCTCATGGCAGAATGATGTTATGCTTTACTTGAGATATTCAAGATTATAAAAACCTATCCAGGAGTTACAAAAAAGGTGCAGTTTCTTTGTATCCTTATAGCAATCTTTATCATCCAATTGTCATAGAAACTTAAGCCAGGCAGGGGAAGAAGCTTGTGTGATGGGTGCAGTATAAGAACTGAAACTGAATCTCTTCCATTTCACTCACAATGGGTAGCTTCTAGAGGTGGAAGGAAGGTCTGGAATTCAGACATTCGCAGATGACATGCTGCAGATCATTCGCCCCATCCCTGACTCATGTTAAGGTATTGAACCTTAAGCTCCATCGAAACTCGCCCTGTATTTGGTATTTCATGTTCAAAGCATCAGGTAGTGAGGAGAAACTTCTATTGCCTGGTAGGGAGGAGGTATCCGTCTATAAAGCAGACCTTGAAGTTCTCTCTCAAAGAGAGAAGTGAGACACAACAGCAGCAAGGTGGAGTTTTATAAACACGGCCCCCTTATGGATTGTATAATATAATAAACATTCCCCATTAAGGTCAGAGCATTTCATTTGCCTCAGTATCACAAAAAACACTCAAGGCACTATTTGGTCTGAAGCATGGTATAGAAAACCTAGTTTCCTCCTAGTGATCAAAGCAGCACATAAAAACTTTGTTCCATGTTGTACTCTTGCTACCAATACAAAGTTTCCAAGGAGATCAACTGGAATTCTGTGCATGTATCAGTTAATGTAATACCATCATGATGTAACATGTTAAAGCTCATTCATTGGCCAAGTTTTCAGCATCATCCTACCACTCAAACTAGACAGTGCCACCTACTGACTCAATTTAAAACTCCCAAGCTGAAGTTTGACTTAATTTTTTACTCAGTGGTAGCTGATCTGAAACAGGCTCTAAAAATCATATCCCTTCTCTCTCTAATGTGTATGAGGTACTGATATCCAGAGCACTAACGAAACTGCAGTTCCCTGCCAGGGAACTCCTGGATTAAGTATCTCAACATTTCCTCTCCTCTAATCTCTTTTGGAGACTTAATGACAGAGGTCATTATGTACAGGGCCATAAACATCCAGTACAACTGAAGGGACAACGATCCCAATGATCTTAAAGATGTGCTTCAGCAATTGTCAAAGATGCTTCAGAGTAAGGGACACCCAACAATCCACAAGGTCAGCCTAGTACTTAAGGTGCATAGTTCAGACTATCTTCTACAGAGCTTTCCTGTGTATCAGAAGCTGCTACGGTAGACCAGCACTTTATTAAAGAGCTTAATATTAAAAGGAAATAAAATGGAAGATCTGAGACTGAAATTATGAGCTCATCTGATTCTGTCTCTACACTTTAGTCACATTGTTGTACCTATGCCAGCTAAAGACTTTATGTTCATTTTACTAATTAAGGCCCTGAGCCCACAACCAGATCTGCACCACCAGTTCCTTGTACTCTTGCAGATGTACTTACAGCATGAGAGTCAAAAACAGCTACTATACAAGGCACTAGTGGATAATTTAAGGACAGACAACTGAATTGTCTGACTTAATTCTTCCATTTTCAGCATAATTCAGGGAATAGAATTGGCAATTCGAAGGCTGAGAAAAATTGGTAAGACAGATACCAAAAACAAGTGTAAAGAAAGTATTGTGTGACTCCAAACTTCTCAGGAGAAGGGAGACTCATTGCCTTTCCAAGTGTTACACACATCAATGGTGCTATAATTAAATAGTAAAAATAAGCTTGTGATCCTCCTTACATCATGCAGTGGATCTAGCATAAGCCAACAGCAAACTGAGAATCAAACAATGCAAACTGTCTTACAATCTTATTTTTATTTACACATTTTCAAACTTTGAAGAAAATATATACAGCTGGATTAGAGCGTCATAGTGTATGTATAATGGTTCTGTTTCGGAGCTGCTGCACATATTCCTTAGCTTGGTCAAATCCAGTCTGTGGTGCTTCTGGAGGGGGAGGTGGGCCTTCTACCAGCTTCACAAAGTAATGGCATTTGACTTTCTCCATGATGCCAAACATGCCTCGGCCATGGTAGCGAATCCGTTTCAGATAGTGGCCTTTTCCAGAAAAGGAGTCAGCTAGAAGAAGAGGGGAAAAAATGGGGGAGTCTCAGAGTGAGTGGGCTACTGGAACATTTAACTAGACATTGGCAGGGTATTTTTCATAAGCACCCTCAAATTCCTTTCCCTCCAGACATTTTTTTCCAGTTTAATGCATGCATAATGAATTGGTATAGAGTAGCATGTGACTGAGAGAATTCTTTAAGACCACTGTAATGTTGATTATAAAAAGCATGCACATGTAATTTATTCACTTTGCACAAAGTGAATGAAAACACCAAAGAAGAGAAGCTAATTTTTGGGCCCACCAGGTTTTACAGTGTCCCTTTTATGACTGCTCCAACTTCTCATCAGTAACTATTAACATAAGGTAACAGATTCCTGTCTCCTCCATTTTTAGTGGAGACTTAACAGATTCCATTTTGTCGTATCTCCTCTGCCCACAGCACTCACTGTATTTATCAGATAGTTTCATTATTTGAACACCAAAGCATGCACTCATAGAATTGTAGGACTGGACGGGACCTCAAGACGTCATCTAGTCCAGTTCCCTGCAGTCATGGCAGGACTAAGTATCATCTAGACCATCCCTGACAGGTGTTTGTCTAACCTGCTCTTTAAAAAGTCTCCAAAGACAGATTCCCCACAACCTCCCTGGGCAATTTATTCCAGTGCTTAACCACCCTGACAGCTAGAAAGTTTTTCCTAATGTCTGACCTAAACCTCCTTTGCCGCAATTTAAGTCCATTGCTGCTTGACTTATTCTCAGAAGTTAGAGAGAAAAAATTTTCTCCCTCATAGGTCATGTTATTTAGACCTTTAATCATTTTTGTTACTCTTCTTGTGGACAAATTGGAGACAGTCCAATCTTTCCTGAAATGTGGTGCCCAGAACTGGATGCAATACTCCAGTTGAGGCCTAATCAGTGCAGAGTAGAGCGGAAGAATTATTTCTTGTGTCTTGCTTAAAATACTCCTACTAATACATCCGAGAATGATCTTTACTATTTTTACAAGTGTTACAATGGTAACTCATATTTAGCTTGCGATCCACTATGACCCCCAGATCCCTTTCCATAGTACTCCTTCCTAGGTATCAGTGTAGTAGCCGTGTTAGTCTGTGTCAGCAAAAAAAATAAGAAAGAAATACTGTGGCACCTTAGAGACTAACAAATTTATTTCAGCCATGAAAGCTTATGCTGAAATAAATTTGTTAGTCTCTAAGGTGCCACAGTATTTCTCTTATTATTTTTCTTCTTCTTCCTAGGTAGTCATTTCCCATTTTGTATGTGCGCCACTGATTATTTGTAAGTGGAGTTCTTTGCTTTTGTCCTTATTGAATTTCATCCTATTTATTTCAGACCATTTCTCCAGTTTGTCCAGATCATTTTGAATTTTAATCCTATCCTCCAAAGCAGAAGCGATTAAAAAATTAAGAAATAAGAAACAAATTTTACCCAAGTATAAATTTGATTTGAACTCTACGTTGTGATTTCTCACTGCCATTTCTTGAGCTTCCAGAAGAACCTATAGCGAAAGAAAATAAATGCTGAACATGAATTACAGCAATGCAATTTCTCATCTCCGTAAAGATACCTGTAATTGTTTCCATTTTTAAATTAGTAGTAGAAATGGATTCTAAAAGGATGAGACTACAAGCAGGGGGGCCTATTTCTTTCAGAGAAGCTTTGAAAATGGCAGGGATGGTCTATGGTGTAGCTGTAACATAGGTGCAGATGTAGGGCTAAACTCACCACTGGTGGAAGTGGTCATCTCCATTAGCATCAGTGGAGTTGCGCATGCTTATACCAGTGATGACATTGACCTGTACTCTATAATGGGGTTCTTTTCCTATATATTTAGATGCAGGTTCAGTTTTGACAAATTAAACAGACGTATTTTAGCTAAAGGGGAAATGTCAGTAAGAAATTGATATAAAGTTTGGAATTTAATTTAAATGTTAAAGATTGCTTCATGGGATACTTTTTCACTGTCCATTCTAATGCTGTTACTAGTAGGATGATCGTACATTAGCAACAACCCTCTCTGTAGCATGATGTAACATATGGGTCCCACAAAAGTGTTTAAGAGTTCTTAGTGATTTAAGCCCAGATTTTTTTTAAAATGGTACTTAGGCATTGCACCACTCAGTGTTGCAAAACCTAACTGATTTAGGAGCCTAGATCTCATTTTCAAAAGGGGCTGCAATGTTTAAATGTGTATAAAAATCTGGGCTTAAGAGATTCACAAAGACACTTAAATATTTACAATATTGTGCATTTTCTCTAGAAGTAACAATTGAGAAGAATGTTAAATTTGGGGCACAAATTGATGGTGACCAATGTTTATGCTAAATGGAGATAAGGATTTGAAGATTTATTTTCTGCACTTTAGTCTAGTTTTTTTCAGCAAGTGCCACCTTTAAATCCTTTTTTTTTTTTTTTAAACCCTTTCACACAAGAACCAGGGGTCACCTAATGAAATTAATAGGCAGCAGATTTTAAAAAAAAAACAAAAAAGAAAGTACTTCTTCACACAATGCACAGTCAACCTGTGGAACCCATTGCCAGGGGATGTTGTGAAGGCAAAAGCTATAACTGGGTTCAAAAAAGAATTAGATAAGTTCATGGAAGACTAATCATCTTGACTAAGAGTCATTGATAGACCTGAGATGCAACCCGATGCTCTGGGTGTCCTAAGCCTTTAACTGCCAGAAGGAGTGGATGACAGGGTTGGATCACTTGAAAATTGCCCTTTCTGTTCATTCCCTCTAAAAACCTGGCACTGGCCACGGCCTGAAGACAGGATACTGGACTAGACAGGCCATTGGTCTGACCCAATATGGCTGTTCTTATGTTCATCTTCATGAAGGGTCTAACTCTAGACTAGAAATGCAATTTCTGAGGTTGTGCAGGATTAACCACTGCAGTTCACGGTTTCAAGGTGAAAAGGGACATGCTTTACTTCAGTATTTTTGTACTGAACACTGAGGCCTCCTCTAGTGAGCAAGTGGGTCTCATCTGTTTAAGAGACCTATGACATTTGCAACATAAAGACAATAATAGAGATTTTCATACAAGACTCAGCTGTTCTCCCTTCTTGTACCCTACAATTTATAAATTCAAAGTATGTTTTAAGCTATAAGCTTAGAGACAAGTTTAAAAGTTTTTGAAGGCTGGTCATTGAGAACACTCATATGCACCACACTATCACTAGTTACTAAAATATTGTATGCAGAAGTCATTAATGCCTGGACAGATTAGAGCAGAATAAATTACTGTAACCAATACAATTTGATCAAAATATTCCAGGTGGGCTTAATGGAAAGTCTCTGGATATAGGCATGAGTTTGAAAAAGTCTGTTTGGACAGTGAAGTGCTAAAGAATTGCACAGTATACCTCTTTGATCACCTTTGCCCCCTTCTTGTCATTGAATTCCAGCTGAGCAAGAGCCTGATCAATTGACATTCCTTTTACCTGGAATTAGGAAAAGTTAACAGAAAAATTAAACCCTTCTGAACAAAAGAGAGAAAAAAATGTTATGGAAGATTGCAGTGCCAGGAACAATGCTGATATTGCAATTAAATTTTCAAATATTTTAGCCCCCGCATTTCCATCCACCACACAATAAAACCTTTAGTGCAGAAGTCTTATCAGCCAATTGCCATATAATTTTTCATAAGAGAAGGATGGTCCTTGACCAAAATTCCTACCACCATCCGCTGCTGAACAGCACTTAGTTGACTCTACAGAAATGCAAGTCATCTGCACTCGATGAGCAAGCTTATACAAAACCATGAGAAGAGTTTTCCAGATATTTTACAACGCAAAAGCTGAACAAACTGGCTGAATCAGGCTTCTGCTTATCCAAAGCAATAAGTTAGAAATATAAGAATTTAAAAAATTTACACTTTCCTACCAAGTACATTGCACAACATTAACATTTTCTCTTACCAGTTTTGCCAAATACCACATCTTGTCCTTACTGTATTTTATGTCCCTTCGACAGTGGAATATTTCCTAGGGAAAAGAGATTTTTTTTTTAAAGCTATAATACTGGTGATTTGGCTGTAAAAGTGAGAAGATGGCATGTTCATAATGTCTCGGGAAGAAAAAATAATCTTACACGATCAAGGCAAGCTCACCACTTCTGCTACTACATTACAAGAACTCTAGGTCAAACATATCTGGTCAAAGCATTTTATTAACACTTCTACACGCTGGTGCTATAATGAACTTAATTAACCCTTCAGAAGCATGACGGTTTCTCAGTCAGTGATTGATAAGAAAAGCTGTCTCCAAAGAGCCACTTGAGTACCACTACTGCACCAGCAAGGGCTAGAAACAGCAAGCAGAATTTAACACATCAGTGCAAAATTTTAGAGAGACATTTTTTAATTAAAGTTTCATTCATTTCATTACTAACTGCACATATTCTTAAGGCTTAAGATCAAAGTCTCATGTCCCACACAAAATAAAGTGTTTTTTTTTTTTAAATACATCTACTATTCTTTTGAAATGCAAGTGCTTTTCATTTAAGCTTTGCTGAGAACAACGCAAACACTTGACACTAAATTCATTACTTTTAGGTGAAGAAGAGTTATACAAATGCAAGACTACAATTTTTAGATCCAAGAGGAATATCTATCTTTAGATAAAATGCTTTTTGAGGGGGAAAAAAAAACTATCAAAAAAATCCAATTTAAATAAAAAAATCCATTTTGATTTTTTTAAAAAAATCATTGATTTTTATCCACCCCGATTTCCAGCTCATAAGTGGCCAAAAGAAGCAAGGTAAGAATGTAATCATAAGTAATTTCAAATCTTGAAAAATAAGCCTATAACATGAACTCAACTACATAAAACATTATTCTATTTTTCTACCAAGTGAATTTGATTCAGCATGCACATAATTAAACTAGCTTTTCCCACACTATGTTGACTGGGCAGCAAAGGAAGGAAATAATCAGAGAAAGGATTCTCATGTTGCTTTCCTCAGTCAGTTCAAGGCTCAGCATTTAGTTAGTTTGGCAGAGTGACCAACAATATAAGGCTTACTTAATTTGTAAATTTGTATTATGCAAAAACACATAAATTAGTTGGGTAATCAAACTAAACAATAACTGAGGTCCAAGCTGAGACTTGAGGATTCAGTAGCTCTTTCCCATCTCAAAATTCTAAGATTAAATGAACCTCCTTTGCTCATACAGTACAAACAGGAGATGCCAAAAATACCCAAATCTTGGACTGAGTCTGCTAACTAGTTATCATATGTGATTGCCTTGTGGAATTAGCCAGAGATAGGCAGCAGTCTGCTTGGAAGCAACTATTTGCTACATATAAGTAGGTATAGAGATTTCACAGGTGAATTCTTACCGCTGGTCTTCGAGGCTCTCCTGGCAGCTGCGGAGGGTAAACTATTCTGTTCTTCCTCTCCCATCTCCCGACATTCTGCAGATATGTTCTTGTTTGGATATTTGACAGAAGAGAAATACTGCAAGATGCTAGTAACCTGAAAAAAACGATATTTTAATCATTTTGCTGCTGGACCTGTGCAGTATGATCCTACCCAGATAACTGAAACTGACTGTAAGCTAAGTCACTGAAACATCAGAATATACCAGATGAGTTTAAACAGCAAAGAAAAATGTTAGTTTGGTAAACTTACATGTATATTTAACATTGGCAACTGGCAAAAGGCGGTTATAAGAGATATGCCTTTATGTCAAGGGCATTTTTCCTCTGCATATGAAAATTTGGGACTCATTGAGATGAGCAGTGAACCGTCCTCTACAGCTATTCCAAAACTTAAGAGCCCATCAATGCTGCCAAAGTACTTCAGTCCTGGTCAATAACACAGCCAGCACACCTCATTCCAGATTTAAAGATTTAATCCATTCATTTGTTCCTGCATATAAAAATGAACTCATCTGAAAGAATCCTATCATCTGGCAAGGAGACACTAACTTCTGCAACTTAACTAATTCTTGCCCACTTAATTGGCTTTTTGGCTATTGACCTTATAGCAGTAATAATGTTTTGCCCTTTTCAACAGCTGACTACTGACTTAGAACCAAAAGTTGTTGCTATTATATGTTACTTTACAAGTGTGCTTCCTACTGAATTTGAAATGAAAGCTATTATTCTCAAATTACTTCCAAAACACAGTGAAGCCAAATTTTAATCAGATGGCTCACAAGGCAAAATGAGACTAACGTGTATTTTACAGAGAGAGAAATTTCTGTGGTTTATCAGTTATTTCCTAAACTAAGAACCAGACAGAAATATTCTTAAGTAACAAGGTGTCCCCTGCTGGCCAAACAACAGAATGATATTGTACAGCCATCCCTGTTGAATATTGGGACTGAAGTTGAGTCCGCAGTATAAGAGACAAAGGGGGAAATGGAAAATGAGAAGCTAATAGCAAGAATAAAAAGGGAAGCAGACAAGATTATTATTTAGACAGTATGACTAACTAATATGCTGTTTTAGGAGGTTTTAATCAACATGCTTATTCCTTAAAACAAACAGTATTTAAATCTCTGGATGAGTTACTGTCATGTAGCACTTTAATCAGAATTATTTTTCAAGTCTATCCTAGAGTCTTAAGTGAAATTAATATAGGCTTCATCAGTATAGTAATACCTAAGCAGTTACAGCTGAAGAAGAAATTTGTATGACTGAAGCAGAATAAGCACTCTCCACACCATTTAGAAACTAGGTTCATAACCAGAAAAACAGTTTTGTCTAGAGAGTCACTGAAAGCAAGACTGATGAGATAAGAAAATACACCACCAAAAGCTCTTATCCAACTGCATGGATCTAATATTTTCTTACACATTAGAAAGACATTTTGCCCAAGATATTTCATTTTCTTTTACTCTGACACTAGCCATTTCCAAAGCACTACTTCTATGTATTTTTGTCAGAAGGGAACCAAAAATTTGTAATTTGCATCACCACCCATGAGTCATGGTAACACTGAAGAGTATGACACCGGAAAAGCACTTACAACTTTTTAAAACTAGTAAGATAGAGTCTCAATCTTTTGGTACACATCAGATGAAATAGAGATGCTCCTTTAGAAAAATAAATAGTCTTCATAATCAGCAAGGGGATTAATACAATGTAAGATAAGCAAAGCGATCTTGTGCTACTCCCCAACTCAGAGTGATTCAAACCATTCTGGAGAGAAGGAGAAAGGGGATTATACTGCAAACCAGGCAGAGAAGGGAGGAGTAAGAAAGAGGAGAAACATGAATATACTGTAACAGAAATTGAGCTGATATGTAATCTATATAATAATATCCCAAGATTGTCACTCTGTCAGTCTCTGAAACCTAGAACATCTGTTGAGTCAGTGTGAAGTGATCAACAAGCCACAAGCATAGTTCAGAGCTCTTTTTGTTTAGAACATCACTAGGTTGAATCATCACTGGGATTCACAGTCTGTTACCACCCAATTTGTTAATTTTGCAGCCATTTTATTTTATACACATGAATTTACAAAGTGTCATTGTTGTGACATCACAGACGTTCAACTGCGAGCACTGTTATGAATACTGCAGGAAGGGCTATGTATTAATCGAAGAACACGGATGTGAAATAACGGTATGAACACCACCTGTGACTAGATCAGTAAGGAAAGTTATTCTACGGTGGGTTATCAGATTTTTCCATGTGAATGCATTGATCTAACACACATCTCCCGAAGGGCCGCCACCCCCCCCCAGCGTACCCCCCCCTCCCGAGGGGCCGCCACCCCCCCCCAGCGTACCCCCCCCTCCCGAGGGGCCGCCACCCCCCCCAGCGTACCCCCCCCTCCCGAGGGGCCGCCACCCCCCCCAGCGTACCCCCCCCCTCCCGAGGGGCCGCCACCCCCCCCCAGCGTGCCCCCCCCCCTCCCGAGGGGCCGCCACCCCCCCCCAGCGTGCCCCCCCCCTCCCGAGGGGCCGCCACCCCCCCCCAGCGTGCCCCCCCCCTCCCGAGGGGCCGCCACCCCCCCCCAGCGTGCCCCCCCCCTCCCGAGGGGCCGCCACCCCCCCCCCAGCGTACCCCCCCCTCCCGAGGGGCCGCCACCCCCCCCCCCAGCGTACCCCCCCCTCCCGAGGGGCCGCCACCCCCCCCCCAGCGTACCCCCCCCTCCCGAGGGGCCGCCACCCCCCCCCCCAGCGTACCCCCCCCTCCCGAGGGGCCGCCACCCCCCCCCAGCGTACCCCCCCTCCCGAGGGGCCGCCGCCACCCCCCCCCCCCAGCGTACCCCCCCCCCAAGGGGCCGCCACCCCCCCCTCCCGAGGGGCAGAGCCTCAGCCCGGGAGCTCCGAACCGGTCCCGCAGAGAGAAGGGGGGGGAGGAGGGTCAGACTTACCTCTCCGGCCGGGCCCAGCTGAGAAGGTTCCGCG
Source organism: Macrochelys suwanniensis (assembly GCA_033296515.1). Taxonomy (NCBI): domain Eukaryota; kingdom Metazoa; phylum Chordata; order Testudines; family Chelydridae; genus Macrochelys; species Macrochelys suwanniensis. The sequence goes on along the minus strand of CM065782.1, from coordinate 104,065,393 downwards.
CCCAGGCGGCCCCTACAACGGCGAAGCGGGCAGTTAGTGAGGAAGTGGCGGACATGCGCCTCCCGCCCCATCCCCGTCTCCCATCCCCTCAGACTCACCAGCTCCGGCCACCGCCTGCGCCGCCATCTTCTGCGGCTCGCTTTACAGCAGCTGCTCTCCACGCATGCGCAGCGCCGCCCGCCCGCCCGCCCCGGTCAGGCTGTCGTGCGCGGGGAGGTCAGGGGTCGTGTTGCGACAGCGTGCGAGTGGCGCTTTGCGGCAGCGCCTGGGAACGGCTCCCCGGGGTCGGGGGAAGCGAGTGTGGCTGAGGGGCGGCAGGGGCCGGCCGCGCTGCCTGGGGAGATGGCGGCGGAGCGGGTGCTGCCCGCCTCCCCTAACTGGTACTGCAGCCGCTGCAGCGACTCCTGCGGCGCCGGCCGCCTCTTCGGCTTCGGGGCCAGGAACAGCGTCTACCTGCTGGAGATCGGCGCCGCGCCCGCCTTCCACGGTAGGGTCTGCCCCGCGCGGGGACCCGCCTCCCCTCGGGGGTCACCCGCCCGCTCCCTCGCCCTCCGCACGGGGACGCGCCCCGGAGTGGGGGCCCCCACCGAAGGACGCGCACAAATCTCCCCCCCCTCCCCGGGTTTGAGACCGAGAGCTGAGAGCACCTCAGCCCGGGGTCATCCCCGTCATGGACCTTCCTCCCCGCCTGGCCTCGCACTGAGGCGCTGGCACTAGCAGCACGCCCGCCCCGTCCTCCCTGCAGAGCCCCGGGCCATGGCACGTGGCAGGCCGGGTGGCTGTGCGGATGCATGCGCCCTCGGGGCTTCCCTACCCGTGAACCTGAAGTTGGGCGACAGTAGGGTGTGAGTTTAACGCGCAGTCAGTATCGCTGAATAGCTCTTTGTGTGGACGCTCTTATTCCAGAGTGACTTGTTCCTGTTTCGTTTAATCCGGAATGGGAGTGTCCACACATGGAGTTACTCAGCAAGGGTCCCCGCCTCGTGGGGTGCTAGAGCCCAGGCCCAGCCCGGGCGCCTGTACGGCATTTAAATAGTCCCGCAGCCCGAGCCCCACGAGCCCGAGTCAGCTGGCACGGGCCAGAGAAAGGTTTTGAATTCCTGTAGGCCTACCGGGAGTGTTTTAAAGCACATTGGATGTCACCTGGGCTCGAGAAACCTGCCCACATCTGAGCTCTCCCAACAAATTTGGGACCTGTTGCGGTGTTCTCATGATCATCCTTCTTTAAACAGCTTTCGCAGCAGTAATCAGTGGATGCTGCAATGAATGATGTTTTGCCTTTTGTGACATTTGGAAGCTATATTGAAAATATCGTTGTCTAAAGTTAGAAAACCATTTGTGTTTCTGAAGCTAGAATTTGTTTTGTGTATGTCTTTTGCTTTTGCACTCCTAGGGGAACTCGTAGGCCATACTGAAAGGGTTTCTGGTTTCACGTTTTGTCGCTATCCTGGTCAGAGCAACTTCTGTGCCAGCAGCTCTGACGATGGAACTGTGAAAATCTGGGATACGCAGACGCTGACTGTCGTGACTGAGCATATGCTGCATCAGGTATCGTTGTCTATCACTGTGCCTGTGGAAAGACTTTTAAACAAGGTTCCAAAATCTTTTATTTTCTTAAGCAAAGACAAAGTTGCACCACTTTCTCAATGCCTGTCTGACAGCTGGAAACTAGAAGAGGTTCCTGGACCAATTTGCAAACTGAAACTGTAGAATAGACCTTTAAAAGCTGCATTTGTTTAGAAACTCATTTAAATGACATCATTTGCCTTTCCTACTGGAAAATTTCTAGATAGATTTTTTAAAAATGTCTCTATACAGTAATAAGATTCCAGGATTGTCACTTTGTGTGTCACTCCAAAGCCTAGAATGTCTGCTGAGTCAGTGTGAAGTAATGAAAGAGCTACAAGCATGTTTGAAAGCACTTTTTGTTTAGATTTTCACCTGATTTAATTATCACTGGGATTTGCAGTCTGTTATCCAGTATTTAAGTTCTTGGCCATTTTGACGTTACAAATTACACCTGTGCAGTAAGGAATGGCATCCCATGCCAAGAATCCTAGGCCATTGTGATATCAGAATTAACTCAGCCACCCTTAGCCCAGGGCTACACTAGGGGCGGGGGGGTCGATCTACGATACGCAGCTTCAGCTACGTGAATACCGTAGCTGAAGTCGGCGTATCGTTGATCGACTTACCTGGCCGTGAGGACGGCGGCTAGTCGATCGCTGCCGCTCCCACGTCGACTCTGCTTCTGCCTTTCACGGAGGTGGATTTCCGGAGTCGACGAGGAGCGCTTTCGGGGATCGATTAATCGCGTCTAAACGAGACGCGAAAAATCGATCCCCGATAGATCGATTGCTACCCACCGATCCGGCGGGTAGTGAAGACAAGTCCTTACTCTATGGCTGATTTGCACAGAAGAGGTGTAGGGTTGGGAGGGACCTCAAGAGGTCATCAGATCTAGCTCCTTGCACTGAGGCAGGACTAAGTAAACCTAGACCATCCCTGTTAGATGTTTGTCTGTCCTGGTCTTAAAAACTTCCAGTGAGGGGAGATTTCACAACTTCTCTAGGAAGCCTATTCCAGAACTTAACTACCCTTATAGTTTGAAAGATTTTTCCCTTGCTGCAGATTAAGCCATTCCATTAACGTAAGACAGGAAGTACATGGAAAACAGTTGATCATCATCCTCTTTATAACAATCCTTAACATATTTGAAGACTGTTATCCAGTCCCCTCTCAGTCATTTTTTATCAAGAATAAATATGCCTGTTTTTGGACTGGAAGGGACCTCAAGAGATCATCTAGTCCAGTCCCCTGCACTCATGGCAGAACTAAATATTATCTAGACCATCCCTGACAGGTGCTTATCTAACCTGCTCTTTAAAATCTCCAATGACGGAGGTTCCACAATCTCCCTGGGCAGTTTATTCCAGGGCTTAACCATCCTGACAGTTAGGAAGCTTTTCCTAATGTCCAATCTAAACTGCCCTTGCTGCAACTTAAACCCATTTCTTCTTGTCCTATCCTCAGAGGTTAAAGGAGAACATTTTTTCTTCCTCCTTGTAACAACCTTTTATGTACTTGAAAACTGTTATCATGACCCCTCTCAGTCTTCTCTTCCCAAGAGTAAACAAACCCAATTTTTGCAGTCTTCCCCGATAGGTCTTTTTTTCTAGACCTTTAATCATTTTTGTTGCTTTTCTCTGGACTTTCTTCAATTTGTCCAAATCCTTCCTGAAATGTGGCGCCCAGAACTGGACACAATACTCCAGTTGAGTCCTAACTGTGGAGTAGAGTGAAAGAATTATTTCTCGTGTCTTACTTACAACACTCCTGTTAATACATCCCAGAATGATGTTTGCTTTTTTTTGCAACAGTGTTACACTGTTGACTCATATTTAGCTTGTGATCCACTATGACCCCCAGATCCCTTTCTGCAGTACTCCTTCCTAGGCAGTCATTGCCCATTTTGTATGTGTGTGATTGATTGTTCCTTCCTAAGTGGAGTACTTTGCATTTGTCCTTATTGAATTTCATCCTGTTTACTTCAGACCATTTCTCCAGTTTGTCCAGATCATTTTGAATTTTAATCCTCTCCTCCAAAGCACTTGCAACCCCGCCCAGCTTGGTATCATCCACAAACTTTATAAGTGTGCTCTCTATGCCATTATCTAAATCATTGATGAAGATAGTTTGATCCATCGAGCCTTTCCTGGTCGTCTATCAAACAAAACACTTGTGAAGCAAACTGTGGGGCTATAGGGAAGGTGGTCCCATGAAAAGATTGTGCTCTCACAATGTTGTCTGCAATAGTCGATGTCAGTGGTTTTCAACCTTTCTTCATTTGTGGACCCCTAAAAATTTTCAAATGGAGGTATGGACCCTTTTGGAAATCTTAGACATAGTCTGTGGACCCCGAGGAGTCTGCAGACCAGAGGTTGAAAACTTTGGTCTACTGCTTCTGCTACCTTCTAGATGCTTAAACAGACTTATCCATGTGCTTCCTGCTATTGTGTGTTTGTAAATTATTCCTTTAGACAAAGGGCCTACAGAACAAGCCTAGAGAAAAGGCTTCAGTAGGCACCCTTGATCAGTCTGCATTCTATTTTTTCAGAATACGATCTCCGCCTTGCATTGGTCATCCCATGTGAAAGATTTGGTTGTGTCCGGTGATGAGAAAGGGACAGTCATTTGTTACTGGTATAATAGAAATGACAGCCAGCAGTTCTTCCCAGAGCCCAGAACGATATTCTGTCTAGCTTGTTCCCCGCATCATGAGAACTTGGTGGCCATCGGGTAAGTACTAGTTACATTGTGTCTCCCTTTTATTTTGCAAGGTAGATATTGTGTGTTTTGCCTGTAATACAGTTTTAAGATTATTCTTTCAGCGGTTTCAGTTGTTTGGGGATTTGGCCAGTACGCCTTAAAGGATTTTTGTTTGTTTGTTTTTGTTCTCGTTGTTTTTTACGTATTTGATTGACCTGGTGTATGACATAGTGGCTTCTAACAACCCCAAATGACATTTACGGTACATCTACACAGCAAGCGGGATCCCACGGCAGTGAGTCTCAGAGTACAGGTCTACAGACTCGGGCTCACGCTATGGGCGAAAAATAGCTGTGTGGCCGTTCGGGCTTGGGCTGGAACTTGGCCTCTGAAGCCTAGAGGGGTGGGTGGGCGGGCTGTAATAAACTGAAGAAATTATTAACTAAGAAAAGAAATGAGTTATTTACAAGGTTAAAACGGGAAACATACACACACACAAAGGAATTAGTGTTAGATTTAAAAAGGTAATACAAGCTTCTTTAATAAGCAGCTCTATATGTCCTTTAGGGCTGTCCCATGCCAAGCAGCATGAAGATCTCTTGCTTTTGTTTAGGAATCTTTGCCTCTCAGAGTCCAGACAGCATAAAGACCCAGTTTCTCCTTGTCAGGGATTTTTATCCCATTCACTCTAGAATCCAAGTTGATGATGAATTCATGCGTAGGCCTCTCCTTCCTGGAGGGAATGAGGCATGCAATCAACAAGGTCTCCGTCTTTTGATACTACACAATGCCTCATTGGTCTTCAGTGGGGCGTCTTGTGTACATGATGAACACTTTACATTAATGCTTCTTTTCCTCTTTGGTGAGTTACACAATTATGGAGGTTTACAATGCAAACATTCAGTGTAACTTTATACCATGGGATACGGATATTATAAGTAGGATTAATACATGCAGCATCCTACAAGCATTCCATAAAGTCTAAACACATTCTTATAACACTAATGTCTGTTTTAGCTATACTAACCCACAGGTAAGCCAGACTGCTTTCTAGCTGTGCATTTGTCAGTGTTCAGTGATGCTCTGGGCCTTGGCATGAGCTGGCACCTGGTCTGCCAGTGTCTCAGCACCATCAGCCCTGGGGGCCAGATCCTCATTTGGTGTCGCTCCTTTGAAGTTAGTGGAGCTGAGCTGGTTTACACCAGCTTAGAGTCTGGCCCTGTGTGTTTATTTGAGAGTCCAAGTATTTCTCCATGAATTTAAATGTTTGTCTTTAGCTATAAAGATGGCATGGTGGTTATAATCGACATCAGCAGGAAAAGGGAAGTTGTTCATAGACTGAGAGGCCACGATGATGAAATTCACTCTCTGGCATGGTGCCCTGTACCTGGTGAAGAAGTGTTATACAGTCGGCAAGAAGAGCTTCAAGGTAAATAAACGGTTAGGTGTTTTCAAAGTATCTTGTAGTTCATATGGCTATCCAGCTAGTAGCCAGATAAGTTCATTATTCCATTAATAAAAATGCACTAGCTGATCTAAGGCAGCCAAAGAGTTGAAAATAAAGTTTATCTAACACAGGGCAATGTAATTGCAGTTGTTAATGTTTACAGTGCTGTACGTTTTTCAAATGCTGTGCTGTCATTTCACCACCATTTAATGTTTCCCTTGGAAGAAGGCGAGGTTCCAAATGGAGAGCTAATGCAGGAGGCAGCTGTAACGAAAGGCTGTTACCTGGCATCAGGAAGCAAAGATCAGACCATCCGAATCTGGAGCTGCGCTAGAGGCAGGGGTAAATCCAGGACCTTTCTAGAGGAAATAATGCCAGTGTGTGTAGAATGATAAATCCACTCTCTGTCTGCTAGCCTGCTAGTTCAGCAATGTGATGATGATTCATTTGTATGTTAATAGTGTCTAGATGCTCAAATGATCAGGGCCCCATTGTGCTGTAATATGCTCTACCCCAATGTAAATGTAAATCCCATGTTTTATAGTCAGCCTAGATACTTAGCTTCCTGGGCCACCCAGGGCTGGAGTAAGTGGCGGAAGGGGCACCCTACTCCACATCACAGAACATGTTTTACTGGAAGTAAAGAAATCCTGACCAGTTCTGGGTAATGGCGGCTCTGACCATCATTCGAGGGATTCCAAGAATTGAATCTAGAGTGCAGAGGACTCCACGCTGGGGAACTCTCACAGTATATTGTAGATTTTAAAAGCAGGGGGATAGGCACTGGCATACTGGGAAATTGTTAAAAACCAGTTGAAAGGACACATGGGGATGCACTTGGGACTTCAGTCTGAGGCTTCATGTTAGCAAGGCCTGACAGCCTCTCAGAGGACTGTCTTGTGCTCAGTGACCAGATTCTAATTAATCTCTTGATTCTGTAGGGGTGATGACCCTGAAGTTGCCCACTCTGAAGAGAAGAAGTGGAGGTGTTGATCCCGCTATTAAAGAACGCATTTGGCTGACTGTTCACTGGCCCTGTGGCCATCCCACAGAGATTGTATCCAGCTGCTTTGGGTGAGCAGGTTTTGCCAGCTTGGACATGTTCTACAGCTTTGGACATTTTAGTTGCTAGCCGAGAAAGCATTGAGTAGGAAACCCTGCCTCCTGTGTGCTGGGGAAGGAAGGCACTTTTGATATTGGAACTAGTGTGGGGACAGGATTTTGGCCTTATCGTGTGCGTTAACTTTTATAAGACTATAACTTCTGTGTTTCCTGGACTTGTCCAACGATCTAACTATATATCACTGCTAATAGTACATGTTTGTCCATGAGATCCCTGAGGGAGAAAGCTGTGTGACTCACTCTACTTTGGTTTGACATTGGTCGGTGGGTGTACATATATGCGTAGAGCTATTTCTTGTGCAGAGGAAAATAAAGTGTGCACTTTCCTTTCACAGAGGTGAACTGCTGCTATGGGATTTGACCCAATCTGGGAAACGCAAGTGGACACTTCTGGGATCTTCTTTGGAAGGGCAAAATCACACAAGGATTGTGTTCAATTTATGTTCAGTGCAGACAGACGGGAGAGAGCTACTTCTTTCCATTTCAATGGACAGGGATGTAAGAACCACTTGTCATCTTACCATAGCATAGTATCTGAGACCATTCACTTCAGCTAAATCTGAATATCCCAAATTTTGCTCCTAAGAATTGGGTTGAGCTGGGACAGGTTGTATGTATTTATGTTCTTGACTTATGAGCTCAGACTTTTATTACAATGAGGTTGATGAATCTCGCTCTCCCTCTGGGCTTGAGGGAGAAATGTTTAACAATGGGACATGTCCATTTCTTCTCTTTATATATACATTTCTCTCCTTGTTTTAACAAGACCCAGTTTCCCTGTTAAAATCACATATATTAGTGCTGTAATATGTGGCTTGTAGAGCCTAGATAATTTTAAAGTGCTGTCTTGATGGGTGCCTTTCTTAAAGGAGCTAAGAAGCCATGAGGATGAGTTAATATATCCATATGGACTGCTCACCTTTAATGAATGAGCACGCTCCTACATGATAGAGAGACATCCCTATGTTGTGTACTCTTCAGAAGGGGGGACCAGGCATCCTTGGCATAGTCTTGAATTTGATCCTTTCAGTATCTGTCTTGCTCATGTTCTTTTTATTGCCGTTACATTACTGACTCATAGCCTCGCTGTTTCTTGTTTCCCAACTTTCTCTAGGTAAAGTGTTGGGACCTGACGACTTTAGATTGCTGCTGGACTTTGCCTTCTCTCGGGGGCTTTGTCTACAGCCTGGCCTTCTCCCCTGTGGACACAGGCTGCCTTGCCATAGGTGTTGGGGACAGCATGATCCGGGTGTGGAACACGTTGTCTCTGAGCAATACTTACGATGTGAAAACATTCTGGCAGGGCATCAAATCCAAGGTCACAGCAGTGAGTACACTTCTAGTCCTCTTTTCTCTTGCATTTTGTTTCCTGATGTTTGTTACAGTTCAGGGCCATTGCACCTGTATTCTCCCTTTGTGGTCCAGCAAGGACACCCGCTTTCAGCTTCCAGCTCCAGCCATCACCTCTCTTGAGCAGAGACCCACATCTGTCTCTCTCCTGATTAGTGATTTTAAGGCTGCATAGCTCCCTGCCTACACTGTGATATCCTTAGCAAGGTAGACAGCATAAAAAGGACAGCGTCTGTGCTTTGTCTTCGTTCCGAGGGCTGTGACCAGTGTGTTCCCTGCAGGTATAAGTTACCCCACAGCTCCTTCTAATCAAGCACATGTATTGGTACGGGAAAAGCCGTTACAGAGAAAACATATTACAGCAATGAAAGGACGTACACACTGGCTAGAAAGCTTATCAGAGGTCACCCCAACTCCAGCCTCGGGCTCTGGTAGGTTTTAGTCCATCAAAAACCAGAACAGAGACTGGGCAAATCAACCATTTCTTTATACAGCTCGGGGCCTTTGATCTTGGCCTTGTATAACAGCTAATCAGCAGATAACGACCCCCTCCTTTGGGCATAGCTTCAAAAGGCTGGGTTTTTGCATAACCGGAGTTGGGGAATTTGTATTAACATCTCCCTGGGGATTCCCCATGAAATCCACTTTGCACTTGCTGTCCCAAAAGTCCATAGTTGTCTGGCACATTTTCAGTGTAGCCTTTTGAACTCTCAGGTTTTATATCTGTCACATCTCCCTCCCCACCCCGAGAGGTTACATACAATCCTGGCCCACAATAATACATAAACTTAATATAATACGGTCTTTCACGGCTATTGCTGGAAATTGCCCGTATCTGTCACACTTACTCATTTATCCCTCCCTTCTGGAAAATGTTTTATCCAGCTAATAGATACATAAAGCCAGTATATTGCCCATGTTCTCACATGTGTGGGTTCATTTGCAAGCAGCATATTTCTTCATGTCTGGAGACAGAATTCTAGACACTGATGCAGCTACAGGTGCCTGTGTGACATGTAGGGGAAAACTGACAAAGGTCCATTTATATAGCATTGTATTTCTGGCTGATTTTTACCCATTCTCCTCTTCCAACTCTGTCTCTAGGCTTTCCTTTGGCACTCTGCTGTGAAGGCATAGTTGACTGTGGGTATAGTTCAACCACAGCATAGCGAAAGGTTCCTGCTCTGTGTGGCGAGTGTTAGTCACTGATGGCAAGACAACAGTATCTGTCTTCAGTAGAAACTGCTTTTGCCACTCTGAGCATTCAATTCCTCCAACTCTGTTTCTCCCAACCCACGATAAACTGAGAGGGAGTCTTGGATAGTTTAAGTGTCTAGCTGGCGGGCCTGGTAGCAAGGGGTTGATCTATTAAGGATGGTGCTACCTCCCCAATTTCAAGATTTTCCTCTTTTTTTCCAGATTTAATCCCTGGAAAAATTGCACTGGGGCTAGGAATTAGCCATATGCCTGTATGGTTGTTTGACCTTTTATTACTATTTTGTTTGCAGTTATCCTGGCATCCGACTAAAGAAGGCTGCTTAGCCTTTGGAACGGATGATGGAAAGGTTGGCATGTACGACACCTACTCCAGCAAGTAAGAAACTAGTTTTCAAGTTGATCGGTGTTTTGATGAGCAAATGATAGTTGCTACAGTGATGGGAATAATGGAAACTTCTTAAATTCATGGGCAGTTTGAAGTGACACTTTAATTTCTCACTTATTGTGATGCTTCTAGTGATGATTTTCCATTGCATGCATTCAATAGCATCAGATAAAGATAATCAGTATCACTGCCAAGGCTTGAAACTCAAGCCTTGCCCACTCAGTGTACATTGTCCCTCTTCTCTGTTGCAGTGTTCTTATATTAGGCAAGCTATTGCTCAGAGAGTAGGATTAAATTACAAGTAGCCATAGAGCATAGTTGGTTGGATTTGGGGTGTGTCCATCTTGCCAGTATCTCCCTGCTGTGCCTAGTAGCTCCTGATGTAAGTTTGCTCCAATTGCCCAACCAAATATCACCTATGTGTGGAGACCAGGCATAGAAAATTTCAGCCAGAAGAACTATCCAGGGAACTAGGAACATGTGCAAATGTGGCATACAAGAAAAGTCCTGCTATAACCTTAACTGTAACCAGCAGTGTACCTGAGGATGCAATTGTGAGTTATGCTGCTGGTTGCATTTCTGCTTGTTGGCCTGTTGAACTGTTGCTTGTCCATTTTCACTCATGGCCGTTGTGCTTTGAGCTTTCTCTGTATGTGAGATTTGTCTGGGGATGTTCACTGCACCTCTCTGAAATCTGACTTATTTTGCTCTTCCCTGCTCCTCTCCCTATCCAGCATCAAAAATAGGCCGCCTCAGATCTCCAGCACTTATCACAAGAAGACTGTGTACACATTAGCCTGGGGACCTCCGATTCCCCCTCTCTCTTTTGGTGAGTCTTGGAGCCATACTATAGCAAACGGAAAGTCCTTTCACTTGTCGGGGATGTGGATACTGTGGAGATGGCGTGTCAGCCCTCCTGCTGAGTCGATGTGCCCTGGGTATGATGCCTAGGCCCTTGGAGGTTTTTTAATGGATTCATTCTCAAGAAGGAATGAACCAATAGCGACATATACACACAGACCTTGCAGTCGTCATTGAGGATCAAACCTGGGACCTTTAGCACCAAACCCATCAGCCCATACCGCTTCAGCTAGACGAGCAACCGAGTTAACCTTTGTTAAATAACAAGCTTGTAATGTTGCTCAGGGCCAGCCACTAGAGGGAGGTAAACCCCATGCGGTCAGTGTGTTAAGAGGGGTACTTCTAGTATTGAAAGTGGCCCTTTTAATGGATTATAGCGGGAGAATCTCTTACTGCCAAATCACATATGACTCTTCAAATCAGAGGTGGTATTTTTGCTGGGAGCAATTAGCCCTACTTAGGTCTGTGTAGGAAAAGGCTGTATTTAGCTTTTATCTCTGTTGTACAGGAGGCGATGGTGACAGGCCCTCTGCAACCTTATACAGTTGTGCAGGGGAAGGTATTGTCTTACAGCACAATCCTTGGAAGCTTAGTGGAGAGGCAAATGACATCAATAAAGTCATCAGAGACACTAATTCAGTCAAAGTGAGTATAATTCTTTGTGGGTCATGGAGTAGAAATTACTTTGCATGTTAACATTCCATCCCTGGTTTTTCTTTTCTGTCCTGCTGATGAATCTATAGTAAATACAATAGAGCATCTGAAATCCTTAGTCTTCCTACATGCACTTCAGAGACATTTAAAACATCTAAATACGTACACTTTTTTGTCCCTGAAGGAGTTCTTTCTCTTTCATTAAGGCAAGACAGCAGATCTCTCTTCTCGCTATCACCAATTGTTTTCGATATTGTTTTCAGAGTAGTATTTGGCTTTCTAAAATTAATACTTGGTTCTTATAGCGCTTTTCATCTTCAAAGCATTCGAGACATTAATTAAAATCCACAGTGCTCCTTTGAAGCTGGCAAACAAGTATCCTTAACACTGTTCTACAGATCAGAAAACCAAGGCAAAGCACAGCTCTGTGATGAAAATGTGAGGCTTTTAGCTCTAGGTCCTGTACTCAGACCACACCTCAGTCTCATTTTTGCATTCAACTTCCTTGTGCACTGAGGGAGAGATTTGCAGAGGGACAAATGGCAGTTAGGACTCTAACATCTGAAAATCTCCCCCGAATATCTTGGCTGAGATCACATAGTGAATGAATGTGGGTCAGTCACCTGAGAACTCAAAATGCTCCTAGTCCTTGGCGCTGAACATTGGACCTATTAGATCACTACCTCTCTGAGGGCAGTTTGCTAATTTATTTTTTTTAATGAAATGCTGTTGCAATAAAGTTATTAAGCACTGTGGAGAAGTCCATCTCAAACCATACTGCAGCTGGAGCAGTGTAGGCTATTGTAAGTGATCAGACCTGGGAAGAGAGGTCGTTAATCATGCATTGGTAAAACAGAAGTAAACACAGTGGGCTAGTTCCTCACTTGGTATGAACCAGCAAAGCTCTATTGATGACTTGGCGCTTTGCTGACATGCACCAGCTGAGGTTCTGGTCTAGTCAGATGCTTTCTGACCAAAAGCATCATTAGAGATAAAGGGGGGGGAAATCCATGCCAAGCAGGAAACAACAAGCTTCTTAAAGTGAGAATTACCAATAATGTAGGTCTGGATGGGGGAATTATAATGATAGTTAAATTCTTTATAAGCTTGAAATAGAAGTTAAGAGTTTGTTCACAAAGGCTGGGATTTTCAGTGGAGTTAGGTGCCCAGATCCCACTGGATCCTGGAGAAACTTCCTCTGAGTTTTCTAGAGTCTGAATTGATAACCCTGAGTCACCATTTCCTGCAGTAATTAGTCTTGCTATAAATAGGACCTATTTTATCATCACTCAAGCATGCATCTCTGTTACAAAATGTGCTCTGGAAATCAGACATTGGGGATTCTCTCTTAATGGACTTTTTCTAATTGCAAACTCCTAGTCTGATTACTGGTTTAATTCTCTTGAATTCATGGGGTTTAGGGTTTGCAGCAGTTACTGCTAACAGTTCTGTGTTTTTTCTTTGGTACGTTTTCTTTCTTTAGTACAAATTGCCTGCACGCACTGAGATCAGCTGGAAGCCAGATGGCAAACTGTTGGCTCTTGGTAACGAAGATGGGTATGTTTTCTTTAAGGCCTAGGTTAATGCTAATGTCATGTATGCAATCAACAGCTGATTAAGTAAATCTAGAGTCAGCATAGTGACTGCTCTGATTTATCTCTGACCTTCAGCCCTGTCAGTGTGTCTGAGGGAGGAGGAATTTCTGGTTTTCATGTCGGTGAAACAGTTAGCTCTACCTAGAACCAGTTGTGCTTCCAGCATGGCACTGCTTGTGCACCTCAGTCCTGACTGGTAATATTCTCCCCCACCCGAGAGCTGGGTCTCTCATGAGCACACACAACCCATCTTGCCACAGTGTATGTTGATTTTTACAAATGACTGATAAGGTTCAGGACACTTGTTTTCACCTGTCACTTAAGCCAGGATTCAAGCCAAGTTTATGGAGGTGAAAATCTCATTAATTTCTTGAACCACTCCAACCCACATTCTGTCCTGATACCCTGTTCATGTGCAATTACAACGGAATATTCACAGTAGGGTTTAAACATGTATCCTGTAGCAAATCCCAGTTCTCACTAACCTGTGAATTTCTCATGTTGTGGTTTTTGTTTGTTTGTTTTAATTTCAGATCAATTGAAATATTTCAGGCTCCTAACTTGAAATTGCTCTGCACCATCCAGCAACATCATAAACTGATTAATGCTATTCGCTGGCATCATGAGCACGGGACCCAGCCAGAGCTGAGCTACATGATAGCGTCCGGCTCAATCAATGCCATCATTTATGTGCATAACCTAAAGAGTGTCATGGGTAACTGCCTGGCCTTATACTTTCAGATGTTGCAGGAATGTGATTTTTTTTCCCCCCATTCAGTATTTTCCTTTCCTTACACTCTCTGGGGGACTCTGCGACTGTGTTTCACTCCTTGACTCTGAAGAGAGTTGATTTTGTCTTTTTCCTCACCTTTTTAACAATAATTATTTGTTTTGGGGTCCCATTCTCACGTTCACTTCCCCAGGCAGCAGGGCTTGGGACTGTTGGCATGGACTGCATGCATAACTCCTGAATGGGGAGAGATGCCTTCTATCTCATCAGGGATCCTTCCCAGGCCTGCGTAAGGAGCAGGATTAATAGGGAGCTGGCAACAAGGCTCCGATGGGGTGCAGTACACCCTTCTGATTGTAGGGGGGCTCACTTGTTTTAGTTCTCTGAAAAAGTTGCCTATTGCTTGTGTCTTGAAATACATGGGGGGAAAGGTAGAGAAATCTGTGACATATTGAACTGTGAGAAATCTCAGCTTAAAAAGAGCTTGCATATTTCACAGTGCTGTTAATTTCCAACATGCACGTAATGCGGGGAAAATTTCAGTTGCAATATGGGGAGAAGTGAATTCATGTGATTATGGTATGAATGCAGCCAGTAGAAGGCAACTTTATTTTGCTTAGTCCTTTGTGTGCACCCTCTCCAAAAACTCTTGACAGAGGTGACAAATAGAACAGCATGCTGCATTGTTGAACATTGTAAGCCAAGCTTTCAGTACACAGGGTTCGGGTGCAAGTGCAGTGGTTTACCTACATTTACACGTGCAGTTTTGTCCGCTGCTTTGCTCAGACAAAGAAAGGCATGCCCCAGGGCTCCTTGCCAACTGCGAATGTGGCTTGATGTGACAATTTCCATTCCATTCCTCCTTACCTGACCTCCATTGTTTGCTTTCAGAGAGCTCTTCACAAACTCCTGTGATGATAACAGAGCCTTTTCGAACTCTGGTGGGGCACACAGCTAAAATCACCAGTCTGGCATGGAGCCCGCACCATGAGGGGAGATTAGTATCTGCTTGCTATGATGGCACGGCACAGGTATCGTTGACCACTTATTACATTTCTTTTGCTTTCAAATCATCCTTCCTCTGCAATTTTTTTAAAACTGAGTTGACAGCAGAGTATTTGGGGATGATTGCCAGATAAACTGTGGTGTTGCTGAAAACTTCTCTGCAATAGAAATCTGCTGAAAAGGACAGCATGATTTCCCCCTACCTTTCTGTTAGTACCTGTTTCCAAACTGTAACCACCTCCTGTTTTTGCAGAGTGAGAGATGAAACCATTACTGGGAATCACTGTAAGTCTAGCAACTTACAGAATGCAGGAGTCTGCAGGATAAAATTGTGAAGTGATAGACTGCTTTGCTTCTTTAGCAGCACCAGAGATGAATGGTGTGGAGAAAGTGAATAAGGAAATGTTATATGAAGGGATAAATAACACAAGAACCATGGTCACCCAATGAAAAAATTAATAGGCAGCAGTTTTAAATCAAACATAAGGAAGTACTTCTTAACACAACTCACAGTCAACCTGTGGAACTCTGCCAGGGGATGTTGTGAAGGCCAAAAATATAATTGGGTTCAAAAATATTTAGATACGTTCATGGAGGATGGGTCCAGCAATGGCTATTAGCCAAGATATAGTCATGGATGCAAACCTGTGCTCTAGGTGTCTGTAAACTTCTGACTGCTAGAAGCTGGGACTGGATGACAGGGAATGGATCACTTGTTAATTGCCCTTTTCTGTTCATTTCCTCTGAAGCATCTGGCAGCAGCAACTGTTGGATACTAGGCTAAATGGACCATTGGTCTGACTCAGTGTGGCTGTTCTTGTGTGTTGGTTGGAGGAGAAAATGAAACAGTAAAAGTAGTAAGGATTTCCTGATGATGCTTCTGGCGCCGAAATAATTGTGTGGAATGAAAATGCAGAAAACTGCACTCAACACGTTGGGAAGTAGAACTGGTTGGAAATTGATATTTTAACATTTGTTTTCTTCACAAGCTGGGACAGTCAAAATATCAACATTTTTCATGTAGTGAAAATTTCTAAAAATATTGATTAGGAAATGTAGAAACTAGACATTTTCAACACTCCAGAATCAGAATATTTTATTTCAGTTTGTTGAACCGAATTGAAACATTTGTTTTTGTCTTGAATCAATATTAATCTAGTTCTTATGAGCTGCCGTTATGCCTTTTTGGGAATTGTAGTTCCAGTGCCTCATGCACCCAAGCTCCTCTGGGTTGCACTCCCTGGCTGAACTACATCTCCCATGGTGAATCATGGCAGTTTGAGCAGAGGGGAGACTGCTGTGGATTGCGTGTTAAATGTCAGACGAAGTTAAACTAAAATGTTTTGATTTGTTCAACCTGGCCCCAAATGGAATATTTTGTTTAGATTTTCAAACATTTCTGGCAAAACCTGAATTTTTTTATGGAAAATTTTAACTAAATGGGAACTGTATTTTCCACTAGAAAAAAATATTAATTGGACAGTTCCCATCCAGCTCTATAGAAATTCTGCCATGGAAATGCAGAACTTGGCACTATCTTCTTATCGATCAGTACTGCGCAACTTACTTACGGGAAAATATTCACACTACACTGATTCTACAGTAAAAAAATAACCACCACCATGCCTTAAAGATTAACTAAAACATCGAAGTGCCCATGTGATGAATAAAAGATTTTGTTTACAAACATTCCTATTTTAGAGTCAAATATTTGAACATCATCTCCCTTTCACTTACTTGCCAAATTTTGGACCTTTATAAACCTAAAGAGGAAAGACACACCCTGTGTCTCTCGCTCTGTTTTAGATGTAGATGATCACATCTCTCAACAGAAGGAAAGCTCAGAATCCTGGCCTGAGAGCAAGGGAATGGGTTTTCAGATAATTTTGTTAAAAATATTTGCAACGTAGTCTGATCAGCTACTCAAAGTCTGTGAGTTTACACTGTGGATAACGGAAGCTTTGATCTTAAATTTCAAAACACATCCAGTTTCAAGTCTGCAATGCTTTGCACAGAGTGAGACATCTCTAACAAATAAAGGCTTCTTAATTTGCCATCCAGTCTTCTGAAAGTGTTATCAGTTTTGACACTGAAACTTTTCAGGTGTGTGTGTTTTGAATCATTAGACTCAATCACTTAATCCTATTAGAGAACTCCTTAGCTCTACGGTTCTTTATGGGGTCTTTTTCATATCTATTAAAGGATATTCTGTTGTACAATGTTGATGTGTTTAAATGTACAATGTTGCTGTGTTTAAAGCCATAAGTGACTGCATTTCAGTAATGGTAAACTGATTCACAGCTTTCGGGTCTTTCATCAGCACTTTTGGATCCTTCAGGACGAAAGATGTTATGTGAATGTACAGTTGGTATCAGTAACAGCAAAAGGGACTATTCAGCATCTCCTTCTATGTGTTGGTCTGGGTTACTGGTTCTTGAAACATACTAGATTACTTTGGAGACCCCTCAATGTAAAGCACCTGGTGATGGATGAAGATGATGATGCGGAACATTAGAGAAGTATCAGACTTGTTTAGATATTTGGTTTCTCTAAAAAAGGGCTTTTGTTTTTAGGTGTGGGATGTTCTGAAGGAGGAGCCACTGTGCAATTATCGAGGGCACCGGGGCCGGCTGCTTTGTGTTCAGTGGTCACCAGTGGATCCAGATTCTGTTTATACAGGAGCAGATGACTTTTGTGTTCATAAATGGCTAACCTCAAAGCAGGAGTATACCCGGCCCCCTCAAGGTCAGTATACCGGAGCAGAGGATTCTGTCCTGGGGATAGTAGTAATGAAATAGACAGTGGTAATGTTTGTTCTAAATTCAAATCTGCCCTTTAGTGCTTAGGTAGATCCTCAGTGTCCCGGATCAAGCGGAGCTGTAGGTGAGACCTCCAGCGTTATAGTCTAGGAAGTTAAGCCAAAATGGGAGCTCTGATCTCCAGAGGTGACATGCTAATATCTAAGCAGATTGCTCTCTCATAGACATAATTATTGCAATCTTTTCCAGGCAAAAAGAGCACAGACTTGGAGAAAAAAAGGAGCTCTCAACTCAAACCCAAAGCTAAGAAGAAGAAAAAGCCCATGGGGAAGGTTCCAGCAAAGCAGGATGTGAGCGACACAGTGAATGGAGAAGAGATTGTAGACAATTTATTAGATGAGAATGGGATATCGGACCATGAGGAAGAAAAGGAAGCCCAGGAGTTCTCTGACAAGGTCTCCCTGGCAGGTAATTACCAGTCCCATGATTGTTTTAGTTAATGGAAGAGGCTTAGTAGCCTGGAAAGCTAAATTGAGATCATGGTCATGAGACAGCATGCCCATGGACCAGATTCTCAGATGTGCCTGGGACAGCTGAAGAAGAGAGGGTGGCTTTGTGCCACATTCATGCCCCTCTCAAGTGATCCTGGAATCAGCCAGGCTCTGGTTTGTCCCTTGACCAAACTTGGAGCAGCTTTTGCAGATTCCCTCTAGATTACTGATTTCAATTAATACTTCAAGCTACAAGAAGTGAAACCTACTATTGGAAACAAAGCTGCTCAATCTATCGCTGACACTGCATCTTTTAATGTCTTGAGCTTGTCCATAGCTTCTTGTTTCTTTCATTCATTTAATCCCACAGTTTCCAAGGAGCTCCCTTTGTATCCACGTGTTTGTTCTGTGTCTGACCTGCCAAAACCTTTCATGAACCATAAAACCACTCCTGTGAAAAAGGATCACCCTAAAGAGAAACCAGGTTGGTACATTTCATGCACAAGTGTCATGACACAGGTTTGGTTGAAGGGGACAGACAGAGGCACCACACTTTGAGACTTCTTTCCTTTAAAAGAGCAGCTTCCCATATTAATGTTAAATCAGCTAAGCAATGTCTGCAGAAAGAGCTTTCAGAACTATTTATCGTGTTAGTTCAAACTACTTTTGATTTAACTGACCTACCAAGCAGGAAAAATGGCTAAGTTCAGTGTGATATATGAATGTCTCAGTACATACAGCTGCTTTCTTCAGTATAAACCAGGAGGCAGGAAAACATTTGGTTTGTGCATAGTGATGAGTATTCATAAGGCAGAAATACCCTAAAACAGATGTCTGGTGCTTAGACATAGTTTCTAGAGCACTCTAAGTTTCCGTTTCTAGAGCACTCTAAGTTTCCGTTTCTTACTGTGTCATGAGTTGGTTTTTTTGTGGGAGGGAGAGACATGATTATGGCTAGTGCTGGAACTATGCAACAATGACTAAAATGTGACTAACTTCATTCCAGTCCCTGATGCCTCGGTGAAGAAGAGAAAACCTCGGTCTATCCTACCTATCAGCACATCTATGGACCAGAGGTCGAAAGATGAATTGCATCAGGATTGCTTGAGGTTGGCTACATGTCTAAGATCCAAAGGTACAGGAGACACATGCTGCACTGAGAGCTGCAGCTTTCTCTTCCTGCTCAGCTAGGGCATCCCCCACCTCATCCCACCCCAAAAGCATTTTGGCCAAGATTTTCACAAATGGGTGTCAAAGATCAGGCTCCTGGACCCATATCGAGGCAGCTAAATATGGCTTTCGGAGATGAACTTTAGGCATCGCCTTGTGAAAATCTTGGCCATTACATAGGAATGGGTGAACAAATCTTGTTTTATCCTTCCCATAATGCTTCATTCTTCTGCCATGTGGCCACTTTTTGAGACTGGGGGATTGGAATGCCCTTACCAATACTGGGCACATTCTAATCTGGGGTCTAAACAGTGTAGGTAGGATAAAACTCTGTACCTGTAGGCATGAAAATTCATGACTTTGGCTTTCCCCCTTAGTAGCCTAGTCTGTGTTTGTGTTACAGATTTTATTATTTATAGCAATGTATATTGGAATTTGCAAACTCAAATATGTATTGATTCATAGCAATGGATTAGTGTCAAGCACAAGACTATGACTTCATTGCAGGAGAAGCTGGGCTGTGCGGGAGATCTCTCTGTTCACACAATGATTTCCTTAGTTGCAAAGGGCACAAATCAAAATACTAACTGAACTTGGGTTTGGATAAATATTCTTGCTCCACCCTGAAGGTCCTTTAAATCGGATATAGAAGTGGTGTGCATGTGAGAACCAATTAGATCTGTTTTGTATACAGGACAGGGAGCAGAAGCTATCGGCTATAAGTATTTTTGAAGGTAAAGTGGAGTGTTAATTATACAATGGATTTGAAGGTCTCTTTCTCTTTTCCGCCCCCTATTCCCTGGTTGCTCCTAGAGCGTTCACTGCATGTAGATAGCGCTCGCTCTCTCTTTATTTTCTCTCTGGTAGGCCTGAATGAGGGTTTGGCCCCAGACTCAGGGGATCACGTTCATTTGGGGATGTTTACAGATAGAGCTGCACTGTACAGGATGATGGAGGTGGAAGGTAAGTGGGGTAATGAATCAGGTTTGAATCATGTCTGATTGTTTCCATTATCCTCCAAATATGGAGAGAGATGTGAATCTTGTTTAATTTGTGAATTTAATGCCCATTCAAACAAGGGTTGCAAGAGCATGGGCTGGAGTTGCAAGAGCATGGTGCCTGGATGAAGGCATTGTGCTTGCTTCTCTCACGTGCAGACCTGCAGCCTCTGTTTTAGCCCTGGGTGGAACTCACTTTCCCCTGGACAGCATTGGCCACTATTGCACTCATGCTGGTACCGAACCAAGAGGCATGTTTGTTTCAAATAGGAAAAAGCCACTTGGAGAATGGGCACTCGGAGTTGTTTCAGCAGCTCATGTTGTGGAAAGGAGATCTGAAGGGCATCCTCCAGTCAGCTGCTGAGCGGGGAGAGTTGACAGACCAGCTGGTAGCAATGTCACCCATGGGTATGTTTGTTCTGCTAACATGTAAGCAAATGGGTTTAGCTCTTAAGGGTATCCTAGTGCTAGTTGTGCAGGACCAGAAGCAGGTCTTGTCTGTAACACAGTGCTAACAATACCTGGATACAAAACAGAGAGACAGAAATCCCCATAGACAATCTCTGGGACTGGGGGAGGAGGGAAGAATGCCCAGTGAATTCGTTTTGGATTCCCAGACAGGGCAATCATCTACTTCCAAGCACACAAACCAATCGTCCTCTGACATGTGATGGTCCTTTCAGTCATTTGATTTTTGTTTAAATAAACTTGTAAGAACTGATCCTGTTACCTTGGTCACTTCCAAACCTTTTCCCTGTCCCTTTGCTTAGATGACTCAATTTAGAATGCTTAAAACATAACAAACATAAGGCAGAAAAGGGCTATGTGCAGAAGTCACTGAGTTTACAAGTCAGTTTTACGGGGAATCCTTCCAAAGTGTAAGTCCTTGTCTTTAGCTGTGCTACCTTTTGTATTGCAGCTGGCTATCAGGCCTGGGTGTGGACAGTAGAAGTTTTCGCGAAACAGCTGTGTTTTCAGGAACAGTACGTCAAGGCTGCCTCCCATCTCCTCTCCATTCACAAGGTGTACGAGGCTGTGGAGCTACTGAAAACGAACCATTTTTACAGGTCACTACACTGGACCATTTTGACTGTTTTTAATGCAAATGGAGTGGTGTGACTGTTGTCAATTTCACTTCTTGGCTCTGATATACTAGTATGGTACTGTAATATCTGAATCACAGGTGCTGCAGGGGACTATTTAAAAGGAACTAGCCAACTTAAAAATCAGACTTTTGTCTGAATTTATTTAACTACTGCTATAGGTAACTCCTAAGATCACTGTAACTGAAAGAGGTTAGAGAAAAGATATATAAATTTCTTTCTTTTGTGAATTTGGCAGTGCTTTGCTTTCAGTCCGTCCCACTTTTTCCCTGGTATAGCCAGTCAGTTTTTTTCTTTTGTTTGCGTGACTGAGAAGACATTTTACAAAATAGAGAAATAGACCAAATCATAATACTTAGTGAGCAAGGGGACTCGGGCAGGATTTGTATGTGAAACTACTGTTAACTCATTACTTTAATTTACTGGATTTCAAATTGGTGTTCCTTTTTTAAATTAAATAGGGTGCAGTGAAATAACAATGCATGAAAATATTTTCATTACCATTAGTTACTGTAAACAAGATACATATTTTTAAATAAACATCTCCCTGGGCATACCACATTGCATAGCTAGCCAGGTGTGTTAGCATTTTTTGGTTTCCTCAGAAACATTAGGTATTTGCAGCTACTAGAGGTGGAATCCCATAATTAATTGAACCAATAGCTTGATCCATTGAGATAATTCTCTCCTACATCTTGGGCCTGAAACACTTGAGCCAATTTCCTTTTGAAACCCCAGGGAGACCGCTGCTGTGAAAGGAGTGAGCGGAAGTGTGTGGTCTTGTATGCAGGTAATACTTTAAACTGGATTCTCTCATAAGAGTTTCTCTTGTTTGCTTCAGGGAAGCAATTGTAATTGCCAAGGCCAGGTTGCGTCCAGAAGATCCAGTCCTGAAGGATCTCTACACCTGCTGGGCAGCAATACTGGAAAAAGATGGTCATTATTCCATGGCAGCCAAATGGTAGGTGCCAGCATGAAGGGAACAACCTTGTCTTACTGGCTAAAAGAGAGAACATTCCTAGCTCCTCTTGAGAGACTATTCGAAACAGAATGGCTGAGATTTTTGAGAAATTGACTGTTCGTTTTGGTGGCCCCATCTTAAGATTTTCAGGGAGAGGAATGAGAGATAAGGTAGGCGAGGTAATATCTTTAATTGGACCAACTTCTGTTGGTGAAAAAGACAGGCTTTTGAGCGCCACAGAGCTCTTCTTCAGGTCAGGGGAAAGTACTGGGAGAGTCACAGCTAATTACAAGGTGGAAGAGATTGTGAAGCATATGGAGTTAACCCATGTTGCAAGAGACCATTCAAAATGAAGTAGGCATTTAACACCTCTGCAGTCATAGGACATAAGTGGGTTACAGACTTGTAACGAGCCATAAATCCAGTGTCTCTGTTGAGGCCATGATTTCTGGTGACTGTAATTATTCTCAGGTATTTAAACGACCCTAATTACCTTAGTGTCTGAACACCTCAGTTGGTATCCTCACAACACCTCTTGGAGGTAGGGAAGTGCTGTTACCTCCATTTTACAGATGGGGAACTGAGGCCTGCTGTACACTACTGAGTTAGGTCGATGTAAACTCTACCGAGTTAGGTCGACGTAAATCGACCTTACTCTGCAAGCATCTACACTACAATGTCACTCCTGTAAGTCGCCCATTACACTGACCTAATAATTCTACCTCTGTGAGAAGCATAGTGCTTAGGTCGATAGAGTTAGGTCAACGCAGTGCCAGCGTAGACACTGCATTGACTGTTCCTGCTGTCAGCACCTGGTGGCTGCCGCCCAGAGCCCCACTGCTTGGGGCAGACAGCTCTGGGCAGTCAGTGCCCCTACTGTCCGTTAAATCAGTGGAAGCGCTTCTGGTGAGGATGCACACCACTAACAGAGCATAGGATAGCCAAGAAAAATCTATTTTTATCACTGCAGTGGCTGTGTGTTGACTTAACTTTGTAGTGTAGACTTGCCTTGAGTGAATTTCATGCAGGATGTCTGTGGTGCAGCAGGGAACTGAACCCAGGTCTCCCAAATCCCAGACGGGCATCCCAACCACTGGGCCATCCTTCCTCCACCTCAGTTGTTTCAAGTTGGATACTCCCAACTGAGGTTCCCAAAGTCACCGATCACTTCTGAAAACTGTAGTCAGTCTGTCTGAATAGTTGTACCTCAACCTGCCAACTTTGTCATTTTGTGCTGATGCTGAAGTTTAGGTGTTGTTCTGATGTCCACGCTTCATAAAGGATGTTGGGGAAATTGGAAAGGGTTCAGAAAAGAGCTACAAGATCTGGAAAAACATGTCTCGTAGCAAAAGGCTTCAGAAGCTCAATCTATTTAGTTTATCCAAGAGAAGCTTAAGAGGTGACTTGATGTGGCCTACAAGTACCTACGTGGGGAAGAGATTTCTGATAGTAGAGGGATCTTTAGCAGAAAAAGGCATAAGAAGATCCAGGGGTCAGAAGCTGAAACTAGGCAAATTCAAACTAGAAATAAGGTGCACATTTTTAACTGTGAGAGTAAATAACCATTGAAACAACTTACCAAGGGACTGGATTCTCCATCACTTGAAGTCTTTAAATCAAGACTGAATGTCTTTTGAAAAGATATGCTATAGCTTAAATAGGGATGGGCAGGAATAACTTTCCTCCCCCAGAATCTCTTATTTCCTATGTAAGCAATGCCTGGTGTGCATGCCATCAGTCGTTTCACTTCAAAGTATGCAGAGATATCTACAGGTGATGTGACTGCAGGCTTTCCCCTTGGAGTCCTGCACCAGATCAGCTGCCACCTGTTTGCCATAGAATAGATCTTTTGGAAAGGGAAGATGACAACAGCTCTCGGAATGAAGAAGTGGGAAAGATAGACTACTCCTCCAGCGCAGGTTGGGACTGCTGCAATACATAGTGGGGAAATGACATCTTAATACTAACCTGCTGCTAATTAGTTTTCATTTCTCTCTTTAGTTACCTGGGGGCTGCCTCTCCCTATGATGCAGTTAAAGTGCTGGCAAAAAAGGGGGATGTGGCATCCCTTAAAACAGCTGCAGAGCTGGCTCAGATAGTTGGAGAGAAGGATCTGGCGACAACGTTTTCTTTCAGATGTGCTCAGGAGCTGCTGTCAGCCAGGAATTGGGTGGGGGCACAGGAGGCCCTTCAGCAACAGGAAAGCTTATTGGTGAGTTTGCTTCCCCCTATAGCAACAGGCTCCTTCCAGATACAGACCCACTTGCAACCACTCGCCTTGCATTAGAACAGCCTCCAGATATTGCTATGATCTGGCTGAAAACTCCCTTTGGGGTTTTTCCTGACTGATAGCTTTTGCCCAAGGTTTATTTCTATAGCACTGTGTGTGTGATACTTTGCAGACATAAGCATGAGGATATTCTAACATGGAGGAGTGGAAGGGAGATGCCAAAACACAAGGAGGGGGAGAACTGGACCCTGGGAGAGCTTTTTTGTCTTTTTTTTTTTTTTTTTAATGAGTTGCCATTGTTGAATTTTTTTTAATATACAGCTATGATCAGGTGCTGCAGTGGGGTCACTCTGCTTAAGCAGAGGTCAGCAGTGGAAAGAATATGTAGCTCAGTGTCTTCCTAAAAGATACACACTAGCTCAGCCAAGCCTTAATACAGGAAATAGTGGGCGAAATTTTCTGGCCTGAGTTCTGGAGGAGGGCAGATGATATGATCATAAGGGTCCCCTTATCATCTCACGGTAGCTATGCCTGGAGCACAGAGCTTGTGAAACAAGCTTTCACTGAACGTACTTGCTAGGGGTTTATTCAATATGCTGTTGTATCGTTGAAGGTTTTTCTTTATCCTCAGACTTAGCAACAGTTCAGCGCATTCTTCCATTTCGCTTGCAGGGACAAAGGCTAGTTTTCTGCCTTAACGAATTGCTGTGCAAATGCCTTAGCGAAAGGAATCCAACTGAACGGAAAAGCTGCTCCCTGCCCTGTTACCACAGCTGGGTTGTGAGGAACCAGGGCTCTTTCCTGGAGATGGTGAACGAGGTGTGGCGGAGCGTGTTTGGTGTGAACAGCACTGAACAGGCCAAGACTGTATTTGAGCAGCTGCACAGTATTGAGTATCCTCCTGCCACCAGCAACACACATCCCAAACAGGTAATTTGTCTAGAATCTGTGTGCACTAGCACTCGCACCTCTGAAAGTGAGGACCCCATGAGGTAATAAACTAGAACCTTGATTTTACAAATGCCGCTCTTACGATCGAGCAGTTATACGAACCATTTTTCCCAAGCGGGCGGGACGGAGGGAAGAATCCCATCATGAAAATGATGTCTGTGAAGAACAAGACTTCCCATTCCGGTGCCTTCATTGCAGTGGTGTGAAGGGCAAGAAGAAAGTGAGGCAGTGCCCCGTACTGCACCGTATGCAACAGACCTACTGTAACTTCGAGATGTTCCGTTTTATTAAATTTTCGATTTTTATGAACTCCTTAATCGCCAGTAGGGAAAATAGGGGTTCTACTGTATTGCAAACACAACTTTAACTATAGGGCTGGGGTCACAACAGCACTGACCATTCACTGTGTGGCAGACTGGATTGGTTCCCGCAACCAGGCTGATGATTCAAGACTGTGTATAAAGAGATGCTAGGAGAGGAAGAGTGCTCTCAGGGTTGAAGTACTAGACTGGGACCCAGGAGATCTCAGTTCAGTGTCCAGCTCGGCTCCAGACTCCCTGTGTGACTGCGAATGAGTTACTTAACCTTTCTATACGCCTGTTTCCCCAGCTGTAGGATAGGGTGCATGCTTGCCATTGTAAAGCCCATAGTCCTACTTGCCGCTCTAAAGTGCTTTGGCCTCCTCAGCTGAAAGAGAGATATGTACACCGGAGCAGAGTTAAGGGGGGCATATGTTAAGATTGGCTGGGGTTAAGTGATGTGTTGTGATGGACTCTTCCTTTCACAATGAAAGCAACCTGCAAGCCTTGCATATGGCTGCACTTCTGTTATCCTGGAGACCCCTTCGTGGCTTGCAACAAAACTCTTAACAAGGACTCTGCTGCTTCCTGTAGCTCCTGTTCCATATCTCCCACGATCTGACCCTAGCAGTGCTGAGCCATGAGACAGCTTCATGGGATGAGGCAGTGAAAGCTATCCTTGGAGCTGTGACCCGCAGCTATGATGCCGGGAACTTTATTCTTATGCAAGGAATCTGCAATCTCCTCCTTCCCAGAGGTAAATCTCCTCCTTCAGTTTGCTGGTGTTGTGAGCAGCTCTTCAGTGCAGGATCTCCATAAACTCCAGTCCTCTCAGTGGGCTTTGCTAGATCTTAGTGGAACTCAAAAGAATGAGACATTCCCATTAGCACATCCATGCCCACTCTAGTTAGGCTAAAACATTGTGTAAGGGAGATCAACTCTCCAGCTTCAAGATGTAAACCAACCACTAACTGCCTGGGGTTAGGAAGAAACTTCCCCTATCACCTGGTTATTCCATAATTGTCCTCTGCAGGGTTATTTACATCTTCCTCTGAAGCATCTGGTACTGCTGGAGTCAGG
The DNA here is from genome assembly GCA_033296515.1 of Macrochelys suwanniensis. Taxonomy (NCBI): domain Eukaryota; kingdom Metazoa; phylum Chordata; order Testudines; family Chelydridae; genus Macrochelys; species Macrochelys suwanniensis. The sequence goes on along the minus strand of CM065782.1, from coordinate 104,038,715 downwards.
ATACTGGCTAAATGGACCCCAGGGGTGATCTGCTCTGACCATGCCTATTTTATAAATTAGCTTCCAAAACACTGGAAGTTGTGTGGGGTCTTTGTAAATGTTCGGAAGCTGTCCCTATCTGCCCACTGCCCTTCAAAGGTAACTCCAGAGTGAATCTGGGGCCCCTGTATAGCTTTGCAAAATATGTGCATTGGGCAGTTCTGTGTGTAGTTTTGGAGAAACCCTTTTCACATGGCTCTTTTCCAATCCCTTTCAGGCTGTGGTCACCTGAGACACAATCTGGACAGCACAAACACTCGGAGCATGGCGGCTTACAGAAGTTTAGAGGGCTTTGTCGCTTATGGGCTGCTGTATGATCTATGGTGGAACCTACCCAAGGATTTGCTTGTCTCAGTACCGGCTGTGCTGGATTCTGTGCCATGTCCTGGTGAGCAGACAGCTGTTGACCAGAGCTACCTTACAGCTGCCTTTTCTCCTGAAGAAACTGCTAATCAAACCGCAGCCGAGATGGAAGGAAACCTACCCAGTGCAGACCATAACAGCAGAACAGAAAGCAACACAACAGCTAGCTTAAGTGATTCGGGAGAGAGGCAATTGAAACTGAATGGTTATAAAATGCTCCTTTCCGAAGTGCATGCTGCTTTGCAGAACACCCAGAAGGATGTATCTGAGGTCCAGCAGACATTGGCAGACATGATCCGCCAGCACCAGAGGAGCAACCTCCAGGAAAGCGTAAAAGACAGCGCAGAGGAAAGCAAGATGCATGTGAGCTCCGAGATTGAATCGGACAAGCAGGTGCCCCCAAGGAGCCCGAGCCAGTGGTAGGTTTCAAAACAGCGAGGTGCTGAGTGAGAACAGATTCTGCTTTCTCAGTATGCAGTTGCTCTGGCCTCCAGCTTAATTCACTCACTGTACCAGTCCTGAGAAACTAAAATCACTGAAGCTGTTCACAGGCCATTTCAATAACTTGAAGAAATGAGAATTCACGTCCCATGACAAAGGATTGTCGGAGAACTCTGAACTGAACTGCCACACTCCTAAGCTTCCTGTAGATGAGTAAATGCCCTTAAAAATATAAAATGCCTTAATTCTGCCTTGCTTAAGCAATGCATTATGAGGGCAGGAGAATGGAAAGGGCATGCTGGATAGAGGAATTTCTGTCTCTCCGGTGCATGATTTGTTTGGCCTTTGTCATTCAAGAGTCAGTTCTATGTGGCCATATTTGGTTTAGTGCACCTGTCTCCCCTGCTTTGAAGGTGGGGACAGTACACTTAGGTAAAGCAATTGTTGTAACATATGTTATATTCTCTTGACAGTAAAGAAGCAGCAAAGGAACCAGTTTCCCTGCCTGAGCTGATGAAACAGCTTACAGAGGCGAACCAGAAATTAGCAGAGTTTCCAGAGAGTTTGAAGGTAAGGTTTAAAATGGGGTAGTTCCGGTCAATTAGATGACAGTCTTTGGTGCTTGCTAATAAGGTAGTTTCTTGGCCAAAGAAAATAGCACTTCAAGGGCTATGCTACTACTGCGCTCTCCAGTTCTGCAAGTTAACAGCCTCTGACTTTTGTGCACCAGGGAAGCAGCAGTCTAGATTTAGGCTTGACCAAATGTTTCATCACTACACTACCTGATGTAGGTAGAGGGGCAAAGTGCTGCTTTATGCCTGAATATACTTGTTTGTGCCACTTTAAAGAGACAAGTACCCCATAATGTCTGGACAGGAGAAACCATTTCACTGCAGTCCAGAAATGAGTGATAGACATGACAGCTTGCCATTGGCTCTAGTCACAACACAAAAGTTGCATTGAGAGAGTACGGTTGGTTACAGTCATCATTTCCTTGGTTAGACTGTTTGCACTAAACCTGAGTAGCTTCCCTAGTTGGGTGAGGTATTGTAGACTGCTGTGATGTGATTTCCTCCTCAAACATGACTTCTTCAGTATAGTTAGAAGGACTTTGAGGAGTCTTCGCACTAGCTAGAACTTTGAACTACACTCCAGTATGAATCTTTCATGTGCTTTAAAATATTCCTTACGAATTATGGTGATTAGGTAAGAACATAAGATCAGCCATACTGAGTCAGATGAATGGTCTGTCTAGCCCAGTATCCTGTCTTTGACAGTGGCTGGTGCCAGATGCTTCAGAGGGAATGAACAGAACAGGGCAATTACTGAGTGATCTGTAGCCCTGTAGTCTAGCCCCAGCTTCTGGCAGTCAGAGGTTTAGGGACAACCAGAGCATGGGGTTGTGTCCCTGACCATGTTGGCTAATAGCTATTGATGGACCTATTCTCCATGAACGTCTTTTTTTTTTTTCTTTTTCCTTTTGAACCCAGTTATACTTCTGGCCTTCAGAACATACCCTGGCAAGGTGTTCCATGGGTTGACTGGGCGTTGTGTGAAGAAGTATTTCCTTTTGTTTGTTTTAAATGTGCTGCCTTCATTGACTTCATTGGGTGACTCCTGGTTCTTATGTTATGTGAAAGAGTAAATAACACTTATTCACGTTCTCCACACCAGTCAATTTTAAGACCTCTATCATATCCCCCCATATTTGTCTCTTACTGAGCCAAACAGTCCCAGTCTTTTTAATCTCTCCTCACATGGAAGCTGTTCCATACCCCTAATCCTTTTTGTTGCCCTTCTCTGTACTTTTCCCAATTCTAATATATCTATTTTCAGATGGGGTGATCAGAACCACATGCAGTATTCAAGGTGTGGACTTACCATGCATTTATGTGGAGGAATTATGTTTTTTGTCTTATTATTTATCCCCTTCCTAATGGTTCCTAACATTCCGTTAGCATTTTTGAGTGCCACTGCACACTGAGCAGATGTTTTCAGAGAGCTATATCCCCAATGACTCCCAAGATCTCTTTCCTGAGTGGTAACAGTTAATGTACACCTCATCGTTTTGTATGTATAGTTGGGATTATGTTTTCCAATTTGCATTACTTTGCATTTAGCAACACTGAATTTCATCTGCCGTTTTGTCACCCAGTTTTGTGAGATCCCTTTTTAAGTCTTTGCAGTCAACTTTGGACTTAACTATCTTGAGTAATTTTGTTTCATCTGCTAATTTTGCTACCTCACTGTTTACCCCTTTTTCCAGATCATTTCTGAGTATGCTGGACCGCACTGGTCCCAGTTCATATCCTTCAGGGACCCTACTATTTACCTCTCTCCACTGTGAGAACTGATAATTTATTCCTACCCATTGATTCTTATCTTTTTAACCTGTTTCTGATCCATTGAGAGGACCTTCCTCTCATCCCATGACTGCTTATTTTGCTTAAGAGCCTTTGGTGATGGACCTTGTCAAAGGCTTTTTGAAAGTTTAGGTACACTATATCCATGGGATCACATTTGTTGACACTCTCAAAGAATTCTAATATACTGATGAGGCATGATTTCCTTTTACAAAAGCTGTGCTGATACTGTGTTCATCTAGGTGTCTGATAATTCTGTTCTCTTCTGTAGTTTCAACCAGTTTGCCTGGTACTGAAGTTAGGCTTACCGGCCTGTAATTGCCAGGATTGCTTTTGAAGCCTTTTTTAAAAAATCAGCGACATTAGCTATCTGCCAGTCACCTGGCACAGAGGCTGATTTAAGCAATAGGATACATACTACAGTTAGTAGTTCTGCAAATTCATATTTGAGATCCTTCAGAACTACTTCTTGCATTTGTAGACAAGCACTTATAAAATTTGTCAATATTTAGTTGTCTGCCTTCGTTTGATGTAATTGAATGGAACTCTTTCATTTGACTGATCCTCTTCAGCTCCTACCTGTACGTTTATCAGCTTCTATCCTCTCTGCTTTCGTAGGATATAAAGTATTCTCCTTAATAAATCCTCCCCTAAGGGATGTGTCTGTCTTCCACACCTGTGAGCTTTCCCCTACTCTTTAGTTTAAAAACTCCTCTGACCTTTTTAATTTTATATGCCAGCACTCTGGTTCTGTTTTGGTTTAGATGGAGCCCATCCTTTCCATCTAGACTCCTCCGTTCCCAATAAATCTAAATCCCTCCTCTGAACACCATCATCTCATCCATGCACTGAAACCCTGTAGTTCTGCCTATCTAACTGACCCCACACATGGAACTGGAAGCATTTCAGAGAATGCTACCATGGAGATCCTGGACTTCAATCTCTTACATAACAGCGGCCTCTAGGATCTCTCTCCAACCTTTGCCCTATGTCACTGGTTCCTACATGTATCATGACCAGTGGCTCCTCCCCAGCACTGCACAAGTCTGTATAGATGTCTCGAGAGGTCCGCACCTTGCACGTGGCAGGCAATTCACCATGTGTAAATAAACGGTTCTTACTAACTCAGCAATAACAACAGCTTTAATTAGATGATGAATTAACGTGCTATTTTCTAAAAATCAACATAAACCCATGTGTGCTGTCCTCATCCCCTACCCTTCTGGATTCTGCAGTAAAAATAAGGCAGCTGTTTTGATCCTGAATACAGGCTCAAGAAGGAGGAAACAAACTTGGCTAAACACAAATATATTCTGTACTAGAAAAGAGAATGCATAAAACTGCAGCAAAAGGTTTGCTTTTCCCAAGTGCTCTTCCACTTTGTGCCACTGTCAGCAGTATTTCCACAGATAGTTTCCCTCTCCCTGAATTACTTTACATGCTAGTACCACCCTGTTTAAAGAGCAGATAACATCTATGGTTCTCTTTGCAGGTCTTCCCTTTCCCAGATGTGCTGGAGTGTGGCCTTGTGCTACTTCACATTGGATCCCAGTGCCCCACAGAGCTGAGTCCAGAACTGCAGCAACAGGCCTTGGACCTGGTTAGGAAATACAGCAGAGCTAAAGTTTATGAAAAGATCTGCAGAAAGTTCTTAACGTGAAGCTGTATTCAAGCCTGGGCAGCCTGAGTTACCAGCAGCTACTCCAAGCCAGGGCTGTACTGTTCTTTTTGAAGTGAAGAACAGTCTGTGGTCACCATACTTTGGAGGATGCTTTGTTCTAGAAAATGGAGTACCAAAAATCAAGTTTATATACAGACTCCCACTAACTGTCAGTTACTAATAGCCCCTTACAGCTCCATAATTAATACTGTGCTTGTAAAAGTGGAAAGCTATGGCCCTTTGCCTTTAATGTATACATCTTGTCTAAATTAGCTTTTTAAAAAAACTTTTGGGGAGGGGACATTATGCCAGAGAAGCCCTTGAATTTACATACACATTTGTAACCAAATTAGACAGCTGCATCAACATTTTGGCAGTAAAAAAGTAGTAGTTGCCATCTAAATTAAAGAGCCGTAACTTGATTTAATTTCAAGCAACTTACTACTTAACCCAGTTTGTCTTGGGCACATGAAGTTTATTTGGGGGGGGGGGGGGGGAGAGGGACGACGATGACACACACGGCCTTTTGCTTCCTCTTTGAATAAAAGTCTTACATTTTGAGCTTTGAAATTAATTTGAAAGGTGGTTGGTGAGAAAGGACCCAGAGGTTATTTTTTGAAGTGTATTAGTATTTAGCTGACAGTCAGGTTTTATTCACATTGTACCATATGCTACTTTAGGTTCAGTTCTGTCAAACAAGACATTTTTCCTGACTAAATGAAGTCTCTTCATGTTCATCTTAGGGGAAGGCAGGAGTGGCAGCCTTTTGTGAATGTTTGCTGAAGAGGAAAGTAGGTTCCTCCTGTTGCTACATTGATGGTATATTTGGCCCTAACAGTAGTTCAGGTGGGAAGTAAAAATCAAAGTCTTTGGTACGTGTAATCAGTAAGTGTTAGAGGTGAACCAAGCAACTGTTGACCCTTAATATTTCATGTACAGCTCGCCTCAGAATTCACAAGGCTTTGCTTGTTTTAATTAGAAATGTGAGTTCTCCCCTTGAAGCCCAGACTTTTGCCATCACAAAAAGCTCAGCAGCAGCAGCAGCAAGTTTTGCTGAGTAAGAATGCAGCTCAAGTAACCCCTGTAACTGAGACCAGCGAGTGTTCAGAGGGATGGATTCACATACATTGTGCAGCTAGGGCAAGGAAATTCAAGACGAGTAAAGCTGGAGAACAGGGAATGCACCCCTTGTTCTGGTCCAACATGTAAGTTTGAGTTAAAGGGAAAGCAAGATAGAAGGGATGGTTTAATAGAAGAGTATTAAAGCTGCTTTGGCAGAGCAGAGATAAGTAGAAGCATATTCATTATGCTAAGGAAAAGATCATTTATAGAACTGAAGTCCCAAACAGTGGTCTGATGAACCCTTATAGGTGGTCCATGGAGAACTAGGTAACCCTAGAATCATGTTGCTTGTGTGCAAGGCCTGGAAACCAGAAGAGGGTGCTATTGCTCCATAAAAAAGTCCCCTTCACCCTCTGCCAAAGCAGCAGTAGCCATGCCTGGAGGAAGCTACTGCCATCACCATAAGACATGATATAAGGGAAACAGCTTCCATCCAAACTGGCATTACATGCTGGCAAGGCTCCAAGAGTGCACAGTCTAAGAAAACTGCTGTTTCTCACCTCAACAGACCTGGGAACCAACAGCCAAACTACTACAGCTGCCATTAACAACCAGGCTCTTGCTTAAGTATTTAGGGCTGAGGTACAGCTACCCTCTAATCATGTGTTCATTCCCTTTTCTGAACTGTAAAATCCTCCCAATGTAATCTGTCTCAAGATACAAACTAGCCACCTGGCGATGGTTAATGGGTATCCCAGAACTGGCAAGGTAGAGATCCATTAATTGTTGGATGAAGCACAGTTGCGTTATTAAGTCTGTCTGGTCACTGCTGCCAGGCTCATATCCTGCTGCATTTACCTGTAGAGAATTTAGAAAGAGATTAAGGTAGAACTGTTAGTTGCTCCCTGTGAAGTGCTGCTGCAAGTTCAATCATTTCAGTAAATATTAGTATTAAGTAGAAAGATCAAAAGCTATAACTGGTTAAAAAAAAAATCTTTATTTTACAAAATTAAAATCATCAATAGTATTTACATGCATTTTAAATACCAGCTTATACCATTTTAATCATTGCAAAAAAATCAAGAATTTTTATAAGCTTGTTAAAATGCAAGACTCAGAAAGAGAGTTTTAAATTTGCTCTGGGCAAAAGTTTTGGGGTGTTTTTTAAACATATTTCCAAGCTGTTCAAAAATATAGGCGTGTACTTTTAGAATATCTAATTTTTTAAAAAGTCAGGATTGTGAGCCTCCCACCCTTGGGATAGTATCTCTATAAAAGGGAAATCCAATTGCTTTGCCAGGCTGTTAAATCACTAAAATATAAAACTAGAGCCACTTTTTACACATTTATGCACCTAGTAAACTTGCTCGTGCTGTAATGAAAAGGGTAAAATATTCCACATTATCAGGTAATACCAAGTAGTTGAAGTCAGCATCAATTTTGGTCCAAACTGTTACAAATCTCTTCTAGAAAAGGCAAACTTCTAGGTCATTTTAAACGACTGCAGAACAGTTTATTGTATTAATATCTATGAGGAGATAGATGAGTCTTACAGGTGGGACACACCTCTTTGGCACAAGAGTCCTAAAGAAAGTGGGAAATTGTACAGAATCAGGGGCTAGGAAGGTGGTCACCTCAGCTCCACATACACCATGTCTGACTGTTACCAGGACAGATCTATTTGAATGTTTTAGCTCCAGGGAAAGTCTCTTCCATTATCCTGTCCCAAATCTTTGCCATGAACGAGTGGGTCATTTTTACAGAATACCAAAGATAAAAACAAGGAAAGGGTGAGGAGCAGATGTCACCCTTACAGCCAACAAAAAAATTTAAAATAAGCTTCTTAAAGCACAATCTGCAAATGTGTTTGTGTGTGTGTGTTTTCACTGGCATTTCAGAACCTCAGTTCTGCTGAACGTTCTGGAGTCAAGTCTTCCTGGCAGATTCAGTACATTTTAAAAGGAAGAAAACAGAGGTATATACATTAAGTGTCTCTCTCCTGTCCTTGGTACTAAAAAGATGGCAAGTCACCAATACTGGCATTGTTATACATTCCCCTCTTCTAAGTTTGAACCGAAATGAGGAGCATCTTTTGTCCAGCAAATGTCTAGTCCTCATGCCAAATGCACACTCTTGGACGTCATTTGCATGAGAGAGTCTGCTGGAAACAGTTTAGCACTGCAGCTGCCATGGTGAGACCATGTCTTGCCGAGTGGTACCCAGTTATCACTGCTGCAAGTTGCTGATAATAGTCAAGATGCTCATCTTCTCTTGGGCTGTGTCCACATCCTCATTCTGTTTCTGTGCCACTCCTGTGCCAAGGCCATACAACCGCCCACAGTACTTTGCATCATCAATCGTGTCCTCAAAGAACAACTGTAGGGGGGGAAAACATATTTCTCCATTTCTTATAGTGCCTTTGACCCCAAAGTACAGCTCTGTTTAAATGCCATCCTCCACCCCAGAAGTGGCTGCAATCAACATATCCATGGGGAGGAGGGGATGGATGGAGAAGAAATATTTGCCAATACTACTGAGTCCCACGACTGCTAGTCTAAGGCCTAAAGGGCTGACAATAAGGATCCAAAAATGAAAATTCCAGGGAGTGCATGCAGGAGAGGGAAAAGTCAGGCCATAAACTATGTTCCCCCTCATCTGGCTGTTAGAAGGAGGAGAGGGACCCAGGGATACCTCTTTCATTCGGAAGAATGCCATTCCAGTGAGCAGAGAGTCTGATCCTGCCTGATGCTGTCGTCCAATTCGTTGCAAATCCAGCTGATCTGCAACTTCTTGAAGGCCTCCCTACAATGAGAGAAAAAACACTGGATTTAATAACCTGGAATCGCTCCCCTCCCAGGGCTACCACATACCATGCTTCCTCTAGACGTGAAGGTTAATGGCTGCCTTTAGAGTTAATCACCGCGGATGTGCCAATATTGATTAAAAAAAACAAGACAGCCTGAACTGAGTGACAAGTGCTGGGTCATCTGAACACCGGAATGCCCGAGTTCTCAGTTCAACATCATAGAAAGAGATTGAAGATGAATAGCCCTGTAGGTGCTAAATATTAAAGCACTTTGCAAACATTAATACAACCTCAATGCAGCTGGGAAGTAGGCACATGTCATTCCCATTTTGCAGACAAGGGAACTGAGGCAGAGAGAGGTTAAATATTTGTCTAAAGCCACATTGTCAGAGCTGGGATGAGAACTTGGGCATGCCAGTGCTCAGATGACATACCACAGGAAACAACTCAGCTCTGGGGAAGGGAAAAACTCTGGGACTGGTAATCCAAACAATGCTTGGAAGTTGATGAACAGATTTCAGCTTTTAGCAGTTATCCAAGTCATGCAGTAATTCATTTAAAAGGAAAATGCTGATCCACATCTTTTCAGAGAAAGGACAAGAATGCCCAGTCTCAGCAGGCTTCAGAAATAAGTACCTTATGAATCCTGTGAACTATTCCCTAATTGATTAGTCAACAGAGCAGAAGAGGTAGAACAAACCTTTCTGTTGTATGTACATAGTGCCATTACATGGCTACACATAGCTATAGCCAGAGGAATTACCTCTCACCACCAAATTTTAAAATACATCTGCAACAACCCCTATTTTGGCTTATTACACACTTATGTATAGAATGTTATAAACAAGGCAAATCCCAATATGTTCTTAGCTCAGCAGTTACTGACAAGAACTAAATACCTTAAGGTTTTTGCAGCTCTTCATTAGGTATTTGACATCATAGATGGATGGGAAGAAAAGGTTCAAGATGTGGAAGAACTCGTGTTCCTCCTCTGGAAGCCTGGAGTCCGTCAGCAGTTTCACCATGTAGCCAAAGTCATAGCCACTGAGAGAGAATTGTGCAAAATCTGGTAAGTCAGCTGCAGCCACAATATCCCTTTCCTCACAGTGATGGCTCTCTACTGCATATCATTCAGACCCTATCATCTCAGCTGCTTATAAAACTTTCACTCACTTCCCTAAGTGGGAGCATAGGGCTCACCTCAACCACCTACCTCAAGGTAGGACTTCCTACCACTTGCCTTGTCTACACCAGGATTGTACAATGAGATACACACAAACTAGCTATATTGTTGGAAGAAAAACCCCCTTTTTCCTAGTGTAAGCTTGGCCTCAGTAGCTGGAGCAATGTGCAATAGGTAATGAGACAGCATAAAGCCTAGGGTTCCATGCCTTGCATCCTCACTTCCAGGAGGGATACTTGGGTGAGCGACAGATGAGAAAGTGGCTGTGCACTTAAGTAGCTCAGGAGGCCAACTGCAAGAGGGGCAATTCAGCTACACAGACCTCTTCCTCTGTCCAGTAAACATACATACTAATGGTGCTCATAAAAGGGAGAAAGCAGCACTGAGGTAGGGTCAGAGAAAACAAAACCTTTAGTTTACAATGCACATGAGTTTGGAGTTTAATAAACGGTTCCTTGTTCTTTTATTTCAGTTTTCTGTTAATAACTCCAGCTTTCAAAGGGGATAGTTTTAAAAGTCCAGCTTTTGCCAGCACTGGCTACAATCAGGTTGATGTAGCTGAAAAACTGAAACTAGAGTGTTATAAATTCATCTCCTTAAAATCTGTGTTCTATTCATTAAGATCAAAGGTGGGACTGAACCTGACAAGATTATTCATTTTGCTGCTTCAATATTCTCTGATAAGCAACGCACTTTCAATTCCTCAGGCACCAACCTGTGAAATGACAGCCATTTCACATTGTCGCAGAGGACCACCCCGGAGGTCATGAGCAACTCTGCAAAGTGCAAGGTATCAATCCCTTCATCCTCATGTTTCTGGAACTGCAGCCCAGAGTTTGCAAGGAGGTCTATGGAATCCTGTGAGTACATGTCCTCCCTAAAAGAGAAAGGCAGCTTTGCATTAGATGTGCTGATCTGGCAGGCTCATAGCTGAAAAGAAGGAGTCTCCAAATACTTTAGTTCAAAACACTAGAACAGTGACTAACAATGGCATCACTGGACTATTTTTTACGTCTCAGTGAACTTCATATCAATTCAGATTATAGGTAAAAATGTTCTCTAAAATGCTGGTGCTGCAACCACAACCAACCATCTTTCTGGCTTGTTCAGCACCAAAAATAGCGATTCTGCAATTGTAACCTGGTTATTAATTCTACTGCTGATGTCCAAGCCAGAAGAACCCACCTTTACTGTGTTGGCTGACAGTTTCTGAGCATTGTTGCCTCTGCTAGCTAGCAGAAGCAAAACAGATTTTTGTCACAGAAGTGAGCAAATGTGGCTCAAATACAGCCAGCAGAGTTGTGAGAGTAAAGGCCATTGCACATCTCCAATGCCATCTAAGAAATCAAATTGTATTTTTTCCACTTCTAATTATTGCCTATTCTGTGGCTTCTCAAACAGGACCAGGAATGGAGGAAAGGGATGTATCCCATAGAGCTTGGCAGGAACAGGATTTTCTGTTTCACAAGTTAATTTTTTTCCCATTCTGAAACAGAACGAGAACAAAGATTTTGAAATTTCCCACAAAATGAAATCTCAAAACAAATTTGTTTTGAGTCAATCAAAATGTTTCATTCTTATTTATTAATATTAAAGAAATGTCAAAACAAAAAGCAGTTTCCAAAAAAACCCAACAAAACATGCCATTCCAAAAGTGACAAACCAGAACACTGACATTATTGAAAGGCTTTGTCTGTTTTGTTCAAAATGAAATTTTATTGGAATTGATGCATTTCCGCAAAATGTTTAGCTTTCGACAAATTGCCATTTTCTGACAGAAAAACACTGTCACAAACTTTCCGGCCAGTTCTACTATTGTGCATTATGGCTAGATGTGAAAGGGTCCTGAAATGTATTTCTGCTGTTACATGGAGTCATGATATGGAGAAGACTGAGAACCACTGCCCTGTTCCATTTGACAAGATTAGTGCTGCTGGATAGCTAATGGAGTTTGGTTAATATTTCTTGGCTTAGGTCACAGCTTGTACTCCAGCACAGCTCTGGGAAAAGGCATAGATTTTAAGTGTTGCAGAACCAGAAGAGAGAGCAGATTTGTTACTTCTGGACAATGGAGATGGAGTTTAAAGAAAATCGTAATCTGGAAGAGTCTTTCGGGTTCAAAAAAGCAAATGTAAGGTACCTCAAGGTTTGGACCTACACTATCTGGCGGTACCAGCAAGCAAACATGTTACGAAGCTCGGACTTTGACTTTCAGGAGTATTACAACATCTTCCATGGTGTCAGAAATGCTCACAACTTAGTCCTTTTGTGCTGAGATCTACATTTTCCTGGTGCAGCCTGAATTGCTGGCAATGGACATGCTGAAACATGCTGTTGTCAGGTAGACGTATAATGGGAAGAGCTGGGAGTAGTGGATTGTTCTCTGACTCAGAAGACTTACGTAAGGTTGAATTTGAAGTTAAACTGCCAGGTGTTGATCCCAGAAGGATATTCCCCCTTCTCATTCGTGAAAGTTAGGCCCAGCTGGATGATTTTCAGGAGATCAACATTACACCGAAGAAGTTGATACTGATAATCTATGGAGCTGCGGAATTCACCAATTGGCCTCACGACAACTCCTGGAAACTCTGTGTCCTAGGAAAGGAGCACGAAAAGTTAAACCTTGCTACAGCAGCAAGTTCCACATTCAGTCTGACATTAGCAGCTCTCAATACTAAACTTCCCACCTATATATATGTACAAAATTACAGTATTTGCTTTATCAGCTTTTTCTCAATGCTGTTTGCTACACAACCTTAAACCGCTATACAGCAACCACGAAATCCATACTTGGCCCCCTTAGCAATACAGATGCAGTACAGTGGGCAGGAAGGAATACTAATACATAAGATCTTATAATATTTAGAACCAAAATGTAAATTCAGACAGGATGAGGGAGTAAGGTAAAGAAAACTTCCCCATAATTCAACCACCCTGAACCTAGAGCAATAGCTCCACATAAGAAATTTTGCCTACCCTTAAGATTTACCTGCTTTTACAAATTAGTACATTAAACAAAGGTTAAACACTTCTATGAGGGAGGTAAAGAATACTTGAGCTGAACAGCTTTTACAGCACACTTTAGAAATCCTAGGGGAGAAGCGTGCACACACAACTCCATCAACACTAACATACATACACAGACCGAAGAACAGGGCCCTTAATCTATTCTGGGCACACATACTCAAAGTGATATTATACATCACATGATCCAAGTATTCCCATGACTTGTATTACCAAAATGGGATATTTTTCGTTGACTGTATACTCCCATATTAAAATATGGGGGATGAATTGGGGGATGAATGATGTAGGTGATAAATCACAGGATGCCCACAGATAAATTGTTCAAGCATTTAATCTCAGAATTTAATAACTAGAACACCTGATGGACAATTCATACCCTTTGAACAACTAGAATAAAACTGGATTCAGTGAACAAAAAGTTTAGAGAATGCTAAGAGAAACTGCAATTTTAGATAATTTCTATTTCATTCACAGGCCTCCCTTAAAAAAAGAATCTTTCTGTGGTGACACAGTTTGTTAGCTCCTGCTATTATTCACTTATCAATGGTGCCCTTTCTTTCAGTTTATAATGTTGCTGCATATATCTAGAGAAGTTTTTTTTTCCTCCTGAAATAAATCCTTTATCTCCCCAATATCTACTAAAACCTATTTTATATCTATTGACCATGATATGTTGTCCTAAAAACACTTTAAAAATCAGCACAGTGGTTATTTGTTGTGTGATCTCCCATGCTGTGGCAGATCATCATTGCTTCTGGGAGACACTACTACTAGACAACACCCCAGGTGCCCTAAACGGATAAGAAACTTCTGCATGAACAAAATGTAAAGAAAGAGGGAGAATAATGGAGAAAATATATAATAGATGAAAAACAGTTTATCTGGCCAGTAATGTTTTTGTGTTCTCTACTATTATTTCAGATTTGTGGGTAAATTCCACCCATAGATATGCTCATGCATCTTCCATAGTCTAATTTAATGGGAAATGTAAGTGTATACAAGAATTCAACCTTATGTATCTGACAGTCTCTTCCACAGCCCATCTCCTTTCTGCCTGATTCTACAATGTCAATCATGCGTGTGAGACACTAGTTTGGCCATGGAATTGTCATGTAACAAATACAACTTAAATTTCAACTTTGGAAGCTCAAAAAGGAAGAGGTTATAGATGGGAAAGGAGGTGATGGAATGGATTCATATTTACACACTTGCATAGTAGGTGCCATTAAAAATTGTCTTTTCTGTACCACAGCATATAGGGAGCTACCTTCAAAAGGCAAATATGGCTATTGATGGTAAGTATCCCATTTTTAAGTGGCTACCACTGTACTCATAATTGAACTGTGCATTTGTAAAGGAATTTGGATACCCGTGGGGTTTAGAGACGCTAAGTGAAGATAAAGGGTTTTTTTTGGTAAATACTGTAACTATGACAGATGTCATGACGTAAAAAATACAGCTTTATGGGTTGTTGTTGGGGTTTTTTTAAGGTCTGAAAGTTCCCCCTACAAAACTCCCCTCCTGAAACTGTTTCTCAACAAGATTCTTGGACCTTTTAAACAAATTTATCTGAACAAGTCAACATGAGATTCAAGCCCAAATCATTCTCTTTCCTATAAGGCAGCAGTACCTGGCCATTATAAAAGGTGAGCAATCCTATTAGCGAACAAGTTGTGACTTGTGTGCCTGTTGCCATTTACCAGCATGAAGCCAATATGAACTAGCCATTCAAAAGAAAAATATGCTAGCTACATTAAACAGCTTATAACCAACTAGGCATCTTAATTATTTTGAAACTCTATTATATGAACAAAATACCACATTCCTATTTGTTAAGCATTAGCAGATCTCAGCTGCTCAACGTGGCCTCAAGCCACACTGTATACTTGTGTGATTTCACAGAGAATCTACATAAACGCTAAGCAAGATATTGGAGGAAGACCATACAGTGAAACCCCGCTATAACGCGATAATTGGGGTCCAAAAAATTCCATCACGATAAATGCGGGGTCGCGTTATAGGGGGGTTACAAAAAATTACCGTTTCAAGCGGAGAAGTTTCAAGCTGATCAGTTTCAAGCAGGTCAGTTTCAAGCCAGTCAGTTCTCTTCTGGCCGAAGCCCATGAAAGGTCTCCACTTTGGGGAGAAGAGAGAAGAGACCAGCTTGAAACTGACCAGCTTGAAACTTCTCTGCTTTGGGGAGAAGAGAGAAGAGACTGGCTTGAAACTCAAGCTGGTCAGTTTCAAGCTGGTCAGTTTCAAGCCTCTCTTCTCTTCTCCCCAAAGCAGAGAAGTTTCAAGCTGGTCAGTTTCAAGCTGATCAAACTTCTCCCTTTGGGGAGAAGAGAAGAGCTGGCTTGAAACTGACCACCTTGAAATTGACTAGCTTGAGTTTCAAGCCGGTCTCTTCCTTTCTCACCAAAAGGGGAAGCAGAGGCAGGGGGGAAGGGGCAGGGGGGGAAGGAACAGGGGAGATGGGGAGGAGATGGAGCCAGGGTCGGCTCCAGGCGAGGAAGCACGCTCTGGACACTTTTTTTTTTTTTTTTTTTGCTTGGGGCAGTGGGAGCCACCTTATGATCGCGTTATAGCCGAATTTGCGTTATGGTGGGGCGTGCTATAGGGGGGTTTCACTGTATATTAAAAAAAAAATCAAGTAAAATTTTAAATGCCAAGCAGCTTTCCAACTGTTCTCCCACTTACTATTCAGCTTAAATTGACCTTGTATTTACATACAAGCAATCAAGCATCCCCATTGAAATTCCTCCGTTTAGTCAGGTAGGTGATCATTGAAGTACAGCATATTTACCATTGCGATGTAGCTGTAGCTGAGAACTATTTCTCGAATTTTCCTCATTTCTTCTTCCAGATTGTTTGCCCATACTTCACAGATAACCTGACTGTTCTCCACAATTGCTGCTGGCATCTTGCAGGAATTGGAGTAGAAACACCTGATGTCAAAGTTGGATGGTAAGTAGAGTAGTGTAGAACCGCAAGTTGTGTAACCTAATCGGCACAGTGCAGTAAGCACACACAAACACGTTACTTTATATTAATACATCTCGACAACTCAAATCACAATGACAGTAAGTTAGAATGGCATGTTCTTAGTTTTGGGTATCAGCTTCAGCTGGCATATTTGAGCTATTGAACTAAATTCTTTCCTGGTTTTAGAATATTCTT
The DNA here is from genome assembly GCA_033296515.1 of Macrochelys suwanniensis. NCBI lineage: Eukaryota > Metazoa > Chordata > Testudines > Chelydridae > Macrochelys > Macrochelys suwanniensis. The sequence continues at coordinate 104,022,591 of CM065782.1, read as the reverse complement.
GCAATAACCAGTAAGAGAAAAAAGCAAAACCTGTTTTAAATTGGCAGAAAATATCCAGGACTACTAAGTCCAATTGATAGAAGCCAGTGTCTCTCCTTTTTCAGGTCTGCAGTCCAAGTGTAAGGCCTGTTTCTACAGGGAACTAATACCTTAATTTTGTACAGCTTTTGCAACAGTGTTGTTCTGTTAGGGCTAGAAAGTAAGAGTAAATAGCTCCCTACTACACTGTTACTGCTGCTCTCTGTTTCAATTCCCCAAGGCCTGTCCTACAGAGATTTTGTAGCAGTTTAACTATTCCAATAAGGAGTGAGCTTTTATGCTGATATAGTTACATCAGTACAACCTCTAGTGTGGACAGTTATAACAGTAAAGATTATTCTGATACATTGATGGAACTAAACACACTGGTATAATTGCACTCACATTAGGGGATTGTGCTGATAGTTAAAGCAGTATGAAAACCACCTGTAGACAAGCACCAAGATTGCAAGTTACAACATGCAAGGCATCTAGAGTTATTTACAAAAGTTGCAGTGACGCTAAACAATCCACCAAAAACTTTATGAAAGCAGATGCTGATCAATATTGTTTTACCTGCCAAGGAATTAAACTTGTGTTAAGTTTAATATCATCAATGTAGGGCTTTTGGTTCTTGCCAACTCTAGTTTTCCCAGAATTTCCTTAGTGCCATGACAGAAGAGGAAACACACCACCCTGGAGATTACGCTGTTACCATCTTTGGCTTGTTGGCAGCCTATAAGAGATGAGGTACTATTTGTGCCTCGTTATTAGTGGGCAGGTCTCCCTGTAAATGGCATACGTGTGGGCAGCCTCAGCCAAGCCTCCAAGGATTTGTGGGCAGCTCAGGAATGGGGTGCTCAGCCAAAGGGGAAGTTTGCATCTACTGCTTCCAGGGCAACCTGCCACCAGGCAGCAGCACTATGTTGACTGTCTGGTCCCGAGAAACGAGGGCACGCTTGTGATCTGGGACAAGGCCGCCACCCAATGATCTTCTAGCAGCAAGCGGGAGACGCTCTTTGCCCGGGGCTGTCTCGTGAAGGGGCCTATACGTGCCCTTTGAGACGAGGGGCTAACTCGGGCCACAGGAGGGCAGCCCTGGCCAGTGAAATGACCCCCCCCCCCCCCCAAAAAAAAACCCACCTTCCCCGTGCTTTCACAGAGCGGGAGTTACACCTCTCACAACGGAAACGAAAAGGCGCAAAAATAACCCAGAGGCACCTTTCCCCGGCTCCTGTCACCCCCCCCCCGACAGCACCCATCGCTAGCCATGGGGGGGCAATGGCTGGGGGGCGCTGCTCCCCATTGCATCCTGTCCCCCCTCCCCCACCTCTCCCCCAGCCCCCTCCTCCCCGCCCCCCTCATCCTCCTCCGTCCCTCTCCCCGCCCCCCTCATCCTCCTCCGTCCCTCTCCCCGCCCCCCTCAGGGCGCGTCTAACGGGGCCTCTCCACCCCGCGCCCCGGCACCTGCTCTCTCCGCCAGGGCCGTCTCCTCACAGAGAGCGCGGGCTGGGGAGGGGAAGCTGGGCCCGGAGCCGCCACTTCCCGCCGGCCGCTCTAGCCTCTCCCTCCGCCTTCGCTCGTCTGCTCCTGCCCGGCCACGGGCGGGCTTGGCGGACCTCGCCGGCGCAGCGACGCTCGCGCCAGGACCGCCTCAGCACATCCCGCGAGAGTTGGGGCCGGGAGGGGAGGGGGGGGGGGGGGGCCACGCCGCCCAACTGCCCCTGCGCACAGCTCGTGCCAACGGAAGGGCGGCAATCGGCTGCCCGAGTGCGCGTGCGCAAGCGTGTGACGGAGCGCGGAGCGTCTTCTTCGACGTGCGCACGCGCACGGGGGAAATGCCAGCCCCCCCCCAACTTCCGGCTGCCGCTTTGCTCGGTTGGCCCGGGCCCAGGTACCCTGCGCAGCGCTCCGCCAGCTGGGTGGGCGGGCTCTTGTCCTAGGCGGCCGGGAGCCCGTGGCCGGGGGGGAGGGGCCCTCGGCCCCAAGCTGCTGCCACAGCGTGTGAGCGGCCCGGCCTGGGGGGAGGCCACGAGCCCGACCCGCTCCCCACAGCTTCCAGCTGGGGCCTTGCAGCGGCAGGACCCAGTGCCCTGTAAAGAACATAGGAACGGCCCTACTGGGTCAGACCAAGGGTCCCTCTAGCCCCGTATCCTGTCCACTGACAGTGGCCGGTGCCAGGTGCCCCGGAGGGCGTGAACCTAACAGGTAACCACCCAGTGAGCCGCCCCCCCTCATGCCCATTCCCAGCGCCTGGCAAACAGAGGCCAGGGACACCATCCCTGCCCGTCCGGGCTAATAGCCACTGATGGGACCTGTCCTCCATGAACTTAGCTAGTTCTTCCTTTAACCCGGTTATAGTCTCGGCCTTCGCGTCGTCCTCTGGCGGGGAGTGCCACAGGTTGGCTGTGCCTTGTGTGAAGAAATACTTCCTTGTGTTTGTTTGAAACCTGCTGCCCATTCATTTCATTGGGTGACCCCGTAGCTCTTGTGTTATGAGGAGTAGATAACACGTCCGTATTTACTTTCTCCACCCCAGTCATGATTTTATAGACCTCGATCATATCCCCCTTCAGTCGTCTCTTTTCCAAGCTGAAAAGTCCCAGTCTTATTAATCTCTCCTCATATGGATGCCGTTCCAGACCCCTGATCATTTTTTGTTTGCCCTTTTCTGAAAGTTTTCCAAGTCCAATATATCTTTTTTTTTGAGATGGGGCGACCACATCTGCACGTAGTATTCAAGATATGCGCATACCATGGATTTATATAGAGGCAATATGATAGTTTCTGTCTTATCTATCCCTTAATGACTCTCAACATTCTGTTAGCTCCCAGTTGGGACCCTGGGGGTGACAGGACCCAGTTGTCCCCTTCCCCCGGATGTTAGCTGAGGCCCTTGGGGCAACAGCCCCATGTGAGGGTACCCACACTATGCTCCCAGCTCGCAACCATCACTCTTCTTGGGCACAGACCCGCGTCGCTCTCCCTCCTGACGGGTTGTCCAGGCTGCGCAGTGCCCTGTCTACACTGAATTCCTAAGCAAGCCAGGGGATGTCTGTACAGGAAAAAACCCTCACAAGCAGCGAGTGTTAAGAGCCAAGGTCAGCTATATGATGTATATGTTACTCTAAGCAAGTACATTTATTCTTAAGGTGAAAAGTATCACATGGAAAACATACTGAAATAAGAATCTACACATATGATAATCATCTTACCAGAGATCACCTGCCCTCCCCTAGTAAGGGCTCTGGCAGGTGATCAGTCTTTCAAACCTCGCCAAGGGGATTTTCTGTGGTCACAAGTGTATAACAGCTCTTAACTCAGAACAAGCACCCCTGTGAATCTGTGAATCACTCTTTTATACAGTTTAGGCTTCTGATCTTGACCTCATGAAACAGGTAAGCAGCAGACAAAAGTCCCTTCCTGGTTGGGGGTGCAGCTTCAAAAGTCTGGGTCTAGAGGTGGGTAATTTGCATTCATCTCTTCCCAAGTATTTTCAAGGAAACCCATTTAACTAAAAATTCAATCTTGTCTGGCCCATTATTTTAAAAGAGTCCTTGGAAGCTCATAATACTCCCGAGGGTTTACGTTAGTCATGTCTCCCTCTTAAGGAAGTTGCATACAATTCCATCATAATACACAAATAGTTGCATTTTTTACAATGAACTCATAAACTATGTAAACTTAATAAGATATGTCCAGGATATTTCTATGTCTCAGAAACATCAGGGCCTGGTGGTCTGTGCCCCATCCCCCTTAGGAGCTAGCCCCATGGCAGCCCATCTGGATCTAAGCACAGCCAATAGCAACAATGGACCCCAGTCTGATCAGGGTATTTCTATCTGTGCCAGTTGCTGTTCTCGTCCCACAATTCAGGGTTAGGGTTAGGTGGCTTCTTTCCTCCCACTGAATCTCAGATCCGTGCCTTGCTTGAACAAGTTTCTCGAACTTGTTTCCTTTCACGTCAGTTTTATTTCAGTATCCCAGTCTTAACATTGAACCCTTCACACAGCCATCCCTTCAAGCACTATGAAAGTAATTTATTAAACGATCACCTTCCAGCAAGTGGCCTCTTCCATGTCAGCATATTCTCATGGTGTCTGTCTCAAGCAAAGAAATGGAGCGTTTGTAACTTAGTATTTATTGAACTTGATCTTTGAGGTTGTTAGGGATTCAAAGCTTATCTTCCAGATTAGTTGTTTTTCGTTCCCTTTTTGCTTTCTCAGCTGCAGCATATAGCCTTTGAATTGCATGTGTTATACATTACATGCACTATGTACTCCTGGGGGAATTCTGTACCAAAAAAGCTAAGAATTCTGCACATATTTTAAAATTCTGCATATTTTACTTGTCAAAATAACACAATATGATCACTCCAGTTTCAATTATTTTGGTAATTTATTTCAAAATACCTGTCTGGGAGTATGTCTGTAACAATAGACCAAAAAAAAGATTCAGAAAATGTTTTTTGACAAATAGATTCCTTATTAGGCATATTAATACAGAACTTTGAGTAATAATTCATTTGAACTACAATACAGAACTGTATTTCTTTCACCCTTCAGAAGCAGTGCAAAGGTTTGGGGGAGTCAGGGGTACTGAGGAAGAGGGAAGTAATTGCTGGGAAGGAACCTGGGTGTGGGTGGGAGGAGTGTGGAATAGGTTTTTTTGGTGTGGGGGGATTGTTAAGGAGTTGGGGAGCCTCTCCCATGCAGACCCTGGCTGACCCCTAGCCTCTCCCATTCAATCAGGTACATCTTCCCCCATCCCCGTGTGTCCTGTATCCCCCCATTCCCATACACCCCCACTCAGCCACCCCCTTCCCCCATGTATCCCTGCACCCCCACTTAGCCACCCCCTACCCCCAGTCCCCAAGTGGCATTGCACCCCCACTCCCATTCAGCCATCACCCTAATCTGTCCCCCCCACTAGCTCATCTGACCCCAGTCTAGATGACCCCCTCCCAGCAGCCCTGTATGCCCTGTTCTGTCTATTCCGCCCCCCCTCCCCCATATCCTGTGCCTCCTCTCCTGGCCCCATGGGCAAGTGCTGTGAAGAACGCCGACTCTCCTCCCTATCCATGGTTGGCTGCTCTGGACTGTGAGTGGCTGCCTTCTGTTCTAGCACCACAGCAGTCCTTGGTGGGCGAAAGGCATAATTGCAGCACTTCTCCAGCAGAATGTATTTTCTATGGAGAGAAAAAAATCTGCAGGGCACATGAATTCTGTGCCAACGCAGTGGCGCAGAATTCCCCCAGAAGTAGGCCCTGCCAAAACAGAACCATCACAAGCAGTACTGAGTGTATGTATGGCTGTATTAAACCATTGCAAGGACATGAGACAACCAATCTTTTCATGCAAATAGTTTCCTACATGGGGTCCAAAGTTTTTCAGTAGCAATGGTGATTTTTTGTGATGAGGATACCCGTCCACTGGGAACCAAACTAATTTCAGATGGGACACTGAATAGCCAAGAAATAGGAAATGCTTTTGGTTACTGTCAACCTGGATTGAATTTAAACTAGCAACTTGGAAAGTGAAAAGTCTTTAGCCCATTACCAACCCCCTGTGCCATCCAGTCCTCTGTTGGGAGAGTGATTCATTCAAAAACAATTTATTTAAGTTAAAGGAAAACACCCGCGTCTCTAGACTTTGGTGAGCTTCCAATGGCCTTTCACCTATTTTTTCATGCATGCAGGATAACCCTCCCACTACAAGAACCAGTCATAATGAAGCTCAGCTCAGTGACTCTGTCCTCACTCAGTCTGTGTATTTCCATTCTCTGTGCTGTGTTTCTGCTTGTGAAATGCAACATCGCTTCTCCTTGAGTCTATGAGGCTACAGAAAACAACAAAAAGGAAATAGCCCCACCACGGAGAAATTAGTGTCAGTCACCTTCGCTTCCTATGGCCCTCCCTGCGCCCCCGCCACCCCAGCTCACCTCCGCTCCTCCTCCGACTCCTCCCCTGAGCGCACCGCCATTCCGCTTCTCTCTCCCTCCCTCCCTCCCAGACTTGCCGTGAATCAGCTGTTTGGTGTGCGGCAAGCCTGGGAGGTGGGCAGGGGTGGAGGAGAAATGCGGTGTGCCTTGGGGAAGAGGCGGGGGCAGGGATTTGGGGAAGGGGATGGAGTTGGGGTGGGGCCGGGGTCATGGGGGGCGCGAGCACCTACCGGCGCTGACTAAAGTTGGCGCCTATGCCTGTTGCCCCTTCCCAGCTTCTGGCAAACAGAGGCTAGGGACACCATCCCTGTCCTACAAGTCAGAGTTGTAGTGAAGACGGGGCCAAGGACTTAAGCAGCATTGCTCAATAACTCTCCCTGGTCCCAGTAAATACACTTTTGACCTCTTGAATTGCACTGGTTTTAAATATTTGTGTTCAGGGCACTGGATGGGGGCAGTATGCATAATCTACAGATGTATTTATGTGTAACTTACGAAAACAAAAGTGAAAAGATTTTGAATGATGTAGCTAAATTACTTTTACAGCAAAAATAAACTCCTTGAAGAACGTGCTCCTCTCAGTCACACACCCACCCCTCTCTCTTTCAGTCACAGAGAGAGGCTCGCTCTCTTTCTCTTTCTCCTGTCTGAGTGAAAAGGCGTAACAGTTGCCAGCACCAGTAATGCTGGCTTCACATGACCTGCCTGGGAGGAGACAATCAGCTGCTCACTTATAGACACACCTCCCTCCTCTGCCGAGGATGTGATAAAGGGCCCGACAGCAGCAGTGAAAGGCAGGGAACTGAGTTCTGGATTGGGCTCTGGCCAGCGAACCAGGGCCCCCTTCTAGGCTGCAGCCAGCAGGAGGTGAGCAAAGTGGGAGCAACCCGCAGTGGTTTAGAGGTACTTGATGGTAACTCTAGGGATGGCAACTCCATTAAGAGACTTTCAGCCTGTTGTTAGTTCTAGGAATGCATTTATTTTAAAAAAACATTTCAGAGTGGGGACCGTGTGTGCCATCCTGTTTGGGCAGTGCCTGGCACGTAGTGGGCAGCACCAGAGCCACATAAGCAAGCTCTGTACTTACCCTTAGAGGGTGTCTACTGAGCACCTTTTTAGGTGGTTCCCCAAGGTGGCCAGTCTAGAGCTGCATCTTGTGATGTCACAGATAGTAGTTGTCTCTTTGCAGGTGAGATTGTTGTTCCAGCAGCTGACTCTCAGCCTGTGTTGATGCCAGAGAGCTCAGGCGAGAGGGCTAAGGGACAGGAGCCGTGTTATGGAGTGAATCCATTGCCACAGACGTGCCCAGTTATTCAGCTCCCGCACCTGCCAGCGGCAGCTGGGTCTCCAGTTGGTGTCTGCAAAGAGGGCTGAATTGCAGCCTCAGTGTAATTAGAAGAATGTAATTAGAGTGTAATTGCGGCCTCAGGTTGGAACCTAGGTTGGTAACAGTACATTGGGGGGATGGGGCGGGGGATCAAACTGATAAAATAAGTCTTTGAGAAAGTGTCCGTGATGCTATAGTTTTTTTAAGTGTTGCCGGCCAGTGTCGCTGAGCCTGTGCCTGGCCTGCCATGGCTTCCTGCCTGCCCAGCTCTTGCCCACCTGGGTGATGCCAAGCGGGCGCCAGCTGGCAGCCCCAGGAGAAGAACATCGTCAGGAAGCAGCGGTTTGAGTGCCAGCTCAGCAAGGCAAAGCACCAGGGGGCGTGATCCAGATGCACTGTGTGCAGAACATCGTCCGGTATTTCCTTGTGATCTTCTGGATGGAACCAGGGACGTCTGTGATGGACACTCCTGCAGAGCGATACCCTGACTGCCCAGCTCACTGAGATCATGGGGTGCATGAAGGGCAAGCTGGGGAACAAGCTGATGGAGGCCCTCAAACCACCACATAAATACATACCAGAGAGCGGCCTTGACGGGAAAGACATGGACTCTCTCCAGGGCTGAGCATAGGTCATTCTGCTCAAGAGGATTTGACAGATGCACAAGGACGAAAAGCCAACTGTCTGCGAAGACAAGGGGCTGAGTCCAGCTGTCCTGGAGACTGAGTCTCTGCCTGAATGAATCAGCGTCTGAGGGCGACTCCCAGCACACCAGAACTTGGCATTGCAGTTGGGGTGACCAGGCATTCAGAGCCAGCCGGGCAGCTCTTTTTCCTGGCGTGATTTCAGCATTGGGGCTATGCCCAGTGACTAGGCAAGAGTAACATCAGCTGCAGTTGGGGGCAGTGCTGTTGTGAATGTGGGTGGCTATGATGGGAGAAGAGGCACAAGACGATTTGAATCTGGAGATGGGCATTCCAAGAATCCACTCCTGAACGGTGTCCTGGGGAGAGCAGCAGTGCGTGCCCTGCCGACGGGAGGGGGCCCTAACAGCTGGAGAGTTGGCTACTGGGTGAAGAGAGCCAGTTCTGCTGGATAGGGACATCTGGTCCCCCTGGCTGAGCCATCATTGGCACTGGCTGGGAGGGGATTCTGATGCTTTAGCTTGGCATGTAAGAGTATTAAAGGCACAGCATTGACTGTGCAGGAGCGACGTTCCACATCCAGGCCTCCCTCGGTGCGCTGCCACCTGGGCTAAATGAAATGAGGATGATACACTCTATCTTGCGCTCCCTGGGAGCTGCCCCTTCCCTGGGCTGGCACCTGCGCATCTGACTGATAGCGATGGGACCCCCACCCACACTTCTCCGCCACGGCCGCCTCCAGCAGCAGGAGTGGCTGCCGCTCTGCGAGACCAGGCCCCAGCTTTTCCCTTATGCTGGGCAGTCATGACACAGGGGGGCTGTGCCCGGGAGGGAATGAGGCTCAGGTGCAGCAAGGAGGTGCGGGGGCAGGATATGGTTGGTGAACTACTCGTGCCCCGTTGCCCATAACTGATGCCTTACGCACACTTGCTCCCCCAGCCCCTCCGAGCACTGACTTCTCCGTTTCCCCAGCCCACCTACCCTGCCGTGGATGTAAGTTGCACACAGAGCTGTGGAGTGCGGATCCTGTTTTGCTAGGCCCTATGCCTCTCTGCTTCTCTTGCCACCCGCCGTCTCGCCAACCTGATGGGCACTCCCCTTTCTTTGCTCTGATTGTATTGGTGTCGCAAAGCCAGACTTAGGGGCTAGGAATGTCCTGCCTAATGAATCTCCTTGCCTACTTATGTCTTGGCTTGGATCTCACCCAAGTCTAGCCCAGAGAGCAGCTGGGAGGAGCTGTGATAAGCGAGGCTGGTGTGGGGACATTGGTATCCTCCTCTGGCAATATCTGCACTGGGGAAATTTACCAAAGCATTTCCCTCTGGTGCAGCTGCTGTCACTTCGACAACGGTCTCCTGGCTAACACTTATCACGAACGTGGGAATTAGCGTTCAACTAAAGAGTGTCTCCTGAAAGTGGCCTGCCCCGCCCCGGCCCCCCGGAGATGCTTTTTGCTGTGTCAGTGCCAGCCCGTAGCGTACGAAGTCGGGCCCAAAAATGTGTGTATGGTGTGGGAAGAAAGCTAGCCAGCTCTGGAGGGGCTAGGGCGGGGCCAGCTCTAGGTTTTTTGCAGCCCCAAGCAAAAAAAAATTCGGCTGCCCCCCCCCCCCTCTGCTTTTTTGTTGGCCACAAGCGGAGGAGCAGGGCAGCCAGGAGCAGCTCCGCCCTGGGGCGGCTGGCCTCTGCCGCGGGAGAGCGGCGCTGCGCGACCCCGCTCAGCCGGGGCAGGGCAGCATTACCGGCTCCCGGGGAGGGGCGGGTGGCCGCTGCCCGCGGGGGAGTGATGGGGCCCTGCTTCCCGCTCTGCCGGCTCCCTGCCCTGGCTGTGGCGGGGCAGGGCAGCCAGGGGCGGCTCCCCTGTGGGGCGGGTGGCCGCTGCCGCGGGAGAGCGGCATGGCGCAACCCCGCTCCGCTGGCTCCCTGCCCCGGCTCCCCCCCTGGGGGGGTGGGTTTTGGCCGCTTCCATGCAACCCCGCTTAGCCAGGGTAGGGCAGCATTACTGGCTGGGGGGGTGGGGCGGCCGCTGCCTGTGCCGCCCCTAATAGTTTGCCGTCCCAAGCACCAGCTTGTTCTGCTGGTGGCTGGAGCCGTCCCTGGGCTAGGGGCCGCCTCTGTGGAGCTCAGGAAATGTGCAGTGTATTCAAGTCTTGGCTTGAGTTTACTGTGGGTTTCACTGCAGTGGGTTTGGATTTGGCTAACCAATGCTGCAGGATCTGCTGAGCTCAGCTGACTGATAGCAGCTGCCCTTTGCCTTCTGTGGTGCTCTTTGCAAGGTCTTGCAAAATGACGTTAAGCTGCTGATCAGGGCTGGGCTCTTGAATGGCAAATCTGAGCCTGGCTGACCCTTAGAGGACTATCAAGGAGGGGGTGGGTGGGGGGGCTGGCCCTTCTCATCCCCCTGCCCCATAGAGAGGGACCCACTTTCCCTCTCTTTGTCTGCTTCCTGCCACAGCCAGTGGAAGAGGAGTGGAAGTGAGATGTGTTCCAAAATGGTCATGAGCAGAGACTTGGGGGGGGGGGGGGGCGCTGTGGGCAAGCAAGTGCTCAGATGCCCCAGAGGTGATGCAGTATGAGAACCTAAAAAGCACAGACTAGAAGGCAAAGCCAAGGGGGAGGGATAGCTCAGTGGTTTGAGCATTGGCCTGCTAAACCCAGGGTTGTGAGTTCAATCCTTGAGGGGGCCAGTTAGGGATCAGGGGCAAAAAATCTGTCAGGGGACAGTACTTGGTCCTGCTAGTGAAGGCAGGGGACTGGACTCGATGACTTTTCAAGGTCCTTCCAGTTCTATGAGTTAGGCATATCTCCATATATTATTATTATAAGCACGTCATTCTGATGCCAAGACACCTGCTGCAATTCCAGGCCAGGAAATTATCCTGGGTGTGTGTGCCTGCAAAGAATCGCACCCTCTTATTTTGTAACACCGTCGTATCCCTTTTAATACAGAAACTGGATGCATGGGCCTCATTCAATGGCTGGCATGGTAAATTCTGTGAAGATGGACTTGTTGGTCCATACATGGCTGTTGTAGAAATCCAGACCCACTTTGCAGGAATAATTACTCAGGTTATTGAATGTTTTATAGACTGTTTTTTTAAGTTTGACATGTGATCATTAGACATGCCTATGCCCAGGGCTTAAATGCTCATAGTATATTTCCCAGAGACCCCCCTCACCCCTCTCTTCCCACAAGCCAGTGTGGGCGGGCGCTCAGGGCTTCTGCCCTGCAGCAGGATGGTGGGCCTAGGGGCATCTGCTGCTAGGGTGACCAGACAGCAAGTGTAAAAAATCAGGAGAGGGGGTGGGGGGTAATAGGAGCCTATATAAGAAAAAGATCCAAAAATCAGGACTGTCCCTATAAAATCGGGACATCTGGTCACCCTATCTGCTGCAGGGAGGGAGTCTTGGGCTTTAGCCCCATGCGGAAGGGGAGAGGCGGGGGACACCATGGCTTATGCCCTGCATGTTTGAAAATATTTACTGGAGCTCTGTTCCGGCCAGCTCTGGCTGAATTTAACCCCTGGCTGTGCTAGTATTTTACTTCAGGGGTTGAGGACTTGGTGCTGCTGGCTGGGATTGGCTTGGTTTTAATAACCGTTTCAACCGCTTTGTAAAAATGACTTTAAAAGGCGGATTTAAAAAAAATAAACCAGCATCAGTTCCAGGCGCCTCATTTCATGCCAGACTCTGCTATGACTGCAGCCAGCCGAGGGCTAATGTTTGTTTGATTGACTACAGCCTGGTTTATATGCCAGTGCAAATTCAGTGTCCCGTGGCTTCATTATTTCTTTGTTTAGTGCCGTGGTTTCCAAACTTTAACAACCTGTGAACTCCTTTCACTAAAATGTCAACTCTCACGAACCCCCTCCTAAAAATGAATATTTCCAGGGATTTTCTCCTTTACCCGAGTATAAATTATAAAAGCAGTGATCTTGGAAATATAAATTTTGTTTTTATGACATGCTTATTACACACTATTTATTATCATTACAGTATTTTTATTAGATTATGAAAATGGCAACACTCTTCCAACATCTCACTTTCGTAGCTTGTATCACTTTGAATAAGCCTGTTATAAGACAAGGCTCCTATGTTTCATCAAGGAGTAGCAGATGTGAAAGAGCATGAAGGATGTGAAAGAGCCAACTCAAAGAGTTCCTTCTACACAAGCGTTCAGGTCTTGAGCAGTCCAGGCAACCAACGCACGTTACAACAAAGCTTAAACATGTTCTTCATAATAATTTTAAAAATAATGCTAGCTGCTTATTTAATTTTAAAAACAGCAAAAAATAGCCACCTCCCTTTCCATTTCTAATGAGGAGTCTTGAAGCTTAAATCTCCTTAGTGTGATGGATATGCTTGCTTTGATCTGCTTAGCTCTAGGAAGTCCAGGGGCTCCTGGCTCCATGCTGCCCAGGGTCCCCAGGGACAGCTCTGTCTGCCATTAGGGAACTTTTTCCCAAGAACCCCCTGTCACGTTTCACGAACCCCAGTTTGGGACCCGCTGGTTTAGTGGAATAGCCCCAGCTCAGTGGCATATGTCACTGTTTAGTAGGTGCATCTTGGGCCATCTCAGCAAAAATGCTATGTAGTGTGGTGCTGGGAGAAGAACAGGATCTAGCTAAATTGGGCTTTTGCATTTAAATGTAATAATAGATCTCATAGTAGCCTTAAGTCAAAGAGGAATGCTGTAATCTGATTACAGGGCAGGAAGGGACCCAGCCATGAGGCATGGGGGGAGGGATAGCTCAGTGGTTTGAGCATTGGCCTGCTAAATCCAGGGTTGTGAGTTCAATCCTTGAGGGGGCCATTTAGGGATCTGAGGCAAAAATCTGTCAGGGGACAGTACTTGGTCCTGCTAGTAAAGGCAGGGGACTGGACTCAATGACCTTTCAAGGTCCTTCCAGTTCCATGAGATAGGCATATCGCCATATATTATACCGATGGTTATTTTAACAGGTCCCCAAAAGCTCAAGAGATGAGATGGCGTTGGCAATCCTGCAGCCTCCTCCTAAGGACTCAAAGCCAACTTGCAATCTTCCCAGCCTTCTGACTTGTTGGAGACACAGTTCCAAGGGGGTTTGAGCCACCGGCTCAATATAGAAGATGCGTTCTCAAGCCCCAGCTGTCTAGCAGGCCGTTGTGCGTCAGGTCAGAGCAGTGAGGCTCCCTTTTATACACCTAGCTATCTAGGACCTTATAACATTGCCCATCCCCATAGCATCTGAGCAATGCTCAGGAAAGACTCTACTCAGGCCAGAGTAGAACAGTTTCAGTTAATATGTTCTTCATGGAGCATCCATTTTGAAAGGGTTTGGTTTTTGACCATTTTCTTGTATAAACGGCACAGAGATGAAGTGAGGTCTCAAAAAGAAATTGCTTTTCTAAGCATAAGCTATTTAGTGTACAAGCAGTTTCACTCAGGCCATTGCGTGCAGCTGTACATAGATAACATCGCAGAGATAATGGGGTTATATTTGGATGGAGCATAACAGCGCAATGTGGCTTGATAAGTACATTACAGAGGGCAAAGAGCTTTTTGCAAAATAAAATAATTTGATCCTGCAACAGAGATATTTACACTAGTTATTCTCAAGACAGCAGGATCCTTCTGCTTGGCAGTCTGAGATACCACCCATTTAGTGTGTTTCTCAGAACCATTAGAATCAAAAGTCATTTTCTTTTTTCAGAAGAGCCCGAGCTAGCAAACTAGGTTGCCAGGTTGGAAGCAAACGGCGTGTCGAAGATTTTACAGATTGGAAAGCGTAGCAGCCCAGGAGGGCGTAGGGAGTTTGAGTTCAGGAGGAAGAGGCTAGCAAATGGGATGAAAACACTAGTTTAAAATCTAAACAGCTTCTTCTTATGATGCCTCTTTCAATAGCTCTTTGGGGTCAGCACGTCAGAGCTAGCACCAGCCATTTGCAATTCTGAGTTTTAAAACAGCTGGTTCCCCACGTTTGTTCATATTGAGCACAGCTAGCACATGCTTTTGTGCTCCAGCTAAGACTCAGAATTGCTGGATTCTGGTCCCACCCCCACCCCAGTCACTGAGCAAGTCATTTAGGGCCGGATTTCAGTGCTGCTGAGCGCCTGTAGCTCCCACTGAACTCATTAGGAGCTGTGGGCATGCAGCAGCTCTGAGAATTGGCCCTTCCCTTTTTAACCTGTCGGTAAATAACACCCCAGGCAGAGAAGTGGGTCTGATTTTGGACTATAAACCCTCTGAGCTGAAATACTAACAAGCTTTAAGGGGGAGGAGGGGGAAGGCATTAAAGTTTTACAATTTCAAAGCTGAAATGTTGTCACCAAGCTAACGGGTTGATTTTTGTGCTTGTTTGCAGTGTGGTCCTTTACCCGGAAACGCTACAAAAGCAGCTCCCAGCAGAGGGGACATTAGCATCATAAAGGTAATGCACCACCGCCTTCTGAATTATTTATTTGGTCAGTACTTTGTGCTCTATGTAATAGATAGTCTGTTTGCTCCTAGCGTACAGAAGTCAGCCTGTCACAGAGCATTCCAGCTGAATTCCCCTCTTAAGAGCTCTCCCTGCGGAGTGGGTGTGGGTATTACTCCATCTTATGCTAATGGGACTTAGATGGCCAGATCCAGGAACAAAGGCACTGAGCTGAGGAGCTCTACAGAACCCTCTGTACTAAACCAGTGACTTTGGCTGGGCCCTGAACATGGACTAACTGTTGTGTTTCATCTTTTACTGTTCTTGCCTCGTCAACAGACAAAGCATAGTTCTTTGTTAGTGACTTGGGTGGGTATTTTGGAGAATGCCATTTAGATTTAGAGGGTTTACTGTGCACTCAGACCCTAATCTTGCAGGTCCAGCAAAACTCCCATGAACTTGACTGCAGTGGGGTTCTGCCACTGTAAAGAACGGAGGGTCCACCAAAAGATCTAGTAAGAATAAGGCCTTTTTCTTGGGTTCATTGCTTAGTTCTGAAAGCACCAGGAGTCAAATTCTGCCCTTCATTCCACCCATGCAATTCCATTAATATTCTGGGAGGGGGGGCGGTGTTAACTAAGGGCAGAATCTGGCTCGTTGCTTCTATGTACTGAGTGTTATATTGTCTTTTATTTGAACACCGATGAAGACTCACTGAAGCTGAGGGGAGCACAATTGTAAGGAATATTTTGTGTAAGCAAATTTGTTGCTGGGAAAGGTTGGCCATCCAGGAAATGAAAACTCCCCAGGTTAGCCCTGGAGTAGACACTGCACATGCACCAGAAGTACAAGGTTCCTCACGCCAGCACCTGACCTCTAGGAGTGCAAGGTAGTTCAGGCTCTCTCTCTCTCTCTCTTCAATCCTTAGCCTCTCTGCTGAGCCTGTCAGCAAGGGGGCTGGTTAGAGCCATGGGCCAGGCTGGTTATGATGCTGACACCTGCCCAGCTGGTATCTGAAGAGCCAGCAGATGGTAACGGTTTTCAGTCATTTCCCCCCCGGGCTGGATCTGAAGCAGTGACCTAAAGGTGAAAAGCTCCCTTGTCATGTTACCAGTGGTTGGTGCACAGGCCCCTAGGGGCTGTAATTTAAGGGCACAGGGTGATCTATAGTTTTAAGCCCTCGTGCCACTGATTTACTCTGCTGTACCAGATTTTTTTTGTCCCGAAGGCCTGGGACAGCCACTGAACACAGCACATTCCAGACCAATCAGGCCCCTGGGAGAGAGCTGAATCATAACACGTGAAAACTTCCTTTCAGGGTCCTCCCCCTCCCCTTTTTCTTTACAGCTCCCTATTCACTCACTCACATCTTTTATTATTTTAGATGAAGGGCGAGGCTGCATATTCCACTGTGGGCTCACGGCAGAAGCAGGTAAAGACTCTCAGCTGATGTCTCAACTACTGAAATGTAATATGGTATCTTATACAGGCTGGGTGCCATGGAGCTTCCTGATTGGCTCTTGGTGATGCTAAGTGAACAGTCTCCTCCCTGGCAGATGCCCTATGGCTTCAGTCACTTATCCCTGGACAGGACAAAGCACTAGAGAACTTAGCAGAAGGAATAACCTGGTTATTAGCTGAACAAAGAAATCTTTCCCACGCTGGCAGCATTACAGATTCCGCAGCTGATGCCGATCTATGCTCGTACTGTGGAAGGTGTCTGTTAAATTTAACTGCTGTCCCCTTTGATATGCATTATAAAAGGGCAGCAATTAAACAAGGCAGTTTCTGGTCAAAGAGCCTCTTACTACAGATATACAAATTGCTGAATTTCTGTGATTGAAGCCCAGGAATGGGAGTTGTGGATCAGTCCCTGGCTTGCAGCTTAACCTTGGCAAATCACTGACACTTTCTGGGCCTCAGCTCGAAAATGGACAGTTATTTTAGGGGGTGGTATGAGGGTTTATACATTAGCACTTTTTAAGATCAGTAGGTGGAAGGCACACAGGAAGACTGAAGTTTTGTTCTGTCTACCTCGAAGCTTGCACTGCACGGGATTCAGCTCCCTGGAGGAGATTGGCTTCAGCAGAGTTTTTCAGCCAGCTGCTTTGTAATTCCCAGCTTTTGTCTAAACTGAAGCCAGATTACCCTCATGTTAGAATGCTCTAACTCTGCACTGGGCACCGTAACCATCTTCTAAAGCATGTGTAGTGTTAACGAGGCTGAGGTGAGGCTGCAGAATGTAGCCCTTACCAACTGCTCTCACACACTCGTACGTGGGTGATGCTCCACGGGAATTAATGGAGTTACTAAACAAACATGGCGAGAGATCAAAATCTGACGCACTTGCCTCAAACCCAGATCCAAACAATGCCTGTTCCACCAACCTCAACTTTGCTATAGTTAAGGACAATAGAGGGTTACTGCTGAGAGGCAAGTGCATTGATTTTTTATATGAAATCGTAGGGTTCTGAAATTTTGAAAACTCTCAGCAGGATTTCTTTAAAGGGTCTTCTCCCAAGCTCCTGAGAACAGGCTGATGGGTAGAGTTTGATACTGGTATGAGCTGGGTTAAACCTTGGTATGGGTTAGTTAAAACCTCCTTGAAATTGATGGATGTGAATGTTCCCTTCATTTTAAGATACAGCGTAAGGAGAGTTAAGGGCCACACCTAAAACAAGGCAGAATGGAGTCTGCCCAGAAATTAGCACCCTGCGAAGGGAGGGTTCCACTTGGTATTGTTTGGGGGGGTGGAAAGAAAAAATAGGGTGCAGCCAAGCACCAGAGACTCAGAGCAAGGCAGACTGCAAGAAAGCCAGGCATGATGCGGCCCTGCGAGAAGCCTAGAGCAAGTGGAGAGACGCTTAGGCCTGCAAGCAAAGAAACGGCTCCTTTGGTTCTTGGCTCCTCCTTCGTTCACAGAAGCAGGACGCTGTAGAATCCTGGCGAATAAACAAGATTGTGTCAAAGAAAATACCAGGTGCAATCATCAAGTGCTGCAACCGCCTACAAGGCCTCAAACTTTGACTAAGCCCTTGGACCGAAAAGGGCGAACCCCACTTCACTTGGGAGTCTTCAATGCAAATGACCTACATTCTATCCAATTCCAGATAATCATTTCCTAAGCATCCTGGAGCAGGAGCTTTAGAGAGACTCATGTTGTCTATTCCAGTTGGAGAGGCAGGCAGGCGCATAGCACTGAAGGCTGCTGAGGAAGGGGGACTCGGGCTGTTGCCTTCACCACACATCTGCATTCATCCTGTTATAAGGGATTAAACTCTTGTTGTTCCCTGTCCTGTGGCATTGCTAAGAGATGAGACGAGTAGGGCAACTGATGTTATTTAATTATGCAAGCCCAATGAATAGGTTGCTGTTTTGAACTATTATCTGTTCATCATAATGACCTGTTACACAAGAGAAGGGAGGAAATCACAGCCCGATTGCTATCTGGATCCAGTTTAAACATGTATTTCTTTTACCATACAGATACACACTAACATATTCAGAGAGTCTCATCACGACACTCCTAGCATCTGTTGACAGGGTGGATAACAACTTGGCTCCATTCTGTTCTGTAGCGTGCCGGCAACAGAAAACAAGGGATCCTAGGACTGGATCATCTCTTGATCTCCTGTGATTTAAAACACAGGCTACTCCATGACATAGGTGTAATCACTTCTGTTTCCTGCTGTCAGGAAGGGAAGCTCTGGGACTCCATGAAAACAACTGGCTTCATACTGGGCACTAGCCTGCTGCTGTTTGCTGCCTTCAGGAACTCCGTCACCTGGTAAGACCACTCACCTGATAGCTTGGGAAGCAACATTTCAGTGGGTGGGGAGAGGAGACGGACGTGATTTTTGCAATGAAAAGCTAAACCCTGCATGTAATTCTTGGGCCCTTCTCCCCAGGCACTTGCAGAAGTTCTGGGGGGCTTCGGGCGATTTCTGGCAGGCACAATGGGAGAAAGTGCTCCACCTGCTTGGAGAAAACGAATGGGCAATTTTCTTGCTGGGTGAGTTGTTTTGAATGCCAAAGCTCGGCTGCAGGAAAGCCAGTTTCCAGCTCTCCCAGAGCTCTGTGTACCAAAGGCATTGGTCCATGGCCTCCAAATCCCTGGCATGCCTCCCCCGGGGTCAGGGTCGAGCCAACGTTTTGGGAGTACCCTTTCCACTGCAAGTATTTGTAACCACCAGACCATCCAGGACCCATGTAAGGTTCCCACCTCCCTCATTGGGCTAAAGTGAAGTTACAGCCCAGGTCTCAGCGGAGTCGTTGGAGGATAAGGCTACACACGTTGGTCATATTCTGGCAGTGGTGGTAGCTGTATTGCAGCCAGGTTTCCTCCTGTGGTAACGTCTACAGAACACAGCCTGGTGCTAATGACTCGGTGGCAGGGGGCAAGGTGCCTTGTCCATCTCATCCCCTCTCCTCTCTGTACAGTGCCTGGCCACTGCCATAGCCATCGTTTCTGATGGACAAAGGCGCCCCTTTCTTCAGCCATCTCTGCCCGTCTCTCCCTCTCCCACAGGCACGGCCTTGGTTCCAACCCTTGTTTACTGGTGTTTCAACGGACTCCTGATGGTGGCAGATGTGACCGGAAAGCCACATTTCATCACCCGTTACCGAATTCAGTTGGGCAAAAACGACCCTGTAGGTATTTCTCACTGCCTGCCGCGCTGGACGAATACCACCTGCATTTTCTTAGAGTAGGAGGGGAGGGGGAGGCAGAGCAGTCAGTCTCCTTCCCCCCCCCCCCCACCCTCACGCTCTTCCATACGGGGGGGCTGGCTAAGTAGAATCAAGGCAAGAATTCTACATGGCAGGAAAACGTACAGGGGCCGGATGGTTCTGTGGTTAGAGCAAGGCTTGGGCCACAGGGCATCTGCGGTCAGTTCCCAGCCCAGAGGCCCTTGGGCAAATCCTTTAGGCCTCAGTGCCCCCAAGCGGTTAGAAGTTAGGTGTCACGCTAGTGCCATGCCGAGAAAAGTCACTACGATGCCCCCAGCCTGAGTTAGGCACCTAACCTCCTGGAGAGAGAGGCACCTTAGACTGCGATCCAGAAAAGCTCGCTGGGAATGGAGGAAGGGAAGGCTGCCTAAGCTAGCCCGGGGAGATGCCAGATAGATGTATGGCTGCATGTGCTCCAAGAGGCATTTGGAAGCATGAGCTGGAGCAGATATGCTGCCTCCAGCAAGGGGAGGCGCTTTCCTGTTGATGTAGGTAATCCACCTCCCTGAGTAGCAGTACCTAGGTAGACAGAAGCACTCTTCCATCAGCCCAGCTGCATGGACAGCAGGGGCTGGGGCCCCATAACTTCACACCCCTGAGTACTGTAGCTAAGTCAATATACCTGCAGTCATGGGTGTGAAAAACCCACCCCCTGACAGACATCACTATGGTGACCCAGTCCCCACTGTCAACATAGCTGGGGTAACAGAAGAATGCCTCTGTCCATATAGCTAATGTCGCTTGGCAAGGCTGCGTTCCTACCCCATTAGAAACACCCCTTCCCAGCAGCATAGGCTACAGCTACACTATGGGGTTACGCTGGTGCTGCTATGCCGGTATAGTCTCCAAGCCTAAGCCTATGTCTACACTACAGCGCCCACGGCAGCAGAGCTCTGTTGGCCTAGCTCCCTAGCGTAGATGCAGCCTGCGCTCTCTCGCCCAAAACCATGAGCTAAAGCACCAGAAGCTAAGTCTACATTAGGGGTTTTGTCTATATTGCTAGGGTATGTTCCCCCCCCCACACACACCCCTCTAACCTACACAGTTGTAGTATTAAGCATAGACCTTGGCTAACTCACTCCTCCTTTCCCCCCTACCTTTGACAGCAACCAGTATTTTTCACTACGTGCAAAAGAGGCAAACACATACATCGGCATGAGTTGATTGCTCAACTGAACAGCAGTTAATAAGCGTATGTTGTCAGACTTCAGCGTTAACACCCCAGTTTGGTAAATGGGACGCGTTTCATACATCGGGGCCCTGCCAGGTCCAGGCAGACAGCAGCTGGCTGCTATTCAGATCACATTTGGAAGGTTTCTTCATAACTGTGTGGGCTAAAGAGTTCTTTCAATGTCATTTCAATTGCTGGAGTGTAGGTAGGCAGCACTTTAAAGCAATTCACGGCTGCATAACCACACTGTGCACACGGCCCTGGCCACAGGGAATTAAGTCATCAGAGAAATCACCACCAGAGGCAGGGAAGGCTTCTACCCCTTTCCTAGAGCCACAGGGCTGCAGGTTAAAGAATGTTACAGCTTTTGTGCAGGCGAGTGGAGACATATGCCTGTAGCACAGGGGTTCTCAAACTGGGGGTCGGGACCCCCCAGGGGATCACAAGGTTATTACATGGGAGGTCACGAGCTGTCAACCTCCACCCCAAACCCCGCTTTGCCTCCAGCATTTATAATGGTGTTAAATATAGTAACAAGTGTTTTTAATGTATGAGGAGGGCGGGGGGGTGGGGTCAAAGTGAAGCAACGCACCCGGGGGCTGTGGTTGGAGACAAGAGTCAGTATCTGCCACTGCCAAAAAGGTGTCCGTACAGAGAGATCGCTGACTCGCTATAACACAGCCACCTTTGGTGCAGTGAAGACAAAGCCTTTAAATAATAGTGGTGCCTTACATCAGCGTGGCCATGCTGAGCCCTAAGCACAGGAGATGTGCTCACTTTTAATTCCAGCCTTGCATGGGGAAGGATCCTGCTCAGACAGCAAAGGCTGATCTGCCACCTGTTCTGTACTTTGCCCACAGCAGAGCCAGGCACTAGGCTGCCAGCAACACATAGAATGAGGGCGCTGAACTTAAACAAGAAACTGATCTGCCTAATTTGCCTAATTGGTCCCCCCCCCCCCCCAAAAAAAAAAAAAAAAAAAAACCCAAACTTACCACCATCCAAGGCCCGAGTCCTGGAAAGGTTCCCTCTCCCCGGAGCCCAGAGCTGTGTGGCTCCATGGCTAGCCTTAGCGGAGTCTCCTCTCTTGCAGGTGGACCCAGCGAAGCTGCGGCAGGCTGTTCACACAGTGCTGCTTAATCAGGTTTTCATCTCTCTCCCAATGATGATGCTCATGCGCCCCATCATGAAGTGGCGGGGACAGCCCTGCCGCGAGGAACTACCCACCTTTCACTGGTTCCTCCTGGAGCTGTCCATTTTTATCCTGGTGGAGGAGATTCTCTTCTACTATTCACACCGGTGAGCTGGGCAAGAGAACTAGTCTGTCCTGCAGCTTCTTCTTCCTCCTTTAAGCTCCCTAAGAAATGTGAACCGCTCTGTCCTGAATTATGACTGTGCCCTCAACAAAACACCTCCACTGACCTCGGCCAGTCAGTGGCACCAGCCTTTCCTTTGGGAGCTCTTGGTGGTGTAATGTTACCAGGGGCCGCGTTTAACCAGCGATTAGGAAAGTGAGAGGATTGAGATGGACAGGCCCACAGGCTAAGGGGAGGAAAAGACAAGGTGATTTGATATGAAAGCTATAATCTAAAGCACTTCAGCACCCGAGCTGGGGGAGGAGGCTAACTATTGCTTATAGGAGGAACTATACACCAGCCAAAGAAAATCTACAGAGAGAGTATTGTGTATATGTAGACCAAAAAGATTGTCAACTCTCTGGTCAAGGACCATGACCTTCTATACACGTGTACAGCGCCTGGCACAATGGGGCCCAGCTCCCGACTCTCCAGACCTACACAAAAAGAACACAGATACAGAGTAAAGTCAAAGAAAAAAAACCCTACCTCATAAAAGGAGACAGGCAGTTCAACAGCAATTGTGGGAATACACACAGGCCAGGTGAATTGCCCAAGGACCCCTGGGTTCTGTTTCTGGTTCTGCCTTGACCCATGAGTTCTGACGGCTAGCCCTGGTCTTTAATTCACTAGGCCACTTGGCTACTCTAAAAATCTATACATTAGAAAAGTATTGAGGATGCACCCAGAGTGACATTGGTCTCAGGGTTGACTGGATTTGAAGACTTCATTCTGCTTCTCTCCATGCAGGCTTGTTCATCACCCGCTTCTGTACAAGCGCATACACAAGAAGCACCATGAATGGACAGCCCCCGTTGGTGTAGTCTCCCTCTATGCTCATCCGGTCGAGCACATGGTAAGCGGGCACTCTTGGGGTCACTGCCCAGCAGCCTATCCAGTAAACCCGACCCATTGCTGTGGGCTTTGCATTTCCACTGGGTGAGGATTTGTGGGAAGGGAGGAAAGTAGCTGCACTTCAGACCCTTCCTGTTAGGAGATGAAGCTGGGGTTTGTGGCGTCTCCGAAAAGCTGCTGTAGTAGACGTGTCTTGGGGCTCCTTGCACTGGGACTGCAAGCTCTTCGGGTAGAGCCAGGTACAACGGGGTCAATCTACTGTGAACTGTCCCAGCCAGACACACATGCCAGCAGCAAAACCCAAGAGAGGAAGTTGAGATGTTAAAGCAACTTGAGTTACAGTGGGAGTTGGCCTCTGTCATTGTCACCTCCTTTATCCCAGTCTCTTAGGTGCATTGGCAGACCACTCCGAGTGATTCTGCAATGAGTCTCCCACAGCAGCACTAGCTAACCTAATAGCACACTTCCCCAAGCCGCTCGACTCCCACTATTCCACTTCCACCAAAGTGCCACGTTCAGCAACAGCAGCGCCGGGTTCTAGGTGCTCCCATCATAGAAGCAGCAAGAGGAGAAGCCGGTTGCGGCCTTACGAACAGAAGGTTTGGGTGTGCATACTAATGAGGCAGGGCTTGTGTCTGAATTCCAGTTTTCCAACATGTTGCCTGTGCTGGTGGGTCCGATAATCCTGGGATCCCATGTTGCTGCCATCATGGTGTGGCTCTGCCTGGCCATTCTGGCCACGTCCGTCTCGCACTGCGGCTACCACCTGCCTTTCCTCCCCTCGCCGGAATTCCATGACTTCCACCACCTCAAGTAAGGTCATTGGACACACTCCGGACAGCTGCCCCTCCCCCCATGCTCTGTGGACTGGGTCACCCCATCAGTGGCGGAGACGGGAGGTAGCCCATTTGTGAGGGCCAAACAGTCTCACATGACTACTAGTCTATCTACTCCTTTGGGACTCCATCTGCCCCTCCTCAGTCTAGTTCACCTGAAGGCAGCTTGAATGGGTCCAGCCTCCTCAACCTTTGCAAACAGGAAGCACGGAGAGTTCAGAGCAGAGGACTGGGCCTCAGGCAATTCCTGCTTTCTTACCTCAGCTCAGCCACTGACCTACCATGCAACCTTCAGACAAATCACTGACCTGTTCCTTTCTGTTTCGCAGTCAGCTGAGCTGGAAAACTGGCTGCAAAGCAGAAAACCAATGGCTGAACCTGAGCTCACATTTCTTGGGTGGATTAGACACAGGAAATAACGTGTAGGGTCCAGAGAAGCAGACCTAGCCTGGGCTTTCCTAGCAGTGATCTAGGGCATCAAGGACAACAATGCTCCGTGGAGCATCTTTCTGGCTGCTTAGTTCCTTCTCTGTCCAAAGACAGCAATGGAAAAACCAGCCATTCCCACAGCTGAAAAGCCTGATACAGCAGGAACCAGGCTTCACCTGGTCAAAGTGCTGTGCACACACATGATGGTTAAGCACCCCCAGGTGGAGGTGAAGTACTAGCACCTTTTAACAAAGGTAGCACAGAAAAGCAGTGTCAGGCCTGCAGGTAGAGTCCCCAGGGAGGTCCTGGTTCCCAGGGCTGTGCTCAGTTCCTTGGCTAGCGTCGCTTCTGAGCACAGCTTCCCCTTTCCTGCAGGAACGGGGCTGAGAGTTCAGTTCCAGCCTAAGGACAGGGTGATACCTGACTTATCAGCCAGTGCATATCACCCCCCCTCTCCATGACACCGATCATGCTGTATGCCAGGAGCACGGCTCACCGGGGACATCAGAACCTATGGCGTTGAGCAATGCTGTAGGGCCAGCTCATAGCTTCCTTGGCCATGGGCGTGTGTACAGGCAGTCCGGTCTTCCTGCGGCCTCAGGTGCCTTGTGGCTGTCTGGCGCAGAGTCCCACACTCCCGCTCCCCGGATGGTGATGGCTGCAAAGACAGCCCGCAATGCCTGGGGATGGAGAACACCCCTGGCTCAACACGTTTCCTAGATGACCAGGTAGCACAACGGGCAGGTTCTGGGATAAACCCCATCCAGTCCTCTGCAGGCTGCAGAGCAAAGGCTGGGAGACACAAAGAAAGTAAAGCAGGATTGGCAGGGCTCTGATAGGGGGAGACAGGCTATGGGAGGGGGTGAAAGGGAAGAGATCTGCATGGCCTACCTTGTTTCTCGACTGTAACCTCCCGTACCGTGGGGTCCCTTTCTGCTTGGCTGCCAGGTTCAATCAGTGCTACGGAGTCCTGGGGGTGCTGGACCGCCTGCACGGAACGGACACGCTCTTCAAGCAAACCAAGGCCTATGAGAGGCACGTCATCTTGCTGAGCCTCACCCCTCTCACGGAGAGCATGCCCGACTCGCCCAAGAAAGCCAAGTGACCCCACGGCTTGCGGCACGCTCACAACACGGGGAAATCATGAGAGCTAGGAACCATGATTATGCCAAATAATTTTCTAATGAGAAGCAGGTTATTGTTCATCCTAGGTATCAAAGACAAAGCGGAACCGTAGCCCGTTGCCGGTGCAATTTGCACTCGCTTCCCTTCAGTCCCCATCAGCCCGGATCTGACACAGAGCTCAGCTCCAGGCAGCAGCCCTAAAGCCGGGGAGCCTCCTGACGCAAGTGTAGGGTTTTTTTAGTCCCCTGCCCACTGACTGCCCCACACAGGTTCCCTTCCAGCCCCACCGAAATGTCTGCTGTTCAGATCTCCATTTCCTGCTTGAGGCTTCTGGGCCCAGGACGACATCTCACCTGCACAGCCTGGGGAGTTGCAGGGGAATTCAAGAGCACTGCGCTCCAGACGTTCAGCCTGGCCCGATCTCATCCCAGCACTCTGGGCCTGGGAGAATCAACCTGAACACCCCATGGAAACATGCTTGTTGGGGCAAAGCGGCCCTTCATAACCACTTCACCAGCACCGTCAGCCCTGGGAGCTCAGCTTCCCACAGTACGGTTACTCCCAATACCTATGAAATAAGGGCTTCATGCTTTAAACCATCACTGCTCACCAGTGAGGGTCAGGCAGAAGCTACCCCCACACGGCACCGTGCTACATTATTGGGAGCATTGGGTAGGTTTAATACGGAAGACGAAACCAAAATGCAAGTCACCAAGGGAACTTTCTAGGAGGGAGGCTCTGGAGCTGAAGTCTCATTAGCACAGCCAGTATGGGCTGACCGCTCCGTCCCAATGCAGCACAGCAGGCAGAAAGAAACCCCTAGGATTGCATAAAGTTAGACCCAATGGACGAGCTCCTCGCCATCACTGTTCTCCTGAGCAGTTTGGTAGGGAGAGCTGCGAAACCCTTGCAGAAAATGGTCTCCCAGTCAGAAAGCCATTACAGAATTAGACACAACTGAACGTATCACATGGAGCGGTGATGTTGGCAGAGCAGTATGGGGGCCTGGGACAGGAACAAGCAAGGGAAGAGTGCACTGGATTGAGGCTAAGTAGTCCTACAAGAGCTCTTCTGCGGAGAGCTGGTGTAGTGCCTAGCTGCAGTGTACTTGTCAGGTACCATCAGTCTCTCACCTTCACCAGTATTCATTCCACATGAGCGGTGTCTGATCTGTAGCTGACCCTTAGAGCCCAAAGCACAACCGAGAAGAGAGTAAGGAAGGTTGCAGGGACAGGAGAGTCCATACCACACTGTCTTTTGAGGTTTTTATTTTTATACATTTTTTTGTATTAAAAAGGAAAAAGCATAATTACCACAAATTACAAAGGACTAAAGCATTACTAGAATAATGAATCACATCAGCCTAGAAAGCAGATACTCTGAATAATATTAATGTTATAATACAAGCTCTCATTCAAGTATTTTACATTTTTTTTTTGTCGTGGTTGTTTTTTCTTTTCCTTTTAAATGGGATGATGATCCTAGCACGAGTCAAGATTATGTACTATCAACAGAAGATGGATCACAGAGTGGGTCGTATTAACAAGATTTTCCTCCCCAGTGATGAGTGGTCTGATAAGTCATTTTAAATCGGTCTCTACAGTAAAACGCAGCTGAAGGTTGCAAAACACTTTTCCCCTCTTTTGTTTTTGGGAGGGATGAGGTTGGGGCAGACACAGAGCTTGGTTGGGAAGGGCAGCCAGATCAAACTAATATCCCCTTTTGTTCTGGCCAAGTGATTGGCATCTAGACAAAAACACTGGCTCTTTATTGAAAGGCAGGTTATCCACACAGCTTTGAGCAGTTCAGAGTGAGACCTGACACTGGGAAATCCTCCCTGCTCCAACCACTTCCAGTTAAAGCGCAGTGTCAATTTCCAAGTCGGAATCCGTGGACTGGGGTTCCAACCCCAATGATAGTACATTCCGCAGGGACCAACCAAGGCTGTGGCTGGAAAGGGAGGAGAGTTCGGCCATCCTTTCCCACAGGCACACAACACTATGCCAGGAAGACTCCAATGGATGAAACGTTACCAAGCCCCCCTCTCCCAGGGATATCATTGGTACAAGCCAACCTATTATACAAGACTGATATTCTGGAGGTGATGAGAAGCGGGAATGTACCACTGAGGAATAAAGAGGAGGGGTTGGGGAGTTAGTTGAAATACATCTGACTTTTGACATGAAAGTGTCTATAAAAATCAAAATGGATAGGTTGAAGCCCATGCCCTTTCATGCTCAGAGAGCTTCCAACAATAGGGTGTGCTTGTCACAGATACATCGGTCCTATGTTCAAGTGTCTTCAGAAAGTGAAGATGTAAACGACTTTGAAACATTACCCCTAGAATTATTTTTTTTAAAGTCACGCCACCCAATCCACATCAGAGATGAAACTGTTTTCCAAAAAAACCACTCTCCTCTATTATTATAGGAACTGGAAATTAAAACTAAAAAGTCAGTGAGGCATTTAACATCAAGTGTAGCAACCCTCTCCTTATTAAGAGCCTAATGTTGATTCCAAAAGAAAGCAAGCTGACAACCCAAAGTCTCAGAGAAGAGACACGGCGGATACAGAACATTGCAAACAATTTGCTACATTTACAGATCTGTGTGTGTGTTTTTGCTTGAAAAAAACAAAATATAGACCAGAAAGGCATTAACAGCTCAAAGGCTCCCCTCCGCATTGTACATGTACAGAAGTATGGCAGAGTATTGAGGTTAATATGTCATTTGTTACAGTACAGTCAACCAATCAAAAGCAGAGTGAGTGAATACAGAACCTGGACAGAATCCAACAATTACAGACCACCACTGGGAGGGGGGAAACACGCCACAAGGAGCGGACAGAGCAGCAGCACCTAGACATGTTTTCCTTTAAAAAACCCCAACTCTCCCCCCGGGCTCTGTGCAAACCCTGAACCACAGTGTTTTGGATCCTGCCACCGCTACCTATATGTAAGATGGACAATTCAACGTGCAGGGCCCGAGAGAGGAGATGTACGATTTAACAGACACTTCTTCCACCTGGAATGGCAAAGCCAACTGCACCCCCACTTGGGGGTTGTGGGGCAGACTTGGCTCTGCATTATCAGCTGCCTCGGACGCAACCGCAAGCCACAGAACTGATCAGCACATGGGAGAACCATTCTTGTTTATTTTTTATAAAGGGAGGTGGGATGGTCAAGATGGACCATCCCTGGATTAAGTTCCTCCCCGGAAAGTGGTGGTGGGGGAAGGAAATCAGGCCAATGCAAATGTCAGCCCATCTGCTCTTCTTTAGAAGGGAAACGCATTTCAAAGAGCCACCGCCCCCCCGCGAGGCGTGTTCAGCTGCATGCAATCCTCTAGCTAGAAATATATTCTACAGAAGAGGTGGGTCTCACTTAGCTTTGGGAAGGTGTGTCCGGAGACTCACCCCATGTGCGCCATGAGTCACGGCAGACCTCTCGGAGGTCAATCCTAGCATTCAGTCACCCCTCAGCCTGGGTAAGCAGGCTGTGGAGCTCTGTGCCTGCGGAAACATGCTAGAACCCTATGGGGTCTGCCCTCATCTGAGCAACGGTGCCAGAGACTCGTACTCCTGGTGTCACCCGCTAGATTGTCCTCCCCTCTTTGGAACGTGGCATACATTGGACACTGCAGGCAGTAAACCGAAAAAGTCTCCTCTCCCTCTAGAGCAGAGGGTGAAACAGGACCTTGTTGCCTTGATTTACTTCAGTCTGCAGGCCCACACAGGATGCAATGCAGCTGCCTCTCTTGGGTTCATTTCCACGCCTCCTCTCCCTCCTGCAGGTATCTGGCCCTGCCTCACACAGCAACATGCAAACACAGCAGATTACAATAGGGTCAAGTGTGAGCTACAGTTCAACGGCATGACAATCCTGGGCTGTGGTGCAACTGCTGGGATCTCTCTTCAGGGCAAGCTTCTGCAGAGACGACTTTCTAGACAGGCCCCATTCACACTGACGATAAATGACAAACCACTGACTACAATGGGAAACAAGCCGCTCTGGGCTGACATTTGAGAGTGTCGCACAAACAAAGACAGAGCAGCAAATCAATCAGTTTGGATCTCAAACTCTGGGATGTTCCTGGGCACTTCTGCCATCCAATGGCTCCTTTAGCCTGTTGATTTCACAAGCAACCATTCCCCAAGGCGAGCCCATTTCTCCTAATTACTGGCTTGAGTTGTTCAGATGCAAACAACTGGTAACAAAGAGACCATGCCCCCCAGTAACAGAGGCAGCTGTGTCTCCACCATCATTCCTCAATATCCTCCAGGCTCTTCCCCACCACCATCTCAAACCCAGCGCACCTGCAAGAGTGAGGGTTTGGCTCCAGCTCACAAGACTAGAGAAATTCAAAGTCAAGGCTGAAAAATCGGGGCTAACGCGTTCACACTGCACCTGCGTGTTGGGGTTCACATGGCCAACTGGGCACTCCGTGCTATCCCAGACCCCGCAGAGTGAGGCGAGGACTCTGGGGCAGGCCTGCGTGATTAAATCATTAGCAGGCTTTAGTTGCGGAATATACCAGGAACGTGATTTGAGGAAACAAAGCACCAGCCGCTCAGTTCTCTTGGCTGGGCTCTAGCTAGTTAGGCAGCAGCTCGGCTGTAGGGTCACCCAAAGCTGCTCTGAAACAACCAGCATCTCTGCCCCCTCCCCGGCCTGTTTTATGCAGTGTAACTCTGAGACGCTGGTTGCTTTCACTAGACGGGCACATCAGCAGCTCACGGACTTCTCGCTACCCGCCTCTAGCAACGCCGATCCCCAACAGCGACAAACGCGGCAACCTGGCTGATCCACCAACTCACTGTACTAAGCTTTGCTCTGACCTGCTGCGGGCCCGTCCCCGTCCCCCAGCTCTGCTGGGCCTCCTGTTGGTAGAGGGCACCATTCCCAGCTACTAAGCAGCATGCAAGTCCTAGAGACACCCCCCCCTCCCCGCCAGGAGGGGTGCCCTAGTAGGCGACGCAGCCCGAAATCAGCGGGATGCTCAGAGGTGATGTGCCATTGCACTAAAAGCTGATGGGGGCAGCAATGACCTGCGGGGGGGGGGGTCCTACACTGCCCAGACAGCAGCAGGCCAAGGCAGCAGCATCTGCAGGAGCAAGTTCTTCCCTGGCTTGCAAGGCCACACACACAGGAGACAGCACAGAACCCAGCACGGCACATGGAGGCAGAGCAGATTACCAGCGAGGTAAGTACCCCTTCCCCTCCCAGGGAATTCACCTCCGCCTCCAAGCCTGAATTCCGCACCGCCTCGGTGCTGGGACGCAGGACACCTTGCAAGCTACAACTTCCTTCCGCGCCATCTCAGCACCGTCTGCTCCCCACCCCGGCCCAATCCCACCAGGCTCAGCTCGTGTTCGACTCGCTCCCCGAAGCCGGCTCATACTGCACCGCTGAGTCTGATCAATGCCCCAGTGGCGCTGTGGTTGGGCGCCAGCTGCACGGGCTGCCTAGCCGAGGCTGTGCCGGGCACCCTAGCGGGGGGAAGGAGGAGGATTGAATGCACCGATCTGTAACAAGGAAACCCGCACTGAGACCACATTTCGCAGGCAGCCTCCTGAACTGAGACCACCCCCACCCAATCAGCCCCAAGGGTCAGCGCTTGTCCAAGATGGGTTTCTCAGTATCCGCTTTCCTCAGCTGCTGTGCCGTAGCATTAACGGGCTCCGGGACATCCACAGGTCTCTCGGCCTCTCCTTAGCAGTGAGAAAACTGGCCACTGCGGCTGTCCCCCACCCTCCCAGCAGACCGATGATCCCTCCAGCGCTGCCCCTGCTTGTTGGGCTGGTGGAAGAGGAAAGAAAATGACAGTGCACCTGCAAATCTGAGTGAGGCAATAGCACGGACAGTTGCTGTAGCAGGAAGGACACTACAACAGTATATACATTACATCAGCTTCAACTACTTAGGCTATTAAGTCTTAGATTAAGCTGCATCAGCACCGCTTCCTCTCTGGAGCGGGGCCTACAGCCCACCTCCAAAGGAAGGGGGGGGGGGGGGGGATCGTCCGGCGTGGTTCGTACAACGTCCCTCTCGGCTGCAGGAAGCAGCTCCGGTGTCTGTGTCAATGCAACCGGGTCGCCCGGGAGATCGCCAGCCGTTCCCCGCAGGAGTCTCCCAAAGGGAGGCGGTTACAGAGGGGCTCCCGCTGCTCGGCCGAGGGCTCTCGTCCCACGCAGACGCCACACCCCGAGGCCACGTGAGGAAGTCAGGCGGGTCACAGAACTCCCACTCCACAATAAGGCAACTTTTTTTTTTTTTAAACAATTATTTTCAAGGAAGAAAGCCAAGGGAGAGCAGTCTGTGTCGAGGGGCTTTTTGTGGTTTTTTTTGTGTGTGTGGTTTTCAAAGGGAGAGGAAGAGAAAGCTCCTTCTAGTGCGGTCAGCGTTCCTGCAAGACCCTGCAGATCCCATCCTCGCTGTCCTTGCATAGAAGGGTCGAAAGAGCCCATCGTAACGCCTGATCAAGGTCCTTTGGTTGACTTCCAATTGTCCATGATGGAAGGGCTAGTTGGGTGGAGGGAGAACCCACCCTGGGAAACGGAGCTGGCGGGAGGAGGGGCAAATACAATCAAGTCTCTCTGTATCGGTTGGGTTTTTGTTTTTAAAACGCATCCTTGTATCCGGAATGGGTGAAGTCAGCCGGGTCAGGGACATCGGCGGTTCTGCAGGCCGACTCGACGCGGAACCTCGTAGCTTTCCAAGCAGGCTGCATAGCTGATCCGAAGGGGTGCGTGTCCGGGGGGGGGGAGGGGTGCGGGAGGAGGGGCTGCGTAGCGCAGAGTGATTTTGGTAAATCCAGACGAACTTCTATCAATAATTTAAAACTTGATATATATATAATAAAAAAAATATCTCCCCCTTCCCAACCCACCCAGAAAGAAGCTAAGACATGAAAGTGGGGGCGGAGGGGGACCGGCTCCAGTCAGTGACAGACAGCAAGCAAAGGATCCTTTTTTGGATTGGGATCGTCTTGTTTTCCAGCCACAAGAGAGGTTGTGTGCGTTGAAGTTTCCCCCAGCAGCCTATTCTTGGACACCCACGTTCCGACTCCCTCTCTGTCCCTCCCCACCGCACTTCTCCCCTCCCCCGGTCAAATTCCCCGCCAACCCACCCCTTCCCCAACAGGAAGCGGAAGCTCCAGCTTCTCTACTTCCCCAGTGTTTGAGATTCCACAGCCACTGTGGCAAGGGCAGGGTGGCTCAGGTTTTTGGCATCCTCTCTCGCAGGCTGGCTGGACGAGGCGCGGGCTTGGCTGGATGGGGACTGGCTGACCGGTTTGCTGGAAGACTGGGAGGGGTAGCGCTTCCTTCCTTCTCCTCCCGACGTGGAGGGGAATCTCTTGTGACCGGCTTCCTCTCCCATGGGTGGCTGAAAGAGAAACATTCCTGGCATCAGAGAAGCCATTGCAAAGCAAGTCACCCCCGTGCACACTGCGGTCTGCCTCCACCCCCCCCCAGGATCCGTATTCTGCACCTGTCAAGCCCCATCGACAGGTACAAGAGCCCTCCCTGGATCCCAGGAAACAAGGGGGGGGCGAGGAGGCAACCTTAGCTCAGTCTCCCCATCCGCTCACACAGGTGCTCAGGGGGAGGGCTGCACACTGGCTGCATTAGTGAGCCAGAGGGAAGAAATCTTGTGGGGCAAGCTGGCTTCAGGCCCAGGCCGATCCTCGGCCTGGGGTAATTTTCCGTCTCCCTTTCTTGTTATAATCCCGACTCCTCTCCCCAGGAGGCAGCAGCTCAAGCTGCTTCTGCTTCCTGCTGAGTCATGGCAGCGAGCAAACCACTCGCGGTCCTGCTGGGAAGCGGCCTGCTCTACATACGCGGACAGTTCCCAGCCACCGCCGCCAGGATACATCTAACCGCGTGCAGGGAAGGCATAGGGGCCTCCAGCGAAGAGGCAGCAATGCTGGGGCTGCTCTGTTTTGCAGGTTCCCCCTCTCTGCCCAGCCTCTCTCAACAGAGTACGGTCCAGGACGAGGCGCCTCTATCAAACCTGGCGCCACCAAGCAAGCCCGCTAACTTGGTGCTGTTTTTCCCATGGACACAATGGGGAGCAGAAATTCTTACCTGTCTCCCTGGGGCCATGGTGGTTAATAGGGTAAATGTTGGTACAAACGGGCATCACCTGGCTCCCAATATCCAAACCCAGGGGCAACCTTGTTTCTCAGAGGTGGAACCCTCAGGAGCGCTAGGCCCGGGGGGGAACGGGCTGGCAGGTACAGGGGTAACTGATCCAACGCAAAACATCTCCTATCGGAGAGGCCTGAGAGAACCCCCGAGAACTGAGCAACATGCCAGCAGGGCAGGGTTAGCTTTCCTGGCTCCACCTTATCAGGCAGCCAGCCCCGCCCCTTTATCTAACACTGACTGTTCTTCTGACCTACCCCGCCTCCAACACACACACGCTATCTGTGCGGTAGCCTCCTGCCCAGCCCCCCCCTTTATTTCAAAGTTCATCTGAAATTCTCTCTCTCTCCTGCCCGTGATGCTTCACACGCCTGTGCCGCCGGCCCCTAGGCGCGGTCGAGCGGTACATCAGCTAGTCGGAAAGTCACTGACTCGTCGTCAGAGATCCAGGGTAAAAACGCCACCCCACCGTAACCCATTCACAGTGTGTGTGTGTGTGTGTGTGTGTGTGGAGGGGTGTCCCCCGGCCTTCCTCACACACAACCCGGCTACAAAAAAAGAGCACGTGGGATCAAAGCAAGGCCCATGCCTCAAGTCACAGGGGAAGCAAAACAAAGCTAACCATTATTCCCATGGAGACCGAGTAGCCAAGGAACAGCCCTGTATTCAGCGGGCCCTTCGACGCAGAAACCAAGGGAAACGTCTTTACTCCACCCAGCTGCAATGACCTGAACACAACACTAGGGGTCGCTGCTGAGCTAAACCCGGCCCCATTCTGCCTGAACTTCCACCCACCGCCCCTGCCCTGGGAGAAGGGGTGAGGGATTGGGAGCGGGAAGAGCAGAGAGCTGCGGGGGCCGAGGGGGGGGTGGGGGTGATCGGCCGCAGCGCCTACTCACGTCCACTCGGAAGTCCTCGAGGCGCCTGAACTTGCTGAGGTATTCCTGCAGCGTGCGATCGATGTCCAGGTTTTTGGCTTTGGAATATTTTAAGTAGGCCCAAAACTTTTCCAGCCCGTAGAGCTGCCCTGTTACGAGAGACAAAGCTACAGACATCAGAGCTGCCCACGCAGGGCTCCCCAGAGCCGAACAAGCACTCTGCACCCGCCCCGGCCGAACACGGACCCCGTGAGAACAGGCCTCGCACGGGGATACACCGGACTCCCGCCAAGGGCACGCAGGGGATTGCCTGTGACCACGTGGCACCACCCCATCAGGTACGGAGACTCCTCAGACCCTTGGTGCCACGCGGTCGCTGCACCAGGCCAAAAGCGTACCTTGACGTGAAGTCGCAGAGGAGGGGCTGCCTGCTCTCCACACACAGAGACGGCCTTGGGCCTGTCACTCCCTAGGCCAGCAGGGGCTGTGAGCACAGCAGAGCCAGCATGGCTGAACCATGGGAGAGAAGAGGACCCCCTCACTACTGGGTCACCCAGTCTGGGAGACAGGCCGCACCGTGGCAGTGACTAGCTCTGCGGGCAGGTTGTCCTGTTCGGTCGGAGGGTTGGGTCACTGCAAGCCCTCAGAGAAACCCTGGAGGACCTGGTCCCACAAAAAGGGTGAATCTGGAGAACCTCTATTACAGCCTATTTCCAGTAACCTTCCCAGCGCCAGGCCCTCAGCCGCCTCTGTGTCCCGAACAGCCAGATGTCCTGTTTGGCCCAGAGTCACTGAGGGGTCCCATGTGCTCTACTCCGCACAGCCCTTGGACGGTCACAGCCCGGTCGCCATTCCCACAGTAAACCCGGAGCACACCTGGACTTCCCAGAGGAAGCCCCCGGACAGCCAGCCACAGAGAGCAGGGCTGGACGATAAAATTCAAAGAGCGGCTGAAGGAACCACCTACCGGCTTCGTAATCCTTGATGGTTTCTTCTTGGAAATCCTTAAATATGTCCGGCCGGAATTTCTTCTCCAGCCCGTAGCTGTAGTATCTGAAAAGGCACTCCAGGCCGTACCTGCAGGACACGGCAGCAGACACCAGCTCAGCACAGCCGCGTGAGAAGCCTAAGCCAAAGCAGGGCTCCTGGGCCCAGCCCCGTGTCAACTCAGGGCTGGGAACACACCACAGCTAATACCCTGCTTGTGTGAGGTGGAGCGTGAGCATCTCCCCCATTCCTTCCCCAAGATCACACCCACTCACTCTGCTCTAAGACCAGCCGGCATTTACTCCCCAGCCCCGGGACGGGCCCGCCCCACTCACGCTCTCTCAGCCCTTAACCTGGACGCAGCCTCCCGCCCCAACTCACAGCCCAGGTGACCGTGCCCACATCCGCCACCGCCCTACCTGTATCCCTCCTTCCCATCTTCCAACGCCAGCTGCTTGAATTCCTCGTACATCTTCTTGTTAAAATGATCTCGGAGGAAAAACGACCAGAACCGGAAGAGCGTGTTCATCTCCTGGGACTGACCAATGCCCAGTCGTTTCCGCTCTGTTTGGGGGAGAAGGAAGGCAATTACTTTGGGTTCCCGACCGCCGGGTAGAATACCCCGGCCTTGGAGCGCGTGCTCAGGTGCAGGGGCATATGGATGAAGTGGTAAGATGCCCTGGATAAGCTTACAAGAGCATCCAGCGCTAAATGTAACCCCCCCACTTAAGAATAGCCACAATGGGTCAGACCAGCCGGCCCATCTAGCCCAGTGTCCTGTCTTCCGACAGCGGCCAACGCCAGGTGCCCCAGAGGGAAAGAACAGAACAGGGAATCATCAAGTGATCCATCCCGTCGCCCATTCCCAGCTTCTGGCAAACAGAGGCTAGGGACACCATCCCTGCCCATCCTGGCTAATAGCCATTGATGGACCTATCCTCCAGGAATTTATCTAGCTCTTTTTTGAACCCCGTTATAGTTTTGGCCTTCACAATATCCCCAGGCAAGGAGTTCCACAGGTTGACTGTGCTGCCGGTTGGTGTAAGTTCCAAAGTCAGTTCTCTCTGCGTGCATGGAGACGGGATGCTAGCTACCAGTACCCCAGTGCCCTCTTTAGTCTATAATGCGGGGTCAAGGAGGGTTATGTTTGGCTTGTCCGTTCGATGTCCCTGCCCTGGTTTAGGCAGCAGCGGAGTCTATTGCGCCAGTGCAGAGAGCACAGCAGCAGGACGATATGCTCACCCGTGAAGCTAAGGTGTGTGGCTGCATGGGGGGAGCCCCCACCCTCTGCTAAACAGAGCGAGAGCTCCAGCAGCCCTGGGGCAAGCTCAGCGGGGCCACCCCCAACCCACCATTAAGGCAGCGCCGACGGTACTTGTGATACACATGTTGCGTGAAGCCGTTCTCCTTGAGCAGCTCGTGGGAAGGATGCTGGAACTTGGGCAGCGACTGCGGGGTGCAGCCGTAGCTCCCGACAGCAGGGGTTCCTTCCGAGGGGCTGGAGCTGAGCACAAGACACACCCATCAAACCACCTTTCCTTCCTTCGGGCACCATCAGGTGCAAGCCCGAGCCTCATCCCACGAGTGATGCTGTGAGGCTGCAGCTGAGCGAGAGAGGGAGCACCCCAGGGACGGAGGAAAGCAAGGTTTGCGTAGCGTCCTGCGGCGTCCTGCTACCTGATCATATGGGGGGATGGCATGGGGAGGGGCTGGTGCCAGGGCCCTCCCAGTCTTCAGTCGATCACCTCGTGCACCCCCAAAAGACGACAGAAATCAGACACAATTCGGAGCTGCAGAGTCACGGGCCCCTCTGACACGAGCGCACGTTGGTTTAGCTTCCCACGTGCATTTAGCTGCTCTGATGTGTCCGTCACACAGACGGGGAGGGGTTGGGGGGGGGGGGGGGTTTGAATTATCTTTCTTCCATGTCACCAACCCTCTTGCAGAGGCAGCTCCGCTGGACGAGCGTGCTACAGAGGGAAGAGCCCTCTAACCTAGCTGACCGCCGTGCTTCTCGGGCCAGAGGCCGCTGGGGCTGCCCTAGGACCAGACGGCGCCTTCCCACCGCACAGCTCCTTGGTTGTCAGCTCTCTCTGGCCCCTTCCCAGCCCCCTCTGCCCTTCTGAATACCTGATCGAGGCAGTGCGAGGCCTGTGCTCCCGGGAATCCATCACCCAGCCAACGTGGCATTCCATTGGGGGGTTTGAACTGTGCCGCGTCTTCCTCTTCCGGGGGGTCTGCAAGAGACAGCGGCATAAGTGTCTTTTCTCCTGGGCTGACCCCTTCCCATCTCCACTCCTGTGGCCACCCCAGACAGGAAGCAGGAGTCCCAAACCCCTCCTGGGTAGCTGAAAGCATCGTCACCCGCACCCCGAGCCCCCTGGGACATCTCACCTTGGCATCTATCGTCCTGCCCTCCTTCACCACTGGGTAGAACCGGGGCGTCTGCGTCGGGTCTTTCAGCTGAGGCGTGCGGGGGGTCCGGGGGGTCCTGGCGTTGCGATAGTTGGGCGATTCTGGCACAGTGGTTGGCAGAGAGCGGGCGATGGTTGAAGGCTCCGGGACGCCGAATAGCTTATTGGCCAAAGCGTCAGTAGGAACTGCAGGAAGGAGAGGGGGATGGGAATAGCCCCCCGGAAACCAGCTCGCACTGAGGGGAAGGGGCCCCCCTGGCTGTACTTGGAACTGCATAGCAGAGCTCTCGCCCTCCAAAGCCCGTTCAGGAGATGGACCAGACACGCAAGCTGCCCCCTGCTTCGACCCAGAGCTCAGGAGGAGCAGACCTTTCCCCGAGCGCCTCCAGAAAGACATAACGCCAAGCGCCAGGGACGAGGCCGCTACGACTAAGCTGCAGCTGCCTCGGGTGGAAAGCTGGGAAGAACCACGTGGGGCTAAGAAGAGCACCCGCCGTTATGGGAGTAGGGCTCTGTGCTTCTGACGATCTCCTGCTTCTCCCCAGCTGGGACCAGGTGAGAACCCCCTTCCCAGTGAGCACCCCGTAAGTACACGTACACACAGGGAAAAATTGAGGAGATCCCATCTACCACTGCCCTGGCCAGGACACCGGACCAGCTGCGCCACCAACCTGGTCCCACACGCAGCCAGTAGGTCCGACTGTGCAAATCACCTCCCTCGGCGCAACAGATGTCACCTGGCAGCGTGACCCACAGGCGAGACCCGGTAAGAGTCTCCTACATCGCCTGGGAGACCCCTGAATTTGGGCTCCCCCTTCTCCCGGGACCCGAGCAGCTCCGCTCTGCATTTCACTGGGCACCGCCAGGCCACGCCTCTACCGGTTAGACTCCCGGAGGAATTCTCCGCAGCATGCGCCGCCTCTGTCCCAATGGAAACCGCGAGAGGGGAGCCGGAGGGGACAGGACACATTGCTCCAGCCTGAGGAGTGGGGGGGCCCCCAGTGGGGTCACTGGAGCACTACACCACACCGGCTCGGCAGCGTGCCAGCCACGGCACGACCGAGGCCACCGCTCAAGGCGCTCCGGCTGCTCGGCTGGCAGGGGATGGGTCCCAATAAGCACAGCTCGCTACCCACAGTGCCAAGACACC
Source organism: Macrochelys suwanniensis (assembly GCA_033296515.1). Classification (NCBI taxonomy): domain Eukaryota; kingdom Metazoa; phylum Chordata; order Testudines; family Chelydridae; genus Macrochelys; species Macrochelys suwanniensis. The sequence goes on along the minus strand of CM065782.1, from coordinate 103,984,194 downwards.
CTGCCTCCCCTGCCCTCCTCTCATCAGCTGCTATGGAGCCTGCGACTGCTGAGTCACTCCAGAAGCTCTGCCCAGGGACAGCTGCCAGGTCAAGGACATCCGGCTCTCCCCAGGCAGACCAGGCTCCAGCTACGGTAACACTTCCCATCACTTCGGTACATCGGGAAAGCAGCACAATGCCACCGGCACCCTCTCTCCAGATTTCCAGACCTGGAGCAGGAACAGCCAGCTTTATTCTCCAGGGCCAGAAGTTAAGTTACACAAATACGTCCTCAATACCGCGTCTCTTACCTTGCTGGAATCGGGGGGGTCCAGGTGGGACTTCCTGGTTTGGATCGACGGGGGGCTCCGGGGTCAGAGTATCGAACTGCTCCCGGCTGATCATATTCACCTTCTTGAAGTTCTCAACTTCTTGCTGCATTTAAAAAGACAGAGGATGAGTGGCCACTGCCCGCGACAGGACGGTTCATCCCAACTCAGCCGAGAGCCGCCTCTGGGGTTCCGCGCCAGCCCTGAGCAGACACTTCACCTGTGGCTCACCCCAAATCGAGCTGTTCCCAGCACAGCCTGGACATGCCCTCTCCCTGCCGGTAACTCTGGTGAGGGGTCAGTATTGCAGCGCCAGCCCATTTAGGCTGGGAGAGGGAATCTGACAGTCTAGGACTTGCTCTTAAGGGGAGCCCCACCCCTTTGTGCTAGGGGCATGGAAGGGACGAGTGAACCCTTCCATTCTCTCCCTACACGAGCGATAGGTGGTGCGTGGGACACCAACGTCCACGTGCACCCCTCACCCTCGGCGAGCGCAGCTCCCTGGCATCTCCGGCATTTCTGCTGTCCCAGCTACGTTTTTCTGGAGACAGAAAGGGAAACCCTCCCATGACAATGTCCTGCAGGGACGGGCCGTCACCCGCTCTCTGTCTCACTGCTCTTAGCCAGCCCAACGCTCAATCCAGCCTAGAGGAGCTCTTCCAGAGCAGCGCCATGCTCATCTCCGGTGCCAGGGCACAAGCCTCGGCCGTGAGAGACTCGGATTCAATTCCCAGCTCCGGTCACTTCCTGGTGACCTTGGGCAAGGCACGTAAGCCTCTCTGTGCCTCTGTACAATGGGGACCATACCGACGCTTCCCTACCCTCAGGGGTGATGGGAGGATAAATACATGAAAGCGCTAGAAGACACGAGCATTACCACTCCCTCCCTGCTCCTTTCACACTCACCCACTTCTGTTACCTCTAGAATCTCTTACAGCTCCCTTAGGTTCCAAGGCCACTCCGGGACCGGCCTCCCGCAGGCTTCCAGCACCTTCTTCACCCCCCAGCCCAGCTCCTCTCTCTAGGCACTTACATAGGCTCTGAGGGCTCCCAAACAGGCGCCCCACTGGACTCCACGCACCATTCACCGCCCACTTACTATGTGAATCTGCCCAGGACTGCTCAAAGAGCACCTCCCTCAGGCCCTCTCCTCCTCACCCCGGCCCACTTCCGCCTGCCCATTCTCAGCTTCGATTTTCCCCCCACAGCACAGCTGTGTTTCCCCCTCACAGTGTAGTACCAAGCACGGCTCAGTGTATGCCTGGGGAACCATTGCAGAAGTCCACGGCAGTCATTTCTGTGAGAATTACTCAGTAAAACCGTTCTTACACAACACACTGCAGACTAAGGCCTTCTCGGGGGGGGGGGGGGGGGGGGGGGGGGGGGGAGCACGTTCTTATCCCGAGTGAGGTAACTTGGGTTAGAACAGCAGCGAAGACATGGTACCTTGGCTTTTAACTCCAATGCAAACCCACAGAGGAGCCTGGGTTGAACTTGAATGGCTAAGGCCTTGTCTCCACTACAGAGTCAGGTCGACGTAAAGCCCCTTACATCAACCTATCAGTGATTACAGCGATGCTCCTGCCGACGTAAGTCGCCCGCTACACCGACCTGATAACCCCACCTCCGCGAGAGGTGTCCTGCTTAGGGTGATGTAGTTTGGGCGAAGCAGTGTCCGTGGAGACACTGGGCTGCTTACGTTGCCAGTTGGCTGTCAGTCCTGCGTGGGGATCACAGCTGGAGCCCGGCCACCCCAGGGCCGACAGTCTGAGCTGTGAGGCCCACATGGGGCCATCAGCCCCGGGGCAGGGAGGCTCCAGCTATCAGCGGCCCGCACAGTTAAGTCGGTGGAAGTGCTAATGGTGAGAACGTGCACCACCAGAGGGCGTGTAGCGTGGACATGAACCACGCTGCGGTGGCTGTATGGTGACCTAACTTAAGTCAACTTAATTTGGTCATGCAGACAAGGCCCGACTCGAGTTAAAAGCCAAGTTCCTGGGTCTTCCCTGCTATTTTAATCCCCGTTGGCTAACCCGAGTGAGACACATACCCCCTTAGCGTAGCGGCGACCCGCTGACAGCACATGCCGGCTACCCGCCTTCGCAGCCCAACTAGCTTCCGCTCCCTGAACGGCTGTGCTGCTCGTTGGGTGGAAGTGCCCAGAACGTGGCACTTCCAAGAGAACAGAGCCCGCCTATAAAAAGCCTGAGTCTCTGGAGATACGACAGGTCATTGTGGCAACGAAAACAGAGTGAGGACCCAGCAACAGAGCAGGGACGACGTGTGGGGGGGAGGGGTCATTGAAAAGAATTGTACCCGGTCTCGTGTTACCAGAGACACAGTATGATCCTGAAAATAAAAGTGACCTCAACACACAGGCACAAGAGGCCGCTTTAAACTGGCCCCTCCTGACTTCTGACCAGCGCAGCCTCCACGCAGGAATTTTTTGGGGGTGGAATGATCCTAGCCTGGCTCCCGTGTGGATGGGGAGATAAGCGTGGGGTGTGTCTGACCGCTAATGGTACCACACCTGCTCCCCTGCTCTTCAGAGAAGCAGAAGCACTTTGCAGCTTGCTCCCCTCAGTCCCTCCCTTCCCAGCGTCCAGCTGCCTCTCCCTCAGTGATGTCACCCCGACGTTACCAGCTGCAGGCGGTACTCTCACATCAGCTTCACATCTGGTTTCCACGGCCCAGAGTTCCTGGCTGCCAGGCCCCTCACCACATTTGGAGGGCAAGCCCTAGAAAGGCTCACACACCACCAGAGAGAATAAGATGCTCGACAAAGCCTGAAACAGACTCCGAGGTGCAGGCCACTGGCGCACGAGGAGGCAGACAGAACAGGGGATGGGGAAGAGTGAATTAAGGAGCGACTGGCCGACACGGTCAGGGATTGTCAAGTATCGGAGGCAGCGTGAAGAGAGATGCCCAAGCAGACAGTGGGAGCAGCCCAAAGGAGCGAGGACGGGACACAGTGAGAACAGAGGTGAAGCGGGGAGGAAATGAGGCAGAGTCTTGGGGGAGACGGCCAGGAACACTAATCTGCTGCAGGCCGAGACAGGAAGTGGGAGATATGGTCCAAGTGGCAGGAAGGGACGAAGAACCGGTGCGGCTGGCTGGCTGTTGGCCAACGGCACCCATCACTCTAACTAAAGCCATTTCCCCTCCCGGGTGTCGTGCCACTGCGGGATGAAAGGGAGCCAAGGGGCCCTAAGGGAGGGCTCTCTAGGGCAAGCTCGGGGCCGGGGGCGAAGCTAGCCAGGCCGCTCCCTGAGACCCTCTTCAGCGGGTAGGAGTCCCAGATCCAGCACGGTCGGCTGGACACCTTTCAGGAGCACCATGCGATACCCTCGCCCGCTCCCGTCTCAGGGCTCTCGTCCGTGCAGAGCCGCACGGATTTTCAACCAGCGCAAGGGACCGCACGGCCGCTCCTGTTTCAGTCTGAACCAGGTTTACTTCGTTTAGCATAAGCTGCTTAGGAAGAGGTTTAAGCCCAACTGAAATAAACCAACTACTCAAACTGAAACAAGAGCGTGTCCCACGGACGGTTCACACTGGATTAACTAAGCCGGGGGTAGGGTCACCCGGACGCATGCGGCGACAGGCTCTAGCGCTCACCTTGATCTGCGAGTATTCAGGCTCAAACTGCTCCGTCCACAGGTCCTGCTCGTAGTAATACAGCCCGTCATTGATAACCTTGGCTAGCTCCGAGCTCATTTTCGCTCTGGAGGTGTGATTGCCCGTGCGATCGCCCCCGGGGTGCCGGCGCAGGTAAGGGGGCGTCTGCGTCACAATCAGGATCTTGTTCACGTCCCGGTCGTCAATCTCGTAGTCTGAATCCTCATCCGACCAGTCGGTGAAGGTGTTCTTCCGGCCGTCTATCTGCTCCATTTCCTCGTCAAACAGGAAGTCCAGCTCCTCCGGTTCGTCTTGGTCCTTCTGTTTCTGAGGTGCCTTCGACTCCTCCACTTTCTAAAGGCAAACGGAGGAGAGGAGGAGCTGCAGACCCTGGGGGATGCTGCTGGGACTCCGGCAGAACAGACCCCGTGAGACCCACTGGATTTCCAGGTCAGGAGCCAGGGAGAACTGCACATTTCTGCCCTTGCTAGTGAATACTGGGCCAGCAAGACCCTGGTGCTGACTCAGCCCAACACATGGAGTGACCCGGGTGTCCTAAAGGCAGCAGGCTCTGTGCTGCTGAAAGAAAAGGCCCAATGTCCGCTCACAGCTTTTTCCTCTAGGCCACACAGCCCACGTTCAGGCAGGAACGTCTCCCATTAGGCAGTGACCCCCAGTCCTCAAGGCTGAACGGGATGGGGGCAAGAGAAAACAGGGACGCCACCCATGGGAGTCATGCCCCAGAAGCCAGTCCGGTACTAAACCAGAGCTGGCCAGACAACTGCCAGCAACACCCCGCCATTTCCCAGACACTGCCCAGCTCCATTCCCACCCGGTGGCGTTTCGCAGCCTGCTACGGGGCGGAAGAGCCACAAACGCCGCAAAGTACCTTGGGTCTGGCTGGGGAAGGCCTAGGCCTCTTCTTCACTTCAATCCACGTCTCTGAATCCAAGTCCGGTAAGCTGGCAGACAGGCCCTTGGGCATCGTCTTCAGGTTACTGACCTCCTCGGTCTTAGTCGGCACAGGACTGGCGGAGCGGGGAGAGCCGGGTGCAGATTCTAGACAGACAAGGGTTTTATACACGGTATGTAAGTGTTTGCGCGTCCACCCACCCAGGAAAGGACGGCCCCAGGGCAAGTAGCATGAGTTTGTGGCATTCACGGGTCTCCTTCCAGGTTTTTTGAGAATGAAAGTCCCAGAGAAAGCTGCCGCAGCAGCAAACAGCAAGTCCAGAGCTGCTAAGGGGAACCCTCTTGCCAATGCAGGATTGCTCCGTATGTCGTATTCGCCATAGTTTGCCATGTCTAGATTCAAAGACTGAGATTTGCAAAGCCACTCAGGGGATCTGGACACTCATTCTCCATTGAGTTTAGGCAACCGAGACGACTCAGCCCAAAGGGTCTCGGGTGCTTGCCCCCCCTTCGTCCTCAGTAGGACCCTTCCCGGGAGAGTCAGGGTCTCTACGGGACAAATGGCCAAAAAAATCCACCCACGATTCATGCCATGAATTCGTGACAGCACTGGATAGTTTCCCCTCCCACCTCCTCCCCGGCTACACAGGCAGGCACCCACCCACCCACCTCGACACTCCCCTCTAACCTGTCTCCTTTTGGAAGCTCTGCCGGGGGACGAACTCGGGGCAGTTGATGAGCTGGGAGAAGTCAGTCTGTGTGTAGTCCGCCATGGGGGGGCCTGGGAGAGGCCATTTTTCTGGCTGCTCCTTTCTCCTGATCTTCTGGTCCACGATCTCCACCACCTTGCTGTCCTTCAGAGCCTGGAGACCAAGCCCCCCCCACGAGCGGCGTTAATTCAGAGATGCCCCGCGAGGGGCAGCCGGGAACCCCAGCCGGGAGCTGAGCTCTGCCCAGCAGCCGCACGGATCAGCCCGTTCCCAGAGGTGACCCCCTCAGGAGCCCTCACCTTGACGATGAGGCCGACGTCCGTGGTCAGGGCCTGCACCCGGTGGAAGCTGGCGATCAAGGTGATGGGGAGGAAGCCTTCCGTGTCCATCTTGCGCCGCAGGAAGAAGTCCCGCTCCAGGTTGTCCACGCTGAAGTAGTACTCTCTGCACGGCACCGGCAGCCAAGGAGGGAGATGCAGATTATCACCACCTTGCTCGGGCACCGTGAGACCCCTCCCCCCGGGAGCTCCAGCCTTTCCTGCGACAGTGGGTGCCCTGGGAGCTCAGGCCAGGCCTTGGAACCGCAGTGAGATGCTGGAAGCCAGCCCTGTGCGGCCGCCCGCCACACGAGGAGCAGCTTGTTAGCGGCGCTGGGCGAAGCAGAGCTCACTGCGATCCCTCCCAGGCAGGTTACGTGACTCGCCGCTCGTGGCTCAGCTCTGAGGGGCCTATCAGTTCAGGCATCTCCCCAAAAGAGGGCTGGACCCAAGGAAAGGCATCACCCCCTCTACTTCACTGCCCCCTCTCCTCTACAGCCAGAGTCATGTGCCTACTCACAGCCAGACTGTTAGCTCTTGCTTGTATCCCAGGGCACCTGAAGGCCCCAGCTCAGCCAGGGGTCCCGTCAGTCGGTTCCGTGCACAGAGTCCCTGCCCCACAGAGTTTATCGTCTAAACAAAGGCCATGGGTGGGCAAGAGACCCAGTTGCCCCCCCCCCAATTCCCCACCTGTAGAGAGTCAAGAGCCTTGTTCAAGGGAGTCTCCAGCAGAGCAAGGAACGGAGCCGAGGTCCGGAGTCAGCCCCACAGCCTAGCCGCAAGCCCCTCTGGTTTCGGCAACTCCGTGGCAGACAGAGACATCGACGGCCAGGCTGTGGCAAGAACGTGGCTGCGTTCCCTCCCGAGGCTACATCCACTGAGTACCTCAGGTAAGTCGGGTGCCACGTTTTGAGCCGATTTCAGCCCCCACGTTACACCACAGCAAGAGGGGACAAATCCCAGTCCCTGGCTCTGCTGGCTAGGGACGCCCCCAGCTGAAGCACTTACATCTGTCGCTTGATGTAGTCCTTGAGCAGCTCCTGATCCACGCTGTACAGCTCCGTGCTGCTGACATTGTCGAAGTAGTAGGTGATGTTACTGGCGTACTTCTGGGTGCGCGAGCCGTCCGAGCCGTCGAACTTCCGGTAGCCGTACTGGTAGTCAAAGTGCGCTGAAAGAGAGGAACAAAGGCAGACCTGTCAGGGGGCACGTGGCGTCTATTGTCCCTGGGGCTTCATGATCTCCCTGAGGGTGTGGCACTGAGATACAACCGAGGCATTACCACCCTACAAACAACAGAACTCCCCAACAATCCCAGATACGGGCCCTGCTCCCAGCAGCACTCTGGACAGTGCCAAGGGAGAACTGCACAGGAACGACGAAGTTCCTGCCCCGAGGCAGTTCCCTACATCTATAAACCCCACCGCAAACAGAACAAGGGCTAGTGGTCGGTGTCCAGACACGGCAGCAATTCCAGCCGAGACACCTCCAGCTTTGCAAAGCCCCTGCCGCTACCAGCAGTCTCCTTCAAGAGCAAGGACGGGGACCCAGACAGCACAGGGAGCTTGAAAAACCCACGCCCGCCCTGCGCTGGCCATCAGGAGAGCGTTCTGATTCGGCTGGGATGCTGAGCCTTTCCAGCGAACAAAGCACTGGCCGCTGTCGCAGCAAAGTCAGCTGGATTTTCGTGGCCCCCGCAAATTATCAAGTCACCACCACGTGAACTAGGGGGCTCATGCAGCCCCATCCTCTGGGGGCTGCCCATCCACCAGGAGTCCTCTCTCCTCATTCGTTCCCTCTCCCCATGACGAACATGAGGAAGAGGACTGAGAAGTCAGGGCCCAGAACTCCTGCGCATCCCTGACCCCCGACCCCACCCCGCAATGTCGGGGGGATGCAAAGGAGGTGGGGTGAAATCAGGTGCAAACAGCACATGTGGAAAAAAATAGTAAATGTTCATATTAAGACGAGTGCAGCCAGACGCCATCTGGGCTTAGGCTGCGTTCACACAGAGGAACCCCAAGGGGGTGCTCTACAAAGTCTAGGAGCAGCTGCAGCTCTGGGCTGAAGCTCTCAATAGCTCTGTAACGAGGGGCACCTCACCACGTTTTCCTTTCACACCCTGTCTTCTGCACTCCCTGGCCCAGCAGGCCTGCTGGGGCTTCGGTGCCCCTTGCCGGAATGGGCATGGCTGGCTCCCCTGGAGCAGCTGTCTCCCCCGCCCCAGAGACCCCTCCCTGGGAGCAGCTATTCTGTCATGCTCACAGCAGAGACCGGCACCCAGCCTGGGGCTGGTGGGGAACTCGCATTTCTCTGAGCGGGGCCGCGCTCCGGCAGCCAGAAACGCCGGGGGCCCCGGCAAGTTCACAACGCTGCACTGGGACGGCCCGGTGCCACCGTGGGTACAAGCTAGCTCCGGGCCTGAGGACGATGGGAGGAAAATGTAACCAAGCTAGTGCTTCGGCTCAAAGCAGATCCAGCCATGTGCTGATGGGGGAGCTAGCCTCCTGCTGAGAGGAGACAGGTGAGCCAGTGCTGGCCTGGGTTTTGCCGGTACCGGGTTCAAGTCCCTGCTCTGCCAGGCTTCCTGTGTAACCTTGGGAAGGTCAGTGTCTCCCGGGGCCTCAGCTCCCCACTCAGAGAAGGATCACATGGGCGTCAGCGGGACACATACGCTGCTAACTGCGAGGTGCTCGCGCGTTACCACAATGGGCACCGTATAAACACTTCAGAAGGGCCAGTCCTTAACCAGCACTCGGGCTGCGCATCCACACGTGGCTTACGGATCCCACGACACCAGGCAGCCCTGGTGTCCTGGCCCACGTGCCCTCCGCATCCAAAGCTGCGTCCGAGGGGGAGAGTGACTCGTGATCCCGCCACGGTGCCGCACTACCCGACAGTCCCTGAATGGCCAGGACCGAGGTCTGGCTGGGGAAACCCGGACGATACTTTTCTCCGGCCGCGTGGGATCCATTTCCGTGGCCGACCTGTACCACACCAGGGCGGTTTATCAGCTGCCACAGCTACCGTCCCACGTGCTGGGGTTACGGTATTTCCTAGCTCGGTGGTTTGTGGCCTGCAGGGAATGCTTGCACCGCAGGTGACCTGAAGACACAGGCTGCGAGGAATGCGATGTGCCAGACCGTTCCCACGTGCACGCAAACACCGTCACCCCCAAATCCTTTCCCACCTCCCCGAAGCACAAACCAGCTCCAAGCCCCCGTCAGTCACTGGCCCCTTACAAAAGGGCTCCGAGGATGGGGTGCGGCCCGTTGCTGACTGCATCATGCCCAGGGCAGGGCTATACGTACAGCGAGTGCCTCCTCTTCCTCGGCTCCGGCCCCGGCCTCGGCCCCGGCCCCTGCCCCGGAAGGCTCCTCGCACCGCTCCACCCTCGCTCTTGACGCTGGAGGTTTCGTCGTGGTCAGGCCAGTTCCGCTCGTGCTTGTTATCCAGGTGCCAGCCTGCGGAGGGGCACAGGAGAGACACGAGAGGTGAGGTCAAAGCGCCCCCTGCTGGCTCCGATGCGCAGTTAGGCCTGGGGATGGCGCCCGGGCCGAGGGACGCTCCCCCCTTGACCATTGCTCTCTGCCCTTTGCCAGGTACCCGAGTGCCCTGGAAGGAGTCTAGCATCTAAAGCAATCACACCCCCTTTGCAATGCTCCCTGAACACGACATGGCTTTCCCCGACCCTCTCCTGTGTTGCTGGGAAAGGGCCCATCTGGCGTTACCGTACCATGAGCGACACTGTCCCGAGAGCTTCCCTTTGGGTGTCGTTCGCAGCTCGGTCCCTGACCACAGCGCCCGGGCGCTGCTCCCTGCCCCTTGCAAGCGCTCAGGTCAGGCAGTCTCCAGCTCAGCTGATGGCTGTGGAAGTGCCGCAGGGGAACCGCAGGCAGGCTGGGAGAGCTGCAGCAGCAGCGCCACCAGGTGCTGAGAAGGGGGAACTACCGTCAGACCCTGCCCCCCACCCCCACAGCCCACCCACCTTTCAATTCACTCCGGTTGTTGGAGGGGTGCCGGTGCTGCTCGTTCTGCCGGTTGTTCCGAGAGGCCGTTTTGTCCCTGGGCGCCTCCGCCTTCATGTCTATTTGCAGAGGGACCCACTTGTGCTTGTTTCCTGAACAGGGACAGGATTTGGGCGTGACACAGCTTTAAAAGGAAGAACAAATATTTGCTTCCACCCCCACCCTCCCCTTCTCCCTGCTTGAATCTAGGATGCCTCCAATTCCAGGCCAGAAGGCGCTTGGGCCTCTCACACAGATCCCTCTGTGCAGCTCCTGCTGGCCCGCTGCCCTGAAAACAGCCTCAGAGAGACTGGAAAACCACAGCACAGGAGGGCTGGGTGGGGCTCCCCTCTGGGTGATCAGTGCTGCTGGTAGAACCACTGGACTTCAAAGCTTTCTGCCCCATGCGTTCGGCGCTTGCACCTGGCCCCAACGTCACTCATGGACCTCGGACCTGACCCGGTGAACTTCAAAGCGGAGGCCGAGACGGTTCTTGCCAGTGTGCGCACTCCACTCACGGACGGATTTCCTTTTGTGCCCTGGGATCGAAGCAAGCTTCCCCCTGGAAAGCCACCTCCTGGGGTCGAGTGCAACTGACGGCTCCCAAAGGTCAGCCAGCCACTGCCCCAGGAAGGATGATGAATGGGGCCAATCAATCCATCCATCCATCCGAGAGGCAGGCTATGGTCTTCCCAGAACTCATCAAGGTCTAAAGCAAGCACTGAACCCAGGGGGCCCTGTACCTACGGGGCAAGGGGCAGCACGGTCACGCTCCGGATTTTCTAGTTCTGCTGATTTTTGCAACCTGCTTCTTTCAGAGCTGCCCCTTCTTTCAGACGCGTTTGCCCCTCTCTCTGCAGTCTCATGGAGACCGTCCCTGCAGCAGCAGCCGGCTGAGGGCTGGTCTACACTGGGAACTTACATGAGCAGAGCTACATCTCGCAGGGCTGTGCAAAATCCACAACCCGGTGACCTAGTCCCCATGCAGACAGTGCTACGTCGACGGGGAGGTGCATTAACCTCGTCAATGGGAGAACCCCACCTGTCGGCACAGGGAGTGTCTACACTGAGTGCTGCCGCTGTACAAGCGTAGACATCCCCCGACTCTTTGCTACCCCAGCTACTCTAAGATGGAACAGGAGGGACGCCAAGACTCCTGGAGGGCAGAGGTGGCCGACGGCACAGATTCCAGGCCCGGCACCGGCTGTCCCCTCAGATCCAGGGACAAAGCCTCACTTCCTTTCACGCCCATCCATTAGCTCTTGTTTACAAGCAGCTACAATGGAGCCTAGACCAGGTTCGTCCAGCAATAGACCCACCTCGCCAGCTGATCCCTACCAGCAGAGATTAGCTAATGCCCTTTCCCCAGAGGCTGTAGAAAAGAAGAGAAACTTCTGCTGGAGATCAACAGAGCTGGACTATTTTGGATCGAGTAGGGGAGCGAATCCCAGAGCAGAGGGACACTCATGGGAAACACCCTGCAAACAACTGATGCAGGTCCAGCACCCCACACAGCTTGCGAATGGGTTTCAGACGCAGCCCGAGGGACGCAGGTTACAATCGCCCGTCTGGAGGTGGCCAGAGAACTGCGATAGCCAGGGCAGCATGACACCAAAGGTCATGACGTCCCGGAAGCTGGCTCGGCCAGAACCAAATCCCCAATCTTCCGGCAGCCCCCCGGAATCTCGCCCACCCCGCCCCCATTCTCACCTTTCTTCTTCTGGGCCAACTTCTGGTTGTCGTCGTCCCCGTTCTTCTCCTCCCCGGACTCGTCCGATTTGGTTTTCAGGTTCTCTTTGCCATCGCTCCCATCCCCCTTCTCCTGCTCTTTCATGTCTTTCTTGACGGGCAGCTTCCGGAGGGGCTGGGGTTTGGGTGGCTGCTGGAGACAAGAGCCAGGCAGGTGAGGCAAAGGGTGGCTCAGGACAGACTACGCAGAGCTGGTCAGATCCACCTGCCGGGGCCACGCCCATCTCGCCCCACAGAGGGGAAGCAGGAAGGACAGTCACTCGTCTGGGGACGGGATCCCGGCATCTCACCTCGGGGAGACATCAGGCCCCGCTCGGCTAGCAAAGGCTCTATCATCACCCACAGTGCACACGTGGGCGAGGTACCGACAAGAGTTTAGCTCCAGCACCCCCCAGAGGGGGAACAAGAGTGGGGGGAGGATTCCTACATACAGGGAGGGAACACAAGGGATGCGCAGAGGTGCTTATTGCATTGAGATGCTGGGTCTGAAAGAGCCGCGCCACAGGGGGGAGAGGCTGGGTAGCAACGGGGCCCTGACCGACAGCAGCTACTGCATGGCCGGGAAGCTAACGCTGAAAGGAAGGTGCCCAAAAATAGAAGGGCTTTGACAACTCCTGCATCTTGGCTGCAGCAGCGCGGGGCCCTGCCCCTCATGCGTGCCAGCGTTCGCAGGCACCCAGCCATGGGCTGTTCTGCTGCTCCACCAGGAGCTCTCTGCTTTCACCTGGGTAACTCTACCCCTGCCACCAGAGCGCCGGCTCTCTGAACTTCCCCGCCCGACTCGCGGCGCCCGGGATTCAGAACAGGGGCCCGGCTCCCCGGCCCAGAATAGCACCGCGGAGCGCGGGAGCCCAACACGCAGGGAAGCCCTAAAAGGAAATCCTCCACACCCGGGACCACAGCAAGCTATTCCTGGCTGGCTCCCGAGCCGACGCTCAGCACCCCGGAGTCACTCAACTGGAGCTCCCAGGGCGACAGGAGGCAGTGCCCACGAGGCCATGCCCTGAACTCCAGCTCGGGGGGGACGGACGGACACACACCACCACCCACAAACGCTCTTGGCTGAGATTCCCCCGGGGCCTCCTGCCTCCGAGATGAGCCATGCACAGAGGGGCTCTCCCACGTAACGTACCGTCCAACATACGTGGATTACAGCCAGCCGGGGGCGGCTCCTGTATGGACGTGACAAGGGAGCGGCCTGGCGGGCGTGAGCCTTCCTGGCACACTGGCAGCTCCAGGGGCTAGACGCAAGCTTTGCCGGGAGCTCGGGGTCAGGCCCGTCTCCCAGCAGGAGGCTCATCTGTGCGGACACACCGCAGAGGGGGCTGGTTAAGGCAGTCACGAAAGAGCCGTTCTAACCCACAGGGGGTCACCGGCTTCACAACCGGACCAGTCCTTCCGGCCTGCAGAGGTCCCAATCTCTGTTTCTGAGAATAGTGGGCAGGGGAACGTAGGAAGAAAAACAGTTTCACTTCAAGGGTTAATTCCAGAGGACACCAGTGCAGAATGAAGGGGTCAGGGAAGGGGAGGAACTCCAGGCTGAAAGTGGAGCTGGGAGGCGGGCTAGAGGAGAGATGCCATCTCACCTCCACTTCAGCAAGCAGCATGTTGGGATACCCACTTCAAAACAGCCACACAAGCTGAGGGCATCTGGCTTCATCCCTCCCTTGGCTTGAGAAGGCTGCAGGAGCCTGGTACATTCTAAGCCACAGGGAGGTCGGGTTTAGAAAGCGGCATTCATCCCCCAGGCACAAAGGTCACTGGAATTGGGCTGATTTAGGGTATTCTGAACAGCCAAGTGTCTTCTCAGTGGGTAGATGAAAGTGCTTCCAACTCACACAAGCAAGTGGAAGCTCTGCACAGAATGTTCCTCACTGACTGCTCAAACTGCTCCTTTAGCTTTTTTTTTTTTAAATTATTATTATTAAAGGACAATCCAAGTCCAGTCTCAAATCTGAACCGTGTAAAAGCCATCTTTTACCCAAGCTAAGCAACACACCCAGGCTTGGGTTTTGTTTGCAACAGATGTTTAAAATATCCATTCCCCTGCTCTTCCAACCCAAACACTGCAGCCTCCGGAACTGGAACGCAAAACCATCTAGGAACGCAAGGGAAACACGACCTGCAGGATCTACGAGTTATCTATTTATTTTGAAGAGGAGATTCTAGCTCTTACGGTTGCAGGGATCACCGTTATAGATCACTCTAGCATAAAGCTGGTGCAATGGCATCTTGGTGAGTCTGCCCACAGCCTCAGCACCTCTGCTGCTGCTCAGAGCTTTGCTCAACAGCAGCAGCCTGAAATTAACAAGCGCTTGGGTCAATTTCATGGCAACAATTCAGAACCCTGTGGGTTACAAGGAAACTGCCAATAACGTTGCTGCTGGGAAAAGCACCGGCACTCTTCACTGGGTAAAAGGTCTTTATAAGAAAGGAGGCTAAATTTAGCAGACACAACTGCTGCTCCTTTCCAGTAACAAGAGGGGGCTTCAAACTCAGGAACCCACTAGCAGGAGGCTACAAATGATAGACCATCCCCCGAGCAGGGTTCACAGCATCACCTTGGTAGGAATCTAAGCAACAGCCGGTTGGGCTGAGTGCTGCCTGAGGGCAGCCGGGCCTTTTAGTATGTTTGGCTCTCGGGTTACTGGGAGGCTGCTGAATTGTCAAGAACCAGAGGGTGTATAAGGGAGACAGAGGGGACCCATTAAAGGTGAGTGGAGTACACAGAGATTTAAAGGGGGTGGAGATTGAAGGAAAGCAGAGCACGAGCGGAAGGATTATGGGGCAGGTGGTAGAGAACAGATGAAGAGCCAGAGAGCGAGAAAGCAAAGAGGAAAACAGACACTGAAAACAGCACAGGGAAATATACGCAGGCCTGTTATGAGAAAAAGAAAAGCGAAGGGAATGAAGAAAGCAACTCACACAAACTTACATTGTAAAGGCATTAGGATCTGCCCAGAGAAGTACAGTTAAGAAAGATACACAAACAGTACACAGCTGTTTATTCCTTGCATTCCAGGGAGTAGCAGCCTAGCTCTTTCCACTGTGGCTAGCAGGACTAGTCCATGAACTAGCAGGTCTCAGGTAATTTTTCCAAACCCTGCTATAATAATGTGTGGTGTTAAAACAGGCACTGAAATGTGATAAAGGAAGATTTCAGCTGACAGTGTCTATTTCAGCTGTTTTAGGGACAGAGAAGCCCTCAGGAGACCTCGCTTCCAGAGGAAAAGCCCATAGGACATCTTGGTCTTGAGCAGTCAACTTTTCTAGAGCTCTCTGCCTTCAGAGAGAAGAGAGGCCATCGCTCATTCGCCAGGGAAAGCTCAGATGTTGCCGCACAGTAGAGCGTTTTGTTCGCAGGGTCGTGCTTCTTACCTGGATGCTCTTGTGGGCTATTTCTCCAGGGGTCGGCCAGTTTGTGGCATCACCAAAGTCACCGACCTTTATTCAAAAAACACAGAGATCTCGTTAGTACAGTAAACTCAAGTGCTGGTTCTGAAGGGCTGCTTCCTCGCATTCAATAGGCCAATATCCCTCCTCCCCCTTCCAGAGCAGTGGGCCTGGGCTAGAGGATCGGACCAACAGCCCCTCACCCCATCCAGCAGCGTCCAGTACCAGAGGCTTCAGAGAAAGAGACAAGAAACATCCCCGTGGACAGCTGTGGAATAACATGCCTAAAGGGGAAGTTGCTGCCTACCCCAGGGGGATCCGAGGTTGGTTTGTGCTCTGAAGCCTCAGGGTGTATAACCCTTAAAATCCTAGCTAAGATGCGTGGACAATTATCCACAAAGTGTCACCCTCTTTAAAATCCCATTAAGCGCTTGATCTCAATGACCTCATGGGCAACAAATTTCCCGGGCTAGTTATACAGGGCGTAAAACATTATTGCCCGGTGGTTTTAAATGCGCTGCCTTGGATTTAGTTGAACATCCCCCTATTCTTGAATGATGGATGAGTGCACCCCAGACCCACTCTGGGCGGTTCACTGTACCTTCCTACTGCTAGCTGGCCACAGTTTGATGACCCTGCTTTTAGCTCTGGGTCTTTTAGCTCAGACAGAAGACGGTCACGCGTTCAGAGCCACAAGGGTCAGGTTCAAGCCCCGTGGCCAACAGCTCACCCAGAGCGGCGTGATAAAAAACACAAATAGCAGCTGCTGACACCCCCTCTTTATACTCCTCACTGCTGAGTGGAACGATCATCTCTTCCCTAGGCTCTCTCCAGATTTCGTTGTCCGTCTCCTGTCTGGAGCTGAACTCCTACATTTTCCTGGTGCCACCTGGTGGGGTCACACCACAACTGCAAGGCTCCGCGGGGTTTCAGCACAGCCCCATTTTCCCTTAAAGAGGAGCCGAAAGAGCACCAGGGCTGTCAATGCTGTTAATCCAGCTGGGATACCGAATTCACTTTCAAATCCCTTCTAAAAGCTCCTGCCACCTGGAGGCAGAGGACTGCGGGGCTCACTCACATTAAACAGCACAACTGCAACCAAGGGCTGCCAATGACACGAGCAAAGCCGCAGTACAGAGCAGCAGAGCCAGCAAGACCAGGCATCTGGTTTCAATTCAATCCACCCAGAGCAGCCTCCAAGGCCACTCCCAACACACCATTCATGCGCCTTCCCTTGTGGGGCTGGAGCGTGCCGGAGAAGCGGTTCGGTTTGCAGGGCAGTTAGACCATTTATTGGTGTCTCTGCTTGATCTAGTTTTCAAACCTGATTCTTTGAGAACGAGAGGTGTTTGCAGGGGGGGAAAGGCAGGGCATGGATGTATCTAGTTCAGTATTTACCCTTCGTATTAGTTCTAGTTAGTTAGTCCCGGATGGGACTCAGCCTAGGGACGGGGCGTGCCTCGGGGATCCCCAGGCTTTAAACCACGTGATCATTGTACGTGGCCCATGCCCATCAGCGACCCGCACGTTGGCTGCATCATGTGTCAGGGCATGATATAGGGGAGGAACATTAACGCTCAAGAGGACCGGAAGATCATGCTCTGGGGGAAAGCACAGCAGCCCTTTGAAGAGGGGCTGCCAGTGACGAGTGCAGGATCCCCGGAGTTCTCGGGGGGGGGGGGGGGGGGAGAGAAGAGTCACACAAGACATTACACTATTTTGCTTGCAGGGCAATTTTCCATCTCTCCCCTAGCCCCAGCAGAGGATTGGTATTGGCTGGCCGGTTTAAAATGAGCGTCTCGCGGCGCAGTTCAGCTCCTCGGCCACCACCCTGATGACTTCCACAACAGCCCATTCCTGCCTTCGGCAGATCACAGCCCGCTCCCAGGCAGGTGGGGATTCCAGACGTGCTGCCCCACGGCTGTGCCACAGACGAGCGGAAGGAGAAAAACCTTAGCTCACAGGTGGGCAGCACCGCTAGCATTAGGATCTATCCCTAATCTGTCCCATGGGGCAGGCATAGTACGGGAGGGGCTCGACATGAGCTGGGGCCTGACTCCCCGACGGAGGTGTCGAGCCGCCCAGTATGGGTCTTGGCTCTCCTCTGGCCCTCTCCCTTCCCTTACGGGAAGTAGGAGATCTTCCCCCCGCGGACCTCTTGGCCAGGGCCGGGGATCGGTGCCAGCTCATAGACGGCACTGGCGAGGTGCTCCGTACCGACGCTCCGGTGCCGGGGTCAGCGCTGACTCCCTCCGGAGTGTCCCGAGACTGACGTCTCTCTCCTCTTTCGTTCGGGTTTGAACAACTTACAGATGCGACACGTGTCCTTCTCCTAGTCACCTTCAACAGCCAACATGCAGGTCGCTGATGGGCATGGGCCGCTTACAACGATCACGTGGTTTAAAGCCTGGGGATCCCCGGGGCACGCCCCGTCCCCAGGCTGAGTCCCATCCGGGACCAACTAACTAGAACTAACACAAAGGGTAAATCCTGAACTAGATCTATTTCACAAAGCAACGCTCGTGAGACACACTGAACTAGGTGAACGCTAGCCGAAGCGGCAGACGTTCCCGCACCGTCACTGGCAGCAAGAAGGAAGGGAGGGTGGGGGGAGCCGGCGGCGCCCCTTATACCGCACCATGTGGGCACCACTCCAGGGGACGGCAAAGCCAGTCGCCTACAGATACTGCGAAGGGAAAAACTTCCGGCACTGGTGCACGCGGCGAGCACACACCTAATATGGCACGGACACGAGCAAGCACGCGAAGAAGAAACAACGGCCTCCGAGGGACAGCACGGAGCAGGTCCAAGCGGGTGGGGAAAGGGTGGTCGTTCTAGGCACCCACACGGCGCTGTGCATCGTTCACCCGCTTCGCCGACATCGATCCATCTGCGCATGTACCTGGGCTCACCCCCACCCCCGGGAGGCAGGCAGGCATTGCACTCAGCATACAGCTGGGCAGAGGGCACAAATTTAAGCTGTGCCCATCCCCATGGCACCTAGGCACAAGATGGGCACAGCCCCTGCCTCTCAGGGTGCTGAGCCCTAGGAGATGCTCTGCTGACAGGCTAGGCAAGGGCCCAGCAGGCCGGCCAACCCCAGAGTCGCAAGCTCTTGTAATGGCAGCAGCTGGGAGAAAGGTGCCCGCTGCAGCACCGTCATGCCCCAGAGCCGGGCCCAGCCATGGAAGCGCCACACGCTGCTGGAGGCACGCTGAAGTTTCCGGCGACCACCCATACCCGGCAGCTGTGCACAGCTGCAGGGTGTGTGGGTGAGGAATCATGCCCGGCTGCTATGGCGTGGAAATGCACTACTCAGAGAGCCGAGCCTGCTGCCCGGTAACGTAACAAAAATCCTGCCCTACGCAGCCCGGGAGGCAGCGTGGCCTAGTGGACAGAGCAGTGACCTGGGAGACCAGGAGACCTGGGTTCTAGTCCCAGCTCTGTCACTGAGCGGTCAGGTGACCTGGGGCAGGTCACTTCCCCTCCAATGCTTGGCCTGTCTTGTCTGTTGAGGCTATAAGCTCTTAGGGGCAGGCACTGCGTCTCCCTATGCATACATACAGCACCCAGCACCCTGGGTCCAATCTCGGCCGGGCCTCTAGGTGCTGCTGCTGCAATACAGAAGACAAGAGACCAGGTAATAGCCCACCAGAAACGGGAAGATGTAGAGGCAGACGTACCTTGCTTCCTTTCCGCTGCCTGGGGTTTGCAGCCCTCACCACTTTGGCTGGAATCGTATGTTCTGCAAAAGTGAAACAGAGGCGTTAATACACAACACTGAGCATTGACCTCGATGGGCAGTGGGGAGAGCAGGCCACGCGCCGGCACTGGCTGAATCCTCTCCCTACCTGGGCCAGAGTCCCTCTTAGCTCTTCCCAATGACCCTTCTCTTCCCCACAGTGCACCAAGGTGAGTTCCCCTTCCCCATCTCCTTTCTAAGGTATGTCCGCACACCAGTCAACCCGACTTGGCTCAGCAAGCGCTGGGGCTTAGGACCCTGCTCCAGGGGTGGGCCAGAGCCACTGTGATTTGGCTCCAAGCCTGGGCATTTTGCAATGTGGAAGCAGGGCCAGTTGCATCTGCACAGTGCAGTATGGACACGTTAGCACAGCTGTGAGACCGGATCCAGCCGCTGTAAACCCAGGTTGCCAATGCAGTGCAGCCGGACACTCAACCACAGCCTTGGAAACACCGAGTCCACGTGCTCAGGTCCCAGTGTCCTGGGCTTAGCACGCAGCACAGACAAACCCTCCGTGACCACATCCGGAAGCACCCAACCCCTCTCGGGGGGAGAGCAGGAGGAGATCCCGGGAGGAAGTGTAATAAATGGGACAGGCTGGACCGATCTGCCCCAGAACGTGATTCCGAAAGGAGCTCGCCTGCTCTCTGCTGGACTGGCGGAGTGCAGTGTCTCGCTAACCATTCGCTCCGGAGTCCACCCTTCTCCACTTCGCCCCAAATCACTCAGAGAGTCCCCGTTTCACCTCCGGGCACACGGCAGAAACCGTCCCAAACCTCCACAGATGCTGGGCCACAAAGACTTTAACATTCACCTGCCACAGCCATGATCATGGAGGCTGCAGACCACGGTCCAATTCCCAGCACCACCCGCCCTTCCCCACTCCAACTCATCACCCAGCCCCCCAGGCAGAGAGAGACTGACAGCCAGTGTTTCCTACAGGCCAACACACCTCGACGCTGCGCACCCCATTTACATAAAGCGATCTCTCCCTGCAATGCACGAGTTGGGGTCGGTCTCATGGGTGCAGCTTTGCTCACTAACGGGGTGGCCAGTCCCGCCCCAGCCTGCTCAGCCCAAGTGAGAGATGGGAAAGGAACCAGGGACACTAGCCCTTGGCCATCTGCAGCCTGGTGTCTCCTCAATTTACAAGCAGAACAGGACAGCTGGGGGATTTAACACAGGCATCTAGGAAGTGTGAGCACACAAACCAAAGACAGCGACATTACTGCAGGGGGGTCAGTCAGGGCCGTTCACGTTAACATGGAGGGACAACGCACCCCCTCTCCAAAGGCTAGTAAATACGGACATGTCTGCAATGGGTATTATGGAGGGAGCAAAGGCCAGGGCCGGCAACAAGGCAGAATGACACCCAGCACGGCAGGGCTGCCAGGGACGACGACCAGAGAGCAAAGGAACACGACGGCAAACTGAACTCGGAGGGCTTTACAGCACCAGCAAAGCGCTCCTAGTGTGGACGCAGAGAAACTGGCTTTGTACCGGTGCAAGAAACCGGCCTCCCCTCCCAAATGAACAGCTGTCCCAGTACGGGCTCACTCTTTGCCAGCATAGCTGTATCCACGCTAGAGAGGCTTGCCTGTCTCGTCTCTGCTGGCCACGGATCGCACCCCTGATCACACAGCTATGCCAGCAGAAGTCTGTGGTGTAGACCTGGCCTTAGCTTCCAATCTGCGGAGTCTGAAGCATCGACACAAAGGCCCACCTGAGCAATGAAGCTAGGCGACCCTGTTAGACTGTAGCACATCCCTGCATACGGTTTATCTTACAGTACAAAGAGGATTCAGCCAGGTTCTGCCATCCATCTGCAAACCCACAGCTACGAAGCTTGTTCGCGGACGTGACCACATGGTGGTTTGATCTGATCCATGCAGCAGGACAGCACACCACTGGCCGCGTTGCAGGCAGGGGGAATTATCCTGCTGCAACCAGCTTCTGCAGCAGGACCCTTTCTGGGATGGAGACTAGCCCCTCCCACACTCGCCGGCTTGCTCAACTGGGAGGAGCAGCAGTGAAGTTCTGCTTGTTCTGCAAAGCGCCAGGCAAACTTAAACCTGCTGCATAAGCAGCAAAACAAGCGTGCCCTCGAGCAGCTGGGCACCCAACTGGCTGGATGAGCTTGGCTTTTCCCGAGAGGGTGGTGGAAGCTTTTCATGAGGGACACGTGGCCTGCTGCCCGGCGTGTCGTATGTGCACCTGGCTCCTCGCAACTGCTCGGCTCTCGGCACGGTCCCAGAAAAAGGCGGCAGCTGCGCGAGCGCCCTCTGCCAGGCAGCAACCGGAGATGCACAGCTCCGCGGGAAGGGAGCAGCTGAGGCTGCTCCTCCAACACCAGCCCTCCTCTTTGCTCCCGTCCCCGCCCCTAGCAGGTGGGCAGAGGGCATCAGCTGCCCTGGACTGGCCTTGACAGTTTGGATGGGGATTGCACGGTTTCAAATAGCTGCCCCACAGGGCAGGACTGCAGCCCGGCTCTGTGGGGTATTCCTGTCTGAGTGGCTCCATGGAAGCCGGTAAGAACCCCTTCCACGCTGCATGCATGGCCCCACGGCGCATGCCCTGCCCAGGAGCTTCCGGGTAAAGACCAGCATGCGAGAGCGCAGGTGCATCCACTGCACACGGGAGCCTCGGTATTACAATCACAGGACACTTCCGGGGCTGGCCTGGAAAGGGAGAGGTTCAGCAGGTGAGCACTGCCACGGGTCATGGTTGCCACCGTGAATTTCACGGTGCCGGTAGGATAACCATGGTCTCCATTCATTAAAAGGCCACAGAAGAACAGACCCGCATCCACGACCCACCGCACAGGTGAGGCAGGATGGGCTTCTGGAGAAGGCACTGGACCGGGGCTCAGATCTGGGTTCGGATCCTGGGTCTGCCACAGCCTGCCCGTGTGACCTTGGGCAAGTCACAATTTCTCTGTGCCTCAGTGCCTCATCCGACATCAATCACCAGCTGTAAAATGGTAATACGTGTGTGTGTTTACATACGTACAGCACCTAGCACAATGAGGTCCCGATTGTTTACTTTTCTCCCACCCTGTGTCTATTTTGACTGCAAACTCTTTGGGGCAGGGACCGTCACCCAGCACTGTGAGAGCCTGGCACCTCTGGGCACTAGCATGACGACGACAAATAGCTGCACAGGAGCAAGCGTGGGAGGCGGAAGAGACTGTAGGGGGAATTCAACGCTTTTCCTCTCACCTACACTTGGTATTCCCCGCCCTCCCTCCCCCGAGAGAAAACCCTGTCCCCCTCTGGCATCCAGAAGATGCCCTGGAATGCCCTGCATTTTTATGACTGCTAGATGGGAGGAGAAGAGCACTGGGGTGGGGTTTTTCCGCTCCAGCTTCTCTGTGCCACTGACCCCGCAGCAGGTTTACTACAGCCACCCTGAAAATATCCCTGGGCTTAACTCCAGCGCCACCCCTCACCTTTAAGGGTGGCTGGGCCCAATATTTCACCCCTGGATGACTTCCGTCCCTAGAAGTGTATCTGCGCTTCCTCCCGGGCACTAGCTGTTCTGCCCAGGGGACGGCTAGTGACCCAGTACTCGAAGGATGTTTTTAAAACAGTTTGAAAACGATTCAACATCTCCGAGTCAAGCCCGGGCCGTTGGGAGCACAATGCCACCATTGTAACATCTGGCTGGCCTGTCAGTGGTGAAATTGCTTTACACGGTTTGACACGAGCTGATTCAGAGACGGTGGCTTTAAAAGCAGGGCGGGTCACCTACCGGACTTTTGCTAAACACAGGCTGTGGGATGGCTCATAGGTGGCACGTGGGTGCGCTTGTCTACAGATGCACTTCAGCTCTTTACACCCCTCTCCCGGCCAATACTTCTCCCCAGCCCTCTGCTGCACGCTCCTGGGACCACCGGCAGGATGACGCATGCAGACAGCCAGGGATGAAAACGGAGGTAACGCCTTAATTCGGTTTTACCACCCTGCAAGCTCCAGAGCAGCCTCGCAAGCGGGCAAGAGTTCACACAGACCAGAAAGAACCAGCTCTGCAAACAGCAACCCTGCACATCCAGGAGACAGCCAGCAGACCTACCCCCCAGGGACCATCCTCTGCTGAGTGAGGGGAAAGGGAAAGTACCCCGCACCAGTACCCCTGCAACACTGGCTCAGTGGCTTTATTCCAACAGGGGGAAGGACAGGAAGAAAGGGGGCTGGAGGAGCAGGAACATCCCATGAGCAGCCCCAGATTAGAACTGGCCGGGGCCCCGTTGCGCGAGCCGCCCCGCCTGGTTACCCCTGGAAGCTCACTGCCCCTCGGAGCCAGCCTGCGTCACGCAAGCGCTCAGACCAGGTGACCAAAACGGTCCCTTGTCAGGCCTTAAAGCCCAAGAGCGGGGCTGCGGCGCCAAGCGGCGCACGTTGAAGTGCCAATGAGCCAGAAGCAGCAGCGGCAAAGCGGAGTTGGCCCTGTCGATTCCCCCTTCAAAGGGCTCCCGAGGGGGATTTCACAGACACCAGCTCTCTGGTTCTGGAATCCTCCTTGCTAGCTGGCACTCCTCCGCCAGCCTCCCCCAGGCGGCGAGGCCAGAGAGTGGCGCCTGCAGCGCACGCACCGTGGAGCAATGCTCAGTAGGCTTTTCCTTTCCTCTTAGTGTAGGGAGCAGAACAGCCCCTGAATTCTCCACTCCACGCCCACAGATGTCACCAGCTAAATATAGCTTCAAAAGGCACCTAGAGATACACCAGAAACCCAGGGCCTGCTTTCCAACAGCATCTGGAGCGCTCGCTGACTTCAACGGGAGCAGCGCGGCCCCTCTGAAATACCAAGCCGCCAACACAGTGGGGGGCAAAGGGCAGGGGGTTGGGGGGCAGGAGGGCTCCGGCGCTGCTTACCTTGGGCAGTTCCGGGGTGGCAGTGGCACGCCCCAGGGCCAGGGCAATCCCGCAGGCTGGATCCAAAGCCCTAAGCGGCCGGATTTGGCCGGCGGGCCGTAGTTTGCCCACCCCTGCATTAACACGTCCAATTAATTATACAGCATTCAATTTACACCGTTAGCGGGCGTGTCTGGGAGAGAGGGGGACCCCCTCCTCCCCATCCCCTCCCTGCTGCCACTGTACCAGATATAATCCCTCCGGCCTTCAGCTCTCCCCCACGCTGCAATCCTGCGCCTAGAACTCAGGGAGACACCCCAAAACAAATCTGGTCCACCAGTTTCAGGAGGTATGTCTCAGGGCTGCCCAGCAGCACCGAGGAGGACACTGCGAGGAGATGCCCTCGTCCCCACCTAGCAGAAGGAGGCATGGTCGAAAGGAACGAGCACAGCACTGGGAGCCAGGAACTCAGCTATTCTGGCTGCCTTGAGAGCCAGCATTTAAACCTGTCATTTCCTCATCTGCAAGATGGGAATACTTCTCCCTTGTCGTACGGAGGTGCTGAGAGGAACGATGTTCGTGGGGCCCTTTAAAAATGGAATGTGCCAAGCACAGCCTTGCCATGAGTGCTTTGAGCACTCTGTTCCACTAAGATCTACAAGGAGAGAATACACAGGGCAGCAACAGAGACAAGGGGGCAAACTGCTACCTCCGGACAAAGGGATCGAGCACGAGTTCCATTGGGCCGAGGCAAGACAAGAGTGGATCGCACAGAGCCCCTTCCGACAAACGAGAACACAGAGGGAGCGTGACCCAGCCAACTGTGGCATCTCATGATTATCTACACACACAGCAGCCGGGGAGCCTGCAGGGCCACTACAGGGATAAGCAACGGCTGGGAGTAGGAGCAGCTGCACACACCATCATCCTCGGCTCGTCTAAGTCAGCATGGCGGATCCTACGCGCCACCAGGAATGGGCGTTCGTGCGCGACATTTCACTCAGTCGCTTGCCGTGGCTGGGTTGCTCGGCTTATTGCAAAGGCTGCACCGGAAATGAATACTTCTTTTTAAACCAACGTCTATGGAGAACTATGTACCACAAAGCTTTTCGAAGGAGACATTCCAGTGAGGCCCTTCCTGCCCGCACCCGTGCATGGTAAAAGCCCACGGCTCATGCCTGACAGATATCACCAGCCGGGATGCGTCCGCATTAAGCTAAGCTTTTTTTTTGGTACTTTGCCCACTCGGTTGTTCTGGGTGGGGGTGCTGGGGTACATAGGGCTCCAGGTGTCACCTAATCTCTAGCATCCCCCTCTCAGCGCTGACTCGAACATCCTCAGCTTATTCCTGGGCACATAAAGGCTGCTGCACTTGTCTACACAGTCCTCGCACCACCCCTGGGCAGCTCCTTATTTTGCAAATGGTATAAAGGGCCTGCTAACAGAGCCACTCATGAATTCCAAATTAAACCCCGGTCTGAATCACTCCCTTTCACCAGGCCCTTTCTGCGCATTTATCGTACGCCCAGGGAACGCTAGAACCCCCCAGGAACATTCGCGGCACTGTACTTTGTCCAACTCCATCACGCTACAGCGTGCACAGGGAGAAAGAGAAAACCAGCACAGCAAAAATGCCAGAGGACGACAGACCCCACCCAAGCCGGCCCTGCAGAAACCTACCCAGCCCAAACCTGGTACACTGCCAGCATTGATAGGGCAGCTCGCACGCTGAGGAGAGGGCGGGGTGTGCAATTCTTACAGAGGACACCTCAGATAGAAGCTCGCACCAACTGCCTCGCAGCTGGACTGGGGACAGGTACAGGGGGACGGGGAAGAACCAAAGTAACACAACTGCAAACCTGATTTAAGAAGTCAGGGGACTCCTGGAAGCAAGACAACAGCTCCCTGGCGAGGGTGGAGCAGAAATGCAGCTCTCTGTGAGCCCCATCATTTGCACCAAATGGACATGGCTGAAGCCGCACTAGACTCCATTATTGCATGTGACCTCAAAGCCACAATTCCTATCCAAGTGTATGTGGGCAATGCCTGCTTGGATTACCATGTGCCTGCTTAGTCTTTATTACTGGAGTTCCCAGAACTAGAGGCCAGAATGGAGCTAGGGCCCCACCGTGTCAGGTGCTGTACAAAACACTTACTTGAGAAAGTCCCCACATGGAAGAGTCTCAGTTTAAATAGACAAGATAATGGACGGGAAGGGAAGCTAAGGGCCACAGATTTTGCCCAAGGCCACAGAACAAGTCAGCGGCAGAGCGAAGAACAGAACTCAGATCTCAAGCCGCAGCACACCGTGCTATCTGCTCCCCTACGCTGTCTCGCTCCTGGGGAATTTCAGATCACAGCACGGCCCCACCATTTTGCTAGCTGGTTATTTCAGTGGGCTGGGTGGGGGAGAATGACACAAAACTGGTCTGGCTTCCCTGAATGGTTTGAGGAGAAAGCAGCATTGTCACAGGCAGACACCACAAGTGGGGAAGCCCACCCAGGCTTTCGGGTTAATATATGTGCTAAGACAGCCACTGAAACAGGTACCAAGGACCATGCAGCAACACAGCTCAACGCAGGCTCACCAGCGTTTGCAACCCGCTGAATCGCACTATGGAAGGGTGAAGTATTACGCTCAGGCTAGGTGACATGTTTGCTTATTACCTGCTTGGGGAAATCAAAACCAGAGCTTTAGCCAGCCTGACTTCTCCTACAAGCAGCTCACAATGGCTTTCTAAGGGGTAGACTCAATCTGCAAGGCGCACCTGGTACCGCATGCAACTAGATGGTGGCACATTGCCACGCCCTTTCTTGCAAACTACTCCAACAGCGTGGAAATGGGCCACCACCACCCAGGTATCTGCTGGAATTGGGCATTTCAAAAGGAGCCTAAGATAGATAGGTGCTCTTAGACCACTGAATTCCAACAGGAGTTGGGCACCTTGCGCATCTAACTCCCTTACGCTTTAGCACTTTAGACGTCTAGATGCTTAACAGGATTTCTAAAATCCAGACATTTAAATGGACAGAGAGACCATCCCATCACCACGACTGCCCAGGGCTCCGGGGAGCGCTTACTCCGCGGAGTATCCCCGGGGCGGGTGCACTCATGTGTACATGAGCCACTGGTGCTGAGTCTAGGGGGCTACGGAGCTCAGCTCCCTGCCCCCAAAAGCCCAGCTGCCCTGGCAACTCTCCCTGGCAGTAACGTGCCGCTGCAACAGCAAGGTTAGCCCAGCCGGAGGAGGTCAGGGATTCTGGCAGTCCGCCAAGGCTGTCCCAAGGAAGGAAATGGTGATTTTTAACAGTTCATCTCGCAGCCAAATCGGAGCGGAATTTAATTGGAGAAAGAGGCACTTCTCTAGCCCAAGGAGCCTTCCCCCCCATGAATACCACAGGCTCGCTGCGCACAGTGGAGATGCAAGAGCTTCTTGAAGAATCCTTGATAATGGAAAATGTTAGACAACCTAATCCTAGGCCAGATCAGCTCTCCCCTATAATACAATATATAAACCCTCATGCATCAGGGCATAAGAAAGCCACTAAAGGGGGGGGAGAGGGGGAGGAGACTCTCTCTATGAGCTCATTCCTTAACTGTCTATTCAGAGGAGGATGCAAGAATCCCTGAATGAAGCTACCAGATGCAGGACAGTGGACTAGAGGCAACACTGGATATTCCGGTTAGACGAGTACTAGGCTTTGCACTGACTCAACACCCACCCTTGCCAGGCAATTCATGCAGCAGATGCAAGCACCAACGCTTGGAGGAGTGTGTGGGGCGTGGAGCTTGCACCTTTTTTGGGGGGGTGGGTGGGCTTTTTTAAGTGTATTAAGAATCAGCCTGTTTAAAACTGGTGGTTCTGTTTGTGGCACTATTTTACTTCAGCAACCAAGGAACACTTTGGAGAAAGGATGTCTTTGTTAAAAGTTGAGACACTTCCCTCCCGCCCTCCATCTCTGCAATCCAGGTAACACCGGCAAGACTCCTGCACATGAAAGGAAGAACCGATCCCACACTTGGGATAGTTCTAAAAGATAAGTAACAAATATTTTTTCACCGTCTTTTTATGTCTGTTTTTAGGATGTATAAAGCTAACAAAATATAGTCAGAGTCCCATGGTTTAAAAATTCTTTAAGCACAAAGTCAGAATTGAAACCTACTTTAAACAGCCAATTTGCCCCCGTTACAGCCATCAGTGCAAACCCTTAGTACACTCAGGCAAAGCTGCAGTTATTTTCCCCAGTGCAACGTAGCTTAGTTTCCTGGGAACGGCAAACTGCACTGACACACAACTGTGGCCTGGCCCATCTGCACTAGCAGACTGCACCAGTGTAGGCACTCTGCTGTCAGAAACCCCCAGTAAATGAGGTGGGACAGTCCCAGGGAATGAAGCTGCCTATTCATTCACACAACAGATCTCGCACAACTACAGAACTAGCTAACTGTGCCTATCGCTTAAATCAGCCACTGTATCAGATGACTGGAGGATAGGTAATGTGATGCCAAGTTTTAAAAAAGGCTCCAGAGGCGATCCTGGCAATTACAGGCTGGTACACCTCACTTCCGTATCAGGCAGATTGGTTGAAACTATAGTAAAGAACAGAATTATCAGACACACAGACAAACACGATTTGTTAGAGGAAGAGTCAACATGGTTTTTGTAAAGGGAAATCATGCCTCGCCAAGCTATTAGAATTCTTTGAGGGGAGGTCAAACAAACATGTGGACAAGGGTGAGCCAGTGGATACAGTGTACTTGGAGTTTCAGAAAACCTTTCACAGGGTCGTTCACCACAGGCTCTTAAGCAAAGTGGACAGCCATGGAGTAAGAGGGAAGGTTCTCTCATGGATCAGTAACTGGTTAAAAGATAGGAACCAAAGGGTTGGAATCAATCGTCAGTTTTCAGAATGGAGAGAGGAGTAAAAAGTAGCGTCTCCCAAGGATCAGCACTGGGACCAGTGCTTTTCAACATACTCAGAAATGATTTGGAAAAGGGGTACACAGTGAGGTGGCAAAGTTTGCAGATGATACAAAAACCTCAAGATAATTAAGACCAAAGCTGACTGTGAAAAATTACAAAGGGATCTCACAAAACTGGGTGACTGGGCAACAAGACGGCAAATGGAATTCAATGCTGATAAACACAAAGAAATGCACATTGGAAAACATAATCCCAACTATACCTACAAAATGATGGGAAGTAAGTTAGCTGTTACCACTCAAGAAAAAAGATCTTGGTGTCACAGAATAGTTCTCTGAAAACATCTGCTCAATGTGCAGCAGCAGTCAAAAAAAGATAACATTGTTAGGAATCATGAGGAAACCTGATAGACAAAGACAGAAAATATCATATTGCCACTACATACATCCATGGTACACTCACCCATACCTTGAATACTGCATGCAGTTCTGGTCACCCCATCTCAAAAAAGATATATTAGAATTGGAAGTAGTACAGAAAAGGGCAACAAAAATGATTAGAGGTATGGAACATGAGAAGAGATTTATTTCTAAACTGAACAATCCCAAGTCTTTTTAAAGAGATGACTAAAGGAGGATATGATGGAGGTCTATAAAAACATGACTGGTGTGGAGAAAGCGCCTAAGGCAGTGTTATTTACCCCTTCACAGAACACAAGAACCTGGGGTCACTCAATGAAGTTAATAGTCAGCAGGTTTAAAACAAACAAAAGGAAGCATTTCTTCACACAACGCACAGTCAACCGCATGGCCAGGGGATGCTGTGAAGGCCAAAAATATAACTAGAAGTTTGAAAAAAAAAAAAAAAGACCTAAAAAGTTCGCGGAGGAGGATAGGCCCATCAATGGCTATTAGCCAAAACAGTCGGAGAGAAAACCCCATGCTCTGGGTGTCCCTAAACCTGACTGCCAGACACTGGGACAGGACAATTGCCCTGTTCTGTTCATTCCCCCTGAAGCACCTGGCACCGGCCACCCTCAGAAGCCAGGATACTGGGCTAGATGGGCCATTGGTCTGACCCACCACGCCTGTTCTTAAGCACATACAATGGCTGCCCTACCACCCACCTCCAGAGGGGAGGGACCTGTCACAGACACAGAGGTGGCTAATGCTCACACCAGGCTGTAGAACGACTGGTAAGCCTAACGGGCCAGAGAGCGCCTCATTCTCACCAGCCTGTGACTTGGTTGGAAGTCTGGCTCTGTGCTGAGGAAGGTGATTGGGAGGGGGGGCGGGGCAGAAAGACAAATGCCGGCTCCCAGCAGGCTTTGTTTCCCGGCTGCCTGCTCTCAATAGCGTTCAGTGCCTCCAGCCAAGGCTTGCAAGTTAACACCTCACCCGGGGTATGGAGGGTGCCCTTGTTTGGCTGCAAACAGCTTCCCCCAAGACCCCGCTCAGCAGTGGGAAGGCTCTCCTCCCCATCGCAAAAAAAAACAAAAAAACAAAAAACAAACAAAAAAAAAAACACACCACATTTTCATTCAGAGAAAGAAAAGCAGCAAATGTGCCGGGAGACCTATGATGGCAATGCCACCCACCGTCTCCCAGCAACACTCATCAAAAGGGGAAACATCGCCAGTTACACTACCTAGGATTTAAAAAAAAAAAAAAAAAAAAAAAAATGCAAGGTATATACAGCCCTCCGGATCAGAGCCTACATCAGCAGTGGACATGGGCTCCCTTCCCTGCCGGCAGGTTATTCCAGAACGATCCCTTGCAGAATTTCTTGCACCACCCTCTGAAGCATCAGGAGGTGGCCATTGTCAGGGATAGGATACTTGGGGGGAGGGATAGCTCAGTGGTTTGAGCATTGGCCTGCTAAACCCAGGGTTGTGAGTTCAATCCTTGAGGGGGCCATTTAGGGATCTGGGGCAAAAATTGGAGATTGGTGCTGCTTTGAGCAGGGGGTTGGACTAGATGACCTCCTAAGGTCCCTTCCAACCCTGATATTCTATGATTCTATGACGTGTTGCACACCTGGTCTGATCCAGTCTGGCAACTGCCATGTAACTTTAAAGGAGAGTCACGTCAAGAAGCGGGCGCACGAACATTAGCAGGAGAGCCGCTGGGAGACATCTGCAAGGATCATGACCCCCCCCACACACCCCGCCCCAGATTATACAAGAGCTTTCTGAACCCCCAAAGCACCTGTGCCTCAGTGCTCAACACTCCTGTGGGAAGCCAATCACTTGGGCCAGTTTCCAAAACCAAGTGCTGCATTGTGGGATGTAGTGCTTGTGGCTTCTTGTACATGCTACACGCAAACCGCTGTGCGCACCGCTGCTTAAGTCAGGTCCAAAAACCAGGCCTTGTCCTAAGCATCAGAGCTGAACAGCAGAACCAAGGCTTGTCAAACACCTGCTCAGCAGCAGCGAGACATGCTGCAGGCGCTGGAAGCTCAAAGCATTAAAACCAATTTGCCGCAACTCCGAGGGTAGACAGATCCATCTCAAGTCCTACTGTCACGGCAAAATAAGCCAGGAGCTGCCTGCACCTCTCTACAATGTACAATTTAAATTATGCAACTCCTGCAAGGATCACCTTCTAAAAATAACTTCAGAAAGGGTATCTGACAGACACGCAGGGAGCAGATGGGAGGTCTCCTATCTCAGGGCCCTGGAGCTCAGAGATCTCAAGCGCCATGACAACACGGTGGAATTAAAGTCACGAACACAGCGCAAGGATCAGAGCCGGGGCTGGGAGCAGGCCACCACAGTTCTAGCCTCAGCTCTGCAACAGACTCTCCGCATGGTCTTGTGGAAGGCACTTTAATGCCTGACTGCACCCCTTTCTTGCTGGGCAGGCTAAGTAAGGGCTTGCCTACACTACCGGCCCTACCGCGGCGTAGTTCTGGCGCTGTAGCTAGGCCACTGTAGTGCCATAGCGGAGACCAATCGCAGGCCCTCATTCTCCGCCTATCAGACTGGGGGGGAGCTGGGGGCTTCTGCCAGACACGACTGGCGCCTCCTGAGAGTGGGGGGGCACAACTTAAAGATTCAGCCCTTCCAACAGCTTGAGTCATGGCCCCCCAGGCATGCCCCCCTCTTACCCTCAGCAGCCCTGCCCTGCAGCTCCCACGTGACCCTACATGCACCCCGTTCTGCCCAGCAGGGAGGGGAGGTCTCAGGGCTTCAGCCCCACGGGGCATGCCTGCCAGGGCACAGCTCTCAAACATCTGGAGATGATCATATGAGGCTCGGAGGGTCAGCAAGTTTGACCGTCCCTGGCGTAGATGTCCCTCAGCGACTAGGTCGACAGAATCATTCTTCCATCGACCTAGCCGCGCCTACCCCGGGGGTTGGTTGGCATAGCTCCAGGGTGTAATTTTTTTCCACTCCTGAGGGACGTAGCAACACCCATCCACATTTTAAGTGAAGATGGGCCTCACTGGTCAATCACCACCCCTTCAATATAAACATGGGTGAGTTGAGCCTGGAGATTTAGGAGCCCCTCCAGCAGCTAACTTCTCCCTCTGCAAGGGAAGCCCTCACCCCCAAACCTGCTCCGGCCCGCTTGCAGGGCAGCTCTAAGGAAGAAGTAGCCATACCCCTGCACCCTAAAGCAAGGATAACCTGGGACAGCACTGGCGAACACATACTCCCTAACAGGGCCGGCCCTGGGGGGGAGTGTGGGGCCCAGCACATAAGTGCAGAGTTTCTAATCTGCCGGGGTGGGGGGGGGGGCGCTCCCCTTGGTTTTGCTCAGGCTCAGCACCCACCCCACCTCTTCCCTGCCCCTTCCCCACCCACTCCCCCCTCTCCTGCAGCACCTCCTGATGCCGCGAAACATCTGATCCGCAGCAGGCGCTGAGAAGGAGGGGGAGAGGCTGATTGGCAGGGCCCACCGGTGTGCAGGAGGAGCTGCTCCTCCTCCCCCCTCCCCACCGCCCGCCTCCCCGTTCACCCGCCCATCTCACCTCCCCACCTGCCTCCTGAAGCACGGAGCAGTCGCCCCGATTCGCCGTACCCAAGGGACGGCTCTGCCCGCTAACGATGGGAGAGGGCAAGGGGACCTGGAAGGTGCTTCTGTATCTCCCCAGCCACCACCAGGAACCAACGCCCTCCCCCCCGAAACGGGATCAACGCCACCACTTCTAAAAGCAAAATGGCTGACTGGGCAGAGCTCAGAGGCCCAGCTACTGGGCGCCCTGTCCCGATGGATGTGCCCTCACTCCAGCCTGCCGAGTGGGCAGCTGCTCATCTGCCTTCCCCTCTTTATGACCCCGCCGTGGGTGGGTGTGTGGGTGTTCAGATCCATAGATTCCCAGGCCCAAATCAGCTAATGTAACCTCCTGTATAGCAAAAGTCAGAGAATGTCCCCACAGTAATTCCTAGAGCAGATCTTTTCGATAAATATCCAATCTTGATGTAAAAATTGTCAGCGACAGAGAATCCACCACAACCCCCCATAAATTGTTCAATGGTTAATTACCCTCACTGTTAAAAATGTACTCGTTACTTCCAGTCTGCATTTGTCTAGCTTCAACTTCCAGCCATTGGATCGTGTTATGTCTTTCCCTGCTAGACTGAAGAGCCCAATTATTAAACTTTTGTTTTTCCTGAAATCAAGTGGCCCCTTAATTATCTTTGTTTAGCTAAATAGACTGAGCTCCTTGAGACCATCACTAGAAGGAAGGTTTTCTAATCCTTCACAAGGCTCTTCTCTGAATCCTCTCCAAATTTATCAACATTCTTCTGGAGTTGTGGACACCAGGACTACTGGACACTGTATTTTAGCAGCATCCACACCAGTGTCAAACACACAGATAAAATAACCTCTCTACTCCTACTTGAGATTCCCGTTTATGCATCCAAGGATTGCATTAGCCCTTTTGGCCACAGCATCACACTGGGAGCTTGTAGTCAGCTGATTATCCACCACAACCCCCAAATCTTTTTCAGAGTCACTGCTTCCCACGATCGAGTCCCCCCTCCTGAAAGCATGGCCTACATTCCTTGTACTTAGATGGATACATTTATATTTAGCCATATTAAAATGCATATTGTTTGCTTGAGTCCAGCTTCCTACGCGATCCAGATTGCGGTGTCCATGATGTGTCCACTACATTATTTATCATTCCCCCAATGTCGGTGTCATCTTCAAACTGTGACTTTACATGGTCTTCCAAACCATTAAATAAAAAAATGTTTAATGGGCATAGGGCCAAGAATCAATCCTTGCAGGATCTCACTCAAAACGTATCTATTGAATGGGTGATTCTCTGTTTATAATTACATTTTGAGACCTAACAGTAAGCCATTTTTTAATCCATTTAATGTGTGTCATGTTAATTTTATATCTTTCTAGGGTTATTTAAATCAAAATGTCATGCAGTACCAAGTCAAATGCCTTACAGAAATCTAAATATATTACATCAACACTATTACCTCCATCAACCAATCTTGTAATAGCAACAAAAAAAGATCCTGTCAAATTAATTTGACAGGATCTATTTTCCATAAACACATGTTGATTGGCATTAATTACATTACCCACCTTTAATTCTGTGTCAAGTCCCATATCAGCTGCTTCATTATCTTGCCTGGGATCGAAGTCAGACTGACAGGCCTATTACCAGCCAGGTCATCCCATTTACCCTTTTTAAATATTGGCACATCATCAGATTTCCTCCAGTGGTTCTGGAACTTCCCCAGTATTACAAGACTTATTGAAAATTAACATGGATGTTCTAGCTAGTTCCTAGGCCAGCTCTTTTAAAACTCTTGGACGCGAGTTATCAGGACTCGCTGATTTAAAAACTACATAATCCCCCAAAACACAGAACAGATTTATTGAACACCTCTGCCTTTTCTGCATTATTGATAATTCTGCCATTTCCATCCAGTAATGGACCAATACCAACATTAGGATTATTTTTGTTCAAAACATATTTTAAACACACCTCCTTACTGTCCTTAGCTCCTCTGACCGCAGATTTCTCCGTGATTAAGACTCCTTGTTCACTCCCACCTCTGCACACATTCCTGGTGCCTCTCTCAGAGCAGGGGATATATATGGCACAGCTAGCAGAAAAGGGAGGTGTGTATGTGTTTGTAATATTCAACCTTGCTTACCCACCGGCCCCAACCTGCACTGAAGCAACATTAGAGGTATCAGGTAAACCAGCGGAGGCAGGAAACCGACCAGGATCTGCAATTCCACCTTTACCCTATTTACTCTGCAGAGACAAATCCATGAATGATGATAACTTTGAGGTGCATTAAATTCCTTAAGTATGTACTTCTCAAATCAACATAGTACTGGCCCCAGAGATATTAACTGTATCAACAGCTACTTTAACACACTAGTAAAGAGAACCCC
Organism: Macrochelys suwanniensis; assembly: GCA_033296515.1. Lineage (NCBI taxonomy): Eukaryota > Metazoa > Chordata > Testudines > Chelydridae > Macrochelys > Macrochelys suwanniensis. The sequence continues at coordinate 103,949,285 of CM065782.1, read as the reverse complement.
CTACCTAATACCTATTAATCCTATGGGTAATTCACAAGGATCATATGGACAAGATTTCAAAAGGCATTTTTGAGGGGGGCAGGGGGGCACAAAGAAGAGTCACAAGAACACATAATATGCTCATTTGTTACCTAGTACCCCACACCCTAGTCAGGACTGGTGGCCCATTGTGCTAGTCTCTGGCATTGTACAACACATGCATTAACACAGCACCTGCCTCAAAGAGCTTACACGCAGAGTTTTTAAAATGCAAGTAACTTAACTACTGAAGCACAACTTTACACACACACGCATAGGCCTGATCTCAGATGACGAACCAAAAAACCTGTCCAAATGCCATTAAGAAACAAATGCCTTGAGAGCCAGTGCGTAATTCCTGTTCTTTCTGCTTTCTGGCGGGGAGCTGAGGAGCAGGGACAACGACCTCAATTGTATTGAAGATGCATTTTAAAAAAAAATACAGTTATCTCCAACTCAGGACAGAATCCAATGAAGTGACAGGAACATTATAAACCGTAAATATGTGGGCTAAGAATAAGAAATGCTGACAGGCTCCCATAGCTGCAGTGCTACCAGAAGCGCTGCTAAGAGTTAGTCTGTGCACATGTAGGAGGGGGAAGGGGACTACAATCATTTTTTCAATGCAGCAATCTGGAAAAAAAAAATTAAAATTCCCCCTTCCTCCACCACCCCATTCTACAACTAAGTGCTTCACTACCGAGGATTTCTACGAATCTTTATTCATAAAGGTGCGTGCACAGCATGAGCCCGCCCCATGTCCCTCCTGCGCCAATCCCTGCGGCACTGCCGTCACCCGGGGTGAGATGCGTCAGAGAAACTCCGGCTCCTGGAAGAAGGTTTTTTCCCCCCCTCCAATTTCAATAAACAAACACGTTTTTCCAGGAAAGCTCACATCAGCTGCAGTGTCTGGTCCTCAGCAAGGTTCCCGCTGGGTTTGACTGAAGAGACAACGCTGTTGCTAACTTTCCCACGGTTACCCAGGAAGTCAATGGCTCAGCACAGGCTATATCGGAACTGGGGAGCCACGTTGCACCCCAGTCACTCGAATCGCCACGCCACGGTAACCGCTTTCGGAAGGGGACGGGGTGGCTCTTGTGGGATGAGTCTGAGTGGGCAATGAGAGCATGCAAAGGGCAGAAGGTCCAGTAGCAGTCAATGGCGGCCTGGACGTCACAAATGGAGACGAGTCTCTGGTCGGCAAGTTGTGCAACCAGCAGGTTCCTCTGCTGCCGTGACAGGCAAGGGATGGAGACACGCCAACGCCCGCGGCCTAATGCCTCGGAAGGTACCTGGGAAAGCCCTCCTGCCGAACGCAGAGTTAACGAAGGTGGTGGCGGGGCAGGAGCTAGATGGTTCTTGTCGCCCCTGGAAGAGGACCGTGCTCCCGGCTGAATGCCACGTTGGCCCTCCCACCTGTGGCCATCTATCAGGAGGTGTGCGCTAGGGCTGCGGAACAGCTCCTGGGAAAAGCCAAGTGTTTTTTCAGCTGTCACTCAGGGCGGTGAGGAACCGTGAGGACACAGTCACAGCCCAGCTCAAGACAGGAATTGCGTGTGTGTGGTGGGACGGAGGAGGGGGAGTTTCCAGGAAATGATCCTACCCAGAAACGGGTCAGCCCCCCTCCCCGGGGGGTGTTCTCCCCTCAGCACTCCGGCAAGGCGCAGGGAGAGAGGCTGTTCAGAGGGCAAAGTCGCTGGAAAGTCTAAGGGTCAAATCCTCCTCCTAGCTGACAGTTCACAACCCAAGTGAGCAGCAGGAGCGAGCAAACCCCCAGCCAAGGGCAGGACATGCGCACATGACCACGCTACTCCAGGCCTCCCGGCCACACAGAAAACACCCAATGTACAAAAGGTTTTTAATCTTTTTTTTTTTTTTTTTGGGGGGGGGGGGGGGGGGGGGGGGGGGAGAGACACACAGGGTGGAGAGTGATATGACCCAACAGACTCTGCCTCCACACTCGGGGGGCAGTGAGGGGAGACCGTCTCCTCCACTCTTGCCTACCTCTGCAGAAGTCCACACGGCTGGCGTCTGCCAAACTCTAATGCAAAGCTAGTTAACAGTTAATTATTACCCATTCAGATACCCGATCCTAGCGCTGCCTGACGCCCAGGAGAGGATAAACAGTCACGTGACTTGAAAATCCTTGCCTTATGTCAACTATATTTAGTTCTAAAAACGATGACCCGACAAGACCACCCCTGAGCGAAGGGAGCCAAGCTACTGTCTCATCAAGATCCTGCCACTCCATGTGCAAAGTTAATCAGCCCCAGCCGCGTTAGGGCCTGAGAATGGCAGGCTTGTCACGTGACTGACAAGAGCCAGGGCGTGGTTTCTGCTACAAAAGGCTAAGCCGCTCCATTGCCCAGAATTTGGGAATAGAAAGTGAGACTGAAAGTGGGTTGTGGGGAGGAATCCTGCAGCAGGTCACCTTCTGAGCAGGGGAGACTAATGGACACAACGGGTGGCACTTAAATACCGAGCCCAACCCAAGGTTCTGGGCCTCGGCTACCACGACCCACACTCCCCTCTGTGACCTGCTGCAGCACCTGTATTCAAAGATGCTTTGGTTTCTGGACCCCGGCATGCAGGGGGCTTGCAGTGACAAAGCACTCCATACTGGGGAATTCACTCCTGCCAGAGACCAGGCTGTGCCCACCATCTGGCTCAAATTCCTCGCTTTGTAGGGGCATTTGCCAATCTTGCACCCACTCCGAGCAGACCCTGGTATAGAAAGGCGGTAGCACTGAGAAAGGAAGGCAAGTCCAGGGAGCTTTGCAGAGGTCAGCTGTGCACTACAGAATTACCTAAAGGATGCCCAAGGGCGTAACAATAAAAGCTAGTTCCGCTGCTGCCAAAGGGACTACCATAATTTCCCCCCCTAGGAGCATGCTTCAGAGAAATAAAGAAAGACTCAGACCCGGATATTATTAGTCTCTTGACGCCACAAGATGGGTATTCTCAGCCCGCATTCCACTGCAGCTGACGGAACACAACACAGCCATTGCTGCCCAGAAGCTACGTGTCAAGAGGTCAACGTAGCACAGCCAAGCCCGGAGCTCTACACGAATTCAATCCCTTTAATGGCCGTCAGCCCTCCTCTGTCGCTGCAAGAGGGTACTTGCAATCCGACAAAACCTTGTTCTGAAGCACCCTACCTTTTACCGTTACGTATTTAACCACCAACACACTGCAGCCAGAAATAGAACATGCCCCATGTGAGCAGCACAGCCAGTTCAAGTTGCTCTTGGAACCTTCAATTCTGCAGCTCTAGACTTTCCTGATTGGACGGTGCAATTCTGACATTTATTCCATCACCAGCCAGAAGAAGAAGAAAAAGGCAAAAGGCGTAAAGAAGCCGGATTCTCCCCAGAAAAGGCATTTCTAAAGAAGGGCTTCGACTCTGCCTCCTTCAATAAGTGCCCCTACTTTCCAGCACGAATACCTCTACAAGCACAAAACGGAGACCACTTTCTGAAAGTCATGCCCTAGGTCTTCTACATTCGGGACTCAGCTGCACAATCACAGCTTACTAGGAGATAAATTTGTTTCATAATTTAAGACAAAACTGGATTGTGCGGTAAGCATATACTTACACAAAAATAGCGCATGCTCTCATATCTGGGACTGAATAATTTTACACCCATCCAAGACCCAGGACTTGACTCTTGTCCAGAAATAAATATAGCTAGACCAATGGGCCAGTGATCATTTTAAAAAGGTCCAAGACCATTAACTAGCCAAGCTATGAACACGTGACTACCCCAGCTTAACTCCTGCCCTTTTTAAGGTGGATCCCAAAGCACTGATTTCTAATTAGGGTGCATGACGTAACTCATGTTACTCATGAAAAGTCATGTTTAAATTGAAGTGGGAAAGAACTATCTGTCCACCTCCCCCCATCTAAACAGAATAATTTCTGGAGAAACTGCTGTGTCTTTTGTTCCCTCCGTGTATTTTTTTTTTTTTGGGGGGGGGGGGGGGAGAGAGAGGTTTTACTCTAAGAGTGACTTAATAGCTTGTCACACAGAAAACCTGCACCAAAAATCATTTTAAAATAGTTTTAATTAAACCAGTGCAGACGCCTGCATGAACTCTCAAACAGATATAAACCCCTTGTCACTGCTTTTACGAAAGCTGCATAGCTACACCCATTTAGTTAAACTGGTGCTAACTCCTGAGTGAAGACAGGCCGACGTAAGCTCGGGAGCGGACATGTGTAATTGTAGTCATACTTCATTAATATTCTGTATTTCTTCCAGTCGCTTCCTTGGCCCTCCAGTGCAACTAAAAATCCTCTTTTGGAAAAAGATTATGGAAGAGTCCCAATGACATTTCTGTACAGCCTGTGACATGAACTGAAGTCCTGGCTGCCTCACGATAGGTCGCTGGACAATGGGACACATCCAATCAGTTTCATGGAGCACAATGGCATCAACATGCAGTAACACCCTGTGTCATTCAAGGTGGTGTGTGTCGCCGCTGAAACGAGTCTAGATCCCCATAGGGGCAGGATCTTCAGTTATTTGTTCTTTAGCTGTTAATCTATTGGGACACTGTTGTGCAACTTCCTGGCTCTGGGGAGCAGAATTTTCTGACACAGGCATTACCAGACACCCTACAAACATAGCGGGAACATTTTCTCTGCAGTCTCTCCAACCGACTGGCAGCTTTGGTTTTCCAGCTTCTTGAAAATCCTGTGTGGGGACAGAAGCGGCTTGAGGGGGAAAGAGAGGGAGGAGCATGGGAAATCCAAAGTTACTACACAATGTGTTAACTCGCACGCAGGAAAGGATGTGCTGTACAACCAACATCTATTTGCCACTTAGCCCTTCCTGCAGAGAGTCATCAGTCGCTTTCCAGCAAGGAAGTGGAACAGGTACAGCTCCGAGCTGGGACAGCGACGGGCATGCAGACAAGGACCACAGAGATATGGGGTGGGGGTGAGGGGGGGATTTGCAAGATACTGTGAAGATACAAATAAAGATGCTTACTAAAGAGCTGGTGGGAGAGAAGGGAGTGAATCAATTAATAATATAATGCATCATGAGGAATAATCCTGCAATGACCGGGAGAGAGATTATCTAGTCTAACAGGCCTTTTAAACTTCCATGGTTCGAAGGTGCCCACTACTCCTCTCTCAGGTTGCTTTAGAGAGAACGTGCTCATTGGCAGTTGAAATGGAGAAGCTACTTTACGGCTCTTTTTAAAAAGAAAAAGCTTTCAAAAACTACCCCAGATTTTGATCATCACTGGTAAGAACCACCCCCAGCCCCAAAATTGCTCTGGATTCTTTGATCACTGCACGGTGTGGAGGCAGCCTACAGACTTCAATTTTTTTAAAAAAAATCATTTCCACTGATAGAAAAAGGGTTTCAGAATAAACATTAGCATCGCCAATTTAAACTTTCACCACCATGGGAAATTATAGGGGGTCAGACAATTAACAACGACAGAAGACGCCGAGATTCAAGAAGTTAAAGCTATCTGAAGGCTGCATTATCATCCTCTGCAGCTCCAGGTTCGTGAGCGCTGGAGCCGGCCGTTTTAGCAGAGCCGTAAATACGTGCTTTATGCCGCACTCATTACAACATGTTTTATACACATTAAGGTGGGACTCTAATAAATTCCCAAGGAGCATTTTTCTTACTTTGATTAGCATCGATTAAATATTTTTCCATTGGTCTCGGCGTGTACAGTGGAATTGATCATTACCAACACTTATCCCTAAAAAAATCTAACCTTTTCAACCCTATTTATCTTGCAGTAAAAGTTCCGAGGCCATTGACACCTGTAGCTAAGTCCCAGTCATGCTAGTGACCACAGTGGCAAAGGAAGTGCTTGTTTTCCCGACGCAGCTTGCGCTCGGGGAAGAGATGGTTCAGGATTTGTGGAACTGGCAAGATCAAGATGGTTATAGTGAGCAGGACCAAGGATATAGACCAGCAATGAGGCAGGTAGGAGGGATCTATACTGCACGTCAGGTCACCCAAACCATGTTAAAATGTACTTCACTGTACATAGTCCTGCACCCAAATCCCACCTTCGTTCCCTTTTGCATTTCCTCCCAGACAAGACAGCTAAGATCCTCTGGCTTCTTCTTCCTCTTACCCAAAGTCTTTGTTCCTGCAAGGGAAATGCCAGCTATTCTATGCATGCGGTCTCTGAACAAGTTTCCTCCTATCCTTAGCAGGTTAAGCTACTGAATTTGCCTCGACACAGAGGGGTCGACAGTAACACCCACCACTAGCCCCAGGGTCAGCAACACCCCATGCGATGCAGTGCATTTGGGGAGGGAAGGACGGGGAAGCGTTAACGTCTGACTCGCCTACAAAGAACCTGCTGGAAGTTTAGTGCATCTCCCTGAACTAGACCACCTCGGTAAACAAGGTGCCCTTCCCAAAATGGGGTAAAAACACTCTTTAGGCCAGTAATCCCAGGATTTAACAGGAAGTAGCACTGGGACTTTCTCCTGCTGGTGAATACAATAACGCGTCTTGAGAGAGACCCAGGGTGGCACCTGGGAGTCGTTGCACCCTTTTGCAGTCTAAGCCAGCGACAGGGAAATTTAAGGATTTTTAAAAAGAAAAGAATATTCTAACACAGCAACATCCCCTCAGGGTAGGTGCTCCCCGGGTTTCATTGCGGTGACTGACTGTAAATCAAGCATGCTCTCAAACCCTTCATATGAACAAACCCTAAGAATATAGGTGCATTTCCCACCTCACTCTTGCAAACACACCACTACAAGCCATTGCCAGAATTACAGGAATTGAAAGAGGGGGGCGGACAGACATTTAGTTAAATAAAGACAGATCTTTACAAAGCATGAAGAAGAACATGCTAACCCTTTCTTGCCAGGCGGCCACCGCCCACATGTCCACACTCAGAAAGGTCTTCCACAAACTCCAGAGCACGAAGGTAACAGGGGTTACTCATTGCAATGATATTATCAATGTGTTAGTAACGGGAAAATCCCACCCCTCCTGTTTCGGCGGATTAATGCAGCGGTGCGCAAACTTTCCCAGTTGTGCCCCGCCTCACCATTAACTAAATCTGTCCGTGCCCCCCACCCCATTACTGCACAACCAAGGCTTCCTCATAACGGAGCTTGGGCTGAAGGCGGAGCTGGGGATGGGGGAGGAGCTGGGGGCGGAACTGGGCTGGGGCAGAGGGGGAAGGAGAGCATAGTGGGGCTGGGGGCAAAGTGGGTACTGCCACCCCGCCCCACCATGGGGGCTGGCAAGGGCCCCTCCTAAACATTCCTCTGCACCCACCTATGGGGACCACAGAACTAATGCTCCAGTACCACACAGCACCACACACTTAGGGTAGGTCTACATTGCTCTAAAAGACCTGCAGCATGGCCGCGGCCAGCCCAGGTCAGCGGGCGCCGACGCGTGAGGCTATAACGTTGCAGTGCAGATGTTTGGGCTCAGGAGAAGCCTGGGCTCTGACACACTGTAAGGGGGGTGGGCTCGGGCCCCAATGTCTACATTGCTATTTTTAGCCCCACAAGCCCACGTCAGCTGACATGAGCTCCCAGACTTGGTGCCACCGGGTTTTTAAATGGCAGTTCAGACATACCCCTCAAGTACCAAAAACTGAACCCAAACCTACCAGGTTTACATTTCGGGAGGGGCCATTTCAACTCAAGGATGCCACCCACCTCAGACACGGACACCAGTGGCTATGGGAAAGGCTCTCTCCACAGAAGGAAAAGCTAGAGATATGGCACCAAACGGAATAAAGTGGGAGGAAAAAACACTCCCCCAGCACATGAAGCAAATTTCCCTGGAACTTTAGAGCCGCTTTATTTCCAAGCACTATTATTAAACAACCAGGATATGGGCACCACCACCCACCCACCTCTATTGTGCTTGTGACACTAGGTACAGGGCAGAACGTCTCCAGAACCCATATATTATCAAGCACACACACGGGAACAGAGTACGTTGTCGTGCCTATAAAACGGCTATTTTAATATTTTGGCTCAAGTTCCAAACCCATGTGGATTATGGGTCTTGGTTATAAGAGTTCAGAATTCTTGTCAGCCAGATCAGACGGGTTCTTCAGCCTATACCAGACTGCAAAACCCAGACAGCGAGGAACGCCTGGACACGGAATTATCCTTGAAGAGGGGCACCAATATATTTTAGAAAGACATTTAGTGCCATGGTATCATGGCTAGTGGCCTTTATGGAGTTAATCCCCTGGACTAAGCCCAGCAATGCAAGTTTGGCTCAGACTGTCCTGGTTAGTCCAACACCCGTGTTCCCATTCCACCCACCACACAAAATAAAAACTCCACCAGTATGAGGCTGGTACACAGTAAGCAAGTTCCAAGGAGACCCTTTCCCCCCAGCCAGAGGTTCTCCTTTTGAACTTGCTGCATTTACAGTCCTGGGAGTTTGAAGATAGCAGGGTTTCAAGATAAGCTTAACACACAGAGAAAGTATAGCTGCTGCCTTCAAGGACTTTCTGAACGGTGGCTAGGTCCCAGACTGGCTGCCCAGAGCGAAAGACATGGCCATACACAAACGTAACAATATCTTATTTGTCACATCAACCTTTTCCCTATTTACTGTTTTTTTAAAAAAAAAGGGATACTGTGCATGTAAAAAAAACAAACTTTAGCGTTGCCTAAAATGCAACCTATTCTTTGTCAGACAAGTTGCATTTACTGAGAAGCACATATTACTATTATTTACCGCAAATATGTACTTCTCTCCCACCCCACACTCTACAGGGGCTCTGATACATCTTGTTGCAGGCTACTAGAGCAGAAAGAATAGAAGTTCTAGCACAGCAGCTCTGCTAATCTGTGCACCCTCGATGATTTGCACTAGCATCAGTGCAATAAATCAACTGAAGTCTTGATCATGCCCTAGAGGAGAATCCTATGGAAATCATTTCCTTCTAATGTTGTCAGATGCATTATTATTTACGTAGTCGTAGCACTCAACATCCCAAATCTGGACCAGTGATCCAATGTGCTAAACACACAGGACAACAACAGTGCAGCCTCCAAAGTTCTGTCTCCAGCACATTCTGAAAGCAAAGAAAAATGGGTTGGGAAAAAACCTGCAAAGCCGAGGTTTACATCCCAGTGCCCAGACCAATTTTTGTAAAACATAAGCAGGATCTGTTATACCCTGCAGCAATTTATCCTAGCTGGAACATTGCATAAGAGAAAAACAGCTTCTCATTTTCTTTTGATGAAGCCAACAATAAATTTGCCCCAAATGTTAGTTATAAAGACCGCGAAAAAAAACAAACTTGGGTTATTTCACTAAAATCACTTTTCTTTTTTAATACACTGGGGTCTGTCTATCCAGTACTTATATAGCCCTCATCACTGTAACAGAGAACCTCACAATCATTAATGGATTTTACCCCCACACACCCTGTGAGATAGGGAAATGCTATTATCCCCATTTTACAGATGAAGAATAAAGGCATAGGATAGATTAAATGGATTACGTGACTAGCTCAAAATCACACAGTGACTTGGTGGCTAAACTGGGAATTGACCGCAGGTCTCCTGTGTCCTACTCCTGTGCCTTAACCACAAGGCCACCCTAATGCCAACATCCAGATTTCAGTGGCTGTATTTGGTATTTCTAGCAGAAGACATTCTTTGCTGGCCAGAGACGCCACGATGGAGGAAAAGCCTCCAGGAATTGTGAAGATGCAAGAATTAAAACGTCTCTCTCTCTTGCCCTTATAATTACAGCCTCTCACTTCCAAAAGTGGAAAGCGCCCTCACGCTTCCTCAGACTTGCTTTCTTGCCATAGCCTGCCTACATTGCCCTCCTTACTACTTACTAACAAGTCCTCATAGCTCTCTCTAGCCTGAGCCACTCTCAGTCACATCTGTCCTAGTTATACTGTGTATGTTCTTTGGGCCAGATGAGCTCGACTTTCATGCGCTCTGTCAAGTGATGTGCACGACAACGCAAATACTCATGCCATTATTAACATATGTACATTGGAGACAGCAAGCTTTTATTGCAAACAAATCAGTTAAAAACTTAAATAATTGAATCAACAAGGAATTGCACATTTTTTTATGGAGCAAATATACAGACCAAATATACAGATTCATGTACCTAGATATCTAATACAGTTTGTGTTGGACAAGTGAAAATAACTGCATAGTATAAAATTCTCAGCTACATTTTTATGTTTGTTTAAACTTTAAAGTAATGTGTTGAATTATGTTCAAAATTTTTAAAAAAAAACAAACAAACAAACAAAAAAAACACACACCCAAAACTGTTACATTGGAAAACTTCTTTCAACCTGGATCCTACAATTTGCCGTGCTGTGGTGGTTTCAAGTAGGTCAGCCCTGGCCTTTATGACGATTATACAGAGGTGTTTGTGTCAGTAATATCTACAGATTGTGTATTAAAGGGGAGGGTCAGAAATCAGAGCTTTTCTTTTTCTCCTTTTTAAAAAGCCACCCACAAATGCTGATATAGTGGAAGCTTATAAGTTTTTGCTGAATCAGCCTCCAACTGTAATCCACCTTTAGAAGTGTAGTTTTGGGGTGGTTTTCCCCCTCCTCCCTCTCAACAGTGCAGCTGGTCTAGTGTATACACACCAGAATGAGCTACAGCTGGGAGAGGTACCTGTGTAAAAGGAATATAGGATACAGCTGGGGTCTGAATTATATTTAGAAGGTTTGGGATTTATTTGGGTTTTCTTAAAGCTAACACTGGGTAAGTCCTTTCTTCGCGCTGCCAAGTGGAAATTGATGTCAGTGTGTCACTGGCTGGAACCCTTCAGCAGTTCAATCACTTTTCATATGAAAGCAGGGTTGGGGGGGAGGGGAAAAATTAAGCAAAGGCATTTATAACACACAAGCCTGTATACCGTTGTCATTTCTTACTTTTTAAACAGGCTTCTACAAGCACAGGTAGTGGGGACAAATCTTTTTTGTACCAGCAGGCAGCGGAAAGAGAGAAAAATACACTTCCGATTTCTCTCCCTCAGTGCAGGGAGCAGGTGGAGGGAGCCTACTCAGCCCTGCCAAGCACTACAAGTTCTATCTGCCCTGAAAGAGTTTGAGAGACTGTTCTAACGCCAACGGAGCCAAGCTTGGGTGGTTATGTAAGGGCTGACATGGAGGGACGCGAGGAAACCAAAACAAAAAGAAACTTGCATTTTCTAGTGTCCCTCCATCTGCAGAGACACTGGGGTCAGCAAAAGCCAGCCTCAGCCCCAACAGCAACGTAGCATGGGCACCTGGAAAACCGGCAGACGGCAGCATGAACAACCTGCTAATGGAAGGCAGCATCCAAGGTGTACCACGCCACATCCTATTGACGCCCTGGTACACCTTGCCGAGTTCTGGAGGGGGAGCGGTCCCAGCCTCTTCACAGGGTCCTTCCAACTGAGCTACTGAAACTCTGAGACAATCAGGTCACCCAATCCCTTCTTCCCCTCCTCCCATGAATACCCAGACTCTTCAACACATGAAGACCCTTAATGACTTTGAAGGGCAGGACAGAAAAAAAAAGTTTTCTGAGGTACGTGGAAAGGAACAGGTAAATCATTAATTTTTCCCTAAGAGAGGAGGGATGGATCCCCGTCTGAAAAAGCTGGAGGTTCTGGCTAAATGCATAGCTACCAAAAAAGCCATTTTGAAAAGTAAGGGCCCTTTCAAACTCTCCTTAGGAAGTTCAAAATAATACGGGTGGGGGAACATCGAGTCAAGGTTCTCCCGGGACACACACACACTTACTTCAGCTGGAAAGTCACAAGAGTGCTGCAGCTGGGTTCTTATCCCTTAAAAGAGCCCCCACGCTGACTTGTCCCCAGCCCATCTGAAAGACAGCAAGAACGTACCGAACAGGTTCTCGTTTTCTATCCTTGAAGCACGCCCTGAAGGAACCCCACATTCCAGCACACAGAAGAGATGCCCCCCAACTGCACACAGCAGGAGGAAGTCACCCTCATGCCATTACATTGGGTTAGGGTCACAGGAGGGGTTGATTTAGTGAGAGCAGCATCTCTGGAAATGGTCAGCCTCCTGGGACTATCTGCAGCCACACAGAACTTGGGGGAGAATCCACGATCCTCCGCAGGTCTTGGAGATCACCAGGGTTAAGGAAGTGAAGAGACATGCTACAGATTTACCTACGGTCTTCTATAGCTCATCTTGCTGCAGCATTTAAAGCACAAAGGTCAGGCTCCCACAGGTGAACAAAAGCACCCATTACCTGGGTAACGGGTTCCAATGGACAGGAGACTTTGCTTCCATTTGCTTACAATGGACTAAGATGCATTGTGGTAAAAATACGTGGATAGAAAAGTTATTAAAAGTAGGTGGCTTTAAATAACAAATGTAATTTTTAAATTGGTTTTCATGTTTCATGGTTTCCATGAGGCCCAGCCAGGGCAGTTTAATAACCCCTGCCCTGGTTGCAGGTCAGGGAAATGCTGGGCCAGCCAGTCTGCACTGGAGTGTAGAACCCAGGCCATATAGGTGCCTGCGATTAATTCCTTCACACACCAGGCCTTGGCAACCACAGCTGCTGCTGGATCACTGGCACGTGCCACACTAGTGGCAAAGCCTGCGTGGGATCTCAGGGGATTGCCCTTCGGGTTCCTCATCCAAGTGGCCAGCTGCATGCTGGTCAATCAGCTGAGTTCTCACTGCTCAATCAGGTAGAGCCAAAGGAGACTCCTGGTGGAAGCCCGTGTATCCCGGAGAGTGGGTATGAGGGGACTTCAGCACTGGGGATAAGGATGGGCAGGGGGAACACTGGCTCCAAATCTCAAGTTTCTAGCAGGTGTGCATGAAAATGCACTCATGGCAGTAGATCAAGACATGCCCCCAAAGCCCAGAGTGTGTAGAAACCCGCAGGCTGCCACCAATACCTCCTTGGTTCAAGCAGCAATTTGGCTCTTTAATTGCAGACTCGGTGTTTTTAAATACGGCGCTCTGCCAGCCCAAGGTAGACCGAAACCCTTGACAGAGAAAGGGACAGGACAGACTGACCCACTAAGTGGAATGACAGAACGATTTAAGCAGCACTATTTATTCCTCTTTGTAGGTACCACCCAGAGCAGCAGAAAGCACTGCTTGGTGCTACTATTTGTTTATGGTTTTTGGTTGACTTTAATGAACACACATTACTGTACACTGACAAATCCAGGATCAAAGGAGGCACCTTGTCCTTCCCCTACCAAATGACACCTGGGGGACAGAGTTTTAAAACCATGGAAGTGCAAAACGCACATCAAATTTGCATGCACAAATTACTAACAGTGCTCATGCAAATCTGATAATTGTGAGTATAAAGGGAACAGAACTGTTCATGTGCCCAATTACCCAATTCACACTTGCAATCCTAGGAGGTGCAACGCCTAAGTTACCTGTAAACCTGATTCCTGAACTAGATGTCGGAGGACTGAACAAACTGGAACCAGCAAGGAACTAGGTAAGCCACCGCTGTCATCCACAGCCTGAGTCACCACTGTTCAGAGGATGTGAAAAGTCGTGCTTACTTTGCAGGGATTTCCCCCCATAGCCCCACCTCTGCACTTGGAAAGGAAGTTAGAAGGTCCTGCTAAAAATCGGCCATATTGGTCACTGTTTAGGCCATTCGATTTTAAATCCAATCTGCTGTATGGCTGGCTGAGCAGGTGGGTGGCAAGAACTGTCCAACAATTTATGCCCCTTCAAAATAAGGATTTTCTGCAATGGCCAAAGGCAGATGTCGCTCACGTTTGCCCTGGCACAACTCTGCCAAAGCAATGACATCTGTACAGCAGCGCCTCCTCATTTTCCAGTTCTCGACACCTCTTGATTTGCAGCCATTCATCTATAGGAAGGCTGAGAACACCAAAACTCATTTCACCTGTGGCTAAAAGGCAGACCTGCACTCAGCTTCCCAGAGAGAAGAGCCAGACTTTGAACACACAGGCAGCATCTCCCTCCTGCCCACAGTAGAGAACAGCCACAGAACTATTAGTCAACTGCACTTGTTTATTTGCAAAGCTGAAAAGCAACCTCCTTCGAGGACATCTGCAATCCTGAGGCATGGGAAGCCAAAGGCTGCCTGGCAGGATATCCCTCTGGGATGCACCTTCCCCAGCTCCTTCCTTCAAGCACAACTGACAAGATTAGAAATTAGCCTGCCAATTAGGAACAGCACCTCATGCGCCCAGAGGAGTCTAAATCGGGCAACACTTTTTCTTTTTCCACACCTGCCACAAGGGGAAGCAAGCACAAACGCAGATGGCTGCTAGGTCAAAGATGGAGACGGGGCTGCTCTCTGTGGAGCATGCTTAGCAGATTTCCAAACCAAGGTTTCCGGGAGAGTCAGACTTTCCCTTGCCAGCCCACCCCCCAAGTAGATTAAAAACACAAAGCCCAAAAATACCGAGACACTCCAGGTTTTCACATCAATCTGATACTGCTAGGGCCTTACCAAGATGTTTGACCCAGACAGGCTCCCTGCCCACCATTTTTTCCTTGAGATAATTAGATGTCCGCAATCCTGATCCCCACACTTGTGCCACACCACATCATTCCAGGACAAATAATCAGCAAGCAGTGGGCTGGACAACATCTCCTTACGCCTGCAAAGTGAGGAAGCACCAGGAAATTTCGGCCTCGCGTTTCCTTCCCCTTCCTCTGCACCTGCCCTGGATTTTTCAGCTAGGGTCCAAAACCAGAAGATCTAAACAAGAGCCCAAGTGCTGGCTTTCAAAAAGAAGAAGTACATCATTGCAGACACCAAGGATGTCTTTTTAGTAGCAACAGCCTTGCCAAACTGGGCTTTCAAAGATGCCAAATAAACTAGCATCCTACCTTATTCAGGGTCTCATACTGCACCAACCAATGCAGTGATTTATGTGCTTGCCCCTACGATAGGAGTGTAGGATAGTTCATAAACTAGGGATTCGTTATCAGTGATGGAAAGCCAGCACTGTAACTAGCAAGAGCTTAGGGAGGGCACTACGCATCACTCGCAAGACTGATGTATAAATATGTGGGCATGCATGTACACATGCATCTTGTAACCCTTAATGTTTGTACACAGCACCAAATCTGGCCACACCTCCAGTGGCCAGCACCAGAGGTCCAGGGCTGGGGCTGATGGGAGTGCTATAAAACTTAAGCAATCTAGGAAGATCTTCATTTTTTAGTGTGTGGTGGGGGGAGGGGAGGGCACGGATTCCCAATTGTTGTCTGCAGGTTTTGGTTTTTGCCTTTTTTTTAAAAAAATAGAAAGACCTTGTATGAGAGCCTAGGGCAATAGGGCATTGAAAACAAAATAAATGGAGTCAAAAAAGGCCCTTTGCCAGCACTGGTCTCTGGCCTCCAGAAGAAGCCAACAAGTCCAAAAGGACACCCAATCTGAAAACCCACGTTACAAAAGGCGGGCATATTCTGCGTGTTACTCCCCTCCTTACTGCAGAAGCAAGCTGCCCATCAGGCTTGTTCAGAACAATCACTATCCTCCGTCAGCACCTTGGTGCCAAATTCAGACAACCGTGTTTCCTGTCTGCTTTCTACCCACATTAGCAGAAAGGTAAGAGCTACAGCAAAAAAAAAATAAATGGCACAATGGGCGTGAATCACCTGGTGTCTGTCCTCCTCATTCCCTTCTGCCCGGAATCCATGTTCTCTCGCAAACGGATACCACTTCTCTGAAGAAACTGGGGGATGGGAGTGGCTGAAGAGAAGCTCATTAGGCCTGACGCAAGAGGAACACACCGACTCGTTATTACTGCAATCCACGATTGTAACCGTCAGCCTGGTCAGCATTGCCACAAACTAAGCGACGGGACGAGACCGGCTAGTTCTGTACACTGCATAGGCCCCCAGACTTGCGGTACCGTTCCACCTCATAGGACGGAAAATCTTAACACACCTTATCTCACTTGGGTGTCCCTGCTAGAAGGCACAAGCGCCTGGTGGTACCTGGTGCCTGCCACAACATCAGCACAGCAACACCTCATGCAGGTGACACAGCAATAAGGTCCCATCACACGGGAGTGCGACAGAGACCCACACACATTCCAAGTGTCAGCTGACATATGGAGGAGAGTTTAAGTGCTTCACATTTACACACTTTACATCCTCACACCACCACACAAACACCAGCGAATTTGTCCTCGCTCTATGCCCGTGCAGTTGGTATCTAAATCACTACCCACATTTTGCAGACAGAGGAAGACACAGAAAAGCACCTCTCTTGAACTGCACTGCCTCACTGGGACAGGGACTTGGAAGTAAAATCCCATGGAGTGGTGGAAAGCACCCTGGCAAAGGTGGGGACTCGGACCATTATTTTCTGCAGAATTGATTGCATTTAAATTTGATTTCATTCCTACTCCTTATGGCGGAGAAGGCAACCTTCACAATGCAGTTACGAAGAAGCTTCAAGTTACAAATAAACTCTCCCTCTTCAAACAGGCAGAGAGCGTCAAAGTATTTTTTCAGGGTACTATCTCAGCTTGGATACATACCACTTTGCTTCTCCTAGAGAGCCAGGAACAGATAACATCATTGCTGCTAGGGATGCAAAATATTAAATGGTTAACAGATAAGTATTAATCTTACTGTTAATATATTGTAGTTAACATTTAAAAACAGATTGGCAGCAGCCCCCAACCCCAAACTGTGTGGGGCCAGCCTGAAGCCCCTGACCCTCATAGAGTTAACGATTAAATAGTTAACAGATATAATTTTAATTGTTTTTAAAAAGTACCTGTTTAAACTACATTTACATCCCTAATTACTTCAGCAGCGTGGTTCATGCCTGCATGTTACAAATACCTTCAGAACAGTGCCCAATCGACAGGGGGCAGGGCCTGGCAGAGGGCAAAGCAGGAAACCCAAACCCTAAAGGTTAGCGTGACCAACTCATTTCCTTTTGGATTGCCTGTCCGTTTCCTACTCTCCTCCGTCATGTCTGAGACTCGCCTGCCATGCAGTCTTGAGCAGGGTGGATTTAAGGCACAGAAATGCAAGGTTCCATCCAATTCATCCCTAATTATGAGGAGTCAGGGGGTGGTGGGGGAGGAGAAGAAGAGGGGAAGGACCTTCAAAAGTATTTTAAAATTTTCAGATGATGTCAAACACAGTACACTTGACCCTTAGCTGGCAGGTGAAATTCAGATTATGGCCCTGAGGTGAAAAGCAGCCTGAATAACAAGCCTCAGCCCTCTGCTCAGTCATGGTAGGGCCGCCATCTTGGATTGGACTCCAAGACTGCAATAGTGAAGACAGTGGCCGCACTAGAGTTAAAACCACACACAAACCTCCCAGCTGCTCCCAAATCCCTCCCCTTTCTTTCCGCAAAGTCTGTCAGAACATGCAGGGGAATGCTGGATCCCTCACTAACTTCCTGGCCTCCTCGAAAGGAGGATTAACTCTCATACACGCAAATTCTGAAGTTGTCAGCCCCACATTCAAAGCCAACGTGGGGATTCATGCCATTAGAAGAGTCTATGCCAGCGCACAGGTACCGTTACTGATTTGCTATGGACAATGCAGGAGGAGGAGAGAAACGGATCAAATCCACTGGACATGTTTTTAATCCAGAAAGGTCTTTGTGGTGTCAGTCCTGCATTCCTCAGTAACTACCTCCTTTCTTGAGTCCACCTCCCGAGAGCCAAGTACAGCTGAGGTACTCAAACTAACGTCAGACATTTAAATAGGAGCATATGCCTAGGCAGGGGAGGTCTCACCTCTGAAACGGAGGGGTTATCTACACAGGGAGTTATTCAGGAACAGCTATTCCAGAACAACTCTACCTGTGGACACTCTTATTCCAGAATCCTGTTTAGCTTAACCCACTGGGATTCCAGAATGAGAGTCCACTCATTCCACAAAAATAGCTACTGTGCTTTAAACTCACCCTCCACCTTAATCTGAATCAACTTTTAAGCGGAGACAAGCCCTTACTAGGGTGACCAGATGTTCCGATTTTATAGGGACAGCCCCAATTTTGGGGTCTTTTTCTTATATAGGCTCCTATTACCCCCACCCCCCGTCCTGATTTTTCACATTTGCTGTCTGGTCACCCTAGCCCTTACTGCCCCTGCTGGTGATCTTTTCAAAGCCACTCCAGGAGGGAAGCCACTGTGCATGGGTGGATGTTTACTTAGGACCATTTGTTAACGAGGTTAGTTGCAATTCTGGCAAGCAGTATAAAAGGTGTTTACCCACAGTGCACTATGCACCTCAAGCTTCGGAGAAGTGAATTATAAAAGCCTTGATGAGGGAAAAGCAAAACAAAGACAGAAAGGTTTTTCCACTGCATTCTAGGGGCTGCATTGATTCCATCTGACCGATAAAATAAAGGTGCCTCCAAACAGATAACCCTGTAATGCTAGCACATGCCCAAGAGAAAGTAACGGTATGGTCACGGCTGCTTTTTCTCCCAGCCATTTATCAGTTCTTGTACTGGAGAGTACCGACACTGGCTGTTCCCAGAGTTAACCCCTCCCCCACACCAGGGCCGATAAGACCTGGCAAATTGGATAAGCAGTAAAACCCTGCTGCCTATGCCACAGAGACAGAGTGCCCCTCTATCAAGACAGGAGCTGAAAAGCTGCAGGGAAAGTAGAAGGCGGCTTAGAGGAAAGAGCAAGAGAAAAGTAACGTCCGATTATCATTTCCATGAAGCAGCTGGTGGCCCGGCTCCCTGCCTCAGTCCTTTAATTACCAATAAGCCTGAAGTGATACCGTTGGAAACATGCAGCCATCCAGGTGGTCAGCAGGAGGCAGACCCTATATGGAAGTTGGGGAGAGGGATGCCTAAGGGGGAAGAACACTGCCTCAAAAGAAAAAAAAAAAAAAAAAAGGGCCACACTGGTTGTACTACTGCATATTAAAAAGGCAACGAAATTAAGATGCCTCCACAGATATTCCCAATAAAAAGGGACAATTTAGGACCAATCCAGCAGTTTTCGGGGCATCAGTGGCTGGTAAACTCTGGAGATTTATCCCACCCTCCGATGCCAAATGAAGGCTTGCCAAGAAGGAGATAGCTTTCTGGCTAAGGGGAGAAAAAAATGGGGCTGAGGAAGGGAATCTTCCAATCTCAAATCCCTGTGGCTAGATTTACAGCATCCAAATAGAGTTAAGATCTGTTCATAAGCACAACCAATTACCCAAAATCAAAGTACCATGGTCATCTCATGACCTAGGACGGTCTGTGTGATCCACTGGTACTGCTAGCATCAGACCATGTTTCCAAAACATCCCTAGGAGAGAGTTAGCACTCTGCCAGTGACCTGAAACCGGCAGAGCTCATTTCACTACCAGTGAAAAGACCACTATCTCAAACATAACTGGGGGGTGGGAAAGCCAAGGGTGAAGGGGGCTTTCGGGCACGCAAGATAACCACGTAACCTTCATCTACAATCACCACTTGTGCTTGTTTTTACTGATACCCCAAGTGCTACAACAGTACTGCAACTATGCCACTGTAGCATCATAGACACTTGCTACAGCAACCGAAGGTGCTTTTCCATTGTTGTAGTAAATCTCACCCACCACCACCCCCGGGAGATGAGAAATCTTCTGTTGCCCTAGCACGCATCTATACCAGGGCTTGGGTCAGCTCAACAGTGTCTCCGGGGGGTGTGAAGCAATGTAGCAAGGTCCTAAGTTTCGGGTTGAAACAAGGCCTCAGATACTCCTCCCTCATGTGTGATTTCTGGTTCAGCTTTCAACCAAGTTCTGTAGTTTCTCTGTATTATTTCTCCATTTTGTCCTTGTATGGTTCCAGTTCTGTTGTTGTTAATTAGATCAAGCCAGATTTCCACTGAGACTTCAACTGCAGGGTTATCAGCCTGTATCTGTCAAGTCCCTCTGAAACCTCCTTCAAATTGCTTTTGTAAATTTAGTCCCTTGCTTAAAATATGGGCCACGTTTGCATCAAGTTCCTTCTCGCCATCAGTGCAAATGTCAACACAAGTATTGCACTTTGATGCAAATGAAAATATACACAATCTTCCCATGCGTGATTGCAAAGGTTGTTGGGAAGACGGCGCATCAATCCTCTTTTCACACAACCAACTATGAGGCCAATGGTGGAATTTTTGGACTTTCACAACATGGTTTAAGAACTTTTATGTATTATTTCTCTCTCAAGGTTTAGACAGCATGCGGAGCACCCACACCTAAGAAGCTCAGAATGACTGCACCTGTGAAAAGTTATATTTTTTTATTTTCGTTGTCTGAGCAAGTGACAAAGAAATCCCTGACCTAACTTTTCTCTGCCTTTCTAGCAGAGAAGGCAACTTGTGCACAATATTTTGCCATTTCCTTCTCAGATAGAAGGAACAGCTTTACGTAGGAATGTGTTTCTCCCCCGCATTGATGGTGGCCACTACTAAGTCATTTCTCATGTTCAACTATCTTGCATTAACGTCATCCTTATGCAGTAACTTGAACACAACTTGAGTTTTCCCTGGATGTACTGCTCCAGACAGGTTCAAAGTGCTTCAGACACTTCTTAAAACGTCATCTTGTGCTACATTGATGGCAACGTTATCGTAGAAGAAGAAAGTTGCAACTTTCTGATCAAGTTCAAAGTCTTTACTTTTCAGTAGCTTTTACGATACTTTATCTTTTTCCTGTTGGGGGAGTCAAAGACGAGCAGACATTGCTTCTGAATTAAGCTCTGATTTTTATGAAAAGCTGGAAGGGCTGGAATAGGGACTTGAAGGTACAATCATGGCTTCCTTTCTAACATTGTGGTATAAAAAGTGTCTGGCTTGCAAGAACAAATTCAATGTTCCTGTTCTTCCAATTCCATAGCGAATGTTCCATTTGACCATGAAGAATCTGAGGCAGTGGATTTTTCTGCACTTTGAGATGAGCACGAATCCCTTCATCTCATTACTTAACATCTTGAATTTTTTACTTAAAACTATAAATCAGTTTTCGTTACTTCACTCCACTGAATCACTTGTTTGTTTCCACTTCTTCACCTTTAGGCATAGTGAGTCAGATTAGTGTAATAATTTATGTTTGGTAATCACTAATCACCCCTTTGTAATATTGACCAGCAGGTTTCAAGTTTACTACAGTTAGAATGAGAACCTCCTATGTGGTGAATTCAAACATTGTGAAGACTTTGGGGGGGGGGGGGGCAGGGGGGAGAGAGAATCAATAGTGAACTAGCCAGTTTTGTATAGAATTACATCGCCATATGTCCTACCCACATTCCCATAGCTTCTAGTTCTAGCAAACTTTGCCCCTCTTACAGCACGCAACTCCACCTAGTCCCCTTCTCCAACATCCTATCACAGCCAACTCACCTAGTAGCCATCTCCTATCACCAACAACCCAACCCATTCCTCTTCTCCTCTAGGTTTTTGAGAATTCTGTAACCTTCTTGTCTCCTAACATGCTTAATGGGCACAGTAAGAACCTTAATGTTCTCAACGCTTGCCTTTTAACCTTTTAGAATAGTTCCAAGTTTTAATTAAACAGAATTAAATTACAGCCTAATGCATCTAGTATTAGAAAACATGTTAAGTTCATACAGGTACTAGACAGCGAGTTCAAAAAACTCTACTACTGGGAAGGGGGTGGGCGGGGAGGACAGAAGAGAATCTGAGGGGTCTTTTCACCCACTTGGGAAGGAGAAGGGGTTCCATGACTGCTTAGTAGCAAATAAACTATTCTGTTGCACAGGTCCTCTGCCAGTGCACTGAGGACTGTGAAGTGACTCTATAAGAGCTGCACACATCACTGCTCAGCTGGAAAAAAGCGTGCTGGTCCAAATGTACCCTTGACCCAGACCTGGTCTTCCAAAGCCTCTTTCCCCAACCCTCCAAAAGTTCAGTCTGATGCTTTAACCCCAAGATACCCGGCTGGCAAACCAAAGTGCAGCAGATAAGACAGTCTACAACTGGCATGAAGGTCAACCTCTTCCCAGCACTGTCTACAGATGCCATTAGAGTTCAAATTTCTCTTTGCGTACACCCCCAAGCACATACCTAGCAGTCAGCATCCTGCCCATCCTACACCAGACTCTTCTCAGAGCCAGTCAACACCACTGTATTTGACTGGAAGGGTAACTGTTGAGCAACAGAACAAACATTACCCCTCCATGACCTCCACCCCAGGGAGCAGGAAACTTTCTGTGTGGGGAAACTTGGGTTACAGTCAGTCTCCTGCCTCTACTGCATTGCCAGCACTCCACCACAGCAGGAATCTAGGAATGCAAGCAGGCACACATGGCTATGGAGAGTAATCACACCAGCCACATCTTTTCAAACCACTGCACCATCCACCTCTTTCAGCTACTAGAGAGAGGTGCAAATCAGGGACTTGAATGTGCACACCCAAAAGCACATGCACAGTTAGCAATACTGGCATTCAACACACATAAAGCGTACCTACTCAAAGGCTGAAAAAAGAAAAATAGACCCTATGTTTCTAAATCAATGGAATTAGTCTCACTACGGCAACTGCTGACACTGCTCATGCTCCCCATGGTAAATCCCAGTGCACAGGAACTACTGCATTAAACGGGTCTTTTCCATTTCTAACTGATTTGATTCTATTAGATCACCCAGTCCAAAAGTACCCAAAGCCATAGGGAGGTCTTGCACTGGGGGCTGCTCTTCATTGTTTCCAGTGCTGAGCCACATCAAGCGGAGATCAAAAAGGATCGGAAAAGAGATGGCAGAAAATCTGCATTTTAAGTTTTAAGTACACTCAGCTGCCGGCCATGTTGCTGTCGCACAGCACCCCAAAGCAAGAAAGCTTTGGGGGAAATTCCCACTGCAATGAACTTCTGGAACAAAGCCATATTAATCAGCTACTAATCTGGTAAAGGTACAGTACAGGTCTGAGACCAAGGTCACTAATTCTCAGCCGCCCCTCTCTCCCCTTGCATAACATAATACCCCTAGCCAGTGTTCCCTCTAGTTTTTCCCCTCATATGCGCAGAATGTATTTCGTTATATGCACCAATATGGAGGTGGTATGCGACATCACCTCCATATTGGTGCACATAAAATTCATGTGGCGGGGGTGGGGCTGAGAGGTTCGGCGTGTGGGAGGGGACTCAGGGCTGGGGAAGAGGGTTGGGGTGCAGGGATGAGGGCTCTGGGGTGGGGTGCAGGCTCTGGCTGGGGCTACAGCAGGGAGAGAGGACTCCCCCCAGCTCTCTTGCTCCCTGCAGCAGCACCTGCACTGGGGGGGTGAGGTGCCTCTCCCCGCCACAGCAGCTCCGGGGCTGGGGCTGTGGGCTAGACACCTCTCCCCTGGCCGCGGCAGGTCCAAGCCAGGGCTGGGTTGGGGCTGCGAGAGGGGCGTCTCTCCCCAGCCGCGGCAGCTCCGGGGCTGGGCTGGGGCTGGCAGGGAGAGGCATCTCTCCCCACCGCAGCCTGCGCAGCGCTTAATAGCGCGGCCACACCGTTTAGCGGCAACTTAATTCCTAACCCAGCATGCATTGCTTTGACACTGCATGCAGAGTTCTTACCGCAGGTGACAGACACCAATCAAAACACAATGAAGTGCTGGGTAGGGAAGCAGAGACCCCTTTAGTTTTTATACATTATAACCCTCAACAGCGCCGAGCTGTCTTGGCACTGGCATGCTGCAGACGTTCGCCTGCTTGGGATGCAGGCATCTGTCCACACTAGTCCTCCACGAGCCATCCCATCACAGTGCAAACGATGTGCACTTTGCAAATGAAGAGGAAACCCCAGCTAGGATTTCAGAAAAACATGGCAGGGACATTTTCTGAAAGCTTGCCATTATAGGACGAGTCGTGTTTAGAAACATGTTGACACTGAATGTGGCCACAAACCAGCCTCCACCACCGTACCTACCAAGTCAGGCAGAATAAGCTACACGCCCGGCACAGTCTCAGTACGGCCACCAGTAGACCCAGTTCTCCAAAGGGCTAATCCCAATTTTCACTCTAGGTTGGGCTGGCTTTTCAACCTACAGGCCATTCTGACACACACAGACCTTGTGTGTGCCAAGACTCCCTCTGCAAAGAACCCTGCTAACCAACTTATTCGACAGCCACATTCAGCTCCCATTTGTTCTGACTGGAGACGTTCAAACACGCACACAGCTGTTTTAAATAAGCTCGCGCTGTGTCACATTAACTTGTTACAGACCGTTCTCATCTTTACTTACTCTCCCCCTCGCCTACCTGCTAAGCGGTCATAAGACGATCACTGGCTACTGGATTTTACTTCAATTACTTAAATAGCTTCCCCGGATTTACTGTTGGGAATACGCTCACCAGGCACAAAGCCCTGCATAGTTTGTCAGTAAAATTTTAACAAACCCTTGGATTCAGAGAACACAAAGTTGGGACCAAACCACTGAAGTGAAGCACACAGCACACATGAAGAAGTGGACCACCACATATTGGTACAAGGCATCCACACCTCTACGTTAGGCCAGGCAACAGCACAGGAGACGTCTGGGGATGTTGGGAGTCTTGAAGCTGCCAGCAGAACGAGATGTACTAGCACATCAGCTACAGAAGATCTCAGCTCTACAGTAACTGCTCAGCCTGCCCAGTGGATTCATCGAATATGGTTGTAGAGCACACCTTCCATACCCAAGAGAGCCTCAGCTGCATACCAAACTAGGAATTAGATCTGCAGACCGTGAAACCAACATATATGTGAGCAAACCTGGCAACCATTAAGCACTCAGCAACTGGTCATACAGCCTTGGGCATGAGAGCCTGTAATATTAAAACGGGGCTGGTGGTGGGGAGGGGCAATGAGAGATCCCCATGGCCACAGTGGAAGTGTATGCCAGAGCTGGGAATGGATTAGAACCCAAGTATCCTGATTCATTGAAGTCTTGAGATTTAAAAGAAAAGCACAGAATTGGGAGACCTTGTTCTCTTCCTAGTTGTCCCAGGAATGCATGACCCTCAGCAAGAAAACACCCATGCCTCAGTTTACCTGTCAGTAAAATGGGGGTAATACTGATCCCACAGGAATATTGCGAGGCTTAAGTTTGTGTTTGTAAAGCATACCATGATCCTCTAGTGTCTGGAGTTAGGCAAATACTAGGTTTAATTTTTCACTAAGGTTCACATCTTTCTAAAGTCACCCTATTTACAGATGCGGGCATTATCTACACCTGGAAATATGGTGGCTGTGCCTTTTTAAAAGATTTTACAGTAAAGTGCGAACACCTGATCTGCCCTTATGACAAGTTCTGGTGGAGCTGGAGAAGGGAGGTAGACTTGGTACATTTAACAAAAATGATTGAATAAAGGCAGCCCTGTATTTCAGCTACTCAGCACTGAAACTGCACCCTGTCGAGGGTGGTATTTGGTGTGCTCCAAATACAATTTCACATTACTTACTGGAATGCCAAAGGATTAGGTATCATAATAGGGAAAGGGTGGCAGAACCCTGCAACCCAATGCCCTTGTTGCCCATTCAGTGTTGCGGACGTGTCTGTGCTCAATTCATTTGTGTGTGTGGATATCAGAAATATTAATGGGTAGGATTTTCAAATGGTCCTAAGGGAGTGAGGTGTCCAATATAAATCTCAGCCTTAATGATCACTAGTTTCACAATCTGCGTGTACCACAGATGTAATGCCAAAAAAAGCTGGAAGGGCTTAAAGCAAAGATTGATAAGAATCACCTGAATTAATTCCTTAGTACTGGACATCTAGAGCTTAGCGTCATATCAGGGAATTCACGACTCCCAGCAACAAGGGGTTACGAATTAGCTCTCACTGAATACACTGTATTCCCCAACCTTCCCTGAAACAAACAGTGCAGAACAGAGCAAAGGTCCAGAATAAAGCTGAAGGGCATAGGTGTGTGGGGGAGGAGAAAAAGTCCTTTAACCTTTCAGGGCAGGAAGTTCCAGTCTCCTTACGCAAAAAAGTCACTCAGACCTGAGTTGTGGGATTAGAACTAAAGGATATTTCAGAAGAAATGAAATCAAGGGAAACAGAGCTCTTGCTGTGACGTTAGGTCTTTGTTGTAACAAAGCCAACAGCGCTACACAGCTACATGCCGTGACAGAATAAGAGTTGCCCAACACTTTGGAGATCAGCGCGTGCTGGATTACCAAGCATTGGCTACTCGGCACAATAGCAGTGACTAACTTTCTTGTGTCTAATGAAAAGTTCTCCCGATGAAAACGTGCCAACGGCAAAGCAATCTTCTCGCTTGTGTCTCATCTCGCTGGAACCAGCCCCCGCCAAGCGCTTCTCCCCAAACCTTTGCGGGACGCATCACCATGGACAGTCGGGGAGGGATGAAAGGGAGTGTAATTGCAGTGTAGGTTTATGCTACCTCTTCCCGCATCTTGCTGTGAGGAACTAAGAGGTGTCTTTTTGGAAAGCTTTCCTTGGCCTTCAAGATCAGGCAGAAAGAGAGCATACACCAGACAGTGAGCTAGAAACTAAAACAAAACAAACCCACTAAAGGCTACTTCTAGAAAATGCTGTACAGGTTTTCCAGCAACAGTGCGCTTGCACCAGAGCTAGTGTAGACCGAACTCAGGCATTTTTGGCACTGTCGTGAAAACCCAGCAGGTCTTGGGTTCCAACAGAGGCTGTAAAATATAGTAGTGCTTCAAGGGCAATAAGTGCATTGATACAACGTTTCTTTAAACAAGTGCAGCAGTTTTTCACAACTGGGCGCAAGAAACACTTGAACTCTGTCCACACAAGTGCATACATCATTGCTAACACTGATGCAGCTGCACAATTGGGGGGGAAGATTTACACAAAATATTTTGGAGATTTGTTAAAGGCTTCTCCTTGGGTCATATTCCTTTTCTCCAAAAAAAATTATCTAGAGATAAGAAAAGTTTGACACAGTGTTTTTGAAATGTATATATTAAATTTGGTGTATAGCCACCTCTGGAAACACAAAAGCACTACCCTTTTCCTTAGCAAGATATTTTCCCTTTCTTCTGTTATTCTTCTTCTCTATTATTATAGGGTTGTCTATGTGAGATAAGCTACTGACTGTTTTTATTTAGACTATAACAGTGCACACATAGTAATTCCTGTACCAAGGGGCTACAATTACCTGGATCTTGTTACAAGACCGTAACAAGGAGAAAAAGAAAATAAACCATTACTAATCTTGCCAGAATCCCTGTATGTTATGAGACCATTCAGATACAAGTCTTACTGCATTTGACAAACATTACCATTGTGCTAATCTTTAAGAGCCCAACTAAATATTTCCCCTGGCTTCCTTATACCTCTGAGTCACTCCCGAATGCATAACTAGTCAAAATTCTAGGCAGAGAGACTTTCTGAGCATGAGATACTAATGGAATCTGAGCAAATTCACTGCAACTTCTTCTATGCACCAATATTTTTACACCGTTTTTCTGATCTAGCCTCTTTCCTACAAGTCCAGAGATGTAATCATTCAGCCACAGAACTCACTCCTGCATGGCACATGCCCTAAAAAGCTATCTCAGCAGGTGGAGAAGCCCGTCACCTTTGGAGATCCTGCTGTAAATCCTGCTTTACAATATCCCACCAGAGCCCCAGTACATGTACCTCTCAAAGCCGCTATACAACACAGGACAAATAACCAACTGTATGTGGGAAAGGCCCAGAACTGGAATTGTAGGGGTATTGCAAATCTGGATTCAAATACCATCAGCACAGAACTGTGCCTAGAAGCTTGGATCCTGAGCATAGGCCTTTGCCTAAAGAGCGTCTTTAGTCACCTAATTCTGTTGTACTGTCTTATAGCATATGCGCGAGGGAGTTTAAATTATTTTTATTT
The DNA here is from genome assembly GCA_033296515.1 of Macrochelys suwanniensis. NCBI lineage: Eukaryota > Metazoa > Chordata > Testudines > Chelydridae > Macrochelys > Macrochelys suwanniensis. The sequence goes on along the minus strand of CM065782.1, from coordinate 103,921,513 downwards.
CTATTTAAGGCCCCAAGTCTGCAAAGGCGATTCGTGTGGAGAGAGCCTTGTACCTCTGCAGAGCTCTGTGGCAGGTCTCCACAAGGGCTCACCCAAGCACACTAGCTTGCAGGGATCAGGTCTAGGATACTGTACACTTCTAGAATGTAAATGCGGCTTTGAAAGCAGTTCTACCGTAAGTTCTTAGTCATTCTGGGTATTTTGACAAAACTTTAAACTGCCTCAAATATTTAAGCTTTAAAATGCCACCCTTAAACATGTGCAAAAATCAATTTTCTTGGAAGACCTTTAAAGGACTGTTTTAACATGCAACCTAAAACTTTACCTAACCAACACGTATCTGTGAAATGGGCATACAAGCGTTGTAACTTTCCAGGAGCTTTTGGCGAGTGTAAGAAACCCTCTACCACAAGTAATTACAGAACTTTTCTAGCTGTGACTGAAACCTACAAATGCTAGGAAATATATTCAAGATGGAGCCTATCAGGCAGCTCTCAGCCATGAATTTGTCCATTTGGGTAGTTTATGACAACCATGTTTGTAAAATAAACAACTTATTTCTTCTGTTAGTTAATAGGCAGCAAAAGAAACAATGCCCCAAGAGCAAAAGAGCGGAATAATATTGACAAGGCCTGTATTGTGTGAACACAAGGCTGCCAAGCTCCAGAAAATGCCCCACTAGTCAATTTCACTGTTTTAACACCTGAAGGAATACTCTGATTCTGAGTGGAACAGAATTCAGGTTGTTACAATATTATTTCCTTTCAACAACTAATTTTCCCCACAAGAATAAGTTGTGGAGTTTCTCTTCCCCCCTCCAGAAAAACCTAGTAGTGTGGCAATTCAAGTGCTTAACACTGGTTGTATCTTTCCTGAAGTACATTATTTTTTCTTTGGCAAAAAACAAAAAAAAAAAAAAAAACAAAACACGTTTTCCCACCCTGATAACAGGACCAATACCAAAACATGCTGTCCTTTAAAACCTGAAATATTAATGCATAAAAGAGATGAAGGCAAGTCAAAAAGACATTTATTGCAAACCTTAGGTATACTTTTAATTCATTCTCACCGAAAGTAGGTAGTCCTATAGATGTTAGTCTCTAAGGTGCCACAAGTACTCCTTGTTCTTTTTGAGCATAAATATTGTAATTCACAAAGCTCTACATAGATGATATGCACAGAAATTAATATATGAAGTCTTTTCTGCTTACATCACAACCAACTGGATCAGCCTCCTGAATCACAAAATGCTTGTTCTGCAGTTTGAAAACACTACAAGTGCTAAACTCTAGAGAATGGCTATTACAGAATACGGCCCACCAAAGCAGCATTATGAATCCTCACTGCTTCATGAAGGTGTGAGGAGATCAGCTTTAGGTCATACAACAGGAAGTAAACTGAGGCAGCAAAATAGTCAGAATTTTGTTAAGACAAGTCATTCTTATACCATTCCATGGTTTCATAGACTAGAGCAGTTTGCCTCCACGGAGATTTTTGCTGTGCACCATTAAGTTATCTCCTACATGCTTTTCCCCACTAAAAAAAGTATTCCAAGCAGATACTGCAGAGTTGTCCATCTTCCAAAGATCAATAACTATGATGATTCATCATGTTAGATGGTACCAACTTTTGCAAAATGACGGCACACGCACTGATGAGAAATCAGATGTCATAGCTGGGAATGTAATTTAAAGCTTGCAAGGGAAGGCTGAAAAATTAAAAAGCCCTCATCAATGAGATATCCATTTAAAATTCTCAGTATTTTCTCCTGGTATGGGTTCCCTTCATGCTAAAACAGTTTATTTCTCCTGATGGAGGTAAAATCTATTACAACTTGCAAGAAAATGCAAAGTGTTCAGCATTTCCAATCTTGGCCTAAAAAGAATGGTGGGAGGAAGAATGCACAATTTAAAAGGCAGTTGTTACTAAACTACAACTGAACTCCCCCTCCCCGTAACTCTGGGGGGAAGAGGGGCTGAAGTTACACCACAGAATCAGCATTGCAACATGCAGGATTACCAGAAAGCTACTCTGAATTGCCGTTGGGCCAAGGATTTATTCCAAAAGGGGTTGGGGGGTTGTTTGTCCAGCATATTCACCCTCCCCTTTCCATCCTCCACACAGATTCAATGCTGGGACGAGAGGGTTACGCACTCCAGCTATGGAACTGCACAGAAATGAAGGACTGAGGCCTACATGTCACTGTGCCAGCAAAGCAGGCAGGAGTCAAGGGCCCAGCCGCATTAAGCTACAGAGGAATACGCACACGTGGGGAGCAGGAAGAGAACTACCTTTCCCACACAGGCAGGATCGCTGTGAGAACGGAGTACACGTGGGGGTTAAGGGGAATCCCCCCCCCCAAAAAAGGTGTAGCTGCTCCGATCAATGGTGCGCTGGATCAGACACATGAGAGGCAGGGTGGTGGTGGGAATGGGCCAAGGCTGGCAGATTCCCCCCCCCCGCGCCCCCTCTTCCCCCAGCACACCTCGTCTGTCACCCTCTAAGGCTTTGCAGATTCTTGCTGGGGCGCAAATCGGCGGGAGAGGGGGCGATTCGTGCCGGGAAAGGGGTAGAAGAGGAGAAGGCCCCGCGGTGGGGGGGGGGAGGAGAGAGAATCACATGCTCGCAGCAGAAGAAACCACGTTGTCTTTACTGCTGCAGTGGAATGCCGGGAAGGGGAGGAAGCTCCGAGCGCAGCCGCCCAGCCCCACACGCGCTGCCCAGCTCGAACGCTCAGCCCTCCGCCGTGGAACGTTCGCGCCGCGGCCTGGAACGTTGCAACAGCGCCGTGGAACCTTCGGCCTGAAAGCGGCCCCAAAGCCGCATGGCCGGGCCGGGGGCCGCTCCGCCTGGGCCGGGGGCCGCTCCCCCTCCCCCGCGCGCGCACACATGCTCTCCGCCCTCATGGCTCCCCCCAGGCTGCAAGCCTCCCCTCTCCCCGAGGCTGCTACAGAAATCACAAACCCACGTTCCCCAGATGCCCCCCCCCCCCCGGCCGCCTTTCCCCTCCACACGTGCGTCCGGCGGGGATTAAGGCCGAGAGTGGCGGCGTGCGATCGGCTTCCCTCCCCCTCTCCCCCCCCCCCCCCCAGCCACATGACACGTTTAGTTCTCCCCACGCCGGGTTACCGTCAGCGAGTCCCCACATTCGTAGCCCCCTGGCAAACTTTGGCACTCGACTCCAGACAGCTGGCGAGGGCACGCGGGGGGGCGGGGGGAGGAGGGCACGCTGGGGGGGGGGGGGGGGGAGGGGGGCGCTTTCTTTTTCTGGCCCAGGCCAAATAGACTCATTAAACATTTACAAGATGGGAAATATGGCAACGGGGGTGGGGTGGGGTGGGGGGGGAAGAGAGGAAAGTGATCTATTCGGACACCCCCCCCCTCTACACACACACGAGGGGCCCCCTTCTCAGCATTTTTATTATGTCCCTGGGTGGGGAAAAGGCCTTTCATTTAAAAAAAAAAAAAAAGGGGGGGGGCAGCTCCCGTGTGCCAGGGCGTGCGTGTGAGAGACCCAGCCCTGGCGATCACGCTTTCCTCCAGCCCCACGCACCCCACCCTCGCTGACTCCCCCAGCTAGGGCGGGGGGCTGATACGGGGCAGGACCCCGAGCCCGGGGTCGATCCAACAGCGACGGAGCCCACTGGGGTGGGGAAGAACAAAAAAAAAAAACCCCGAGTCACCGTACTGCAGACCAGAGATCCCTCCCCCCCCCCCCCCCACCACCCCGCCCCATCATCACCCCCTGACCCACCTGGCGGCGACTGTCCGTTGACTGCGACCACGGCCGCCGGGGCGTTTTTAGTCCAAGGGTTCACCTTGGGCGGGGGGGCCTCGATGAATTCCTTGCGCCCGCCTCCTCCTCCTCCTCCTCCCCCCCCCGGCTCGCCGCCGTCCTCGCCGCCGCTGCTGCCCCCCGCCTCGCCCGGCGGCAGCCGGTTCTCGGCCCCGCCGCGCTGCTGCAGCAGGTTCTCCTTCTCCTGGTTGTTGCTCTCCTCCTTCTGCTGCTTGATGCTGGGCGGCCGGGGCGCCCCGCCGCCCCCCTTGGGGCCGCTCCCGCTGCCCTCCTCGGCGGTGGCCTTCTCCCCGTGGGGCATGAGGGGCCCGTCCTGGGGCTTCTTGATGAGCAGCCCGTGCTCCTCGGCGGGCAGTAGGGGGTGGCCCGGCAGGAGAGCCTCCACCTGGGTAGCCATCTGCGCCCCCGGCCGCCGCCGCCGCCCCCCCCCCGGGCTCCTGCTCCAGGCGCTCGCGCCCCCCCCGGCCGGGCGGGGCCCTGCTCAGCCGCGCGCAGCCCGGAGCAAGTGGGGGGGCTCCCTGCACCGGCACCCCTCCAGCCGCAGCAATATGGAGAAGCACGGAGACCACGCGACTGGCACGGGAGCGCGCGCGCGCGCGCACCTTCTCTTCCCCCCCTCCCTCAAGCCCCGCGGCCTGCCGCCGCGCGCGCGCGCGCGCGCACACGTACCAGCGCCAGCTCCGCCTGGCGGATGGGGGGGGGGCGCGCACGCCGAAGGGGGCTGGCCCGGGCCGGCGGCGCGCACGCGCCTGATGCAATTCGCGGCGGCCGCAGGAGCTCCTTAAAGGGGCAGCGCCTGCGGGAGGGGGCGGAGCCGGGTGGGGGGGGCAGGGGCAGGCACCCGCCCCCTGGCTGCTGGCCTGGGCTGCAACAGCCTGGGTGCTCGCTCTCCTTCCCCCCCCCGCTCCCCTCTGCAGGCCCCTGGCTGCTCCCCAGGATCTACCCCCAGGGTGACCAGCTGTCCCCATTTTATAGGGACAGTCCCGCTTTGGGGTCATTTTCTTATATAGGCTCCTATTACACCCCCCCCCCCCCGCCCTGATTTTTCACACTTGCTGTCTGGTCACCCTCCCCCCCCCCCCGCCAAAGCTCCTGGCCCCTGCACTCCCCAGCCCCTGGCTGTGTCCATATTCCCCGCATGCCCCTTAGCATGGCACCTGGGGGCACTTTTAGGGGCAGGAATGGGAAATACAGCCCAGGATTTGAATAACTTGTCCTCCTGCTTTAGTATTCTCCCTTGTATACAGGTAGATTAGTTGATAATTAGCATAACAACCTACCTGCAGTATTTTCCATACCAGACATTTCAAACCACTGTATAATTTAACTGTTAGTGGTGGTTGTCACCACGGTCCTCCCAAACTAACATTGTTTCCATCGGTTTTAATGCAGTTCGGGGGGGGGGGGGAAGCACTTAAAACAAAAAACCCAAAGAAATGGGATGGCGTGGGGGGCTGTTTCATTTTTAGTGCCACAGCCGACAAGACCTGTCTGATACCACGCTGATTCTCAGTAAAGGCATCCCATATTCACAACAAGCCTCATGCGATCCCATATTCTATATTTAACAGACAAGGCAATGCTTTACTTCTATACAGCACTACCTTTCATCTAGATTAAGAACTGGTATTTAATGTATCATAGGAGCTGTGCTCACAGCGTGGAGACACCCCTAGGAATATTGAAAGCACGACAAGTTGCAGCAACAATTTAGCCTCAAGGTAGTGGTGCATGGAAAAAAGGGAAGGGGGGGGGGTTTAAAGTTAGCTGTGAGGAAGAAAGGGGAACATGAAAGAAAAGTAATGAAACAAAAACAGAAAAGAAAAGACAAAGTCTTGGACGAAGAGATGAACTTTGCCCCTTATTCTGAAGGGCAATAAGGGTTACAGTTCTAACAGACCCCCAGCAGGAGTTTCAAATAGCCAAGAACCCTCCGGCCCTCAACAGTACTTGTAACTCCTTGGTCATTATGCCCCCTTCTGTGCCCAATCCACAAAGCATGCAAGTCCATTACATCCTCCAGCTCAGAACCTGGCTCTTAGCTCAAGCTGTAGAGACATGTGCTTTCAGCTCTGGAGGTCTCCAATTCAATGCCCCATGTGGTCTCTGTCACAGAGAGACACTTAGGTACTGTTGTCAGGAGCAGTTCAGATAGCATGGTGGCCCACAGGGCGAGAGAAGGGTCCTAAGGTTTCCTCTAACCTACCCTAGCAATTGCCAGAATGCACTGTGCTCCCACCATGCTAGGGCTGGATGTGGGAATAGGGCAGGACCCAGCTATGCTGGCTCTGTGCCAGCTGATAAGTCCCATCCCGCCCCCCCCGCTGCCCCATGCACTGGGAGAATTTGCAGCTGGCCAAATCTAGATGATTTCGACCCCTCTGTGCTGCCAAAGAGGCACAAAAGAATCAGAAACCAGGGGAGAGTCTGGTTTGTGGTCTCTAAGACAAATAGGGCATTATAGATTAAAACCAACAACTTCAATAGTGTCTAAAACCAAACCGGAAGCCATGCAGCGTGTGGCGCACAGGGATAACATGCTCATGTGGATCAGAATTTAGCGGGGAAAATGCAGCCCGAAGTAAAGTTCACTGTAGCAGTTACAACCTAGCGGTGCCAAAGTTGTGCATGACTGTGGTGTGGTCGACATCAGCAAGAAAAGGTGGCAACCTCCCAGCTAGCTGCAAATGGAAAAGAATGTGGGACCAACCACTGTCGCTGTCTAGGAATCCAAGAGCACTCGGGTGGTTGGACAAGCAAGAGGCACAGAAGTGCCCCAAGATTGTGAGCATCTTTGGCACAGAGCGGGCAAACTCCAGCAAGAGATGGAGTCATTACAAGGCCCTGTCAATTTCTCTGTTTGTGTTCCTTCCTCCCCCACCCCCTTGATCATCATCACCTCTCTATGTGGATGGAGTCTCAGCCAGTTCATTCTTACTGAAGTCCTTGGCCAGGCACTGGAAAAGCAAGGAAACTGCCAAGTCTGGATCTGATGAAAAGGACACAGATGCGAGTGTCACCAGCACAGAAAATTTCTCAGTCTGCTCTAGCTGCTTCAAACAAACAATGAATGGGAGGGGGTGACAAAATGCAACCATGTGGGGTCCCACATGAGAAAGCCATTGGGGCGGGGGGAGAAGGGAAAATTAATTCTTACCCAACACAATCCTCAAGAACCTGACAAGTGATGCCTTTCTGATGACACCACATACCGATAGCTCACATGTACAAACCTGACTGCCCAGGTGACTGTCCAGGTAGACGCATCAGTCAAATTATAGCTACAAAACTGCAAGGAATACTTATAGCCACTACAACTGATCCTAGTTACCCTTCCTTAATTCCAGCGCCATCATAGTCCCCTGTGAAATAGTTGTCATGTCCATGCCACACCTAAGCATGTCACAGTAACAATCTGTCTGATCTGCACTGTACAGTCATAGAAACCCACCCTCAGGGGAAAGGGTGCCATTCAGATGTGTGACTATTCCCAGGGCGCGGTGCAAGTGATAGACAGACATCTCAGGAGCTTGTTCTATGTGCTCTAAAAGGAACTAGAATACTGGTGCCGCTATCACCACCTCATTTCTGCTTATGTAATACTTACCTGTCAGTGTTTTTTGGGCACAGCTGTTTCTATATTTAGTCTGCAAAACTAATGCCTGGATACCAAAAGATGATGTGTTTATTGTTATGCTTTCACGTCCAGAAAAGAAGGAGTGTGTAGACACACATACTGGGGATCCTTGCCCATAACTAGGGCTGTAGGCACTACAATAATACAAATAATAAATATAGGACAGACATACTATAGTACATTATGCACAAAAACAGTGTACAGAAACACACAACACTGGCATACACACACACACACACACACGAGTATGCACAATACTTGCACACATTTTATTTCAATCTCTGCCTCCTTTAGTGTGATGTTCAGAAGATGGGAGGTTACCAACCCAGCAGCACCTCTATATTTTAAGCTGTCATTTCCATTGCAAACTTTGGTTTTCAGTGGGTTAGTTATTCAGCAGTTTGTGGGGTTTTTTAAAAATTTGGATTGACATGGCTGGGTTTTCGCTTTATGGAGTTTCTATGATAAGAGTATAAAATCTGAAAACATTTAGCCTAAGTTTTGCCCTGTACAACCTGTGTCTATTTACAGAGAGTATATTATTTACAGAGCACCTTCTGTGTCTAAGTTATTGGCACTTAGGTCTTTTACCTGCCTGTTCTAGAGCTTACATTAATAGGAGATGGTCTATGATAAATTGTACTGCTGTAACCCATATGGACCAGCCAAACAGCTGCTCTCGTCTTCATGATTCTGCGAGGGATCACCTCTGCATCCCTGAAAAGCAGCTTTATGAGACTGCTCCAAGAAAAACTTAAATAAGGTTTGTTTACATTTAAAGTAAATGTTAATGAGGCTTTGTAAGAACAAGCACAATGGAATGGCGGAGTGAGAGAGCGGCTAACATTTTAATGCTCAACAGCAATTGCTGAGATGGGGAACGTACCATCCATACCACTGAACTGCACGGGACTCACCACATGGAGTGGAGAGATGAAGTTTGAAGAACTAGAAGCTGTGCTTTCTCTGCTGTATTTCAGCACTGGATGCACACAGAATGGTAGCATCCCCTCTGAAGTGCCCTGCTTTAGAGAGTTTATCTGCCACTTTAATTGAGATTCTGAGGGCTAAATTTGCAAACAGTGGTGTTCAAGTGGTACATTCATGACCCATAATAGGGCTCTCAGTTACCTGTTATCATGTGAGAGTTAATGCAATTTTGGCACCAATATTCCAGCATGAATTGCAAGGAGACTTCTGGTAGTATGTGTCATATTCTGGGATAGCTTTAAGAAACCAGGAAGTAAATCACAAAAGGGAAAAAGGAATTTTATATAAGTTAGTTACAACTAGAGTGACAGGCCCAGGCAAATGTTGGAGTATCCAATCTGAGCTTCTCCCAAGGTTTGAGGATGTTCATAGATGGGATTTGGTTTACCCCATTTCTGGCTTTAAAAAAAGCCCCCAATCATTTTTGCTGTGCAGGTCATCTGAGTTCTTGAGAGCCTAGTCTGGCATGCTACTCAATTCCTATTGATTTTAATTGGCTAAACAGCCATGTGATGCTTTGAAAATGTACCTCAATATAGTTCAGCGGGGGTGGGGGGGGGGGGGTGTGAGAGAGAGAGAGAGAAACAACATTCTTCCTTGGAGCTGTAGCAAAGTGACGACTCACCGGCAGGGCACCTCCTGCTGGTTGTCTTGGGAATTAGCTCTCCAGCACTCAGAGCACCTCCCGGTGGCTCACCTGCCTCAGGCCCTGTGTCCCTCCCGGCCCCCAGTGCCCCTTTCTCAGGGTTCTGCCCCCAGCAGTACCCCCTTACTCTGGGTCTCTCCTCCCAAGGGAACCCTCAACCCTCTAAGCCCACCTTGCCTCAAGGGCTACTGCCAATCATCTAGCCCCCACACACCAGGGCAAACTGCAGTCTGTAAACCACTCATCATTGGCAAGGAGGTTGGACCAGCTGCCTCTGCCTAACCCCAGGCTGCTCCTGCCAGCCCCAGTACCTGCATAGGCCTCTATCAAGGCCTGCAGTCTGGGGAGTTGCCAGGCTGGAGCTCCCCAGCTCCTCCTCCCTTTCCCCAGCCCTGCTCTGTCTCAAGTACCCTTCTCAGCCAGGCCCTTCTCTCTCAAGAGCTAAAGAGAGACTAAGTCAGCAACTGGTTCACAGCCCTTTTATAGGGCCAGCTGTCTCCTAATTGGGCATGGCCTTCCCAATCACCCTTTTCTTATTGGCTCTCAGCCCCAGCCCTCTCCAAGGGTTGGCTTTTAACCCTTTCTGAGCTGGAGCGGGTGACTGCTACAGGAGCCACTTTTACATTTCTACAAAGTTGATAAATGGCCTTGGTCCAATTACTGTGCTTTGCTGGTCTTCTCTCAAGCATCACTGTTCTTTAAGGGGGGAATGTTCTGAGCCCATTGGCTGAGAGTTCCTTCTACCTCTCTGCAGGTGAGCTCTGTTCAGAGCAGGCAAAGACTAAGTTTAGTGTAAACAGACTCCTAGCAACCTGCCCATACTCCAGTCCTATCTCTACTTCCTCAGCTCTCAGATGCTAGTTAAGTTCCTCTCCTCCATCCCCCACTACCCAGCAGGGAAGACGTGTTGAACTACTAGGTATCTGACTGGCTATGCTACAATGGAACCTAACTAGGCTCTCAGTTAGCAAACCCAGTAGGGCTGGGGCATATGCCAGGAGCCCGCCTCCCCTCAGCAGCACTGTGGCAAGGTGTATGGAATGGCTACAATATGACTACTCCTTTGGCCTGAGCTGCCAGCCAATATTTGGGGCTTTGCCAGGTTGTTTCCCATAAGAGGAGAAAGTGATGTGCCAATGAGTCAGGTACTTCTTTGGTATGATCCTGTTTCATTACAAAGGATGCACACAAAGCCCTGTTTCACTGAGCACAGGAGAGACAGACAACACGGTTTTCAAGCCACTCCTGTGCCCCAAGGCGCTCCTGTCCGTGCTCCCTCTCAGGGCCATGTTCACAACTGCGTCTCTCACTGTCTGTAGAAGCGACAAAGGGTCCTGTGGCACCTTATAGACTAACAGAGGTATTGAAGCATAAGCTTTCGTGGGTGAATACCCACTTCTTCAGATGCAAGCAGTGGAAATGTCCAGAGGCAGATATAAAAGTGCAGGGAAGATTCAGGCTAGAGATAACGAGGTAAGCTTAATCAGGGAGAGTGAGGCCCTCTTCTAGCAGTTGAGGTGTGAACACCAAGGGAGGAGAAACTGCTTTTGTAGTTGGCTAGCCATTCATAGTCTTTGTTTAGTCCAGAGCTGATAGTGTCAAATTTGCAAATGAACTGAAGCTCTACAGTTTCTCTTTGGAGTCTGGTCCTGAAGTTTTTTTGCTGCAGGATGGCTACCTTTAAGTCTGCAATTGTGTGTCCAGGGAGGTTGAAGTGTTCTCCTACAGGCTTTTGTATATTGCCATTCCTTATATCTGATTTGTGTCCATTTATCCTTTTGCGTAAGGACTGTCCAGTTTGACCGATGTACATAGCAGAGGGGCATTGCTGGCATATTATGGCATATATTACATTGGTGGATGTGCAGGTGAATGAACCGGTGATGGTGTGGCTCACCATCTCACTGTCTGCTGGCTTTTTGCCTTTCTTTCTGCTTCTGACACACAGAGACCAACGCTGGGCCACTGTATTTGCAATCAGTTGCCAGGGTAAACACTTGGCCCCCATGGCCTAGCTGCTGATCCGCCTTGCATGTGGCCTACTGCCTTGGATGGTGGTTTCCATTGTCTCCAGACATCTTAGTTCATAGAGGAGCTTAATTGCTTCCTCTGTTTAGCCTGAATGATGTGACCAGCAAACCCATCAGGTTTAAGGAGGCCTGTGATTGCCTGTGGATCAAAGACATGCTTGATGGCGGCTATTAACACCTTCCAGCCCAACAATGCCAACAATCAAACAACTGTACAAAGCCCATCCTCTGCAGATATTAATTATGTGTAGAGACTATGCAAGAGACTCCTCCTGACCCGCTCACTCTCATTACAATGGAAAATGTTTGGATCAGTCATGTTTTTGCAACAATGTTATTCTCGGTATTTTCGGCTCAGTCTACATGAAGGAAATTGACGTTGGTGTAAGCAGTTACACCAGGGCAGAGTAGGGCTTACACCACTGTAGCTTTCTTTGGTAAGTTAGTAAATGAAGCTGCGCTAGGGTAAATCCCAATTTGCCCTGGTCCAGCACAGTTACATTAGGGGGAGCAGTGCTGCCATCTCACAATTTTATTGGGAGTCTCATGAGATGCAGTGTTTTCCTTAAAGCCCCCCCAACATGTTTTAATTAAACAATGTTTAAAAACATGTTATCATGTTTGTTTAGAGTGAAAGAAAAAGGTGGGGTTTTTTTAAACCAAGTTAGCTAAGATAACTTGAAACACCCCGGGATGCCCAGTGTAGACACAATTTAAACACCTTTACAATCACGTTAGTTGGTGGTGCGATAGCCTAACCTAGTCCCTCTCCTCTCAGAGTCGACCATGAACACCGTTTTTTTTTAAGGAATTAAATGGTGTCTCCACTAGGTGCTATCTGGTGTTCTAAATTGTTAGATAAATGCATTAAAAAATAACCCTAAACCCTGTTTTTTCCTAGTCTAGAGTCTAGACAACACCTAGATTCTAGGATTGACCATGACATCTGTTAAATGTTGTCTTGTCTACATTAGATGCTAACACCTTTTTAAAACACCACTTGGCAACCATGTTTTAATTAACACAAGTGTTGTTTTTAAAAGTGTTCTCATCTTGTGTGGACAGTGTTGAACACTTTTCAGCTGGTCATGGTCAACCTTAGTGCCTTGTCTAGCCTAGGGAACAAAACAACAACCAAGTTTGGTGGTTTCTTTTTTTTTTCCCCTTCCGAATTTTGCCAAAAATTTTCAATTTTCTCTTGGGAAAATCTAAACAAAAATATTTCCCTTTGGCTCAGGAGGACCCAAATCAAAACATGCTGAGTGTTGAACGACACTGAACCTTTCATTCTGAGTCAGTTTGATGTTCATCTGCCAAGCTGCAACGGTGCATGATGGAAGATGTATTTCAGTTGTGTCATATGCCTCATTCTTCCCCATGAGCCGGGCTCTCTGGCTGGACTACATCTCCCATAATGCACTGCAGCCTCTCCTCTGGCTGGAATGACACAGGGCGATATAGTCTAGCAGGAGAGAATAGGGACGTGAGTTCATGGCTCAGATGCAGATTAATACTGAACTGGCCCAAAATGAAAGGTTTTGCCAAGTCCAAATAGAAAAATTTCACAGCATTTTGTTCCCTAAAACATTTCAATATTTCAAATTTGTGTTCCAAATCAGGATGGAGACACAATGCCAAAATATCAGCATTTCCTGTAGGACAGAAATTCCAAATTTTTTATCAGCTCTAAAAAATACAAGCAGGTGCAAGTGGATGTCAACCTCGGACACTGTGCCACGCTGCAGGGAGCTGTGCCAGGCATTGTGGAATAGGTGTGACAATCCACAGGCCCCATCATGCGATCAGGAAGCGCCATGTGTGGCTGCAACAGACTGTGGCCACTGAAATCAGGCTGGCTAATGTCCCCGTGGCAGCACTGTGCTTTCATTTGTGCAGTCCCATCAGTTAGTTTCCCAATGGTTCATGGCTCTAGTCCAGACGCAGCCACGCTCAAAAGCAAAATCAGCAGCCAAGCATGCACACAAATTCTATTCTGCATTTTAACACCAAGGCATGACGGGCAGATTATAACTGGCACTCCCATAAAATTCTTTACCTGCAGCCATGTGATTCTCAGAAAGGTGTAAAATTCTTCCCTATGAGATGAACAACATTGTGTCCATGCAGATCCTTATAACCCACAACCCCACTGAGCAGCTTGAAGGGCAACCATATCCAGACCAATAAATGGCTTTGGGAAAGTCATTTTTGATCCATGGAATAAGAGGATTACTGCAAATGTTGTATTCCCATAGAAGGGCTTTTGCTGAGGGGGACACCATGGGCCAGGTTCTCAACTTCGCAGTCTGAATCTTCCAGGCCAATATGTAGATGTGTTGCACGTTCACTATTCAACAGACCCGCTCGCACATCCCCACGCTCAACAAGTGCACGCATGGCCACAGTTCAACAGGCCATGATACACCCAGCTAGAAACAAGTGTTGTAAACTACCTCATATCCTAGGGAGAGCAAGTTGGGACGATCCACTGCAGCTTCCAGATGTTTTCCCTGCCACTAACAACGAGTCACCAGGACAGATGTCAGAGAGCATCCCAGGCATTTTGTATTGGAAAGCAGCTGTGCAATCTTTGCCATTATTTTGCTGTAACTGGATTGGGGAAATCTGTCAGATTAGAAGAACAAGGGACTGGAAAGGCCCTCCTGGGCAACCCCTTAATATCATCCGGTTGATAAATTTATCACGTTCTATCTTAAAACTAATTTGGTAAAAAAACCCATCATAAAGGTGTTGTAATCCACCAGTTTGGCGCCAGATGATGCTATATCCCTCTCTGAGCCCTGAGTGATTGGGGGGGGGGGTGTGTGCAAACCAGTTACCCCACACTTGGGGAGCCGAATGCACTGGATGAGCCCGGGGACTTGTGGAAAAAGTAGCATGTGAGCATGTCATCAAAGACGGTATCATGTGTATGCCAAGGGGGCTGAATTAAGCTGGCGCGGGCAACCTTAATTGACTGGTATTAACTTTTGAGTGCTGGCTTTGCAACCATAGCATTCTTTTAGTGTAGGATTGTTAAGTGTCATATGGATGGAGGCTGCCGTTCAGGAAGCTCCTGGAGCTCTGCCTTGTGGGTGGGGTTTTTATTCACCGATATTCCCCCGTCCCTGCTCCAGAAGTGCTGCGCTGAGCTTCGTTTCCCAGCTTTCTTTATCACAGACCTCCAGGGCCGCACACCCAGGAGCTGGGCTGAGGCGGATGCGTGGGGGAGAAGGGAAAGGGACACTCCCACTTCAGCTGGCTTTCCCCTCACCGAAATATCCCTGAGTCATCGCTGCGCTCTCAGTCGCTCTCGCTGGCCTGAACATGCAGCATCTCTGTGCTGCCTGTTTAGCTGCTAGGGCTATTTCAATGAGAAATCAGGGGGAAGGAGGTCGGACGCAGCTCTAAAAACACATCGAGCCCCTATGGCTTTTGGGGCTCTCAGTGGAAGTGTCCTGCAGTGGGTGCGGCTGGAGGGAACAGGGAGGTTTGGGTGGGAGACGAGCTACCCCAGCCTCATGGGCAATTATTTTGCTTCCCCAAACATTAAGCTCCAGCATCATCAAAGCCATCAGATCATTGAAGCGTGAGCTGATCCACCCCCCCCCCCCCGAAGTTGAAGAGCCACTAAGCTAAAAGCCAACGAATGCAGAGGACATGATGCAAAACACACAGGTCTTTCCCCACTCCCTCTCCTGGACACCCTCCACCCCGTGTCACTTAATCCCGCTGGAGTGTCCCCCCCTCTGACCCTTATGACACCGTGGCATGCCCAGCGAAACAACTCCAGCCTTGCAATAACACCCCGTCAGCAACTGGTCAGTGAATCAGAGGTAACAGGGTTTCAGTCATGAAGTAAAGTGCAGTGCCAGCAACAAGCCGTGGGTCACTATTGTATAAGCACGGGCTAGGGTACACAGAGCGGGGATTAAGAGATCTATGTCAACAGCGAGCCTGTATACATAAACATAGCAGTGGAGAGGTTTTCGTTGATGCATTATCCCCAGTGAAGTCATCGGTGATAAAAGTCGAGCTCGGAGTGGGTTGGCACCCAGTGAGTAACTCCAGCGTAGCCCCACCCCCTGCCCCACGGCATGGCAAGAACCCTGGCCTGGCATGGGGGGAGGGGCTCATTAGGGGGGTGCATCCGTCCAGGGGGAAGCCAGCACACAGGTACAGGGTAAGCCAACTTGTCCACCCTGCTCCAAAAACGTCCCCCTCCAAAGAATAAGCCCCAGTAGGCCACATTTTGCCTGGCCCAACACCCATGCAACCCCTCTGAAGGAATCAACCAGAGCAGAACTTGGCCCTGTGTGCTTCACTGGGGTCATGGTCTCAGAAAGGTACAAAACCAGATCCTGCCAGCTTCAGTTGCACTCTGGCAGCCCCCTTTAATAAACTGCACAGAGGTAGCGGGTTTTGCTTTGCTGACTTGGCTTGGAGGCCTAATGCAGCACGCTGCATCTCCACACAGGAGTGACTAGACTGAATAGCTCCCACAACAAGCCCTGCCCAGTCAACCTCAGCTGGGAAGCTGAACGCTATAACACAACTGGAATGGAGAAGGGGAAAGAGACCTGAACGCCTGGACCTGCCTTCCTCCCTAGGAATGCAACTGAACTATGAAATGTTTAGCTCATCCCATTTTAAGCCACGCTAGCTAATGTGATATAAATTCATTCCATAATTTCAGGGTCCCATTGTTCATGTCTATCACAGCATGAACATTTAGTAGGAGAAGATTCCAGCCATGGACTCTGGGTTTAGAACAATGATACAGCACCTGAAAAAACGTTAAGCAATGTCCTGGCTGTACGCAGATCCTTAGAGAGCTCCAGAAGCCAGCCTGTCTCTGCAGAGGGAAGCAATTATTTAGTGAATGCTTTTAATCACTGCTGTAGCCATCTGAAAATTGTCACTGCGTTAGAGAAACGCCAAGCACAGTAGCCACAAAAGCACAAACCAGGGTATTTGTAATTAACACCTCAGTGTAGTGTGCAAACTTCTAGAGCTTCAGGAGACAAACAAGTTTAGAGCACACTAACCAGCACATAGTGGCAAACCCGCTGTATACAACTCTGACTCCGCTTTCATATGGAATTGGCATCAGGATGGTGAAGGAAAAGGCTTTTCTGTGCATTCGGAGGCCCTGTTTATGTTGTTATTAATATCAGAGATGTACCAAGGGTTAATGCAACTGAAGACGACTTTGTCACCCCTCTGCCTCCACACTTCCCCAACCCCTGGGACCAGGGCCGGTGCAAGGAAGTTTCACGCCCTAGGCGAAACCTCCTTGCACCAGCCCTGCGCTCCCCCCCACCCACAGCTAACACCGCACCCCCCAGCAGCCCTTCCCCCCACCCCCCCGCGGTGGCTCCCCACCCCCCTCTGCAGGCCATCCTCGGCAGCCCTCCCATGCCCGCGGCGCCTCCCCAGCTCCCGGCTCAGCCGCGGAGCTGGGAGGCAGCCACGGCGAGCCGCCCCCCCCCCCCCCCCACACACACACACACCCTGGCTCCTGGCTTAGCCGCGGAGCTGGGAAGTGGGAGGCAGCTGCGGCAAGCCCCCCTCCCCCGCCCAGCTCCCAGCGCCCTAGGCGACTGCCTAGGGTCACCTAGTGGGCGCGCCTAGGGTGACCAGACAGCAAGTGTGAAAAATCGGGACGGGGGTGGGGGGTAATAGGAGCCTATATAAGAAAAAGACCCAAAAATCAGGATTGTCCTTATAAAATTGGGACATCTGGTCACCCTAGGCGCGCCGGCCCTGCCTGAGACCTGACAGCAACCTGAGGAATGGTCACATCTTTGAGAATAAACAACTACGGGGGCTTTCTCCGGTTTCAGAGTTGTGTCAGTGGAAACTAACATGGTCACAGGATAGCGTTCCCCAGCCGCTGACTAAATACCCAGGCCAGGCTGAGAAGGTTATTTTCAATGCTGGAAACAGTGATGCTGGGGCTGTATTCTAGTGCAAGCACTTTATTAGTAGTAATGCATGTTAAATAATGGACACAGACAGCTCCACAGCGGTGAGTTACTCACTGTACCATTATTCAGTAGCTGCATTCTGATTGGGGCTTGTGTGTGCCAGCCAATCAGAGAACACGTCATCCCGACAAAGCACAGTGTTGGACCCAAACTTTACTCTCAGTTTCCCGTGGGCTACCCGTAGTTTGGGAAAAAGTTTCTGCACAATACTAGGCGAGCCACTTGTGTGATGCTAAAGGAATTATGGATGGTGCTGATACATATGGTAATGGAGAAGTACTAGAAACTATTCTGGGGGAGATAAAAACAAGGTATCAGGAATAAGGTGCTACAGACAACGCTTGTTCACTGTAGGGGCAACTAACAATGACAAACTTGAGACCATTGCCTGCCATGCTGACCGGTCTGATCTCACTGTTTCCTTGTTCTCCCCCATCGGTTTGTCTGTATCCATCTGTTGTCTCTTGTCTTACTGGTACATTGCAAGCTCCTTGGGGCAGGGACCATAGACACCTACTCCGTGGGTGCTCTGGGGCTGGAGCACCCACGGGGAAAAATTAGAGGGTGCTCCGCACCCACCGGCAGCCAAGCTCCCGCCTCCTTGCCTCTTTCTTTCCCCTGCAGCGCGCCGCATCCCCGCTCCTCCCCCTCCCTCCCAGCGCTTCCCGCCGCCCGCCGCATAACAGCTGTTTGACGGCACTTAGGACTTTCCAGGAGGGAGGGGGAGGAGTGGAGACGCGGCACGCTCAGGGGAGGAGGTGGAGAAGGGGTGGGGACTTGGGGGAAGGGGGTGGAATGGGGGTGGGAAGGGGGCGGGGACTTTGGGGGAAGGAGTGGAATGGGGAGGGGCGAGGGTGGTGCAGGGGCAGGAAGAGGCAGGGCAGGGGTGGGGCCAGGGGGGTCAAGCACCCACCGGGCAGAGGGAAAGGCGGCTCCTATGGCAGGGACTGTATTTTTGTTGTGTTTGTGCAGCACCCAGCACAATGGGGTCCTGCTCCATGGCTGCAGTGTCTAGGCACTACTGTAAAATGAAATAAAATAATAATGGGCGCTATGCCCACTGCAGGATGGCCTAGTGGCTAGAGCAGTAGACTGGGCCTGGGAAGACCTGGATTCTATTCCTGGCGCAGCTACTGTTCTGCTAGTGACCTTGGGCAAGTCATTTAATCTCTCTGAGCCTCAGTTTTCTTGTAAAATGGGAACAATGATGCTGACTTCCTTTGTAAAGTGCTGTGAGATCCACTGATGAAGCAAGGGGTAGGTACTGTTACCTATCACCGCACCCCCAGATGGGTGTCTCCTTTCAAAAGCACAATACTCCCCTCGCTCCTTCCTCCGAAACTGCAACACAGGTGTGCCGCCGGACCCGAAGGCATGACACCCAGGTGGGCCAGGGAGCCCATCAGTGCAGCATTTGTTTGTTTTGGCTTGGTCTTCTACTAGGAAGATACCAGTAGAGCGGGAGAAAGGGATCTTTATCCCGTGCTATGCGGGGAAAGGCTCAAGCAATGAGTGCAGTAGCTGGAGGCCAACAACTCTTGCTCTCTGTTCCTGGAAAAATCCTCACATTTGTCCTCACTCCGCTCCACCCCCTCCTTGTGAAATGTCCTTGCCCAGAGCCATCAGGCTTCACTGCTGAGTGATCTGCTACACTTGCTCTCTGTCTGTTATCTGAGATCCATCGTGAAGCCAACTGGCCTTTGACACCAGCACACGTAGACGTAAACGTAACCTTGCATTCGGTCAACAGGGCTGTCTTGTGGAAGGCCCTACGAGAGGCACCAGTGCTCCCAACATCCTCCTGAGGCTAATTCAAGACCTACAAAATGGCCCAAGGATACGGGTTCAGCGGGGCACCCATAGGCCTGTCGAGTTTCACGCTAGTTCCAGGGTGAAGCAGGATGTGTCCTGGCCTCAGCCCTGCACCGTCATGCAGTGGACTGGCTCCTTGAATATCTCCACAAATATCGGTATAACGGTCAGTTCCACTCCTGTCACCAACCCAGATCATGCAGATGTCGTCCTCTGCAGTCAGGATGCAAACCATATCAAAGGAGCACTAGAGAGCTTCCAGCACGCAGCAGTGGCTCTGGGGCTACAGATTTCTTGGGCAAAAACAAACATCCAGGGTGTCGATGCAAAAGCTGTGCTACAAGACATCTGTGCTACTGGACAAACCATGGACGTAGTGGATGACTTTATCTGCCTAGGAAGTAAATGATCATCATTTTGCAGGGGTTGGACTAGATGACCTCCTGAGGTCCCTTACAACCCTGATATTCTATGATTCTATGAAATGGACGCATCCTGCCAGGCATCCTAAGGAGAATCAGTTTAGCAGCCTCGGCCATGAAGGACCTGCATTGGGTCAGGAGCCAAAAGAAGGTGACGCTCTATACACAAATACAAATGTATCAAACCTGTGTACTTCTGATCCTCTTATACGGCTCTGAAACATGGACTTTGCTTGGAGAAGGCATCAGGTGCCTGGAGGCATTTCAGATGCGTTGCCAGCGCCAACCACTAGGTATAAGATGGTTTGACTTTATCAGTATCATTGAGAACTGGCCTCGAGAGGACTTCCGTCATCACCGACCGCCGCCGGCTGGGCTTTTTGTTCACGTTGCCCGCCTTGGAGACAAAGTCCCCACACATCAAGCCCTGCAGATTGGACTTTGAGGTCAGGAGGGGTCACTCACTGCCCAGCCACAGACTGGCGGCGGTCACACGGTTGCCTGTGATTAACTTGGCCGCACCAGATCAGTAAAAATCCTGTGGCAATCATAGATGCCTGGAATAAAGCCGCACAGTGTGATCACTGATACCCAGTGCAATGGACCTCTGCTGTCTTAGCAGATTGTTGTTGTTTCTCTGAACCATCAGGGATGGGCCTGACTAGAGATGGGCGATGGATAGGGTGGGCTAGGTCACCGAGCATTCTCGCTCTCAGCCTCAGGGGCTTGGCTGGCTGGTTCTTGCTCACATGCTCAGGGTCTAACTGGTCGCCATATGTGGGGTCAGGAAGGAACTTCCCCCCAGCTCAGATGGGCAGTGATCTCAGGGATTTTCCTCTTCCCCTGCAGCGTGTGGGCATGGCTCGCTTGCCAGGACATCACTCACGTAACCATTTCGCTGCTATTGCCGGAGCCTTGGGCAGAAAAGCTGCATTTTGGTGCTGGAATAATCAAAGCCAGGGCAGAAGGTTCTGGCTTGTCCCATCTCTAGCTCTAAAAACCCACTGCAAGGACTTCCATAATGCAGTGCAGTCAGATCTGAAAAAGCAGCGCCTAGGTAACAGACTACCCTTACCGTGTGTAATCTAGAGCCTTGTCTCCCTGTCTGAGATATAGACAAATGCAAATTGAGCAGTTAAGCATCTCCTGTAGCCTTCTCTGCTTGTCTCTTTAAAGCCACAGAGAGGCCCCCCCAGAAAGCAGTCACTTCTCCCACTCGGTTTGAGGTAGCACCTCCCACACATACACAACCCCCCCTGCAGATGTACTATTTTCCAGCAGGCGTATTTCCCTGGAAGGTATTTTTGGCTGTTTCTTTTGCTAGTATCAGTTTTCTATTAGGGTAGGAATCAAATTAAGAAAAATGAAAACGTGGGGACCTACCTGTTGGCTAGGTGGGTACGACTCTGACTTTTTATTCTCTTCTCCTCTGGCCATCTGTTTCATCGCCTCTCTACTTGGGGACACTATCTCTCCTGCTCCAGGACTATAGATGCTATACAAAACAGGGCCCCTTTGGGCAGAGATCTTGTTTCAACTTTCCTGTAGAGCAGGGATCTCAAACGCAAATCACCACGAGGGCCACATGAGAACTAGTACATTGGCCCGAGGCCCGCATCACTGAAACCTTTTCATACAATGATACAAAAGTATAGTCAAAAATGAAAAAAATGAAGAGGAATATAGTATTCTGTTAAAAATCAATGTATTAACTTTTTAAAAACTGTAAGGCAAAGAGGGGTTTTAATAAAATATAAACACTCAGTAATGTTTGGAGCTTGGCTGCCAGTAGAGTTGGCACCTATGATGGGCCGCAGGAAATAACTTGGCCTGTGGGCCGCGTGTTTGAGACCCCTGCTGTAGAGCACCATATACACTTACTGTATGTCACAGTATAAGGAAGCAGCTTAAAGAGGCCTTGTGAAAGACTTTTTGTGCAATTTTGATGCCTGAAGCAGCATTGCTTGCTCCAGTGGTGCCCAGCCTTATTACAGAGGAGGGCCACGTAAACCTAAGCACAATCTGGGTGGGCCAAACAGAGTCTACATATTTAAATAAGGTTTAAAGTCACCTGTATTGATTTAGATTTTAAGTTCAGCTTGTTTCGTATGGATTTAGATAGGTTGTTTCTATGTACAGTATTGACTACTTACACGCTTTGTAAACTAAAATGATGTAAACAGGACGACAATACGCCAATGAATTGGCTGTTAGTATGTTGCGTTGAAGCTAGGGTGACCAGATGTCCCGATTTTATAGGGACAGTCCCGATTTTTGGGTCTTTTTCTTATATAGGCTCCTATTACCCCCCCACCCCCGTCCCAATTTTTCACATTTGCTGTCTGGTCACCCTAGTTGAAGCAGGCTGTTGGCTTTATGAAATGCTCTGGTGATCCGTGTGCGGCCCATGGGCTGTAGGTTGCCCCCCGCCCCGCCCAGCTCATACAATAGTGGTGCGGGTTGTTTGCTTGTTTATTTTTCTACTTTCTTTTTAACCTTAGAAATCTCATGATTTGAAGGCTGCTCTCCCCTGGTTTTGCTGCAGGATTTCTTGGGGTCTGATATGTGGACTGGGAGCATCTCACCTTTTAACTGAAGCGCATGGGGGGTACTGTCTCTTTAACAAAGATCTCCTTCCTCCAAATTGGTTTAGACTTTTACGTTAAATCCAAATGAAACAAACGCAAAGTTCTATACAGTCATAGAATCATAGAATCTCAGGGTTGGAAGGGACCTCAGGAGATCATCTAGTCCAACCCCCTGCTCAAAGCAGGACCAAACCCAATTAGATCATCCCAGCCAGGGCTTTGTCAAGCCTGACCTTAAAAACCTCTAAGGAAGGAGATTCCACCACCTCTCTAGGTAACCCATTCCAGTGCTTCACCACCCTACTAGTGAAAAAGTTTTTCCTAATATCCAACCTAAACCTCCCCCTCTGCAACTTGAGACCATTACTCCTTGTTCTGTCATCTTCTACCACTGAGAACAGTCTAGATCCATCCTCTTTGGAACCCCCTTTTAGGCAGCTATCAAATCCCCCCTCATTCTTCTCTTCTGCAGGCTAAACAATCCCAGTTCCCTCAGCCTCTCCTCATAAGTCATGTGCTCCAGCCCCCTAATCATTTTTGTTGCCCTCCGTTGGACTCTTTCCAATTTATCCACATCCTTCTTGTAGCGTGGGGCCCAAAACTGGACACAGTACTCCAAATGAGGCCTCACCAGTGCCGAATAGAGGGGAATAATCACGTCCCTCGATCTGCTGGAAATGCCCCTACTTATACAGCCCAAAATGCCGTTAGCCTTCTTGGCAACAAGGGCACACTGTTGACTCATATTCAGCTTTTCGTCCACCGTAACCCCTAGGTCCTTTTCTGCAGAACTGCTGCCCAGCCATTCGGTCCCTAGTCTGTAGCAGTGCATGGGATTCTTCCGTCCTAAGTGCAGGACTCTGCACTTGTCCTTGTTGAACCTCATCAGATTTCTTTTGGCCCAATCCTCTAATTTGTCTAGGTCCCTCTGTATCCTGTCCCTACCCTCCAGCGTATCAACCACTCCTCCCAGTTTAGTGTCATCTGCAAACTTGCTAAGGGTGCAGTCCACACCATCCTCCAGATCGTTGATGAAGATATTGAACAAAACCGGCCCCAGCACCGACCCTTGGGGCACTCCACTTGATACCGGCTGCCAACTAGACATGGAGCCATTGATCACTACCCGTTGAGCACGACCATCCAGCCAGTTTTCTATCCACCTTACCGTCCATTCATCCAGCCCATACTTCCTTAACTTGCTGGCAAGAACACTGTGGGACACTGTATCAAAAGCTTTGCTAAAGTCAAGAAATAGCACATCCACTGCTTTCCCCTCATCCACAGAGCCAGTTATCTCATCATAGAAGGCAATTAGGTTAGTCAGGCATGACTTGCCCTTGGTGAATCCATGCTGACTGTTCCTGATCACTTTCCCCTCCTTTAAGTGGTTCAGAATTGATTCCTTGAGGACTTGTTCCATGATTTTTCCAGGGACTGAGGTGAGACTGACTGGCCTGTAGTTCCCCGGATCTTCCTTCTTCCCTTTTTTAAAGATGGGCACTACATTAGCTTTTTTTCCAGTCATCCGGGACCTCCCCCGATTGCCATGATTTGTCAAAGATAATGGCCAATGGCCAATGGCCAATGAAAATCTCCGCTCCTCGGCTTCCCATTTCTTGTGCTGTCATAACCCCCTAGTGGCTCCAGATCTCAGCGTGCTCCTGAGCAGACAAAGCCACAATATAAAAACCAGAACAGCCCAGCAGCTTTCAAGCCTTCCTTATGCATCAGAGAAAAGGAGAAAAAGGCACAAACCTATTTCCACGCGGGCTTTGTAGGTTACCTTTAAATTCTTGCTGGCACAAAGAGCCCCTTTCTCGGGGTATCAGTACTGCCAGCCAATTAATATTGATTGTTCAGATTACAGTAACAACCAGCCTATGGTAGGGGCTTTTCAAACACAGTCCCTGTCCTAAAGCGTTGACACATTAAACCAAAACCTGAAGTGTACTCCCATGGACTGAGGGGAAGGGGCCACCGTCCTCAAAGCCCGTGAGAGTCCCTGAGATATTTGCTCTTAAAGAAGAACAGGTGGGAAGCGCCACTGCTTTCCGACTGTGGGTTTATTGTCTTTTTTCCTTCCCGCTCCTGCACATGCACCAAAGCCTGGAGTGGACCACACTAGAACATCCCTGTGTCTTTTGAGCTCAGAAGAGCCGTGCAGGGAAGCCCCAGAGAAAGGCAAGTCTTTTCGAGGGAAGACCCGAGCACAGCTGGCATTAACTTAAAGCTGGGGACAGAAATCTGTGCTGTAGACAATGAATGTTCCTAGTGCTATGCACCTTGGTAATACACAGTGTCTGAAGCAGTGGCTCAACCTTTCCAGACGACTGTCCCCCTTTCAGGAGCCTGATTTGTCCTGCGCACCCTCAAGTTTCACGTCACTTAACAACGACTTGCTTTACAAAATCAGACATAAAAATACAAGTGTCCCAGCACATTGTTACTGGAATGTGGCTTCCTGTCTCATCTTTACCATATAATTCCGCAATAAATCAATTGGAATATAAATACTGTACTTACATGTCAGTGTATAGTCTATAGAGCAGTATAAACAAGTGAGTGTCTGTATGGAATTTTAGCCAGTACTGCCTTCACTAGTGCCTTTTATGTAGCCTGTTGTAAAACTGGGCAAATAGCTAGATGAGGTGATGTACCTCCTGGAAGACCTCTGTGGACCCCAGGGGTACATGTACCCCTGGTTGAGAACTATGGGTCTGAACTTAAGGAAGTAGAAGACTCTATAAGCCCCCTGGCGAGGGATGTGCTGGCCGCTGCTTCCCGCAGCCCCCATTGGCCTGGGCCGGCGAACCGCAGCCAGTGGGAGCCGCGATTGGCCGAACCTGTGGACGTGGCAGGTAAACAAACCGGCCCGGCCCGCCAGGGGGCTTACCCTGGCAGGCCGTGTGCCAAAGGTTGCCGATCCCTGTGCTAAGTGAACAGTCATGTGAGCTGGCTTCTAATTAAAAAGCCCAGCTGGCCAGGTTGCTACAGGTGCTGTGAGTGTTTTATACTTGTTGGGGAGGGGGGCATCTGTAGATTAGCCTGGGCTCGGAGCACAAGTGGAGGAAGATTGGCCTGCTGGGCTGGGACTCCCGGGCTCATTCAGCACCTTTGCCTTGGGCTTCCTGGGCGATGCAGTACTGCCAATCCTATGCATGAGCCAGGTCGGCGGAGGGAGGGGGAGGAACCACACACGTGAAGGGGCAGGGGTGGGGAGTGCTGCGGTGTGGCGAGGGCCCTGCGTTGCCTTAATCCAGTCCTGCACGCACAGAGGTCATTCCAGGATTTACCTACCTCTAAGGGCCAAAGGTCTGTAACCGGACTGAGGCTCTTGGAGGGAAGGGGGTGACGGAAGTGCCATGTTATCAGTAAAGCTGCTAAATGCTGGTGCGATTTGTGTTATAGGCGAGTGGTTATTGGAACACCACTGGGTCACCTGTAACATGGCTGAACTCTCGCACGTCCCCCAGCATTAAATTAAGCTGAGTAGTGACTTTCACACTGTGGCTCGCACAGCTGGCTTGCCCCGCTGCGGCTATTCCTTCTTGGCTGTGGACGGGGAGCTTGTTGGTCAGCAAACCAGCCTCCGACCCCAGAGTAGGGTCTTGCAGCATCCTGGCCTCTCGCAACCAGTGCACCAAAGCTGGGAAGGTGTGATGAACTAGGACTGTTGTTAAGGTTTCCCTGAGTACTGTGTGGGTGCCTCAGTTTCCCCTATGCAGTGCTTGAGTATCTAGGTGGTGGGACGACGGTGCATGATTGTTACAAAGCCCTAGAAGGCAGGGGTGGGCAGAGGCCTGGACACAGAGAATGGCCCTGTCTCCTGGCAACAGATGGCCCGGCCCCTCCCCTGCAAAGGTGAGAGCTGAAGGTGTTGGAACAAAGGGATCAGGTGACCTCCTGGCCCGGGAAGGAGACAAAGGGGGAGGAGGGGCTGGAGAGTCTCAGTTTGGAGCTGGCCGGAGAAGAGGGGAGAGAGGCAGACAGGGTCTGGCCTCCCTGCCCCGTTTGGAGCTGTGGGGTGAAATGCAGGGAGCCCCCAGGCTGGGGTCTAAGCTCCCTGCCCCCCGGAAGGACCCGACTGAGGGGTCCTGGATGTACTGACAAGCTCTGGTTGGACTGTGTTCCTGGCATCTCTAATAAACCTTCTGTTCTACTGGCTGGCTGAGACTCCCAGTGAATCCGGGGAAGAGGGGTGCAGGGCCGGACTCCCCCACACTCCGTGACAGAAGGGTAAACCACCTTATCCTTTCTTTGATTATAGTAAAAGCAGGTGTCCCCTTACCAGTCCCCCGGCATACACCACACTGGGTGGAAAACTCCAGGGCTCCTACACATGCTCCGTTCATTGGGCTGTTCTGAACTTCAAAGACATTCAGGCATGTGCATCACATGGCAATTCCCCTTGTGGTTTTTTTCTGCTTCTCTTATGGTCACTGCCCACTCCAGAGCATATATTGCCTGCACTTGGCATGGCTAGTTGTGATGTCTCACTAACTGTCTGCACAGCCTTGCTTCTGGGAAGAATTTCTCTCTCACACACATACTAGATATATATAGAACCCTCACAAGCCCAGTAAATCATAAAGTCTCTGGTGGATTCTCTGTAACTTGAAGTCGTTAACTCACGATTTGAGGACTTCAGTAACTCGGTTCTGTGGTCTGCGACATGCAGGTCAGACTAGATGATCATGATGGTCCCTTCCGCCCTTAAAGTCCATGAGTCTGATTCTTATTGCAGTGGGTTTGAAGGCTTTTGCTAGGCAAGTCCCCCCGAGGATACATAAATAGTCCTCTGCAGTGGTGTGATTAGTGTCCCAGCCCTGGTCATCCATTAGGCTTTATTGCTTTAAATTTCATCATTTATTATTAGGCCTTGTTAAGGCATCCAGATGTCTTTGTGTATGTGGCAACAAACATTTTTGTCATCAATAATATCAGAGGTTCCCAGCACAGTAATGGTGCACAGGCTGACAAAGTGGTGTCTGGTAGCATCTTTGGGTTAATCTTCAAAAGAACATGGATTCAGCTTCCCAAGAAGCTTTAGCCAGAGGTTCTCTCCACCACTCAGAGGCATTACTCCTCTGGCTCACCCACTACACAATCCATCCAGGCCAAATTAATCCCTGGTGTAACTCCATGGGCTCCCCTCCTCCACCAGAACACAGCCTCATTACTCATCCTTCCCCACTTTACTGTTTGCCTCAATTGTTCCAGTGTTTATCTCAGGGATTGTTCAAGGCTGGATAGTCAATACTCGCCCCCCCCCCTTGATTCCCAGATTGCAGGTTCAGAGTTTTTGCACTGGCTGGCTGAATCCCTCTCCCCATGACCAGTTTTCAGCCCCCAATAGGGTTTAAAAATGGGTAGCAGCCTTCACTTCTTCCCAATGATTGAACTTTCCCCTAGTGCCGGTGAGCCTAAGGATAGAATTTGCAAAAGTGCTCGTGTGACTCAGGAGTACCAGCTCCAGGAACATCTACGGATCTTGTGCTCCTGAATCATTTAGGGCTTGTCTACATGGGGAAAGTTAGTGGCAGAACTATACCAGTATAATTATACCACTACAGTTATACTGACATAACTTGCCACATGGATGCGCATATTCCAGGTTAAAAGAGCCTTTTCCCACTTTAATTATTAGAGCTGAGTGAGTAGCTGATATTTTTTGTTCTCTGGCAAGCCTGAAAAATGAAAAATAAAATGGTTTCAGATTGAACCAGAAAGAAATTTTCTGAACATTTTGGCAAATTGAAAAGTAAAAAAAAAAAATTAACTTCAGGTCCAACAAAATGTTTCATTTCAACCCCAAATTAACCCTTTTGTTTAGATGTCAAGCATTTTTTAATGATTTTAATTTCTTCAAAAATAAAACTAAAGGAAATTTTGAAACAAAGCGTCATTTCAAATCGAAAAACCGAAACACGCTTCATTCTGGATGTGTCGAAACAAAACGTTTGGATTTTTACAGAATTTTTCTTTGTTTTAAATTTTAGCTTCAACCGAAACAATTCAACAAAATTGACATGTGGTCACAAAATGTTTCCATGACATCAAATCCCCCCCATTTTTCACACCCCCTCCAAAAAAAAGTTCTATTTGAAAATTTTCTTCCAGCTGTAATAATTACACCGCTTTCAAAGTAACATAAGCAAAACCAGAAAACAGCGCCCAAATTCCTGAATTGGCACATCCACATGTGGAGCCGTACTGGAGTAACTATAGTAGTGTAATTATACCAGTGTAGTTCTGCTGGTAAATTTCCTGTGTAGACAAGCGCTTAGGTCCTTTTGCTGCAGCTGGACTCTGTGCAGATTGCCCACTCTCTGGCTCTTCTGAGATTGATAGCTGTGTCCTGCTGTCCCCTTGGTGATGTCTTAGGCTGGAGAGGCCAATTCCCCCAGGGAATGGGACCAGATGCTACCAGCCAAGCCGGCAGAGTCCAAACTGAATTCCAGCAAGCACTGGTTTATGGAGCGCTGCCCCTTTAATATCTCCAGTCTCGGGCCTGACCCGCGTGAGGGCAATACACGCAGAGGCAGCTTCTCGGGTTTGGATTCTCAGGGACAAGCCAGGGGAACAGAGCCAGGTTTGTGCTTGGCTTGCAGGTAGGCTCTGCCATCTCACTCAGTCCAGCCGTGTGACGCTTAGCCACTTTCCCACTGAAAAGCACCAGACAGCCACATGTGTCTCCTGGGGGGCGTTCAAGCTCTCCGCCTCGCCCCCCACATCGAGGCCCATCCACCTTGCAACCAAGCACCTCCTTGCCTTGCCCATTCAGCCGTCCACCTTGCTCTTCCCTCCCCCAGCTGCTCCCCATAGCTGGCTGCATCAGACAATGCTCAGCTTAGCTGAAATGACTGAGATTCGAGTTTAATGACTGAAATTCGCTGCCAAGGGCTAGGGCCCCAAAGGGACACAAAACCAGGGCAAAGTCACAGCTCCCAGCCCTCCCAAATGTGCTGACTCACCGTGAGGATAGCAGCCTTGGAAATCTCTGAGGCAGAGCTGAGAGATACCGATCCTGCACTGACAGCTGCCCTGTATTTTAATAATGAATAAAACAGGGTGCGGCACCTTTCATCCAGGAAAATCAGTACATTTCATACACATTCATGCATTCATGCTTGTAAGACCCCTTGTGGAATTGGTATTAATAGCCCCATTTTACAGAGGGGAAAACTGAGTCACAGACTCACCGTATCAGAGCTGGGAATAGACCGCAGGGACCTGATCAGTGCATCCCATTCCATGCATGTGCAAAAGTCCCCAAAAAGTCAAATTCTTTGCCAAGGTCTTCCGGCTCCCAGTCCTGCCCTGTAACTTTTACACAACATCCCCTGCATTTGTGAGTTGATGCTCCTGAACCTGGCTCTTATTTTTCATCTTCCAACTCTTTCTTCTTGCACTCACCCTGGGGAGGAAGTGAAAAAACCGCCAGGGGCCCCAGAGTACAGACATGGCCCCATGAGTAAACGAAGGCACCCGTCAGGAGGTGAGACGTGAGATAATGAGAACTGGTCAGAGAATGAAAAGTGTTTTTGAGAAAAAGTTTGACAGAAACAAAAAATATCTTTTTTTTTTTTTAAATTTGCAAATTGTTTTTCAATGGAAAACTGGAAAAAAATTGGTTAGTTGCAAAACTAAATTTTCTTCATGCTACGGGGTTGTTGTTTAACCTCCCCCCAGAAAAATTTCAAATGAAACAATTTCCCCCAAAAATGCAATTTTTATCAGAAAAAAAAAGTTCGGATGGAAAATTTCTGACCCCCATCGGCGATAACAAGCCTTCCACGAGGCAGCGACAGCTGAGACTGCACCCAGACTTGCACCATTTGAACAAAAAGTGTGGTTTTCAACTGGTTTTGCTGAACGGAGGCAAGTTTGTGTGTGGACGGTATTAAGCGCCAGAAGAGTGCCTCGCAGCGATTTTGCTCAAGTCAGTAGGAAATTGACTGACGCTTACGGGGTGGCTGCACTAAGAAAAATGGTGGTTTGGTTTGGGGTTTTTTAACGGAATGTTAGCAAACAGGTGAAAATCCTAAAGCGGGGATAAGGCTAACTTGGAGGGGATAAGGCTAACTTGCATGGGTTAGCTGGTCAAGGTAAACCTTAGGCTCCGCCCCCCACCACACCTTGACTATATTAAACTGCAGCTTGCCTTGTCCAGACTAAGGCTACGTCTACACTTACACACGGCAGCTGCACCCCGGAGCGCGTCAGCGTAGCCACTCAGTACAGCGAGTGAGGGAGCTAGGTCGATGGAAGAGCCCTGTCTACACTGGGGGTTAGGTCGTCAGTTTAACTATGTTGATTGGGGTGTGGATTTGTCACACCCCTGAGCGACAAAGCTGGGCTGACATACGTTTTTAGTGTAGGTCGGGCCTAGGATTTTTAACACGCAGCAAAGACACACGGTCTTTCTTAGGGCGGACGTGGCCCCAAGGAGCTTCTACCAATGTAACCAAATCTGCGTAGATAAGGCCTCAGTCTAATGAGAGGGTAATGAAGGGAGATGTCAGGAGCTGCCCTTGGGCATCTCTAGGGATTCAGCCAGAGGTCGCCCAGGGCAACGCCTGGGCCGATGGTTCCGTTCGGAGGTGAAAGGGCTCAGTGGTTAGAAACAGAGACAGGCCCAACCCCAGACGGCTTGGCCCCACATCTGGAGAGCAGCGATGGGCAGCCGCACCCCTGGGGAGAGGAAAGCCCTCAGCCCTGGGAGCCTTTGGGCCTGACTCCGGGTGCCTGGCCCACTGTTCAGCCATTGACACCTGTGTCACGCGGGCGTGAAATGCCACCAGCCCGGGCTGGCAGCATTCTGCGTTTGCTCTGGGCCGGTTCAAGGGACAGGATAATGGAGAGCCAGGCCTTTCACTTCCCACGACGGTGTCCTCGTTTATGGCCTGCTTCGGCTCCCGACCCAATCAACGGTGCCAGCCTAGGAGCCCGATTCTTGCCTCAGGCCAGTTTAAGTCAGGGGTCGTCCGCGGAGGTCAGTGGGGATCCCCCAGTGACAAGTGGCACAAATGAGCTCAGGGCCAAGCCCTGTCACTGCTGGTCCAGCCCACTCGGGCAGCACCAGGCCCCCAGCAGCGTGGAAAAGGCCCCTGTTTGCTCCCAGGGCACACACCAGCGCTCAGGGCTGCCTGTGTGATAGGAAGGCTGCAAATAGCTCTGTTCCCGTGACCCGGGGAGATAGCGCAGTCAGCGTGTTCACTCAGGGCTCTGGGGAGGACACGGCCAAAGAGAATGAATGAGCCAGCAGCGCTCTGCCCACGATAAAGCCCGCTCTGCATGCTCCAGGACCGGAGCGCGTAATCAATGGGAGGCAGCCACAGTTGTTAACTGCATCTGCCCAGGCTGGGTGGGGCTGCAGAGACACCAAACAGCCAATGCACCAGAGATAACTCGGAGCCCTAGAAGACAGGCAGCGGGAGAGAGAGAGGCTGCCGCGCGCAAAGCAGGGCAAATTTCCCACTGATGCTAACACCGGTGAAGCTCTGGGAGGAAGAGGGCTGAAACCCCTCGTGTAGACAAGGCTCCCTCCACGGCCAGCTCTTGGCAGGGTCAGACAAGGTAGTGTTCGAAATGCTGGCTGCTGTGGGTGTCTGTGCTGGCCCCCCTCCCCATTGCTACCGTCGGGAGAGCTAATCCAGCATTAGCAATGGTGGGAGACAACAGTAGTGCAGAGCAGGCTGGAGAAAGAAAGAGAGTCGGGGAAGACCAGTGTACGTTGGAGCGAGGGGGACAGCATAGGGGGGTTTCCAGCTTCTCTCCAGCATGCAGTTGGGAGGGGGTCACTGTAGGCACCCAGGAATGGGGCAGAAGCCTTGCCCAGTCGGTGTAGTGCGGAACTGGGTGGCAGGACTCCTGCACTGTCTTCGCCCGGCCCACTGAGGAGTCCTGGGTAAGTCATTTCACCCCTCGGTGCTCCTGGCTCGCCATCAGCAAACAATCGCAGCTACCTCGCAGCGAGGCGACGGGCGCTGAGATCCTCACGTCCTCAGGCCCCCGGGCCGGGGCGTCAGGAGGATCAAACGCAAGCTCTGTGCTCTAGGAGCAGGAGACTCTACGCATGAGCCCCGGGCCGCGCATGTTGGTTTGTTATTGTAGGGTTGCTGACAAGCCCAAGGAAGCGCACCCTGGTCTGATGTCAACATTGTATCGTTGATCATATGCCCAGGGCTACACCTCTGCCGAGGGCGAGCTCGGTGCTATGGGGACATCTCTGCAGATCATCATGACTTCTGTAAAATCTCCACAAAAGCAAGATCCACCTGTACAAAGATACTGCCTCCACCATGCTAGAGACTACGGGCCGAGCCTCCTCTTACTCACACCATGTCACTCAGGAGTAACGGCGCTGAGATCAGTGGAGTTACCCCGGGGATTAAAATGATAAAAGGCAAATTAAAACCTCTGGATAAAGTAGGGGCGTCTGGGGGATTAGCCTGGATTTGCTGCCCCCTGCTGTCCAGAGGGAGCAAAGCCGTTTGCAAAGACCAACTCCTCCCATGGTGAGACTGCTCTCTGCACAGAAAGGCTCACGTTAGAAACAGAGAGACAAGGAGATTTTCCCAGTTTGGAGCTGCTCTTTGGTCTCCTCAGCTAAAACAAGCCCCTTTCCTCTCTGGACGTGCAAGCAATTTGTTGGCAAAGCCAAAAGGTTCATTTGCAAGCCAGCCAGTCCAACGCAGGCGAACAATCTCCATTCACAACGGGGCCGAGTGCACAAAGTCCCCAGCCTGGCTTCCATCCAGAAACAAAGCTCAGGGATCTCCTAAGAAACACACCAGGACATTTGCAGCCTGTCCCAAGTAATGTATTTACCTGCACGGTACAGGTTGAAACGCCCTGGTTCTGTCCAGGATGGCATTCGCAGCTGGGCAAAACATCCCAGCCCCCGCAGGAAAGGGAGAATAAACAAACAAATCAACCAACCTTTTCATTGGGTTCACGCAAAGGGAAACATTAAGTCATTTTTTGTTGCCATGTTTCCTGCGCAAGCTGTTCTGTCTCCTCCTCCTCCCACCCACCCAACTTTCATCTCTGCGAACGCCCCGGCTGGCCCAGACTACGTGATGTGGGGAGTGAAAGGAGGTCAGTGGACAATGGCAGGTCGTTCAGAAAAAACGGCAGGTAAAACTGTCCCTTTCTGGGTGGTTTTGACGAAGCTGATGAGGCACGCAGGAAATTGCTTATAAGTCTCTGAAGTGCCCGAAGTCTCACACATAGGTCAAGGAGTTGAATCCCAAATAAGCACCACCAGGTAGTTTGGCAGTGCCCTCGGTGTCTGTAGCTCATACATCTGCCAAGAGACAGCCCCTCGCTCTGAGGTGGCCCCCAGCGCCAGAGTATTTGAGCTCCTCCCAATCTGTATTGTATTTATCCTTGCAAGATCCAGTGAGGCAAAGCAGGGCTATTGCTCCATTTTACAGATGGGGACCTGCAGCACAGAGGCTGAGTGACTTGACCAAGGTCACACAGGATGTCAGTGGCAGAGCAGGGACTTGATCCAAATCCTTGGCCAGTGTCGAACCACTGGACAATCCTTCCCCTCAACACACACACACACACACACACACACACACACACACACACACACACACACACACACACACACACACACACACACACCCCATCACTGCATGTTTGAATGCACTTTACATTTTGCACTTGATTCATTTCAGACAAGCCCAGACTGGTCAGTTTCATGCTATGGCTCTCATGCACTAGTACAGGGGTTCTCAAACTTCATTGCACCGCATCCCCCTTCTGACAACAAAAATGACTACATGATCCCAGGGGAGCGGGGTGCTGAAGCCTGAGCCTGCCCGAAGCCACTACCCTGGGTGGAGGGGCCAAAGCCCCACTGCACCCCGAGCAAGGGGCACAAAGCCGAAGCCCGAGGGCTTCAGCCCCAGGCAGGGGGCCTGTAACCTGAGTCCCGCCACCCAGGGCTGACGCCCTCAGGCTTGGGCTTTTGGCTTCGGCCCTGGGCCCCAGCAAGTCTAAACCAGCCCTGGTGACCCCATTAAAACAGGCTCGTGACCCACTTTGGGGTCCTGACCACACAGTTTGAGAATGGCTGCGCTAGTATAACGCAGCAAACCTTCTCAGAGCGGCGTTTAAATCAGAAATTCAAATTAAGCCAAAAGAAAATCCAAAAGCCTAGGGATAGCAGCACCAGAGTTACTAACTCTCATGATTTCATTGCTCGATTTCAATGTTTATTAGTTTTCTTCAAGCCCAGCCCGTGGAGAGAAGGGATTAAGTGGGAATCTCAGTTTTCATTAAACAAAGAAAGTTTCTAACCCTTAGAATTCAGAGAAACCCGAGAAAATGTGACCTGGATGAGTGCACACCCTAAGGGCTTGCTAACATCTCCCGGGGAGGCGGTGGGTCCCACTTGGGTGGGCCTCCTGAGATCCGTCAGAGCAGAGCTCCCCTCCTGCGGACCTTATAAGACAACACAGCACAACTTTTGGTGCTCAGTTAACTAAAAAACAAAACATGGAAATTCCTGCAAAGAACTTCTTTAACCTGCGTTTCACTGGAGTCCAGCTAAGATCTAAGTGCAAAAATTCGCGGTCTTAATAAACAAACCCTACACCTTCAAAAGAAAGCCACGGTAGGAAGTGTAGAAATGAACAAGTCAGGACTCCAGGCAGCTGCTGCAGAATCCCTCATCACTCCTTATCACTCCCCCAAAGGTGTGTACGCGCCATTGGGCCAGCAAGGGAAGGGCAGATTTTACTAAGCCTTAATTTTCCCACCAAAATGAATATTTCTAGGCTCTTTTCAAGAGCTAATTCTCCACCTGTAAAGCTCCCATTAACGTCAGCCGGAGTAGCAGCCATGGAACTAAAGGCACAGTAAATGCCACCAGCCCAGATTTCTCATGAACCCTCCAACACCACCACAGCTATCTCCCCTTCATGAACACCCTTTCAGCGAGAGAACACCCTGCTTTGAGGAAAGGGTGAAGGCCTGTGAATCTGAAGCTGTGGGATCTAGTTCTATCTCGGCTACTTGATTGGCTGGGTGATGGTTCTCAAGTCCCTTTCCTTCTACCTAAATTGGGGCAGATGCTGTCTCTTACACCATATCTCTGCGGGGGGTAGCACAGAGCTCAAAGGGGGCCCCTCAATGCTATTATAATGCCAATAATAATGCCTAACCCAGCAATAACAGCATCACACGTGAGTAGCCCTCTATTAACCAAGCAGTGCACAAAGCTCACGGGCAACCTACCTCAGCAGACTACTATGCCTCACCCAGCAGGCGTGAGGCACCACACAATAGCAAATCAGCATGCAAACACACGAGGAAGTTCTGCCCTCGGTTCCGGTGTGTGTTCAGTCTAGAGTCACTCCGCTCAGGCCAACTGGGTTCACACTGGCAAAACTGAGTAGAGCATCTGGCCCAAGCGGAGGAGAAAACAATGGTAAGGGAACAGGATCAGAAGGAAGGGGAAGCAGACGCCAGTTTCAAGCATTTGTTGTTATCCTAGAGGCGCCGGCTGAGTTTTGCACTTAAGGCAGGGTTCAGCGGTAAAGCAGGAGACACACACTGGTGCAAAGGAGGAATCAAGTCTCAAAGCCGGTCCCTCCCCCTTTGGCTTCACTTGAGCTCGAGATGGGACTTGTGGGTGGTTTCCGCTCCCTGTTGTGGGGGTGCTCAGCCGGTTTGCTTGCTTGCTGAGTCTCTCCACTGTCTGCACGGCAGCGTTGTTCCTTCCAGCCACTGCCCCAGCCAGAAGAACAGCAGTTCTGCGGCAGTCCCACCAGTGGGACAACAGCATCCCCCACCACCTCTAATGCTCAGCCCTTCAGGAGGGGAGGGGAGGATCTTGGGGCTGGCGGTGCGGGGCTGTGCTCTCGGCCTGCTTAGTCAATGCACACGCGGCTGCCCCAATCAGACACCCAGAGTGACTGACCCCAGCTGACAACACCGGGGCTCAGATCCCCCCCAAAGCCAGTTCCCGGGAAGCCAGCTCCTTCCCGGCTACTTGGCCCATCCTGAGGACAGGATTCTGAGACGCCTGCCGTGCTCTCGTCAATGCCCGCAGCAGCGTAAGGACGATGGAGACTCTGCTCCAGGATGGGATCCGCTGCTGGACTAGGAGCCTTCTTCATGGGGACTGGGAGGGCAGCTTTATATTACCCCTGGGGTCCCACCGGCATGTGTTGTTTCAGCCCATCTCCTGGCCTCACCTCTCCACCCAGCGCTGGGCATGTCCAGGTGCTCCTGGCCGAGGGGACATTGCAGGCATCTTGTGCCAATGCGAGCCCCCTCCACCTGGCATGGCCTCTCTGCCTCATTGGGGGCCCTGCACCTGGCTAGCGGATGCCAGAAGAACCCTGGGCTAAAGCCATCCCTTCGCCTGGAATTGCATGTGGCGCTTAACCATCTTTTGGAAATTGGTTCACAAACATTTTTCATCCCCCCCTTTAAAGGCAGGTTCAGTTTGGGGCTTGGCCACTTTGACACCAGCCTTTCCAGATGAGGGCCCGGTAGAGCTTTTTGTTTATAGACATTTGCAGCCTTCATCTTGCCCCCACAATCCTCCTCATCCTCCCCGGCTGACCTGGCGTGTGCAACATTTTAACCCATCCTTACAGCTCACAGAACTGGAAGCCAGGAAATTCTAACCCCACCTGGCAGCGACTCTGTCTGCAACAGGGGGCAGATCCTTTATGCGGCTGGCCTGAGGGCCCTTACTGGTTTAATTGGAGCAGTGATACTGACCAACCTTAAATCACCAAGAGCTGGTGAGGCTGTCCTTTGTTAATATTTCCCTTACACTCGAGAGAGAAAAACCCACAACTACAGAGTCTAGTGACGCGTGCAAGTGACCAGCCGCTCGTGCGATAGGTCAGGCTGCTCGTGTGATTGCTACAAGCATGAGTAGCAGGGGCAAATGCACGTGCAGATTAGGTGTGCAACGGGGTTGTGCAGCTGGGCGCACATTTTGCGTGAAAACGGAGGCCAGCAACTATAAGGGCCGTGTCGCAGCTGGGTCAGGTAAGGGCAGTGCAGAGAGTCTGCGGTGTGGGGGGGAACGCGGGGGTGATGCTGTGGGGGAGGGGATACACGTCTGAATGATCTCACGGCGGTCGGGGACACACATTTCCATTTCTAGTTTAGTATCCTAGTTAATTACCCTTACACTTTTGTGTCACCTGTCCGTAATGGGCCATCTTGATTATCACTTCAAAAGTTTCTTTCCCCTGCTGATAACAGTTCCTTTCAATTAATTAGCCTTCTACAGTTGGTATGGTTACTTCCACCTTTTCATGTTTCTCTGAGTGTATAAATATCCTCCTGCTGGATGTTCCATTCTATGCATCCGACGAAGTGGATTGTAGTCCATGAAAGCTTATGCTGAAATAAATGTGTTAGTCTCTAAGGTGCCACAAGTACTCCTCTTCTTTTCACATTTCCATGTGGTGTTTGAGCAGTCGAGCAAGAGAACAATGAAGCCGCTTCCAGGGATGTGCTTGGCCGGGGCAATAGCCTTGGGCAAAAGGGGCCATAGACGGGATTCAGGCTGCACTCGCGGCCAGGTGGGCTGCTGAACGTAACGTGCGATAAGAGAGCGAGGAAGTGCGGGTGTTACAGGCGAACGGGGGAGGATACAGCCCATGTCTGCAGAGGCTTCTGAGTGGCAGCGATGGCAGTGGGGCGTAAACAGCCCTGCCTCCCACTAGAGGACATTGTGTTCCTGCAGCCTGTGCCGTCACCTTTGATCCATCACTGGGGTGCAGCCTGTGATGCCCCCTGAGTCCAGACTACCGGCCGCCCCTGCAGACGCAGTTTCTCCTCATAAATCTGCTCTCGCGTCACTTGCTTCACCCACGCGGGCAGGAGCAGGGGAGTCCAAGTTCAAAGCGGTGCTAGGAAGTGTGATTTGTGCTGCTGCGGGGCTGGAGTGTCGGCGTAGGACGGTGCCTGGCCCACCCACTGCAGGACAGACTTGGGCTTCATGGTCTCCAGAGCCAGGATCTGACCCAGCCACCGTGGGCCTGTGGTCCCACCCCCCATCTCAAAGGCATTATATTATCTTCACCAGCTCCTCCCTGCACACGACTCCTTCCCCGAATGCAGCACCAGCAGCTTCCAAAAATCCTCCTCCACTCCCCATTCCAGATTTTACCAGGAGCCCTCTGGCTGGGCCAGATTTTGGGGCTGCTCCATGAACATTAGCAAAGAAGGGCAGGCGCTGGTTTGGGGCGGGTGTGAACATTCCCACTGCTCACCACCACTCTGAACCCTGGGCCGAAGCCCCCGCTGCTATTTCAGACCTGATCTCCCTGCCCCCCAACTCCACCAGCATCCCTGAGCCCTGTTCTGCAGCACCTCCTGCTACGGTGGCCATAAGCTTCTTCTGAGAAGGCAGAACCATCTGTGGCAAGTTCTGCGGCTCCAAAGTTTGGACAGGGAGGTATGGGAGGACGTACGTGGGTATTGTACAGGGAAAGCAGACACCAATCAAAAACGAAGAGACCAGCTCAACACACAGGCCAGTGAAGAAGATAACGAGGCAATGGATTGCCCACGTTACGTAAAGAAGGGACGGCAGATGGAGAACAGGAAATGGATCACCAGGTAAGGAGATGGGAAGACACGTGAGGGCTTTGAGGGACCTCTGGTCAAATCTGGCTCGGGAGAGCAGTGTCTCTACCCATCCATGTTCTTGGCATGCACAGAGCGTGGGTTTGGATAAAGACAATACAGAACACACCACTCACCCTTTAAAGACGAAAGGATCCAGAGAATCCATTGGCATTCAGCCACACCGCCGGGGCTGAATGCTGCGTCCTCATGCCTGGATCCTCTCTCTTGGAGGGGTCAGATCAATGAACGGAGACCTGGTCTCGTGATGTCCTCTCGCAGCAGCATTAGTGCAGCCTCATCACACCCTGACACTGGGCCACGACTCAGAGTTAGCCCTGGGATCACATGATGTGGGACAGACCAATGAAAGGTGGGTCGGGCTTGCAAGTTTCGGGTCAGGTGCCACCCGCAGAACAAGGCTCGTAAATGTAATTGGAGACTTACCCGTCCGCTGTGTGCCAGGGGCCTGCTTCTCCTCTCACCTTCACTGGTGTAAATCAGGAGGGACTCTACTGACGTCACTTGAGTTACACGGAGGCTGGTGACGGGTGAATCACTCGTGTTGATTCCCATGGGGGTCACCTGCCAGACAGCCCCGCTGTAAAGACACACGGTGAATAACTAAGATACCCTGAGCCTTTCCTGCGCTGACCCTGCAATTTCTTCCACTCGTTTACAGCAGGTGACCACTGGGTGGCACATGAAGCCTGCGGTGAGCTGACGGAACAGACCCCCCTGGCTCAGCAGGGCTTCGCCGCCTACAGTTGTGTGTTTTGGCTGTAGCTGGGGCTGCTGCGAGCCCAGTGAAAGGCAAGGTAAATCAGCCCTGGGTAAAGGTAAATGGGAGCCAGAGACTAGCTGAACGCGGTAGCAAATCCCCAATGTCACAACCCCCGTTAGTGTTTGGGAAGAGGATCAGTTACTCGCCTTAGACCACCAGCCCAGAGGGTGGGATCCCCTCCCTTCTCCGCCCCTCCCCAGCTGATCGGAAACACTTGCTGACGCTGGGGCCAAGGTTTTCAAAGGCAGGCACCTAAAGCTTGGCTCCCGGGGGGGGTTTCAAAAGCACACAAATCACTTAGGAATGAGAGTCCCTTTGATTTTCAGTGGGGCCTGTGCCCCATAACCACTTAAGCACTTCTGAAGATTTCCCCCTTTCGATCCTTATCTGATGTTCAAGGGTCCTGAGTCTTGTTCTAGCCCCTGAGGCTGCTCTAAGTTACGCCAGGGGTCAGCTCAGTCTCAGGGTAGCCCTAGGACCAGGGAAGCAGAATGGTGGCTCACAGCCTTCTTTGCCCCGCACTGGGTCCGATGCGAAGAGCAGCGTGGCCAGACCCAGCGCCCCGGCTTCTGAACCGGCTGGATGCTAGCCCGGCTGACTAGTATGGCTCCGGTGCATCGGGTCTGTAACTGCTCAGCCCCACTGCTCAGATCAGCGCCGCTCTCTAGTGCCAGGGAGGCTCAAGAGGGTAAGTGGTGAGCACAGGCTGCGTTTGGCGGTACCTGACTCCTCAGCGCAGCTGGGAGCTGGTGGGGTGACTCAGCAGAAGCAGAGCCCAGGTGCAACAGCCAGGGTTTCCCCCCGGGGGAGCCGGCTTACCTCCAGAAATCAAAACACACACACAAGAGCCAAAGGGAAAAAAGAGTCCTAGAAACGTCTCCCCTCCAGGCTGCAGTCCAGCCCAGTGGGAGCTCCACTGCCCCACAGCAGCCAATTTCCAGCCTTCCCCCTGAGCCTCCGTCCACAGGGAGGGGGCAGCCGAGCTGAGGTTAACCCCTTATACACCGGGGCCCAGGTAGTGCCTACAGAATCTGCCGCCCCAGGAGCCTGCCCACTTCTAGAAGGAAGTGTCAGAGGGGGCCGAGAAGCGGGGCATGCGAGCTGTGGTGGTGGATTTCCAGGCCAAACCCAAGGGCCCGTTCTCTACGGCACCAGACCCTTGCGCATGGAGCTGCTCACTGAAGATCCACTGGCTAGGGGTATTTGGTTCCTCCTTGGTCATGCTCCCCTGCCACTGAGGGACAAGCCCCTTTTGCTCCCAGACATTTCCCACGGGGCTGAGCCTCGCTCGTGCCTCCTTCTCCCCCTGGTCTCTTCTCAACCTGGCCTCCCAACGTAGCTCTGCTGATGTCCATCCAGAGCGCCAACCTGCAGCACCTCTGCTCTTCCCGTCCTGAGCCCCTCAATCCTGATCTCTTCCAGGCTTGGGTCCCCCCCGCTCCAGCTCTGACCTGTGGCCACTCCAGATTGCCCCTCCAGACCGCTCGTTCCTGTCTAGATGCACAAACGTTCAAAGCTCCGCCCAAGTGGATAGTGAAGTCGCCGGGCTCCTCGGTGTGGAGAAAGCCAGCAGGCTTGGGCCCCCTGGCTGCCCTTGGGCTCTGACTCACCGCCCAGGCACACCCATCACATGCGCTGGCTCGGCCTGGCACAAGACAGGGCAGAAGTTTGGGGGGAGGGAGGTTTCCTTGCGGCGCAGCCGACACCTCTCTCCATCAGTAAAGTTCACTGCAGTTCCCCAGGGCCGTATTCCAGGGGCCGGCCTCCAGGACTCGCTTTCTGCTTTACAGGTAGGCGGCCGTCCAGATTGAACCCTACCAGCTTGAGAGTGGAAATGGTACTTACCAGCCCTAGCCTCTGCTAGGTCCTGCTTTGACGCGGTTAATGATTCAGAGCTCCTTGGGCTGCATCCCAGCTCCTCCCTGCTTTGCCAGCCCCTTCCTCTAGTGCGGGATTTTCCATGCACCTGGATGAAGGGCTACATTGCTCCTCGCAGCCTTCGCTCGCTTTCTTCACCTGCTTCTATTCTTGTCACCAGCGCTCCAGAAATAGATTGACTCGGGGCCCTGAGCGTACCAGGCCCTGCCCCAGCACTGGCAAAGGGCCTTTCTATGGAGTGACGAGTCACAGTCGCTCGGTTACTTTCCCCTGTGCTCGCGAATTGCAACAGACACATAAATCCTGGGAGCAACAAACTGCAGTGACAAGGTACATTTTCCTTCCCCGGCTGCCCTGCAGCTGGGACCATAGTAACCCACAAGCCGTCCCTTTTGGACAGTCGAGCCCCTGGGGACTGCAGTGTTTTTAACTTGGGCTGTTGATGATTCGTAACCATGGACAGCAAGGACCTGTCCTCGATCAGCGTGAGCAGCAGCAGAAGGGGCCCGTGCTTTGAGAGCCCTGGTGGCCCGGTCCAGGGGCATGGGCACAGGGTGGTGGAATGGACACAGGGCTGGGAAGGAACATGCGGAGAAAGCGCACAAGCGACAGTCCCTGTGAAGGGTCACTTCTTTAACGTTGGATCAGCTGAGGCTGCTGGAGATGCATACATGGCCCACAGGGGACATCACCCCTTTCCTGCCCTTCCCTCTCCAACTACTGCTGCTGAGAACGAGGAGACAAGGAGGTCTCTGCAGCCTGTCAACGCAGGTGACGAGGTTCCTTGGAGTGCGGAATGGCCTTGCCCCCGTCATGAGCCTAGCACAACCCGCCTGAAAGACAGCGCAGAACCGGGCCTTGGGCACGATGGGCTGCCAGGGT
This sequence comes from Macrochelys suwanniensis, assembly GCA_033296515.1. Lineage (NCBI taxonomy): Eukaryota > Metazoa > Chordata > Testudines > Chelydridae > Macrochelys > Macrochelys suwanniensis. The sequence goes on along the minus strand of CM065782.1, from coordinate 103,879,435 downwards.
TTGGGTCAGGACTATTTCATCGGGTTGATCTAGAACCCCGGGTGCTTTCTTCCTGAGGGGGAGCCCGGTCGAGCGCGCAAAATGCAAAGGGGAAACCGCACGAGAGGGAGAGGGAGGTAGGGCGCCAAGGGAGGCAGCTGTTGCTTCTCTGTTCCTGGAGCCCGGTGAAAATACAGACAATTCAGCTGAGGCCTGGGGGACCTCATTCTGTTTCAGGTCTTGTTATCAACCTTAAATCCACGCCAGGTTCCCCAGGCTTTCGCGGGAGCCTGAGAGAAGTTGGGAGCGAGTGTGGGATGATTTATAGATTGAGGTGGCATCTCCCTTCCCCTGCCCCACACTTTCAATCCCCCCAGACCCCAGCTCTGCCAATGCCCCTCAATCCCGGCCACCGCTTGGCCAAGCCATTGACTTTAGTTAGGAGATGCTGGGTCCTCTGATTGGTGAGGAGTGAACCCAAGCAGTTGGCAAATCCCCACCACCGCCCAGCAGGCAGGAACGGCTGCATTTCAACTCGCCCTGTCCTCCCAGGAGGCCCTCTGGCTCCCCGCTGCTTCCATGCCCATCTGGGAAGGCACCGCCATGGCAGATGAGCATCCCTGGCCAGCTGCTCGCCAGCTGATGGAGGTGTGGAACTCCAGTGCCATCCCATGGCCAGACAGGGAATTCCTTCCAAAGAGCTGTGATGGCTGGAAACGTCTCCCTGAGAGATGCTGCGAGCAAACATGACAGGATTTCATCCTGAGGCTCATGCCATTTGGTGATTTTTCTTGAAGCCCCAGCTCCTGGAGTCATGTGATTTCATTAGAATTTCCTCTTTCACTTAAAAAAACCCAAACCCAAAACGTTTCTAGCTCTCATGGTTGTGGAGTAAAACTTCAAGATGTCTCCCAAGTGCCCTGTGACACATGGGGGCTCATTAATAATATTGTATCTGCATCTGACACAGGTGGGTGTCTCTGTCCCGTATATGGGAATGGACATTTCCCCCTTGGGCTCTGTCTGGACAGCAGAGCCAGCCCACCCATGGAAAGAGAGAGGATGCCCTTTCTAATAGCCATTCCAGGGTTGCTAAGAGACAATGCCAGAGCAAGTAGCCTTGAAGTACAAGGACACTGCAACAAAAGACCTACGGCACAGCCCTGGCTGGCCCGGGTCAGCTGACTCGGACTTTTGGGGCTTGGGATGCAGGGCTAAAAATTGCAGTGTGGATATTCGGGCTCAGGCGAGAGCCGGGCTCTGAAACCTCACGAGGGGGGTGGATCTTGGATCCCGGGTGCCAGCCTAAGGCCAAACATCTACACTGCTGTAGCCTGAGCCCTGGGAACTTGAGTCATTCGGACCAGGCTGCGAGGCTCGGTGCCGCGGGGTTTTTACGGCCTGTCGCGCTGTCTGGAGCGACTTAGGAGCACGAGTGCCAGCTCAGGGCAGACTGTCCAGAATCAGGGCACAAACCCCAAACCCCTACACTTCAGTTTCACCAGCCAAGAAACAAATGTAAACTCCTCCGGCAGGCTACAGCCTTACCAAGGCGTCAGCGCAGGTGCCAACTTTTCTCGGCGCCGGTGGGGGCTCGCAACCCCCCCCTCGCCCCTGGCTCCGCCCCGACTCCACCCCTGAGTCCCCACCCAAACTCCACCCCTCCCTGCCCCTATTGGACCCCTCCCCAAATCCCCACCGCGACCCCGCCTCCACCCCCGAGCGCTCCACGTTCCCCCTCTACCCTCCCTCCCAGGCTTGCCGCATGAAACAGCTGTTTCGCGGCGCAAGCGCTGGGAGGGAGGGGGAGAAGCAGGACGCGGTGGCACGCTCAGGGAAGGAGGTGGAGCGGAGGTGAGCTGGGGCGGGGGGAGGGCAGGGAGCTGCCGGTGGGTGCTCAGCACCCACCAATTTTTCCCTGTGGGTGCTCCAGGCCCAGAGCACCCACGGAGTCAGCGCCTATGGCAGAGACAGTCCCCTTGGGCATTCCCATCCATCTCCCCACCCAGGCAAGTCTGCCTCAGTGAGAGATGGTCACTTTACAGCAAAGATCACAAAAGATTCAGGTTACTCCCAGTCCCAAAGGACCAGTCACTGACCCCAGGTTAATTTGCACCTTAGATCTCACACCAAAGACAACGCTTATAGCCAATCGCATAGTAAATTAACTATTTATTAACTGTGGCTCTGTCTACACTACAGCTTATGTTGGCATAACGTATGCCGCTCAGGGGTGTGAAGAAACCACCCCCTTGAGTGACATAAGTTACACTGACATAAGCGCCAGTGTGGACACCTCTATGTCCTGCCGACATGGCTACTGCCCCTTGCAGAGGTGGTTTTATTATGCCAACGGGCGAGCTCTCTCCCATCGGCAGAGAGCGTCTTCACCAGATGTGGTGCAGCGAGGCAGCGGTACACATCGATAAGCCCTAAGAAAAAGAAACGAGTGTTGTCTGCAAGGTTAAAAGAGGATCACAAATGAGCTGCGCCATGGTTCGTATCTAAGGAGGAGAGGATCTAGGGATTCGGGGGCTGGCTTGCCGCCTCTCTGAGCCTGTGCTTTCCTCCCCTCGGTCCCAGGCAGGCTTGCCAGGTGCTGCGGGCAGGGCGACGGAGGCGGTTTCCGATGGGATTACCCTGACAGGAATGGCTTGCTTGGATTGCTGCATCTGACATTTACTAGGTGCGAGCGAAGGGGCGGGCCCAGCGCTGGCCCTGAAACCTCCCAGGAATGTTAATTGGCTAAAGCTGTGGCCAATACAGAGAGGTGTGGAGCCTGCCAGCCCAACCTCTGTTTGCTATTAGGGATTGAGGGTTCCATTTTTTATTGATTTTTATGGGCAGTGCCGGCGGCTTTGCTTCTTGGCTGCTCTTCAGACAGGGCAAGCGGCAGGAAGCCCATTGGCTTGCAGAGCACAGGAGATGACTCGGTGCTGGGTTTACAGAGCAGGGCTTTTACAGAGCAGCCTGGCGGGACGGATCCTCACTTAGCCAGTTTTTGCAAGGCTACATCGTGCTTCTATCACACCTGTCCGGGGGGGGGGGGGGGGGGTGTCTCTGGGCACTTTTACAAACATGAATGAATTAAACTGCGCCGTGCCCCCCGGAAATCAGTAACTTGAGCAACCCTACAACAACAAAGCACCATGCCCAGGCAACCACACAACAACAAACCATGTTTTGTAGCCCTGGACATACGATCAATAACACATTATTATGTCAACAACAACCCAGTGGGCACAGCACTCATGAGTGACCCTACAATAACAACCCAGCGAGCACAGTCCAGGGATTATGAGTGACCCTACAATAACAAACCAGTGTGAATGGTGTGGGGCTCATCAGAAACCCTACACAGCAACAAACCAACATGCACAGGAGCAGGACTTTCTAGGGGAACGTGGGAGAGCAGAAGATGGAAAACAACACATGGGGCCATCCGGGACACAGGCAGGGAGGTGCCTCTCAGCAAGGCCAAGTCTGGTAGTGGGGGAAGCTCTCGTCTGGGGGATGGGCCTGTGGCAAAATGACATTCCTGCCTGATACACTAACAATAGCACATGACAAAGGCTTCACCAGGATACCAAAGGCCTTGGGTGCATTGAGAGGTGGGATGCCCAGTCCAGATACTATCAGCTAGATACAATGGTGATAGAGGGTTTAGAGATTAGATAGATAGATAGATAGATAGATAGATAGATAGATAGATAGATAGATAGAGGGGGTATATGGGGATAGATAGATAGATAGAGGGGGTGTATGGGGATAGATAGATAGATAATGTCTGGGAATGGATAGCCAGACTGATGGATGGATATTCTTGTGATTTCCCTTCATGAAGTGGATTGGGGCTGTTAAGTGCCCTTCAATATAAAGATTAAAGAACAACAAGGAAAGCTTCTGCCCCAGGCATCCTGGCCATTGAGTCCTGGCCTGCGAGGTTACAGCAGGGATCCATGTGGACTGAGACCCCTCCTTAGCCAGTCCCGTTCCTTCTCCTTTTCTGCAGCTCCATGCAGCAAACGCACCCAAGTGCCATCCCGCAGGAGTGCCGGGTGCATCTCTGAAGCGAGGTGCTGTACAGAACGGCAGCTGGGGGACAGCTGGAGAATAGGGACCTGGAGAGATACAGGCCTGGCCGGAGCCTCGTGCCGCCTCCTCCCAATGCCACGCATGCGATGTCGGTGGAGTTACTGTCGATTTACAGGGACGGCAGATCCGAATGAGGCCGTGGCTTCGCTGCGCGGCCCCGGACAAACCACCTGGGCCAAGGTTTGCCAAAGCGGCTGTTGATTGTGAGGGACCAAACTTGCGACAGCTTAAAGGGGCTTGATTTACAGAGACTGGGCAGACAACTCAAGTTGCAAAAATCACTAATCACCCTTGTAGCGCTCCGCCGTGGCCGCTGCCAGCCTGTCCCCCCAGCTGTGGCTTTGCTTTGGGGTCTTAGGCTGCAGGTTGCTATCAGTGCAAAATGCAGAGATCGCAGCCTCCGTGCTGGGCTCTGTTGTCTTATTGGTTCTTTGGGCTGCCCTGTCAGTCTGTCAGTGTCCCCGTGTCATCTCTTGTCCGACGGCGAGAGCGCCTGGAGCAGGCGTGGCTTCCTGTTCTGTTTGTACAGCGCCTAACAGAGTGGGGTCCTGGGCCATGAATAGGCCTCCTAGTGCTACCGTAATACACCTAATAAATAATGTACAGCGCCTAGCACAATGGGGTCTTGGGCCAATAGCTGGGGCTCCTAGGCTCTACCATAGTACACCTGCTCTCAGACAGCGCCACCTTGTGCGAGTTTAAAGGTACAGCTTCTGGGAGCCGCAGAAACCCTGCTGCATTACCACCACTGTGACCTCCTGATTTACACCCTGGGTGACCACCCCTCCCCTGACTTAAGAGAGATTTGCACAGGGTATAAATCGGGGCAGAATTTGGCCCTAAGGGCATAAGGAGGGAGGGAGGATGGGGCAGGTGCTGGAAAAAAGAAAGGCACCCACGCTTGCTTTGCAGGAATAAGCCTCGTAGACCCTGTACGCGACTGTGCATTATGGTTTTCATTTGGGTCATTAGTCCCGCACTGCAAGGGCAGTGATTTCTCCACAACAGGGCGCCGAGGGGTTAAGAGCTTATAAATACCAGCCCCGGCGCTAAACAGCTCCTTGTGTTGTTGAAAAATTGCCTGGACAGCGACACACACCGGGAAAAGACGGGTGCAGCATGACACTCTCGCACCTCGGTTTGAATTGCATTGATCAGCATATAACACACACACACACACACCCCAACCAGCAGCCAGGAATGCGAGTGCCCCCAACACAGAGGGAAAGAAAGGCAAGGGGGGCGGAGTGGGGCCCAGAAAGCTTGTGATTTGTTTGGGAAGAAATTTACAACCAGTGAGTTCATAAAATCATTGGCCTGCTGGGTTGGTCATGGCAGGCTGCCCCCTTTACAGGGCTCGCTTGCCTTTTTACAACAGCGAAATGCTTCAAAAGAATCGTCGGCAATTAGGGCTCAGTACGGGGATGGAAACCAGATGTGCGTGCATGCGTGTGTGTGTGTATGCGTGTGTATTCTGTGTCTGTGGCCACGCAACAGGGTGGGGGAGGGGAGAGAGATGGGGCAGCCCTGGAACAGAACCGCAGCCGGGGTCCCGTCACCAGCAGACACGTTGTGCTGGTGGGATCCACCTCCCCTGGCCTTCCTCTGGCTCGGGCGTGGAGCGCATCCCACTCCTGGCAGAGGCTGGTGATGTCATTTTACCTTGGGCTCCATGCGACTTCCCACCATCCTGCCAGGGAGCCAAGGGAGGGCTGAGCTGGGCAGATCCATCTGGGGACACCGCTGGTCTGATCCGCCCACGGCAGCTGTAGACAAATAAAACCTTTATAACACACATTTCATGTGGAAAAGCTACTTTTCATCTGATCTCCCCAGGCTCCATAGTGCCCCTGTCCCCAACACCCCACAGACAGAGCCACCTGGCGCCCCCGTCCTCAACGCCCCACGGACGGAGACGCCCGGCGCCCCCGTCCCCAACGCCCCACGGACGGAGCCGCCCGGTGCCCCCGTCCCCAACGCCCCACGGACGGAGCCGCCTGGCACCCCATCTCCAACGCCCCACGGACGGAGCCGCCCGGTGCCTCTGTCCCCAACGCCCCACGGACGGAGCCGCCCGGTGCCCCTGTCCCCAACGCCCCACAGACGGAGCCGCCCGGTGCCCCTGTCCCCAATGCCCCAAGGATGGAGCCGCCCGGCACCCTGTCTCCAACACCCCATGGATGCAGCCGCCCGGTGCCCCTGTCCCCAATGCCGCATGGACGGAGATGCCCGGCTCCCTTATGCCCCAGGGTGGGCCTGCCTTATAGCCCAAGCACAGAGCTGTGGCTCTCTGTCCTGGCACCACAATGTTTTCTGCCCTCTGGCTTTGATTTCCTGGTGTCCTGTAGCACGTGAACGAAGCTGCAGAAAAGCGGCGCAGCCCGAGCGAGGGGCGGAGGAGCTCGAGCCGGCCTTAGCTGCGGGTTTGGTTTGCGCTGCGGGAGCGCTGCGTGCTGTCGCGCAGAGGCCCTGAGTTCAAGAGACGGTCTCGCGCTGATCCCCAGCCTGGCCTGGATGAAGGGTGAGGAGCCTCTTAGTGCCACTCTGCGAAACAGCCACCAGATGGCGAGAGAGACCAGCCTTAGCCCCCCTGTCCCAGCCTTCAGCAGGCACCGGCTGTGCCCTGGCCACGAGGACGGGCAAGCTGAGCAAATGGGCCTTTGCCCTCTCCATGGGCTGGTTTTCTCCAGGAGCCACCGCTGTGTTTTACAGCCGGGGTTCTGCTTTTAACGTAGCAGACGGGCGGTCGCCGAGTGATTTTCCTTCCCCTCCGGGGTTGATCCTGCGATCGCAGCCCTTTGATTACACAGCCCTATCACTCTGGCAGATAAACCCCGTTATTCCTGGGGCGAGGGCAGGCACAAACCAACGAGAGCCCGCGCAGGCGCCGGGGCGCCAGGAGACCAAGGGGAAATTCCCGGAGGAATCAAATCCAGGGGCAAGGAGCGATTCACGTGTCCCTGGGCATAGAAAAGGGCCAGCACGGGACACTGATTGCAAAGTAGGGTGACCAGACAGCAAGTGTGAAAAATCGGGATGGGGTGGAGGGTAATAGGAGCCTATATAAGAAAAAGATCCAAAAATCAGGACTGTTCCTATAAAACCGGGACATCGGGTCACCCTATTGCAATGGGGCCATGGCCTCAGTCCCTGCCTGCTGACCGGGAAGCGTTCCTGAGAGGGACACGATCACTTTAGGGGGCGCTGTGATTTTAGGGCCTGACCCGGGTGTAAATGAAGAGTAACCCCACTGGAATCAGTGGGCCCCATCCACTGTTGCTCTGGGGCTCCTTTGTGCCAATTAGGCTGGTGCGATGGGAGTGTAGGGTGGGATGCCCCAGGAACAGGGCACCATTACCCCTGGCACAGAGCCAAGCACCAGCTTTGGCTCCCCTCCGCACCTCTTCAAGGCACAGGGGACTTTCTGGGGTGGGGTGGGGCAGACCAGAGGAAGGAGTGGGCCTCGGGTGGACAGGAAGAGGCGTGGCCAGGGCAGAGCTGTGCCCCCCGCAACTCTGCCCTCCAGCAAAGCGCCATAGGGACCATAGGAGGCCTCCGGGCTGCTCTAGGCTGCACCGGGACCCATGCTAGCCCCTGGCCGTCCCTGAATAGAGTGAGTGGGAGCTGCCTCCCCTCTATTCCTGCACAGAGACAAATTGGCCCGATGGCGTCAAAGAGCCAAGGGCCCGCGTCTGAGAGACCCGAATCAGGGCGTGAGTCTGCGGCTCTCCGGACGTGTGTGTGGTGATGGCTGGGTCGGGGTGACAAAGCATCACTCCAAGCCAGGTCATTTACTAACTCCTGAATTCTGGTTTGACAGGCAATCCCTGGGGCACAGCTCCTTTGCCCTGCCCACAGGTGATCCCCCCTGTGGCCCAACGATGGAGCTGTGTGGGTGGCAGGATGAGAAAATAAAGGATGTGACGAAGCTCTTTGGACTGCCCCCTGGATTAGAGCAGGAGAAGCAGCCAGTGTCCTGCCTTCATGGACAGCTCTGCAGTACAAACCCAGTGCATGCAATCGAGGAGGAGGGTCATTAACACTGACACATTTCAGCGCAGACTCCCAACGGTGTGTTATTAGCAGCGAGAAGGTGGTCGCAAGCCAAAGCTCTAAACACACCTGAGATCTGGGGGAATTTGAAATCTGGATTTAGAGTCGAATTTTGCGAGAAAACACCCGGGAGTCTGAAATTAGCTTTCTTGGCGACTCAGCTAGCTTTATAAAACGTCCGGGGAGGAGGCGTCTTTCTATTTATTTACAGAAATGATCTCTATTGTTGTGACTGATTATTATTAATTGAAGATCTAATTTCAAATAAAGAGACCCCACCAAACAAGCTAGGATTTCCCCCTTTTTGTTTCAATTACATGTTTCCATATTCAAAGAGCACTTCAGCAAATCAATAACACACCCGTGAACATGCGGTTTGGACTGCTGCCCAGGCCATCCATCCTCAGTGCCAGTCTCAGCCAGGTTTGATCGCGTACACTGAACAGCCATAAAACCCCAGCTGGAACAAGAAGGGTTGCTTTTGCAGGAGTGGTGGAGTTTCTGACTTTAATGACCCTCAGCCCCTTTTTAATTTCTCTCTTTAAAATGCCAAGAGGCACCAAGCCCAAAATGAGTTTTAGAAAATTCCTATAAAAGAGCTTATAAGTTTCTAAATGCCTCCGAGTGTCCCTCTCTCGGAATTAGAAAGGCCACCTCCTGAGCTGTTCTGGCGGCAGGGCTAAGAGACTCTGGTCTATCCAGGTGCTTATATTGTGCCCCACCACCGTGGTATCTGGCTGCATGTCTGATGAGCTTATCAGTCCTCAACAGGATGAATCTCAGAGCAGCTGACAAACCTGTCCTGAAGCATGAAAAATTACAGGGACACGGTCAAGTCGTTCCACAATGCAGGCTGCCAAAAATAAGACGGGAAGTAGAAGGCATTTGCAAAACAGAAGAGAAAAGTTCTCCTGCTTTGTGGTTTTGCTTCAAAGCTCTTTTGCAGTGTGGGAAGCCCAAACTCAACAGCATCCTGATGCTGAATGAGAAGCGGGAAGTGAAATGGACTATAAATAGTGAAGAGAAACTGTCCAGCCTAGTTCCACTGGTCAAGCTCAGTGAGGTGAGAAAGGGAAAGAAACAGAGCGATTGGAGACAAGTTAGTTCATTAAAAAATAATAATAAAAAACATTCAGGTGATATTTCCCCCCATGCAAAGGGACAGCTGTCTGCACCCTGCACGGCCCCCAGAATGATTTAATGCTTCTTCCAAATATTGCCACATTAGGGAATTTCTTTGTTGTAGCTTATTTTTTTTAAAGCATAGGCGATTTCATTTTAAAAACTTGTATGGGCAACTTGATCCAGCAAAGTACTTAAGTGCCTGCTTAACTTTAGGCATGGGAATTGCTACATTGAAGTCCCTGGAACGACTCACGGGGATAAAGGTAAGCACGCGCTTAAATATTTTGCTAGGTCAGGGCGGTTAATGTTGGCGCATGCCAACTTCTGAGTGCTTCTCTTGGCAGCCTTGGCCCTGATGTAGCAAAGCACTTAAGGTCACTTAGAAATAAGGTGCAGATTTTTAACAGTCAGGGTAAGGAAGCTTGGGGGATGTGGCAGCTTCTCCATAAATCAAGACTGGCCAGCCCCTTCTCAAAGATACGCTACAGCTGAGCTTCATGAAGGATTCCCAGGATGATGATGTCTGGGCCATGCTATGCAGGAGGTCAGATGAGGGTAGGGTGACCAGATGTCCTGATTTTATAGGGACAATCCCAATTTTGGGTCTTTTTTTTATATAGGCTCCTATTACCCCCCACCCCATGTCCCGATTTTTCATATTTGCTGTCTGGTCACCCTAGCTGAGGGGATCACAGTGGTCCCTGCTGGCCTTAATATCTATGAACATTAACATGTGAAGTCAATGGGCTATTCACTTCACACACCTGAGTAGCCCATTGACAGTGTCTGAAGTGAAGCATGTGCTTCGGAGCTGTGCTGGACGAGGACTTTAATGGATTTTAACGCAGCTTTGTGAGGCCTGTTAAAATGCTGGTGCTTCTCTTTCCCCAGTTTGAGTGAGCAGGGCATGAACGCTGTGGGTGTGATTTTTCTTTTCCCTTTTGTCATCAGCCAACTGATGGAAGCAGAAGGCAAAGAGACATTGCACTGGGCAGAGTAGGCCAGGCTCTGGCAATTCAGAGCTCTTCCATCCCCAGCCCCGTCCCACACGTTCAGAAAGTGACTCGGGAGCAGGCTCATGCACCTCGGGACTGGACTACCAGGGAGCGTGTCCAGCCCCTTCACCCAGGGGCGTTCCAGCCTGGAGGCAAGACGAGCGAATGTTAGATCCCCCGCAGTCCCTGCCACTGGTGCCGAGGAGCTGACCCACAAACAAAAGCCAGCTCAGAAGCCGGTTTGTTTTCCCCCAGCGGTTCTGTGGCGTTAATACCGTTGGGTTTGGGGTCAGCGGTCCCACGAAAGCTGGGTTCCATTTCCTTGATGTGAATATTGGGGGTTGAGACTCTTTGCCTCCCAACTGTAACTCTTCCGGCCCTAGTCCTACATTCTCAGCGATTCCGAAAGAAAGAAAGAAAGAAAGAAAGAAAGAAAGAAAGAAAGAAAGAAAGAAAGAAAGAAAGAAAGAAAGAAAGAAAGAAAGAGCCACCAGCCAAACAGTCTGAAGCAGGCATCAGATCAATTGTAAAAGTGCTTTCTGCCAGCTGCTAGACTCCTTGTCACCAATCTGATTGGTAGACTAAACAGCGGGGACCCAGCCTGATCTCTCTCTCATTCCCCCGCCCCGGTGAGACAAGCCCTGCCGTGCAGGCAGCTCAGGCTATCTAGGAGAGATCAGCACCACGGCGCTCGCGCGTCTTGCTTAACACAGGAGTTTTGGTGGGCGCAATGGTTAGCATCAAAATTGGCTGCAGAGTCATAATGGAAAGGGCCGGGGGACTCATCAGGCGGCTTGACTGGGAACAGGGGCACGGGGAGGGGAGCAGCCTGTCTGGTCCAAGCGAAGCCAGGCAGACCCAAGAGAGGGAAGCACTGGTATGAAATGTCCACGAATCCTTACGTCGGCGGAGCGTTCCCCTCGGCGGTGGCTGGCGCTGCCTCGGGCAGTGGTCATGGAACGTTCCCTGGGCGCTATCGACGGGGGGAGTCCCTGGCATTCCTTCCTTCCTGTCTGCCACTTGGCAGGTTTCGGTTTGCGGGGGATTTGCTGTCCGTGGGCAGAGCCTCCAATGAGCCGCGTATGCTTCTGCCAGGGCCAAACAGCGTCCAGAACGTCTCTCCTCCCGGGCCGACGCACACAGCTGGGGGTTCCCAGGTGGGTGATAGAAGGGGGACGTTGACTCTTTGAACACCTGTTGCTGGGATTACCTGAGCCGTCCTTATTACCACTCCTGGCTGTGTCTTTTGCTAGATAATCTGGGTTACTTCCACCACGCACTGCTAGGGGCTCCTAAGGAACAGCTGGTTGCTGTCCTCTGGAAGGGACTCTCTTATCTGACTGCCAGTTTCCACTCATGAGGAATCAGCACCTCTCAGGTGAGGATGGTTTGTTTGCCATCAAAGGGGGACTAGCAGGGGGCGTTATCTCACTGGTCACCTTGTCGTCTGGAAGAGCAACATCAGATACCAGGACTAGTGTCCCCTTGAGGCACGGGAGGGAGCATGGGGGCTCGGACCCTGGAGCTCCTGAGTGCCCATCATGGATCCACCATTGGCTTGCTGTGTGGCTTCAGGCAAGACATGCACACGCTCTGTGCCTCGGTTTCCCAATTTGCAAGACTGGGATAATAAACTGAGACGCCTCCCTCCGTTCTCTCTCTATGCATTCACTTGCTGTTACTGACATCTACATGGCCGAGGGTGTAGATAACACATCCTTCCTGCTGCATCTTCCCTTGCTCATAAATAACATGGTCGAGGTCAAATCCCCAGGCTACCCAGTCCCACACTTTCCTCTCCTCTCTCTGAGCCATTGCTATGCCGTGGGGCGCTGGGTTTGCCTGAGGCACTGGTTGGGTTGTGCTCTCTCTGGAAGGTGCCAGCACCGGCAAAGCTCACTGCGGTGGCTTGGGCAGAAGACAATCCGCTCCAGTCTCCGGCTTCTTGTCAGGTCAGTTTGGTGCTAAAAAATCAGGCTGGGGTTGCCGTGCCCATCAGCTGGCGACACGCTTGATCATGCTGAAATATGAAGCAGCAGTAGCCGTGTGGATAGATATATGGCGTCTATTGCTCTTATCTCCTTTCTCCCGGAGGAGTACGGTTTCCATAAGGGCTCTGTGCGGGGCACACTGAGCACACTCCATGGGGAGACGTGGTTCTCTATAAATCACAACTTCCCATGATTTATACCGCGGCTCACAGGTTAGGTAACGGCAGTAAACAGAATAAACAGAACTCAGGCTGGATTTACGGACCAACCCCAGGACCTTTAACCACAGAAGTAATGCACTGTAGAGCCCCTTTTCGGTTGGCTCGCCCTTCCCCACTCCCACCGCCCAGCAACCGATGGCTTAAATACATCTCACAAAACCACCGGGAGCAGAATCCGGCCTGGGATCTGAAGGCTACCCCTGCTATCCGAGTAGGACACCTCTCAGCTACCCGCTCGCACACACGCAATCCCAAGTAACCAGGTAGTGAGGCCAAATTCTCAGCTCGGTCCCTCCCATGGACTTACACCATCAGAGAATTGGGCCACGAATGCAGATCATTCAGAGGGCTCATGGCTAAAGGCTATGGTCACTAAGTGCTTATTAGATTATTGCACAAGAGCCATTCCGGGAATGCTGACTTGATTTCGAACATGTAGCTACGATGGGAGGAGCGGGCTAGTCGTGCTGCTGAGACAGGACAGGACAGGTTTAACCGGCTTCCACGAGGACACATCTCACCACCGTGAGTGAGGAGCCCTGTGCCCAGGGCCTTTGAAGGGGGCAGCTGCCATTGACTTCACCGGGACACAGACCGATGATCTGATTATCCCCTATATTTGGAGACGCGTGTTCGGATACATTCACAAATCTCCCTGAGGTCGGAACTGGAGCACGCTCGGTGTCTGAAGTGCATTAAGCCCAATACAAAGAATCTGTGAACCACTGACTGACGTACGCCAGGTTTTTGCCATGAAAAAGAGAGTAGACGATGCTAGGTTTAAAATAATTACTACTAATAAATGCCTAGCACTCCCAGTGGCGTAGCCAGGTTTAGAGCACGGGGGAGCGGAGCTAAAAAAGGCACCGGGAGTAAAAAAAAATGCTCCGCTCTGGCTGCAGCGCAGGAGCAAAAGGCAGTGGAGCACAAAAAAGGTGCCGCTTCTGCTCAGTGCAGGAGCGGCCGCTCCCCCTGCTCCCCCGCTGGCTACGCTACTGAGCACTCCCATAGAGCTTTCCATCCATCTATCCACAGATCTCCGAGCACTTTCCAAAGAGGGTGAGTTTCATATTCTGGTTCTTGTTTCAGAAGAGTAAATTTTCTGTAGGGGGGTCTATATATTCAAACACTTCACCCTAGAATGTATCAACATCTTAGTGAGAAATCCTGTCACTAGCGCAGATATAAACCGGAGTCCTACACATGTCTCTGTCCAAAGCTCAGTGAAGATTGTTATCTTCCGCAGAAAATGTTTTATGTTTCACAAATAGTCAACATGTATTTTTGACTCTGTTCCTATGGAGCTTGTATCACAAGGATATTGATCTCACCTTCTGGAACTCGACATGCAAATGGCTGGATTCTTCCGCTGCCTTTCCCTCCCAGCCCCCCCGATCCCATTTCAATGCATTTTTCTCTGTTTGCTTCATGGAAGCAGCTCTTTAAATGGACAGAAGTGCCACGCGTTAAAGCAGAGCCAGAGAAAAGGAGCCTGTAATTTTCCTCAGATAATCACATCAGCCGTCTGTGTTTCTCTGAGCATTCCGGCACTTGCCTGTGCCAAGCCTTTTAACTTGAGCGTGCAAATGAAAGTGAGTGCAGAAATGTAAGAGCAGAAGCCAAGCTGAAGACGTTGGAAAAATTGGCCTTTACCGTATTAGCGTGAATGCATCCACATGGATCCACCATTCAGAGAAAAGACTGTAGTTCAAAGGTTGCTCCTGGAATCCAACGTGACTAAATCCTCCCTCGCTATTCTAAGGGGGGAAAGCATCCAGGAAGGCTCTGCCTTCCTGCTGTCTTGCACATCTTTATTTAATTGTATTTAAAGCTAGGTCCCACATTTGAAACAGAACAATGTAAATTCACAAATTGTTTTTAGTCCAGGAGAACTGCCAAAAACTCGGTCTAATACGTCTTGAAACTGTCCTTGCCTTCTGTTTTGGGGAGCCAAGATGCAGTTATTTAATTACAAACACAACCTCTAGTTAAGAAACCTTTCTAATACGGCTGGCGTGGAAACGCATCCAGCTTTTCCATTGTCTGACTGGGCGGCTGCAATTAGCACGTTGATCAGGTGTTTGCATCTGGAAAGAATTGGTTGGCGCTGCTTTGGGGGAACAGATGAGTGGTATTGCCAAAGTAATCCATAAACTCTGGCCTTCTTGGTGGGGTCACAGTAGCCCGCTAAGCTCCCTTTTATAAGAGACTGAAGCCAGACTCCTCCAGTGGGCTTGAGATTCATGGAGGCTTTTTCGTGCGGGGTGAAGCTGGGACTGGAGGAGCTGAGCTCTCCACAGTGCAGGCCAGCAACAAGAGACAAACGGTGAAGGAAAAAAGAAAAAAGAAAATGGGGTGGGGAAGGAAGAGTGAAATATCGGCTCTGGGAATAGCCTTCGGGCAGCATTTTCTTTGGCCTGCTCTGGCCTTGGGATTCCGGCCCTTGGTGGCCATGGAGCAGTGGAGCTTCCCAAGGCAAATGCCAAGTGCAGACCAGGAAAGCCATGATTTGCATTGGTTGGGCTTATCCCTGCTTCTCTATACTTGCGGGGGAGCTACCGCAGCTGCTGGGCAAATGCCAAGTACAGACAAAGTCATGGGCACTGGCGCTCAGCAGGAGCTTGGTACGTCCGACACCCTCCACATCACTCTTTCCTCGCTGCTTTTTGCTCCCCCGGGCTGTTGAGGAAGTTGCCACCATTGTCCCGTCCTGGCATTCCGTCCTCGTGCACCAACGGTCCACCTGCACCGCTGCTGAGACAGAGCCAGGCACAGCTCCGCAGTCATGAAGGGGTTAAAGAGCTGCTGATGCCGCCTGGAAAACAATCGATGTCCAGGGGTCAGATCCCCAGCTGGGGTAAATCGGCGTTTGCTCCATGGAAGGGGCCACGCCAGTTTATGCCAACGGAGGATCTGGCCTGATGGGAGCTGCGGGCGCTCAACGCCTCTGAAAATCTGGCCCAAAGGGGGTCTCAGATTGGGCCCCCCAAATCAGAGGAGCCTAACCTTTGATCAACAAAACGAGAGCTCTTACCATGCCCTTCGTTGCAGGCATGCTGCCAGGCCCAAGGAAGGTCTGTAAAGTGCTTTGGTGGGTCCTCAGCTGAAGGGTGCTATGCAGATGACACTGAGCTGCTGATCTTACCATGGTCACCTTGAGCTGTCCTCTCCCCTTCCCGCTTTTCATCCTTCTGACTCCATTTGCTGTGCCGTGCAGAACGGAGGCTGGAAGCCTTCCGGGGCAGAGAGCTTGTCTTGACTTGCCTTTACTTTGCGAAGGATCTAATGCAGCAGTGTCCAATACATTCGCCACTAGCCACATGTGGCTAATACGCTATTGAATTGTGGCGACTGCATGTGGCTTTTTTTGTAATGTGGCTAATAAGAAAAATCCAAAACCATAAGTGTGGCTAGCATCGAATTTCTATTGGACACTGCTGATTTAGCACATTTCTGGGCACGCAGAATTAATAAAAGAATAATAATCAATTTATTTTCTAAATAGATTCTTTGGTCCAAGTTTTCCCCGCCGCCACCTGCAGCTCATCAACCCTTTCTTTTCCATGGAGCCAGGCCTCGCTCCTAACTGCATTGCTCATCAACCCAGTGGAATGCCAGGGTATAGCCAAGGTGCCCATGCGCAAGCAGCCAGTCCTAAATAGTCCTGGCAGACAGCTACCCTCTGTGGCCCTGTTCGGATACAGACCTCGTTCTGAGTAAAGGAAGGAGGCGAGAAGAGAAATCATGGAAATGGATCCAAGCAGACATGTGTCTCATCTAAACAATGCTTGCCAGGATTTCCCATGAGGCATTAGTGGGTCTTTAATGGAATTTGAGGACCAACGTTCTTCTTAAAGGAGACTTTCCCAGCTGGGGAGGAAATCTTTCCCGTACTGTCTGTCATGGTCCCCTGGCCATTTTGCTGATGAAATAGCTGTCTCCTCCTTCCAAACCCTGCAGTGAAATCATCATGCTGCGTTCGTGATATCAGCATAATCTCCAGGACAATCAGCATCATCTTCAGGACAACGGCCGCAACACCCTAAACGCAGGATTCGGCTTTCTCACTAGGGTCAGGCAGAAGGAGTGTGGAAGGTGGGAACGCTCATTGGCACACAATGTATGCTGTGCCCCTTTGGCACCATATCAAAGGCAGCTGGCGAGCAGCCATGGGTGTTAAGCCAACTCAACTGGAAATATGGAGATACTGGACTGTAGCCACTGGAAGCCAATTTGAAACGTGAGAACCCCCTCCTGGTCCATGGCCAGACAAGGCAGGATCCTCCTCCCGCAGGTCTCTCCACACATAGCCCTGCACTCTCTTGTGCTATCAGACAGAATGACAATCAGTGCAGGGCCGACACATCACCACCCGCAGCTACACACCTAGACTCCAGACGCGTATTGCCGGCAGCAGCTGACGCAAGCCACCGGCCTCACATATTCCACTGAAAGAAGCCGGCTTGGATTCAGAGTCGCTCCCAGCTGGCCCTGCAGTCAAAGGAAGAGGTGTTATTTCCCCGCCCCCAAGAACAGTTTCACCCCAGAGGGCAGGGGGACTAAAGTTGTGTGTGTGTGTATTAAACAACACTGGGTTTGTGAGGACAAAAAACAGCTGTCAGACACTGACCAGCTTTGGGAACAAGGGCCTGAGCCCAAACCCAGGGAAATCCCGACAGGAGTAAAACAGATTTTTTTTTAAACTGTGATCCATTGGGCCGAATTCTCCCCTGCCTGGGCCCTGCTTTGGTCACTTACACCTGTGCGAAGGGGGTGCAAAATGCTAGCAAATCAGGACTCTCCCCTCACTGAGACAGCTGCTGATGTTTAGCACTCCTGGGTGCTCCCTTTGCACGGCGAGGCCCGGCTGCACCGGTGGGAAAGTGGTGGTGAATTGGGCCCCGCTATATTCCCTGGTTTGCTTTGGCTGCCCCCGCCAGCGTCTGGGCGAAGCAGAGGCACCGCGTCCTGCATGGCTGGCCTGGAAGAACAGGATCGCAGGGTGGGCTAGATGCTGAAAGGGAACCTTGTCAACATGGGAGCAAATCATTGCAGCAGGAGGGTGCTGAAATCTGCTATCGCAGCCGGGCTGAGGGTTCATCTGGGATTCATCTGGGAAGGGGGATGGAGGCAGCATTTTCTGCCCCTTTCTTCCCCCTCCCCAGCTGCTTTCCAGCTTCTAAACAAGCATTCCAATGGGCTTTGGAACAGCTAGACTGTCTCGAGCTCCCAGGAAGCCACTGGGCCATGGTGGAGCCAGCCTTCTCCCCATCCATCATCCTTATCAGTGGTCTCTGGCAGCGCTGCGGTCCCTGGCAGCAGGGCCTGCATGGACAGAAGGATGGGGCTAGATTGAGAGTGGAGCCCGCGTGGAGACAGGGAGGGGGCATTAAAGTGATAAGCAACACTACAAACAAAAACAACTGTCCTCATTGGAGACTTCAAAGCACCCGGACCTGAAATTTATGTGGCTGAAGAATGCTCGCGCCCGCATCGCGGAGGTTGCAGGTTTGCAGGGGTTTGCAGGCTTCAATCACTAAGCCAATGGAACAGAATGGGGCCCCTGAGAGCTAGTTTCGGATCTACCCTTACGTACATTGCAAAGCAATGAATCGGCCACGCTGCTGTCGGGCAGCCACTCCTCAGGCAAGTGCAGCAGTGACTCCGGCCAGAAGAAGTTATTTTATTAAGACACAAATACCCCCCACTCCAACTCCCACCAGAGGACCTGGGCACATACCCAACACTGAGACTGGCAGTGCCGCGCTGAGAGGAGGAGGGGGCTGCGTTGGCAGAGGTGCCCTCCGGCTGAAACATTATATTGAGATCTCTTCCCTCGGTCACTGGGGGCGGGGGTCATCTAAGCAGAATTTTAAAGTTCCCCCGGCACTTTTTGACCAGCGCAGTAGCTAACCCCGAGTCCTGACCTGCTCCATAAGAGAATGCAGGGATGCTACAGGTATGCATGGCAGGCAATAGGGGCATAGAGTGATCGAGTTTTAAGCCAGAAGGGGCCACCAAATCATCCAGTGATGTCCTATAGAGCACAGGCCGCCAGCTCCACCCAGTGCCCGTGCACTAAACCCAGCAACCGAAATAGACCCAAGTATTACAGCCCACAGGAGACTTGGCTCTGATGTGCCACAGGCAGAGAACAGGAGAGCCAGTGCAGGGAAACGGCTAAGTGAGATATACCCTGATAATCCTGGCAAGCGTCCCACGCGCACACGCTGCAGAGGAAGGTGAACCCTCCCCTCTCCGCAAGATCGCTGCCAAGGTGACCTGGGGGGAAATTCCTTCCCGACCCTGAATATGGTGATCGGTGAGCCCCTGAGCATGGGAACAAGAACCAGCCAGCCAAGCCCCTGAGAGAGAGACTGCCCGGTACCACCTCAGAGCCTTGGCCCACCCCACCCAGCGTCCCATCTCCAGCCATGGCCGGCCCTGCTGCTTCAGAGGAAGGAGATAACAAATCCCTCGCAGAATGCCTTCGCATTCGCTCGCACGCAGCAATCGCGCCGTGCGAATGCATTTCACTGTGCGAGGGATTAATCCCTCTCCCTCTCTCTGAGCCAAGGGGACTGCAGCGCTTTGTGATCTCCGGCGGCCCCCTGGCAAACAGCAGCACAACGAGCCAAAAGCAGGAGCGCCCCCAAATGCATCCTGAAGTCGCAGAGGGTCTACGCTGCGGCACACATTCGCCCTGACCATTAGCCTGGGCCCGCAGCTCTCTCCACCTTAGAGGCTGCTTGGATCAAGGCGTGCTGGGGGACCTGTCATCTCAGCCAGGCTGCACTACTGCTTTAGGGCTCCGTCACTTGCAATCAGCGGGAGCCGAGGAGACACGCAGGATCCTGTCCTAGGAGAGGCTGGCTAAGGTCTGCTCCGTCAGATGCAAACTGGGCACTGCCAGGGTCCTGAGCAAAGTTCGTTTGCCCCTCACCCTGTGCAGATACAATTTGGAAAATACCAGAGCAGAAACAAACAGAGGGCAAAAAAACCCCTGACCTCTCCCCCAAATAAGTCGCACGGCTGAGGTTGCTAATTGTAGCCTGGACAAGTCAGCACCTTTCTGTTCAGCTTGTCTTTGTTTTTAATTGAAGATAATGTCGTGTTTGGAAAGAGAGCCTGACTGACGGGAAAGGATTTGCATGGGGAAGGAAGGACACCTGCAAACACAGCGTTGGTGAGCAACCCCACCCATAGCTAGAGAGATCCTCATTGTTAATGGCATGCAAATGAAAGCCAGCGCTAGTTCCGCAGTCAGGCAGTACAATAACCCTCCCCAGCCTTTTGCAGCAATGGTATAGTCCATCTCCCAGCTGTTCCATAGGCCTGGTCTACACTTGGCAGTTTTTCTAATATAACTATGTCAGTTAGGGAGGTGATTTTCTAGTTATGCTGGTACATCCCCTAGTGTAGACACAGCTATACCAGTATAAAGGTGCCTTACCACAATATAGTTATTCCCATCCCATATGGGAATAGCTATAGTGGTATAAAACCCCTTTACACTGTTGGAATTGCACCCACACTAGGAGGATTTTACTGCTGTACCTATACCAACTGCTAAAGCCGTACAACTTCCTAGTGTAGACAAGCCAACAGTTTCTCACCAGCAGCTCTTGATTCAACTGTGGCTTGTTGAAAAACAAACCCAACAATGATAGGTTTCAGTGTAGTAGCCGTGTTAGTCTGTGTCAGCAAAATGAAAATAAGAAAGAAAAACTTGTAGCACCTTAGAGACTAACAAATTTATTTCAGCATAAGCTTTCGTGGGTTAGTACCCACTTCATCGGATGCATGGAATGAAACATACAGTAGACAGATATTTATACAGTCAGAGAAACATGATAAGGTGGAGGTGCATAGACCAACCTTAAGAGGCTAATTAATTGAGAGGAACCATAACAGCAGGGGAAGAAAAACCTTTGAAGTGATAAACAAGATGGTCACACAGGTGTGAATGAGGATCGTTAACTTAAGGGAAATAGATTCAATTAACGTAATGGCCGAGCCATTCGAGGTCCTTATTTAATCCTGAGGTAATGCAATCTAGTTTGCATATCAATTCGAGTTCAACAGTTTCTCTTTGAAGTCTGCTTTTCGAGTTAATCTGTCGCAACACTGCTACCCTCAAGTCTGTCAGTGAGTGATTAGGGAGGTTGAAGTGTTCTCCTACTGGGTTTTGAATGTTATGATTCCTGATATCAGATTTATGTCCATTTATTCTTTTGCGTAGAGACTGTCCGGTTTGGCCAATGTACATGGCAGAGGGGCATTGCTGGCACATGATGGCATATATCACATTGGTAGATGTGCAGGTGAATGAGCCCCTGATGGTGTGGCGGATGTGATTAGGCCCTGTGATGGTATCACTTGAATCGATATGTGGACAGAGTTGGCATCGGGCTTTGTTGCAAGGATAGGTTATGGTTCCTCTCAATTAATTAGCCTCTTAAGGTTGGTCTATGCACCTCCACCTTATCATGTTTCTCTGACTGTATAAATATCTGTCTACTGTATGTTTCATTCCATGCATCCGATGAAGTGGGTACTAACCCACGAAAGCTTATGCTGAAATAAATGTGTTAGTCTCTAAGGTGCTACAAGTTTTTCTTTCTTATTTTCATTTTGCAAACCCAACAATGATAACTGGAACTGTATATATTAAGCTTAAAGTTATCGGAGCAGATTTCAGCTTGTTCTCCATAGAAGAAAAAAAGAAAGATTAAAAATGGTTTTGAGGCAAATATCATAAAAGCAATGATTAAGCAGATCTGACTAAGAATGGCAATGGCAGATACACTAGAAAGGATTAAAAAATGACAGGTGGTACTATCTTTCCTCATGCTTCATGGCACAGGCTGGTTGTTCCTAAGGGTCAGGATGAAAATTCAGTTGAACGCTGCACAATTGCCAGCTGAAGTCTAGGTTTCTATTTTTTCCTGCCTTTTAAACGTGTGGTACCAGAGGAAGGTACCTAGATTAGATGGAGTATTGGCCTGAGCATGGCCATTTTTGTGCTGTTTAACCGAGATATTTTTTGGATTGAGATCATCAAAACCTCATGTGAGAATTACCCGGAATGGTTTGTCAGAAATAATAATGCCCATTTACTTTACACGTGCAATCCTTTTAACGGAATAAGATCCGCTCCAGAACCTAGTTTTGAAAACTGATTTGCTGACACTTAGATTGATAAATACCAACCTCATGAAAAGCTGTCAGGTTAAAGTTCCTCCGATGATTAACCCTTACTCTAACTGCATAATAATATCCTTACACATACTGAGTAGTACCTTAATCCTTGAGTAGTCCCAATAAAATCAGTGGGACCCCTTGTGGAGCAAGGTGATACACCATGTGAGTAAAGGCAGCAACATCTATCCTTTAAACATTCAAAAGAAAGGAAATAACGTCAGATATTTTCCATTATTCCAGCAGCTCGTGTAGCAATATTAGCAAACGACACTATTGACATGTAACAGCCGACCATTTGTGTTTCAGAATCAGCCATAACTCTGACCCAGACGACATACTCATGAACACTTTCGCCTTATCTACTGCTAATAGAGCTATATTTTTGAGTTTGTACAGTACTTCTGGTGAATAATATTGTCTCTGTCAGCTTGTGCAGCATAAACAGAAAGATCTGATGGATAATGGCAAAAGAAACTTCATTCTTTTTAAGCTATTCTTTTTTAAACACAGACTATGTCTTTGAGATTGTGTTTAGATCTATATCTGTCTAAAGCTTCAAGCGTGAAAACCAAACCAGAAACTTGGACCCAATAACCAAATAGATGAGTTAGAGTGGCACAGACTGTGTCTTCGTGTCTGTATAGCGCCTAAAAGTCACATTGGATTATGTGGTAGGAAAATCATGCTCTAGGGTCAGATCTGTTAGAGATGATTGGCCCTGTCTGGCCTTGCTCTACGTTGGTTTTCACACCAAGGGCAGGACACCTTTTCTCTCCATCTCTCACCTTCTGTTGTTCTCTGCTATTGTTTCTAGGGCCTTGGGCCTCTATCACCCTGTTACAGTCCCGTATTCCTCTTTCCGAATAGTGCCACTCCCTCATTCTTAGCGGCCAGGATTGTGTCAAAGTACTATGCATCCTCCCCCCACAACATCACCAATGACCTCCTGCTATTTTTCTTCTATCCCTACTCCTTTTATACCTGTTGCCATGCAGCCTAGCCCGCCTGCTACAATCTAATTGGCTGGCTGAAGTTGTGGGAGGGGATTGGGTCTCCACCCTGCCAGTCTTAAAGGCGCAGTGTTTCTCAAACCACAGAACATTTGGTTCCACTGGAGAAATCTCAGTCTCCAAGGGGCGAGCAAAACAAAAGCTTTCCAGCAGAGCTTTTTTCTTCCTCCCCAACCTTCCAGCTAGACGAGAGTGTGCCTGCACATATACATACATACATACATTATTATATCTTGTTTTAATTACATTAAAGCAAATGACTCGCTCCCCCTGTGGTTTATATCAGCTCTTTGGGTTTGTAATTTATCTTGGCACAGTCTAGACTGGAGCCACTTTGAAGCCGTTTCAAACAGGATGAGAACAAACAATTTTTCCGAAGTGGCTGGATTAAGAAAACTGGCCGGCCATTCATCTTTCGGGGAAGGCTTGTGTCACGGCGGTGTCCATTCTGGAGTCATGCCAGCTCTCTCTACTGTCCTGGTAGGAAAAGGCCCTAACCCCGCCCCGGGAGAGGGGAAAAAAAATCACGCTGAAGGCTACTGATCATGAAAAGGTTTAGAGCGGGTGGATCATGGGTGGCAAAGGGCCTGTGCCGTGAAGGACCTGGTTTATTGCTCATTGTTTACACTTAGTAATTTATTTCAGAGCACCAGAGAATAGACAGCTCCGCAAAGCAAATTTGCACAGTTCAGCCACACAGAAAGCAGGTCCTCAGTCTGCGTAGTAGGCTGGGTAAAAGGAGAAGCCTGATTGGTCAGTTGAAGTTCTGAATCATGTGAGTATCCCTATCCAGTGCAGAACCCCAATCTCTTGTCGCTCTTTCTCCATTTCTACGGCAGCCAGCAGCCAGTATTTAGGCATCATACACACAAGAAAGTGTCGGTCACATTGTTTCTGGAAGTAGCTCCTATATTCATCATCACCACCCTGAGCATCTTGCAGTTGGCCTGCAGGCAGTACATATTTTGTAAAGCGGATCAAAAAAATTTTTGCATAAGCTTTTCTAATAGAAAAATGGCCTTGTAAATGAAACAAAACAAAATCTTCGTGCTAAACATTGTCAACATTACAGACATTTTCCCCTTTCCCACCCCCCAAATTCTCCAGGATATCCTTCTTATGAAAATCATTATCAACGTTTTCTATTTACCCTCAAACTGTGTTTTCTTACAGAAAACTTAACTTTTGGTAAACAGTAAATGTTGATCACACTACCGAAAATGACTTTGGTTAAAAAAATCATAGAAAATTTAGCAAACAAATGGAACGTTATGAAATGGAAACAACTTTGAAATTTCAAAATTCTTCATGAAATTGGATTCTCCATTTTTTCATCCAGTTTTAATATTCTGTGGGTGAAATCCTGCCCCTTTTGATATGGGTATTGTGCCACTGACTTCAATGGGTCAGGATTTACCCCAGTATCTCTCCTTTTCCCACTTTTCTTTCCTTTCTTTTCCCCCACTATGCCTTTTACCATTGTCTGTCTTAGGCAGAGGACCCACCCAGTAAGATTCAAGGTTGTGTTGAAAATTCAAACCAACAATGTTTCGAGAGGGTTCAAAATTAGATCAAATTGGTTCTCCCGTCCCCAGTGTAAGCCTCAAAATTATATTAAGGCTCTGTCTCTCTCACACCCGCTCTGAGGGTTGTGTCTTATTCTGCAGGTGGCCCCATTGAAAACAGTGGGGCTCCTTGCACAGTGCTACTCAATGTAAGCAAGTAGAACGGCTCAAAAACAGGAAGAGAAATTCACAAAACACGCTTTGGACTTGATTTCCCATTTTTTCCCTGAATTTCAAAATTCAAAATCGAATTGAACGCCCCAAATTTGAAAAGTTCCAACCAGCGTGACTGTTGGCTAAAAAATGTGAGGGGATATGGTGAAAATTTCATTGAACATTTCCAGGGTATTGGCGTCCCCCCCAAAATTTTGAAATTTCATCAACATTTTGAATTTTCTATTGGCACAGGGGCAGGATCGGGCCCTTTTTGCTGGCAAGACCTGAGGTCCAGACTCTGGGCTTCCTCTGCAATGATGATGCCAAAGCGCCTAGAGCCACATGAGGACAAGTGCAAGAAAATACCACGGCCCCACTCAGTGTTTGTGGGTGTCTGAGAGACTAACAACCGTTCCATGGCTAACGGAGAAGCAGCTGAATTCAGGGCGTGGGCATTCGGATGGGTTTTCAGTTCAACTTTCAATGGAACCTACCACTGCTGCACTGGCTGGCAGGGTGTGTGCTGAAGGAAAACCTGAGCTGAAAACAGGAAATCCCTTCTTTTTATTAAACCAGCATAGTTAGCGAAAGCTAGCGTGGCTGTATAAGCCCCACTGCCCCGTGTGATTTGCTCACCCAAAGGACACCCCGGGTCATGCCCATAATTAGGAAATCAAGGCTTGAGACAGGCCCAGGCAGTGTCTTTCAATTCTGGGTCTAACCTGTCCTGCTCTAAAGTGACTGGAAGCCATTATCACCTGGGGACTATTGGCTTGAAGTCTGAATCCAGCCCCTAATGGGCAGATGTCTGCATTACAAAAGCAGCAGCAGCCCTGGGTGGTCCTCTGGGTGGTGGTCTCAGCAGAGAGGCCAGGGTCTGGCAGGGCCCTGGAGACTGACCAAGCCTCTTGCCTCTACCAGGGGCTTTCCAGCGACACGAGTAAGGCAGTGGCGGCAAAGCATGTCCAGCCCGTGCTGGACCTGAATCAGAAAAAGCCCATCTCCCGGGCTGTCAATCTGAGCAGCATCATAGCTCGTTAGAGCACAACAACCCAAAGAGACGCACCCTGCCCCCCACTCTGAACACATAAACACAGCAGTCTGCCTTGCCACAAATCAAGCCCCGAGCGGCAGTACCCACATGGAAAAACATGGGGGTTCTATATTTTCCACCCAAATGCTGTGGTTTAAATAGGACAGCAGCACCGTTTGCTCAGAGCAAGCTGCCTGAGTTCAGGATCAATCCGTCTCTTTATAAGCGGCCTGTAAACGTTCTCTCCAGGCTAAAGGGTAGCCCGTAAAGGAGCTTGATGCCCCAGACAACTTGCCTGTTGTCTCCAATTAACCCCGGCAATAGGCAATAAATAAGGGGGAGGGGATCCCTGGCAATGGATTTATTTATTACAATGTTTTCAATGAACTCAGCCATTTTAAAAAGCGACAGGTTTGCAAAAGAGCAAAGAGAAGGCCCAGTAAATACGAGGGAGCAGCGCTGCTCGCTCTCCCTGAAACTGAGAGGCGACCCCAGTGAAATCACCTCTTTTTGTCCTCAGGACCATCGCCCAAGTCCAATGATTTAGGATGAAATCACTAAGCGCGCTGGATGTCAGTGGGAGTTTTGCCACTGATCTCAATGGGCCAGGATTTCACTCACCCTTAGTGCATGTGCCCCGTTCCTCTATCCAACTGTGACACTCTAGCGGCATTTACTTTTCTTTTTAGTCCCGTCTTCCTTCCTGGCTGATGCCCTCTCTCATCTCTGGCTAGCTCTCTCTTTGGCCCCGATTCAGCACAGCACCGAAACACAAGCTTTGAGTCCAATCCAAAGCCCACGGAAGTCAATGAGAAGTTTTGAATTCAATGGGCGTTGGATCAGGTCCTGAGTCCCATTGAAGCCAATGGGACTTTTGCACCTCCTTAAGTTCTCTGCTGAACAGGGGTGGTTTGCTGAATCAGGCTCCTTCTTCTGTAGCCCCTTCCTCTCTTCCTGCCAAACTCCCTCCAGATTCTCTCTTTCGCTTTCTCTAAATGCTCCCTTTTTCTCTCCAGCACCCCGCTTCCTTCTCTCCTAGACCTCCCCTCTACTTTTCCTTTAGAGCTCCCCCTTCCCTCTAGAGTCTTTGCCCTGTCCTGGATGCTTCTCCCCCAGGAGCAGCAGAAGTGCCCTAAAAGTGGGGGGCGGGGTCGCAGGCACCCGAACCGTGGCCCTGCCCCCCATGCCGCACCATTTGCCCGAGGCCCCGCTCCCACGCTGCCTCTTCCCCCCCAAGATCCCATCCCCTGCTTGCTCCTCTTTGCACCCTCCCCCCCATTGCTCACCCTTACGGCCAGTAAAAAGTGTGTGGGGGGGATGGCCCTCTAGCCCTCCTCTTCCAGCGCCCCTACCTCTCCCTCCAGCCCAAACCTTCCTGCACTAACCCTATCCAGTGGCTCAAAGCCATAACGTCTCAGATCATAGACTCATAGAAGATTAGGGTTGGAAGAGACCTCAGGAGGTTCTAGTCCAACCCCCTGCTCAAAGCAGGACCAACCCCAACTAAATCATCCCAGCCAGGGCTTTGTCAAGCTGGGCCTTAAAAACCTTTAAAGAAGGAGATTCCACCACCTCCCTAGGTAACCCATTCCAGTGCTTCACCACCCTCCTAGTGAAATGTGCGTGTGTGTATGTTGCATGCCTTCGTGTCAGGTATTTTGTTCTGGTAACAGCAGAGCGAGTCGGGCCAGTAAACAGTCTGTAGAAGGTGGTACTGAGGAAAGTTATCATGCAGCTACGAGGCTGAAGCAATGGAAGAACAGTGATGCTGGTGTGCTGAGATCACTCTCACACTGAGCAATATTGCGTCCTTGTATACCCTCATCAGTCTGTCTGGATCCGTCTGCTGTGTCTTGTCTTATTCTTAGGTGGGAAGCGCTTTAGGGCAGGCACAGTCTTTTTGTTCTGCGTTTGTGCAGCGCCTGGCGCATTGGGGCCCCGCTCCCTGGCTGAAAGGATGCTCCTGTCTGCGTGTTCATTTGTTCGTTCATTCATTCGCTGTTTCTCCCTTGGCAGTGGAAAGTTTTAAGGAGGATTGTTCGGGAGGATTTTATTCTGCTGCCCATCACTGTGACATCTGAGCACCTTTCAAGTCAAATCAACAGCAAAGTCCTGACTGGGCTTCCTGAGGCTCTGTCACGGCTCCCTTTCCTGCGTTCAGCTCTACTTGGGATAGGGTTATTTCTGGGTACAGGACAGCTGAAGGCCAGGGTCTTCTCTTCGCTGTGCGTATTTTGGCAGTCCCTGGAGGTGCTGGGCCCAGCCAGATATCACCACACCAGCCCCTTCCTAATTGTCATTGTATACAATCAGGTCTCGGTGTGTCATGTCAAGCACTGAAGATTGTATCTGAAGGGAACGCAGCTCTAGCAGATTCCGTATCTGGTTTAACAGGTGGGTTTAATTATCTGTGGACAGTCTGACTCTTGAGATGAACTCCCACCCGCGTGCCGTTGCTTTTACCTTTCGAACACCAGCTAGCGCTGGCATAGCACGTTTCACCCACAGATCCCCAAGCCCTGCACAACAGCGGTCAACAGCGTCATCACCGGTTTGCCGCTGGGGAAACTGAGGCACAGAGCAGTGCTGTGACTCGCTCACGGTCGCCCAGCCGGCCAGCGACAGAGCTGGGAACAGAACCCAGGTCCCAGTCCAGTGCTCAGTCTACTATGCCACACTGGCCTCCTTGGACGGAGGTGACCGTGGAATCTCTGAATCGGCAAACTGGAGGAAGGGTTCCGTTAGGCAGGCTACTAGCCAGGCCTTCCCTGGATCATGGCAGGGGCTTGCATCAACGAGAGAGGGGGGTGAGGCTATTTCCAGTGTCAGACCCCCAGTACAATAGCTCATTGCTTTAAGAGTTTACAAAGCCATCAACATACATCACAAAGCAACAGCAAAGGGCACAGACGACATTGTTTTGTAGCTTGCTTTCACTTTGCCGTTCCTCTTTCTGGCTGCAGCTTCGCTATGTTCCATCCCAGCGGATGATTACAATCCTTAAAAGTTACTAATGGTGGCACTCCCTGCAAACACAGGCAGCATGCGCTGTCACCTGGAGACATCATGATAAATAATGTCTCAGCTCTGGTGGTGGAATTTTTCCATGCAGTGGGAGTTGGAGGGTGGGGAAGAGGTGCATTTACAAATCCCATTGCATTATGTGTTCTTAGTCAGGTCCCCCTTTCTCCTTGCCCGCATTCTGGAGGTGCTTTTTTCCAGGGAAGCAGCTGTTTTCTGTCACAGCACAGTCAGGAAGGAGACGGGTGCATGGTGGGGGGGAGGTGTTTGTACATTGCAGAGGAGTTATGTTTATTGCTTGCTACCAACTCTGCACTTTGCTTAGCAGGAAAGAGTCAAAACGGCAATAATTCAAAGTCTAAACTCCCTGGACTAGGTGGTAGCCAACAGCACTGGTTTTATAGACGTTGGAGTGGACTTTTTTCAGAGTGGTAGCCGTGTTAGTCTGTATTGGCAAAAAGAACGAATACTTGTGACACCTTAGAGACTAACAAATGTATTTGGGTATAAGCTTTTGTGGGCTAGAACCCACTTCAGCAGATGCATGGAGTGGAAAATACAGTAGGAAGATCTATATATATATACACAGAGAACATGAAAAGATGGGGGTTGCCTTACCAACTCTAACGAGACAAATCAATTAAAGTGGGCTATTATCAGCAGGAGGAAAAAATCAATTTCGTAGTGGTAATCAGGATGGCCCATTTCAAATAGTTGGCAAGAAGGTGTGAGTAACAGTAGGGGGAAAAATTAGCATGGGGAAACAGTTTTTAGTTTGTGTTATGACCCGTCCACTCTCAGTCTTTATTCAGGTCTAATTTGATGGTGTCTGGTTTGAAAATTAATTCCAGTTCTGCAGTTTCTCGTTGGAGTCTGTTTTTGAAGTTTTGTTGTTGAAGAATTGCCACTTTTAGGTCTGTAATTGAGTGTCCAGAGAGGTTGAAGGGTTCTCCGACTGGTTTTTGAATGTTATAATTCTTGACGTCTGATTTGTGTCCAATTATTCTTTTGCATAGAGACTGTCCGGTTTGGCCAATGGACATGGCAGAGGGGCATTGCTGGCACATGATGGCATATATCACACTGGACTTTGTTACTCCTCAAATCAAGGGCTTTGCTTGTAGTTCTCTTGTGGAAAAAGATATAAGCTTATGGCAACCATTAAAATAAGAGAAATAGATTTAATTTGCAAGGGTAGGGATTGCACTTATCCAGGTGTCTCTAGACATTAAAGACAAGATGGAACCCCACTCTTACATTTCACCAGAGGCGCCGTCTTTCTGAGTTGCTGGGGGTGCTCCGCCCCAGGCTCCACCCCCACTCCACTCCTTTCCCCAAGCCCTACCCTCGTCCTGCCTCTTTCCACCCCGTTCTCCCCCATTCCTCAAGCACACCCCACCTTCGCTCCTCCCTCTCCCTCCCCCAGCGCCTCCTGCATGCTGCTGAACAGCTGATCTGCGGTGGACAGGAGGCGCTAGGAGGGAGGGGGAGGAGCTAATCAGTGGGGCCGCCAGTAGGCAGGAGGTGCTGGGGAGGGGGGAGGAGCTGCCAGTGGGTGCTGAGCACCCACTATTTTTTTCCCCATGGGTTCTCCAGCCCCGGAGTACCCACGGAGTCAGCGCCTATGCATTTGACCACTGCAGACGCACTCAAATACCCTGCAGCAATTTCCCTGACCATCCCGAGACTGAAGAGACTCTGATGCTTTCTCCTCAGTAGGCTGCTTGGGTGTGAATTCTAACTACAGCCGATGTTAGACTGTGAACACTGCATGTTTGGCTAATAAGACATACTGGTTTTTGCATCTACCGGGTGTGACTGTATGTGAGTGCATGTACACATCGGCATGTTTAACCCAGTAGGTGTTACATTTCCCCTCCCCCAGCACCTGACCCACTTAAGAGGATAAGAACCTACTACTGCTACCAACTAATGAAGTTCCTCTGTTAGTTCACATAGCCAGGGGCTGTGCTTTGTGCTCCGGGCACTGGATCCCATTCCTGCTAATAACCCCATGTGAGGAGTCACACGTGCAGACAAGCAAAGGGCAGCCTTTAGAAATACACCCCTTGCAATCTCACAGCTCCAGAGGATAACTCCGAATTCCAGCATAACTGGAAACTGCTAATAGAGCGCAGGGATCTTACTGAACCCCACTGGGTAGGAACGGGTTGGGTGACTCCTACAGATACCCAATCCCCAGATTCCACTAGGGGACAGTGACACCAAGGTACCCTAAATGTGTGTCTCTCCCGCTGACTCTGGAAGAACATCTGCGATGCCGTGTCTTTATTGTATTTTAATCTGTTCTCATCATTGCTCAGGGAACCACGCGCTGCGGGTGGATACTTAATAAATCAAACAATCATTGTTCTCCATCTCAGATAGGAAGATGAATCATGGTCTGGTGGTTAATGCCGAGGCCTGGAAATCATGATTCCTTGGTTCTATCCAGCTCCACCACAGATTGTCCATCCACATGGCCGTGGACAGGTCAGTTAATCGCCCCGTGCCTCGGTTTCCCCAGCAGGGATAATCATTCTGGTTTACCTCACAATGGTCTGCTGTGAGACGTGACGTTTGGAGCCAGAATCCAAATGTCTCTGAAGCTGGGTTGAGTTGGATTCAGTGTTCTGGTTGAGCCCTTGGTTGAGAGAGGCGTGAGGTCAGGAGCAGTATCCGAACCTCTCCAAAGCTTGGTGGGAGTTGAAGCCACAGTCCTAGTTTAGGTCCAGATCCATCTCTGCAACAGAACCGTCAGGAATGAGCACAAGGAGCAATATTAATAGCAATGGGATTATCCCGATTGCCTTCCTACCTAGCTGTCCTTTCGCGCTTCTCTGCCGTTCCTTAACCCTTTCTATTAGAAGCCCAAGAAGCTGCTGTCAGGGAGTCACTGGCGCAAGGTAAGCAGCAGCCGGGGTGATAAGCAGCCTGCAGCCCAGTAACGCTGCTCAGGCTCATCCCTTTCTGGCCTTCACCAGTGCCGCTCTCTGATGCGCAGCAGGTTGAGTGATGGCTCGGGGTGGAAGGGCCCGGCATTCCCCTGTAAGTCAGACAACAATCCCCTTCATGGAACCACAGGCCTTGCGGTAGCAGCTCCATGCACTGGGGGGAGCACACTCAGCGCCCCTGCGAAGGCCCTCACGAACATACATCTAGGCTCGTTCGTTCACCTCCGGGCAGCCCGATGACAGCGCTCCCCTCTACTACCAGCTGCAAAAACCTGGCAGCTGATTTAGGAGAGCTCCCGGGGCCCAAAATGTAAACCGTTTTTCACCAGGAATGCGTAAGCAAGCCATAAAATAAGGGATTTGGGTCTGGTCACATGGGACAGGCCTCCCATAAAATTGAAGCATTGATCTCTATTTTAGTGAACAGCCTCTAAGATGCCTAGATGATTGAAGACCTGAGCTTTAACAAACTCTGTAATCTCCCGCCATACATCTGAAGTGGCATGTTTGAAGTCGGAGGATGAGTTATTTATATGATTGATATAATAAGCGGTGAAAGGACATTAGCCAAAACTAAAACGCCAATGGCCTATATTGCTCATGGACAAACCAAAAAACACACGTGTGAGGTGTGAAGCAGACGTGTGCGTAATGCTGAATAGACATACAGGTATAGACAATCACTACGTTGTCCTGTATAATATCCAATTCCCACACGAAAAGCTGAGAGTTAAAGTTGTTCCGGTATATTTCCTCACAGCACAAACACGGAGGAGCAAAGGGATTATAAATTAAGGCAGCTGTCGGAAGACAGGATACTGGGCTAGCTGGACCATCGGTCTGACCCAGGATGGCTGTTCTTGTGTTCTGATGCTCAGCAGCCCCACCCAACACAATACCAGACTCCAAGCATGAACTCAACCCCATCACAAGACTTCGCCACACTAGCACCTGGGCCTAAGCCACTCAACTTCCGTTCACACAGCACAGAATGGAATGCAAATTCCTCGCTCCCATAACCCACTGGGGTTATGCCAGGGATTCATTTGGTCTGTTACATGCCAACTAGTTGGTGGTGGTGGGGGAGCTACACATTTTTGTGGCCGTGACTTTGAGATGGCCACACTATTCAGGCACGGCAGAGTCACAGCTAAGTGGCAGGGAAACATTTTCAAAAGGGTCTAAGTGATTTCGGAGAAATTTTAAAAAGCAATTCAGGTGCTTAGGAACCTAAGTGTTCAGGTGCTTAGGAATCAAAGTCCGCAGGACTTCAGCTCCAAAGTCATTTACAACGTGATCGACATAGATATCCATTCCGTCTGTACAGCACCTAGCACCGTGGGGTCCTCCAGCTGCATAGCTAGGGCCCCTAGGCGCTATGGTAATAAACACAGAAACAATACGTGAAAACGTTCCTCGATGCTATTCATTCCAGTTTACTCCACATGATAGTGGGGGTTAAAGCTGACAGCTTTAATGCGAACCCCAACTTTCAATCATCTATAACTTTCTCCGAAACATTCCCTTTGGACCAATATGGCCCTTTTTTTCACCTCAGCTGTAAAGCGATTTTGTCTTAAATTTTGATCAAAATCCAATCAACCATTTTTGAGCTATCTGAGGCTGGGGAAAAACAAACCAAAGAGTCATCATCTTATGGGCCTACCAGACAAAAGCATTGCCACGTTTTTTTCATACACAGCTAACTCAAAAGCCATAGGGCCAGGGTACTTGTCTTTTGCATCATTCTCGGATAGGTGCGGACAGCCAGCACACTGAGGATATATAAAAAGGGTCTGGGCTTGCAATCCCTTAGGTAAATGGTCCTTCCTCACATGGGTAGCCGCACTGACTTCAAGAATCAAGAGCCCAAATCTGTTCAGTGTCCCGACTCAGAACATTTTAAGAGCCGTGTCATGTTCACCACAGGTACTATCTGCTGATCTGATGTTGCTTGTTCGAAGGAACTGACGCCTGTTCTGTGCAGCTGTGGGATCATTGCTAATTACATGCCTTCGTGTATCCCTAGTCTCTTGCACTGTACAGTATGTGCAGTGTGCCATGATTTGGCGTTTATTGTTACTGCTGATGACAACACCTCTGCTTTCCCTTCGCTTATGAAATTCACTCAGAAAGGTATCGCCCACTGATTTATCACGTACTGCAGTTATCCGCTGTTTGAGATTTGCTGAGCTCTGCTTTGGTACGGCAGACGCTTTTACTTTATTTTCCTACTGCGCGCGGTGCTTGTCAGCAAGCATCTGTAACTGTCTTTAGCCACAGTTGTATTCAGTTATAAAGTATCAGTGAAGTGTAATTAAAGAGACATGACTGTATCTCTTCAAGCTGCAGTCTTTCTGTTTTTTTCCAAAGCTCTGGCAGCAGGGGTGTAACTACAGCTCATGGAAAAACAGAAAACGACTCCTAGGAATTCAGAAGTGTTTTTTCCACTCTGTCGTGTTTTGCAATGGGTTGATTGGTTTTTTTTTTTTGGTTTTTTTTTTGGTTTTTTTGTTTACTGAAATTCTGGATGGATCCCTCAAATTGGAAATTTTCTAGTTTGAAAAACAACAGCAAACAAAAAAAACCACCATGTGATTTGCCTGGCCAATCAAAACTAGCAGTGACAAAAAACAAAAACGGGAAAACGTTTAGAAGAACAATGCAGAAGCTGAATGTTTTCTAAAAGTCATGTTGATATTTATAGTAACAAACTCTATGGCCACTGTTGGAACCAAGGAACTCAGGCTATTTGGCGTAATCAAAGAGAAGGTTAAGAGGGAATTTGATCATAGTCTGCAAGTGCCTCCATATGAGAGAATGTCTCTCATGCCAGAGGGCACTTTACTGTAGCAGAAAAAGGAATAACAAGATCCAGAGCCCGGCCGTTGAAGTCAGTAAAATTCAAATAGGAAATTACACACATTTTTAACAATAAAGGTAATTAACCACTGGCACAACTTACAAAGGGATGTGGTAAATTCTCTATCACTCGATGTAAGATTGGATGTCTCTTTCTAGAAGATACACTCTAGCTCAGCTACAAGTTATTGGACTTGATGCAAGTATTATTAAGTGAAATTCTCTGGCCTGTATTATACAGGAGTTCAGTCTAGATGCTCACAGTAGTGCTTCGTGGTCCTACAAATATATGAATCTATGAACTAATGATAGCCCTACATTTTGTCAATGCTTAGGAATGTCAACGAAATAACAAGTAGGGCTGGTCAAACGTTTTCCATCAATTTTGATGGCAAATCGCACTTTTGACTACATTAAAATGTTTATGGCGAGCATCGACTTTCCTTGAAACATTTTTATTTCTCGTTGCAAATCAGTTTGTTGCTGCTGTTGTTTCGGCAGTTTCAGGTGAAAAATGTGGTTTTGGTTGGGGAAAATGGAAAGCATTTCATTTTGAAGCAAAATCAACATTTTCCATTAAAAAAACATGACAATTTCCAACCACCCTATTAGCAACTAATTGTTAAAATATATTGAGGCTGAGCAAATGAGGTAATAGATGCATAGTTACTATTATGTTATTAACAACTAGTAACCAGTCCGTCGACTCTCTCCTATAAATAGAGGATGGAAAGGTCTGGGCCATTCTGATTAAGCCCAATGGAAGCTCTGTGTTTGAAACGCCTGCCCACTTAAGGAAGGCTCAGCACTTGAACAAGCAGCGAAGCATATTTTAAATGCTTTGGCCCGGATTTGGGTCGCGCAGTTCCACAAGTCTCACGCCAGAGCGCTTCCACCGCCGGGCGCGCAGCGACGCTGCATTGTCCTGGTGTAAAGGAGCTCGGCATCTGGCTCGGTTTTGTTTTGAAGAGCTGCCCAGGAAACGACAGGACTTCCCAAAATAGCTGATTGTAACTCAGCCAAATCCCAATGTACGCGGCTCCTCCCACTCGGCCGCCGGCAGCGCCTTTGGGCTTCGCTAAGTGCCGGTGCTGTCAGGGGCACGGCCAGCCACGGCCGTGTCTGCCTGTGTGACATGTCAGCAGCGAGACATGGGCTTGGCCGATGTCACATGCCTCGGCCCTTACAGAGGCATCGGCATCACTGGCCTGTTGGCGCTAACCATACTGCTGCAAGCCCCAGCCAGACGGGCAGGGAGGAGGCAGCCGCCCACGGCTCTACTGGAATGGCCTCTTTTGCGCCCGCTCCTGCTCCCTCTGGCTGAGCGCAGTGTTTTCCTCCAGCCGGGGAGGCAGGGTGGAAGTCAGTGTGACGGCAGTTCGCTGGGGAGAACAAGGCCGGGGGGTCTGTTTTTTCTCAGGGACGGAGCTCTGGAGTGGGAACGACAGGGGGAGGCTGGGGAATGGGGGACGCCGAGCAAGGCGGCCCAATGGCTGGCTCCTACCAGATCCCTTGGCAGGCTAGCGAAGGAGGCCCTGGCACCAGCCTGGTGATTAGGAAAGGAGGGGGAAGGGGGAGAGCGGGGGGGGAGGGGGGAGAGAACTTGATAATGATCACAGTAGGAATCGCTCTTTCAAAGCCGGGTTTAAACAATACAACTGGAAAAGGGAGTAATTAAGTAGGTGCCTCTTAAGAGAAAGATTAAATGTTCGGCCTGATAAGGGTGTAGGAAGGTATTCCTCTCCCACCCCCCTCCTAATTACCAGATAGGATATCTCACAGTCACAGGCTCAGGGGCTGATCCTGAGTGGCCCTGAGCACCAGCAGCTCCCATTGGTGTCCAAAGCCACCCGGCGCAGGGACTTGATGCTCAGCGGCGTTGCTCGGGGTGAGGCCCTTAAATGGTCTCTTTACTGCTGCTTCCTTCTCAGGCTTCCTTGAGGGAAGGTGGCGCGGCCAAGCCGCAATAAACGACAAGAGTTTCACCCCATTGGGAAATGGTTAGGACGTAGGTTTGCTTTAATAACATCGTTTTTACTGAGACAGAGAGAGAGAGAGAGAGAGAGAGTGTGTGTGTGTGTGTGTTTGTCGGTGTGTGTTTTCAAGATGCCTGTGAAGTTCTCTATTCCAGGGAGACTGTTCCAGTTCACCATTTAGCTTTCTAAATGACAGTATTGCCAACCCTCCTGATTTTATCACAACTCCACAATTTTTGGTGTGTTTTTTTTAAAGCCCCAGCTCCTGGACTCATGTGATGATGAGAGAACCTCATCTTTCATTTAAAAAAAAAAGTAATGTATTATACATTTTTAAAAATCGCATGATTTTTAAGTCAGTTTTGAGAGTTTTGGTGGCCTGACTCATGATTTTTTTTAAAAATATGACAAAAATACAGCAAAGCTCAGTGCATTTAAAGGGCCAGATTCTCATGCTCTCGGTGGGGGCGTGACCTCATTACACTATTCTGGTGCATCAATTACATAAGCAATCGGGACTGTAGGTCACCTGAACTCTGTTAAAATGGCAATCTGAGACGCTTTAAATCCCTTTATTTTACTACGCTAATAGCCGAAAATGATTTCTGACAAGGCTGCAGCTCTAATAAATGTTTTAGTTGTTTAAAATGTTCGGAAACTTAAAAACCATGTTCTAGGCCCCTATTATTTAGAAAATCCCCTACAGATGGACTGCATTGAACCACAAGCAATTATTTTCCTCTGCTCTCATGGGTTAATGAGATCATCAGAAGTCCCTTTTGGAATGATTTCCTTGCCGTTCTCTGCAGCAACTCTCTCCTTCTATAACCCCAGGCTACACTAATATTAAAACCTTTGCAACCGCTGAAGGGATTGGGGACAGCTGCACAGTTTGCTACGACACAAAGCACTATGGAGCAGAAGGCAGACAACTGTTTCTGGCAATCCAGAAGGTGGTCACCAGCCGCTGGGACAGGGTAAAGAAGATGTCGGGTCTTTTCTTGGAATGTGTTTGGGTAAATGTGGTGGTGGTTCTGAAAGTTAAGACCTCAAGAGTGCTGGCTGGAGTCAAACAGGGCATGGGCTCCCCCAACCCAGCGCTAGCAACACACCTCGATCCAGGCCTGCTGTCGTGGCTGGTTTTGGTGCAGCAGATGAGGCTGAGATGAGCGAAACTCGCTTCATCCCTCTCCTAAATCAGACTGGAACGTGAGCTGCTAGCAGAAAACAGCTAGTAATTTGAGAGCGTGGAGGAGAGATTAATAAGACTGGGACTTTTCAGCTTGGAAAAGAGACGACTAAGGGGAGATATGACAGAGGTTCTATAAAATCATGACTGGTGTGGAGAAAGTAAATAAGGAAGTGTTATTTACTCCTTCTCATAACACAAGAACTAGGGGCCACCATATGAAATTAACAGGCAGCAGGTTTAAAAACAAACAAAAGGAAGTATTTCTTCACACAACACACAGTCAACTTGTGGAACTCCTTGCCAGAGGATGTTGTGAAGGCCAAGACTGTATAACAGGGTTAAAAAAAGAACTAGATAAGTTCATGGGGGACAGGTCCATCAATGGCTATTAGCCAGGATGGGCAGGGATGGTGTCACCAGCCTCTGTTTGCCAGAAGCTGGGAATGGGCGACAGGGGATGGATCACTTGATGATTATCTGTTCTGGTCTGTTCATTCCCTCTGGAGCACTTGGCATTAGCCGCTGTCGGAAGACAGGATACTGGGCTGGATGGATCTTTGGTCTGACCCAGTCTGGCCGGTCTTATGTTCTTAATTTACAGTCTGATCCTCTACCCATTTAAGTCAATGGCAAAGCTCCCATTTACTCCAATGGCAGAATCAGGCCTGCCACCAACTCTATGTTTTTGTGCCGCCTGCGGTCCCCTGTCCAGCCGCCTGCTCCCTCAGCAACAGATCTCCAGTTGTTTACATTTCTTGCTATTACTCTGCAGCTGGGAGTCCTGTTAGAAGCAGAAGGTAATGCACACTCAGTTCACTGGCCTGTCCACAGCAGAAAGTGGCTTAGGTCAGCATCCTTATCAGCAGCAGAACCTAATTACTGTACTAACGTATAATACTCCAGACTCAGCTGGCACCTTGGGGGGAATGATTCCCTTAGACAGAAGCTGTTATTGTCCAGATTTGGGGGGGGAGGGAGGTTGAAATCTTACAAACACAATTCTATCCTCCAAGGGAATTTCAGTCTCTGAAGCTTCCCTAGACAAAGACACATTTCTCTCTGTGTGTGTTTGTGGCTGGAGCTGGCGGCAGAAAGGGCCTTTCTTACCTCTGGAATGAACTGAACGGCTTGCGGCTGCTGCTGCTTTTCGAGAATGGATGAATGGTGGATAGAAATGAGTCCGCTCATGGCTGTGCGGGAGCAGGAGGGTAAAAGTTAAGCTATTTTCTCTAAGGGCTGATGATTCGGTGGGGGTCAGGGCCTGTTTCATAAGTGCTGGCAGCTGACTTTTAAAGTAGGAAACACACAAACAATATTTTCACACTTCTAGAGAGCACTTCTCATTGCAAGAATCAAAGCCCTCGGGCACACCCGTGTGCAGAGAGGTTAAGTGTCTCGGGCCTAATCCTGCTCCCAGCTCCTGGAGCTCATGCAGAGACCTATTGACTCCAGTGAAGGATCAGAGCTTTGCACAAGATCCCAAACTTCCCATTGTTGCTGCCCCTGGGTCAGCTCCACCGGTGGGAATGCTAGTATAGGAGAGATATGATGGTCTCGCAGAGGTGGGGTGGTCCGGTGCATCGGGCACGAGACAGGGACTCAGGAGATTGGGGTTTCTATTTCTGGCTCTGTCGCTCATGACTGTATGACCCATGGGCCAATCACTGTAATTATCCGTGCCTCAGTTTCCCCTCCCAGACTTTGTCTGTGTAGCCTGTAAGCTCTGCAAAGCAGGGACTAACTCTCATTCTCCGAACACACAGTACCCTCCACAATAGGGTCACAGTCTCGGATGGGGCCTCTGGGTGCCATTTATTACCCAATTAATAAAGAATAGCACAGGCTGGGCTCAGGCAGAGGCTAAGGTTTTAAGCACGGTGGCGTCCGACCCTGCTCACAGCAGGTCTGCATGACCTGGAGCTTCAAATGCAGGCAGTAACCAGCACCGTCTTGCATCCGCTCTCCAGCCAGTGTGACTGATCTGAACAGCCAACCGTTGACGCGACCAGCTTGGGAACGTGCCACCGGCTGAAATTGGTTTGCATGAGCTTCTTGGCAAATCTCTGTGAACAACAGAAACGTTCGCAGGAATCAGGATCAGTCTGCGAGTGAGTCACCTACTTATAGACGTGTATTTTAAAGGGCTAAATTCATTGGATAATTTCTTAGCAACCAGTGCTTAACCAGTTCCCATAGCACTCGGACAGCTTGCCTCACGCACGGGGCAGCAATTGCCAAGACAAGCAAAGGAGAGGAAATCGTGTTACTTTTTGGCCTGAAATGCTCAAATTGCTCCTTATTAGCATCCCATTTTGAGAAAGCAGGATGCTGCCTGGCTCCCACTGAGGTCAATAGCAAATCTTTCATTGACCTCTCTGGGTGCACAATCAAACCCTACTACGTTACAGTAATCAGTGATTTAAAGACACAATCTGACCATATGTAGCTCGTTATGACAATGGAATCAGTGACGTTAACAAGCTCCTGCCCAAAGTGGATTACTGCGCCCACTCATCCATAGTTCATTAGAGTCTTAGAAAGAGAATCCAAGAGTAGCCACAAAATAGAATCTCCTAATTGCTCCTAAGTGGGAGCAGCCCTGTTATAAGGGAAAAAACTTTTTAAAATACCTGGGAAGTGCATAAATCTTGGTTGCACTGAAAGGTAATGAAAGCAGACCTGTTAAAGAAATAGCACTGCTAACTGGATGCATTTTCCATGTGCCACAGTGACCCAGACTTCACAGAAGAGCAGCATTCTCTTAGATGAAGTGGTTAAAGGAACACAGGTTTGGGGTTTTTCCATTCATGTTTCTAACAGCGTTCTCGGGAGAAAAATAAAATAAACAGTCTAGGAGAATGACTCAGGCAGACCTGATGTGACAAGAGGGATTGGAGAGGGTCAAACCACAGCCTTCAG
Source organism: Macrochelys suwanniensis (assembly GCA_033296515.1). Taxonomy (NCBI): domain Eukaryota; kingdom Metazoa; phylum Chordata; order Testudines; family Chelydridae; genus Macrochelys; species Macrochelys suwanniensis. The sequence goes on along the minus strand of CM065782.1, from coordinate 103,839,084 downwards.
CAGGGTATCTCCAGCCTTTCTTGGCTAGATCTACAGCCTCGGTTGGCTTCTCAATGTCAGGACTCTTATGTTTCACCCTCCTGAATTCTGGGTTTGAAAGCTCATTTATTTATGTAAAGGCACATAGTATCTGAATACCAAGAAAACATTAATGAGTCAATACTCACAACACTCCTGTGAGGTTGGGAAGGATTCATATTCCCATTGTAGAGATGGGGAAACTGAGATACACAGGGCCTGATCCAAAACCCATTAACGTCAGTGGAAGTCTTTGCATAGACTTCAATAGGATTTGGATCAGGCGCTAAGTGATATGACTAAGGTCACACAAGAAGTCTGTGTCAAATCAGGGATGAAATCCAGATCTCTCCTGAGTCCCAGCCCAGTATCTTAATCATGAGACCAGCCTTCTTTTCATGGACTGTTACTGCCTAATTTTCCAACCACTGTATGCACAAATGCACCCAAAATTTTCTTGATTGTGTGGCCAAAAGGAAAGTTTGGGTAATCACTCATGCAAACAATAGGTTCGATAGACTCAGAACCTGCCATTAGCATGAGCAATCACCCCTCCTTTGTATGCAGTTGCAGTAACTGCACATGCAAATGAGAGATCTGATGTCATTCTCAATGAAAAACACCCCATTTACCGAATCAAGCCTCTCTTCAAATAACCGCGGATCACTTGTAGTTGGTAAAAGACTTATTGATTGGATTGCTTCTTTTAATTATCAAGACAGAGGAGCTAAGCTTCTGCAGAGAAGGCGCATCCATGATCCCTGCACCCACCAGAACAGAGACACTGCATTTTAAAATGCAGCCTCGAATAATTTAATCTCTGTGGACCAATGTGCTTAGCTGCGCACAGACATATCTCTATATCCCCCTCAAGTGCGCACGGTAGATCAATCCCTTCAGAGCTTGCTCTCCCATATCTATCTGCTCCCAATTGGCTGGAGCAGGGTTTTCTGCTAGTGTCGGGTTTGGGCTCTGGAAATCCTGAGTTCTAATCGCACCTCCGCTACTGACTCACTGTATGACCTTGAGCAAATCCCTTCACATCTCTCTCTCTGCTTCACTTTCCCCATCTGTACAATGGAGACAATGGTATTTCCTTCCCTGCCTGCAGGGGCTTTACAAGGATTAATTATGCAGTGCTTGGAGCGTGGGAAGGGCTATATTTTTCTAAGCAGTCTTACTACTTAGCAAGTTGAGGTAGCCCTTCTCATTCATGAGCGTGAGACTGGGACTGAAACTCAAACCTAGATCCTCTTTACGGCCATGACTCCCACTGCCATCAGGCTGCCTCGCTTTAAAGCAATTTGAATTGGATTCTTTCCCAGCCCCTGAGCTTGGGAACATCTCAGTGCACCTAACGGTGTGAGCTGCTGGGAGGCTGCCCACGCTAGCCTGTGGATTGCAGAAGACAGCCTGTTAGGGAAGTGGACAATAGACGCAAAGATACAAGTATTGCCAGAGAGGCAAGAGGAGTGAAATGACAAAAGAATCCATCAGGAAGTATAAATCACTCAGGCCCTGACCCAGCAAAGCACATACTTAACTTTAAGCACGGGAGTCATCTCACTGAAGCCAATCCCAATGGGATTACACCTGTGCTTAAGTGCTTTGCTGGATCAAGGCCTTAAAGCTTTTTCAATCCCCTGAACATCTGGATACTGACCATCCAACTCATTCCTTGGCTCCTTCCACAGGCCATCGGGTTATCTAAAGGGGAAGGAAACCTACAGCTGAGTTGGTCCTAAAGTGCAGCTTCAATAAACCCTCATTCTTCAGATTTCCCATGGGACAGTTTGAGGCTACGTGGTGTGGTATAAAAGAATGTCCAGTGATGGACACGGCTTGATGAGACACCTCTGAATGCAACAGCTCGGCTCTGGGAGCCAAAGCCACATGACACCGCTTCCCGGTGGGTCAGGATCGTTCTGAAATGTCCCACTGCCCAAAGAAGAGCAAACTCATGAGTCAGCTTCCCGCACCTTGTTTCAGGTACGAGATTAAAATGCTCAGCTCACCTGTGAGTCGGCAGCTCTCCCCGTCTTCAGAGGTATCAGCCCGGTCATCAAATTGTTCGCTGTGTGTCCAAGAGACTGTTTTAAATCTTTGCTTTTAACATTCCCGCGGCTGGAAAGTGTAAATAGGTCGATTTCCAGGAGAAGACCTGGACCGTAACCAGCCAGCCAGTCACCTAAGACGGCGCAGCATAAAGTAAGCACCCTGGAGAGAGAAAGAGGAAGAGGAACAGTGAGTAAAGCGGTGTGTGTCTCTCTGCATGTGACTGCATTAAAGAAATAGGTTAGTGCTGAGTAGTTGTCCCTCTGCTTTCTTTTTCCAGCTAGAAAACTGCAATAGCTTCAAAAGGTCTGACCCAATGTCCACTGACCTCAATGGGCTTTGGATCAGACCCTTAGAGGCAGATTTTAATAGGTATTTAGGTGCCTAATCCCCATTGAAATCACAGGGAGTTAGGTGCATATGTACCTTTATAAATCTGTCCCTTAGTTCCTATGCTTGCCAATCATAGTGTTCAGAAGGGGGACAAGTTGGCAACTACGGCATATGGTGGCGGGGGGGTGGGTGGCTTTTGCGATGTGGTCACATGTCCTCTGGGCACTATACAGACCACATAGGAACTGCTGGTCTGGATCATTCCTCTGGTCCATCTAGTTCAGTATCTTGCTTCTGTCAGTGGCCTGTTCAGATGCTTCAGGGGACGTTCCTTTCTATTGCCTGAAGCTGGGAGATCTAGAGCCTTTATAAATCTCATCTAATGCAAGAGCGAGTGTTCTTATGATTCGTTTGCTTTAAAGAGCTGCAAACGCAGGAGACTCTGTCCTCACCAGCTCATAAGGACCAGATCGGCTACCTGTAGGAGCGGTATGTAGAAAAAACACCCCCGACAATAATATGAACAACCATCTCAGATACCATTGGAACAGTCTCTCTCCAGGCACTTACAATGGACCTCTGTCTATTTTCAGGGCAGTCATGCATGGGCAAACATTGTCATCATGTGTCTCCCCCCCGACTGAAGACGTATAGTGATGTCAGAGGGACTGCTCAGATGAGTGAGATACCAGGATTTGTCCCGCTGCCAGGAATCATCTCTCTTTACATCAGTCTTATAGCACTAAGAAAAATCCAACAGGGGAGTCAATTTCCAAGTTAGGGGCCCCAGCTCTGCACTGAACGCAACATTTAGGCATCCAGGGAGCCATCCTAGGCACTCGTGATGATTTGAATGGCCATACTGGACTGTTTGGGGCAGGGCCATTTACGGATTACTCCTGTGCTTGGCTTTATCCCTTGGGTATGTTACAATGCAGCTGACATATGTGCTAAACTGGATAATGCTGCTCTACAGCTGTCTGCTGCTGATCACTCACATCCTGCATCAGATGTGTTACCTGTGATATACTGCTGAGGAAAGCTCTCAGTGAATGCAGTATATTGGCAAGCACACAACCTGGAGTCTGACCATTACCCTCGGAGATGGTCCTATAGAATAAATGCTTTTCATCCTGATATTTCCAAGCAGGCATTGGTACCTCTGGAAAAACACAGGCTTGTGCAGACTCCAGACGAAGAGAAATGTTTGACAGAGAAGCATACGTATTCCAAACATTGTTTGATTCATGTTTTAAAGTCTAACTTGCAAACATACTTCCGCAGCTCAAACATCAATCACTGGAAATATGTTCTTATAAACAAAGCAATACAGACTGTCTCTTCCACCGATACCATATGCAGGTCATTGGGTAGCACCCCAGGAAAGCAGCTTTCAGGCATCAGATCTGAATAAAAGCCTTCCCCAAAAAAATAAGAAACCCAGGTAGTTTGAAAAAGGGGGCTGGAAACAGAGCAATGGTGATACGTTAGCACCCAGAAAGACTAGCACCTTGCTTTCCTAGAGAAAGAGAATCTGCCATCTAAAACAGGGTGCATTTGCATTACATTGCTACCTTCACTGAGTTGACCTGATGCTGCCGCAAGCATAGGTCCGAGGGGCAACTGTAATCCACAGAATGAGGCAGTGACCAGCATTACCCTAACCTGCTGATCTGTTACCGAATCACCTACCAAAAAAATACAGAGTCCAAGGCTGTCTCCCAGAGCTGGATCTCTGCAGTTAACTTACTGAGATGACAAGTTCTGGGCAACATTTTTCTTAGCATGGAGGACTTTTAAATGTCACTGGCTGTGTTTCTGATCCTTACCTGATTAGAGGATGGAAAACAAGAGGGAAGTGGCGTTTATCTTCCAGCTGTAGTGATTATTAAATACAAGATCTGTAACAAACAAGATCTTACCTAGTATTTAATGGTTTGATGCTTGCATTTCTGCTACAGGCACATCCAGGCTTGTCTGAGTCTCTCCTGAAACCGCAGATCTTCTCAGCGTCGGAGGGCCCAATGCCTTGGGCACCTCTAAGGCTATGAAGTTAATTCATGGCCCATTGAACCCTTGGCCCCTCTGCTCATAGTGTTCACAAGGGTGGCAAGTTGGCAGCTACCACGTCTGGTGGTAGGGATGGCTTTTGTGATGTGGTCACATGTCTTCTAGGCACTGTACAGACAATAGCAAATCATTTCAGATAGAGCAATGAGACAGCAACATTTCCATATACTGCTGATGTGGGCCACAGCCAAACCCGTGTCCTCATGGTGACAGACTCCATTAAGAGCCCCCTAAACCAGTCATATCACCATGAAGACATCATACAAGGTCAGCACCGCCTCCAATGTGTGATATCAGCTTAAACTCCTGTTGCTAAAACCTCAAACCGAAGTGACCGCGAGGACAGTGATGGAAAAAGGGGCAAATGTGTCGAGGGTTCCAGAATTTCAGTCACTGTCGCCATTATTATTATTCATGGACCACCTGTGTGCAGTGTTTACAGTCCATGTTAGGGATGACGACCCATCCTAAATGCAGCAAGTGACCTGGATAAGGCGGATGGCCGTCCTAAAGAATTTAAAATCCTGGCAATCATTTCTGGTGCCAAGCAACAATATCCCTTCCTCTTCCTGCCAATCCTTGCTCCTGGACATTGCTGCCTGCACTGGAGTCTACAGTAAGCACGGAAACCAGGCAAAGCAAAGCCAACCCTCCTTGGGGGGAGGGATAGCTCAGTGGTTTGAGCATTGGCGAGCTAAACCCAGGGTTGTGAGTTCAATCTTTGAGGGGGCCATTTAGGGATCTGGGGCAAAAATCGGGGATTGGTCCTGCTTTGAGCAGGGGGTTGGACTAGATGACCTCCTAAGGTCCCTTCCAACCCTGAGATTCTATGAACCCTCTGCAGTACAGTCATGGCCATGCAAAAGCCAGTGTTTACCAACCACCACCATGCAGTGGTTCTGATGTAACACAGTTGGAGCACAGGTGAAAAATCGGGTGTTACCTTGGATACTACTGGGTGAAAACTGTTTTCTCAGCCGCTTCCTCCCCCAGAATGCAGTGGGGTCTTTGAAGGAGAGGTTCTGCCTCTTCTCCAGCACATCCACACCCGATTTCTGGGGTCAGACCTCGCGCCTTCCTGAAACTTAGTAGGAGCATCTGAGAGCCTGTGCAACACATTGGATGAAGACAGCAGAGTTACGCCAAATTGCATGCATCCGAGAGGGATCACAATGCTGCAAAGTCAGTGGGGCTACCCTGATTTACACAAGCTGAGGATCTGATCCGGGGGTGGGGGGGCAGCACAGAGTGAAATTTCCACCAGCGTAACAACTTTGGTTCGGTGTTTCACCAAGAAAGGAGCTATAGAAAACTCCCCTCAAAAAACACACAGGGCCAGTTCCTCCACTGCTGTGAGGCTCGATTGGTCCATATAGCCAACAAGGCTGTAGCCTTTTATTATTGCATTTTTTAAAAAAAGCTGAAGTCTGGAAATCAGCAATGTGAGAAAAAAGGAACTTGCAGATAACCAGTTTGCCTCAGACGTCTGCCTTTGACCCATCTCCGTTGTGTTAGTTCCATGGAGGTGACTGGCAATGGAAGGAGTCTCAGTTTGTGCCCTGTAATCACTTGATTTACAAACACCCCACAATCCACTTGTGTTTATGGACCTTGTAGTCTATGGACCTAGGAGAGACAAGATGCTTCTGCAGGGAATAGTTCCTAGCTCACTAGGATGATACAAGAGATACAAGAGATGATACAAGGATCACTAGGATGATACAAGATGATACAAGAGACACAAGGTGATAGAGGCTACAACCACTGCATATAAGAAAATGCAAATCAGTTCTTGTAGCTAACAGGGAATCCCAGAGAAGCCTCTGCACTCTGGACATTGGGCCCGACCCTGCCACTATTAATCCTGGGAGTAATACTTACCCATTGGCGCAATTCCATGGAAGATTTACAGCTGCTTTCAGGACTGGGAACATCATTCAGCCTTCATGGCTCGTTCGATCTTGGGCCAGCGAACAAGGATGCCAGCTGGTGCCAGTTGTGATGGCAACTTTGCAACGCGGGTCTCTTCCCACTGGGAACTGAACACAGCCAGCTCCTTGCACACAGGCACTGAAAAAGCAATTGGAGAGTAACATTTGCAATTTGCATTCATTACTGGCCTGGGACAAAGTCAGAGGTGTGACTCTCTGGTGAGCCAACGAGTCTGCTTTAATGGTCACCCCTCAACAAAGACTAGATAAGCTTGGGTTGTGGCCAGACAAATCCCCCAGAAAAATATCGCATCTGAGCATGTGCAGATCTAACGTTTTCATGCTAACTTGAAAAAGTTTCTTCTAAACTCAGGCAAGCTTTAAAAAACATCATGTTTCAATATCACACCGTTTCATCAACCTGCATCTTTCAGAGCTGGGCAGTTTCAAAGCTGGGGCTAAATTTTGGTTTAAAATATTCCAAAGCCCCCTAATGGGTCAGGTTTTTATTTTGCAAACCTAAATTCCAAATTTGAGAGAGTGTGTGTGTGTGGTGGGGGTGGGGGTGGAATTGGACCCAGGCTCCATTGTATCCAAACCCCAAAGGTTCGAGAAGGTTTAGTAAATTCTGGTTTTGCTATGTCTGTGCCTCTTCCCGTCCTTTCATTTCCCAGCATAGCTGAACCCCATGCCATTCATATGCAAAGAGCAGTTATCAGCCTGAATCTGCCCCCTGAGTCATCCTGAAATTGACTACAATGACTTACATGCTGGACTGGGATATCATTGAGTCAATCAGCTGGTGGGAGGAGGAGGATGATTAGAGAGGAGACAGTTCCTATCTGCACATAAATACCTTAGGGATTAGGAATGCTGGGGATGGGAAACCCGGAAACCCTTACAGGGCAGGAGACTTACAGGAGTTTGGGGCAAAACTATGGTGGGAGTTGGGAGGAGAGGGGTTAATTCCTATTTATCAGAATGTGAGAAAAGTAGCATAGAGTCTAAGCACTCTGTGGCAGTGCTGGTGATTGGGGTCACTGGGGAGGAAAAGCAAAGGGATTGGCAAAAACCCGAAGGTCTTGTTGTTGCAGAGCTATTTAAGGGCCTACGTTATCAGCACTGGAAGATCTGGTGCTTTGGGGTAAATGAGAGATTCTTTTGCTACTGTAATTTTTTTCCAGCCTATTTACTCCCATTAGTTATTCAGCATGGTCCAGTTAACAGGACACCGAACTGGGACTCAAGAAACCAGTGCTGCTCTGTGACCTTGGACAAGTGACTTCACCCCTCTGTGCTTCTCCTTCCCCTCCAACCCTGTATCTGTTTAGTTTGTTAGCTCTTCAGGGCAGGGGCAGTCTCTTGCTAGCAGTAGCGTAGCTGGGGGGGAGCAGGGGGAGCGGTCGTTCCCTCTGAGCACATTCCCCAAAAGGGCGCCTGTTTAAATTTTAAACTCACTCGGGGGTGCTCGGGGGTCTTCGGTGGCAAGGTTCTTCAGTTGCTCCGGGTCTTTGGCAGCAATTCAGCTGCGGGTCCTTCTTTCTTCAGCAGCAAGACTTGGGTTTTTCTTTTTTTATTCTTTTTTTTCTTTTCTTTTTTTTTCCTTTTTTTTTTCTGGAGCCGGCCCTGCCTGCCATCCGAGCGCTCGCCTCTCCCTCGCGGCGGGTGGCGCCTTTTTATATGTGTTCGCTCCCTCTGCAGGCAGAACCTGGCTACGCCACTGCTTGCTAGGTGTATGTACAGTGCCCAGCACAACAGGGCTCTGATCTCAGCTGGAGCCTCTAGATGTTCCTGTCGTGTACGTAAACAACAAGTGAATAATCTGCCTGTATCCCATACTGCAGCTCAAGCCAGTGGGGTAGCAGAGAGTTACACGATCAACTCACTGACACAATGTCCCCCGTTCTTCTCTATCCAGATTCATCGTGATCATGCGTTTAGAATATGCGACGTTTCTTCGCAGAATGGGGTGCCTGGACCATGGAGACTGTGCCCAGGAAGATGTCCTGAACAATACCTAGACTCAGAGAGAACATGAGATGTCATCATCACCGGTAGCAGCAGCAGGAATAGCACACTTAGATCTTAACAAACCAATAGACTGCTAACAAGAACAAGACTACTAACAAAACTAAATACATTTCTTAGTCTCTAAGGTGCCACAAGTACTCCTGTTCTTTTTGCTGACACAGACTAATACGGCTGCTACTCTGAAACCTGTCAATAGATTACTATCTGCTGTGTCGGGGAGCTCAATAGATAACACACACTTTCGCCTTAGTACTGAACTATCACACGTTACGCCTCACTGCAGGATTTCGGTTCATAACTGGAACGCAGTACAAGCCAGCTGCAGCATTAGCTCTGGAGCCAAAGCTCTCTTCTTGTATTTCTCGAAGCGTCTATTCACATATAAGCTAAAGGCATCTATGGGTACATCTACGGATCGACGGGTAGTGATCGATCTATCGGAGATCGATTTATCGCGTCTAGTGTAGACACGATAAATCGATCCCCGATCACTCTGCCGTCATCTCCGGAACTCCACCGCGGCGAGAGGCGGAAGCGGAGTTGACGGGGGAGCGGCGGCGGTCGACTCGCTGCCATGAGGACGCCGCGGTAAGTCGACCTACGATACGTTGACTTCAGCTACGGTAGTCTCGTGGCTGAAGTTGCGTATCTTAGGTCGATTGCCCCCCTAGTGTAGACCAGGGCGATGACACTTTTTTAAAGGAGCCGGGCTAGTCTGAAAGTCCTGGACGCCATTTCTTCTCTCGGAAAAGCAAGGTTGTGACGTCATCCGAGACTATGGGAGAGTTACCACGGAGCAGCAAACCATACCCCGAGCTTCAGGTTAACAAAGGTGTAGAAAAAGAGCTACATGTGGGTTTTAACCCACGAAAGCTTATGCTGAAATAAATTTGTTAGTCTCTAAGGTGCCACAAGTATTTATTTCTTTCTTATTTTCTTTTAGCTCCTAGAAATATTTATCTGACACAAACACACGCTCACATTGATATCGATGTGGCCCAAACTACTAATTTTCCCATGAGCTTTTCTCTGGAATAAAAACCCTGTGTTCTAACAAATTCCTTTTGGTTGTACATAGTAGGGTGAGCCATGGGGTGGAGCGGCCCCTCTTACTGTGTTTGGAGAGACTACATCACTCAACCGAGATGCCTTTGTCTATGGAAGATCCACAGTTCCAGGAGGCTCCAAAACAGAATCCAGGTCAATTGCTTTATTACAGTAACAAGCAGAAGCGAAAAGCTTCGGCTGCCATCTGGGAGAGCTCAGGAAGTTGCCTGTGTCAGCAGCCACGGATGCCTTGCAAGATTAAAGCATTCTCCGGGGATTTCCCCACTGGAATTTCACCGGGGCGGGGTGTGTTGCCTGACTTTGCTGGGAGAAACATGGCGGTGAGCACTGACATGTTAGAAGAAAGGCCAGAGGGGGGCACCATTAACACTTCTAGTAGGGGTCAAGATAGGCTCTTACCTGCGTAGGACCACCCTGCATTCCAGGTCTCCTCCTTGAGCCTCATCTGCCCCAGACACTGGCCATCATTTCAAGGTGGTATGATCCAGCGGCCATTGAAGTCAATAGGAGCCTTTCCATTGACATCAACTGGAACTGGCCCAACATTGATACCCCTGGGACCTCTTCTGTGGTGGCAGTGTGTAATCTGCCCCTCCTTGAAATGCTTGTGTGTATATATATATATATATATATATATATATGGACATATGTCTATCTCATAGGACTGGAAGGGCCTTGAAAGGTCATCGAATTCAGTCCCCTGCCTTCACTAACAGGACCAAGTACTGTCCCCTGACAGATTTTTGCCCCAGATCCCTAAATGGCCCCCTCAAGGATTGAACTCACAACCCTGGGTTTAGCAGGCCAATGCGCAAACCACTGAGCTACCCCTCCCCCCTTTGCACTTCACAGCCTCTCATCCCACTTTTCCATAGCATCTTAAACCTGCTGCTCTTGCAAAGGCATTTGTAGCTGAACTACTGTTATTATTTGCATTGAGGTAGCGCCCAGAAGTCTCAGTCAAGGGGCAGGACCCCACTGTACTGGGCCCAAATGCAGAACTCTATTTATTACCTCCCTGTCACCCTAGTCTATCCTTTCCTTGCCCTTTGTTTCAGAAACCCTCCTGGACTTTTCTTTATTGAGATTTCAGGGTGCAGGCCAACGCCCCGTGAAGAAAATGAGTCTTTGCCCTGACAGGAAGGGGGGTTGGATCAAGTCCTTTGGGAATGTCTTCTTTTTAAAGTTTAATATATTTTAAATTGGCTACAGCTAGCGCATGGAGCGTGGAGCGCGGGTGCTTTGCCAAGATCAGATTAATTATTAATCTGTAGCGAGCCTGCGCGTGTGAGAGAGAGAAATGGCTTCCCCAAGCCCCCTTGCGCTCAATAATAGCATCCATATGAAGAAAAAAGAGGGAACTGGACCCACAAAGGCCTTTATCTGGCATAATCAGAGAAACATCAGCTGCAAAGCGCGAGGAGAATGTGCTTTACACAGGAGACGCGGCCTGTCTAGAGTTTCAGATCTGGTTAATGACACTGTAAATTAAGCCTGTCATCTTTAGAAATGATTTTTCTTTCAGTTTGGGCTTAAGAAAACAACAACAACCTTCCAAAAATGAGATTCCACAGGAACCGGCCTTCCTCCTTCCCAGCAAAGGGAAAGAACCATTGTGACGGGGTCACAATGGGCTCCCCCATTCCCTCTGAAGATGACACCCTGGGAGACCATGACCAGACCCAGCAATGAGCGACTGAACCCCGCGGTAAAAAGCGGCCCTTCTCAATGGGATTGTCTTTCCTACACATAGCGGATGAAGTCGAGACAGCCTCCTTCAGCAATTTCCCCTCCAGAATAATCCGAGCGAGTAACATTTCCATCCCAGAGGGATCCCAGAGCACGTCACAAAATAATTTACTGACTTGTCCACCCCTGTTATTTGTACATATTTCAGTAGAGCCTAGAGGCCCAAGCTGAGACCAGGGCCCCATTATGCTGGGTGCTGGCGAGCATCTGGGCACTGGGCATTCAGACACGTAGTAGGAGACAGTTCCTCCCTCCACAGTTTACAATCTAAGGCCCCGATACTACAAATGTGACTTACCTGGGGCTACTCACAGAGCATAAAGTTATGCACATGCGTAGGTCTTTGGGCGACCAGGGCCTAAGTACACAAGACATACAAAGGAGGGGGGACGTAAAAGGGAAGTATCCTTATTCCCTTTTTACAGATGAGAATCTTGAGACCCAGGTAGATTAAGTGACTCACCCAAGGTTGCACAGGAAGTCTGTGGCAGAGGCAGGGACTGAAATTTTCTGAGTCCAAAGCCGGTGCCTTACCCACAAGACCATGCTTCCACTCACTCATACCACCATTCCCTATGGTTGTCCAGTGTTGCTGTGTACTGTTAAACAGATGCCATATTTCACCCCAGTGATGGCTACATTTCAGTGGTGAGTGATATGATGCCAATACATGTGTGAACATGCACTGATCAATGGTTAAATGGGAGACTCTATGCACATACATATCTGGCTCTTTTCACTCAGCACTGAAATGCAACCACCTCTGGAGAAAAATATGGCATCTCTTTTAACAGCACACAGCAACAGGCCAGGAATTAAGAACTCTGTAGCAAACTGAAACTACAGGCGGGAATTAGAATGTAATTACCAAACCTGGAATTTGGCCAGGATACCAGAGTGAAGCCTCCAACTCTTGTAAATAAGTGCAGAGGAATTATTAAGGGACACAACCGGTCATGACCATCATTCTAAAGGCTCATCCAAATGACAGCACCTCCTCCAGTGGTGTGAGTGTCCTCTGACACCTTCCTGGGGCATTGTCTCAATACTGACTCAGAGGGAAAAGCATCACCTAGTAAAATTTCCAGTATCCACTCCCTTCACAACCAGCATTTTCTTGGGGATCCTTCTGCCAAGCAGTGACCAGTTTCAACCCTGCTTTGTCTAGTTATCTGGGAACTTTGGAGGAATTTTGTTCCTGTGAAAAAGTTTGATGAAAATGAGAAAGTTTTAATTTTCATCAATTGTTTTCTTCAGAAGTTTTCAGGTTTTTGTTGAAACAATACAAAAACCTAAAGCATAGAATCATAGAAGATTAGGGTTGGAAGAGACCTCTGGAGGTCAACCCTCTGCTCAAAGCAGGACCACCACCCAGTAAATCAAATAAATATTTTAGTCAAATTCCCCCACTGAAATGCCTCCTTTGATGAAAAAAATTTCAAAGCATGTTGAGTAGGGCTGGTAGAAAAATGTCCATCACCATTTTTTTTTATGGAAAATTTTTTCATGGAAAATGTCTATCAAAATATTTGATATTTTCTCAGAAAAACCCGGGGGGATTTTTTCGGTTCAAAACAAAAAATTTGGGGGTTTCTTTCTTTCTTTCTTGATGATGAAAAATCAAAATTTTCCACAGGAACACATCTATTTGGCTCTAATTTTAAACAAAAAATTCAACTAATTCTACTGTTTAATTGATGAGCTCTAATGAGCTCATAGCTCAAAAATTAACATACTAAAAAAATAAAGTCTTCTGAAAACCGGAATCTCCTCTCACATACTTAGAGCATCCTCATCATGTGTCCACATAAAAACGGGGTGGAGGGTCTTATGCCTCAGCATTGAGCGCTCTGATGAATCAAGAGTGGAAATGACCAACTCTGAAGTGACATCTGGCCCAGGACCTCGGAGGACAGGAAGATGGTGGGGAAATGCATTCTCAGGAGTGCTGGGATTAGAACTGGGAAACTCAAACTCGACACCTGTACAGATGCCTCACAGTGGGAAAAACAAAACTAAAAAAGAATCCATTGAAGCTAACTAAAATAACATCAGCTAAGGGCTTCCCAACAAAATTGCAGGGCAGGACAAACGCCAGCGATCGCTATCTTGTCTCTAGTTCACATAAAGGGCCGGGTCTGTAAAGGAGTCTCAAGAGTTGTGTCCACAAATTTGGACACAGCGTTTCTCATGCAGGGAAAAAAAAAATCTGCTCTTGCACATGCAAACTGATCTGCCTACACAACGGCTGTTTGCTCACACAACTTGAGGGCTTTACACACACAGGCTGTTCCACACATGAAACGACAGGCTGTTTGGCCACAAATATCCACATTACAGCCCTGGATAGAGAAAGAAACATACAACCTCAGTTCTCTCCTGAAACCTTGCAAACAGAGGTCTGACAACCGTCTCCTCTGCACCAGACAGCTTTTTGCTCATTTTCCAGGGTTGTGGAAGACTTAATGACAATTCCATACCCAAAAGGAATTATGATTGACTTCACCAAATGACTGGCAGGGTTATTTGCTCTACCACAATCATTGCTAAAGAAACCAGGGCGAGGAAACTAGCCTGTCTGCAAAAAACCCTGTTACTTACCTGGGGCTTTATGGGCTGGCTTGTCACTCCAGTGATTGTTTTCCAGAAGTTGTGATGCTCCACAATGATGCCTTATGGAGCATCAGCAGCAAACCTGGAACTGACTAGTGGACTTTGCAGGGACTCTAGGGATTAAGTTACAAGGTTAATCTAATATGTCTCTGACGAACGGCCTTCGTAGCCTGGCTAGTGGAAGAATGAGCACATATTTCCCTTGTCTTCATTCCCTTTGCAGGTCTCCTTAAAAGGGAACCAAAGGACATTCTGGCTTTTAAGATTCAGTCAAGATGATTTTTTTTTTTTTTTTTTTTTTACCAAACCAACTAAGTTTGGGGGACTTTGCTGCTGGCGCTGACAGACCAAACGAAACAGAGAAGGGTGACACAGATAACAGCGGCATGTAAGCCACCTTCTTGTGATGTCCATTCGTACTGTATTGTCATGTCTGTAATGCTTTTCAGATTGTGTATTTCAAAAACGCATTCCAGAGTAATGTCTGACATGCTGGCCTTGGAACAATAGCTATGTACAGGCAACGGAGAGCATTGTTTTTAAGTGACTGGCTCAGCTCCTTCAGTCTTCCAGCAGCTGCTGGCTTCTTACTCTTTTTAGCAGAGTTTTATATGGGCCTGATTTAGAAAACCAGGTGTGAGGACACAGAGGTATTGCTATGGAGTAACGCTGGTCACGTTTTTTTTATTTGAAACTTTTTTTTTATGAAAAAGTGGCCTTTTTATCCCCCACCCCCCAAGAAATAAAACCAAACTCAAACCCACCTGCAAAATCTTCCAGTTTTTGAGGGGGGAAATATCGGGGGGGTTTTCCCCAATTTTTGAAACTAAAAATGGATTCTTTCAGTTTTGGGTTTCCCCCCACTTCTCTCCTTTTTCAGGTGCAAAATCGGGGTGGGGGGGAGGAGGAAAAAGGAAGAGAACAGGGGGGAGGAGGAAGGACTCCAACCCACACTGAAAATCAAACATTTCATTTTCACTGGGGGTGGGGGGGGAGTTTTGGTTAAAAAAAAATTTTTTTTAGATAAATGTATTTTGAATTTTGTCATGAAACGTAGGTCCTAGCTTTTGCCAGCTCTGTTGTAGCAGCATTTTCAGGACGGAAATGTAATAACATAGCAAGACAGAAAGGAGCCATGTACCCAGTGCTAACATCTATTCACCTGCCTGGCACTTATATCCTATAACGTTCTATCTTTAAACATGTGTCTAATTCTTTGTTGATCTTAGTCCCAAATGGCTGCTTCTACTGCTACTACAGTGCACTGTCCTACCAATTTCTTACCCATAGATCCACCCCAGCAGTTTCCCTCAGTGCTTTGTCTTTGATCAGTTTCATTTCATGCCTCTAGTTTTTGAGCCTGTTCCCCATTATAATTTGTTGTGTGGCATCTGCCTTTTCTCTACCCTGGAGAATTTTAAAACCGCCAGTTCCTCCCCCTCACTCCCCAGTTTTCTACCAAATACAGGGAGCTGCACAAATAGGGTGACCAGACAGCAAGTGTGAAAAATCAGGACAGGAGGTGGGGGGGTAGTAGGTGCCTATATAAGAAAAAACCCCAAAAATCAGGACTGTCCCTATAAAATCGGGACATCTGGTCACCCTATGCACAAATTACAAGAGCCCCTGCTGAACTGTAACATTGCCAGGGCTCCCGAAGCAGGAAATTGGTCCCTTCTGGTGCAAACGGGGCCAGTTTTTGACCTGACATATATCCCATGGCACTGCCATTGGAGGCCCTGGTGCACTAGATAAAAACTAAGCACAAAAGGATGGGACATTGTGGAAGATGCGCACAGCAATATTTCATGTCAGGTTCATTCATTAATATATCAAGATATTTAGAGACCAAGCAGTTGGATTGCTAGATCTAGCTACGGTGCTCATCTGGCCCCATCACTGTAGCATCAGACGGTAGTACAATCTGTAATGTATTGACCTTCACACACACACAGGAGGTATAGCAGTGCTATTATCCCCATTGTATAGATGGGGAAACTGAAGCACAACGCAATTAAGTGACTTGGCCAAGGTCACACAGTGTATATGTGGCAGAGAAAGGAATTGAACCAAGTTCTGCAGAGCCCCAGGCTAATGGCTTAACCACTAGATCACCCAAGGGGGGGCTGGGGGGAAGAGCTACTATTTGCAGCAACATCTCCTCACCAAACTGGTACAAATTACGGCTAATCAAGTCAGCGTTAACTTGTGTGGGCTCCCTCGGGGTACTCCACACCACCTCCTATGGGGATGCTCTGGGGGCAGAAGAGTCACTCCAGCCGAGCTCTGCTGCCAACACAGCACTGAGTGAGGCAGAGAGGGACAAGGGGCCAGTCCCCTTTACAGAGGCACCACAAAGAAAGGTCTCCCTGCATGTGGGGGGCGGCCAACCCCCCTGGCAGTTCCAGGGGGAGAAACAATGCACTTAGCCTCCTCCAGGAGCTCCCCAGTGCCTGCAGAGAGGAGCACACGGCCCTGTGGTTTTATATGCTAGAAAAGAAATTCCCTGGGATGGACATTACAGTTGATCAGGTTGTCAATCTCTGTTTCAAAAAGCGGCTACAGGCAAATATATTGCCCAGCCCTGCATTCCTGACAGCAGAACTCCAGTGAACACCAGTAACACATTATAGTGACCTCAGGGCCAACTGTGTCCCACTCACTTTCCTTCTCTCTCAGAAGAAACCCACCCAGCTGAGCCTAAATTTAATTTGTAATTAAAAAGCGGAGACCACAATATATCCGAAAAGGGGGATTGATTGGATAGCCCAACTGGCGATTTGTGTCAAATACACTCCGCACATAAAGCACTTGCCAAAACTTTTGAAGAAAAGGGGGACAAACTACACCTAGCACGAGTGAAATTCACCAGCATGCACATAACTCATAAACCAAAGGGCCAAGAGCCCAGCTAACACCGAGGATGGGACACAAAGCCGACAAAAAACTCAGCATCCAACTTGAGAGCTCCTTAGTGGGCCACCTTGTGGTAAGCAGGAGCTGCCAGCCCAGGGGGGTGCCTGGGCACTATGTGGACATTGAGGACAAAGAGGAGGGAATAAAGATGCATCTGCCTGATAAACCTGACCATTAATCCCAGTGGTCGTTGTGTAAATATCCATACCCGACTGCCCCATAGACAAGGAAAGGACAAAGCACATCAGAGCAATGGTCCAGCTAGTCTAGTATTTTGTCTCCAACCCTGGCCAGAACCAAATGCTTCCAAGAAAGGTGCAAGAAACTGCCCTCCAGACAATTATGCAATAGCATTGTCCTGTAGTAAGTTTCTTCCCCATCCTCTGTCAGCTGGCTTCTGCCCCTTATAAATTTGCTTAAAGCGAGGAAGTCACATTTGGTTATTGTCACTGATTATTGTCACCACCACGCACTGCATGGTAGCATTTCCCCGACTGCTTGCTTGAATGGGGCAGACTCCGTTTCATATTATCATCCAACCCCTATACAAAGAGTCAGAGGCTGGTCTCTGTTACACCTGCGTACGTTGGGAACAAAGTCAACACCTCATGTAATCAGAATCCAAATGTAGCCCAGTGGCTCGAAGGCGGAGATTACCTAGGATGCTATTCTTTCCTCACTGAAGTCAAGGAGAGTTTTGTCATCAGCATCAAGAGTGTGCCCAGGTCTTTGCATAGAAACAAAACAAAACAAATTCCCTCTGTACCAGTGAGTGAGTCCTTCCATTGACTTCAATGGGCATCGGATCAAGCCCCACATGAGCGATGCTGTTTGAAATAAGACCCAGAGCACCCAACCCAGTTTAGAAAAATGGGCTTGAGACCGTTCCCTATACAGGGCAGCGAGACTGCCGTCAAATTCCCTTTCCCTATCGTTTGCGTCCAATGTAATTTGAAATTAACCGTAAGCTTCTTTGGGGAACACCTGCCCCGCTCCATCAGCCCAACGACCCACTGATGACGTGGCTGCAGCAATTTTCTGGGTTAATTTATGGCTGCCAGGCCGCATTAGCGGCAATAAATGTGGAGACTGGTTTCACCAAAATTGTGAGTTATGATTTTTCAAATAAATACAGTTTCCTATAAACCAGCACTCTGTTTAGTTTGAACGTTCCCCGCAGACACATCCATCTACATACAATACACACCAGAGGAAGCCGAGCTGTGACTTTGCGCTGATGACATAAAAACTTTTGTAAACACGTTGTCATTTACGGTATTAGTACAGGGGGGAGGGAAATGAACGTGAGCCGCCAGGCCCGCCCCTCCGGGAGCACATGGAAAATTTAATATTCTTTTTCCATAAAGCTTTGTTTGCATTTTGATTTATCAAGGCCATGAAGAGAGGGCAGTGGCTGGTTTACCATAAATAGATTGTAGTTCTTTACAGACCAATGTTGCCCTCAGCTTTTTACGAAGTGTATACAGAGGAGATGCCATAGATAGCTGTCTGACAAAACAACAAAGGGTCAGGGCTTGGCATCCTCATACCACCAAGAGAATCGTCCAACAAATCAGAGCCGGCCAAATCATCTGCCACCTGAATCAGGACCCTTCTCAACTGCACTGGAATTTACTCCAGAATTTCTCTCCTGTCCTTTGATGTAGCTCTGATCACTAAAGGCCTGACCCAAAGCTCGAAAACTCCCATTCACTTCAATGGGCTTTGGATCAGAGCCTCTTTCTCCCACCAGCACTTGCGGCCAGGTAGGACCTTACTCCACAGCGAATCTCACTGGTTTCACTCTTGAGCACAGAAATCAGATACGCCTACTCATCTTGATTTCAGTGAGGATACCTTGATGAGGAAGGTGCTAGTCAGCAAACAGAATGAGGTTCTTCAGTGTGTGTGGTTGTGGGACTCACTAGCTTTGGGCTAGTTTTTTGTTTGTTTTTATTTTTATTTGGGTGGGGGGAGGGAGTGTGAGTACGCTGGTGTGGAAGGACTGCATCTTGAGAGGGTGAAGTGCAGCTACGTGATAACGGTGCTGAGAGTAACAACAGTTATGCTCGTACCATGCAGCGGTGCAAAATTCTTCTCCCTAGGGAAAGTGTATTTTGGCAATTGTCATTTCTTTTGCTAATTATAAATAAAGCTCATTTTTTTTTAATTGGGCTGACAGTGAGCGATCAGGTTTTGTGGATAGGCTGGTAAAGGTCTATGCCAATTTTGCATGGCCACCATGTGTGTATACACACTCTCTCTCTCTCTTATATAATACCTCAAATTTGCACCGCTCTTTACCAAACAGAGTTGGTTTCTTCCTGGCCACAAAGAACTGACAATCCAAATAGCAATTATGCTCTAGTGCATCTGTTATATCCTTGCAGGCTAATGCGAAGCAGAGACTACTGGCCTGAACACAGGACTACAGATGGGATGGGGAGCTTGAGTCAGCATTGATTTCCACCCTTTGTAGATTGGTGTCTTTCCCCAGACTTCAGTGGAGTCACTCCTGATTTACACCAGGTTAGGGGTGTAAAGGTGAGGAGGATTGATCCCATTTCTTTGATGGAGCCCCTCCTAGAGGGTGATGATTCGTCATGTCTGACAAAGTTCAAGAAAAATATTTCAGGTTCACCAAAACATTTCCTTTGAATTCTGAGCATTTAAAAAATGTTTGCGAGTAAAACAAAATTAAATCAAAGGCCATTTCAAACTGAAAAGTCATTTTGGACCAAAAGAATCCGACTAGATTTCACCTTTCCCCGCCCGCCCCCCCGGATTTTCAAAATCCCCACCCCCAATCAACAATTTGGCCAAATCTGCACCAATGCGTGAAAAGATTCCCAGTCTGGCTGCAAAACAAGGCTCCCTTGAAATGTTTCACCTAGCTCCAGCCACACCTGATGTCCACCAATGGAAGGGTGAGGGCGCTCAGAGCCCAAACCGCTTCCCTTCGGCTCCTGCCTTTGACATTGAGTGCCTCAGTTTCCCCACCAGGAAACAAGGGAAATAAACAAACCTTCCCACGGGCACAAGTGTTTGGGAGGGCCCGAGTGATTATTAGTATGGTTCCCTTATTTGATCTGTGGGCTATAAATACGGACGGACCCCCTTAGCACACAGGACAGCTGTACAGGAGACAGTTGTACAGCGCTTGCTGCTGATCAGAGAGGCAGACGTAGGATTCCTAGGGTAGAAAGCCAGCAGATCAGCATCTCTCTGGGACAAGCTGTGCCAAGGGGCTGGGGGCATGAGAGGGGTGGGAGCCAAGACAGCAGCATCTGTGCCGGGACAGAGCTGTGTCCCGGCCTGATCTCGCTTACCCCCCCCCCCCCCACTTCGGATGGAAGCGGATTGACATTATTTATACCTAGGAAAATATTCCAAGGCTTCGCCCATTCCTCACGCTGGAGGGGGCTGATTTATGGGATGTTGCAGGGAGACGTTCCTGCAGAAGACAGGGGGAATATTTTACGGGGCTCCAATGTAAACAGCGCCGGAGCAGAGCCCCGCTTTATGGAGTCCCGGGACTGACATGGGATCTGACAAGGGCCTGATTTACTGCCCTATTTAGATAAGGGAGCCCGGGGCCGGGCTAGCGAATGGCGTCAAGGTCACAGGACGCAGCAGGCTCATGCTGCGCTGGGCCGCAGATAAGGGGAGCCTGTACACACCGCCCAGGAATGCGGCCTCCGCCCGGGGGGAAGCACCAGCCGCCTCGGCTCCCAGCGAGCCCAGCCCCTCGGGTGGGCAGGTCCCAGGAGCCGGGGGCCGCGCAGGTGATGGGAGCCCAGCCCTGGGGGCAGCTGGCAAGACGCTCCCGCTGGGGGGCTGGGAAGAAGTCTCCCCTCCCCCTCGGAGAATGCCCACCCAGGCTGCTGCAAGCAGGGGGGAGCGTGGGCCTGCCCAGCCCCCCCAGCAATGGGCTGGGGTCCGTGCCCCCCAACACCAGTGAAGCCAGCAGGGGGGTGCGTTGGTGCATGTGCGTTGCCTGTGTGTGTGTGTGGGGGGGGGGGGGGGAGCTGTCTGCGTGCGCTTGTTGTGTGTGTGTGTGGCCCGTTGTGTGTGTACCTACAGATCCACAAACACCCCCGTGCCATAAAGCGGGCCCCGTGGCTTTGATCCGATGAGTCAAGTTCTCTCCGGATCCATACACCTGGGAGTCGAGACTCCCTCCAGCAACCACCACAACGCAACCCACCCGCCCGCGCGGCGGCAGTGGCGTTGGGGGGGTCCCCGCGGGGCGAGCCGGCCGGCGAGGGGCGCAGCAGAAAGCGCGCAGCCCTTGTATAAACGCGCATCTTAGGTTTACACACACACACACCGCGCTGACCGCCTCACAGGTGAGGACAGGGTGACCAGACAGCAAGTGTGAAAAATCCGGATGGGGGGTAATAGGCGCCCGTATAAGAAAAAGCCCCAAATATCGGGACTGTCCTATAAAATCGGGACATCTGGTCACCCTAGGTGAGGAGCGGGCGCTAAGCGGACTGGGGTTGCGGAAAGCAGGTGTAGACGCGTGGTTCCTCCCGGAGGTCGGACCCCGAATCCCCCTAGTCCGAAACCTGGGGTGTCTCCACCACCCTGCGGGCAGAAGGGACATTAAAGACACCCGGGGAAAGTTCGAAACCTGCTACATTTGGGCTGGTCACAAACGCAACTGGGTTGCATAGAAAAGGCGTTGGCGCGGCGAGACCCCCTTGCTTAGAACAAGGAGGGTTCTTGGACTGATTTTTCCAAAGGGAAATCCACCCGCGTGTCTCGGTATTTGCTCAGCCGATCGCCTGCAAATTCCCAAGATCCCGGAAGTTTCTCTCTTTTTTCAAAAATCTTTGGTTAAAAACAAAGCCGGGACACGCTGGGCCGACGCGTGATCGCGGGTGGAAAGTCACTCCGCTCTGGGTCTGGATGTTTAAGGGGTATTTTCTACAAAGATACAGCCTCGCCCCCAAAGCGCCCCCACCGCCCCTCGGCTCCCTGCCGCAACCCATAGCCGGGAAGCCGAGGATGAACGTGGTTTTGATGGAGTATTTTCTAGGATGGGGGACTTTTTAATGCCTTTCGG
Source organism: Macrochelys suwanniensis (assembly GCA_033296515.1). Lineage (NCBI taxonomy): Eukaryota > Metazoa > Chordata > Testudines > Chelydridae > Macrochelys > Macrochelys suwanniensis. The sequence continues at coordinate 103,817,229 of CM065782.1, read as the reverse complement.
ACGGCCCAAATCCCGGCCCTGCGGCTCATATAAATCAGAGCTCTCCAGGGATTAGCCGCCAGCCGAGTCCAATCTATTCCAGGGCGAACAGAATCAAACACGGAGGCTGCAAACGTATAGGTGTATCTGATGCAGGAGAAGGCCGGGATGAAATGTTGCGGGAAACACGGTCTCCCCGTCTCCTCCCCGCACCGGCTGTGAGTTTCGGGGCATCCCAGAGCTCTTCAAACGACCCCGGTGGCTGCCTGGCGCCCAACGGGCAGTCGGGGTGGAATGTCTCAAGCATCAGATCTGAGATCAAGGGGGACTGCTCCGAATCGAGCCAGGGACTGTGGCACTGCGGGGGTTAATGAAATGCCCCTGTAAACCCCCCCGCCCGGTTTCATAAACTGAAATGCCCCTGTACCGCCCCCCCCCTTTCATAAACCCTTTCGCCCAACTAGCCTACTCCCTTATCAATGAGATTCCTTCGGCACAGACTCACTGTTAGGTCTGGGTGGGTCCAACCTCTGATTAGATAAATGAACCCGATATTTCTCTTCGGATTCAGCGCGGGTGGGAGCTACATGATGCCAAAAAAAAGGAGGTTTCACTCCCCATACTCTGGGCGAGGAAAAATATGACCAGACTCAGCCTAAAGTGCCTGTCTTCGGAAGCGCAAGGAGGCGGACTCGCCTTCTTCCCCCCCATAAAAAGCAGAGAGGGGTCTGATGGGTTAGGGTTCGGGTCCCGGGGTGGCTGGGAGTTGATACAGGGCGCGGATCGTTATTCAGAGGATCCGAATAAATCTCACGCGCGATTAAATCCCTCTATTGCCCGGCAGCAGCCGCATGTACAGGGGATATACCTATATGATATGCAGTAGCACCCCAGCCCTGTGACACACAGCGGGGGTAGCCCGGGGGGTGGGGAAAGCAAAGCGCTTCTGGGACCCCGCTCCCGGTGCTCTGCAGGACCAGGGGTACCAGCGCAAACTTCTCGCGCCTTGGTCTGGAGCGAGCTCCGTTGAGTTTACAGCGTTTTGCAAAGGGGTGAGGGCGACAGAGCGAATCCCCCCGAGGGCACCGCGGGTGTAAACGGCAAAGCCAGGGCCCCGGTTCCCTTTGGCGCGTGTTTCAAATATTCGTAGCCCGGGCGCGGCGGCTTTGCAAGGTGGCTTTTGGCGCGGGGCGCCGGGGGGCGATTCCGGGAGCAAGGCGAAGTTTTCTGCCCGGCTGCGGGGAAGGGGCTGATCGGAGACGGGACACTTGGTCCATCAGCCCAGCAATGACCTTGGCCCCGCAGCCAGGGCTGTGACCGTTAGAAAATCATTGGATTGAAACCATCGCTTTCACCTGGGGGGGGGGGGGGTGAGGGGGAGGCTGACAAGTGGTTTTTTTAGGAAAAGTCTTGCTGAGAAAGATTTCCCCGGCTTGAAGCGGGGCGGGGGGGGGCTAGGATACTCAGCATTTCCCACTGAACACAAGGGTCTAACGCCGCCTAATTTAGATGGCCAAATAATCAGTAACAAATGTTTCCAGAGCGCTCATTTAAGGGGGTTGTAAAAGGGGGGAAAGTTTGCACCATATAAGAACAAAGCCAGCCACACAAAAAGGGGCGGGGGGGGGGGACCCAGCACTGGTTCCTTTGCCCCAGCTATCAAAGGCGAGGAGTCAGGGCTGGCAAGCAATCGCCAGGAGCTGTACTTTTAAAGCCCCTAATGGCCTATGGAAAATCAGACTGGCCCAGATCCGAGGGAGAGGAAGGTTTAGCCCCAAGACTTACTGCCTTTTAAACGCGGATTGCAACAAATCGCTCTAGAAAAGAGCAGGGCGCTTAAGTGGCTTCCGAGTTCGCTGGAGACGCCCCGGGAGCTGTGATTGAAATAAGTCACATCAAATTTGTCATCTTTAAAATGTAAAAAGACATTAATGGTCTGTTAGGTCGGATGATTAATATAAGCGCCTGAAAACAACCCTACAACGTTTCCACCCTCCACCCGGAGATTAATCATGGGAAAAGGTATTTAATCGTTAACATACCTCTCTGCCCAACCGCTTGAACAAAAGCAGCGCGCTCGGCTGGATTTGCAAAGCAGCGGGTTTCCCTCTCGCCCGGGTCTGCTTGCAAACACACACACACACACACCCATGCAGCGCGCAGCTGTGTGTGTTTATAGACACGTCGACACACACAGCACGTTGATGTGCGCACACACACAGACATACACACCGTGGAGGCTGGCGGAGAATGGACTAACACAGCCCTGCTTGTTATACCCGTAGTATACGCAATAGCACAGAGATTTGCGGCGTATCCGTTCGTTACAGTCTACCCGCGGGTTTGAAGAAGCCGAGCGCAATACCCAGCAGAATGAATTACTAGGAATGACGAACGACGGTTATATTTTGCCCTTTGGTTTCACGGCCGTTTCTGGAAGGCTCATTTACAACGGTGTAAATCCGGAGCAAACCCCTTGCCTCCAGTTGGGTTACTCCGGATTGACACGGGGGTGTAAATGCAATCGGAATCTCGGAACAGGCATGTCTTGCCGTCCATTCCCTTTGCTCTCCGTGGAGCCCCTGGTCCCCGCGCGACAATACCCCGGGCCCCGCTAACAATATCTTCAGCTACTCAGACTGGAGACCAGGAACCCAGGGTGCCCACGGGGGCAGCTCCTTGGCCCCACGCCCGCCCAGTTTCACGGGGTTGCCAATCTTGCCTCGACCCAGGGACCCTGGGGTGGCGGGGGCTGCTTAAGGCTGACTAGTCCCACGGCGGGGCAGACCCACCGCTCCCAGGGTGTGCTCGGCGCGGGAAGGCGGGACAGGGAATAGCCCTCGCCTGAGGAAGTGAGACCTGGACAGGGCCTTCGCTTTCCCCGCCCACCTCGGAACAGTGCAGCGCAAAAGGGATATGCGGGGGGGGGGCAATATTTCAGGGCCCGATCCTGTGCTCTGACCCAAGAACCCCAATCCCATCGAGCTGCCGGATTTGGGCCCTCACCCCTCTGCAACCAAGTGGCAGGGCTTTTTCCAGCCCCCGCGGGGCCATCCACCAGCGGCCCCCGGGCTGCTGCAGCTCGCCTCCAGCTGAGATTCCCCAAAACACTGGACAACAGGCCAGCAGCCACGGAAAGCAAAGGGCCGCGCCAGGGCTGCTCCGCCCAGGCCAGTACACCGGTGCAGAGGCCAGTAGCCGCCCAGAATCCGGATTTAGAGCTGCGGCAAGCGGACAGAAATGCGCCCAGTCCGAACGAGCAGTAATACACAATGCAATCCGATTGACGGTCACACTAACATCGACGAGGTTGCATAATACACAGATCACACACACACGCCTATCCCCGAGGGTCATTACAGGGCAGCCCCTGCCCATTCTAATTGCGGGTGGACTCTCGTTCGTTGACCACCGTCAGTCACGCGTGTCCTTGTCCCGCGAGGGATCTGGGGACACCCCCCCGCCTCGTGCGTCCGCACAGCCCCGCCCGCGAGTCACACACATTCTTCAGCCCTGACTGTAGCAGTGCCCAGATGCTCCGCATCATTAACCGGTTCCCCCGCAGGAGGGGCCCCAGCCCAGCCCCTTAGCCCAGCGCAGGGTGCTGGCTGCGCCCCAGGGAGCAGGGGGTTCGCCTGCCCAAAGCGAGCCCCCTAGGAGACGCTGTGCCCCCAGGCGCAGGAAGTGTGTGTGTGGGGGGGCGTCGTTTGGAAATGCCCGGCTTTAGGGCCAGGGGCTAGATCCAGGCCGGCCCGGAGCTGCGGTCCTTGCTCGGGCAACGTTCCCACCCAGTCGGTACGAGCCCAGGCGGACTAAGGCCCGCGGTCGTGGGCCCAAAGGCTGCGAGGGCTAGGGAGGCTCCCACCCCCAGGCGGTTCCTTGGCCTCCCAGATTCCAGCCTCTCTACGATCGTACGAGGCTCGGCCCCCAAAGCAGGGGCGGACCGAGCTTCAGAGAGCCCAGACGTTCTGCCCTACGAGGGGCCCGCGTGGGGCCCGGTTCGATGCCCGCTGCCCCACCCTGCGCTTCCACAGGCCCGGGCTTTAGGGGAACCTACCGAGTCCGGCGCTTCCCATTGCTGCAGGCGGCGAATCGCTCCTCCAGGAGCGGGACCCGGACACACATTGGAGAGGGGGGGGGGCTCTCCTTTGTCCAGCTCTGCCGCCGGCCCTTGAGCTTCGGGGTGTGACCCGCTGTCAAACGTTTCCCCGCCGATCTCTCAAGCCCGGTTCAGTCCGTTCCCAGCCCTCCACGAACCGCTCGGTTTAGGGCCGCTGCGGGAGAACCGGGCCGCATTACACGGGATTTCCCTGGGGGGGGACTGAGCCCCCACGGGGCAGCACAACCGGGCTTGGGATCGCTGTGGGGACAGGGGCGCCTGGGTTAGACCCACACAAGCCTTTTACTCCATGTCGTGTCCCCCCATTTCCGAGCCTCGATTCCAGGCCGCTTGCCCCGCAACTTCGTGTGTGTTTTTGCATACTCGGCAATGTTCAGGGGAGCAGGGTCAGCTGCAAAGCTGGGGGGTCGGGAGGGGGTAATTGTCTGAGCCGATGGGGGGACGCTACGCTCACTCGCCCAACAGAGGCTGGAACAATTGATCCCCGGGCCCATTGGGGGCCCGGCTGAAGAGAAGGAACAAACCCCCCACTCGCTTCAGCGGCTAAAGGAAAAGGGGCCGTTCGGAACTCAACAGGGACCTAACAAAGGGCAAGGCCGCTAACTCCACTTCTCCGCGCTCCTAATTAAAACCCCGAGACATTAGGTTACCGGCTCAGAAAGGGGGACTATTTGGGATTTCGATTAAAGCACACCACAGAGCAGGGGATCGGACTGTCAGCGCCACAAGTCTCATCAGGGGCTCCCCCCGCGGGCTCCGTTTCTCTGACCGTTCACAGCTTTTGCGTTTACACGGGAACGTTCACACTTCAGTTCTCCACGCGCCGCTTCCCCCCTGCGTATGGCGGGGCGCTCTAAGCAGCCCCCCTCGCTTGTCCTAAGCACGGCCAACACTGGACCAGGTGTGTCCTTAACATAACAAATCGCGGGGCCGAGGCGCGTATCCCCAGCCCGGGTTGCGCCGCATCGCCAGGAATGACCGGGCTGGATACACGCGCGGTGTCGCTACGGAGCTTTCTTATCACTCCCCCCCGCCCCCCCTCGGCCTAGACTTATGACCCCGCTCAGCCCCATCGCTCTCGGTTTGCCTGTTCTCCTCGGGCTCAGCGATTCTTCCCTCGCCAGCGCGCAAGCCCCGGGAAGCGGCTCTCTCGGCTGCGCGCCCGGGGGAGCGCAGCGCAGGGGCTCGGGGGTGATTCCCACCATCGCCTTTGATGGCTCCGAAGCCGCGTTTGAACCAGACCCCGGGTTACTGGCGGGAGCAAACAGAGAAGGTGTGAGAAAAGTGCTGCGCAAATAAACTCAGCCGGGCAAAGCAAACAGCACAGGGGCACTTCTCCCCCCTCCCTCCCCGCTTCTGCAGCGGCCCCTCCCCTTTCCATTGGCTGGAGGGGGGGAGTTTGACATCAAAGCCCCCTTCCCTATATAAAGGCGGCGCTGGGAGGCTGCAGAAGGGTTAAAAATATCACCACCCCCCACCCCGCGCACACCCCTTTTCCCCGCCAGCGGAGCTGGGGGTCGAGGACAAAACGGCCCAGCAGAGAATTTGCTAAGGAGCCGCTCCCGGGACTGGCTTCCCCGGCCCCGAGGCGCATCTGAGCCGCCGAAAGGCGCCCGGGCTCCAGGGAGCGCAGGCGGAACGCTTCTCCGGGCGTTGGCGCAAGGGATGGCCCAGGCTGCCTAGGCGAGCCCCGGGCAGGGTCGCTCTCTCCAGCCGGGCTCTTTCTCCGGGACCATGAACCTAGTGGGCAGCTTCCCGCACCATCTGCTCCACGAGCCCTTCCTCTTCGGCCCGGCCTCCCGCTGCCACCCGGAGCGCTCCTACTTCCAGAGCTGGGTGCTCAACCCGGCCGAGGGGGGCCCGGACCTCTCCGGGCAGCCCGCCCCCTACGCCGGGGCCGAGTTCGGGGCGCCGGGGCCCGGCCGGCTGGAGGCGCTGGGCGGCCGGCTGGGCCGGCGGAAAGGCGTGGGCCCCAAGAAGGAGCGCCGGAGAACCGAGAGCATCAACAGCGCCTTCGCCGAGCTGCGGGAGTGCATCCCCAACGTGCCGGCCGACACCAAGCTCTCCAAGATCAAGACCCTGCGCCTGGCCACCAGCTACATCGCCTACCTGATGGAGGTGCTGGCCAAGGACAGCCAGGCCGGGGAGACCGAGGGCTTCAAGGCCGAGCTCAAGAAAACCGACAGCCGGGAGAGCAAGCGGAAAAGGGAGCCGGTAAGGCGGGGGGGGAGCCGGGCTTGGCGAGGGGCAGCGGAGGGTGCCCAGGGCAGTGGACGCCCGTACCCGCCCTTGGCTGGGGAAGGTTAGCCCGCGTGGGGCCTTAGCTCGCCCGGCTCAGGCAGCTCATGGGAAGGTCCGGGGATGCGGTTCCAAGCGGGATTTCTATGCCCGGCCACACCGAGAACTGTTCCCGCCGCCTGGCTGCTGGCGAGGCGCGCAACCGCGCAGCGCAGGTTGCAGGAATATGTAGATGTTGCGCGGAATATTAGAAGGCACCGCGGTCCTGCTCGGAGCGATCTACAGGCCGGGGTTTTATTGTGGGGCCTGGAGCCCGGGTTTATCTTCCGCAGCGCCCATGAAAGGAGGGCTCCCTATTGCGATCCCACTGCTGTCTAAACGGCCCCTATTTAATCCCCCTATTTAAGGGGGAGGCGGGCTCGCGGGAGGCCTGTAAACGTTGCAAATGGAAAATCCCCCCGAGCCGCCGGGCCTGGCTGTAGCTCGGGCGATTTGGGAAAGCGGGGGAGAGCCGGCCCCAACCTCCCTGCTGGGTTTCCAGGGAGAGCCGGGCTCGGGGCCCTTCCTTCGCTGCAATTGTTTTTTTACGAGTCTTTTTTTTTTTTTTTCTGGACGCTGCAAACAAAAATCCCGCCGGGGGTGGGAATCCGACGCCCACCGGGGACCCCCGAGCTTCGCCCAAAAACATTTCCTACCTAGCGAGGGAGAGCGGGACACATTCTGCCCCCGGTTCCAGCCCCACTGAGCGGGGCCGTGACACGGGCCAGCATGTAACTAACTGCCGGGTCATGTTCTAAACACAGTCAGATAAACGCGTCAACCCCGCGAAGCCCAGCCTCGGAGCTGGTCCTGCTGTTACAATACCGATCTGGGGGAATTACTAGCGAGAACCGCCGCCTTTTCTTTCACCCCCACATCGAGGGCTTGTTTGCTTAAAATTCGTACCAGGAGCGCTGCGCGCTGTTCCTGATTTTGAAACGAAAACGCGAGCGCAGGCGCCCCCAGTGCGGATCTGCCGCTCCCCCAGCCCCCGAGAACGTCTCTGGGCTCGGGGTGTGTCAATAACCGAATCAGAAGAAAATCTGCGGATCGATTAAAACAAAAATACACCTCGACCCCCGCCGCTTTGGCATGATTATTCCCAGCGCGCCTAGCTGCGGGGAAAGCGCCGCATTTTGGAGGAAAAGACCAAAACTAGCCGCGCTCTTAAACCGGAGTTTGTACTTTACCGCAGCTGGGGAAATCATTTCCCCAGCAAACAAACCCGAGGCCAGCCTCCCGTTTTCGGGAGGTTGATATCTTTCAAGCGCACCCCCTTGTTTTCAAGCATAAATTCCTCTCAATCAACGGAATAGACCCGCCTTGGCAATTAAAGCCAATCGTGGGTCATTTACTAGAGCCCCGTTGTATTTACCAACAGGAGCTTGGATTTACAACAACGCTGCGTTCGCTAGTTAGAAAAGCCCGGCAAATAAAGGCAGATTTACGGCTCTGCCCCCCATCTAACATTTATAAACAGTAACACAATATACGGTCTTATGTACCGCACTAGACTGAAATATACAAACAGTAGAACACAGCCGCTGTGATTTGTTTTTCTTATTCAAATCCTTGCTCGTAAATATTTGCGCTCTCTCCCCCCCTTCCTCGTTTAAATTTATATTTATTTTTGTTAAGCACTTACCCATGTTTCCTTTTGTGTTTTTTTCCCCCCCTTCCCCTTCGGCTTTGTGTTTTTCTGCAGCCGCCTGAAGTCTACTCTCACCCCCTAGGCCATGGAGAGAAAAAGCTTAAAGGACGGACAGGTTGGCCTCAGCAGGTCTGGGCTCTGGAGTTAAATCAGTGAGGAGAGAGACACAAATCAAAGAGTGAACTCATTTTTAAAACCGATTCAGAAGATTTTCCCCCCTCCGAGTGCTCTTCAGGCTGGGAATTTAACCCAATCGCTCTTTTCATGTGCAATGTTTAAGAAGGAAAAAGGGTTGGAGATGGGGAGAAATCCAGGAAGGCGAGGGGGGGAATGTGAAGAACTGGGCAGGAGGAAAAGAACCAGTGAGAAACAGGGTGTCTCTAGTGTAAACGAAACACGCTCTGCTTGTTCTAAACGCGCCGGAATTGGAATCGCTTCCCTACCTTATTTTTCCAGCGGCCTTAATTTTCTCCTCGCTGAAGGCACCCCCGGGTCTCTTTCTCCTTAAAAATTCGACGGATGCAATATGGATTCTCAGCAGAAACAAAACTAAAACCGGTAGGTAGGATCCTGTTCTCCCTGGGCAATATGGGGCGGATTCTGATCTTGGTGGACATGCAGAGGCACTGAGATCGGGACGTAGCCCTGTGGGGTGAGTGAAGGGAGGATCGGGACCCATTGCAGAGAGAGCTGCTTGAATCGAATGAGCCCTGACCTATTTTTTTTTGTAACCTTTCAGTTCATTTATTTTGTAAGCAGTATTTGGTTGGCTCCTGCCCTTCTGCCCGACAGGCGGAGGGAAACACCTTGTTGTTGTTTTTGTAAATGCAACCCCCCCACCGTTGTTGAAATGTGTTGATGTATTTAAACTACCTAACGCATTTGGGAAGTTTCCTGTGCCGGGTTTTCTACCTCACATTTGTATGACCACTTGCCGAGAAAACAGGTTCGCGAAGCCAACTATTTATGTGGATTTAAAAAAACAAAAACAAATAAAAGTTTTATGAAAACGGACTTTCCCCTTTTCGGCCAGACCTCGGTGCCTCTGAGCGACTGCCCCGGCTTGCCAGGGGTGGGGCAGATCAGCCCACAGTCAGCTGCCGGGGGAAATTGACAAGGACAGAGGCGTTCTCAGAACGGCTAAAACAGGGCGTTTCTTTTACAAACGGATTGATAGAAAATACTGAAACCAGCAGGAAAATTAGCATGTATCAATGCACCCCTTTCCATTGTAATATAGATTTGATAGTGCATGTGCCCACTAGGTGCCTGTATATAACTGATCAGATCTGGGTTATGTATAGATACTGCTTTATAATTGAGATATGCCTCTCTCATAGAGCTGGAAGGACCTTGAAAGGTCATGGAGTCCAGTCCCCTGCCTTCACTAGCAGGACCAAGTACTGTCCCCTGACAGATTTTTGCCCCAGATCCCTAAATGGCCCCCTCAAGGATTGAACTCACAACCCTGGGTTTAGCAGGCCAGTGCTCAAACCACTGAGCATTGATTATATTAGAGCCATGTATAATACTTTGGGCTCTAGACAGAATTAAATCTACATATCTATATTATTCTATGCATATATAGTGTACTAAACATATACAAGGACCTACTAGAAGGGCGCGGGAACAATTTGTACAGTGGGGGTGCTGTGAGCAACTGAACCAAACTCTAAACCTTGTATATGATGGAAACCACTTCAAGCCAGGGGTGCTTCCACCCCCCCAGCACCCCTGGTTCCAGCACTTATGCCTACTAGTCTCTTTATATTGCAGGGGTGCCTGGAAGCATCACTTAGTTTGTGGCTTCCTTGTACTAAGCCCTATACTGATATCTTTCCTGCATCCCTATAGATATCAACAGAGAGGAGAGCTATAGCTGTATAGATCTCAATACAGTGTATTAGATAGTGGAGGTCCCTCCCACACATCTATAGTATATATTCATTTAGAAATCTATAGTTACTATATATACTGACAGCAGATTCATAGATTTAAGGCCTGAAGTGTCCATTATGACCATCTAGTCAGTCTGACCTCCTGCATAACAGAGGCTGTAGCATTGCTCCCAAAGATACATGTGTGTATTTTTATTAAATTTGTGTGTGTATTTTTATTATATAGGTATCTAAATAGTCATACAAAATACAGACATTATATTACCAATATATCTAGATCTATATCTAGAAGTAATATTTATTGTATAGTTATATTGATTTGAATATACATATAAATATTGAATTGAATATACATATAAACTCATATAGACAGCATACTTACTGTGCAGCATATAGATGTGTGGGTATGAACGGCATCTCTCTGTGTATGTATAGTCCTCTGCATACATAGATAATTACTGTGGGGAACAAGGGACTTTTCAGAGTCTGAAGAGTTAATCCCCTGTGTTTTATAGGGGTGGAAACTCCATTAGTGTTAATGTGGCAAGTCAAAGGAAACCTTCTTGCTGATTTCAAACGAAACATGGACAAAACCAACTCACTGGCCCCTCCGACTTGTGCAGGGGGATAAATAACCTTCTTTCAGCAAAGCCAAGAGAAGCGAGATCAAAAAGCCGGGCCCATTTTAATGAGGAAAAACACCTCTGTCATAACGACTGCGCTGGGACCACAGCGCGCCGGCAGTGTGTGACCCGGAGGGCCGGGCGGCCGTTTGCAAAGGCTGCTGGGATTTTCCACAAAGCCTCTGCTAATGACAAGCACTGAGAAACACCCCGATCAGACGGCTCCTGGCGCCCACTCCGCTGCCGATACCTGGCAGCATGGGGGTGCGGTCCGACGTGTCCCTTCCCCCAGGCAACTGGCTTTTCCCCTTGAATCAGGGCCCTGTGCAGTCCGCACACAGCCCTCAGATTACGGTGTAATTAGAGGCCTCATCCCCCCTCTCCTTACACCAGCTTGACGCTACGTAACCTCATTGATTCCCATGCAGTCATTCCTGATTTACACCATCAGTAAGAGATGAATCAGGCCCCATCCCTGGTTTTAGACCATCAAAGCATCGAAAGCTCAAGCAGTTTGCCTGGGCAGTTTACCCTTTATTTATTTGCTTATTTAGTGGGCTGCCAACCCCAGGGCCTCTGCACTTTGTGGGAGCTAGCCAGGCCCCTGCCATCCCTCCCCACCCCCCGAAAGCACACATGGGGAACGGGGAACACGACAGAGAAAGATGCTGAGCGCCTCCTTGGAAGGCTAGAGCTGCCTGGGTGCCTTTGTTCATCTCTCTGGAGATCCTGCATCCCTACCAGAGAGAGGAGGCCTCACGCTCAGCTCCGTCAAGATGTGCCGGGGGTGGTGAGAAACCCCCGGGGAGCCAGTGTGAGGGCTGCCCCGATTTCACCTCCTTGTGCATGAGGGACCCCCGAGTGCCACTTCTCTGAAGGATACGTGCAAACCCCCCCCCCCCCCCATCCTGCCACACTCCCCCAGGCAAAACTCCTGGTGAAGCCCATCATGGGAGTTTGACCTGGGGAAGGACTAAAGGATTAAACCCTACAGTGATGGGGTTTCCTGAGCACGCTGGGGTCCCGATTCAGCTAAGCGCCGCTGCATGTGCTTTTAGGCCCATCCCCAACCAGCGCAGCTCTTAGGCACATGCTTAAGTCCCACTGATAGACTTTAATGGAACTGAGGTGTGTGCTTAAAGCCACGCTTAAGTGCTGTGCTGACCTGGAGAGGACGGTCAAACGGGGGTGTTAACCCCGAGCGTCCTGCCTCACTTGCTCAGGTGAGAAGGCTTATGGGGGACGACAACCCAGCAAAGAAAACTCCACGGCAGCAACTCTCAGAGCCCAGCTCACGCTACGGGGCTAAAAAGAGCCATGTAGATGTTTGGGCTCGGGCTGGAGCCAAGCTCTGAGACTCTCCCCGCCGTGCTGGATCTCAGAGCCCAGCCTGAACGTCTGCACGGCTATTTTTAGCCCCGTGGCACGAGCCCAAGCCAACGGGAGACTTGCCGCAGGGTTTTTTGGCTCTGCAGATGTCCCGTTAGCTCACTGGCTCCCACTTGGAGCCAGCACAGTGCCACGGCACACGCGGGAGCGAGATGCCGCCTGGGATCTGGGAAAGAAGGAAGTTCCCTCTCTGCTTCCATGCACCGCAGACACAACATGCTATTGGGATCCAGGAATCTCCGACGCTGGAGACTAGCTCTCCCCTGCCGTCACTTCCCTACCTACACCCAGGGTGAAACGCAAACCCTGGCCCAGGCAATTTTCACACCCTGCTTTAGCCACCGATGCTTAGCGAGAGCGCGACGCTGGATTCCCCCCTCCCCCGTCGTTTCACGCGTACACACGTTCGGTTATTGGAGGGTTGTTTCCCTGCATTCCCTGTGTACGCCAAAGTGCCATTCACATCAACGTCAGCGTGGAGGGGCCTGGGGAAGACAGGACCACACCCTGGTTATTGGAAGGCTGCTCATGACCAGGAAGGCCAGCCCAGGCGCACTTTTGCTCTAGAGAGCTGGGCTGAAAGCAGCGTGCTTTCGATTTAAAGCTACACCTCTGCTCTGGGGGGCCCACAGGCCATGCCCACAATGGGTTGTGAGAGTTCTTTGAGTTATGTCTGCAGGCGCTGGGGTATTTCAAACTCCATGTATGTCAAACCCATGGGCTTGTACACGAACACGCCTTATGGAGGGTTATCCCCACGGCTGCAGAACAGCGCCATTTACAGTTCAATAATCAGGTCCCTTCCCACTTCCTCCCGGGTGAGAGTGGGTAAGTGGTACATAGGTTTTAAGGCCAGGAGGAATCATTACATCCATCTAATCTGACCTTCTGTGTAGCACAGACCAGAGATCCCTGCATCAAACTCAGCAGCCTGTGGTTGAACTGGAGCATAACAGGGAGCAGCTGGCTATACCAGTACAGATCCTCCAGGCAGAGAGGAGGGGATCACATGGCAGAGAAAAGGGTGCCAGGCGGGGGGCAGAGAGAGAGGGAGGGGCCAAGGGACATGGAGGTGGCAGGGGAAACAGGAGGGTATGAGATGCAGGGGGCTGGGGAAGGGCACAGAAAGGGGTGCAGGGAAGGACAGAGTCTTTTATCCATATGAAAAAGTTTAAACACAAAAATATTTTCAATATAACACTTGAAACGCTCAGTTTTCCACCAGGATAAAAGCCAAATCTCATCCCCCTCCGCCCATGTATAACAACCCTCCTCATTTCCCCTCCAAACCTCACGCTGTTCACTCACACCCACCTGAGTATAACTACCCCCATCATACCTCAGCCCCAGGGAGAACTACCCCCCCGTGCCTCTTTCCCCCTCACCTGCTGTGTGCAACTACCCCCTGCCCCCCACCTGCAGATATAACTGCTCCCGCCTTATGCCACACCTCACCCCCCCCCCGTATAACTGTCCCCACAACCCCTCCACACCTCCTACAGACCTGCTAGAGTTTTTAGGAGGGGAGCCCCACTTTGGTGGGCCTCGTAAGAGGCCTGGCTGGGTTCCCTCCTGCAGACCTTGGATGCCAGCCTGATTTAAAATGCTGGTGACTCAAGAAAAAAAACAACAGGGAAATTCCCAAACAAACCCCTTCCTTAGAGAAGAGCTTGGGTTGAAACTGAGTTTCAATGGAGCTCAGATAACTCCCTAAAAACCCCTCCCACCACTCCAAAGAGTTAAAAGTCTACAAATGAACAGCTAGGGGATCTAGCCAGTTTGCCTTTGCCATGTAATCCCTCATGAACCAACAGCACCCCACAATACCCCTCCAGCTGAGTAGGAACTTTGCCAAGTTCATGAGTGGCGAAGCAAATCATCATGTGCCACCTCTCACCTAAGTATCATGCCCACAGGCGGTGGGCTGTATATTTACTAGGGCTGTCAAGCGATTAAAAATATTAATCGTGATTAATCGCACTGTTAAACAATAATATCAATGTTCACGATAAACAGATTGCACTACAATACCTGTATGAGGAGAACTGAAAAATACTATTTCTTTTGTTTATCATTTTTACCGTGCAAATATTTGTAATGAAACATAATAATATAAAGTTAGCCGCGTAGACTTTGTATTCTATGTTGTAACTGAAATCAATATATTTGAAATTGTAGAGAAACATTCAAAAATATGTAATTCATTTCAACTGGTATTCTATTGTTGAGCAGTGCAATTAAAACTGTGATTAATCACAATTAATTTTTTTAATTGCGATTAATTTTTTTGAGTTCATCGCGTGAGTTAACGGCAATTAATCGACAGCCCTAGTATTTACATACAGCTTCAGAAACATACCACCAGCTGGCAAATGACATACAGAGGTGTAAGGCAACTTTTTCTCTGTGGGGGTTAGAGCTAAAAAACGAATAAAACAACAGCTGTTGACCATCGCTTTACTGAGTTTTGGGCCATAACTACATTTGTCCACTTTTAATAGAGTGCGACAAAGGAGCTTGTTACAAACTCGGTGTTTCCTTTGTTAATGTAATTCCCATATTATTATTATTTTTATTATTTCCCCACCCCCCAGTGTCTACATCCATGATATAAGAAGTTAGAGCAAGGCCAGCGTAATGCCGAGGAAACATGGGAGCCAAAGGGGAGCCCTCACTAGTTCTTTAGCTCATCCTGAGCGAGCTGACTCTGCGTTAGTATTATTTATTACTCATATTACTGTAGTGCCTGGGGGCCCTCCTTACAGACCAGAGCCGCAGTGTGCTAGGCACTGTACAAACAGCATTGTGCAGGCCGGCCTCGCGTTACCCTCTCTCATGCGGAATGGATTGACGGGCCTCCAGCAGGGACCTGTCCAACCCTCTCAGCCACAGAGAGAGTCACTGTGAAGTGCTGCCTTTGAATGTGGGTAGTCGAGAAATATAGAGGGAACCTCAGAGGTGCCCTCACCCCCAAAAGAGCATCTTGTCCATCTAACCATGTGTATCACGTGACTGCTGGCCCGGCACTGTCCTATGTACAGAAAAGGCCACTAGAGGTGTATATAAAGGAGACGAGTAGCAGATGCACATTTCAGGCATCACCCCAGTGACTCATCTCTGAATTCATGGGGGTTGGCTCTTCTATGACTTGCGTCTTCTTTTTCCTTTGCATCCTCCCCCCCCCCCCTTCTGAAAGCTGCTTGTTGTTGTTCTAGGTATTTATGGACCTGTTTATCTGATCTCAAGGGAGCCTATTCTTATCTCAGAAGCAGCAAGGGAAGGGTTAAACCAGACAGCCCCTAGACAGCATGGAGCCAAATAAAATACCAATCTGACATAAAAAAAATACAGGCAGGAGTGAAAAAGGTAAACGAAGGCACAACCTGAAATTAACAGGGAATGTTTTGCAGTTCTGAGTGAACTCATTCCAAGGCTCCCTCCGAGGGCTGGGCCTGCAGAGGGGACACAGGTGAACTTGTTTCACTTTTCCCTGATCTCCTTTAGAAACTACAGAACCCACCTTGTCCTGGCAGAGAGGGGGAAAACCCCCAAACCGATACAGTCATCCAAGCGGCAGCCCTGGGACTGAAGACAGGTCAGCCTGCGACCACATGACGTCAGCATACGTGCTCAGGGGATCTCCTCTCTTGCACATCCCATGAACCTGAATAGCAGCCGCCTGCACCAAGGGGACAGGAGCCTGTTAAAGTGAATGAGGACGGGCGGACGGACACACGCGCACGTAAAGAGAAAAAACCCTTTTTAGCATTCCACATCAGCTGTGAACGCCCATCCCCCCAGCCGTCCCTATGTTATGACGACAATAGTACAGTATTATTTTACACAGCAGCTAGAGGATCCAGCTAAGAGCCGGGCTCCACTGTGTTTGGCGAGGATCAAACCCAGATGGTCCCTGCCCTGAAGAGTGTACAAAACCAAACAGAAAATGTGGGAGGGGAAACTGAGGCACAGAGCGGGGGGACATGACTTGCTTAAGGTCCCTCAGCAGGCCAGGGGTAGAACTGAGGACTAGAACCCCAGGTCCTGGGGCTCCCAATCCAGTGCTCTACCCACTGGACCACACTGCCTCTCACAAATGGCATTAATTTTCACTGGCATCTCAGGGATAGCGGCCAAGGATGGCCAATGCCTCAGAGAGTGAGTATCATCTCTGCCCCTGCTGGGGTTACCCCAGGGTAAGCTCATCATGGGAAAGATTGCATTAATTCAACCCGTGCCCTGCTACCTAGTCTGAGGCCAGACACAATCCGACTCCAGAACCGCCAGGCCAGCATAAAAGACTGAGTTCTTAGGGGCAGGCTATCTTGCCGTTCTCTGTTCATCCAGTACCTAGCACAAGGACGTCCTGCTCCAATCCTGGAGCTTTGAGGTGTTACTGCAATAGAAATAAATCCAAAATAAATCAACAACATACACAACAAATGCCCTTCTGGCTCCGGGGTGGGACTGGGTCTGCACTGTCCCAGCCTGGGGAGATCTGGGTATAGAGGACTCTCAGACTCACCCCCTTTTTGGGGAAATCGATCCGATGACTGGAGGCAAAGGCAAATTTAGCCACAGCATCGTCTCCCCGGGCCTGAGCCGAGGGGGAATGGGAAGGTGGGTGCCTGGCCAGATAGGTTTGGGGTTCCTGGCACTGCCAGTCCACCCTCCCCTCCTCCCTATTCCTTCTCCCCTCCCTAATACCCCTTGTTTACCTTCTCTTAAGGAAGTGCCTGACAGTTCTTGTCATTTAAGGTGGCCCCAGCCCTGTGGATCGCTCCGTCAGGGAGGGTAATTGGGCCACAATTTGTTTTCGATGTCAAGATGGCGTCAAAGATAAGACAAAAATCTCTAGGTTTGGGGGCTAAAGAGACAGGAGAAATCCTGACCTGGGGCCGACCTCAGAGTAATGGCCGCAAACCCCAGCAAGTAACACTGCAGGTGAAAGATTTACTGCCAGGGGAGACTTTTGATCCCGTCCCCGAACTCAGAGCTCCTCAGTCCAGCTGTTAGCTCCCAAATCAAACTCGTCTCCCATGCACCATCTCCAGAGGTAACCCTGTCTCTCATCTCTTCCCCCCCACCAAAGACCTGCACCCCCCCGCCCCCCATCGGTGTGCCCTCCCTGTGCATCCCAGTCAGACCCCTGCAAAGCCAGGGCTTTTACCTGTGCATTGCAGAACTTCCTCCTCCACCCCTGCACACTGGTACGTTGGCAGGGTCGGGAGACCTGGAAGAGAAAAGTTAGCCAGGTCAATCCTTAGGATGGTCCTTCAGGCCATGAGGACTTTATGCTCTATAATGACACCACAGTGGCAAGTCACCTGGTATTTGGTGTTTTTCTTAAAGCCCCAGCTCCAGGAGTCACGTGAGGACATCGGGTTCCATTAAGAGAAGGGCAAGCTTCCTGCTCCTGTGGCTGGGGAGAAAGCTGGGAAATAAGAGCTCACAAGACTCAGAAAGCAGGAGGCAAAGACCCAGCATTTATTTTTCAAAATGTCCTGGTTTTTCAATGCTTGAGGTTGGCTGCGTGCACCTTCCGCCACACCCAGGTAGGGCTTTAAACACAGATGTGAATTCATATTACTCAGGAAGCATCTGTGGGGCAGAGGAAATAAAAGAGCACTTGAATCACTGGGCCACTGTGAATCCCGGGGGCAGCGTGTGTGTGTCTCACTCTCACTCCCGGATTCCAAAGACCATTTTCTGAAGTGATCAGACAAACGCATCTTTAGCTCCACGGCAGTTTGAAAGGAGCCCCTCCACCCAGGCAGAGTTGCCGCAGCGCCAGAAGCCGGCAGATCCCTAGGCTGTCTGGGCTTTGTTGTGCAGAGGTCTGAGTTGCAAGCTGCACAATAAATGGTCGTGTTCATCTTTAAGCAGAGCTCCCTGCCTTGGCAGCTGGGAACGGCCCCCATAGAACTTTGACTGGTCCCCAGAAGGCAGCTGCCGCGGAGCTAGGAGGTTAAAGCCCCAGTAATGCAACAAGAAACAAGCGTTCTGCGTGTGGTGCGCACAGACATCGCTCAGCGCGTAAGGCGTTTGCAGGAGCTCTGCTTTATTGGGTGTCAGGTTCCAACCCGATGTGCCCCACCCAGGCTCTGTCTAGGGTGCTCAGCCCTTGAAGGCACAGTCCCCAATACCATAAGTGACTAAGTTGCCTCAGAGGCAAGAGTTGGCCTCTCAGTAGCAAATGAGAGAGGATAGGTAGGGTGGGGCTAGGCCGTGAAGTCTCCTGAAAGCTTACGCTCGACGTGATAAAGAAAGGGGAGCCATTGGAGGGATTGAAAGGGTGGTATGACAGGGTCAAAAAGATGGGCTAGAATTTATCCCCATTTTACAGGTGGGGAAACCAAGACACAAACAAGGGAAGGGACTTGGCCCAGATCACACAGGGAGTCAGTGGCAAGGCCAGGGATAGAACCCAGGTGTCCTGGCTTCTATTGATGTGTCTTTAACCACTAGCCCCCATTCCCTTTGCTGAGGTTGAAATTGGCAACCCTCTTTTACAGCCACGATCACGCCCACCTTGCGCATTCTGGCACCGCCATACTCCTGCAATGTGGCAAATACAATCGTATGACCTTGGCATGGGCAATCCAGTTGGTTTCTAGTCTTGCCCTACACATGTAGCTTCAGGGTTTTTAATAACTACATAGATCATGTGGCAGTGGACGTGTGTATACAACAGAGTTGGGACAGGAGATACACTAAACAGCTCTGGAGAAACATGAATACTCCCAACCCACAGCATGTCTTGTGCAAGTATTTGCACACCAATGTTGTTCGAAATCGATTTTTCTTTTCCAGCGATGAAGCCCCTCCATTGTTTGCTCTCACATCTCGGTACATTCCTCAGGTTAAGCTGTAGCATGGACGTCAGAGCAGGCGCATTGTTTTCTGTACATCAAGCATGTTTAGGTTACAGGACAGGAGAAATTGGACATGCCTCTCGTGAGCTGGGAACGCTCTGGATGCTATTCTGCTCAGTAGTTTAAACAGCACTGATGGATGCTGGTAGAGGTGCTGCAGAACTGTAGCTCTATGCTGTCCTGGAGGCTGTATATGTCTGGTCAGACCTGGCTCTTATTGTTTGTTCAGCAACAACGTGCTGGGTTCTGCTGCAGAGACCGGAGGGACAGGCCCCAAGAGGCCTGCAATTCAGACCGACAAGCAAGACAATCCAGGCCTAAAATGGACTGGAAGCTGGGAGCGAAGCATGGAGTGAGGTTATTATTTATTCTAGTTGCAAGTGTGATGGTATATTTACTGAAGTGGGTTAACACAGGGACCTGCAAAGTGAAAACATGTGCTTATGCCCGTCTGATTCTTTGTGAGGGATACAGAGACCTGGAAGGTTATTTGCCTTAAAGGTTTCTTTTTCTGATTGCATTTTAACATTGGGAATTCAGTTCTTGGCCACCCTGAAAGACTCCATGGTGACCGGAGAGCTAGTGGAATTACGGCATTGCTAGTGGCTGAAAACACGACTGAGCGGTGAAAGGGAATTTGAGGCTGCAGCTGCCCTGCTAAAACCTTCCATGACACTCGGGTTGCCAGTTGTTAGCAGCTATAGTGTTAGGAACAGGTTGATTTAACTGCTGGAGCCCCACGGCTTTCACCAAAGCTGACAACCAGTGAAGCTACAGCAGTGGTGGATTACAGGTCTCATTGTGCCAGTGCAGATGTCAGACTCTTTTGACTGTATTTGTTGACACACATTTTACTCAAATGCCTAAAGAACACTGTGGAGAAAGGAGGTCTGTGTTAAGTGGCAGGTGTACTAGTTCCCCACTGCAATACCCAGTAAGTCATCCAGCAAAACCATGAAGAACCAGACTGGGGATTTCTAAGGCTAAAAACCAGGCCTCTTCTTTTCTTTGAGGGTTTCTTTGTATGCAACAAAGATGTTGAAAAGGGCTCTTTAAAAAGTCCTTTGCCAGCCACCTCTAACAGCAAAATGGTGTGTTAGGGAAGGACTGGAACGAAAACAGCGGGGGGGGGGGGGGCAGCACAGCAAGGAGTGGGAAGAAAAGACAGTTACCTTTTCCGTAACTGGTGTTCTTCGAGATGTGTTACTCACGTGTATTCCACAATAGGTGTGCGTGCTCGCCCCGTGCACCGGTGTTGGAAGTTTTCCCCCTAGCAGTACCCATCGGGGGGGCGGGGGGGGAAGAGCACCTCTAGTGACCCCTGGAATGGCACCTCCATGACACGGTATAAGGGGCGCTCCCCCCCCGCCCCAGTTTCTTCTTCCCAGACAACTCCAACAGAGGGGAAGGAGGGCGGGATGTGGAATGGACAGGAGCAACACATCTCGAAGAACGCCAGTTACGGAAAAGGTAACTGTTGTTTCTTCTTCGAGTGATTGCTCATATGTATTCCACAATAGGTGACTCCAAGCTATATCTGTTGGAGGCGGGTAGGAGTTCACAAACTCTCGGGATGGAGCACGGCCCTGCTGAACCCGGCATCGTCCCTGGTCTGGGAGACGATCGCATAATGCGAGGTGAACGTGTGAACCGAAGACCATGTGGCAACCCTGCAAATGTCCTGAATGGGGACATGGGCTAAAAATGCAGCTGTATGTAGCACAATTGGTGGCGCAGGGATTCCCGCCAGGTCATAACAGGTACGGATGCACGAGGTGATCCAGTTGGAGAGCCGCTGAGTGGAGATCGGTCAACCCCTCATGCGTTCAGCCAAGGCGATGAACAGCTGCGAGGACTTCCTGAACGGCTTAGTCCGCTCCAGGTAAAAGGCCAGAGCCCGTCTCACATCCAGCGGGATGGGCCGGGCTACTCTGCTCGACCTGAGTCGGAGGCCGAGAGGCTGACCGGGACCGAGGACTGCCCAGCATGGGTCTAGCCCCTCCCCGAGTCTTGCTCCGGTGCCGCGGCGAAGGCCTCGTCTTAGCCTTCTTGGCTTGTCCCACGGAGAGGGAGAGGTGCCGACTGGTAGATGGTGCCGGTGGGTCACCGCGCACCAACACCACGGTACCCAGTGCCGACTCGGAGCGGTGCGCTGGAGTCAGGGTCAATGCCGACTCCGTCAGGATGCCTGTCTCTTTCTCTCTTGGTCCAAGGTTTAAACGACTTGCAAATCTTGCAGCGATCGCTGAGATGGGTTTCACCCAAGCAGTGTTAACAGTCCACGTGCGGATCACTCACCGGCATCGGTCGCCTACAAGTGTCGCACGACTTAAAACCCGGGTGTGGGGCATGCCCCGGCTCAGGTGCGCTAACTAAACTAAACTACTAACTACAGGAACCATTCACTGAACGAACAAGAGTTCTGAGGACGAGCTGCAGCAAAGCTGGAGCAGAGCAGTACAGAAGCATCTGAACTGGCGGCAAGAAGGAACTGAGGGTGGCGGGAGCATGCCGCACCCCTTATACCGTGCCATGGAGGCATCACTCCAGGGGTCACTAGGGGCACTCCCCTACGGGCACTGCTAGGGGAAAAACTTCCAACACCGGTGCACGTGGCGAGCACGCACACCTATTGTGGAATACACCTGAGCAATCACTCGAAGAACTCCTCCCAGGTAGCATGGAGAAAGGTGGGAAGACGAGCAGGAGAAGTTTCCAGAAGAAGTTACAGAATGGACCCAGTTGTCCCACCACAATGAGGCCTCACCTCTGGGGGATATCGATTTGCTGTGACCGGCAAGGGAGTTTAGCATCTTGCCCTTTTCCTCCATAGACCTGAAAGCACTTGATGGTCTCTGTGTTATAGATGGGAAAACAGGCACAGAGAGAAGTGATGTGCCCAGGGTCACCCAGCTGGCCGGTGGCAGAGGCAGGACTAGAAGGCAGGTCTCCGAAATGCCCGTCCAGTGCCCTCTGCATCTTAGGGAGGAGTTTAACCATGGTAGCACTAATAGAAACGCCAGTTTGAATTTCATTAGGCAGGTAGGTTTTTCAGCCGAATGAGGATACCCAGCTGCTGGTTCCTGGGGCTACTGGTCCTCCAGCCCAAACCAACAGCGACCAGGAAAGATTTCCACTTGGGCTGACAGACTCTGCAGAGTTAGTGGCCCTGCTCCCTTAACGGCAAAGCAGAGCTGGGACATTGCTTGTGGCGGGGCCAGTTTCTCCCGCAGCCCAAATGCAGAGGGTGGCTGGGGTGCATGAAGGCTCACTGCTGGGCATGCAGCGTTGGGCAGTGCTGGCTCCCCAGGGCCCTCTGGGGGCTGGGCCTTTGCAGTCCCTGACCGCAGGAATGTGGACTTTGGAAAGCAGCACCAAGCAGAGGTTGTTGCTCAGGCTCACTGCCAGGGTGACGGGCTGCCGGCTTTCTGCCCTCCGGACAGGCAAATAAGTTGGCCAAACTCAGACTCCAAACTGAATTTACGAGCAAGTTGGCTGCAAGGGCTTTGGACACAGCCCACCTCTTTTCTACCCACCCCCCACCCCATTAGTTATGGGCTGGCTGGGCCAAGAGAAGGAGGATACCCAGATGACTTTCATAAACACTGCCCATTTGAACCCTCTCGGGCGTTTGTTACTCCAGGCTACCCTGTTCAGGTCCGCAGTCGCAATGGTACTTGAGCCCCTGATGGCTTACAGGATGCTCTCGGATCATTTAGATCAAGCCAGACATAGCACATCAAGGGGCAACGGTTGTAGTCTCAGCCCAGGCCAACAGAAAGAGCTAACTCTGACAGTCCCATGGCTGCCATGGGATGTAGGGCCCTTTTTGTTTTGTACAATCAGTTTGTGAGCTCGAGGGCTGGAGCAATGCAGACAGTGAAGTTTCACATTCCAGCCTTACATCCCCTCTTTATACAGGTCCCTTCTTCACAGCATGGTCAATCTACTCCTATTGCCTGTGCTGGAAGTTTCGGTTCCACCTTGACCCTCTCTATTTATGCTGCTGCATTGATCACATAAAGCCTCCAGTGACATCTGCAGGGGGCACGCCCTGGAAAACAGTTTTCAAACAAAGCTAATCTAGGGGTTTTTGTTACTTAGGGAAGAAGCCAATCCTACCTGCTGGGATAATAGAGATATGGTATCCGCTTCAGCTCTGGGACAAGTGAGATTAAGTGCTGGCGAGGCTGGGTAGTCATCACTTATTACATGCGTTGGATAGAAAAATAAAATAAAATAAAGCAACGGCTGAGGTTGTTACTAAATACCCAGCCTGTTTGATAATGGACCGAGTCTATAAAACACAAAACCATTAAATCCCCATTTACATTTTCCCCCACTCCGCTGATCTGCCCTTTCTAATGGAGAGGCAGAGAGAATCAAAGCCTGGTTTATATCAAACTTTGTGGAAAGGGTGGGGGGGAAAGACTCCGGCACGGTGCAGGGTATTGCACATGTTCAATTTCATTCTCAACCCGGCAGTATAAAAAAAACCACCCCCTCTTTATGATATCCACATCCCCTAATGCAGCATAATCCCTCTTCCTGTATCTGACAAGTAGAACCAGCTCAGAGCCAGGAGCCATCTTTGTGACAGGACTATGGCTCCGGTCCCTAGAACAGCTGTGGATAGTGTTCTCTCTCCAATCAGCAAATGACATCATCAGTGGAGCTGCAGCTGACTGAGCAAGGCCTGCTTCAGTCCAGTCATCGGTGTTATTTAGGGAACACTGCCGCCCTATGGTCACAGGGAGGATAAAATGCAACGGTGGTTCTAAATGTATATCTAATCTGAGGCTCCCTCAAAATTCCAAGCTAGCATGTGAAGAAAACATGGTGACCACTGTTTGATCTAAGCTGTGCACGTGCACACAGATCCTAAACCCCGCACACACGGCAAAACCCTGCGTCCGCAAAACATGAACTACTACATCAGAGCCAGGCCGAAATATCATTTACGGGCGACTTTTGACATTGTTCGCCCGCCATCTATCAACACAGCCAGATTCTGCTAGCTGGCAAGGGGGGGAAAGGGAAAGGAGGGCAATGAATCGTACCCCTCCCCGCCAGCATTTCGAACGCGTATAAGCATTTTACTCGCTTGGGCACATTGGCCTCATGGCGCACAAATTTGAACTCGCCTTCAAAAATTTGCACAGAATTTTTTTGCGCACACGGCCTGTCAAAAATTAGAGGGAACATTGATGGTGACCCTGTCTAGGTTCTGAGCTTGCTCGCTTTTCCATGTTTTCTTTCAGGGAGTCAGGATGAAGACACACTAATCTGCATGTCTATTACTATTTGCATTACCGTCATGCCTATGAGCCCCAGTCACAGACCAGGGCCTCAGTGGGATAGGCATTGTACAAACAGCCTGTCCCCTAATGACTGCATCATACCATGCTTTAGCATTTGTGCCATTCTTCCACTCGGAGCATAGCTTCTGCAAGGGCCATGGCTGAAGACACAATTTTTGCAGATTTTGGAATGCAGATGCCACAGCTTAATTTTTAATTAAAAAATTAAGAAATCAGATCCACCATGGCTATGCAATGTATCGTGCCCACAAGCCCCGGCGAAGAGGAAGGTGATGGGTAATGTTATACCATGCTCTGAACATCTAGACAGAAATCACAACACTCAGTTCCACGCCTGCTTCTGTCACTGACTCCCTGTGGCTCTGGGCTTGCAAAACGGACACAGACCAGGGTACATCACACTGATGCAGTTCATCTACACTGGGGACTATCCCAGCGTAATTACGACAGTGCAAACCGTCCCTGCGCCACACAAAACAACTGGAGTTTTTGAGACGTGTCAGTCTCTTTCCTAACAAAAAAACAAGAATCATCATGAGTTCACAGGAGCGTCAGGAGGCTTTGTTAAATAATATTTGTAAAGCACTTTGTATCTCCCACAGGGTACGTGGTGGCAAAGCATTAACTCGTCATTGACTCCACAACTCTGGCCAGGACTCCCTGGCTGTGAAAAAACCTTTGTCTAGAAAGATGATGGATGCAGCACTAGGACTGGAGGAAGTAGGAGTGAAATGTCAAGAAAGTTTGATGGGATGAATGGGAAAGATCCGAACAGAGATCCAGAACACTTCAGGGAAGAGGGAGGGGAAAACGAACAGCTCTCCAGATCCAGCTAATTCTCCCTTAGAATCCTAGGGCGCTGCACCCCATTTCTCTGGATTGTCACACTGTAAAGATTGACACTCACCTTTCATCTGGTGAGCACTCCCGTTAAAAACAGACCCAAGCAGATGGTGCATAGAAGGACCATTTAGAGTATTCTTCAAAAGGAAGACAAGCACGGTGCTACAACAGGCACATAAGAGGAGTCAGTCACAAAATAAGAATGAATCAAATGGGAAACGGGATTTTACTGGCTGGCTGCCCATGGCAGGGAAAATCCCACGATGGAAGGTACATTAGTCTCTAAAGACAACTTACGAGGCTGTCCAAGTGAACAGATCTTATTTTACAAAAGTTTTCTTTACCTACCATTGGGAACATTTCTTGGCTTATACCCCCTACGCTACAAGAGGCCTTATGTCAGAGGAACTACTCATCCAGCTAAGCAGTTGGTGGGACTCCTTTATTCGACATAGGGGGATGGCATTTTTCCTCACTCCTCTACTTCCCCTCCCATCTCCGCCATACTCGGAGTCCTGGGAACAAAGAGTCAGCACTGGGAATCAAAGTGAACCCAGGTGTCCTGTGTGGCAGTGAGAAGCACTACATCTAGATCATCCCAGGAACCAAATCTCCTAAGCCAGTCACTGGAAGTGAATCCCATTCAGAGAGGCAAACAGAGGAATGTGGGGCTTGTTGCTAGATAGATCATTTATTAAAAGTGAAACTCAGGCATTTATATCTTTGTCTGACAGTACACAGTTAAAGTCTCATACACGGTGGGAGCAGGACATTTTCTACATCTCAGAGAAAATGATACAGTTTCACTATAAGTTACTAGAGTTACGTTGACAGTACACAGCTATCTTACATAAGTAAAAATACAAGATATCCAAAACATTTGGCATAAGATCAACACAACATGTGGGAGGCCGTAATGAAAGGGGGAATGATTGTTTTTTTCTCCCAGTAAGCCTGGTACAGAGTAAAAGGATTTTTTTTTTATTAAGTTATCCGATATGTGTCCGCTTGGTGTTCTGGCTGTGGAACGGGACAAAACAGGAGGGATGAAGACAACAAACGAAAGGCAAAAACGCGAACCTCGCTCTTTTAAAAACAACGCTGGAAATCTATTAGGTCAGAGACCCTAAGAACCTATTGCAAACTATTTTATGCATCAGACCTGATTGTAAGTGAAATTCAGAATTTAAGGCAAGAGCCCTCTCACTCCATGAACACTATTTAGTTACTTTCAAACAGAGCTGTGGGTAATGGATAACATGGAAGTGAGAGCAGGGGTTTGCTGCAGAAGTGAATGGACTATCCGGTGCTGCTAAGAGTCCCGTTTACAACTAGAAAGCAGAAACTGAACGTTACCACCTCTCTTATGCTTGATAAGCCCTAGCTGACATGAAGGAACAATAATGAAAAACAGCAATCAACAATATTCTATTGTCTCTCCGTGATGGGCCTTTAGTTAATCCGCTGGGCAGTAAAACGGCTCCCACCCACAAGTTTAATGTTCCCTCATCTCAATAGTTTAAACTTTAAAGAGAAAATGATGCTAGGGCATTGCAGGAGTTAAGAATGATTTGCTGTCTGAAACAAAGATAGAAAAGATTTTGTTTGGTTAATTCCCCACCCTGACCACTTCCATTTACTTACGATTTCCCACCAGTATTTACATTAGAACCTACCAACAGAAGTAAAGTGCATGGCTCACCCTTTCTCCTCGCCATTACATTTGTGTTTGGCATAAAACACTCTTTGCAAAATATAACACTGTTTAGGTGACTCTTCCTTCACATATTTTTAAAAAGCCCATCTAGCTGGGTTTTCATTTGGACCATGTCCTATTTGGAGTTCTCTTTGCTATGCTACCTAGTCTGAAATATGTTTGCTGTGAATTACTTTGGCTCTAGATTTCATAGCTTGTTTGGATAAGAAGCCATTCTACCAACATGTCTGATTTTCAAATGTCAGACAGGTTTTTTGGTGGGGTTTTTTTTGGTTGAGCTACACATCAAAAGAGCCTCCACCTTTCCTTAGAAGCACGCCTGCAGGTACCAGAGAATTAGGGAAAGTTGGGACAACCTTTATCCTCCACTTTTCTGAATCTTAGGATATGTATACACCACAGCAGCTAGAATGGCACAGATATGGGGATTGGTCCTGCTTTGAGCAGGGGGTTGGACTAGATGACCTCCTAAGGTCCCTTCCAACCCTGAGATTCTATGATTCTATGCAGTTGTGCCGTTTGTATCACTCTAGAGTAGATGCTTCCGACATTGACAGGAAGGGGCTTTTACCATTGATGTAGGTCAGTGGTGTCCAATACGTTCGCCACTAGCCACATGTGGCTAATAGGCTACTGAATTATGGCGAATGCATGTAGCTTTTTTATAATATGGCTAATAAGAAAAATTCAAAACCACAAGTGTGGCTAGCATCGAATTTCTAGTGGACACCGCTGATGTAGGTAATTCACCTCTCAGAGAGACAGTAGCTAGATTGACAGAAAGAATTCTTCTGGTGGTCTAGCTGTGTCTGCAGCAGAGTTAGGCTGACCTGACTACATTGCACAGGGCATTACATTTTTCACAGTCCTGAGCGATGTAGCTGGGTTGACCTAAGTTTTTAATCAGGCTTTAGCAAAAGAAACATTAAATTTTACTGCAAGTTTGCTCAAGCTATGCAGTATTCAAGATAGAGAGACAAAACTAGGCCCTGAAAGATGAACACAGAACATCTAAGGACGAAGTGACCCCTAAGTTCTTGCCCGCTTTATCAGCTGCACTTTCCAGGCATCACAATGCCGCTGCCCCCAATTTAATTCTATCACAGTACAGTTCAAAGTCTCTTGCTTTTTCCTTCACTGAGCCCAAGGCATGAAAAAGGTCAGTGATTTTTTTCTTCCCCTACAAATACTAGTGACCAGCATAGGGACCACTACACAGGATGAAATTAACCCACTGAAGAAGCCTGCAGGAGGTACTCTGAGTTCCATCCTAAGGGCTTAGGGTCTGATTCAAACTCCTAATGAAGTTGCCAGGAGTCTTTAATTAGATTAGGTTCTTATGTGGACAGGCGAGTTTCCTATGGGCCTTCTGCACTGGATGAATTCCACCCATAGACTTGGAACAAATGACAGACTACTACTAAAGTGTGCGCACCATGGTTCAGTTAGACAGCATTTAAGTCCCGTCTGAAATGAAAATTCTAAAAGTATCAAGGTAAAAAACTTACACCT
The DNA here is from genome assembly GCA_033296515.1 of Macrochelys suwanniensis. Classification (NCBI taxonomy): domain Eukaryota; kingdom Metazoa; phylum Chordata; order Testudines; family Chelydridae; genus Macrochelys; species Macrochelys suwanniensis. Next base: position 103,789,024 of record CM065782.1, on the reverse strand, counting down.
TGTGTGAATGAACCATATCAATCAAAGCAATTTTGCTCTCCTGCATCTTAAACAAACCCTGTCGAAGTGCTGAAAAATTCTGCTACCTCAGCTTTCACACCTCTGAGGCTCAAAAAAATATCTGCTGTTGAGGATTTAAAAAACGTTGGACAGTATCATTAACTGTCATGCAGCATAATCAAATACACACAGTGGCATTACACAGAACAATTGCATTGTTGCGTTTCTGGTTATTAAAGTCTAAACGCTCTGAGAGCCACAGGCACTCTGAACATGGATATTGCTGCTGAATTGACGTGTGATGTCAGTTTCTAGCGGGGGTAGCCACATGAGTGACCAGTCCCTGCACCAAGACACTTGCTCTCATGATCAAGGCTTGTTATTCTAGCTGAGTTGAGAACAAGAGAATAAGGCATCTCCAGGTGTTTATAAGGCAATGGGATCCAAGGGATCTGAAAACCAAAGATTCCTCTGCTTCTTTGGTGTCTCTCCTCCAACCTCTCCACCTTATAAACTCCTGCTAATGGCTGGTAAACATCTTTCCATCGCCACACCTTAGAATGAGATTTTTTTTTTTAAAGTATAATTGCTTAAGTGAAGCCACCAACAATCATACATTTTATATCAAACGATTAGCTCAGAAAAATTTCCCGAATCCCACCTCTGCACAAAAACATTCCAATGAATACACCTGAACAGATGGAACCTGCCACCATATTTCCTTTGTAAAGAATCCATTTGCTGCTGAGCGGCTAAGACATTGCAACAAATTATTTGCTCTTAAAAAAAAAAAAAAAGAAACAAAAAAGCCCACACAAATTCCATTTTTACAGTTTTGGTCTGGAAGTCAGGATGAGGCATAACCTACTCATAACTTGAAGACAGATTTTTCCTTAATCACTCTCCTCTGGTTGCATGCATACAAACTCTGCAGTTAATCATGCAGTCAGAGAACATACCTACTAGGCATCTGTCCTGAATTACATAATCAGATCAATTGACTGATACGGGGTTTTTATTTCATCCTTCCAATAAGGAAGGGACCAGAATAATGGAGACTCTTAAACACTCAAGAAATACTGATGCAAGACATTTGCTTACCATTCCATACACTCCTTCACTGCTTGTGTCAAAGCCCCTTAGGGTATGTCTATATTGCAATTAGACACCTGTGGCTGGCCCATGCCAGCTGACTTCCGAGGGACTGTTTAATTGCAGATGTTTGGGCTTGGGCCTCACAGGGTCCTAGAGCCCTGGCTCCAGCCCGAATGGCTACATCGCAATTAAACAGCTCCCTAGCCCCACGAGCCTGGGTCAGCTGGCATGGGCCAGCCACAGGTTTTTAACTGAAGTGTAGAAATACCCGCTGATCTAAGTGGCAAAAGGTTCTTCATATTCATACTGAATTGGAGTCTGTGAGGACACTTGAAACAATCCACATCCTTCAGAGATGCATCAGATTAAAATGGAATATCCCTAGCACTAGAAGTATTTTCTGCATGACATTGGACTTATTAAAAAGGCTGAAGTTTCTTGAATATCTATTTGGAACATAAGCAAACACCTGAAAGCTCTGCAAATAAACTCAGTTTGCTTAGAGTGGTGACCTTAATTATCTTAACAGATACTTTGGGAAAGCTTAAGATTTCAAGAAATTATTGTATGAACTGTCTTGCACAATAAGCGATAAATACAATATTGAGCTGTCTCTCTTATGTTGAGCTATTCAAAGCTACAGACGGTTTCTGCATGTTCAAACCCACAACTGAAAAATTCTAACCAAAGTTCTCCACTGTTTACTTTGCTGCTTAAGGCTTGTTTGCATATATGCTCATCAAGTGGGGTCTTGGCATCTCAGAGCAGAATAAAAAGACTAAAAAGTTAAAACAGCAGCGGAGTGGTGTGGTTTTTTAAATCACAAAGATTACCTTGAATTGAATTTGAGGTCATTGGAAAATGACAGGTCACAACCCTCTTTAGGCTCCCTTTGCCAATTTTGTTTAGGCTGTGAAGATTTGTAAGAAAACCTTGGCTTGAAATGACAAAAATGAGTGATTTTAACTTTACTTTTAAAATATGCACTTACAAAGGACAACTGTGTGCCATTCTATGATCAGCATTATTCCTGGGGAACGTAAATTGAATGCTTATGAAAGGTGAGTGCTTTGACTCTCTGTCCATTACCAAAAACAGTGCAGGCAAATGCTGTTCAAATATCCCATATGCTCCTGTTAGTACGCTGGTGACATATCTACTGCTCCTAGAGTGGTTTATCTGAAACTGAGACTGGAAGTCAGACCAATCTGTGTGCCAGTTTTGTGATGTGGACCTGCTGAAGACCAGATTGAGAATAAAGTCACTTGTGTGATTTATACCTGATCTGACCCAGGATAAAGGCTTGTGCCATAAGCCATTGCTTCACCTAACCCCCTGAGCCTAGAATTCAAGAGACACAACAAAGACTTACGTGAATTAATTGGGGCATTTTAACGACATGATCAAACCAGTGAATTAATTCACAATATTTGCCTAAATGCCACATATTTCCTTAAATGCCATAAGTCCAGAAAATGCAGACATTCTCAAATGCTTAAAACAATGCAATTAAATAATGAGTTTTTAAATAAGGTAAAGCAGATGAAAAGGCTGGCAATATGGGTTTGGTTTCCATATGATGGGACGTGAGAAATCCATTTTCAAACCAATCAAATAGCATTCACTGAGTGGATTTGGCGAATTGTAGGATTCATTCACAGAAATTTGGGACTCGTAGCACTGGCTCAGAGAAAGGTGGGGTGTGTTCAGGTTGTGGGCAAGCTTCAGACAGACTTCTGACCCATGATCCACTGCTGTTCCAGTCCTGAGCCAAAGCGTGTTGCATGGTGATTTTGTGATGCCGACTGAGACACTGAATTCTTTTTACTCGTCACCGAAATCACATTCAGAAGCAGGCGTCCAGAAGTACTTTAACACACTGCATCGATGAACTCCAAAGCGACAGAGTCCTACTGATATCTTTAATTCTTCCTATGATCTTTATTCCTTCATTTCAATGTTGGCTTTGACTGGGAAGAAAGTCTTCGTAGGCATGTTGGATGAATGTTTTCAGATAATATGGACACTCTTGGTCAGGACTATGTCATTCACACGCACCGCATTTAAAAAAAAATTTACAATACAGTTTAACAGTCTTTACGAGCTTAAAATGCATGATACCACCTGTTCCTTCAATATCATGCTTATTCTCAGCCAAAGTCCAACTCATCTTCATTCTAGTTGCTTGCTGCTTTCCGATTTCTGGTCCAGCCTGCTCTTGTTGCTCTTTACCATGTAGATGAAGTAAGCAAGTGTCTCCTTCTCATTCACAGGGATATTTCTGAAGTGGCGGCTAATGGTCTAAACATTTAAAAAAAGAGAGGCAAATTCTTGAATTAAACGCAGAAATAAGCAGAGCTACAGTTTGGTCTTTGTTCATCCTGACATTGATTTAAGGCTGTCAAGTAAACCACACATTTATGCAAACATGCACTGATTTGAACAGTCCTCATTTACGCCTTCACTATAGCTATAATGTGCGTATGAGCAGAGAGTTGTCTTGCTAAATCAACAATTTCAGCAGCCAATTCACAAGCAGAATTTGGAAGCCAGGAAGTTCTCCTTTCCTAGGAAAGTGTTACAACAGTCTAGTTTTTTAGTTAGTAGTAGAAACCACCCCCCACCCATCCATTCCGTGCCAAGTTTGCTTGGAGAGAGTTTCCCCATGACTCCATATTTTAAAGAAGAGTGAAGGAAAGCTATTGCCAAGCTTGGCTAAGTGATCCAAAAGAGTTAGAGACTTGGCAATGTAAACAATGCAGCTTCAATGGATTTTCGTCCGCATTAAAACATATTGGGGAAGCTTTCATCAAAGGAACTGAAAGGGGATCCACAACAGAAAAAAAAAAGCTAGGGCTGCTACCTCAAACTTTGGTAGAAACCCTGGATGGTTAGGTTGCTTTTCTCATCCAAAGGATAAATCTAATGTAAAAAGGGTCTTGTTGGGCCAGGATTAGGAGATGTGCTTTCCTCTATGGTGGAAACATCTCTTTCAGTACCCAACACAACTCCAGAATTGGTTTTTGATGCACCCTGAACAACAGGAACCACTCCAAGACGACTTATGGAAGTTTGAGTTTTCCTTACGGTGGGTTAGAAGCAGATGTCTAAGAGCCTCAGGCAGAAGTGATTCAAGCATGGGAGCTGGACGAGGATCCAGCGTAGGGTCAAAGCTGCTCAAACTTCACAGGAAATCTGGGAAGTGTGTGACAATTTTAAGTTAGGCTCCCCTTAAAGTTAATCTCTGCTTGCATAATAGTTTTGCTGGGGATACTAATGTAAATGTGCTTCAGTACATAGCGCCTGCCAACAAGAGGGAGTTGAAAGACTGCTTACTAGTTAGGTAGAACACTACAAATACCACGATATACACCAATGAGGATCCCACCCTTCACCTTGTTACTCCATGCCATACACGGTACATTAATTCTGTACTCTACTTTGAAAATGAGCAACAAAACATTTTACAAAGCTGCCAGAACTTTGGGTGCTGTATGGTGGTAAAAGTCCTGGGCCTGCAAGAAACACAGAGTGCAATTTCCACACAGGTACGGTTAGCCTGATGAGAGCTAGAGCTTCCCTAGGAACACGCTCAGGTGAAATCGGGGCAGGAGAGGGGATTCTGTAACATTGGCCTGAAGCAGAACTGCCTTGAACATTAGACTATCTGTTAAGGACACTACATCTATCTGCAGCACGGCTTGTATAAAAGAGCTACCCAAACTCTTGTCTCAAGTGGAGGACTGAAGGAGGAGACAGCTCTTTAATGGCTTGTTAAGAACATAAGAATGGCCATACTAGGTCAGACCAATGGTCCATCTAACTTGGTACTGGGTCTTCTGACAGCAGCCAATGCCAGGTGCTTCAGAGGGAATGAACAGAACAGGCAACCACTGAGCGATCCATCTGGTCACCTTCTCCCAGTTTCTGGCAGTCAGAGGCTCGGGACACCCAGAGCATGGGGCTGCTTCCCTGACAATCTTGGCTAATAACCACTGATGGACCTACCCTCCATGAATGTACCTAATTATTTTTTAACTCAGTTTTACTTTTGGCCTCCATGACATCCCCTGGCAATGAGTTCCACAGGTTGACTGTGCGTTGTGTGAAGAAGTACTTCCTTTTGTTTTAAATCTGTTGCCTATTAATTTCAGTGGATGACCCTTGGTTCTTGTGGTATGTGAAGGACTAAATAACACTTCCTTATTAATTCTGTCCATGCCACTCATGCTTTTATAGTCCTCTCTCATATCCCCTCGTAGCCATCTCTTTTCCAAACTGAAAAGTCCCAGTCTTATTAATCTCTCCTCATATGCAACCTTAATAATTTTTGTTGCCCTTCTCTGTACTTTCCAGCTGGTTGGCGGCGCCTCAGGGGAGGGGTATGGGGAGGAGGCAGAGCCAGGCTCTCCGCCTCCTCCCCATACCCCTCCCTCAAGGCGCCGCCAACCAGCTGGAGGGAGCCAGGAAAAGTGGCCGCCCCTTCACGTCCGGCGTAGCCTCGGAGAGGTGAGCTGGGCGCGGGGGTGGGGCGCTGGTGGGGAGCTGCCGGGCCCGGTCGGTGCTGTCTTGCTTCTCCCCGTGGTGGGGAGGATGCAGTGCGCCCGGGGGAGGAGGCGGGGATTTGGGGAAGGCGCGGGGCCTGGGGTGGAGTTGGGGCAGGGCCGGGGGCACGAGCACTCACCGGCGCCGACCAAAGTCAGTGCCTATGCCTCCACATTCTGAAAACTGACCATTTATTCCTACCCTTTGTTTCCTGTCTTTTAACTAGTTACTGATCCACATGAGGCCTTTCCCTCTTATCCCATGACTGCTTACTTTGCTTAAGAGCCTTTGGTGAGGGCCTTTGTCAAAGGCTTTCTGATAATTCAAGTACACTATATCCACTGGATCACCCTTGTCCACAGATTTGTTGATTCCCTCAAAGAATTCTAATAGATTGGTGAGGCATGATTTATTAGGTAAGCAAGGTAAGTCAGGATTATGGGAGGAATGTGACTCTGCCCTTAATATGAAGAAATGCAGCCTAATTGCACTAGGCAGAGAATGGAGAAAAACTAAAACAATATGATAGCTTGGTGGTTTGAGCAGTGGCCTGCTAAACCCAGGGTTGTGAGTTCAATCCCTGAAGGGGCCATTTAGGGATCTGGGGCAAAAATTGGGGATTGGGCCTGCTTTGAGCAGGGGGTTGGACTAGATGACCTCCTGAGGTCCCTTCCAACCCTGACATTCTATGATTCTATGACATTTAAAATGAGTGTTAGATCATGTTGTATGCAGTGTAGTTGTAAATGTGTGTTGATCCCAGAATATTAGAGAGACAAGGAGAGTGAGGTAATATCTTTTATTAGACCAACTTCCATTGGCAAGAGAGACAAACTTCCGAGCCAAACAGAACTCTTCTTTGGGTGACCTGAAGAAGGGCTCTGTGTGGCTCAAAAGCTTCTCTCTCTCACCAACAGACGCTGGTCTAATAAAAGATTACCTTGCCCTCCTTGTCTCTCTGTTAGAACCTGTGTCAGGAGTTTGGTTTTACGGCTGTCACCAACTAATAACTTGAAAACTAGCAAATACACAGGACAACAAGAGAGTCAATTTTCTGATTCTATTCACTATGCATCATTAATCATTCACTTTTAAATGAATTAGCAGGATGGAAAGGAAGGAGAACAAACAACAGCTACTGCAAAATGTTCCTCAGGATCCTTCTCATGGGAAGGAGAATACACTTATAGCCTTCTGCTGGGGCAATTCACTGGAAACCAGCAGCAGAGCATCTGGTATGTACTAGTGATAGAGTCAGTGCAGCCACTAGTGTTCAGAAAATGTATGTCAGGTTGGGGGAGCGAAAAATACATTTTTCTTCAGTTATAAAAAGCAACTCCCCACACCCTCGCTTACTTCTGCTAGCTGAGCCTTATTGAGGCCAGGCCTGGTCTGTAACTTGTAATGCCTTTTGTACCGTCGCAGCGTGTTCACTTGCAGCTGGAACAGGTCAACCTGGAAAACAGATGCAGGATGACTGGGGTGCAGATGTATCGGAGGAGAGCATCTCAAACTGGCACTTACTAACTCAACAGGACTGCTCTGTCTGCAGTCAGAGCTGCATCGGCTTGCTTTAGTGACAAATATAAGTCTATTTTTTATTCTTGTTAATGCTGCAGAGCCAAAACAGTCTCAGGGGAGAGAAATTCTGTTCTGGCTCATATACCACAACAGAATTGTTAGCCAATTTCCAGCTGTAAGGCCAAATTTTGCTCTCAATTACACCTCTGCATCCTCAGCAATCCTTTCACTTGTAAACTGAGTGAATCTCATAAGCAGGTCATTTACACACAAATAGTCCCTCAATGCCATTTTTACAGAGTTGTTTTTCAGAGAAGAACCACACTAAGAATTATAGAGTTCTTTGTTACAAACAGAAATCATACTCATTGCCGTTCCCTCAGAGTTTAGAAACTCGCGGCTGAATACCATCTTATTATCCACTGAGCAAATGGCTTGTGTCACAAACGGTTGGGTTTCAGGGCACTGTGAAGGAAATGAACCTAAACAGGGATATTTCAAAATGTAAATGCACAATTTCTACAGAGTGAGAGTGAAAAACCTGCACAAAGGGCAGGCAGAAAGTGTGCGCTTCAGTAACAGTCCAGATGAAGGGAACTTTAAATGTAAATTGCAAAACTCCCTCTCATGTTTTAAATTATGCATTGACTGTCACTTAACTTTTGTTATCTGCGGCATATAGCACAGAAATTTAATTTTGTTGTTACTAATATTTTTAGGAACTATGATGTCCTGCCAGCTGGCTCCTGTATTAACTAAGCAACTTTCTAGTGTGTCAGGTATGACAAATACCACTAAAGCAAATGAGCCAGCCCAGAAGGGCTCTGTTAAGCAATTATTTCAATTTATTATTGTACCGCACTTAAAAGTGTGCTCAATGCCCAAAGTACAAACAACAACACTACCTAATACAATCAGTATTTTTCAAAGCACTTTACAAAGGAGGTCAGTTTCATAACCCCATTTTACAGATGGGGAAACTGAGGAATGGAGAAATTGGATTAAATAAGATAATGTGGCTCTTGTCTCAAATATTTTATAATGTATTTGTTTCATGGTTTAAGATTATTATTAAATAATGCTACTCTGGGATGTAAAAAATATTGTACGTATCTCAAAACTGCATAACATCCTTGAATGTTGCTTAGTTAAGCCCACATGGGCTGACTCCATTACCATAATAGAATGTCTGAAAGCTGTGACATTCCAGAATGATGCATGCTGGGTTGTGGCACCAATCAGGAATCATGCAGTAGGACTTGATGTGCATTATTATTTTTTTTAAATAGTAAATTCAGAATAGTGTATATGCTGACTACCCCTTTTTGTTGTTTAGGCACGCTCTATTAGAACTGGATGAAATTTTTCAACTGAATAATAAATTTGCTGAAAAATCCAGTCTCAGGGCAACTGAAACTATTCACAGTTTTTGGTCAAATTCAGTGAATATTTTCAGCTGAATCATTTTTTTTAAAAAAAGTACAAGTTTTGTTTTGAAATTTGGGTCGATTTGTTTTTTAAAAAGTGCTAAAAAGGGTGTCCCCCACCCCCCAAAATAAAGTAATAAAAATAGGGTCCAATGAAACATTTTGTTTGACCCAAAACCAATTCTTTTCACTTTTGTTTTGGCAAGAAAAAAAATTCCGTTAAAAACAAATTTGTTTTTAATTTACTTGGGTGGTTTGGCCACTGACCTGAAAAAAATCAATTATTATTTTCTCAGCTCTAGTCCCTGCATATAAAATTGTAGGCTTGGACTTCTTTTCCACAAATCTTTGCAATTCCCCTTTTACAGAAAGCTCAAAGTGGACATGTATATAGAAGAAATCTAGTAAAGCCAGGACCTGGGTCATCCCAGGGTGATGCAGGAAAATGGAATATGCTCACGAAACAAAATCAGAATAATCTCCCTCAATATAAAAATTATTCCTGAAGTCACTGTTACCGCCATAAGAATTTAGACAAAGTTGCAATTTCAGTGAAAGAAAGAGTCTTCACAGCTATATGAAAGTGCGAACACGGCAGACCTTGGCAACAGCAGCCATCATCCGCTTTTGTAAGACACTTACCTCTGGGACATCCATCTCATGCTCAGGAGAGTCTCCTCCATCATCACTAGTTTTCCTCTTCCTTTTATTTCGGACACTCTGAATGAAATTCTTGTGGAAATCACAAATGTACAGGTGCCTTACCTAAGAGTAAAAAGTGGGGGAAAAGCAATCAGAGTAGTTATTGTATAAAACCACTGTATGAGACTACGATTAATTATAAAGAAATAATACTGCACATGACATATTCGCTGCACTATGTTTAACACCATGAAAATTGGTATCTTTGAATCATGAGTTTGATGCCATGCTCGTGAATTATGGAAATAAGCTCATCGCGTGAATGGCTAGGGCTGAGAAGAGGGAGAGGAAAATGAAAGGTTCCTAACAGCCCTAGCTGAAATTCACTCTCTAATAATACTGCTAAATTTATTATGTCACATTCACTTTCATCAAACCAATCAAATGTCACAAAATACATGATGAATTCTCTACAGGATCATGTCTCTTCAATTCTGAATTGAGCTGTAGCTGGGCTGTGAAGAATAAGGTTCTGAAGCTGTGAAAATCTATGCATGTGTTTACCCTGATGCACTAGCGTAGCCGGGGGGGGGAGTGGCCACTCCCTCTGTGAGCAGAAGTGGCACCTTAAAAAGGAAGCGGCGCCTTTTTTTTTTTAGCAGAGCTTCTTTTTAAGTACCGCTTCTTGCACTCACCCGGCGGCGTTCCGGGTCTTCAGCGGCATTTCGGCGGCAGGTACCACCGAAGACCCGGAGCAAGTGAGGACCCACCACCGAAGTGCCGCCGAAGACCCGGAGGGCTGCCGGAGGTGCCACTGGGTGAGTACAGGGGGAGCCTGGGGAGGCGCCTTTTTATAGCGCCGCTCCCCCTGTGCTCTGGACCTGCCTGCGCTACTGCCCTGATGTATACAAGTAATCCCACTGAAGTCAGTGAGACTAAAGGTTTCAGAGTAACAGCTGTGTTAGTCTGTGTCAGCAAAAAGAAAAGGAATACTTGTGTCACCTTAGAGACTAACAAATTTATTTCAGCATAAGCTTTCGTGGGCTACAAAAGCTTATGCTGAAATAAATTTGTTAGTCTCTAAGGTGACACAAGTCTTCCCTTTCTTTTTGAGATTACTGAAGTGCATGTTTTCAGGGTCAGGGCCTAACCCCTTACCAAACAACAGAAGGCAGATTAACTGACTGCTTTTTGTACATAAGAGTCTCTTTCTGAAAGTTCAGCCCAATACGAAAGCCCCTCTTAAGAAGGCATTTTTTAATGAAAACTAACATTCTCTAAACTGACTATAAATGACAGAAATGAGTAGACGCTAGTCCAGTACAAATGCCTTTAAACTGTATCATACAAAGAAAGCACTTTATACACAGTCGGTTTCATTCTTTCTGCCTGTTTAGTTATTTCATTGGTCTTCCCTTTCACTTCTGTGGTCATTAGAAAGCTTCAGGGAATACTCTGGAGAGGTGAAATATGTGATTTTAAAAAAATTACTAGATTTCAAGTTGAGTCTCTCTCTTAAAAGTGATTTTCTCCCTTGTTGCTGTGTGAAAGATGGTCACAAACAAGAGGAACAGTGAAATCAACCATACGCAATATGCCATTAAATGGTCAAAGTACACTCAAATCAACCTCTAATTTCTTTCAGTTGTCTTAATCTCATGGTTACTTGTAACAACTGTAGGCAAAAAAAATTCTGATGGAAGTGAGACTTACACTGATGGAGTTACTTTAAATAGAAACTTTCTCCATAATAACTATGGCCACTGAGCTCAGATGTATCCTCCACCCAGTGAGGGTCTCATTTATAGGCCTGACTGACAGATGTCACTTAAAATGATCACAATTCGCTGGCAGCAGATAACCCTACTGGATGCCAACCAATAAACAAGCTTGCGATTTTTTTCATTTAAAAAAATGATTGTGTCAACTGTTCAGTCAGATGTGACAGGTTTTAAATTATTGCTTCATGGGAACAGTTTGAGGCTTTACTAATGTAAATACCTCCCAAGTGGTCAGGATCTGTGGAATTAAAGTTACCTCTTTAGTAATGACAGCATTCACAAGTACCTAACAGTGGCTGAAGTGGTACTACTGCCTCCAAAACGACGAGAAACTGGCCTTTTCTCTATCCTTCCACACAACATGCTCACCAGAATGTAGGATGCTTCTCCCCTAGCACCTACCATCTGGAAGTCCTTCTAAATCTCTCACTATTTTACTAGCTCTACTTCTCACTTAATCACCAGTTATTTCTCTCGCTCTCTTCTTCCAGACCTCTACTTCTTTTACGCCATTAGTAGTGATATTATTTAAATCTGTAAAATCGTTTGGAAAAAAGCCTGCAAAATAAAGTGCCACGTTAGGTATACCATGCACACAGATCACTACAATTCCTATTCCTTTAAGAGGGGGAAAGACCCCTAGCATTGTCAATCCGGTGGCGTCAATTAACCCAATTTGCACTGTTCAAGGGACACTGTCTAGCTTCAGTTTGGTCCCAACAGTAATGCAATGTCAGGTATAACTGCAGACGGGTACCAAAGGCTTCTGTGCACTGTGAAGCCGATGCTGGGTTCCTCCCCAGAAGAGACTGCACCGCAGTGGCCCATGAGGTTGGCAGAGCACTGTAGGAGCCATTGGGCTATATAAAGGCAAAGCTGCGACCGATTCACGGCCGGGCTGCAACTCACACTCTTGTCAATGTCCAGCTTGAGCTTCTTCTGGGAGATGCTTTTCTGGATCCTCTTGCTGAAGGAGGCATTGCCGGCCGGGCGGACACAGCGGTCCCCGTCATCAATCAGGCAGCAGCTCTGGCCGTAAAAGGGGGCAGCGGGGGGCCCATCCCGGCTGTCCTCCTCGGTGCTGAAACCATTCATCGCCCAGCCCAGCCCGGCAAGTAACGGCAGGGAGAGACCCGGTGCCTCCCAACAGCAGAGACTGGGAGCCTGGCAACGAGAGGCGCCTCTAACACCCAGCGCTCCCCCACTCTCCCCGGGGCCCTAGAAACTCCCGGCAACGTCCCGGCACCCCAGGGGCCCCTAGAAACTCCGGGCAGGTCCCAACCCCCCCAGGGGCCCCAAGAAACTCCCAGCAACGTCTCAGCACCCCAGGGGCTCCTAGAAACTCCCAACAGCGTCCCGGCACCCCAGGGGCCCCTAGAAACTCTGGGCAGGTCCCAACCCCCCAGGGGCCCCAAGAAACTCCCGGCAACGTCCCAGCACCCCAGGGGCTCCTAGAGACTCCCAACAGCGTCCCGGCACCCCAGGGGCCCCTAGAAACTCCGGGCAGGCCCCAACCCCCCCAGGCGCCCCTAGAAACTCCCGGCAACGTCCCGGGTCTCCAGGGGCTCCTAGAAACTCCCAACAGCGTCCCGGCACCACAGGGGCCCCTAGAAACTCCCAACAGCGTCCCGGCACCCCAGGGGCTCCTAGAAACTCCCAACAGCGTCCCGGCACCCCAGGGGCCCCTAGAAACTCCCGGCAGGCCCCAACCCCCCCAGGGGCCCCTAGAAACTCCCGGCAGGCCCCAACCCCCCCAGGGGCCCCTAGAAACTCCGGGCAGGCCCCAACCCCCCCAGGGGCCCCTAGAAACTCCGGGCAGGCCCCAACCCCCCCAGGGGCCCCTAGAAACTCCGGGCAGGCCCCAACCCCCCCAGGGGCCCCTAGAAACTCCGGGCAGGCCCCAACCCCCCCAGGGGCCCCTAGAAACTCCGGGCAGACCCCCCCCCAGGGGCCCCTAGAAACTCCGGGCAGGCCCCAACCCCCCCAGGGGCCCCTAGAAACTCCGGGCAGACCCCCCACCCCCCCAGGGGCCCCTAGAAACTCCGGGCAGGCCCCCCCCCCCAGGGGCCCCTAGAAACTCCGGGCAGGCCCCCCCCCCCCCCAGGGGCCCCTAGAAACTCCGGGCAGGCCCCCCCCCCCAGGGGCCCCTAGAAACTCCGGGCAGACCCCAACCCCCCCAGGGGCCCCTAGAAACTCCCGGCAACGTCCCAGGTTCCCAGGGGCTCCTAGAAACTCCCGGCAGGTCGCAGCCCACCGGGGCCCCTAGACACACCCGGCAGCACCCAACCCCCCCCTCCTTCCCCAGGGGCCCCCTAGAAACTCCCGCCTGCGCTCCCTCCCCTCCGTGAAGGGTCCCTAGACACACCCAGCAGCGCCCCGGGGCCCCAGCCCCCCTTGGGCCCAGCCGGGGCGCACCCCCTGGCTCTCCGGCCGGCTGCCGGGGGCGGCGCTGCCGCAGAGCCGAGGCCAGGCCGGGCCGGGCCCCGAAGCGCCGCCGCCGCCGCCGGGACCCCGCACACAGGAAAACCCCTGCCCGCCCCGCCTCCTTGGCAGAGGAAGTACCGCCCCCCCGCGCCCGCATTGGCCGGCGGCGGCCCCGGGGCGGGGTTCCGCGCCCGCCGGCGCACCCCATTGGCGGAGGCGGCTGCCCGTCCCCCCGGCGCTGGGCCGCTTCCTTCAGAGGCGAGGCGAGGGAGGCCGCTGAGGGGAGACACGGGGGTCCCCGGTTCTGCGGGCAGCGGACGAGCCAGACCCGGGAGCCCCGGCAGTCCCAGGCTGACTGCCCCCCGCCCCGCCCCCGCCCCACAGGAAGAAGGCGCAGCCCGGGGGTGCACAACGGGGGGGGGGGCTGACGAGAGGGGGGGGGCACATTACACCAGGGGCCCGAGCTCAGGCCCCCACAGCGTCTAGCGGGGGGGGGGGGGGCAGAGCAAACATGATGTACCAACACCCCCCCCCCTTCTGTCAGGGACCAGGCTGAGGGGGACGCTAAACACCCCGCTGTCCCCAGCCCCATAGCCCAGGACAGTGATTTCCCTACACCCCCCCCCCCTGAATTTCCCCAACCCCCCCCCCCCCCAGGTTTGTGAGCTAGTTACATGCCAATTTAGTGCCCCCCCCCCCCTTTCAATTCCTGGGGAGGCCACTGGCGCCAGCCTAGACCCCGACCTGTGTCACCAGGGACGCACGCTACACGGGACCTGCCCCCCCTCGGTCAGACAGCCGCGAAGAAACCGCTCCCAGTTCCCGAGGGAAGGAGAGCGGCTCCGCCGGGGTCAGAGGTGAAGGTAGGTTTAGGGGAAAAGAGACCAGCCGTTGAAATCGGCATCCCAGCAGCTGCCTTGATATCCCCCCCCGCCCCCCGCAAGCATGAGCTGGAAGAAGCAGACTGGCAAGTTCATCTCCATGCTGAGTTGGGGGCAGCTTTCTCCAGGCCTGACTTCCACAAATGGTCCAACCCCCTCCTAGCAACGTACACGGATTACGCAAGCCTTGCACCTCTGGCCAGCGCACACCATTACACGTGGTCCCGATTGTCAGGCCCGAGCCTGGACTGTGAAAGTCATAAGCAGTCAGCAGCCATGGTAATCAGAGCCCACTAGGTGGAAGGAGACGCCTCGCCTACGCAAGACCTTGCATTTTTACAGTTGTCCTTCGCCTACCCAAGAATAGTGTTTTCCAGCTGAGATAGTTATTTCTATACCAGTTTTTACTGACCAGACAGCAGACATTCGAGGTCTAGCATGCACCAATCAAATGTTAACACACCAGGGCTTTGTCTAAGTGTGTATAAAAGACCTGTAATTTCTATGTTAAGGGAAGTTCTGTCACTTGGCACAGACTTCCCTTATTTTGCAGAATAAAGTATTTCTCTTTCCTTATCCCTGTCTGGCTGTTATTGGCTCTCAGCTAGGCGGACCCGATATTTCGGTAACACGATGCAGTTTGTTTACAGCTGCTGCTGGAGATGCGGGAATGAAAGCCCCTGAGCCAGCCTCTTTAAATCATTCTAAATCTTAAACAATTAACTAAGTACATTAGAACATCATAAGAAGGAGGCCCTACTGGGTCAGATCAAAGGTCCATTTAGCCCTGACAGGCCAATGCCAGGTGCTTCAGAAGGAACCATCAAGTGCTCAATCCCCTGTTGCCCATTCCCTGCTTTTGCAAAACAGTCTGGGGACACTTCAGAGCACGGTTTTGCATGCAAGTAACACATGCTAAGATACCTCAGATTGTTTTTTGCCCAGACTCCTCATCCCTTCCTAATTTGGTTTGAATCTTCACTTTCTTCTATACTGCCCTTTTATTTAAGAGCCAGACTACATTTGCAGAATATTTTTCACTCATTTAACACATACAGACCAGGATTTTCTCCAAAGCCCTGTGTAGTGCTCTCGTTATGTTGAACTCGAGTTAAAACAGAAGCAGTACAGGAGGAGGCTAGTTGTATCCTTACTTGTAATTTTTATTTCTCTTAATGGTGTGAACATTGCTCTTGGGTCCATTCTGCCACAATGGAGATAGCAGCTTAGATTTTTCCTCACTTCCCTCCTTTGAGTTTAGACTCATGCTGCAGCACCACACTCTGATTCCCAGGACTTCCAAAGCTGAAATGACAAACCAGGTAGAAAACATCACCTCCACTGTTGATAATAGGATTAATAGAATTAATGGTACTGTATAACCACCTACAAACTTAATTTAACTAAGAACATCTGGATATATACTGGGGCTTTGTCCAGACCAGTGCATGCCCATCCCATTATGAGAAATGGAAATGACAGGTTAAGAAATCTAGTTTTTCCTCATCCACTGGTCTGGACGGTACTCACGGGAAATAGCAAACAGTAAGAGCTGGTTCCCAGTGGCAGTCTCACTCGGGGAGAAATGAAAACATTTATTTACTTTTCATAGTTTTAATTTGACTTGCATGTTTAGGTTAGATAACGGGTAGGAGCGACATCAGTCTTGCATGCTGTGAAGGAAAGCAAACCTCGGGCACACATACGCTAGAGTTTTTAACTTCACGTTAGTCAACTGCCAGTTAACTCAAGATAGCTGACATGTTTGTAAAAACGACTCTGGACTCACTCCCCAAATTTTTGTTCCTGGCTACAAAGGTTGCGGTTTACTCTAGGGATCAGCCTACGTAATAATTTATAGAGAAGACAGGCTCCTAGTGGCTGCATTGCAAAACTCACTGTACATCTCAGCTCAAGCCTAGGAGGAGTTCTTTGCAGATACCAATACCAAAGAGGATTTTCTTGTTTAATTAAGCATCACAGTTGGTGCAGTTATTGGACTATGGAAGAGATGTTTTCTGAAGTACATTTGCTCCCAAGCAATTTTGCTCACCCTTTATTTTTAAAGTAATCCTTTTAGCACCAAAATTGCCCTAGGTTGGGGACAGCTACTAAGATAAAGGATTTGTGTGATCTAATGCAAGTTTGTGTGTGCAAAAAACCACCACAACCCCTTATTTATTTCTTCAGACAGAAAGGTTCTAAAGCAGACATCAGCTGTCTTAGAATCTTGAAATCATGTGCGAGAATTAATATGCTTTAATCCAAGTTGTTGGAGTTACACACAAAAATGTTCCAAGTAAACACAGTCTGCTCAAGGCTCTTGTATTGGTTTATCAGATCTGACTGTTTCACAGTATTCTCCTAGGCATAGGAAAAGGCATAACATATTATAGTCTCTGGGTACCCAAGGGGAAGATGGGGGGTCTTAAAATACAGCCTCAGGCTAACTTTCCATTCACAGCCTCTTAGATATAGCAGATGCCCCGTAGAAAGTAATTGATACCAACAGGTCAGAGCCCATTTCTCATATTCCTCTCTGATAGCTGTACAAATGCCTCCCCTACTCACCCCTGCTCCCCACCATTGCTGGCAAACAGCCACCAAGCAATTCCTATCAGTCTCTCCTGGAAGATACAAGAACTATCAGACCATTGACTTTTCCCAGGGTTCTGCGGCACCTTGCCACCACCTGCCCCTAGCATGAAACAGCTGTGTTTGCTGTGGATCAGCTTCCTGAAACCACCCGCCTCTGGCAACACAAGCACTGCCTTTCAGGCCTCTGCAGGACTCATTCTCTCTGTCCGGTTAGCAATGGGCACACACCAACCCACATGTTTTCTGGGCAGCCCTCTGGGGTGCCCAGCGCCTGTTCTATTGACCTCTCACAGAATTCTCAGATCTGCTATTCCCAAAGGAACAGTACTCACCAGCTTGCAAGATTCAACTCAGGATCACCACTCTACTCAACACACAGTATTGAGATATAGAGATTTAGATATAGTGGAAAGAAGAAGAATAGTTTATCAAGGAACAGAGATTCAAGTGATAGAGAGTAAGAATATTGGAAACAAATAGTTACATATAAAGCAAAATCATAATATATTTTCTAAAGCCTAAACTTAACTAACAAGGCATTCCCCACCCCCTACAAGATAGCTTACCTCAAGTCTTTTTTCCTGTGTTTTCAATCAGTTTGGCAGAGATCCCTTCTCATACAATCAAGTCCACTGAAGCTTGTCTTCACAAATGGAAGGAACAACGGGGGGAGGGAGTTCATCTGCACCCTAGGTATAGTTTCCAAGTTACTCTTAAACAAGATAATCCCTGCTGGTTTTGTTTTCCATGTCATCTCCGCAATCTATTGATCACCATTTTGCTCAAACTGTAAATGGGCGTCTGTTGTGAAGCATACAGTACTTAATTTTCAGATGTTCAGCCAGAGTGAGAGAAGCATCTCTTCCCCCCTGCTTGCCAGGGGTCTGTGGATCACTTTTTGGTGCCTTGTCTTAACTCAGACCTAGAGAACATAATTTGTAGTATATATACACAACTCTACACATTTTTCTGTACATACATCTCACAATGATTATGATGACCAGTGTGACACAGGCTTTTATTAGAAACCTTGCAGGACATTCCTTGGCAGACCAGTAGGTAGATGCCAAACCAGGGGGGTCTCTGAAACCCTCATACACTCCTGTGCCCTCTGCCAGTTGGCATCAAGACAAGGCATGGGTCAATGACTTCATATCATTTGGAGACCAAAGCTGATGCAGAATGATGCAGCTCATATACTGAGTGGGGCAACTTGCTGGGATTACATGACACTAGCACTCTGAGATCTCTGGCTGCATGTTGATCTCTGGGTAGGGTTTAAAGGGTTTGTCAAAGTTAGTAACACCCATATGGCCTGGTACCTGTAAGACCACTTTTCCCCTGCAACAAATGCCACTGATCCTCATTATTAAAAGAGGGGCCCGGGCAGGCGGTTCTCCTGTGTATGGCCTTGAGGCAAGGGCTTTTCCAGTATTTTTTCTTTTCTAATACTAGCTGGCTGAGGAAAGCTTATTCTATTACATGGTTGCTGGCTGGCAGAGAATACTCCTGTTCTTGCTGCCAAAATAGAGAGCAGACCATATGGGATAGATGATGAAGGAGCAAGCAATGGCCAGCGGGAATGTCATCACAAGAGCCTGGATTTTGTCCTCGTCTCCCTCTGCTGGCCAGAGGACATAGTACCCGCTGTGTGCACTGGCATAAGAGGCTGTTGGAGAAAGAGGTTCAGTCAGTGCCAGGCATATGTTACTTTTCCTTTTGTCTTGGTGAAACAATATGAAATGCGTGTTTCACGTGCTGGCCCTCAGCACTTGCTGTGGAAATAAGTACGCTTGTTGCCTCTCTCTTTGCTAAATTAAATGTTAAGTAGCTGCAAATGCAATGCTATATTTATTGAAAATCTATCTGGAAAAAGCATGGTGGCCTTGTACAATTACAGTATGCTCCAGCATATTTATCTCCGTGAGCTTTGCCACTCTGCGAGGCTAAAACTAGCTGGCTGTAAAATACCTGGCTTAACGGAGATATCCATCCATATTGGGTGCACATCACTAGCCTGATCTAACACCTCCTTGTGCAAACAGCAATGGGGCGAGAAATGATGTTTCATAAACCTATCAGAATGGAGGCAGCTTAGGAGATGTAATCATTGTCTTCTCATCCAAGCCTCCTTATCTGTACGGATCTCTAAATCCGACTGGGACACTTTAGATGCTGAATACTGGCCAAAAAGATACACCTGCCACCCAGCTGCCTTCCTGGAGAACTCATTGTTTTAATGCACTTGCTCAAAATCTTTGGGACACTCACTCTGCTTTTCTGAGGTGCTTTCCTGTCTGAAGGCAAGTATACACGGCAAGCAGAAACCCATGGCAGTCACAGGGCTGAGGCTACGGACGCTAAAAATAGCTGCATAGACTTTGGGGAAAGGGCTCTGAAGCCTAATGAGGGGGCTGGGCTTCAGAGCCTGAGCGCAAGTGTCTACACAGCTATTTTCAGTGCTGTAGCGTGATCCTGAGTCAGCAGATCCAGGCTCTGAGACTTGCTGCTGTGGGATTCTGCTTGCTGTGTAGATGTACCCAGGGTTTGCTTGGCAGGGCCTCACGTCCTGCTCACTGTCATCAGGGGAAGAGCCCCTTTGACTTCAGTCTTGTCCTAGGATCTTTCCGGTTTCCACTTCCAGGAGACAAAGGCAGGGCCTGCGCTTAGAGAAACAGGCTTTGAAGAGTGGGATAACAAAAAGGGGTATTGCGTTCTCACCAGCCCCGCTCAGCCCACCCCCAGTTGCAGCAGTCCCTACTCTGTTGTTTAGAACTCCAGGTTTATTTACATGACCACTGGGGAGGGTAGAGTCCCTGCTTCCCAATAGGACTCAGCACTTGCTTTTAGTCCTACAAGGTCCCAAGACCTGACTTTAAATCCATAATCCTTTATGTTTAGAAGTTATTGTAAGTCACTTGTAGAGGTTATGGGTCTCTCAGAGCCCTGGACACTGGGACTTGTGGTAATGAAGACACCTGGCTGTACAGGCGGAGGGTTCTGATCAAGGCCCAACATCATTTTTGCAGAACAGGTTTTCGGCAGCATGTGGGGGATATGCTTAAAAGCACACAGGTGCGTGCTATTGCGGCAGCTAGGATCAGCAGAAGGGATAGAACGAGACCTTCCTCACTGTGAGAGAGGCACTGGGAGGCAGAGCTTTCTCCTCAAGGGACCCAAACTTTGCTCTCCCAGGTGTGAAATAGCCCAAGTCTGCTGGTCTCCAGGCTATGCTACAGTGCTTTTTTTGGGGGGGGGGGGGGGGGTGAGCGAGAGGCAGCGGGTCTTTGCTTCCAGTGCATTTTCTGATGTGGGGCGGGTATTCTTTAATTAGCTGATTTGCTTTTCTGTTATTTATGTTTAATGTATTGTCTAGGGAGCCCAGGCTAGGCTCAGCTCCCTAAGCTCTGCTTGAGTTTGGGACAGGCGTACTATCCACTGATTGTGAAGCGAACAGTGCGAAATGCAGGTCCCAAATGAGTGTCAATAAAATATATACACCCCACCAGCACCACAAACAACTGACTTCAACAGTGAAGAAATACACCGGTGTAGTAGAATCCATCATTTACCTCATACTGTGGCTGTATGACATTGTTTTAACAGGTAGGTACAGGAAGGGGAGTGAAGTCTTTGGCCAGTGGTAGGCCCAGAGGATCTTGTTTAGTTTTGAAAGCAAATTCCTCCACTGGTATTTTTGCAAATTGTTGACACTGGCTTGGGAAAAGTGTCTAACAGGGAAAACCCAAGCCATGAAAAAAAATTCAGTCTAGAAATCCTCATCTGAAAAGTGCCAGGCCTAAAGTCAGTTTGAGCCATGAATACAAAGTGGGAGATTTCTACAGAATACTAGTCCGTTTCCTAAAT
The DNA here is from genome assembly GCA_033296515.1 of Macrochelys suwanniensis. Classification (NCBI taxonomy): domain Eukaryota; kingdom Metazoa; phylum Chordata; order Testudines; family Chelydridae; genus Macrochelys; species Macrochelys suwanniensis. The sequence continues at coordinate 103,768,243 of CM065782.1, read as the reverse complement.
CCATCAGCATTAGTCATACCTTGGTCAGCATTGCCAGTTTGTAGGCCCATTCCACACAGTCCAACACCTTTTTAACACATCAGCAGATGAACCAGGCTTCTTGGTGGAGAAAGCTTGTATAGGAGACTATACTAGGTAGATGATCTAGGTAGATGATTGAGATGGCTGATTGAGCATCTAATGAGCAGGAAGCCGTTTGGCCTTCTCAAATCAGGGAACTCACTTAGTCTGTGGCTGGATTTTTAGCCAGGGTTTTTCTATCCATAAAGTGTTGGTGACCAGTACAACTGATAGGCTCTTTGCTCTTTTTCAGATTGAGGTTAACGTTGGCTACCTGTCTGCGTGGATAAGGAACTGGAGTAAAAATCCAGAACTGCTGTGTTCCATCAATATCCCAGCTAACTTGCCATGAAACTTGTCAGAGTAGTGCATCGCTTTGACTGTATGCTGGACAGATCCCTACTTTGGAAATTGTGCATCTGGAATTTTATCAGCTATGGATCTGTCCCTGTGGCCTACGTTCTGCACAAGGTGCTGAAGTAATTTGCAGTCATCTAAGTTTGTTTGTGTGTGCGCGCGTCAGTGGTGGCCTTTTAGTCTTCTATGGCAAGGATAGCTCAGGCAGTGTTTAATTTGTAATGAAAGAGATACCTGCACTCAAGCAATTAGGTGCCAGGGCTCAAGCAGTTTTTTTTTTACATTCATAACTGATGCAGCAAGTCCACAGGTGTTATGGCTATGAACGGCCAAGCCTAAGCAGAGCTCAGGGTTCTGATCTCCTTACCACCAGTTAAAGAAGCCAGGGAAGATACTGCCCATGCCACGTTTTAAAAGTGAACGTAGGGCATAAGATTCCCCCGACTCATTTGTATCAAGGACTAGTTCACCACTCTCCTCCACCTGCATGAGTGAGGAAAAAGTGGCTATATCAGAGCAAGACAGGTGCTTTGTACCCTTCGCCTCCTGCTAACCCTAGAGAAAGCTTTCCTTTTCCAGACCAAGTCTGTGGAGTAATCTTGACAGGGTAAAATTCCTGGCCCTTTAATGCAGTTTAGCTAGTTTGTTCAGTAGGTTCTTTGCTTGCCCTAAGAGGGCATATATGTTCGGTTTAGGTCTGGCTCTCTCAAAGCACAGTTCAGATGAGCGGCGAGCATGCTTGATTGATTCATTTTGACGTGCTTCCAATAGGGAGAAGGTTGGGGCTTGGGTAGGGTCATCGCTTGAAGCCTTTTATGTCAATGCCTTTGACAGACATGTCCTATGTGTAGATTATTCCATGCATCAGCCTGAGGGCCAGTGTGCATACATCCGGAGACCTAATCAGCACAGAAAGGGGGCTGTTTACTTATCCAGGTACTCTCTCTTGCATGTTGTCTGCTATTCCTTTGAAAACTTGATCCCTCTTTCTGGGAGTATTTGCATCTGAGGAGAGCAAGGGAGATACCTATAATATAGGTATCTCAGTTTACTTGCTTGATTTTATTCTGTTTGCCTGAATAGAGTTAAATAAGAAGGGGCTGTTAGAAAGAGCAAGCAGGAAATAAAATGATGTCTAGAGATAATTTATCTCCAGAGAAAATAGCAAGGTCCTTAAGAGAAAAAATGAGTGGGATATTAATTGGGAACTGCCCCCCTGCCTGGTTCCAGGCAGGGCATATTTTCCAGGGCTGGGTCCTAAAATTAAAAGGACATTAAATAGTTAAAACCCCCCATCTAGGGAGGAAGGAAGAGGGAGTGAGTTGGCAGCAGCCTGGTAGGGAGATGATGCAGGAGAGAGACAGGCAACAACTGAAGGAGGGCAGTCTGCCTCTCTCAGCTCACAGGCAGTAGCGTAGCCAGGAGGGGAGCAGGGGGAGTGGCCGCTCCCCCTTGAACAGAAGCGGCACCTTTTTTTAGCAGCACTAAAAAAAGGCGCCGCTTCTTTTTAAGCGCCGCTTCTTGCACTCACTCGGCGGCGCTCCGGGTCTTCGGCGGCATTTTGGCGGCAGGTACCACCAAAGACCCAGAGTGAGCTGCCGAAGACCCGGAGCGCCGCCGGGTGAGTACAGGGGGAGGCGCCTTTTTATAGCGCCGCTCCCCCTGTGCTCCGGACCTGGCTGCGCTACTGCTCACAGGTAGGGGTATCTGAGTTAAGCAGAAGCTTCCTGAACTTGCAAGGAAAGGGTGAAGTTTATGTCAGACCAGATATGCAGGCATTTGTTTGAACCCTCTCCTTTGATGGCTATGTACCTTTGGGTGAACAAACACCACTTTTCGTTTTAAAACTGTTGTGTGTGACTTTAATCAGCTGCTGGCCACATATGTCCTGGAGGGAAGTTTCTCACTGGTGCCAAATACAGTTAGGTCTGTCACGTTACCATGGCTGGGAAACAAGGGATCTAGTGTGAGAGTGGTTGAACCATGGGGTTCCACCTTGAAGGAAGGAAGCTAAGTCGGTCATCCGAGGGGTGCACTGGAAAGGTGATTGCAGAAGGGTCTACAGCAGGGGTCTCAAACACGCGGCTCGCAGGGCTGGGGGCAGCGAGGGGGTGGGATCAGTGATGCGGCCCTCGGGCCAATGCACTAGTCCTCATGCGGCCCTCATGGTAATTTGAGTTTGAGACCCCTGGTCTAAAGCACAGTTCACCTTCTAACCATGACCGCATCCCATTCGGTTTCCTTGCTGGGACTCTACAGCATGCAGCATTCTAAACCCATTTTTAAAGTACTCCAAAATTAGCACCCCCTGATTACCAGGAAAGTTCGCCAACTTAAGAGACACGTAGCATTTGCCTATGGAGAGTGAGTCTGTAGCTTTGCAGCGGGTCCATGTGTGTGTGGCAGACTGAGCTCCAGTGTTGCTGGGCAGGAGAGCAGCTTAAAGTAACTATCCTAGGAGAGCAGGACAAGAGTGCACAGTGAAGGAAGCATGTGGGGTGATGGGAAACAAGCTATGCTCCAGGTAAGTCCCAAACCAGGATATTTCGTTTGTTCTCACAAGAAGTAGTGGGGGAGGAGAAAGGAAAGCAATTGTTGCAGCAAAAAAAGGGTGAGTAATTTCTGCATACACAAATCTTCAGAAAAACATTAAAAATTTATTTTAAATATTATAAAAGGAAGTCCATTCAACTTTTAAAAACACTATACATTATCTCTGATTGACTCCAATTTCTGAAAGCTACATTAAAGTGCTAAACATTCTTTACCGTCCTCAGATATTAGGAGTGTGGTCCTAATGTGCCCAGAAATCAATATACACTGGTTTACGAGGCACTATCCCATCCAGTTTTAAAGTAGGTAAGTTAAAATGCACGCAGAACAAGGAGTGAATCAACTTAGACCTTATCACGGATACCTTGGGGCTCCCAGCTTAAAAAAGCTAAAGCTATTTATTATTGTTATTTTAAGGGCTAATGTTTTAGTCTGTTGAAGTGATTAGTTTCTGTCATTTTGTAAGCCAAGTTCACATTTGCCTGCTTGCTAATTGGGATCAGAGCTTCCTTCCTAATGCCGAATAAGCAGTTTTAAGACCTGCATGGCTCCCAGTGGCTTCCAATGAAAAACCACACATCTGTTGGAATCACTGAAGCCTTCTGGGTAATACAGAAGCATCAGGAAAGCTCAGAGCACAAAGTGAATAAAGGAAGAGCCTACTCAACTAGCAGAGTCTCAAAAAAACTAGACAAAGGTCTTATTGTGATTTTCATAAATCTGTCATTGTCTAGTTTTATACATGGATCTCACTATAAAGGAACAACTGGAGTGTGAGTTCAGTTAGTGTGGGTGACATCTAGATAAGGCAATCTGACTGGGTAATCAGTAAAATGAAATGAATATATAACTGAAAAATAAGTACCCCATGCTGGTGGGAATCTTCATCTCTCAAATACCCGACTCACTACCCTATTTCCCTAAGGAAATTTAGTATTTGATTCAAAGCATTGTCTGTGAAGAACTGTAATTTGTATTACAATATTGAGTTGTTCTTACATAATGCTTTTTATCTGTAGCTATCAAAGCACTTTACCAAAGGTATACATTACCCACATTTTACAGACGAGGAAAATGTAGCACAGAGGGGAAGCCAAAGTCAAACAGCAGGTCAGCAGAAGAGCTGGGAATAGAACCTAGATCTCCGACTCCCAATCCAGTGCCTTACCCACTAGCCCACATTGCCTCTCCTGTAAAAAACAGTAGTTTATTTAAAAAAAATAAATACACTGGATATCACAGAAGTTAGCCTCAAGCTATTCATTGTTCGTTAACAGTGCTTTGCCAACTCGCTTTCCACAATATTCGTCTGTTTAAAATAAAACAAAACACACAACATTAAGAACACTTGATGCTAAACAATCCTTTTGTAGTGGAAATAACAACCGGTTGGCTGGTTTTTATATGTCAGGTAATGTCTGGCTTGGGCACTTAATGCCCCATTTGCTGTGGACGGTTAACTCTGAAGTGTGACGTGTGTATTTCATTACTTATCTGCTTAGGAGAATGTAACAGCCAGGTGGAAAGAGAGTGTGGCATGACACGCATGTTTGAATGTCATACACTAGAAAGCCAATCCTACAGCCATTGACTGTTCTAGATCTTAGCCGTGACAGTTTCATTTGATACCATGTATTAGTGGCCGGCTACAGCAAGCTGCCCACACACACCCCAACCACAAACATTTCAACATCCTGCTCATATCACAAAAGAAAGACTTAAATGAAAACTGCACCCCTTTCACCCAGTGATGCATTCTGACTTTTCATATGGTTCTTATGTGATCTTCCTCGCTCCTAAAAGGACGTGCAATTACCATCACGATACAGTGGTAGCTACAGGAGCACCATGCTCCACTGTGTTAGGTCATTACACTGGTTGGGTCATTACAAAACCTAAACCTAATTTCCCCCTCCTGTTACTCACACCTTCTTGTCAACTGTCTGAAATGGGCCACTCTCATTACCACTTCAAAAGTTATTTTCCCTCCCTTGGTATCCTGCTGTTAAGTGAATTGTCTCTTTAAGACTGACCTCACACTTGGTAAGGCAACTCCCATCTTTTCATGTATTTATACCTGCTCCTGTATTTTCCACTCCATGCATCTGACGAAGTGGGTTCTAGCCCACGAAAGCTTATGCCCAAATAAATTGGTTAGTCTCTAAGATGCCACAAGGACTCCTCATTGTTTTAACCAATAACCAGTTACTTGTTAAAAAATTAATATTGGTTTCACACTACAGACTTCCAGCTAGGCAAGGGGAAAAACTTGCTGATCTGGCATTACATAGGAATAAATTACCACAGAATGTAAGGAATTGCTTTCTTGCTACTTCTGTATTACAGATATGCTCCCCACTGATGCATGGTGTTGAGTTTATGGAAGTTACCACATTATCCTTTCACTTAGATTCGGATATGCTGTTGGAACCCTTTATGAAAAGCTCTGTATTTGAACACATTGAGTATGAATTATGAACTCCTGGATGCTGTTCCCTTGATGAAACAGATATGCCTTTATCAGGGATTAAACATACAGCAACCAGCCCAAGAAATCCTCTGGTCTAACATCAGTTGAACTCCTACTCTATGTCCCAAGTGTGGCCCTCAGTGGATACAATAGGGACCATCACTGGACGAAGAATGAGGCTTCCATCTTCAGACTTCACACAGAGTGTGAAGAAAAGCACAGCCATTAATGGATACTCTTAATACAGAAACCCCGGAGCCCCTGCATTTCCTGGCCAGTACCTTCCGTCATCCTAAAATTTGTAGTTAGAATCAGACATTTAAAAACACACACACCAGAATGGTAATTGCATACTACATCCAACTCTCTTGTACATCTGCTCTCCAGCCCACTTCACTCTTGTCCAGCAAGGCACTAGGAAATGGTTCAAGTTTAGGCATTTGCTGTACATTTGCATTTAAAAAGGCACATCTTTATTTTAACGATGCTGTATTCCCCTTTCATTAAACCCACACAACATTCCACTCTGGGGGGAAAAAAAGATTTGTTGCCAAAGCCTACAGGAAAACTCCCTGCACTCACATGCAGGGCTCAAACCCATGTAGTTTGCTCACAGGGGTCAGACATTAACATCACTATGAAATAGGCAAGAGATGGAAGCGCATTTTGGGTACTGAAATTAAGTGAACACACCACACAGCATCCCACTGTACTTCAGAATTCTTATGTGCAGTCTTGCCATAAACTAGAGAATTTATGAAGCCAGGGTCAGAGATTTTTTTTTTTAAAATTACAGTTTTGAAAAATATCTGGATATGAAAAGCATGCGTTTTCCATTAGGTAATTGATGGCATTTGAAACCTGATCTTGATTTGCATGCAAATATGAGGATTTGTTTATGGATTCGTGCTTTGGTGATTTTTGCTTATAAATAACTAAACATAATTGGAATAATTAGCCTGATTGCTCAGCAAAAGCTCAATTAAAGATGAAGATTGAGAAATAGAAATTATATTTCTCAATCAGTAGGTGGCCGACTATGGTAATACTTCCCATTAGTCAGCAAAGCCTCTGGGGCATTGAAATGTATAATTAATGTAAGTAAAATAATAGCTCAAGGAACACCACTGAGACAGTCAGACATAGGCACATGGAATTCATGGGATAGTCATGATTTGAAATCCACAACTTTGTGAAATGAACCAGACTGACAGCACCACAACTGCCCTGGAGAAACCACCCTTAAAAGAGATTAAAGCATTCTTGGCCCATTCAATTCTTGGCCTCTGTGTTGAGCCGGGCAGCAGTGGTGCTAGCTGTGATAGTGGTCCTGTGACCAATATCTGTCAAGTAGGAACTTCATTAAGATCACCTAGTCTTTTGGTGCGTGCTGCCAAAGTCCAATCACTGACCTAGACATCAAAGGCTCCCTATCCCATTACCAATAATCTCGGAAGCTTGTGTCCAACACGCTGAGCTGCTAAAAGTGTCCAAAACTTTGCTCACAAGGTGAGTCCAAGTACAGAGGAAGCCATGTATTTTAAACAGAAGCTGACCCCCTAATGAAGTGGAAAACTAAAATGCAGGCATTCACGTTACAGCACCACTAGCTGCAGCGGAATGATCAACACATCATTTACTGACCTTGTGTTCCAATTATAATAAACTCGTGCTCTTCCCGTACAGCTTCTTGTTCCACAGATTTTAAAACATTCATAAAGACATCTAGTCAGGCCATTTAGTGATACACAGTAAGTACCACCAGACTAATGAGAGCATTTATAACTTAAGGAAAACATCTGACAGCTACTTGCCAAGTACTGGAAACTGGCGCTTCCCCCCATGGTATTAAAAAGTGCTTCAAATGAGGGAGACATGTTACAGGTATTTAGAACATATAAAATGATATTTTAATCAAAAAGTTAACCCAGTGTGGCATTGGTCTAGTTTGTACAGCACCTCTTGCTGTGGTATGCTGGCACCTTGTAGGGATCACAGAAAAAATATGGACTATCCCAAAGGGCAGTCAAGTCTCTGTCCTCCCACCCCTCCAAATGAAGCAATGCTCGACTTCAAAGGACTATGTGAATCATTTGCAACAATGCTGCAATTAGCAACATCACAGAAGTAAAGTCTGGGTTTATTACTTTTGAGATTGCGTACCATGCAGCAAGCCCACTCTGATTTATGTGCCAAAGCTGCATCAAATTCTGCACCATCATTGAGCGATCACAAAGTCACCTGATAACCTCTGCAGCTCCTGAACTGGTGCAGCAGGGAGCAGGCAACAGCAGAGGGGCTGAACTACTGTCTTGTGGTGAGCAAGGGGAGGCTTGCAACCAAAAGTAGCTGCCATATGGGCCTCTTGAACCTGATCAGAGCAAAGCTCTCTTGTGAAATGTAGGAGCTACACAGCAGGGAAGATGCCTGAAATGTGGAGCTTCATGCTCCTGCAGGAGCAGAGATCCATTACTGCGCTGCTTAGGAGCTCCAGAGAGCAGTCTGCTCTTCCTGCAGATTTCTCCCTGCTCTTCCCAAGACAGTGCTTTGGTCGTTTCAGCCCTTCATGCTGCTGCATGCCTCAATCCCAGAGCTGGCCACATGCTGCCTACTCCTGTAGAGTGCCTATAAGGATAGGTGGACAAGCCAAGCAGCTGGGTGATGACAGGAAAATGTTTAGTTTGGTTGATTTATGCAGCATCTTAGCAGAAGGGTAACTATGCAGTCATTTGTGAGAGCATAATGGCCTTGTGCGTGGGCCCTGCACTCACTGGGGTTACCTCAGACAGATGGACTGCTGGCCACAGAAGACCACGGGCCAAATTAAACCCTGGGTAGCAATCTCAAATCATCAACTTGGCCCCAGGTCTCTAGAGGAAAACTGGAGATCTTCCCATGCAGTAGATTTTATGGTAAGGATCCTTGGAATGTTTCTATTCTAAAACCACCTCACGCTATAAGTGACTGTGCATTCTGATATTAGCCATCTAAGAACCTGTGGTGAGAGTCACCACAATTATTTAGCTGCAGGCTGTCACCTTACTGGGAAGCCTTTTTTCTATTCCTTCATATTGAAGAGACCCAACAATGTTTAGCAGAGAGCAAGGTGCATGGACTTGAAATTGTGTTTTTTCTACCAGTGACTTATACTCACTGGAACATTAGTCTCAACTGCCCTTAATCACTCAAACTGTATTCTGTTAACAGATCTATTCCTTTGAAAGGCATTACGAAGCCTTAACTGCTTTAAGTATATTTTGGTTTGGTGCACAGAAGAGACGTACACTTTTCATTTTTCTATTGCATTTTAAGTTTTGATGCACTGGAAGTCAGTGTATGTGTCAGGTACTGTTATGTTGACTTTGCACTGTAATTTTGAGTGCAGGTTTTGCTTGGATGGATTCTGGGAGGTAAAGTGACTATTTGGGAATGCTTAGCATTTGGGAAACGTGATCTAAATGCAGGTTGAACCAGGTTCATAATCCTTTAAAAATAGAGTTTCTGATCCGATCTTGACAGACAAGTGACTCTGGTAAAGCCCCATGGAATTCCATCATCCCCAAAAAGAGAAAGACACAGCATCTTCAAAATAAAGACTGGCCAGCTAGTCACACCCTCTCCTGAGATTCTCCCTTTTACCTTGTTTGTTTTTAAAAAAATCTTTTACTTTTTTTTGTAACCCTCCCCAGTAAAAACTATCACTGTAAAATATATATATAAATATATATATATATATTTGCAGTCTTTAAAGATCAAGATTTCTGTTAAATTTTTCCAAGACGGTTGAGTTTGTGTGTTCAAATATCCATTGCTGTGTTGGAGAAGAGGGATTGCAGGTATTCATAAAGATCTTTCGGTCACTCTCGCTGCAGTCCATACAGCTGCTGCTTACTGGGTGGTAAAGGGTCTTGTCCTGAGGAAGAGAAATTCAAAATCAATTTGCTTGACTGGGGAACATTCTGGGGGTCTACGGGTAAGTAAAGGGAAAGTCCCACTGAGGAAACAAGGCTGAGCCCATTTTACCCATTTGCTACCCTATAGCATCTAGATACAAACCTTTTAATGGAAGGGTGGTGTGTGTGTCATTTGGTCTCCCCGTACTAGAGATTTTACCCATTGCATACTTTTTTCACCCTTGACTCCTACTCCCAACTTGCTGTTGGTTGCCGACAACTCACGGAATCATGAGCTGGAGATGCAAAGGACTTGTGCATCAGATCTAATCCAACAGCTAACGAACCGCAAGCTATTCAAGACAGAAATTTTCTTACTTGTGCACAGTTATTTATGGTATTCCACAAATTAAGAAAGAGTCCATTCCCCTTCCAATGTAGGACTGTTCCTTGCATTTTACAGTGCTTTGTGCAGTCTGCTTTTAAATTTCTCAATGAGTGGGGTTCCAACACTTCCCTGGGGAGACCATGACATCCCCCACTTCCACAGCAAACACTAATGTTGCTTTTGCTGTCTGCCTCATTCAGTGCTATCTGGATGAGCAGTAGAATGCATCACTACTGCAACAATGAGCGCTAGAACTGGTTCAGAAATCAACATTTCCAGGTGAGCCCTGCCTGCATACTCGAAATGCTAGTATGGCATGTGTCTGTCTGTGCTTGTCTACACTTTCTCTCCTTGCCACTGGCACCCAGTCCAACCCTTGCAACATCCGCCAGGCAAAGCAAAAGCAAACTAAAGCTAGATTCTTCAGCCTGCAGGCTCACGTTCGCCGTTTACCGTCCAGTTACACGGCATACAGATGGGGGTGGGGGGATTTGTGGGAGATGAGCAGTCTAAATAAAAACCTCGTCACCTGCTGCTACACAAACACTGCTTGTAGGGAATTAAGTCACATTCGCTCATGGCAGGGGCATCCACATGATTCAAACATCAACCCGACAAGCTCTAGTACAACTTTGTAAACAGATTGTGCCTGGCAGGTATGGCATTACTGCACAGCCAGAGGGCTGTGGGTGGAAGCTGCGGCTGGTTTAACAGAGGGTCTCCTCGCTCGCTCTTGTTGGCATGACACTTAATGCTGTTCCTTCCCATTTCTAAATGGAGATGCAGGGAGCCAGCTCCATCGAATAAGGGCACGTTAAGGGGACACTAGGAGCCTTGCACGCCTGTGAGCAAGCGGGCCAGGACGGTGCAGTCAGGCTGCCATCAATCTGCAATCAGGCAAGAACAGAAGTTGGTCTGACGCTGCCTCTCCTACATCCAAGTCCTGGGCTCGTGTACAAGCCCACATTGAAGTAGATGCAGAGCTGGTGCAAGCAGATGCAGTTTCACGGCAGTCACTGGAGTGATGCTGCGTATGCCATCAATGAACTGTGGTTCTTGTGCCAACCCTAACAAGACTATGACACAAAGTGCAACCTTGGGCAGGCGCTGCAGAACAAACAGGAGAAGCAGGCTGCTTTTGCGGTCTCCTGCAGCTAGTGGTTTTTATACCCTCTTCTGACTCATGAGCTGTTCAAGAAGTTCTCTCCCATTCAGGTAGGTGAAAAAAAGATATGCCTACCCCATCTTGCCCAGGCTGCTTTCATTAATGCTAAATGACAACGGATTCCTATAAATTCTCTTGTCTCAGCTACATGAATCACAAGAGAACACCACATGAGTCACGTTATTACAAGGAATCTCAGGTGTTCATGGACTGATGTGACATCATCATCAAGTAAACACACTCACTTTCCTGTATCTCCACAGCTGGTTCCCCTTCATTCCGTGACAGTCATAGAGGGTCACAGGGCTGCTGTGGGAAATGGCATCGAAACAGAACTTCTTGGTGTGCTGAGGGTCCCCAGGACGGATATCTTCCCGCCAGCTGAAGGTGAATACCTGCCAGGACAAACATGACCCTCTTAGAATGGGATGAATGAGAGCGAATGAAGAGAAGCCATCCAGATTCAAGAGCTGAAATTCGTTTGTTTCCCCACAGGGTGTAGCACTGCTCAGCTGGACAGCACTTCTCTGGGGAAGGCAAGTCAAGAACTCTTTTAGAAACAAGCCACTTCCTCAGTCTGGTGGCTCCTCAGTTTGGTATGTGGATCTCTCAGTGGGAATATTAAGCTTATAACTAACTCACTGATTAGAAGACTTGACAGTGCAGAGGGCAGAATCAGCAAAGAGCTGCAAGACACCCTTGTTAGCAATGGTTCTATGATCTGCCCTGGTAGCCTGCAGAGTGCCTCAGGGAATCCAAGATCAAGCCCTGTGCTCCCCAAGCCACATGGGGCTCCCTAGAAGCAGCATGGGCCACCCAGTGGGAGGGTAGAGAGGCTTCAAGACTGAGCTTGATAAGTTTATGGAAGGGACGGTGTGATAAAACTGTCTACAATGGCACATAGCCAATCTGCGACTGCGAGCAGCAAATATCTCCAATGGCCAGTGATGGGACACTAGATGGGGAGGGTGTGACAGGATCCCCCTTAACTCTCTCCAGCCTGGGCTGTCTCTCAACGCCTTGGTAGTGACCAGCAGCGAGCCCCTCCAGGCGCTGTGATCACTCAGCACAACCGCATGTGGAGCCCCACACCCAGCTCTATGGCTAGAATGCTCCCAGAGCCACTCCTGAATCACCCAGAGAACAGCACCAGAACCAAATCCCCCAGGAATATAACATCTTGCACTGCTCAAGATGGGCAATGCAAATTTATTAATCGGTTCACCACTTCAACAATGGAAAGTGGACACACACCAGCCTGTGTCAAACCTGAGCAGATCTGCCCCACTCTTCATACAAACTCACTGGTAAAGATAAACAATTAAACACATTTATTGACTATAAAAGTTTATATATAAACTGACTTTTTGCCTATCACTTAAAGTCTACCTTTTATAGTCAATAAACGTGTTTAATTGTTTATCTTTACCAGTATAAACATATAAACAGAGAGCGAGAGAGAGAGAGAGAGAGAATGTATATAGATATAGATAGATAGATCCTGTCTATCTATCGATATAGATATAGATATATAGATATAGATATATAGATATAAGCACACAGTCTAAACACTCAACCCTATTAGACTGGGCAGCAATTAGAGTAAGCAGTTTTTCTCACCCCTCTGGATTTTGCAGTCCTTAATATACAGGTTTGTTCCTTAAACCTGGGCCAATCTCCTGTGCTAGAGTCTTGTCTTTTTGGACTGAATCGCACAGTAAATTGGTTTTATTTCCAGTTTTCCTGCATCAAAATTCATATGCAACAGACCTTTATCTTCCAGTACCAAATCCATTTCCCTGAAGAGTTATGTATTGCTCCATAATAGATACATTGTGTTCTTGATTTTTCCTCAACTAGGCTGCTACATTTTAAGACTAATATTCCCCCCTCCCTGTTACAATAAAACTGTCATGTCTCGCACCTAATGCATCAGGAGGGTGGATCGATAACCCAGCCAGGTTAATTTCTCTCCCCAGCAATGGTTGGGATGTTAATCATGCATTTGCTTCCTGTCAGAGGAACGATAGTAAGTGGTTATTGAATGTGCTTGCAGGTTCATCAATATGTATGGTGTTCCTCTTTATCACTTCTTTCAGCAGATGCTTTGAAGTTAATATTCACTTTGTTACATATCATAGTTGCCTTGTAACCTGTTTCTTTTATTGTTTTGGTATATTCTTTCCCTTTGTTATTCTCTTCTGTTCACCCCAACCCTTCAAAGACTAAAAGGTAAAAGCTCCACTGGGAGCCTCCCAGGCTCCAGTTCCTTTCCCTCCTGCTGTTTGCTTTTACACTAACAATTGCAGTCTACTAGGAACAGCATCAGTACATTTGGTACTTAGGGCAATGGGTAACAGACCACATTTCACTCACCTGGCACAGCATCGTGCCTCATTATCCAGAGAGGTGAAGCCATTGTGATATTTTTAGGTCCTAATTTAGACCATGGCACAGGTGGTTATTTTTAATGTTGCTTGTCCTCACTGTGATCCTTTTAAAAACGAATGTGTTCCGAGGAAGACTCGATTACCTGTATGTTGTTCCAAGCCGCCTCGCCTCTGCCTTTCACACAGGTTTCCAGCCTCAGTGGGGAGCCCAGAGTTCCGTGTTTCGTATCCGCACATAGACCAGTTCCTATATTACGGATCTGCAATATTAAATTATTAGTTACGTTATACTTTTGTCGAAGTGACAGCCAAGAGGCAGAATGATTTAAGAAGTTACCTCAAATGGTAGCTATTAGTACAAAGGTCCAATGTGAAATGCCTTACATTATTATACAATTGAGCAGACATTGGTACAGCTGGAAAAAGAGGCACACAAAGTTTGTAAGTCAAAATAGGAATGACCTTTTATAGCACAGTAATCTGCTGTAAGTGCCCTGCATTTAACTTAAAAGAAAACATACACCAGAGGACGGCAGAGCCTGTTACAGGGGGGCCCCGGTATACGTCGGGGGTTGCGTTCCTGAAAAGGGCGATTGATACTTGGGAATTTCCCCCCATAAGAAATAATGGCCCGCCCCACCGCCTCTTGCTCCCCCATCACCTCCACCCCTTCCCTCCCAGCGCCTCCTGAATGCCAGGGAAGCACCCAAATAGAAGGTGGATCAGGACCAATGTGAATCGGAACACGTTCCCCTATGGGTGACGGATACGCAAAATGACGGATAAGGTCTTTAATAATAATTAGGGGAACAAGCCTTAACATGTATGGGCTTCTTATCCCTAGGCTAGACAATTTACAATGAGGAGGAGTATCATCCTTATTTTTACAGATGGGAAAAAGATGAGGTGCAGAGAAGCTAACAGACTGGCCCCGAGGTTTCACCAGACATCTGGGTTTTATTTCTATTTTGATTCTTACTTCTCCAATCCCATATCCTATCCACTGGATTATGCTGCCTCCCCTAAAACATGGTGCACTAATTGCAATCTTACAGAACAAACCAGCATACAATTTCTTTTGATGATCATGTGCTAATGGAAACTGTCAGCCGAAAGGTCTGCTCTGTTCCTGAGCAGGCCAGTACAATGAAGCATACAGGAGTTCTGATCTCTGAAGCATTCAGCACAGAATCTTTATGAATAAAGATGTAATGTCTGTTCATAGGAATGGAGCTAATAGGTATCAGGGCTCATAATTAGCTCTATTATAACAATCCAAAATAGCCTGGTAGATCTTTCTGGCTGGTCAACCCTAGCAGTTTATTAAATGAACTCACCTCTCCCCAGGCAGCTGCCGGGGGCTCCACTGGTGGGTAGAATTTTGGCAAGTCCCAAGCTACCTCACTCATGAACCATTTGAAGCTCTTGCAGTTGAGATTGTTGCGAAGCTCCTTCTGAGCAGTCACATCCCCCGCAGAGAGATGCCGGTACTCAGGTCTACGCTGGTAAATGTACTCTGCGTATTCATCCATCCACACTTCAGCCACACGCTTCAAGTTCTACATAGGTAGCAGGCATGTGTGGAAGGAATGAGGGGGAAAATGTACATGAAAAACTGTGTCCATTCAAACTCTCTGCATTAGAATTCAGAGCAGGTCTCATGTTTTTGCTCAGAAAGAACTTCCATTAACACAGGTGCTCTCTCGGGCTGCTAGGAACAAGATAATTTTTAGTGTTATTCTCTACGTCCAGGGGAGTTATAGGGAAAGGTATGTTTGGTTGATGTCAAAAGAGAAGCTTTGGTGGTTGGCCATTACATGTGGTTCCTTGTGGCTGTGGAAATAGCACTTAGCCAGAACTTGTTTTAAATACAAGTCAGAGCAGAGACAGCGATTGTAAATACCACTGGACACTGAGGTCTGAGATGACAACTTCCCACTCCTCGTTCTCTGATCCATCCTGCCACATCCTTTGTGAATGAGATTGGCAGCACCCAGTTCTGGAAAGCATCTTTTTACAGAATTCTCTCCTCTCCACTGTTAATTCTTTTATATACAAAACTAAGAGAAACTTAACATTGAGGCACCGTATATGGGAGAATATACACACTAGAGATACAGTCCCTTCAGAATATCCCCCACTGTTTGCTTCCTGTTAACAATACAGGTATCACAAGTTTGCCTCTGACCAAGTCACTTAAAAAAACAATAGCAAAGCCTCTCATAGGCTAACTCTACTTCCGTACTGGCTCTAAAATGGGACTCAAGTCTTCATTTGGGAGAAAACCTCAGACATATTGATAAAAATATCAAGCAGGTAAGAGCACACACTGCATTTTAGTTTCAATACATTACTGAACCAGCAATGTAATCATTTCAGTGTAAGTAGTTAGCTAGCATTAAATCCACAATGTAGCTATACACAGCTTCTTGACTGCTGCCAAACACACACCGTACATCCAGCACAGAGCACCTGCTGTGCTGCCTAACAGTGAGTACAATAGGTCATTAGCTCCCTGAGTGCTGCCTGGCAACATTAGGCACTCTCACTGGAATAAACCAGCTGGACTGCAGAGCACAACAAGTACACCTGATGTACCAATTTCAGTGGAATGCACAACTGGCAGCAATGCATTTGCCATGGAGGATTAGAAGCAATTGCAGCTAAAACAGCTAAGGCAATTGCAAGCAATTGACATTCTTATCCAACTCCAAATACGGTACAACACCCCCCTTCCTGAGGTCTCACTTTATGATCTGATTTGCCACCAATTAAATGCAAACCTTAGCCTAAATGTTCTCCAAGTCTGGTGATTCCAAGGTTTCCAGCAGGACACCCCCACCCCCTTCCCCAGTCTGCCCCTAATTCCCTCTGACATCCTGGAGGAGTTAACAAGGAATCAGATGATTCTAACATTACAGGGGAGATGCATCTCTCTCTGAGGTCACTGCATCTCTTACTTTGTCACAGTAATACATTCCAAATATATAATCAGGGCACCGTCTCATTCAAGTAAGATGTTTGCTGACCCTCTGAGCTAGATATAGCCAGGCAGGAGCACTGTTCCTTGGTTTAGTTTTGTATCCTTTGTTTTTATTATCTTTTCCCACCAGAGGGCGCTACCACCCTTTTTCAATTACTTGGAAACCAGAGGTAGAAAACGGCAGCATACAATGCTAAGGATGTAATCTTCCTTCTCTCTCAACTAGAATATTGAAGACATTTGACTAGATAGGTCTTTCCTATAACTTACTCCTCCAGTACAATGTGAGGTATGAGGATGAAGGGGCTCTTTTTTCCCTTTTACTATTGATTTAGGAAGTTTTAATAGGTTTGCAAATCTTTGCCCTGTAAATATCAAACACAAAAACAATCATGACAACATTGTTTGCAGTGTTGTAGCCATGTTGGTGCCAGGATATTGGAGACACAAGGTGGGTGAGATGATCTCTTTTATTGGATCAACTACTGGTGGTGAACGAGACAGCTAAAACACAGCTCTTCTTCAGGTCTGGGAAAGATACACAGTGTCACATCTAGATACAAGGTGACAAATTATTTAGCATAAGAGGGAAAAGTCATGCGGGAGACCATTTCAGAGGAAGTAGGCAATTAACACCTCTCTAGTCACAGGACAAAGGAGGTTAGTGAGTTACCTTGTAATCATGAAACCAGTATTTCTGATAGCATGATTTTATGAATTCAACCTCGTCTTTTGTAGGCGTTGTCCTATGACAGAAGACGTGTTAATTGCCCACTTCATCTTAAATGGTCTCCTGAAACACGTGTTTTACTCTTTAGGCTAAATAAACTGTATTTACCTGTGACACACTGAGTACCTTTCCCAAACCTGAAGAGCTCTGTGTAATTTCAAAAGCTTGTTTTTCACAAACAGAAGTTCCTCACACACCTCGTGGCTCTCATATCCTTGGACCAACACAGCTACACCACCACTGCAAAAAAACCTGAGTGTCAGCCAGTCCCATGCAAGGGTGCCTAATTACTACAGTGATGGGTGCCCTAGAAATACCTCTTCGGCTTTCTTTCAGTTAGTAACGCTAGTGCTCATGCTGCCCCATCTCCTTACCTCAGTCACAGACAATGCCTCTTGCGTTTATTCTGGTGATCACAAATTGCTGCGCTTCTCTAAGCTCTTCTCCAGAAGCATCGAATGTGAACACTTTCCCAGTTGTCACAGCATGAGACAGGTTGCATGTTTTACAATAAGTCCAAATACTCCGCAGTTGCCATCTGCATGATTAATGTCTGCAGATTAATGTGGCCTCCTGCCACCCCGCCTCCCACGTTAGCAGCACAGTTCTGATTTACGTTTCACCGTTGGCCCCACTGCAGGCGCTCAGCATAGGGCACAGCTGCAAAGGGGTTGCATCTGACAATGTTGCCAGTTTCACTGCTCAAATTAGCACTCATTGTGAGCCTTCACTGCTTATTCTGAGCATGTATTCGGGCAACTCTCCAGCAGCTCACATGTTTGCCCACAGTGAAACAGGCCAGGCATTCTACTGCTTTCTCTTAAGTCCGTGCGGAATACTTAATTCGGGAGGGGCTTGGCTTTGGATAAAGGGCAGCCTCTTTCCCTTCTCCCACTCCTTTGAAAGGCAGAGTTGATCTCAGTCTGTCACCTAGCACTGCGGTCTCTATTCATCCCTGGCTACCAAATGAAGTCTGGATCAGGCAGCAAACTAGTTTCCTACCAAACACCAGCCGGAAGGTGGAAAACACCCCAAAAGGCGATTACTGGACAGGGCTATTGTCGCTATGTCAGACGGGGGGAAGGGTCTCCACCGATAATGACTGCTGCAGTAGGGGAGTGTTTTGTGCAGAGTCACACACAATTCCAAATTTCTTTTTGCTATCTCAGTCCCCTCTAGAGAAATAAGTTGCAGCTTTGGTGGTGGCTGATGCTCCCAGTAAGCGGGGCTGAGATCTACTCATTTGCTCTTTCCTATTGCTTCCTTTGCTCTTACCTTCTTCCTCCTATACAGAGAACTCCCTGATCTATCCACTTCCTCTCTCTCTCCCACCTGCCTCAGAGACAGCAACCCACTCTCCTCTCCACCCACTTGTCTCTTTCTTTCCTATTCTCCTTGCAGACAGTAGAAGGGTGGCTTGCTCCATGATGCGATGTACTTCTTGTTTGGTGAAGGTGTTTTTAGTGTATTGAAAGTGTAAATCCTGGATTTTCTCCTGGTAGCATATTCAGTGGTATGTGTGTGAGAACCTGTAGATGCATCTCCACTGCCACGATGAGCGATACTCGGCACAACGCCCTTCAAGATTCATGGGTCCTACACATGCCTATCAAAACATGTGGCACACTTCATGCAGTGTACTAAACACCCCAGGAACAACTATGCTTGGGTGAACTCACACAGAAAAACGATAAACAGATATCTCCCATGGGTGAATACTTTTCACAAAATGATCACACCATATCTGACCTCTCAGTCCTTATCCTCAAAGGAAACCTGCACACCACCTTCATAAGACGAGCCTAGGAGCTTACATTAATTATATTGGAATTTAATAATGAGATCCCTTTATTTAAACAGAGTATTACCATATTACAGAGTAAGAACACCCATGACATGCTTTGAGGCTAAAAGGTCTTTCTATCATTGAAGCAGCACAATCATCATCCTGTACCACACTGCCCAGAAAGTCTTCTAAGCTATCATGACATTGAAATTTTACACAATGATAAAAGCACACCGTACCTTTTACTGGGATTGTATTGCCGACAGCCAGCCAAGCACACAGCCCCATAACTCCAAATGCCCTGAGAATTTTGGTCAAGATCCAGATTAGCTTCTGGTTACTATTAGATTTCCTCTCTACTGGAGGAGTGGGGGAGAATGAATGTACCTTGCCCTGACAAAGGGACAAATTTGCTAAGCCAGTAGGTCTTTTTCCATCTCTAAGCATGATGCAAACTAGGGAGAATTGAGGCTTGTGGAGTCCTCAACATGCCTGTCCCTGGGCCTCTAAAGTTGCAAAGGAAGGTTAGTTAGAAAAACACTTACCCTCGCCAGGCTGACTCCTGTTGGAACCTTGTAAGGAACGTATTTCCTGTAGATATGACCCACTCGGGAGCAAGGGATGTCCTCCATGCGACCCCCACACATCCACACCTGTAGGATGGCAGAGAGGGACAGACACAATCGGAATTCACTTCAACTGAAAAGCAAAAAGCTTGCAATATAGAAAAATTTACAGAAGCTTTGTACTTTAAAGACTGATTCAGTCTGTCCCTCAAATACGAACTTCAAACCTAATTGCTGGCTGCTCACAATCGGGCATCTTTCAGTTTAGCCCCAGGATTAGCATACTGGCTGTAGGGATGCTCTTTAGATCCTTGACCATCGGGTGGGAAGAAGCAAAGGACTCTTTCTGAACAGCACAGCTCTGACACAGATTATTTCCCAAGTTAAGGTGGAATGGTGTATTATTGCACATAGGGATTAAAAATTGGATCTCCATGCCAAATCCTGTGCTCTGGGTCAGGCAAGAGCTCCAAAAGTAACTTGGGGAGAGAACACTATAGGTCAGATCATGTGCTACACAAACACCCTTGATGGAATTATTCACAAGCCTGCCTAAGCTTCAAACCAGAAAATACTGGCTCCCATGCTTCTGTACTGCCGCTGGGTATCAGAGCAAAGTCTAGGTCTAGAGATCAATGCTATGCTTTTAATGCAGACACACACTCCTAGCTTTTGCAGCCCTCCAATTAGTGGAAGTCCCTGTCTGGTGAAAACAATTACATTTAAAAAAAAAGTAAGAGAAAGTCAATGGAATAGAGCATTAGTTGCAGAATAATGACCTGATGCTTGATTAGTGTCAAGGTGAGGCCAAGAAGTTTATTTTCCATGCAGAGACATCGATTCTGTGCCAACATCCTTTAACATCTTTCTTTTATACCTAGATTAATGCGGATGTAATCTTTTTGCCTGACTAAGTGAATGAAATAGAGTGAATGCTGCTCTCTGTACCAGTGAGTAAATGCATTCCAGTAGGTTTAAGGAATACATTTAGGGGCTTCAGCCAATCAGAGAACATCTAATCTATAAATTAAAAATAGGATATTGCACTTTTATTAGAGGACTGGCTTCTGACTCAGTTGGCTTTTTTTTTTTTAAATAAAGTGCTTGTCTTAGCAAAGGAGGGGCAGACAAACATTTAAGTACCTGACGAAGGCTCCACTAGGTATATTCCTAGTTCCTATTGATCTTCAAACAGCTTCTTCTATTTTGTCCTGCGTTCATTTAGTAGGACACACTTGACATTGTCTTGCCCTTGATTTGATACCCAAATCCCCCCATAGTACCCAAAAGCTATATAGCTAGAGAGAGAGAGAGAGAGAGCGAGCACGCTATATATATATAGATATCTATAGCTATATCTAGAGAGAGCGCGCGCGCTATATATTTTGGTCCATGCCTTCATCATGGTTAATTTGGACTCCTGCAATTCACTGTACAATGAGTTTAGTCAACAGCTTCATGCACAGAAGACAATTCATTAATATTCTACGGCATCAATATTAAATATTTAGTAAGGGAACAAAATATTTGGCCAAGGCTGCTGCATAATTACTAGTTATAACACTAAAGTCCTTTGGAGTTTCATCTCTATCTACTGGCCCCATGCCATTTAATAATCATTGTCATCTCCTGTGTATAGCTTAATGAAGTTTCATCTCTTTATATTATCACAGTTTCCTGAGACCAGAATTCCACTAACTCAGAATATTTTAATCAAATGTTTGTTATTGTAAAGAATACAAAGAGGAATTTTGACTGAAACTCTGGTCTATGGATTTTTGTTCCTTTATTTTTTAATTACTGTTGTATCTTGAGAGGACAGGATAGTTACTGCAGATTAATAAAGTCTGTACTCCATTTAACTTTTGGAGTGCTTTCAGTTGTTCTTTCTACTGGTACTATTAAAGTGGTGCTCCTTACTCTAACTCCTGTGCAATACAAGTTACGTTAGTGGCAGGTTTAGGCAGTGGCTGGGATAGGATTTCACTGCTTGGACATATCGGAATTTCTATTGACCAAGGGACCAAGAATTCAGTATTATACAGTGATATTTTAAGCCCACATAAAGCAGATCTGCTGTGGGCTTCAGCAGCTCTGCAAGGCTCTTGGGACAGAAAGCAGGATTCAATGTATGGGACTTGGTTGGGAAGCAAGGATGGCTGCAGAAGCAGCGAGAGAAACCTGGAGTTTAAGAGTCACACAGACTATCTGCACTGGGAGGAGGACTGCAGAGTCTTCTGGGCCAGGGAAAGCCTGCAGAGCTTTAGTGATCTATAAGGCTGAAGGATCCCAGGCCAAGAAATAGCAGCACCTTGCTTCTACCTAAGGCACTACTCCAGTGGGAGGCTACACCAGCTGTGCTCTTCCTCATTTCAGGGCATTAGCATTGTGTGCAGATAAAAAGACTGCCTGAACCCAAGTTTAAAATGTATAAGCAGTCTCCCCACCCCCCGCAGCGTAGTCGAGGGTAAACTCAAGTAAATGAGTTTATCCACTTCTCCTTTAGGGAATATGGAATTTCATTTAGATTAGCTTACCCACTTCTTTTTTAAACTACTACCCTCCTGTTCCCTCCCCATTGACTCATTCTCCTGCCACATCATTCCATGCCCTACATTCACTCATCTCCTCTCCACCTCACAACTCCTCCTGCCTCACCTTCACGTGTGGGAGATATGAAAGGGAAAAGGGAAAAAAAGCAAGAGAGCAAAGTGCATGTGCCCTAGAGCCTCCAAGACAACACCATCCTTGGACTCCTAAAACAGGTCACCCACACAGCACTAACAGTAATGTAAGATTTCTCCAGCTGGACAGAAGACTGCATCCCATCTGGTCAGACTCAGGACTGGCCATAGTGATCACGCACATGCCTGCCACATTAGATTGTTATAAACACATCATACTTGTGGGTGAATCCACAGAATCTAAGGAACCCCCATTGGTTCAGTGTACAGCTGCCAGCTTATAACATGCAGATTGACAGGAGCACATCACTTTGGGGCTTGGATCCACGCACTATCTGCCCATGAGCTACCAAGTCCTGGTCTTAATCTTCAAGATTCAGTGCACTGGGACCAAGCTATCCAAAGACTCTCTTCCCCTCTGG
This sequence comes from Macrochelys suwanniensis, assembly GCA_033296515.1. Classification (NCBI taxonomy): domain Eukaryota; kingdom Metazoa; phylum Chordata; order Testudines; family Chelydridae; genus Macrochelys; species Macrochelys suwanniensis. The sequence goes on along the minus strand of CM065782.1, from coordinate 103,745,796 downwards.
GACAACGGACTCAGGCAGCGTGCAGTCAGCAGGAATAAGAGCAGCTGCTGTGGAACACCCTTGCTAGATGATAGATTTACAGGCCATAGATTTACAATTTTTGGATAGCACTCAGATACTATGGGGGTGAACAGGGTGTGAGAACCTACACAGAACAGGGAAATAGGCTTAGACTGAACATGCATAGTCATTCCTAGCTCTTGTATAGCACTTTTCATCAGTAGATCTCAAAGCACTTTGCAAGGATGTAAAGTATCAGTATCATTGATGTAAGAAGTCACCTGGCGTCAGAGAAGATTACAATCACAGTAGAAGACATCATTACAAATGATCCCATGCGGAGACAGATTATTAAGCCAAGTAAATTGCTGAAGGAACATGGAACAAAGATGGTAATTTCTACATCTGCTTTTCTGACCACCATTTAAAATATTTGGCTGCCTACTGACTTTTGTGCAACTGCAGCACTCTGCTGCAAGCTTCATGAGTCCTACTGACACAACACAAGCAGGGCCGGCGCTTCCACTAGGTGACCCTAGACGGTCGCCTAAGGCGGCAGGATTTGGGGGGCGGCATTTAGGCGGCGACTCATTTCCCGGCGGCAGGTTTTTCTCTGGGTGGCAAGAAAAGCGGCCGCCGAGAACGCAGCTTCAGAGGAGGAGCTGCAGCCGAAGCGCCGCCGATTACTGCGGAGAAGCGCTGCCACCTAGGGCAGCAAAAACCCTGGCGCCGCTCCTGACCACAAGGTGCTTTCAAATATATTCAGCTCAGCTTTTGGTGCCTTTTAAATATTTCTTTATTCTGTAAGTGACAATGTGGCACTCAAGAAGTACAAATCTAATTTTAAAGCATGCTTCCCATTCATTTTCATTGCTGCTTTGATTTGTTTTATTAGCGAGCTTCTTTGTGTGATGACAGAATTCATTACAACCTCCATGAAGACAATTACCAGCTCTTATCTATAAAATTGGAGGGAAGGGGGGTGAGGGGAAGTACGACATGCATCAGCAAAACATGGCTAACAGAAATAATTAGAAAGTTAGCATTGAAGGAAAAACATATATAATCAAGGGTTTGTCAAGTAACTGCAGGACAAATAAATTCAAAATAGCTGTGTGCCCAGCTGAGAGAATGGATGAAATCGATTACCCACGTTAGGTGGTTTTCAGTAAGGAATACAGTTAATCTGTACGAGACATGACAACACAACACTAAAAATACACCATTTTAAAATAAAGTGCTGAGACAGCTTTCCTTTTCTGTAAGGCAGGACCATGTGCCTTCACAAGAATGTTTGTCATGATCCGTTGCCTTTTTCCATATTAAAAACATAGCTGGGGTAGTTCTGTGTTTATTCTGAGTAGAGTTGATATAATGTGGAGCTTCCAATCTTCCCTGGCTACCATGACAGTAGATATCAAAGTTTCATTTTGATGAGATGAGCTTCAAGGTTCTAGCAGCCATCATTAAAGCTCCTTGAGGACTACAGATAAAGCCAGTCAGGGGAGCCAGTAACTCATCTGGGGATCTAATCAGATCTCTTTCCGGAATAATGGAAATAAATATTCACAACTACTGCAATCCTGGGTCTTGAGGGAAGGTGGTCTGGAATCAGGAGAACTGGGATGAAATCCTGGCCCCAATGAAGTCAATGAGAGTTTTGCCACTGACTGCAAAGGGGCCAGGATTTCTCAGATATTATCATCCCAGTCTTCTCTGGCAGACTGTAATGCTTCATTCACCATCTGTAAAGCAATTTAGAACTTCTGATGGAATATGACAGGGAAACAAAGTAATATTTCACCCCTTCTCCACTATCCTCACGTTATGCTAGTACAGTCTCTTTCTGCTGCTCCAAGTAGCAATGTCATACAAGACTTTACGAAAAAACAGTACCGTTAGAGTATAATTCCAAACTATTTGGATATACAAAGTCTACAATTTCCAGAGAATGTGCCAGAATGACCACATGCTGCCTCACAGAGAACTGGGAAGCAGCAAAGGGATCACCCAGACCTTGGAAAGAAAGCCACCCTTCTACTATCTACAAGGGGAATAGGAAAGTAAGGGACAAGTGGGTGGAGAGGAGAGTGGGTTGCTGTCTCTGAGGCAGGTGGGAGAGAAAGGAGGAAGTGGATAGATCAGGGAGTTCTCTGTATAGGAGGAAGAAGGTAAGAGCAAAGGAAGCAATAGGAAAGAGCAAATGAGTAGATCTCAGCCCCGCTTACTGGGAGCATCAGCCACCACCAAAGCTGCAACTTATTTCTCTAGAGGGGACTGAGATAGCAAAAAGAAATTTGGAATTGTGTGCGACTCTGCACAAAACACTCCCCTACTGCAGCAGTCATTATCGGTGGAGACCCTTCCCCCCGTCTGACATAGCGACAATAGCCCTGTCCAGTAATCCCTTTTTGGGGTGTTTTCCACTTTCCCGCTGGTGTTTGGTAGGAAACTAGTTTGCCGCCTGAGCCAGACTTCATTTGGTAGCCAGGGATGAATAGAGACCGCAGTGCTAGGTGACAGACTGAGATCAACTCTGCCTTTCAAAAGAGTGGGAGAAGGGAAAGAGGCTGCCCTTTATCCAAAGCCAAGCCCCTCCCGAATTAAGTATTCCGCACGGACTTAAGAGAAAGCAGTAGAATGCCTGGCCTGTTTCACTGTGGGCAAACATGTGAGCTGCTGGAGAGTTGCCCGAATACATTCTCAGAATAAGCAGTGAAGGCTCACAATGAGTGCTAATTTGAGCAGTGAAACTGGCAACATTGTCAGATGCAACCCCTTTGCAGCTGTGCCCTATGCTGAGCGCCTGCAGTGGGGCCAACGGTGAAACGTAAATCAGAACTGTGCTGCTAACGTGGGAGGCGGGGTGGCAGGAGGCCACATTAATCTGCAGACATTAATCATGCAGATGGCAACTGCAGAGTATTTGGACTTATTGTAAAACATGCAACCTGTCTCATGCTGTGACAACTGGGAAAGTGTTCACATTCGATGCTTCTGGAGAAGAGCTTAGAGAAGCGCAGCAATTTGTGATCACCAGAATAAACGCAAGAGGCATTGTCTGTGACTGAGGTAAGGAGACAGGACAGCATGGGCACTAGTTAGACCATATCTATACTAGCGAGGTTAGAGCGGCACAGCTGTACCGCTGCAGCTGTTCTGTTGTAAGATCGCTTGTGTAGCCACTCTACGCAGGAGAGAGAGTGAGCTCTCCCACCGACAGCGCAGTCCACATCAGCGCTTCTGTCCATGTAACTTATGTCGCTCGGTGTGTGGTTTTTTCACATCCCTGACGGTGACGTAAGTTATACAGACAAAAGTGATAGTGTAGACATAGCCTAACAAAAGGTAAACAGAGGAGGCATTTCTAGGGGCCTCATCATTGTAGTATCTAGGTTCCCTTGCATGGGAATGGCTGACACTGGGGGGGTACTGTATTATGCAAGTTGGTGCAAGGATACACATTCCTTTCATTGGTGGTGGGTGGAGGAGAAGAGAAGAACAGAAAACAGGAAAGGAGAATTTTTTTTTTTTTAAAAACACTTTCCTCTTGGCTAATACAGGAGACTGAATATTGGGACAGACAGATGGCTCATTAGTCTCTGTGTGGCAATTCCTGTCTGTTTTAAGGGATGGAGGACATCCTAGGAAAAGGAAGCCAGCTAGGAAGTCAGTGTGTGATGTTTTGACTGCAACCAGGGATCTGACTGGAATGAGGGGCAACTACTTCCTGCTATTTAAGATTTGTGGTTTCACTATTTAAGAACAAAAATCCAGCCCCCAGTGATGTTTTTCACCAAACATAAGCACAGAAAATGCCAGTTTCTGCTCCCTTTCCCCTCATTCTGCCATCACTGTGTCCATGGGCCTGCTCCGCTATCTAGCACAACACTGGCTAGGTACATGGTACAGTCACAGCTTGAGAGTGGCCGAGCTGTGTTACAGTCTGTCCAACTCTGAACCCTCCCCCTGCCTACTGCTTGGGAGTCACCTACATTGGAATGGACATGAGCAAGCACTCAAGGAAGAAAAAATGGTTACTAACCTTCCATAAATGTTGTCCTTCGAGACGTGTTGCTCATGTCCATTCCAACCCCCCACCCCTGTTGGAGTTTGCCAGCAAGAAGGAGCTGAGAGGGCTGCGGGTCAGTGGGACCCTTTATACCAGCCCTTTGAGCGTGTGACTCCAGGGGGCACCAGAGCAGACTTGACAGATTCCACTGAGGGAAAACTTTCCGGCAGCAGTGTCGCGGCAAGCACACACCTACACTGGAATGGCCATATCAGATATTAAACGGTTAAGAACAGATATTACACTTGATCTTAGCTATGCAGACCAAGAAACAATATGAACGAGCACTCGAAGACGAATTTAACAGATAAAAATACAAAAAAATACTTAAAAATAAACACATCTGTTGAAATTATAAAAATAAAAAGCGAATTCTGCCGAGCCTAATAATAAATAATCCGAAGGTAGGTACCTTAGCTTTAAAATCAGGGCCTTAATTATTTGACAATGTCCCTTTTGCCAAGAAATTTCATAGCTTCAAAATTCTATCTGCATGTCTTTTTATTATGAACAAACCCTTTATTCTGGTAATTCCAGCACAATTATTAAATCTATGAGCCACAGATGAATGTATCAATTTATCTTAATCTCTGAAATACAGTGAGTCTCTTTCAGTTAAAACTTCATTTTCTGTCACAATGAAAGAAAAAGGGTCTTTGCTGAGATTAATTAGAGTAAATTTAGCCCTTCATAAATTACCATCTCTGGACTGAAATAAAACACACTGCGTTTCAGAGAGAATAAGCAGACAGATGAATGAAGTAGTCTTGTTTCCTGTACATCAAGCAGTGTGACTGTCTGCTGTGGCATGAGACACACAAAGGGATTGCATAGCCACTGTCATCGCTCTTGGAAACCAGCATTTTCAAAAGGGGACCAAGAGAAAGAACATGAATGCTGCCTCTGCCCTCTCCTGCAGAGAATTACAATATTACACAGTTTCATTACACAACACTGAAAGGGATAAATGGATCCAACTGTAATGGAATCTCCAATGGGAGATTTTTTCCCTTCTCCCTCTAGTAGAGAGGACAAGAGACCTCCAATATGTCTTTATTACTTAGCCTTTTGTAAATAAACAATGGGAGGACAATATCATTTATGGCGTGGTAACTGCCAGATAAACAGAGTTTGATAGGTCTTTAAACAGCATAAAGTCGTGCAGATTTGTGAAACTACTTGCTGAAAGAAACAAAGAAGATATGAACTGGAGCAGGGACTCTGGCTGCATAAGATGAATTGCGCATTGTTTCATGGTCATTGCTACCATCTGTTGGACCCATACTGACGCCAGCTAGTTTCTTTCAGTAGCACCCAGGACTATAAGAATCAAAATGCAAAACTCGTATGGGGTTGAATTCCCTTTAGGGCGTAAAGGGGCATTCTGTACAGAAATATATTTTAACTAACCTTTAAAAATTCATTCCCTCTGTCTATGAAATCCGCTCCCATTTCCAGATTAACTGAAGATAGCTCAGAGGTAACAGGAGTCTCATGTGTTGCAATGACACCATTTTTGCTCAACAAATTGATGCACCACACGGACTTGTGTCTTGGGCTCAGGCAATCAGCAGTGGTTAACAGAACCTTCCCCAAGCCAGGTGAGTGAGTCATCACCATCAGCCACTTACTATTCCAAATGTTTGGGGCTTATGTGAAATGAGAGCAGTCTTAGTCTAGTTCTTAGCGATCAGGACTGCTTGGTTAGAGACTAAACCATTCTCATCTCTGGCTTCTCTAAATCAGGACTAAAACAACCAACTGGTAAGTGTGGAGATGTCTGCATAGCCACTGCCCATACTGTGCCTGTTCTGTGAACAGAAGATTTCACTCAGAGTCTATTGATCCAACATTTTTAATAAGTTCTACAATGAGAAAACAAAATGAAGCCAGAGTTCTGCAGATGTCAGTAAGGAGAAAACATATCAATGTGGGAGGTGAGAATTTTCACACACTTCCATGATTTCAGAAGAATGGAAGATTATAAAAGATATAGGTATCTCAACAGCATTAAAGCATGGCCAATAGAGTGTTTCCTTATGTCATCCTCAAATGTCTAAGTGTTTAACAGTCACAATTGGGATCAAGAATAGCTTCATTCATATGAAATGACCATCGTCAGAGCCTCAAACACATATGCACTGCTATCCTGGATTAGACCAGTTCTCCATCTAGACCAGTATCTGGCCTTTGGCAGCAGTTGGGCACTTCAGAGGAAATGCAAGAAACCTCATAGCAAGGAGAAACGTCTTCCTAATACACATCAGATCTCAGTTTGTGCCCCGAAGCATGACAGTTTATATTTATTTAGAGGTAAAAAAAATTGCAATATAACTGGGTTCTTATTGTCCATATATATACCTAACCCTCTTAGGAATCCTACCAAACTCCTGGTCTTACTGATGTACAGTGGCACTGAGGTCCACCAGTTAATTGTGTGTTGTGCATAAACACATTCCCTTTCTATCAGTTTTAAATGGCAGGCTCCTTGATGTTTTCTTCTACATGTATCATGGAAAACAGCAGGCTCCTATCTCCCTTTTCTTATGCCATCCACTTTTTTATACCTCACCTATGCTCTTTGCTCCGCCCTTTACACGAAGTCTCAATCTTTTCAATCCCTGGTCCTATACAAGTCTTTCCATCTAAGTGCCCCCCGGCATTCGCTGTTCCTGCAGCTCCAGTCCCGTGTGGCTGGCTGGGTTCAGCTCCCCACTCTGGACATTGCGAGCTCCAGGGTGGCAGTGCCACTCAGGTTTGGCTCAGCCCCCACATTCATGCGAGTGGCATTGTAATCTGGCACACGGGGACATCACTCAACTTTGGCCTGGCTAGCCCCCCGTCATCACGATCAGGGTTAAATGAGCGTCACTGTGACCCTGAGCACAGGTCGCAACATCCAGAGTAGGGAGCAAAGCCCAGCCAGACCAGTGGGACCAGAACTGCTGGCAATCCTTTTGGCGTATAGTGGCAACCCTATTTGGGGACACCACTCGCAGGCTGAGAAACCCTGTTTTAGATGATTGTGCACCATTGATTTATAGAGAGGCATAATGTTCAGTATTTTCCAGTCCAACACACACACACACACACACACACACACCCCCCTGCGATTGCAAAGGCAAACACCCAGGAGTTTGGAAATGCCAGAATCAAAGTTGCCTGTTCAATCTCAGTTCAGCCCCCTTGTGTTTATGCATTATGTTAGTCTAATTACATGATCACATACTAATTTTTCCACAGGACCTCTGCCTCACTCAGTGCACACTACGGGTGCACTCTAGAGATGAATCAGGTTAGATGGTAAAGGAGGCTGTCTGTAGGACAAACTGCTTCCTTTACTGATAAAGATGGAAGGTTCCCCTTCCTTTCATCCCCCCGCTGGTTCCAAGTTCCAGTCTCCTTGTCCAGCCAGTCCCAGTCTCCACACTTCTCCTCGTCCAATCTCAGCGTTCCCACATTCCTCCCGCATTTCTCTCACCAGCTCCTAGTCCTTCCTCTCCCCTGCCATCTCCTCCAGTCCCAATCGACTTCCTTCCCTCCCTGCCCTGGATTCTCTACATTCAACTCAAATGACTTTTTTTCTCCAGCAGGGGGTACCACTGAGTGCACACTAGACAGACTCCCTGCTCTCAGTTCCAGTGTGCAGCCCCATTTTGGCCTGCAGCGGCTGGTTACAACCATTACAGGAGAAGCCCAGCTTCGCTCCTGTAGCCCTGGCCTGTAGGGAGCACACTCATCTATTCTGCGGAGATGGTACATACGCAGTGTGGTCAGCACTAGCAGCTGTGAGGGAATGGAGCATGCTCAATGAGGATGGAATCTTTGGAAATTTTAGCTGCTTAAAATTAAAGAAGTCTGAGATGTGTATTTTTTCACAGGCTTATAATTTGGCCAAATTTGCTCTCCTTGTGAAAATCCACCCAAAAAGTACATCCCTCAAGTCCTATTCTAATGCATAAGGACACTAGAGCTTTTCAAAAGAAAATGTTCCAGACACATGTTTTAAACAACATGGGAAAAATGTATTTCCCCCTAACCTTGTTCTTGAACACAACTGAACTATTTTGGCTGGAATTTTCCAGAAAACATCATCCTAAGGAAGATACCCTGGCATGGAAAATTCCAGCACAAACAGTTAAAGTTTGAGAAAGTTTTATGCAACTGAAAACAGGACCTTCTAATGAGAAATGTCAAGCAACCTTACCAACAGGTAGAACAACAAGCCTTGCTTATATTGAATACTGGTCCTAAAATGGACCCTGTGGCACCACACAGGTAATATTTTGTCACATTGCAAATTGACTATCACTAATGCTTTGTTTTCTGCGTCTTAGCTAGTTTAATTCATGACAGTGCTACCCCTACTTACAGCCACCCATTCCTTTCAAACGTCTTGTTATATATACACACAAGAGATAACTTGTGCTCCATGCCTCAGAGAGCTTCTTAGTTTTCAAGATCTTTTCAAAGCAAAAGTAATTTTCAGAGAACATAGCTCACCTTAAAGGATATTTCATACTGTTCTCCTCCCCATATCTCCAGACCTGCATCATACCCTCCCAGCTCCCAGAACCACTTTCTATCGACTGCAAACAGTCCTCCAGCCATTACAGGAGACCTTAAGGAAAAACCAGACTCTGTATTACAAACATATTCAAGATACAGCGTTCCAGCTGAACATTAAGAAAAACAAGATACCATTAGTATTTCTCTCACCACCCCACTCCTAGTGCCTCTGCACCTGTGTCAGAGCATCTACCAGTTGTCCTTGCTTTACAACTGTTTCCCACTCGTTGCAACCCAGGAGGATTGGACAGGGCTCCCTTCGGAACCAGTCAACGCCACTCCTCATATTGGCTACTTGGTTCACTGTTGAGTGACACAAGGAATTCCCTCTTCTGGAGGGACCCCAACATGTTACATATGCAGTCCTCCTTGCCCTGCCAGCCTGGCAAGCAAGAGACCGGAAATCAAGTTTCCTAGCATGACTGCTAAGTTTTTGGGCTTGCAATCAAAAGGTGGATCTTCAGTTTTTTGATGCAAAAATTTGACACAATTCTATCACCCTTTAAGGCTGGCAGGCACAGCTACAACGAAACAGTTTAACCCCAAATGATTATTTCTGTAATCCACAACAATCATCAAAATTGGTCTAATTATTCTACAGGGTTTTACCTGAGAATGACATATGAGCATTTGTTAGTTGTTAGTGTCCCTAATGTCATGTCACAAACTTATGTTCCAAGGCTCTTGGTAACAGATGACTATATTAGACATTACAATGTTCATTAACTAACTTCTGCAGAGATTAGGTTTCCAAAAAGTAGCCATAGAAGGAGACTGTGTCCACCGTTCTTGGTCTAAATGAAACGTATTACCCAACAAAATAAATAGCTGCTAGAAACAGAGGGAAGCTTACCACCAACTTGCGACTCCCAGTACAACAAGGCATAAGCAACCCTGTCACAGGGCACTTTTTGTTAGCCATCTATCATCACTCTGCATTTCAACAACTTACTCAAAGGGGTCACTGGGATCAGGTTTCTGTAATTCAGAAGGGATAGGGATCCGCTTGTAATACATCTCCCAGTCAAATGCCCCTCGCATCGCGTCCCCAGCTTGGGTCTCGTATCCAAAGTGGTCATGGTCAATCACGTCAATCATTGGGCACACAATGGTCTTACGGTTCCGAGCAATGCGGTCTGAGGATCACAGAGAAATAAGTTAGTAAGCATGTAGCTAGTGGCCCCTTTCACCAATAGTTACAAGGAAAGTATCTACAGGTATGAAGCCAATATTAAAACAAGAGCCTACTTTATCTCATTACCACAGAACAACCACCATACAACTAATTATAATTCTTATATCAAGGTCCAACTTTAATGTATCACTAAACACCTTCAGATCTAGAGAAGCTGTCTCATTACAGAATGGGTGAATTTTCTGCTTTGCTGTGTTTCTATTTTCTCCTTAAAAATTCCATGACAGCTCAGTATATATATGAGCATGAGGAACCAATTATATTGGCCAGAATTAGGTTAGAAATTATATCTCCCAGGTAATGTGCACCTCAGTTCTGACCCGTGTTATCACTTCCCCTCAAACTAAAAGGGCAAGTCTGCATTGCAATCATAGGATGAAACTAGACACACCTGAGCTAGCTTTAATCTAGCTAGCTTGGGGACTGGTGGCAGTGAAGATACAGCAACATAGATGTCAGGGTGGGCTAGCCAACCAAGTAATTACCCAGGGTTCTGGGTAAGTTTGTACAGCCCACGTTGAAACCCACACTGCTGCAGCTTCACTGCTACCCTTACCTGAGCTAGCCAGGTTAAAGCTAGCTCAGGTACGTCTATATGAGCTGCAGTTACATCCCATGACTGCAGCGTAGACATACCCTAAATCTTCTCTTGGACAGAGGCTCCATGTCACACCAAGTTATCTGTTGTTTATGTATTTATGACATCAACAAATTATTTATCGTAAGTTATACCTACATGAAATAGAAAAATTAGGCACTCACTCCGGTAATAGCCACCTTATGGTGTGAGAGAACAACTGAACACATCACAAATGGAAACAAAAAACCTGGATATCTCCCCACCCTTCTCAATGGTCCCCTGCCACTTAAAATGCTAGACTAAACAGACTGTCTTGCATGTTCTAAGGACTTTGCGGAGTCCACAAAACTCATTTTAACAAGTGACCTGGACATGACCCCCTTCTGCATTGGTTGAAAGCTAGTGCAATAACCCATTATGCCACCTAACTCCAAGAAGCTTTGAAGTGTCATGCCAGAATCTGGCAGGAAGTGATTCAGACTAATGGCATAACTAATCTTGGCAGGCTCTAGAAACATACATCTGCGCCTCCCCTCAATCTTTAATTCCAGCTGAAAAATACTGAGACAGGATTAGTTCCAACCTAGACATCTGGAACTTCTTCAATATTCATTTTATTAACATGTTTTCTTAACTAGAAGTTAACTTTAAGAACCAAAGTGACAGATTCCAAGGAACATTTGTAACAAAAAAGTTTTATATTTTTAAATTAAAGCATACTGTACATGTTCTCATTTCAAAGGCATTTGGACTACTTTTGTTTCCATTCCCTGAGGCTCAGGAAGTCACAAATGTTTTACACCATGCAGAATTAATACCAGACACACAAATTGACAGGCTGTGAAAGTAACAGCATTGCTATACGAGAACCCAGCAGACAATTTTTCATTTCAGTTTGTGACTGCATTTTTCTTCACCTCTTGGTGTGTACTGTCATCATTTGCTAGACAGATGCCATGTTTCACCCCAGAAGTGGCTGCATTCCAATGGCACATATGTCACTCGAAATAGGCTTGTAGAGCAGTCTGATATTCTTCAGGATTACAGATGCTATATAAACAAACTGCATTGCAACCTTATGTAAACTGGATACTCCCAGATACCCATTGTAAGTCATGTGGCTGGTTTAGTAAGTACATTCTTTCTGGTCCTACAAGTGTCCCAAGTCCAAATCCTGGCACTGGTCACATGCAAAAAACCCAGGTTGAGTGGTCTTATCCCACTTTCCATTTGGGCATTGCACAAAACTAACTTGTAGTTCAGCACAAGTAGAGTCTCACTGAAAGGTAGGTCCAGAATTAGATTATTAGGAGTGGGGTGTTGGAGGTCAGAATTAAAATGCACAGGAAAAAAGCCAGTTCCCTTGAAAAAGAGAACATTGTTCATTTAATAAGAGACACGTGAAAGAATTTACTTTATGAAACCACAATCCTGTTAAAGACTATTTTAAAGACCACTTTGTAAAGGATCACACACATTCTAGGTGTACATAGCAGCAGTGCATATTATCCATAAAAATGATTTTCCACATGTTTGCAGATTAAATATATTTCCATAGAAACAGCCAAGAGCGATTTAAAAACTACAAGCTTAGCTTTATGTCCTCCAACTAATTTCTCTTTACGAGCTGCTGAATGCCTACATGAATGGTTTGCTCTTCCAGCAAACTATAAATTATGCAAGATTTCTCTTAGTGGGGGGTAACAGAACATGATCTCTGCTTTTAATTAAACAAAAAAACTGTTTTGGGGGAAATTGTGGGTTTTATGACTCTTGCATAGAGAAATGCATTGTACTGAGGACTACAGGTCGCTGACAGCTCTCCCAGGATTTTCTTTAGAAAGTCAGTTTTCCAGATAGTCATTTATTTTCTCCTTTGGACATTTCTGAATGAGAAGACAGCAGCCTGGACATACAATAAACCATATGCCGACATCTGTCACCAGCTTTTTACCAGGCTGAAGATCAGTTTTGGGAAGCACTTCAAACAACCTCCTTACCTAGCAGAGGTGGCAGCCAGTTCACGTTGGCCTCACAGTGAGAATCCAAGAATGTGATAACATCTCCTATTGCCACAGAGGCCCCCAGCATTCGAGTTCTTATTAGCCCTTCTCTCTTCTTGGTGCGCAGGATTCGGACATTTGGGAACTGGGCCATGTAGTCTTCCAAACGTTTCTTCAGGTGTTCTGGGTAAAAAAGAGTAAAGTTAAAGAAGGTAACAATCACTCCTTAAGATGCAGCTCCCTCCTTAGTTGTTAGCTGTCTTTTGAAGATGGTATTGAACAGCCATGAACTAATGCATTAATAGGCAAAATAAAAGAAGTATGAGTAATCTTTAAACTGTGGGTTCAAAGTTTGCTCATGGATCTGGACCTCTGAAGTTTCCAAGAATTCAAACAGGACAACAAACGGATGGAGGAGCTTAAGACTAGAAAGAAGCTGCGAGACAAGAGAACGCATAACAGAGCAAAAGCTAATTAACAGAACCTTGGGATAACAAGAGAACTATTGACCAATAGCACGGATGCTCATGAGAGTAGGAGACCAAGCTTTTTCAGGAACTGGATCTGGAGTAAGTAACTCACTATGCCACAAAAGCACAGAAAGAGCACTTTCAGAACTGTATACAACACTTACTGAATTTGTTTTTCCTGAATTTCTTCAAGCACACAAAACACATCCACTCCCACACAAATATAAAAACAAGCAAAAAAAATCCTAGTCAAGTTGATTCTACAAGCTGGGAAGGTATAGAGATCATTACTGAACACACTACCCCTATGTTCACTACTTTCACAAAACTATGATGCATTTTGTACAAAATGTGCCTTGTGAGGTATCATCTGAAAACTCAATCTACTGAACATCATCCTCCTGGTAAAATGCGTGTGGCAACATTGTACGTAAAGTTATAAGATTCTACTGTATGACATTGCTGAGACATGCTCCAAGTTTAGAAAAACAGCCCAAATCAGTTCTTCAGAAACAAAAGGTTAGCCAGTACCTGAGCCGGGTGTCAATATAATCAAGTGGACTATTACTGGGCTAAGTGGCCATTCTTTGGCAGGAAAGAGGGGTGTGAGTGAGAAATTTACATCTTGGCAAACAAACTTGCTGTCGCCTGAACACCAGCTGGAGATGATTCTCAAAGAAGAGAAATACTGTAAGAAAGGAGAACAGAGGACACAAACGCACCTTTTCCCTCTCACCTCTACTCAGGGCATAAACAATGTTTGAAAGACAAAAGGAGCATCACTGAGCTGAGGGAGGGATCCTGGCTGAAGAATCCAGCCAGACTGCTGTGATCATACGGTGAGAAAAACCTTTTTGCTTTAAGTTCACTCAGCTTGTTAAGTTAGGTATTAGTTTGCATTGTACCTTTTATTACTTTGTAACCAATTTTGACTTTTATGCCTCATTACGTATCACTTACAATCTGTCTCTCTGTAGTTAATAAACTTGTTTTATTGTCTCATCTAAACCAGTGTGCGTTTGGACTGAAGTGTCTGGAAGTATTTGAGATAACAGGGTTTGTGCATATCATTTCTATTAATGAAATGATGGACTTTCTATGAGCTTGTACTGCACAGAAGGAAAGAGCTGGACACATTTCTAGGGACAAGTCTGGGACAGGGAATTTGCTGGTGTCATTCTGCAATATAATTCAGGAGTGGCTGGCTAAAAGCATTCATATAAATTCAACTGGGAATGATTTTGCAAGCTAGAGTGTATGTAAACAGAGCAGGAGTGGTTGTCCTCACAGCGATGCAGTGTAAAAGGCACCCCGATTGGAGCGTTGAGGGGGACACAGTTGTCCAACAGTCCAAACTGTATTCTGGGGAATGACACAACAAGTTCCTACACAGATGAATCAACTTAACTAGCCAAGGATTCTCCCTACCCCTCGCCCATCTTAATCTAGTTATACTGCTTACCATTTGGTGTCCAGAAGGAAAACTTATTCCCTTTGTGTATCTTGGATTTTATTTTGGGGGGTAGGCGGTCAAAGGTGGAGATAATCTCAGGAGTTACAGTATACTTTGCATCTCACCTTTGATGCCGCCAGCAGCTGCAGTCACTCAACTAGCCAGAATCTGCTCTTGAATTCCCTTTAAATATTTTTAGAGTATTCCTTGTGCAAACTTGACATTTTTCTTTCTTCAGAGCCTGATTTTAAATCTCCAGTAGCTTTAATAAGACCAAACTCATTTTGGTGTGTGTCTGATATATCTGTACAGCTGGAGCAATTAAAATAATTTTAAACATTAAAAACAGGTTGGTCTGCTTAGTAAAACCTTTACTAATTATTGCTTTCTAGCTAAGACTAATACCCTTCCCTCACCCTTTTCAAGTCACTTTTGAACAGATCCTCTGCAGCAACCAGGAATCAATTTTCTCTAATTGAATGGATAAATCTTTCAAAAAAGCGACTCTCTGGGAGACCAGACAAGATATTAACACTCATTCCTCATGCAGCATTGTGTAGGCAGTGACTGTTAATTAAAAAAAATAGTAAAAAACCCCACAACCATCACTCATTTAGTGCAGCCGTATCATTCCTTGCCATAATTGGAAAGAAAAAAATTCCCCACTCTATGTCCAAAAGAGTTACCCAAAGCCAAGTTCAGGGTATAAATTGTACCTTGGTTCCAGTAATCTAAAACCAGAGTAAGGTAATCATCATCAAAACATCGGATACTGAATTACACAGTAATAAAAGAAAGGAAGAGAAAAGCAGGAGCTATGCATCTGATCCTCCCAATATTGACTTCATAGGACTGCAGTGTTTCCATAATCCCTATGGTAATTACTGCATCTGAATCAGTTTCCTCCACAAAACATTAGCGGGTCTTGAAAAACTGCTGAAATTTCATAGCATCTTAAATGTTCAGAGGTAATTATACAGTGTCTCACTGTTTTATTCACCTGTGCCTCATCATAAACAAACATCTTTGATACTTCAAGAAGATGCTGTTTATCTCCAACTTGCATTCCAATGCCTTGTACGCACTAGCATTTTCTTCGTGTCTTTCAGTTGCTCTACAAATCAGTGCAGTTTCACCAGTTGTGGCACTTGCTGACGCACTACTGGAGACCAGCTTCCAGCATTTCCACACCATGTCGCCTACAATGCTGAGAGACGGATCCATTAAAGGCAGTCAGTCTATTCTAGCACTGACTTTGGCGGAGCTGAACTAGGAATTACAGCAACCACGGAACAATTTAAGAACATAGCATAGGCATATTTCTCCATGTGAGATGTGACAGTTGTTTCTATAGTAACCATGATGTCAAAGAAAGATGGATAATTAGCAGTAGCTAATAAATGAACAGCTACAAATTAAGAACAGTTTACGTGAAGTTACTCTACTAGGGTAAGAGAGAGAAAGGACATACGAGTAGCCAAATTTGCTCAAGAAAATGCTTTCCAAAAGACATCAGCTGTTCTAATCCATCTAGATGCCCATACTGCACCCTCACTGTAGCATCAAAGAATCAAGTTCTTCACCCTCCATTTGGTTTCTGTGTCAAATAACTTAAGCAGTGAAATTTATCTTTTCCTAAATGCGACCAGGATGTAATCCAACAGGTGACATTATAGATAGCATTATCTGAATGAGAGACAGACATAAGTGGGCTTTGAAGAACACCACAGTGTCCTGCTGTTTGGCTACATTCATAAGAATGTCTCCTTCAAGCCAGCCTATGTTTGAAACACCTTCCAGTTGTGTTTATTGTCCTCCAACATGTGACTGAGCATATAAGTGTCTCATTCCCGACTATCAAATAATAAAGTGAAAAACAAAACAAAACAAAGAACAGTAGGTTAGAGCTATCAGATCATTCATTACAAAGGTGCTATTCTTCACTGGTTGTAATAGTCCCTTGGAAACCTACAGCTCAAGAAGGCTCTCTCTCCATCTGTCATACATCCTTAAAGCTACCCATTACTGTGGGGTTGATCATAACTGCTTAGCTGCTGGTACCAGAACCTGAGCTACCTTTTGTCAGGCAAAGCACTGTAAACTAGATGCGACAGAGATGGTAATTTCCTGGACAAAACCATATTAAATGAAGTTTAAGTATCTTAGGAGTTTATTGTATTAAAAATGCAAAACGTTTATGTATTATTGAAGGATTGTATAACGTCTCAGAAGGGGGGGAAGGAAAGAGAAGCATTATGAGCTTCAAAAGGCTCTTAAACCATGTGCCAGACAAGAATGAGCTTTTGAAGTGAAGTTTCCCAAGAAATCTCTAGGGGGAGGTGTATGCAAACATACCCTGTCCATTTATGCAAGAACTCAGCTCCCCTAAGGAGGGGACCTTTGTCTGCTGATCACCTGTTACAGGAGGACACAATCAGCGATCCAAACTGTATAAAGGAGGAACTCACAGATTCATGGGGATGCTTGTTTTGTGCTAACAGCTGTTACGAACTTCTGATCTCAGAAAAACCCCTTGGTGGGGTTGGAAGGACTGATCACCTGCCAGAACTCTTGCTGGAGTTGGTGATCTCTGGTAAGATTTTTAGCCTGTGTATAGGTTCTTTTATTGTTTGTAATGTTTTCTTTGTAATGCTTTCACCTTAAGAATAAGTGTAACTGTGGGCAATTATGCCGTTTATGGCCTCTGAGGAGACCGAGAAACAGGCCTACTTAGCCAATCTGACATGCTGGAGAATTCACAGTATAGGCAGGGAACTGTACAGCTTGGAAATACCCCAGACAAGTGGAAATGAGACACCTTCCCAAGAGAGATGGCAGCTGGAAGTCAGAGTGGGTGCCCTTGATGGACCACAGAGGGGGAATGCAGGTGCAGTTGCCCTGAGCTGTGATGCTAGGAACTTCCCTAAAACTGCATTAATGGATGGGAGAGGCACTGAAAGTTAGTGCTACACAATAGCACATGCAGTATTGCTGAGGTCGAACAAGATGCAGTACTTTCCCCTTTCCCAATGCAAAGAGATGTGTCACAGCTGCCCCATCTCCACCTGCCACAGGAAACTTCACACATCAGCAAAGCATTTTATTGCAAGTTTAGGACTGTGGTTTATTGAAGTGCAAACTAGCAAGGTTCTACTATGCCTATGGATGTGTTGTCCCCTACCAAAAAAGTCTTGTCGGGTTAATGGACAACACTCATGAGCAACCCTGCAATAAAAACTGTGTTTTTCTAAAGGCAAAGGGGGCAAAAATAGAGACGGGAATAAGGGAAGACAGCCTGGGCATGCTCTCCTTTGCTCTGATTGTTGGCCCACACGATGCTCAGACCAAAATTTAGAATGAGACATCCCTCTTCTACCAAAATGACAATACTTTATATTTTTGTTTTTAAAAGAAAACCTCAAACAAACAAGTTAGATAACCACACAAATAGCTACAAATACGGTGCTTTAAAAAAAAAAGCCACAACTTCTTATGGCACCTTGACATGGAGTGATTTTTATTACAAGGGCAATTTAATGAATGGTAAACTGGATGAATTCCAGTGACAGCACATGTTATGTGCAATGTAATTTAGCTGTATAAATGATATTATATATAGATTAAAAACTAAATTGGTAGCTTGCTGGCAGACTAATAAATTTGATATACAATTAATATATTATCATTACTAGTCAGAACTACTTAAAATCTTTTGCTTTCTTTATTCTGAGTTGTAAATAAAGATCTATACTAAGGAGGAATAGAAACTGATAAAATCGTTGCTTTAAACTATCACTAATAAAATGCTATCTGATTAAAAGAGGTCTTCTCCTGGCTCAAATTTTTGTGGACTCCTCATCCCTCCTCTTCCCTGTGTACAAAGTATCTAAGAACTGCTTCCAAGTAACATGAAGTTGCTGACTGCTTGCAATACTGGAAAGCCTTTCTAGAATAAAAAGATTCCTGAGTTTACATGTAGGCTACTGTTTCTTTCCTCAGTCAAGCGGCCCATAGCTATAATGAGGAGGGAGAAGTGAGAATTTCATTACTCAGAAATGCCACCACTCTTCAGAAAAAGATTACATGAACTTAACATACATGGAGTGCACAGAAAAGTAGTAAAGTATTGGGATTACTGTTTTTATTGCTTTAAAAAAAAGGCAAAGCATACTAGAATCCATGGCAAGTTGAATTATTTCTGTCCTAAAACGTGACCCTTACAAATGGCATTATAGGTTTCAGATTCATTGGATCTCAATTTTATAACACATACAATTTGTTCAGTCTGCCAGTAATATATTTTTTTAAACCGGTAATTGCTCAAACTCTCTCTGCACTTTGACCATTTATCTGGATTCTTTCCATCTCATGCATCAACACTATCCAGGCCAAGTTATGCCCTCAGTGACACCTGTGTAAATCCACCAATTGATTTTTACAGCTTATTATAGTGTGACTGGGTTTTTGGAAAAAGTTGTTTCCTATAAAAGCGGCTGGAAGAGATAGCCAACAATCCTTAGCTTTATGATGTGGGTTTAAATACAATTCTGCCAGATATACTTTAAGTTAGGAAAGATATTCCTCCTCACAAGGACAGCTTTGGGGCTACAAAAGGACTTTATTCACTTTAACTCATGCAGATCAGGTTAAATCAACTTTACAGACAGGAGCAGACCATGGTAATAACACAGCTCATAGTAGTAGAAAATGCCTAGCCCGTTCTTTATACCTCATCCCACCACAAACCAAGAGCTGGAGACCAATCATAATAAATAGCAGTAACACATACTTAGCAGCGACAGTACAGTTAGCCAGTTGCCTGCCTGATGTACATTTACACACGTCTCCTCCCACCACACAGAACATGCACACCCTATTTTTAGAGTGACCTGAAGTCACACCACCTTAGGGTGCAATTATTTTAAGCCCTCTTAAACCAATGTCCGGCCTAGCAAGTACTTAGGATATTTCAAGGAAGAGGTAGGCACTTTAGAAAGTGGAGTAGGTAGTTCTCTTCAGTCAGCACTGACTGGGAAGACAGCAGGCTTTCAGAGGAGACTTAAAACAGAACAAAATCTCAGAGGCCAGTTAACAAGACTCCCAGTGGAGAAGGGGGAGGTAAGGCCAGATAAGCTTTTGCTACAACTGCAGTGATTCCTGAATATTTGGAATTCTAAGACTGCCATAGACAAGGAATCGCCACAACTTGCTGTTTTTGTCCTTTGAAGGAGGAGAGTTAAATGCTCTGAATAATTTGCCATTGCTCAAGCTGTTGGCCATTAAAGTGAAATCACTAATGGCTTCCACCTATCGAAGAGCATCAAGGACACAACTGAGGTAACAGAACAGAAAAGGTTCCCAATTAGTGGTTAAAACCTCCACTACAGTTTAGCAGAGATACAATTCCCTTTTAAGCAACTGGTACAGAAAGCAAGCTCAGCTGTGTTTTTTCCAGAGGTTACCTTGGCCACCTTCCAAGTGCCCAAACCCCTAAGGTAACTGTTTGCCTTACATTTGTTTTCAAATTACGCCCACCCCCATCATTCCTTCCCTCCCCTCCCACACACACTCTTGTTTAAGATTACAAATGACTCCATTCATCTTTTACTTAGCTATTTAGTCCTAACGTGCTATTTAACAATTTAAGAATGAATTACATTCCTTCCTGAATCAATCACCTCTGCAAGTCAGGGCTCCCTGAGATAGAAAGCACTTCATCATTGAAATTAACTCCTCTAAGATGAGTAATCCTTTTAAACAGGAAAATGTGCTTTTATCCAAACAGGCAGCACTTACACTACTTTTAATTTTATTTCAATGTTTTCCATCCTCTGTTCACTTGGTGGGAGGATAATAAATTGATTTAATAACCACACAACACTTTCCATAGTAGCAGCTACACCATTAAGCTAATCATGGCCTTTCCTATTTTCCCCATTTTCTTTTAACCTTCCATGCCAAATCTGTTTGAAAACCAGAAAGGCCCCGAAAAGGGAAATTACTGTTCCTCCATGAAAGGGATTCCATTACAAAAAATGCACTTATGAAAAACCCAATTTTACACAGGATTTGCAGTCCTAGACGACACACTGCTAATACATGGCAGGAAACTGGGAGTGCTGGCTAGGATTGCCAACTTTCTAATTGCTGGTAACAGGACCCTCGAGGCCTCGCTCTCACACCACCTCTTCCCCCAAGACCCCGCTCCCACCCGGCCTCATCCCTGCTTTGCCTCTTCCTCCGCCAAGACCTCACCCCCCCATAGCTCGCTCCTCCTCATCCCTTCCCCGTCACTCATTGGATCGCCTCAAGGAACCTGCCTGTAGGTAGGTGGTGACCCCGGCTCAGCAGGGGCTGCCATGTGTTAATGATCCGGTGCCTTCCCCCACCCCACAGTAATCGGGAACAACAAACCACAGCCACTGGGAGCTGCGGGGGGCTGTGACTGCAGCCGGTCAATGGAAACAAAACGTCTCGCGGCCCGTCAGCGGATTACCCTGATGGGCTGCGTGCCGAAGGTTGCTGACCCCTGACCTAGTATATAAATGCACCTACACACAGGGAAAGTCTATTAGACAGGCACAACGCTTGCAGTTCAAAATATTCCCACCTGCAGGACATAACCATGTCTCCCTTTAGCATAACACTTTACCCTGCTGCCATCTCAATCTCACCGTGAAAAGTCCTGTTAGTAAAGGAAGAAGGGTAGGGGGGAGTACTCCCAGGATGTTTTCTCCTTTCTTTGCCCAGGTCTACACTGGGGGGGAGGGGGACGGGGCGGGAAATCGATCTAAGAGACACAACTTCAGCTACGAGAATAGCATAGCTGAAGTCGGCGTACTTAGATCGACTTACTGCGGTGGCGTCACGGCGCTGAGTCGACTGCTGCTGCTCCCCCGTCGACTCCGCCTGCGCCTCTTGCGGTGGTGGAGTACCGGAGTCGACGGGAGAGCGCTTGGGGATCGATTTATTGCGTCTAGATTAGACGTGATAAATCCACCCCCAATAGATCGATCGCTACCCGCCGATTCGGCGGGTAGTGTAGACCTGCCCTTTCAGAGGGAGCCTACTTGAGTCATCTGTGTGTTGAGGAGGGGTTTACACAAGTTCAGTACATCGCTGAGAGAGGTCTTTGCTCTTTAGTCAACACGTAGTAACACCATGCGTTTCCTCCTGTTACACACCAACTTATCTGAAAACTAAGTTTACAAAATGGATTCTTAATAGTTTGAGAGTTTATTTCCCTTTTTTATTAAATATGCATCAAGATAAGCACACAGTTTCCCCTCTTCCTCTGACTACACTTATTCTAAAGAAGTGATCTTAGATGGCTTGCAGTCTCATTTTCTTGTTGATTGCTTTTAACATCTTTCAGAGAGTTTTCTGTTGCCATAAAAACAAACCCTGTTTTCAGGCTACACAGCGCAGTTTTTTATGCTTCAATTGCAGAGTATAGCATACAGGCTATTAAATATTTAATTCAGGATTCCTATAGCAGTGACAATGGACAGGAAAGGCACCATTTGCTTCACCTGGAGCCCTCAACTTAATGGTTATGTGCTACGATCCCTCAAGCTTTTTCAAATAGCTGTTCTTGATCGGCCGGTTGTCTAACTAGGGGAAACAAGCTCCCATTCAACGATACCACCCTTTCAATGGCTAAACATCTTGAACACATGAAGCTACATTTTAATGCATCAAAAATACCAAGACATGCCTTCATACCAAGACATGCCTCAACACCTTCCTCTATTGGGTTACGAGGGCAAAGATAATCAAGCTGGACCAGATCTGAAAAGGTCACCCACCCTTCCTCTGCATCAGCAACCAATTTCTGCACTTGTGAAAATGAAGTCTTGAGACAGTATCAAGTGTGTCGGAAAACACTTCAGAATATTTGCCCATGTTGCAGAACAGTCACACGTGTAGTAGACAGCCCGGGATACACCAGGAGCATAGGGGGCAAGTAAGGAATGAGGTGCTGTGGCACAGCTGTATGGTGGTATGAGACGGTACAAACTGGAACTTTGCAAGCTCTGTTGATTTTAACTCACCATTAGAACAGCAATGTACTGTATTTGAACACACTGACGTTTAAGACATGTAAATATAAAGTCCACGACTGGAAAAAATTCACATCAACTAAGAGCTGTAAGTGGCTGAAGCATTCAACACTTCACCTTCAGACTAATAATCAGATTGAAAGTATAAAGAAAATGTGGCTCTTAAATGCCAGAGCTCTTTGGGATTCAAAACCTCAAAGATGCAGATGTTTGCTGCCAAACAATCCTTGTGGATTTAACTGTTTGCTCTTACCATCCCTATTGGTTAAAAATGAACACCTTCCCCAAAAGAATTTTTGATCTTGTACAAAAAAGGTGCAATGTACAAGAAGATAATACAGAAATGGAAGATCTCAGAAACGGTGCAAATGTTAGGTGAAAGGAAGAAATCCATTCGTACCCTCACCTAGGATGTTTAAAAAAAAAACATCTTAAAGCAAGTCTGATTAAGTTTAATTTCAAATTCTAACCTATCTTAAAGCTGTTATGAGCTGTTGCAGAATGGAGTCTAAATGTTTTATTTTAAATTTCTAAGTGACCAAGGAGTGTAGTTAAAGAGGAATGAAACCTACAAGATACGAGATAGCCACTGTGGACATGCAATGGTTTTGCTCTACAGTTGCATCAGAGCCTAAAATTAGGGAGAGCACAATCTAATAATCCCTGTTCCTCTAACTGTGCTAACATAATTAATATCCACAAACGATAAGTAAACAAAGCAAAGCCATGTTGGCTTGTGCTCCATATGTCGGAGAGTAGGGAAAAAAACTGGCAAATGGCAAGACGACCAATCTGGTGTGAGAAAAAAAAAATACTGTCAAACATTTGAGATGTGACTGCAAACACCACAGGGCCAAAAGCATGATTGTATAGCTTTTAGAAGCACTTGACAGTGTTCATCAAGCAAATTTTTCCTTTTAACCAGTTCCTGATCAATGTTTGGAAAATGGAAAGACAGAACTGGTACAAGAGAAACTTATGAAGTCATGGCCATCTGCCAAGACAGGTCTCCATTTAGCAAATCTACTAAACCCTAAAGCATAGATCTAGGGCTGTTAACAGCTGTGCTGATATCAGAACTGAACACCCAAAGTTAAAGGACATTAAAGTTGCCCAGTCAACTGCCGTATTTGTTTTAACTGCATCATGTCTGGGTGGGAGGCTAAGGGAGAAGGTGGAAGAGAGAATCCAGGAGGTAGGACGGGTAGCTAAGTTTTGCTTATTCCAGTGATTTTTTTTTTTTAAAAAAAAAAACCCTACTCTGGCTTGCACTCTCCAGCATGTTGACCCACTGTGGTCCAGGGAGCCACATTAGCATCACGTTCATTGCACTTTTGTAATAAGTAACAGTGGTCTTGAAGCCAATTATGAACTGGACTATAGAAGCGCCAAGTACAGCTGGTCAGGAGTTTGACAAAAAATTTCCCACGGAAAAAGCATCAAAACCTGTTCGTAGACTTGGACTTTAAGGTCAGAAGGGAGCATCATGCATGTTCATCTAATCTGACTTCCTGAACATCACAGGCCACAGAACCTCACCCACTCACTCCTGAAGTAGGCCCATAACCTCTGGCTGAGTTACTGAAGTCCTCAAATCATGATTTAAAGACTTTCAAGTTGCATAGAATCCACAGTTCACTCTATTTCAAACCACCAGGTGACCCGTGTCCCATGCTGCAGAGGAAGGCAAAAAACCAACCGACCAAAAAAAAAACGAAACAAACAAAAAAAAACCCCAACCCCAGGATCTCTGCCAATCTGACCTGGAGGGAAAATTCCTTCCTGATCCCCTATATGGCGATTAGACAGACTCTGAGCATGTGCATGAGACCCATCAGCCAGACACCAGGGAAAGAACTCATTAGTAACTCATAGCCCTCCCCATGTAGTGTCCAATCTCCAGCCATTGGAGATATTTCCTAATATAACAGACGCAGGTGGGCCATATGCCATTCTATGTAACCTCATCATACCATCCCTGTCACAAGTTTAACCTAACTTGTTTTCAGACTGAGTTTGATTTTTGCCCCACCTGGAAGGCTGTTCCAGAACTTCACTCCTCTGTCTAAACCTTTGTGTAATTTCAAGCCTAAACTTGCTGGTCAGTTTGTATCTAGGAAAGGGTTGTTTTTGATGAATTTCCCATTTTGAATCTTTCTCGAGTTTCAAAAACCTGTCAAAACAGGAAGCTTTGACATTTAAGTGAAAACTTTGTTTCAAAATGACTTCATTTTGAAATTTAAGCTATAGTTAAAAAAATAAAAATAAAAGTACAAATAAAAAACAAAATGTTTTGATTAACTTGATCCAAGAATTCAGATTTTTGATTAGTGAAGTTGACCTTTTGTCCCAATTCAGAATAGGAACATTATTCAAAATCTCAAAAAATTATCACGGGATGGGAAAACTGTTTCCCACCCAGGTCTAGCTATGAGTAAACTTTGTGATGGCTCACGATTTTTGTTCCCAGTACTCAGGAATTTGTTGAAGCCTAAATCTGATCTTCACCCTGGAGATAGTAATTCTTATTCTGATAGGTACAGAATTAAGCAAACTTATGAAGTGCAGCTCGGTCCTAAAACCAACTGTCAGATAAGCAAGCAATCAGATTCATGCTCACATCAGCATCTGCATTTCATTTCATTTGACTGGCAATAAGTTTGTTTAGTTTGCTGCATTTAGCTTTCACTAATAAAAATACAATATTTGGCAACTTGGTTTTAGAAAAATACGAAAACAAATACAACTACTCAATATCCTGAGGCATTGAAAGAAGGGGAGGGCAGTGCCATCTTGGTAACACCTGTTCAACTTCTGGGAATAGTTAGTTAAAATCCATTACGTGTATAAGAAGGGGCCTATATTACAGTGACACCGTCCTAAGCATAACTTGCTAAACACTATTCTTATTGGAAGTGTGTGAACTGTCCCGACTTAATTCCTTGTTTGGAGAAATGAGTGATTTAGGATAGTCTTAGCCTTTTTACTCACAATAAACCAGGGTTTTGTACCTGAACAATAATGGATAAGCAGCAAAGTTTAGACTGTGGATAGCACCACTCAGACTTTGGGCCAGTGTTCTGCATGAGTTCTAACTCCAGCCTTAGCACTGCTTCAAATACACACGAAAATCCTTGCTGTGAGGATGTCACCCAATTTTACTCTCCACCTCACAGCCAATCAGAACCAGCGCTCAGCTGGAGTTTTCCCCTGGACAGAGAATCCCAGACAAGGAAAGTATTCACGCATATCTGCAGCGTGTGGAAAGGGCCACTGCCTTTAAGATTTGAGCCATGAACATGCAAGTACCCCACCAAACAGCCTAACAACTTTAGTAGGGCCCTGACTCAGGAAAACACCTAAACACGGTCCTTAATAGAGATGGTTTTCTGAATCAGACCCTAGGTCGGGTGTAGCTCAGTCCTGTCAGATTCCACATCAGATCTCTTATTTCAATAATTACTAGCTTCATTTCTTTACTATAATCTCTCTCTGATGTACAAGAGAAGAGTTTCTCCTGAAGGACAAATCAAGAATTTCATAAGCTATATATTAAAGCAGTATTGTCTCCTTTTTAACAGAAGAGTTGGCCAGTGTGTCAGACTCTATTAACTACACAGAAATGTAACACTTAGGAGACAGAACTCCTATTAAAGTCCCTGTATAAGAATTCTTGCTTTACCAATGCTGCCTGTAATGCCTGTTAAAGAAAGCTATCACCAATAATAGACACATCATACATAATGAGGGATGACAGGGCTCAAATCACATTTCTAATTAATTTATACAGAGAAACAGCTGTAAAGCATTAAAATGCTGATTTGTAGTGCAGCTGGCAGTTATCTAGATATTTCACTACTAGCAGATGAAGGCACTTGCTTCAAAGTGGGTGGGGTGGGGGATTTTTGCCACGGTCCATTGCTAATGCAAGCTACATACATCATGGTGTTCACAATATCAAACAATGTAGTTGGGATCCACTTCATAAACTGAAACAGGGATGAAAAATCTGCTTCAGAATCTTGCTTCGTTAGCCAGACAGCTTTCCAACTGCACCGTAATTAGCTTAGAAACACAGTTTGCTTGTAATAAGCTGGATCCTTTCCATCAACCCCCACAGTCCCCCTTTCCCAATCATTCTTCCAGCTGTGAGTAACT
The DNA here is from genome assembly GCA_033296515.1 of Macrochelys suwanniensis. Taxonomy (NCBI): domain Eukaryota; kingdom Metazoa; phylum Chordata; order Testudines; family Chelydridae; genus Macrochelys; species Macrochelys suwanniensis. The sequence continues at coordinate 103,719,233 of CM065782.1, read as the reverse complement.
TTGATTTTACAGTAATTAATTGCGAGACCTGAAAAATGAATGGCATAGAACTTGTTTTGCAACAGGCTTGCTATGAAACAAAGCTACGTGGGGCCTCTATATACCTGCCCCCTTTCAAATGCATGAACAGAATATTTTTAAAATGTTTGCCAGCTAGTTATGAAATACTGAACATTGCCGTTTTCAGCTGAATGTCCTTTTATCAAGACACACATTTGAGTATGGAAATACCACAATATCAATACTTTCAAGATTCAGGAAGTTAATACAAGAATGAAAAAAAGTTACTGCCTTGTAATTGTTGCTCAAGATGTGTTGCATATGTCCATTACACTGTAGGTGTTCTTGCATCGTGTGCCCTGGTGCTGGAGAGTTTTCCCTAGTGGTACCTGTGCGGGGTGGCTCCACCCACTGCCAAGCTCCTTGTGTTCCAAATTGAGGGCATAAAGGGCAGAGTCTCTCCTCCCCTCCTTCAGTTCCTTTGCACCGGAACGGATGGCAGACTCTGATGCATCGGGAAAGGAGGGTGGATTGTGTAATGGACAATGTGCAACATCTTGAACAACAGTTACGAGAAGGGGAGTAATTGCTTTTCCTTCGAGTGCTTGCGTAGGTCCATTACTCTGCAGGTGACTCCCCACGCTGTTAGCTGAGGTGGTGAGGCTCATCAGAAGAGGGACCCACCTCTCCTACATTAGCATCCTCCTGTGGTGCAGTGGACAGCGCGCAAAGCCTGGTAAACGTATGAAAGTAAGACCATATGGCTGCTCTACAGGTGTCCATCATTATGATACGTGTGCCACAAATGCTGCTGAGGTCGAATGAACTCTAGCTGAGTGCGCTGAGAGTTTGTCTGGAGCAGTTACTCCGCTGACAGCATAACACACTGTAATACAGCTAGTGACCCACTTCCAAAGCCTCTGATTTCTAATTGGATGGCCCCTCATACGTTCTGCATAAGGGATGAAGAAGATACCTGAAAAGACCTTGCCCTACCTAGGTAAAATGCCAATGCTTGACGAATATCCAAAGTTTGGTGCCTCTGCTCATCCTTTCATATATGTGGTTTCAAGAAGAGGTTTCTAACTGGTTGGTAGATAGACTGATTCAGGTGGAAACCAGATGCCACATTTGAGAGGAACCTTGTCTCTGGAGAAAAATGTATGGTGGATCAATGACGGATGCATTCAGCTGTCCCATCCTCCTGGCAGAGGTGTTGGCCACTAAGGCAGTTACCTGTGCTGTCAGGCATAAAATTAGTACAATTGCAAAAGCTCATAAGGAGAGTCCATAAGCGCAGACAACACCAGATTCAAATCCCAGAAAGGTGTTGGTCTCCGACAGGTGAAAACAGCCTATCAAGACCTTTCAGGAACCTGGTCGTGATTGGGTAAATGAAAACAGTCTTGCCATCTGTCCAAGGGTGAAATGTCAAGATCGTGACCAGAGGAATCCTAATGGAGCTAAAGTCCATACCTGATTCATTAAGGTGCAAAAGGTGGTCCAGAGCTGATTGAGTCATCATCTGAGTCAGGGGTACATTAGGGGATGCTGCCCAGATGGAAAAAGGCTTCCATTTACTCAAGTAAGCGGCTCGTGTGGACAGCTTTCTGCTATCAAAGAGCACATTCTGGACTGCCAGTGAGCAATGTGCTTCCTCTACATTCAACCACTGATGAACCAGGCTGTAAGATGCTGCATTTACAGATCTGAGTAAAGCACCCCACCATGGTTCTGTGGAGGTCTCTGATTACAGCTTATGGAGATGTGAATACTATATCTGTCTTGGCCAGGTTGGAGCTATAAGGATCATTGTACCCTGATCTTGCTTGAGCTTGACAATGACCCTGGGGTACTCATAGGTATGCACAGAGGAGCTTTTTGTTCCACGGAAACAGGAAAGCATCCAATGTATGAGGTATGCTTGTGCACAGGGAACACCAATGCTCCAACCACCAACAGTAAGAAGGAACTGAAGGAGCAGTGCGGTGACTGTGCCCTTTATAGTTTAATAAATGGAGATATGCCAATCTCCTAGAACTGGAACGACCCTGAAAGGTCATCGAGTCCAGTCCCCTGCTTTCACTAGCAGGACCAAGTACTGTCCCCTGACAGATTTTTGCCCCAGATCCCTAAATGGCCCCCTCAAGGATTGAACTCACAACCCTGGGTTTAGCAGGCCAATGCTCAAACCACTGAGCTATCCCTCCCCCTCATTTCAGAGCCTGGAAGTGGGCAGGGCCACCCCACGGGTACTGCTAGGGAAAACTCCGCCACTGGTGTATGTGATGAGCATACACCTACAGTTTAATGGACATATGCAAGCACTCAAAGAATCAATAGTACTTAATTTAGTGGCTCTAAAATGAGGTTATGCAGTTAGATTTGATTATGGATCCAGAGCTCAGTTTATTTCCTATATAACAGTACCCTAAAATAAATCAGATCTATAAAGCAGAGGTCAGAGGTGAAAGTGAGGGAGAATAAACTGATTAGACAGCTTTTGCAAGACAAAATGAGCATCTGGACTGGGCTACAAGTTAACTTCCATTTAGGGTTTATAAGTTTTACCGCAATACAAACATAAAAGCTGTGCTACTTACATAAGATCATTAGAGCTGCCACACTGAGTCAGACCATGGTCCATCTTGCCCAGTATCCTGTTGCAAACCGTGGCACATACCAGAGCCTCAGGAGGAGTGTACAGAAAAGGGCATTTGTGGCGCAATCCATTCGTCTTCCACTCCCGGTTTCTGGTAGTCAGAGGTTTAAGGCTGTCCCAAGCATGGGGCTGTGTCCCTGATCATCTTGGCTAATAGCCATTGATGGACCTGTCTTCTAGGAACTTAACCAGTTGTTTTTTTCGGCCATTACAACTTCCCATGGTAATGGGTTCCACAGGTTAACTGTGCATTGTGTGAAAAAGTACTCCCCCTTGCTTGTATTATACCTGCTGCCTATTAATTTCATTCAGTGACCTCTTGTGTTGTGTGAAAGAGTAAAAGACATTTCTCTACGCACCTTTTCCCACTATTCATTATTTTATAGAGCTTCATCACAACCCCATCAGTCATCTCTTTTCCAAGCTGAACCACCCTAATCTTTCTACTCTCTCCTCATATGGAAGCTGTTTCATACCCTGGATCATCTTTGCTGCCCTCTTTTCCAGTTCCACCATATCCTTTTGAGATAGGGTGACCAGAACTGGACACAGTATTCAAGGTGTGGGAACATCATGGATTTATATAGTGGCATTATGACATTTTCTGTCTTTTTCCTAATAGTGCTGAAAATATTGTTAGCCATTTTGATCACTGCTGTACATGTTGCCAAGTCACCCTGTTTTGAGATCCCTTGAACTCTTTGCAGTTGCCTTTGGACTTAAATATCTAGAATAATTTGTCATCCTCTGTAAACTTTGCTACTTCACTATTCACCCTTTTTCCAGAGCATTAATGAATATGTTGAATAGCACAGGTCCCAGTTGAGATTCTTGCAGGAACCTGATGTTCACCTCTCTTCATTGTGAAAACTGTCTCTTTATTCCTACCCTTGGTTTCCTTTCTTTCAACCAGTTACTGATCTATGAAAGGACTTTTCCTCTTATCCCTTGGTGCAATTCAAAGAATATTTCTAGACTGTGAACAACACTTCTGAAAGTTTTTAAATGACTTGGGAGTCCGAGCCCCACTGTCTTTCAATGACACTTAAGTCTCATTTTCAAAAGTCAACTACCGCAGAACCTCAGTGTTACGAATAGCTCGGGAATGGAGGTTGTTTGTAACTCTGGACAAAATGTTATGGTTCTTTCAAAAATTTATAACTGAACATTGATTGAATACAGCGTTGAAACTTTACTGTGCAGAAGAAAAATGCTGCTTTTAACCATCTTAATTTAATGGAAACAAGTACAGAAACAGTTTCCTTACCTTGTCAGAGTTTTTTAAACTTTCCCTTTTTTTAGTAGTTTACATTTACCACAGTACTTTACTGTATGGGGTTTTTGGTTTTTAAATCTTTGCTGCTGCCTGATTGAATGAATACTTCTGGTTCCAAATGAGGTGTGCGGTTGACCGGACAGTTTGTAACTCTGGTGTTTGTAACTCTGAAGTTCTACTGTAGTGCTTACGCGACTTTGGCACTTTTGAAAATTTTATCCTGAATCACCAATCTCCACCAGGGTAAAAACAGTTTCTTATACAAACGGCCAATGGAACTTTCCATCTACAACATTTAAGAGTTCCAGTGTTGGAATTTGACTTCAATACATCAGCTAGTGTTAAACCTCTAGACTATCTCATTGCTCTGATTGTGTGCAGTAGTTTGTAGTGGGATTTGATTGTACATGAGTATGTTACATGAGAGGAGTTCTACTCTAATGAAAGGGAAAGTGAAAAAATCTGTTTGGTCAAATTTCCAGTTTTCACATATCTAAAATAATTAAGTGATGCACTCTACAAATCCAGGTGTCAGAAGGTACATTTTCAGCATCCTATATCCACATTCTGAGCCTAGAGAAATCTGAAAGGCTCTAGAACTATTTCCCAGGGAAGGGGAAACATTTTCATTCTTGGACTTTCAATTAAAGTAAATTGATCTTTTGACAGGTCCTTAGAGCAGTTACTAAAACTTGGTGCAGCCACAAGAAAAGGCTTCAAACAAACCAGATCCTTAAAGAAAAGCAATACAACATAAGAGCTAAAATGGGCTGTTGGTGTAAACGGAGTTTGTAAGAATCTAAAAAAGTGAATTATAGTGTAATTAACTTACTTTAATCAGCTTTGTATGAAGAGTAAATGCTCTTTAAATACTTTAGGGTTAAAGTAATACGAGAGGTGACATTCAAACTTTAGTAAGACAACAAATAACTGTCACCACATTGTCCCAAGTGCAATCACTGTATATTAATATTCATGCGCTAACCGTGCATTTTAGGAGAAAAGTGACTTGTACCATGAGTGTCTACAGATGACAAGATAATGCTTTTAGGTGGGCAAAGCCTTTACCATTCCATTTTAAGATTAAAAAGAAATCAAGTATTAAACCCTTTCCCATTTGAGATATTACAAGCATGATTTCTGTCAATTAAAACCATGCAGATGTTTAATGAAACCAGGCTGCTTTCGATATGCACCTGATGTTGCAGCCATTGTCAAATCAGTTGTACATTAATAAGGTTCCCTCTCCTCTCCCTTTCAATCAGCATGTTGCTTGGACTCCTATGCACTTATGACTGCTGGGTTCTATATACCCCGGGGGCAAAATTGCCCTGCTTCTGGTACTGCCTAAGTAGCCTTGCCCACACTCATTTTTCCATACAGACTATTCCATATGGGCATCTTCTCAAGATCACTTTTAAATATGAGATTTAAGGAGAGGGACTGAAACCAAAGGTGAGAGGGACCTATCTGCAAAACAAGTTAGTAGCGGTTAGTAGCGTGTCTGGCACAGAAGTGAATGGGTAAGACCCATATTTAACAGCTCCAGCTTTAAAACCTGAGGTAATTGGAGTCTCCCCTGTGGATAAACGTTTGAGCAATCAGCCGGGCTTTGTGAAGAAAGATGAAGGGATACAGCAAAGAATGCTGGCCAAACATGAGGAAAGAACAAACTACAGACAAAGCAAGAGCTGCTGAAGAGAACGTCTAAAGAAGGAATAACTGCTATTTGTGAGGGGTGAAGGGTCCTCAGCCCACAACACTTCCTTTTTTAAAAATATGCCTCCCAGAGCAGGAGTTAAGCTAGCTTACTAACACGAGCACTCCTGTTAAAGAACAGCTATAATCCTCAGCGCACACTTCATTGGTCAAATAAAACCTGAAAGAGGTGGGTGGAAATGGAAGGGAAAATCAGAATACCAGGACAATAAATATTCCCAGGACAGCTCAATTTGCAGAGTGGACAAAATTCTTGGAGGTAAAGAGGAACATTTAAGAGAAGTACTCTGCTGTATTCAGCTATACTGAAAGAGCCCAAAGGAAATAGCTCTGGAAGCAGAGAGGGGAATGTATTTGGTTCCAGCTTCCTGAAGGTGTAAGGACAATGGGATGTTCAAGCAGAGACCTAGCTGTCCCAAAGGAATAGAACCCAGGTGTCCTGATTTCCAATTTGCTGTGCTTACCAATAGATAAGATTCTTCAAACAAAACAAAAAACTTGCTCTCTAGGCCTGTCTCTTGGGTCCCAGAACAAGTAGGGCTTTATATATTGAAATCAACATGAGGCTCGTATCAAGTGTCTCACTGCAATAGTAGGCTAAACAAGTGGAAATGGCATTCGGTTGAAGTCAAGTAGTGGTTAGAGCAATTATGTCATTTCAGGAGTTATAGAAGTTAAATCTTAATGAAATACGATAATTAATGCCAATAAAAATGGCAAAACTGGCAACACAACAGAGTAAATCTTTCCAGAGGAACCTTAGCTTTTGGAGATTCCAGTGTTTTGAATGCTTGATCTCAACTTTCGCTTCATTAATGTGGTGTTTTTATTAACATATAAAAGCTTTAACAAGATGTCACTGCATGACGTTTTAGTGAAGCTCTGACTGTCATGCCTTAACAAGGGACAATACCTTATTTACAACACCCAGCCATTTATACAAAAGCAGTATTAAAACTGGGTAAGAATGGGCTGTCAGTCAATATGCAGATGATTATCAAAATAAGTGACTGATGTATAAAATTATTTCAACATTGAGCAGCAGTCACTGACTTCACTTCTATGGAGCTCTGTGGTGAAGTAAGGAGGATTATCAGAGGCCGTTCTGAACCACCTCTGTTACATAAATATACTTTTTTTCTGCACATAGTATTTTTTTTTTAAAGGCTGCTTACTCAGTGATCCAGCTCTTTAAATTATGTTCAGCAATTACGTTACAGCCTTGTGGCAGACAAAGATTCAACAAATTGAATAATGTAAAAATTTCCAATGGCAGGAAAGGTGAAAGGAAAAAACCCACCATGTTTTTCATCAAAGAAAGGGCTGACAAATCCAATGCTGTTTCATTCCAGACAGAAACATTTAAATGCTGGCAATTGTAACATTTTGCTTTCATAAGTTGACTTTCCTTTTGTTGACTGACTTGATTACTGACAGCTTCTGTTCCAAGACGACTGTGGCAATGAGAATTATGGACTGCCACAAGCATAGGTTCCGGGGCTGGAGCACCCACATTTAAAAAAAAAAAAAAAGACCTGTGGATCAGCGCCTCCCCCCCCCACCCCCAGTGCCTCCCACGCACTGACAGCCCTATCGATAGCTCCTCCTCCTCCCTCCCAGCACCTCCCACCCACCGCAGACCAGCTGTTCAGCAGTGTGCAGGAGGTGCTGGGGGGGGTGGGGGAGAAGAGGAGGAGCGGGGGCAGGAAGAGACGGGGCGGAACGGGGCAGGAAGAGGTGGGGCAGGGGAGGGCTTGCTGAAAATGTATTTTCTTCTGACAGTCTCAAAATACTTTAAACATCGATGCCATATAGCTATGGCCTAATGAGCTTTTCAAACTACCATGCTTTGCCTGCAAGCTAGTGAAAGTTACACTTCAGGAGAAGTACTGTAGCTAGCTGTAGGGCAACACTTGCATTTCAAAGTCAATATGGGTCAGAGAACCACTGATTGGTGTTTGAGTTAATGCTTTTATAGGAGCTTCAGAATCAGTCATAGCAGCTATTTCTCACCCTCAAGGTTCTTACCTGGAAAAGCTTCTCATAATAGCACTCATGAAGAGAGCCGTGTGTTTCTTATGTAATTCCAGATGGAAGGATCTTGTTTACAAACAAACTTGCAGCATAAAGTAATTACCTTCTTGTTCTTTGATAATTAAAATGGAAAAAAACTTAAAAATTGCTAGACCAGACTGATGATCCCATAAGGCCAGTATTCCATCTCAGATTTTGGCTAATGTTGGATGCTTCAGAGAAGGTACAAACCCCATGCGAGACTTCAAATTGCAACAACATAAAAGAGGTTAGCGGAATTATTTCTTCCATCTAATGGTCACTTCATGCCATGAAGCATGAGGGTTACTAGCCCTCACTTTATCCTAAGTAGTTAAATCACAGTTTAATTTAATATAGCATAGCATATGGTGGTCCAAGCAGATCCAAAGGAACAAATTATTTTGGCAGTTGTGCCTGTCTCATTACAAATTAAGCACCAGGGCAGCAACCACAACAAAACTTGCTGTATTTTTGTTGCCGACGAATCATGCTGGTGATTATTTATTTCCTTGGCCCACTATGGTTCTTCCTCATAGGCCATTCCCTTTTTGTGTAAAATACTAATGCCACTTTGTGTTGGGCTTATCTCCAGCTTCTGCCCTTACTGGCCTGCAGAAATGAACACAGGCGACTGCACACACTACAACTATACTGTTGAATTCTTGCTGTGCAGTACCATTTCTGCTGCAGAATAAATGGAGCCATGTGGCGAATACAGGAGGGAGACTTAATATTGTTTATGGGTTATACTTAATCTATCACTGTAAGGGTTTTCAGGTACATCAGTATAAATCCAAATCAGGATGTAAATGGACAATGGATCACTTGATTGCCTATTCTGTTCATTCTCTGAGGTACCTTGCATTGGACATTGTCGGAAGACAGGATACTGGGGTAGCTGGACCCCTGGTCTGACCCAACATGGCCATTCTTATGAGAAAAAAGAACGAGGAGTACTTGTGACACCTTAGAGACTAACACATTTATTTGGGCATAAGCTTTCGTGGACTAAAACCCACTTCATCAGATGCATGGAGTCGAAAATACAGTAGGAAGATATATATATATATATATATATATACACATATACACATACATACACACACACACACACAACATGAAAAGATGTAACATGAAAACTGTGCCTTAGTTTACTTGTCTGTAAAACGGGGATATGGATACTGACCTCCTTTGTAAAACACAGATCTACTGGTGAAAAGTGCAATATGAGAGCTGGGTATTATGAAGGTTATGGATTTTCCAAATTTATTTTTACTTCTGGAAAGCTAAAAATGTTAAACCATGAAGTTGTTTTCATCAAGATTAATTTTAATATTTTCCTTAATACAGAATTATTATTTTCAGTATGAAGGAAGAAAATCCCATTAAAAAAATATCACTTTTGATTTGCTAAGAAACCAAAATAGGAAGCGTTTAAGAACCCAATATTCACAGTTTTGCTGATGAATACGTTAATAGCACTTTACTTTCCTTATTTACCACGGAGACTAAGCTCAGTGTTATGAAAATCGCTGTTGCCACCAATACCTAAAGCAATGCAAGTGCTGCAGGAAATGCAGCTTCTTGCTCTGTGGAAGGTCTTACTGAGACATCAACTGACTGTTACTGGAGACACCAAAATCCTAAAGCTGGCTCTTGGCAGATAACAATACTCTGCTCTTCTTTACTATACTTATGTGCATTTTGTCAGGTAGTTTATGTAGCTATAGGTAGAGATACTACATAGGAAGTCACTGTACCTCTGTCACTAAAGTCATCCACCAGCACAATTTCTGCTATCAGCTCAGGAGGGGAGCGATTTAGGATGCTGTACACTGTCCGGAGGAGAGATGACCATCCTTCATTGTGGAATGGGATTATCACGCTGGTGTTCGGGAGCTTCTCCAGGTACAGCTTGTTATTGCAGCTAGACAGGGATAAAACAAGTTATAAACATACCACGTAAACAGACACAGTGTCACATCTCTCACGAATGCACGCAGCAAAGCATGTTCAAAACCTGCTGGAATGTCAGCATCATCTCACAGGGACTTGCATACGGTTTTGTTGTAGACAGTGATAGCAGAGATGCTAGCCTTGCGCTGAGACTATGGGATGCTTATGAAAAAAAAGTTAGGGAGGAATTAGGGAGATTGCTTGGATCTCTTCCTTTCCCCATCTTCTCTCCCCTCCCAGCCCCTATGTACGCATTTGGCCCCAATCCCCACCCCTGAACAGGGAGAAAAGGAGGACTGGCTCTAGGACAGCTGCCCTCCTATGCCCCCAAGGCCTTTAATTACTTTGGCCATTTGTAGGCCTGGTCTCCTTTCTGGGATGAGCCTCCTCTTCTTCTCCATCCTCAGTTGCATTCCCTCTTTCCTCCTCTGCTGCTGCTGCTCCTCCTGCAGCTTCTCCTCCCTCATAGACTGTGCAGTACGGGTTGAATAGGAGGCAAGCCACTGCAAGAGTTAGTGGGTTTTGGGGTGCTGGATTCACCACCCAAGTCACAGGCAGCATGCTGCATTCTGTCCCCATGTGGACCCAGCTGGTACCTAGAGTGCACTAGCAGGGTCCACAGAGGGCAGTCAGCGTGCAACACGTAGCCTGTGACTTGGGCGGTGAATCCAGCAGCGCTCCAACCCATTCAAAATCACCGGGGTTTGCTGTGTGTCAGATCCTTACTGTGCAGTCTGAGCATCTACCACAGCGGCAGTGGAGAAGAATGCCACGCATCTCCACCACCACCCCGCCTGGTGGCCACAGCGCTATTTGATATGTTCATCGGACCAGAGTGATGATGAGTCACAGACACACACACGCACACGCAAAATTAGCACATTGAAGCCTAAATTAGTAATTTTGTAATTACAAGCACAAATGGGGCGGATTATGGAAAATAAGGGACGGCTGGCATCTCTGCGATCGCAACTAACAAAAATTCAGGGATTCACAGCTCATTCTTATCTGTTGTATAATCCATTGTTTTCATATGATTTAACAACGCTGACAGTGTCAAGCAATCACTATAAAGCACAGTATGGAAGGTTTGCATTTACCTCAATCACTGTGAAAGCTTGTGAAACTCATGCTTGAGTCTAGTAAAAATCTTCTACTGCAACAGTTCATTCAAGATAATAAATCTTGTACAATAGTAGTTAGTGATTTCAATGATTGCAATTTTATGATCAAGAATAAACTCCAGGACATTAGGAAAACATCTGTTGCCCATTTGTTCACCGTTAAATCTGCTAGTTATTGGGGGGAGGAAAAAGCAAAGACTGCATATCAGCTACCTCTTTTTTTTTTTTTTTTTTTTTTTTTTTAAAGACCTTTGCTGACAATGCAGAGACACAGACTACAAATAGTTTATTTGAAAGCATTAGTGGCTCAGTTTCATTAAAAACTATTACTGATCCTCTCCAGCTACACTTGAACAGAGTCAACACAGAGGTGCTATTCTGTTTATTACTAGCAGCCCACAACAGCTGGCAACGAGCGGATGAAAGCAAAGATACTATGGGAAGTTACAGGTGAGACGGAATAAGGCTATTTAGTCTGAAAGGTTATAAATGGGGAGGGGCTGGGGATAGCAGTTAAACATGACACTGATTATCACTGTTAGGTTTGCAAACGAAGTTTATTCTCTCCTGGTATTATTTCTACAATTGCTTTAAAAGCCCTCTTACATTAGCGTGCAATACAGCACAATGTCTTATTCAAATACTGTTTACAGCACACAAGGAAAGTGAGCTATGGAAGCAGAAAGCTATACCTTACTGGTGCTCAAGGTGATCCAGCACTCTGTACCAGAGCTTCTATGTTTAACAGGCCAACACAAGCTGTATCTATAACCTTCTGCCTGGGGCATATTCCTGAATATAAAACCAATTTCAGCTCCTATTCCAGGAATTAATGGGGTGGTATTAATTCAGAGTATTCTACAACATGCTCGGTTCTTTGGAAAATGCTCTTATAGACTTCATCGTACCCAAACTTCATTATAAATTGCACTTATCACATCACTATAAAACACTAAATACTCCATTTCCAAATGCATCTTTTTAAGGAGGGGAAAATGCACACCAGAAGCTTTCGGTCATTAGTGCCTTCATTTCAAGTCTCCTTTATATATAACCCTGTTCATTTCTGTAGCTAATCCTAGCATCAATTATATCCAATACCGTTTATCCTCTTCTTGAGACCCACATAATTACAACTTGCTATGGTAAGGGAAGTTTAACAAGAAAACCAGCTGCATTGGTAACATTAGTCACAGCTTAAATTGTTGGTGACCCAGACACTTCACTTATTAATTTTAACTAGGGACCAGAGTCTGAAGTTAGACATTTAAAAAAAGTGAAAGTACCAGAATTAGCAATCAGTAGTCAGCAAATTAGTGAAACATTAGGGAACATGAGCCAATACATTAATTCCTCAGGTTAAGGGAGACTGGCACCATCTAAAGCTTAAATTCTTAAAGCCCAAAACAATCCAAATAAATGCAGTTTCGCAGAGTTGAAGTTGCCTGAAGCTCAGTTATGTTCCTAATGAGAGAGCAAAGTTGAGACAGAAAAAAAAAAAGATGTATTTAAAAAAGTCCTAGCTTCTAATTTGTTTGCAAGACTTCTAGATGAAATTACTGCCATCAGGTTTGAAAAAGCTTTCCACAGAAGAAATTTGCACTCAAGTATTTAAAAAGATAGGTTAATAAAGTGACTATGAACCATATGCCCCCATAATCAAAAGCACTCTGTTTAGAAAGGCTTAAATTTTCAAGCCTTTTAGGACTGCATGAACATGAAGGATTTTCGCCTTAGGAATTAGAGAAAAACTAAGTACAATTTGATGCCACTCCACAGGAAAGACATCTTAACTAGCTGAATTCAAGAGTCAAAAGTAGTTTCTGACTGGAGCTACTTTGTGGCCATGCTTATAATCCCTAAAAAGAGAAGTTTATTATAAAGCCCTGAGTATCTGAGAAAATTCACTTCATAGACCATTCCCAATAGTAGTCAATCTTTTTGGAATGCTCCAAAATTGGTTTTCCTGCCTAGATGTTTCAAGATTGTGAAAAGTAGTGTGTGTCAGACTTCCAAAAGGAACTAATGGCTCATGGAATGGTACAGTCTCACTTCCAACTGGTCACTTATGCAAAACTAACCCAGGTAATTAGTGACAAAGTCATTACCATCTGACCGCTCTTTGGTGCGGTTGTCAAGTGCGCTGGACATTTAAATCCAATTTCCAGTAGAGAGAGAACCAAAAAACTTCACTTTAATTTTTCTATGGTTGTGGCCATTTCAGTACACAAGAATTTAATCAGCATGAAAAGTGACCTATGAGGCAGGAGGTAGCCACCTCCCCGAAAGAGTTGAGGCTCACTGGTAAGTGCCAGTCTGGGGAAGCCTTCGTTGCTTCTGCCCATGTGGCATTTATTTTCCAGCTAAATGTAGGTTTTCAGGCAGTGCTCCTCAGGTGCACACACAAGACTACGAGTTTATTTTTACTCCAATTAGTGTACACGGTGCTGTGAGGACACCTGAGCCAACAGGTCCCCAGCTTTGGAAGCCTCACATTTGAAGGCCAGACTGCAACAGGACACAAAAATGAAATACAGAAATAGAATAAATTCAATGGGAATGGCAAATTAAGGCATCTACACGTTCATTAACACAAATGCCAAATGTATACTCACTTTGGGTGCCTGATATCTGGAAGGGAGCGATTAAGAGAAATTTTATCGCTCACAAAGATATTAAAGCCATTTTCTCTGTATGCTTGGTCCACTTGCTCTGCATCAGTCATCGGGTAAGGTTTTCCCTGCTCTCCATTTCCTATGGATAGATACAAAATAAACCTGCATCATTATGGCGAATCACAGCCTAAGTGGCCAGAGACCGACTCAGAAGCAGTCATCTTTTCTGTGAAAATTCTTCCTTCAGCACTGTTTGTACATAGTCTGATATTTCGAGTTCTAAAAAATTCTCAGCACTGGGTTAACTTCATCAACTTATTTTAATGGGTACTGTATATTTTGCTAGAAACACACCACTCAGCTGTGCAAATATGAAACATTAAGCTCTTCACTCTGAAGCCCGAATTAAAGGGACTAGAGACTGGCATGACCAAAGCTGGATCCATTAGGTTTCTTTTGGTTTACAGAGGTGAGGGCATGTACATGGTATAAACATTTCTCATCTCAGCCTCACCCTTCATCCCAAAGCAGGCACTGACATTTTAAAGGGAAACCTTGGAAACATTTTGTTAAGGTGAACAAGGCAGCCTTAACTTTACATTTCTACCTGTTTGTGAGCGTACCTCACCATTGTAACCCTTTTGTATTAGAATTTAAGCATTCTGAATTGTGGGTCAAACTATGGAAACAGAACAGATTCCTCTAGAATGACAGCGCTTGCAGATTTTACAAAACAACGTTTTGACTTTCCTGGGTCCGCAATATTTGTCAGAACTGTAAAGACATCTATAATTTTTTAAACAGCATCCATCCTCAAAGTGCCAATATGCTGCCACCATCTTCCTACTCAAGAGACTGGTGAAAATGCTTCTCATTCTCTGTCACTCATGAGCGGTACAGAAGCAGCTGATGTTGAGCAGTGTTAAGAACATACGAGCATGCTGTTCCCCCACCTTCAGTCTGCTGAATAAGTGACCACATCATTTTATGATCCACATTAGATACATTTAAAAGTGATCTTACATACCTATGCGCTCCAAGTCCCTCCTTATAGCTTCTTTATCATGCCAGTCCTTTTTCCTTTGTCCATCGTCAAAGTAAACTTCTTTCCTTTGCCTCACATGCGAGCCCTTTTAATACACACAAGATTAGAGCCATTACACCTTTGAAACACATTTACCCATCCACACCAAAGAGAAAGGCCAATACCCACTTCTACTTGCACGAACCAGAACTTGCAGAAGCGTCAGCTTTTATTTGCAGCTATGTTCAGCAGACGATTTTGCTTGCCCCAAAATATTGTTCTATAATTATCTCCAAATAGATTTTTTTCGTTTGTGTTATCACGTACTGCAGTATAGGACCATACTTAAAATGTGTGCAATATCTGTTAGTAAGGACACCTTTAACAACAAAGTCCATTAAAAACTCATTTTCACATTAAAAGTTAACTGGTCTTATTTCCAATTTAACTAATAAAGCTTTATAATGGGCAACCTATTTCAGAATTATTACTAATCAGCATAGAGCAGCAGCTCAGAGTTACGAACACATGAGTCACGAACTGACCAGTCAACCACACACCTTATTTGGAACTGGAAGTACACAATCAGGTAACAGCAGAGACCAATAAATAAATAAATAAAAAAGCAAATAAAATACTGTGTTAAATGAAAACTACTAAAAAAAATAAAGGGAAAGCAGCATTCTTCCTCTGCATAGGAAAGTTTCAAAGCTGTGTTAAGTCAATGTTCAGCGGTAAACTTTTGAAAGAACCACCATAACAACATTTTGTTCAGAGTTACAAACAACCTCCATTCTCAAGGTGTTCGTAAGTCTGAGGTTCTGTACTACCATATTGGAATAAAATTGGGGAAACATCTGAATAAGACTTCAGTCTCTCAATACTCCCCTTAATAGCAAGTTTTCACATGAAGCATGATCCCTATAATCTATCCTTTTCACTGTAGCTTTCAAGTTTCAGGAACAATCATCAAGCCATTTTTCTGGGGTGGGGTGAATAAAGGGCAGGGTGATACCTGCACAAGACACAAATTGCGGTATTCAGGGCTAGAGACATAATGAATCTCACACAAGGTTTCTCGCCTGAATTCTGGGCGACTAAATAAAATCTGAAAAGTTTGATTGACAGACAAACTCTCTTTCTCCATGATGTGATAATACACCAATATGTATAAATGGGTGCATTACTTGTAGAAACCACATCACAGAAACATTATCTGATGTCTGTTAAGCAACTATCTATAAAATCCTGGCTTTTTAAAATTCCTCTTGTACTGAATGGTGAATTCCATAGTATAGTAGTATGCATTCCATTCAAAATAAAAGGTACACTTTTCTATGCAGGAGAAATTTTAGAGTATAGATAGTATGTGTGTGGATATACACATATTTGTGTATATGGAAAGTAACAGGGTGAAAAGAGGTCCTTTTCAATAGAAAGCAGATATATTTCCTATGTTAAAAAGCGACAGAGCTTACAGTCTGTAAAGTAAGACATATGAAAAAGATGCCTTTAGATTAAAATACTTGGAGCAGAAATACAGCGGGAGTATTAAGCATAAGCACTTCCAAATCATAAGCCTAGAGTTGCTCTCTCTCAAGTAATCCCCCTTCCCCTAAAGTGCAAGACCCCCTCCTATCATTCTGTTATTCCATTATGAATGAGTCTGCTGGATTTTTTTCCTAAACCTACTCCACATGTTACATGTCACAATAAGAAATTTACCAACACAAGCAAACACTTTGGTCCTCTTTCCACACTTCACAGACAGATACAGCTTTGAAGACTTAAGGAATCACAAAATAAAAGCATGGCTGGAGATAATGTTACTAATATTATGGCATCCAAAGCACTAACAGCTTCATTACTTTCTCTATACAGCAGGTAAATACACCATTCTACTGGGGAAGCTATCAAAAGACATTCCACACACACACACACACACACACGCCTTGGCCCAGCATTTTGCACAATCTGATAAGCCTGGTTTGGAACCCTGTAACAGAGGCTCTTCATCTGTTTAAACAATTAAAATTTATCAACTCATCATTTTTATGCCTTGATGTGTCTTGGGAAAATTCTGTTCTTCAGAACATTTCATTCTTCTCTTTTTACCCCAATAAATATTCATAATTGAATGGGCACCAAAGTACTGTATTGCAATCTACAACTACTGAAACACATCCTAATACTGTGATCTAAGCCTTACTTAGTCTGTCCATCAAACAAAATATAAATCGACCAATCTAACGTTTTTAGGACACAGACATGTCACTTGCAGTTCAAAATGTCATGAGACTAAATCCCAATTTAATCTCACTAACAGCTGCCATTTTAACACTAACCATATCTAATTGTTCTGCTGCACTAGTCTCATCTATAGTTACCCATTCGTTTCCATGCATTATAATACAACAGTCTAGGATCACAAAATGACTTACAAACAATCTTCACAGCAGCCTGGTAAAATCAGGATTATACCTATTTTGCAGATGGGCACACCAAAGCATAGCTGAGACTTGCCCATTGCAGACAGAAAGGTCCTAGTTATGCGTTTTAACTACTAAACCCCATTTAATCTCCTTGAATAAAAATGTTTGCAGGGTAGTATATTGAATTGTTCACCTCTTGCTGTTAGCAATTTTAGCTTTACTCTCATGGTTCACGATGTCACGGAAAGCAAGCTGATGTGGGTTCAAAGAAAAGCAACAGAGTCGAATGTCTGCGGTCAATTTATGAGTAAAGATTAGGAGACTTAAGTATGGACAAGGATGCGGATAAGTGAGACATTCTCTGAAAATATTTATAGTGTGCAAACCGTAAGAAAAGAAAGGAATGATTTAGGATGGCACACAGCAGTGTAACTACATCTTGGGATGTAGTTAAGAAAAGTAAAAACCTTGACAAATGAGTGCTGGTTAGGCTGTTAAAGGGAAGCAGAAGAGTTATTGTTTGGGACATTTAAAATTAAACAAAATAGTAGGAAAACTTCCTGTGGAGTAAATCCTGCATCGGCAGGGAGATGGATAGGGTGAACTAACAGATCTTTTCCATCTACCTTATGATTCTATATTGCAGCCTATCTTGTCCATTTTTTTGGATATCTTCCCACCACCAAAGGTGATGGCTCACCTTTTACTTTAAGCATTGCTTTTTGGAGAAAATGGCCTTTTCTTCCTCCCACCAATAAATATCCCTTTATCAGCCACTGATCTCTGTCCAAATGCAGAGATTGCCAACATATTTTCAGATATTCATTTCTCACCTCTTAGGAGACAAACTGAATAAAGTCACCAACAATCTAACATTCCTCTCCAGCTACATTTGTTGATGGACTAGGGTTTTTAAGAAGTATTAGGAACGTACCTTCTGCCCAGACTGTTTCACCGCAGCACGTAGAAATAAAACTAGTCTAGCTCTGAAATGCCAGGGCTTCTTCCCTTAAAGACCTGAGCGACAGGAACTGAATTAGCCCTTTCCCACAGGGCTACTTCTCACCTGTTCACCCCACCTGCACTCAGCCAATGTGAATATCAAACTAAAGCTGCCTCAGCTGTATAGTGAATATTGTTGACATAGCAAAATTTTTGGAAGCCTTCTTGATCCGTCACTAGCTTTGAGTACTCAGCAGCTGACCTTCCAGCGATCTGCCACACGCCATCCAGGTATTTTCTGGCTGGCTGTCCCCTACTATGATGATCTGCCACCATTCTTTCCATGACAACTCTCTCAAAATTAGCTACCTCAGGCATACAGATGAAAATAAAGTACATAAGTTGATGCCTGTTGATTTCCAACAGCAGGGTCCTCTTCTTTCCAATAATATTTTTATCATCATTCATCTTTTTCGTCCAGCAGATACACAAAAGTTTTCACCAGTACCACATCTCAAAGGCTTCCATTTTCTTCTTGTCAGCAGCATTAATTTCCCACAATTCACAACCATATGTAGGGGCAAGCATAAGCAAAGATAATACAACTGCTTTGCCTTATTGGGTTAATCTCAAGCGGTTATTAATAGATCTTATTATGGAGCAATTTGTAAAATTGACAAGTAACAGTAGAACAAAAGAACCTGCTACTGTCCATTCAGACCCCTTTAGGGAAGGCTGCTGCACTTGTGTAGACATGTGAAAACGAGGAGTTAAAATCCTGGACAACTTATCTTCCCGATAGAGTTTGTGGGACACTTCCCTTCCGTTCATCTGACCCAGGACTATGATAAAAATTAATATTGGGTAATGAACTGTAGCTCAGGCCTTTGTGTGATAGTTTTGTCTTTCTGAATAAAGGTCAATAGCTACATTCTACATGGACAAATCCCATGTGTTCTTTACTAATGAGTGGCAGATAACATGAGGTGAAGACGAGGAAGACAGGCCAGTGATGATGCAGGAGCAATAAAAATTGGGGTAACAGTTATTTCTGGCACAGAAATGTGAATGAGTTTTCAGCATGACTGAGCACACTTTGCTGTTCTGCCACACGGGGCAAAACAGTTTGTCTGCCATATTTACTTCCAATTTTCCAGACAATATGCCACCAACATCGAACATGAGGCAGCCTCTCCAAAGTTCTCTTCAAAATGCACTATTATATTACAGGATTTTTATTCTCTTGGCATACTGTTAAAAAAAGCCAGTTCTGCTCACTCGCCTCTCCCTGTTTATCAGGGTGTTTGTTGCCTGCTCAATCCAAGTCATGGAAATGGGAAAGTTTCCTTGCCAGGTGAGGTGGTTCTCTTTGTTTTTCCGTTTTCTTTTTAAACACTGCTATGCGTGTGACGAGTAAGGCTCCGTGTTTGTCACAGAGGTCACGGATTCCGGGACCTTCCATGACCTCTGCAGCGGCCCATGCGGCTGGCCTGGGAGTCGCCTGGGCAGCCCCTGGGCCAGTCACACGGGCTGCTGCTGGGGCAGTCTCGCCTCCACACCCTAGCAGCAGGAGTTTGGGTGTGGGGAAGCTCAGGGATGGGGATGGGAGTGCGGGGCAGTGCTTATCTGCGGGGGGGCCTCCCCGGAAGGGTGACAGGAACTCCCTTCCCTCAGCTCCTAGCGCCACGTGCCGCCTTCACAGCTCCCATTGGCTGCAGTTCCCAGATTTATTAATCTTTAATACTTTTTATAAAGAATATTTGAGCGTCAAATCTAAAAACAACACAACTGAGGAGCAGACTGTGTAGCTTTTTAAATGGCATCCTTTAGGGATACTGCATGGGATTTATCTTTAAGTAGTAAATTATGGATATTAAGCAGTTTGATAACACCCCCCATAAGCAGAAACTCTAGACTAAGTATGAGCATGCTGCAATACCTTGACAAGTCTTTGGGACGGAGTTCAGCTTTAAATTTTAAACAAATGCATTTGTGGGTATAACTAAGTTTTCTTGTGTTTGGTCACCAGTACTTACCATGCACTTCAATTACACATCAAAAGGCATCACCATATTTTGCCTAAGAGAATAAATATGACTGTGCCTTCTTCTTGTTTAAAAAATTAAATTTTAGTTTAGAAATGTGGAGGTCTGGAGGACATTCTTTGACAGCTGTATTTACAGAATCTGCATATGCAGGATAGGTAAATAAGCATTTTACAGATAAGGGGCTTTGTCTATACAAACGATAGCTGCAACTGTAAGTGCTTGGCTAAGGCCTATTGAAACTTTGGAATTTTATGTTTTGCAAAGCAAGCAACTGAGGAAGAGCAAAATTATGTATATTTTTTTAAAAGTCAGCTGTAAAGAGAAATTAAACGTTTTATAGCTCTCAAGGCTAGATCATCATCAAGTCTAACCTCCCATATAATAGGTATAGAATTTCATTCAGTAATTCCTACAGCAAACCCTAACTTCTGGTTATCCTAAAGCATATTTTCCTTTCCTTAAAAACAAGGTTGTTTACCACTAAAAAGTGATTATTTTTGTAGCTATGTCTTAAACTAATCTCCCTCCTCTGTTTCCATCCTTCATTTTCACTGAAAATGAATTAAAGTAGAAAGGCATATTAAGCAATACATTGAAAATGGATTTAGACAGATTGCTGTAAATAGCCCCTTCTGTTGTCTACCATGCTTTTACTTAACATTCCGCCAAAGGAATCGATTAGCATTCAAATGGCCAAACATAGAAAAATGGAATTTTAATCTTTTGTTTAATCACTATTTAGTGTGCCTGGCTCCAGCCAGAATAAATGGAGAGGATGGAGATGTAAGCCAACTGTTTTCTGTCTGAGGAAAAAAGATTTGAAGTACATACTCTAATCAGAGATGCAGTTTTCAAAACCTGTTCATCAAACATTTGTTGGGACCGAATCTGGTAGAAACAAGCAAAGAGCAGCAGTATACAAAGAAAGTTCTATAAGCAGTGAGGTTATCCGTTTTGTCCCCAAACTCATGTATTACAGTGCAAATACACAAGTTCTGCTGTAAGTTACAGTGTGGGTTTGTACTCTACAGAAGGTGCTGACCAAAGCAAAATAAGAGGAGGAAGCAATGTTCCCTTTAATTTTTTACATCCATGTGAGGAATTAATTTTGTTATGTGCACCAACAGGGAAGTGATGTGTGGCGGGGGTGGGGCCGAGGGGTTCAGAGTGTGGGAGGGGGCTCAGGGCTGGGGCAGAGAGTTGGGGTGTGAGCTCTGTCTGGGGGTGCGGGCTCTGGGGTGAGGCCAGGGGTTAGGGGTTTGGGAGGAGGCTCAGGGCTGGGGCAGAGGGTTGGGTGCAGATGGTGAGGGCTCCGGCTAGGGGTGAAGGCTCTGGGGTGGGGCCAGGGATGAGGAGTTTGGGGTGCAGGCTGCCCTGGGACTGCAACGGGGAGAGAGAGGACTCCCTGCAGCCCTCTCGTGCCACCGCAGCCCCGGGGCATCGCTTGCCAGTTGTGGAAGGTCCGGGGCCATGGGAGAGGCACCTCTCCCCCTGCGCATCTGCACGGTGACACAGCTTAGAACATAGGGAGGAAGGACTACTTCTGTCAACCACTGCAAAAGAGTTGAGACTTGATGTAGAGCCATAGAGATATGTTAAGTAAATTAACAGGTTAATGACCGAAATAAACAGCCGTGAATTACAGAGTACAGGAAAGCTTTAGCTAAGAGGCCCCAGTCACAGTTGAGCTCTTAAACTGAACCTGTCTTGACAACTGTCCACTATTTTAAATCATTTTATGCCATGTAGTTTAAAAAAAAAAGATATAGATCCGACACTGGTTGGATTATCTGCTGAGCTGTAGGGGCAGACTCAGTCCCCAAAGATGGGTAGGGAGTAGAGGACTTCAACTTTTCAGGCTCTTACAGACTAAAATGGAAGATCAAGAGAGTGCGGCTAACTCAGGGTCTGTCTAAAAAGATTATTTTGGATTAGTTTGTTCACTCCAAGGCTATTTATTTAAAAAACACCCCCATGAGCACGTAAATTACACCGACATAAATGCCTGTGCGCACAGCACTATGTTGGCGGAAGAGCTTCTCTTACCAACATAGCTGCTGCCATTTGCAGAGGTGGTTTTATTATGCCAATGGGCGAGCTCCCCCCCGTTGGCACAGAGCGTCTTTCACCAGACTGGCCACAGCTGCGCTGCCGCAGTGCTGTAGCTATAGACATGGTTTAAGTGCGGCAATTTAACTATATCAAGCTGAAGCCCATCCACATTTCTTTGTCAGGCTGGGTTAAGGTACTTTCCTTGTTAATCACTGCATCCACACAGCTCCACCCTTGTTCAAATGAACAGCTATGCATCCTGAGCAGATAGCCCAGGGGTCTCCAAGACGCGGCCCACCAAGCTCCCCGCCCCCCCAGTTATTTCCTGCGGACGCCAAGCTCCCCTCCCCCCCGCCCCTCCCCCCCCCCCCCGCGTGACGCATCCCTGCTCTTCTGCCTACCTCCAGGCGCTTCCCGCTGCCAAACAGCTGTTTGGCTGCACTTAGCCCTTTCCAGGAGGGAGGGGGGAGGAGCAGGGAGCCGCACGCTCAGGGGAGGAGGCAGAGAAGAGGCAGGGCAGGGGCGGGGATTTGGGGAAGGGTTTGGAATGGGCGCAGGGAAGGGGTGAGGGCATGGCCGGGGGGGGGGGGGGGGGGGCCCGGTTTGTATCTTTCTATGAAAAGGTGTCAGTGATGCGGCCCTTGGGCCAATGTACTAAGACCTCATGTGGCCCTCGTGGTGATTTGAGTTTGAGACCCCAGAGATACCCCATGGTGCAATGTTCCACTGCTCAGATCTATGCTTTGGTTAGACTTGTGGTGCATTGTGGGATACCTGCCTACCAGAATTCTGGGACTGGGGGGAATGAGGAATTAAAACTTAGTTCTTCTCCTTTCATCCAGTGCTGAGTGCTGTGACTATGACCGTCATTAATATGAATAGGATTTTACAGATGCATTGGCAGTCGTGCAGGCAAATGGATTTGTCTGTATGACGTTGTAGGGCTTTGGATGCCACAGTGATATGGTTACAAGGAGGAGCAACAGCATGAAACAGAGTAATTACATCTGCAGACCATGTACCTACAGCACCTGTACTTGGTGGAAAGTCACTTCTGGGCTCAGTCAACTAGCAGTCACCTGGGGGGAGGAGGGGAGAATCGGACAGTGATGCAGAACTGGAATGGCCAGCAGCGGCAGCAGAATTTCAGCATGACAAAGGTCACTTTCCTAGAAATCTGGGCAGAGCATCCTGGAGCTACAGTGGCAGAATACCAACACGAGAGTTCCCCCTAGCACGTTGAAGCATGTTGCTATCATCACCTGGAAGCTCACCACCCCTAATTGCTACTTGGCAGTAGCAAACCAGTTCCGTGCTGGTAGATCAAACATCAGAGACTTTCTGAATGTTATGGAGAGCCAGAGAGCCTGCCTCTGAAGAATGTCCAAAATAGTCAGAGAAACAGAGTCAGGGACACATTGTGCTCTCACTTTGGAGATGGGGTAGTTCTAGGTAATGAATGCACTGTAATCAGGAAATGACGGAAATGTGTATTGATTTTATTAACAATAGATTCTACCAGGAGTGGGTGGGAGGTTACGTAATGGCTGGGTGGAGCTGTACTTCAATGAAATTATGCAGCTCAGTTACTCCAAAATAGCTTTAACAGGTAACATGCCTTGTGGACAGGAGGAAAGCAGTAGATGTGGTATATCTTGAGTTTAGTAAGGTTTTCAACACTGTCTCACATGACCTTCTCAGGAGCTACTATAGGTGGGTGCATAACTGGTTGGAAAACTGTTCCCAGAGAGTAGTTATCAGTGGTTCACAGTCCAGCTGGAAGGCCATATCAAGTGGGGTCCCGCAGGTATCAGTTCTGGGTCCAGTTCTGTTCAATATCTTCATCAGTGATTTAGATAATGACAGAGAGAGAGTACGCTTAAAGTTTGTGGACAATACCAAGATGGGCGGGGTTGCAAGTGCTTTGGAGATAGGATTAAAATTCAAAATGACCTGAACAAATTGGAGAAATGGTCTGAAGTAAATGGGATGAAATTCAATAAGGACAAATGCAAAGTACTCCACTTAGGAAGGAACAATCAGTTGCACACATACAAAATGGGAAATGACTGCCTAGGAAGGAGTACTGCTGAAAGGGATCTGGGGGTCATAGAGGATCAGAAGCTAAATATGAATTAACTGTGTAACACTGTTACCAAAAAAAGCAAACATAATTCTGGGATGCATTAGCAGGAGTGTTGTAAGCAAGACACAAGAAGTAATTCTTCTGCCCTACTCTGCGCTGATTAGGCCTCAACTGGAGTACTGTGTCCAGTTCCGGGCACCACATTTCAGGAAAGATGTGGACAAATTGGAGAAAGTCCAGAGCAGAGCAACAAAAATGATTAATGGCCTAGAAAACATGACCTATGAGGGAAGACTGAAAAAACTGGGTTTGTTTAGTCTGGAGAAGAGAAGACTAAGAGGGGACATGATAACAGTTTTCAAGTACATAAAAGATTGTAACAAGGAGGAGGGAGAAAAAGAAAAAGAAAAGAAGCAATGGGTTTAAATTGCAGCAAGGATGGTTTAGGTTGGACATTGGGAAGAACTTCCTGTAAGGGTGGTTAAGCACTGGAATAAATTGCCTAGGGAGGTTGTGGAATCTCCATCATTGGAGATTTTTAAGAGCAGACTAGACAAACAGCTGTCAGGGATGGTCTCTAGATAATACTTAGTCCTGCCTTGAGTGCAGGTCCCTTGAGGTCCCTTCCAGTCCTACAATTCTATGAAAATGAATTTGAGTTAAACATAGATAGAACACTACTTGAATAAAAACAAAAACAAAACAAAGTTGACCAGAAGTGTGGTGCAAAATTTAACATTAATGGAACTGAGGGATGGCCAAATGAAGGACTGCTCAGCTCCTGTAGTTGATGTAATTAAAAGGGTTGTCCCCCCCCCTCCAGCTCTGGTGGGAACGACAGGGGTTGGGCAGGTTGCTGTGGGAAGGTCCTGTAATTATGCTGACTGACATGGTGGTCCCAATCAATAGGGCAGGCCTGCACAACTCATAAAGCGGCAAGGGCCATATTACCCCAAAGAAAACAGCTGAGGGCCGAAAACCTCTGGCCCCACGGAAACACCCCCAGCGCCGCCCCCTCCCCGCTCGGCCCCTCCCCTGTCTGCCCCCTCCCCGCTCGGCCCCACCATCACACCCCTCTTCACCCCCCAGCCCCCCGCTGGCTTGCTGCATCCCTCCTAGTCAGTCCCCCACCCACCACTCGCCTCCTTTCACCTCCTCCCTCCCCTATCAGAACCCCCCCCCCCCATGCCTGCCCCTAGAACCCCTGATGGCTCACTGCTCGCCCTGCCTGCCCCCCCACCACTGCCCGCCCACTTGGCCATTTCCCGCCCCCTCCCCCCCTCGCCTCGGCCCCTCCACCACTGCTTGCCCGCTCCTCCGGCCGGGGGAGAGCGGGGCATGCCGCCCTCCCCGCCGGCGCTCCTCCCGCCGGGGGAGAGCGGGGCATGCCAATCCGCTCAACACCCCCGCGGGCGGCACAGTAAGCATGCGCGGGCCGCGTGTGGCTTACAGGCTGTATGCTGTGCAGGCCTGCAACAGGGTGTTCTCTCCATAGTTTGCAGGACATTGCAAGATTGGGGTGCAGTGCTTAACATTTATAACAAAGAGACTAACCATCATAGCTGTTTGTTGCTGCAGTGTCTGAATCATGGCCCTCTCCAAGACAATACGTTCCCCCATCCCTTCCCCTTTGATCATTTGTGAATGCTCCAAGAAACCATCCCTCCACACTTCTGTCTCCGGGGCTCTCGGTTGAGACAAATTCATTAGTTCCCGGAACATATCCTCTTTTCCCCTTACCGGAGGCAAGCAATCTACCTGAAAAAAACTGGCATCCCTTGGCACAGAAGTTCAAAGCATCAGCTACGGGGCAGGTCCTAAACTCTGCAGGCTTAGAAAATTGTCACTCTTATTTACAAAGCACCTTTCACACTAAACAGAAGGGCAGGTTACAACTCCTACCACTATAGATTTGTACTAAACACTTTTTTTTTTTTTAAAGGAAATTTGAATAGACTCCCTGAATAAGGAAACTGGTTTCATAGACACGTTTTAATTACTAAAACACCCTTGCACCAAAAACCTCTAAGTGGTATCTAAAACAAACCAGCATATCAGTTGTTTAAGATCTTAAAGAGCAGCTGGGAAAGTGATCCTGGGGAAAGTGATCAAATTTGCAGCTACCCTGCATCTCCCATCTCATACATTTACTCTGAGAACTCCTGGGATGGAATTTTGTCTTGCAATGCTTCCTGCTCTACATACCTACTGGTCGACTAATCTGCTTCATGGCTCCCAAGAGTATGATGTTTTTCCCCCAACTAAAAGTCACCTCTGGATTTTGGCATACCGGGTGGCGCACAGCTGTCCAAATGCACACTACTACTTAAGCCTCAGACCATGTTTTAATTTGCTAAAAAACCCAGCCGGCCTATTTTACAGAATTCATACTGAACAGAATGAAAGTAACTCAACGTGTTCCTGAATCATTTTGACGCAGCTTTCGTCATCTCTTCCATCAACTATAGCGTCTAAAATCCCTCTAAAGAATCTTCTGTGCAAATGTGCTTCTATGCTGGAGACAAAGCTTTCTTGGGGGCCTGTCCAACACTATGGAATTAACTCCCCAAGGAACTAAGGACCATCACAAACCTCACCACCTCCGTTCTATATTCAAGGGATATTTCTTTGACCTTGCCTTCTCCGACAGGAGCACAGCAACATGTATTTTTTAAAAATTCCCAAACAAGAACACTTCACCGCACACTTCTCCCCTAGGGGAGAGAATGAGAGAACAAACCTGTGACAGATGTTAGTCACATTACTTAATGCACTACTGGAAGGTATTCAGATAGTATGGTGATTACAGTGGTGTGAGACCTTTGCAGACTAGAAAATTCATTCTGCATGGCAATGTAGAATATCATTTTTTCTTTTTGCGGTTTATTCTGAAAATTTTTGAAAGGCTTTGTATAATCCCCTGGAAATTGTCAAATGAGCTGCATGCTTTCACATACAACTTCCAAACAAACAACTTTTTGTAGCATTTTGTCTGCTGACCTAAATTTTGGTTTCGTTTCTTTCCAGAGCTGCAAATTAAAACAAAGTTATGAAATCCTCAAAAGGTGCTTATGAGTATTCCACGAAATGTACTAATATGCTGAAAAAACTATTTAAAAACAGGACATGCCTTATACCCACAGAAACAAGTGTTCACTTCCTTGCAAATTGCTTCACAAACCATATTTGAATCACCTTAAATAGTAGCCACCAATCAGAAGGCCATGTATCTGTCCTCCACTTATCTGCAACTAAGAGCACACGATCTGGAATATTTTCTTTGTAGCAATCCTTTATAGAAGCAGAATTTAGCACATCATCATGTTTGGAAAACTTACATGTTGAGCCATGGGATTAATCAAATGTTTATGCATATGCAGAATAATCTGCACTAAGAATTAATATTAAAAGTGCAGGATTCATGAGATTTATAATTCTGTAGTCAGTTTGTATGAATTCCCTGTATTCGAATGATGAAACTCCTGAACAGATTATAGGAACGTTGAGCCAATTTAGCAATGTGACCAGCTAAAAACAGTGCTAGTCTTTGGAATATTTGGAAGCAGAGTATCGTATCTATAGACATTTCATTAAGGCTGAATGATCATGTTCTTTTGTTTTCTAAAATGACAAGTTTGTAGGAGTGAAATATTTATTTAGCGTAACCAGACAACCATTTGACAACTGAACTCAGCGCTGCGAATAGGTGAATTGAGCAAATCTGCTATATGACTATAAATTTAACGGTCAAATTAAAGAAATAACCTAATATTTCCAACAGTATCTAAACAAACAGGACTAGTGGAATTTAGCAAATTCTATGGAAAGTTTGCCCCAAATTCCATAGAGAAGCAAGTGACTTTTTTGATCTCAAGATGCAAAAAGTAGAGAAAACTTATTTAAGGGGACTTGGGACAAGAGGAGTACAGTTAAGTGCCACTGCAAAGCTGGTCAAGGATTGTCCCCCCCGGGAAATCTGGTGTGACCATGGGAAGCAGTATTGTAGTAACATTCCAAGAGCCAGTGAACCTAGTAAGGAAGAAGATCCATCTGCTACTGACCCAGATGGGGAGGAGGATGGTGTGTCTTCATTTTAGTTTTTTCTACAGAAAAAAATAATACTGCTGTAAGTCTTACAGAATGTTCTAAGCAACTAACATGCTGCTTTGCACTGCTGAACTAGCTAGCCTGAATAGCCACTCTGACTAAACTGGAAAGTTATTTTAGTAGCTCAAATAATGAGGAGAATTGTATAATTTCTCGGTTTTACCCTCCATTCTCCCCTCCCAATATCATCTTAGTCCCAGTAAAGCTACTCTCCCTTCCAATTTTGGACTATTCCTAGTTTGGCAGACAATGCCTGTAATTCTCATCACTGTGGCCCTGATGCAGCAAAGCACTTAAGCTAGGGTGACCAGATAGCAAGTGTAAAAAATCAGGACGAGGGTGGGGGGGTACTAGGTGCCTAAATAAGAAATAGCCCCCAAAATCAGGATGGTCCCTATAAAATCAGAACATCTGGTCACCCTAACTTAAGCACCTGAGTAAACCCACTGAAATCAAAGCACGTACACCAATGGAATCTGGGACCATATTTCTAAATCTGCTTAAGCAGCTTGGCTTCTTTTGTTTATTTTCTTATTTGTGCTCCTGGCTCCAGTGTCATCACATGACTACCGAGGGTGAATTCCTGCTTCAGAATATCTGGAGCACAATCATCCAACAATGATTTTTGTTTTCAGCAATGGAATATTAAGGTTTTGCTTTTAAATATTTAAGAATGTAACAAAATTCTCCATCAGTCATGGAAGACCTAATTATGGGCTTCACTACTTGACAATGCTAATTTTTGCAGTGAATGTGACAATCTAAAGAGGGATGTTAAACATTCCTTCTCCGCCCCCCCTCCACCAAAAAGAGAAATCTAACTGCTGCTCAAACTAACACACAGTACCCAGTGATTACAAGTGTATAGATCTGTGTAAGATTTATCATATTCTACTCAGAGGCAGACTTCCTGCTGTTGCCTAGGTTACTTGAATATGTAGCTTATCACATTGTCTACATTTCCCCTATTTACCGTTTTTTAATTCATCAGATATACTCGTATTCTGTTTGTCTTTCCAAATGCTACTCTGATGGAGTTTATCACATGCAATTGGTGCACTCTGCAGTGACAATACGTTTTTCTGCATATTATAGTACTGTGAGGAAATTGTAAAAGGAAGTGCTTGATATCTAGAGAGGCTGAAATATATTTACCAGGTTCTGAAAGGCTTCTTGCAGTTTCATTTGTCATGAAATTTCTGCCATCACTCAAAACCAAAATGTACTGTTTATCCCAGGCATAATAAATTGTATTATGCTATGCAAAAAAAGTAGTCAGACCTAAGAAGGATGTTGAATGTGTGAAAAAAATGAATTCAGCTTTCATGCATTTGAACTGTTCTGGGAGGTGGGGGTATGTGAAATTGCACTACAAGACCACCTGCATTCTATTAAAATAGAATTGTAGAACACTAAGATTGCAAGGTTAACCACTCAAAAAGAATTAGGACATGGAAGAGTTAAGGGCTACCTTTATTTATTCATTTACATTTGAAAACTAAAAAGACGCTCCAGATGAGAAGCTCTGGATGCCCTAGACAGCCAATATACGAAAATAGCCTCTCACCTTTCCCCACTCCTCAAAGGGCATATACTCAACCTTTCCCCAAAAACAATGTCATAAATGGCTTTTGCAGTATACCTGGACTATTGTGACGTCTGGGATATTTTGGACTGGGAGAGGGAGCAAGTTTGATGCTCCCACAGCCCTTAGGTGTAGACATGTACATGATCACATTATTTCCAAAATGTAATGTTCAGTTTTCTCCCTTAGATACATATTACAGCACTTTGCAATATTTTTAATTTTTTACATTTACACTAATTCTTATTATGGTACTGTCATGGTTCCACAGGGGTGATGTATCTCTGGGAGTGTCACCTTCTTAGTGCTGGACCTGGAGCCTGCACTTTTTACAAGGGTGAGTCCCACTACCCTGCTATTCTGAGACCAGGTCCCTGGTTGCAGCACCTCTTTCTTACCAAAGCTCCTTCAAAGGGTTCAAATAGCATGAACTCCTTGTTTGAGACTTAACCTCTTGGGAACAGTACAACCAGCAGATGTTTGCAGCAACACAAACAAGACAGCAACTGGAATGTAGTATATAGGATTGCAGAACATCCATGTACAGTTAAGTTCATACCATACTCCTTAAATTTGAGTTCAAACTAGAGCTTGCGAAGTGCAGAGATTGCACCATGGGCTCCACTGTAGGAAGGAGAAAGGGGACAGAGCGGGAATGCATCCACCAGAAGACTGGGGAGGGGTGGAGAAATAACAGGTTTATCTGGCTAAAGTCAAGGGATATGCAGGGAGTGGAATCCATGGTAATTCAACAGCAACTGTACACACATGGCATTGACTGTGGTATACATATGCAAACATCTCTTCACACCCACCCTTTTGGCTCTGAAGAGTCAAATGCTGTTCAGTTAATTGCAACGCAATGTGTAAAAATAGAGTAAAACATAGTAAGAGTTTATTAAGGCATAAGCATTGCATGGCGATTTTATTAGGTAAATCCATTATTCATTGAAGTGGCAGTGTTAGAGCATGCCACACCACTCTGAAGAGTGCACTGAGGGTTAATGTAAACCTTTGACCATAACAAGGAGTGAGCTATCTGGGTCCCGCTTTAGAGAGACTGGCACACTTATCTGTACTCCAAGTACAGGGACCAATATAGGAATGAGCTCTAAAATCTTGGCACTCCTAAACGTGTGCCTTCAAGATTCAAAGGTGGGACAAGTTGTTAGCACTGCTGGGATTTTTGCACTGCCTATGTCAATGCTATACTATCAAACTTCAGTTATGTTAATCCCAAATCTTTAATGAACAATATATACAGGACCAAGTTTTCTGTAAAGCCTCAACCACATTACCCCAAATTTATTTTTTGGGCATGCACAAACTTGGAGTTTCTGATAATGCAGCACTCATACCATGGCAACAGCTACTGTATAAAAATGAGGGCTGTCAATTAATCGCAGTTAACTAAGGTGATTAAGTCAAAACAAATTAACTCGATTAACAAAATCAATCACAATCGCCGTTTTAATTGCACTGTTAAACAATAAGAGAATACCAATTTAAATTTATTATAAATATTTTTGGATGTTTTTCTACATTTTCAAATATATTGATTTCAGTTACAACACAGAATACAAGGTGTACAGTACTCATTTTTTATTACAAATATTTGCACTGTAATACAGGCAAAGGAAATAGTATTTTTCAATTCACCTCATACAAGTACTCTAGTGCAATCTCTCTATTGTGAAATGTAGATTTGTTTCTGTTACATAACTGCACTCAAAAATAAAACAACGTAAACTTTAGAGTCTACAGTCCACTCAATCCTACTTCTTATTCAGCCAGTCACTAA
The DNA here is from genome assembly GCA_033296515.1 of Macrochelys suwanniensis. Taxonomy (NCBI): domain Eukaryota; kingdom Metazoa; phylum Chordata; order Testudines; family Chelydridae; genus Macrochelys; species Macrochelys suwanniensis. The sequence goes on along the minus strand of CM065782.1, from coordinate 103,687,749 downwards.
AACAAACAAGTTTGTTTAAATTTATGGGGTCCTACCTGTAATTCCCCACAATGTAATGCACTTTCATGATAAAGAGATTGCCCTAGAGCAGGGGTAGGCAACCTATGGCACGGTGATTTTCAGTGGCACTCACACTGCCCGGGTCCTGGCCACCGGTCCGGGGGGCTCTGCATTTTAATTTAATTTTAAATGAAGCTTCTTAAACATTTTAAAAACCTTATTTACTTTACATACAACAGTTTAGTTATATATTAAAGACTTATAAAAAGAGACCTTCTAAAAATGTTAAAATGTATTACTGGCACGCAAAACCTTAAATTAGAGTGAATAAATGAAGACTCGGCACACCACTTCTGAAAGGCTGCCGACCCCTGCACTAGAGTATTTGTATGAGGTGAATTGAAAAATACTCTCTTTTATCTTTTACAGTGCAAATATTCATAATAAAAAATAATAAAGTGAGCACTGTACACTTTGTAATGTGTAGTAATTGAAATCAATATCTTTGAAATTGTAGAAAACATCCAAAAATATTTAAATAAATGGTATTCTATGAACAGTGCAATTAAAACTGCGATTAATCACCATTTTTAAAATCTTGTGATTAATTTTTTAATCATTTGACCGCCCTAATAAAAACCTATACAGCCGATATAGCAAAAGGGAAGGAAGAGTGAGTGCAATCCCCAGCTGTAACTCATACACTTACGCTCAGCATGTTTAGAACATTTCAACTTTGTAGCTCCTGTGCAGCAGTGGATTGTATTAGAAAAGATAAAATTGGAATTTAAGTCCAAAAAGTTCAAGAGCAAGTTTTTATTGATCAGACATTAGAAATATTTCACTTTGCGTGTTAGTCACCTTCAGGAAGGCTACAGTGTGAGGAAATGGGAAATAAAGAGATGCAGTTAAGGTTAATAATGATAATGAACTGATCTTGTTATGTCTGAAGACCATAGTTTAAACTGCGGCCTATGCCATATGGGAAGAATCAATTTGATGGACTCATCTACTATCTGTCACAGAGAACAACTGTTCATCACTGCTCAAGGGAAACCCCAGAATAGCAAGTTAATTACAATTATTCAGATAAAGGAGCTCAAACAACATCAGCCAGCTCTAGACATGGCTGTAGCCAACATTTTGACAAATCTTCCCCTGACCACAGAAAGGTGTATGCATTCAAAGTGACCCCTTTTCTTTGTTTCACAAGTATACCTAGAGATATATTTCATGGACACAGGGTACATGATTTCTTTGAGAATCTCTTTAATGATACTGTAAAGATTAAGGTGCCACCGGACTCCTCCTTGTTTTTGTGGATACAGACTAACACGGCTACCCCCTGATACTTTAATGATACTGTAGAAGAGGTGGGAAAAACAAAACCAATTTAACACACGTATCTTCTGGTTTTTGCATTCTTGCAACTCAAATGAGCAAGACTCCCCTTCTGAAGAAAAATCACTCTTATCACCTATGCTGATAGAAATGTCAAACTATTCAAGCTGTGGTCCGTGCTGACAGATTAGAAATATGAACATCTTGCAACCTTTCAGTGTAAATGAACTGCTAAAAAGTTCTGATTGACTTTGCTCTGGGAGTGGACTTGGCTAACTGCATCAGTGTGTGTTCCATCTGACCTTACTAATAATCACTCGAGCTTCAAATCTGCTACTAAATTCACTATGATAAGCAATTATTTGCCTCTGTACAAAAATGTTAATTTCATGCTCTGTAAACACATCTCCTTGTAAAAGACCAACCTGCCTATAAAGATGGCTTCTGACAGCCCGATGACAATCTTTTGTGGCAAACGTCTAAAATGCCTTTTAGTTGGTAACAACATCTGCTATTTTCCACCCCAGGGAAAAGAGAAAGGAAGGACATAACATCTGTCTAGTGGTGTTTATGGTTCACTTGTAGAATTTTTAAATGAAGTGGCAATGGAATAGGTTAGGCACCTGCAAAGCTCAACACAGGGCACCCTAATCCAAAAGCAGCTTCACACACAGTAAAATTAAAAAGCGAACAGCAACAACATTCCAGTAACAACCTTTTGTTGCAACATTTCAGCACTAAAAATGCTGTGGGAAACCACCAGGCTCCCAGTATTTCACACAGCAAGAAATATAGTAGACAAACAAGAGGAGGTATGGCTAGGAAAGAGTTTTTAAAATAGTCATGGGAATTTCAAAAGGAAAATGAAATCTCAAGCTTAGAAGCAAGCATAAACTATTCTTAACTATACCGGTTTGTGGGAAACAGGCATAATATTCGGTCACCTGCAGTTCTGTATACGCTACACAGTACACATCTTGTACCTGCTGGTAGTGACTAGACCACTCTAGTGTAGAGAAGCAGAACATTATGCAACAGTTAAGCATGTAAAGCTCACACATACATTTTCCACGAGAGTACCAGCTTCTCCCGCCTTCCAGGATCTAGACAAGTACATTCTCACTTTAGTTTTAGAGCAGTGGTTTTCCACCTTTTTTCATTTGCCGACCCCTTAAAATTTTGAATGGAGATGCAGACCCCTTTGGAAATCTTAGTCTGCGAATCCCCAGGAGTTTACGGACCACAGGTTGAAAACCACTGTGGGGGAGGGATAGCTCAGTGGTTTGAGCATTGGCCTGCTAAACCCAGGGTTGTGAGTTCAGTCCTTGAGGGGGCCACTTAGAGATCTGGGGCAAAAATCTGTCAGGGGACAGTACTTGGTCCTGCTAGTGAAGGCAGGGGACTGGACTTGATGACCTTTCAAGGTCGTTCCAGTTCTAGGAGATTGGCAGACTGGCACTGTTTTAGAGCGAACTCAGGACACTGACTCATAGCTCAAAATACCTGGTCACTCCCCAACAGTCTAGCAAAGAAAATTTAGACAACCCAATGCACCAAAATTTGCAACAGACAAAAAAGTTGCCATTTCTTCTGCTAGGAGGGCACTAGAATCCCAAATATGCATAGACTTCTTCTGTTAGATAACAGCAAGAAATTATTTGAACCTGGAGTTAGAGACACACAATGTGAATCTAGATTCAAGCCACTCCATAATTCATAGCTAGTCTGAAAGCTGAAAGTTAGCTTCAGTACTGCACATTAAGTTGTCAGCCTATGAAGTCTTGTACATACATTTGAATTTACTTTTGAAGTTTGTATAGAGCAATGTAATGCCCTTTCTTCCAAACAAAGCTTTTACTTCTTTCCTGGTATGCTTCACAAGTACCTTGTTTTCCCATAATTCATTCTATAATAAACTCCTTGAAGGTTAATGTGTTAAGTGAGCTAACCTTACTTCTGAGAACCTTGATTCAGATTTGGCTTAAGTGACAAGCAAAGCAACTTGAAGATTTAAGGCTCTATCTAATGCTTCCAGATTATAAAATATCTATATAGCACCATAAATTCACACTGTGCACACAGATAAGCCAAATTCTGTGACCTAAAAGAGCTTAGGCCACAGCATTCAGTGCACTATTAATTATGGAAGTGAAAAGCCCTCTCAGTTGTTGACATCTCAATAATTCCATTCAGATTTTTAAGTGAACTGACACAATACATCAGAATAAATGGCACGTTTTCTGTTCAGAAGATGCCTACACAGGACAACTGGATTATCAAGATTGAAGTGCAATGGGGCAGTGCAGGTGAAGCTTGTGCAACATCTATAATGCACTTCATTATTGCTTAAACTTGAGTTGTCAGTCTTCCACTAACATTCTTCTGGTACTGTAGTTAAAGACAGATTCTCTCAATACCTATAAAGTCCCAAAGAACTTAACAGAATCAATAAGACTGCTGTCCAGTTTGTCCAGTGTTTAAATGAGAAATTAGATTTGCACTTACATTATATACAACTTCAAGCCGTCACCCTGGATATATTCTTCCATGGCCAATGAGTAACTCCTTGTAGGAACATGATCCAGTTCCAAGAGCAGCAGCAGCACCACCAGCCTCCTTCAGATAATTAATTATAAGATCACCTTCTCCTCTATAAAAGTACTATCCCAACTGCGCAAAGCAATGCCAGTGCCTACTAAATTTGATGAGACTATTTACAAGGGTGTTTGACGCCTACATTAGATGCCAATATCAAGCATCTATTCCTGCTAGGATCTGTGTCAGGGATGAGTCATTATATAGCAGTGATTCGTGCTTTTGGTGTTAATCTATGCAACCCTATCACAGTAAGGAGTAAGAACCTCTGGCTATTCTGACCTTTTTGCAGAAGGCTGATGGGAAGTCAATTTGAAGTTGAGAGAGTCTCTAGCAAACCTTTTCTTTATGAGGTTGGGAGATGTCATGTGACCCATGACCCACTCAGGGGTTAATGGGATGAAAATAATTGCTCAAGAAGGAAAGGAGGAAAGCCATGACTGAGCAAAAGTCTTCTGTTTCTTCTATGGGGCTCCAGGGAGGCAGGTATAACATATCAGCAACTCTGGATGGTGAATCTGCATCTTGACTGGTAATCCCTGCATTGAAGAAATACAGTTTTGCAAGGCTACTTTTGTGATGAGACAATTTGATAACAGGGAACATAGTCCAGTACACCTTACTGGGGACACTGGAGTGTTTGGTAATGAAGTCAGGGCACAGAGAAAGAGGAGGATATCAAGTTCAGTGGGGTAAAAGGTGTAACTACAGAGTTCTCATGGTTCACTTGTTACAAGTGGTCAGTTTTCCCAAGGATTCTACGTGCTGGGAACAACAACCACCACCACCACCACCCCCCTTCTACGCCAACTTTCTCATGGTCTCTTGGTCTGTGCTTGGTATCAGTGTTTGTTTAGACTGTTGTAGCCTCCAGCGGCTGTAATCATTACCCCATTTTACTAGACACATTGGAAGATGTATTGTGTCAGTTCACTTAAAAATTCACCCATCACAATTTGATTATGGGAGATAGTTATTCACCTTAGATCAGGGGTCTCAAACACGCGGCCCGCAGAGTTATTTCCTGCGGCCCACCATAGGCGCCAACTCCACTGGCAGCCAAGCTCCAAACATTACTGAGTGTTTATATTTTATTAAAACCCCGCTTTGCCTTACAGTTTTTAAAAAGTTAATACATTGACTTTTAATAGAATGCTATATTACAAAAGTATAGCCAAAAAGGAAAAAAATGAAGAGGATCATTGTATGAAAAGGTTTCAGTGATGCGGCCCTCTGGCCAATTTACTAGTTTCCACTTGGCCCTCATTGTGATTTGAGTTTGAGATCCCTGCCTTAGATATTAAGCATATCACAGTCAATGAGATGAGTGCAATTATATAGTCATTCCTACTATTAGACTTCAAGAACCTTTATGGTCAAGATCCTGTCATAATAGTTACCTTACTTGCTATATTTTCCTGCTGCTATAGAAGACTAATTTATAAATTCATATCCACACTTGCATACTCTATTACAGCAATACTTCTCAACTTCCAGTTTTCATTAACTTGGATTTATTGATTCAAGAGGTTAAAAACCACTTACTCAAAGCAGAAAAATACTTTAAAAGAAAGGAACCATCAATGACAGCTTCAGGAACAACGCCTGGCGTTAAGGTGGAAAATTTAACACATTTTTAGCTGCTTTTTTACATTCAGATTTTAAAAGTGTCTAGTCAATTGAATCTCATTGATTATCATGAGATAAACATGCCTATGTACAACTTTTTAAAAAGGTGTTTGCTTCCCATAGTTTTCAAAAGTGCATCGAGTCTATGCTAACATTTTCAGCAGAGGGACAATTGAAGAAAAGCCCAATTAAACAACAAAGGCTCCACAGCAACGCCATGTTCTATTTCAATAATCCTCTTTGTGAGCTTCAGAAAGATCACTGAATGCGAGGTGGCAACACGCATGCCGTTAAAGCCTTCATTGCTTAATCCTCCATCCTCAGCAAGGAGTATTCTAATAGTGTCAGGAATAATAATTTATACAGTAATTTATACAGTGGCTCTAATTATAGGAAGCTAAAACATTTCATCCATGAAGGGCAAGTATGAAGATTCTTTCAAACATAGGAAAGACCATAACTCATAAGAGCTGTAGACATTAAAATATTAAAAAAGTGTCTCAGCAGTAAAATTACTTTAGACAAGCCAACGCATCCCACAGACTAAAGGGACAGGAAATTACCCAAAACCTATACCAAAACAAAGCCAACTTTTTGCTGATTGTTTCAGCTAGAGAGGTAGGATCAGAGATCACTTTTCTGTTCTTCAACAGAGGAAATGGAATGAGTCAAAATTTTAGCTTATGTTAAGATGCTTCCTATAAATAAATCCTATAAACTGTGCTCATCTTCGCAAAGGAAATAAAAGAACATTAGATTTTTTCTAATGCGGTGCCCTTTCAATATTAGTTTTTAAGCAATACAAATATCCTCAACTTTAAGTCTTAATGTTCTGTAATTTTTACAATAGAACTAATATATCATGTGTCCACTCTGTTTTTCCCTACGTTATTAAGGCAATCTAATGCTTTGTGGAAAATGTCACAAAATACTTTTTAGAAATGACTCAAACTCAGGAGGCATTCATACCTGTGTAGTATTAACGCTTACATTCTCTGAAGGCTCCAATCACCACAGGAAGCATACACACTACAGCAAGTTGATGTTTTATCCAGTAGGAGGCACCAGTGACACTACGGGAGGATGAATGGCCCATTAGAAATCCCACTAATAATGTTCACTTTCTATTGCCTCATTCTTTTATTAAGGAAATCTATATGAAAAAGTAGTATATTTGAGATTTTCTGCCTTTTTTGTGTTCATTACCTACCTTTAGGTCATAATACTGTTTGTGACATCTTTTTTTTTCCCCCAGGAAAAAAAAAAAAGGGAAGCAAATATATTACCCAATAAAGAATTTTAAAAAAATAAATCTGCATCTTCTGTGCTGCTAAGACTCCAATCCTGCAACAGGAGCTATATTAATATAAGCATCTGATACCAGATTTGGGGATAAAATGCTTTTTCAGTTTCCCCATAGGACACCTGCAGGACTTTGTAACAGGTGAGCACAATATTTTCAAGTTGTTACACAGTACCAGTGAACCGTAAGTTATAGATGAGCATAGCATGCTTTGTGCAGAAGCAGGTTCTCCAATTTCTATATTTTTAAATTTAGAAGTCATGTAAAAATATTTTTACTAAGAATTCCCCACTCCACCCCCCAAATCAGCAACCTGGGAAATGGATTTCTGCAGAGGTATTGTCCAGCTCTGCGTGGATGGGCAAAAGGAAAGAAAGGGGTACTTTGTGTTCCCGAAGAGCGTCTTATCCCGGCCAACTAAACAGCAGCACGATGGGGCTGCAAAAGAGTTTCCTGTCTGTCTAATTTTCACTGGTATGTTGGGAGACCATAAAGAGAGACCCAGAACAAGACGGGAAGTAAAGAACTTGTATTGCAGGGAGTCCTCGGGGCTCTCACAAGGACAGAAATGATGTCATTGGATTCAAAGATAACTATTCTAAAGTCACAAGATTAGGTAGTTTTATATGACTAAACAAAGTTTGTAAGCTCTGTTTCACTATTACACCTCGCAATTAAAAAAAAAAAAGTCAGCATGGTTCTCTAGTGAGACTGGTCCTGTTTACTAAGCTTCCTGGCCTTACAGTCTTTGGTTGAAAAACCAACTGTCTCCCTAGAAATCCAGATCAATGACGCCTATTGTTCCTCCACTATCCATTCAAAGAGGTCAGGCAGGAACTGAACTTGGCTGCAAACATAACAGCTGTGCTTGCCATTTGCTTGTTACGCCACTCTGTTTACTGCAGAGTCTGATGCAGATTGTTTTGTACAATCCCTTTTTGCAAGTACCTGGCTGGAACTACTGTAGAAACTGGTGAGGATAAAGCAAAGGGGCTGGTAAAATATTCATTCATATTTATGAGGTTAGATTGTGTAATGAAGCTAACCTGAACATTACACATTTCTAAATATCTTCAAGCTATCATCTGTTATGTTCTTAGGGCAGGTCTTCACTACCCGCCGGATCGGCAGTGGTGATCAATCTATTGGAGATCGAATTTATCATGTCTCATCTAGACGCAATAATCGATCCCCGAACGCGCTCCCCATCGACTCTGGAACTCCAGCTCACAAGAGGCGGAAGCGGAGTCAACGGGGGAGTGGCAGCAGTTGACTCGCCACCGTGAGGACGGCCAGGTAAGTCGACCTAAGATGCACCGACTTCAGCTACGCTATTCGCGTAGGTGAAGTTGCATATCTTAGGTCGATTCCCCACCCCCCCAGTGTAGAGCAGGGCTTAATGTTTTCAGCAGATTCTCTATAATACAAAAATCAGATATACAAGTCTTGTACTTCTCAAAAACTATCATCCTGCCCCAACGCCTTTTTGCAGTCATAGGTGATACTCTATTCGACCAACTGTGCCTGTCTTTACTCTTATTACATGATAGATGGTACGCACTGTTCCATCACTCAACAGCTTTATATTACATAAATAAACGACAGTGATAGGTTCAGATCGAAAGCAATTGGGACAAAACAGGACATGGATACCAATGACTGACCTGTCTTACGTAAGAAGCAGTCATTAAAAAATAGATGCTGATTACATACACAGCGAACTGCAGCCCATTTCTAAAATGCTCACTGAGCCAAGAAAGTACGTCCCACCCAGAGGATGCAGCTCATGGCTCTGGGTCAGTCCAAGCTTTCCTTAAAGAACTCTCCTGCTCCTAGATGATACGTATAACTACAGATACCACTATGACTGGAAAGGGTCAAAACCGAAGCCTTTGGCTAGATGTTTTATTTGTTAACATCCATCGACACAAGGAAGCATTTTCAGCTCCTGTACAAGGAAGAGGAATATGCTTTTTTGGATCCTCTTTCCCAGGCACCAGTGAACATCTTTATTCAGCTGTAACAAGTCAGTTGAACCAGTCTATCAGCATACAGCTATGAAGGTTTGCGGTCTCAAAGCACACAGATTTGCTAGGAGGATTATGTCTAAGCAGTTTTTAAACACTAATGCGAAGTTACAAAGTCCAAATCATTAGGCTTGCACTTTGTTTGATACGTTCCCTGCTGGATCACAGGGGGCCATGTCCCTTCAGGCAAAACGTTCAGTCCCTGCTCAAGTAGTCACCCATTGACGCTTCCAGCTCTAATCTTTCCTTGGTATTGTGGCTCCCGGGTTCCTTGCAGATACTGGGATCTGGAGGAGAGCAAGCTGTCTGATGTTTAAGCTAGTTAAACAGCTAGATAGAAAGTTTGAAGAAGGATCTTGAGTTTATAGTGGAGGGGAATGAAGATTTTCTTCAGCCATCTCGTGTTGTACAAATTAGCTGTAGCCCTAGCTTGTACGTATAAAGATACCTAGCTCTGAAACACTGATGCATCTGCTCATCAAGAGTACTCTTGCACACAAGTAATAGAGCTGAAAAGTTTTATTTAAATACACAATCTCTCCTCTTTTCTCCTGGTCAGATTTTCTAGGAACCTTGCTGGCAAAGATAGAAGTACAGTTCAAAGAGTTTGATCATTATTAATTGGGGAGCTTTATGTATACTTAGATAGCTGTGGACAGTGATGTATAGTACTCCTTAGTCAGCTGTTATGCCTACCCAGGTCTGATGAAAGGGCAGAGGAGGTTTCTGAAGGTCAACTCCCAGGTGCTTTTGGTGTGGCTGTCTCACCAAATCAGCTGCCTCTGGGAAAGAGGTAGGATGGGTGTCTCCGAGAATAACAGTTGCTTTCTGAGCAGATACTCAGGCTGGCAACCATGAGAAGCAGACAGTGTTTTCTGTCTGAGATGTCTGGTAGCAGAAGGGTTTTTTTGGGGTATGATACTGGAATATAAATACAAGAATCTGACGGTGGCTCTGAAAACATTGAGGGGGGTTACAGGAAGGAAGGGGGTCACACTTTTCCACTCTAAAGAATTATACTACATGAACAGGGCTTGATAATTTGTGTTGTGAAATTGGAGGGGTACCAAATAAGTCTTTTGGCCAAGGGGGTCCTTGTCTTTTGGAGTCCCCTTGGTGGATCTAGTCTGGTCTTACACTGCAGAGATGAATAATCCCAGTGTCAGATGTGTGCAGCAATGCTGAAAGCCCTTAGATGGGACTTGGTAGCACTTTTCCACCTGCTACAAGGTTGGGAGGAGCAAGGCCTGCATGTGCCAACCACAGACTTTTGCTGGGTCTAGAATACCCTCATTAATTGGAAGCGCAATTCTTGTGGGCACAGAGGAGCTGAGGATATCAAACAATTTATGGCCATTTCCTTGGATCACCATCTCAATGATCAATGTGTCTGCCAATCTTGAGAGCGGCTCCTGGAAGGCTCAAAAGTCTTAGATGGCTGGTGCTGCAGTGACTGCTTCTTCCGGGAAAAAGCATTTTTTAGGTGAAGAGGTAGTTGGAGTGTCTCTCGAGTTGCCTCCAGTTTCAGCTATTCAGTTACTCTAGCTATTTATGCCAACAGCAATAGAGATCTCTTCACTGGGAAATGTGAGGGAGGCTCCCCTCCACGATCTCTAAGAAAGTTGGCCCTAAGAAGGCCAGTAGATTGTACTGGTATTGATCAGCCACAGTCTGGCCCTTCCATTGCCAGTCCTGCCAAGTTCTACAATACACCCTTGGTGTACAGTCTCGCCCTCAGGCAAGGGCTGCCTGCTCAAGATAGGGGAGGAGGAATAGTCTAGTGATGATGAGAAGTAGATCTTTGCAATGGAGGCACAAATGGATGCAGTTCCAGTGTTTATGGTGGGACTGATGCCAGCACCGGTTTAAGTGACCGAGTGAAAGAGGTTCAACGAAGGCATACTTCGGAAAGGCAAGTCATTGGTTCCAGCATTGGTACCAGGGCAGGCGTTAGTGTCAACATTGGTACAATTTTCTCTCGAGCCTTCTTTCCTGCTAGTGCCTTGGCACCATCCCTCATTGTCAAAGAGGATTTTAAGAGCTTATCCGTGGCATCAAGCCCCCCCTTGCGGGATGATCTTGCTGAACACTGAGCTACACTGGGACTCTTCTCAGGAGCATTGTCCAGTCTCAGAAGAGGACTGCACCACTCTCTGCACAGAGATCAGCACCCATGGAGTCAGTGCAGACAGTGACGTGGTTCGTGTTGAGGATCTCTGTGCTGGTGCCAACCACCTTCGCATCCTTTCAGGTTTCTTCTCAGAGATGGAACCAGAGGTGTGTCGTCTGTTTTCAGCAAGTGCCCCTACTACCAGTCTTCTTGGTTCCAGTATGCAGAATGTCTCTACTGCAGGCTCAGAGGTTATTTTCACAGACTGCTCTAAAAGGAGCAACGTGAGCATTGTTTCTCGGAATTTCCAGAGGTGGGACGAGAAGCAGCAGCAGATGCACTGATTATGAATGTGTTCTGAGCCAGAAAAGGTATCTCCTGCATCCGTTGATTAAGGACATTAGGCCCTCACAGGAAGGAAAGGGATTAAACCTGGTAGATTTACACACCATCATTGCTAAGAGCTGGTGTGAAGTGCCTCACCCTGCTGCTGTACAGTGGGGTCTCCCCCTTTCTTAAGTGGGGGGAGAACCACCATCAAAAAGTTTACTAAAAAATAAACTTAGAACAAAAAAAGAGAGGTGGTCTGACAGTCCAGGTTCTGTCTTGCTGGCAGCAAGATGGAATGGAGGAAATTGTGGGGTTACTCCACCCCTTATGCTCTCCCACGGGACCAGTAAGCACATATGCTGCCCTGCTGGATATGACTACTCAAAGATTCCGTGCATATGCACCCTGCAGTGTGATCCACAATGACACACTCAAATAACTCCATGTTTTTTAAGTGTTCAGACTGAAAAAATTTAAGCATTTTTATTTTCGTGACAAGACGTTAGCATGCCTCTGTGTATTATGAAGGTTCTAATCCGGAGCTGGGCGACCTTGTGTCTTGAACCAAACACAGACCACCTTGCCACCCAAATCACAGTCACCTTTAACAGCTGTGTAACGAGGCACTGTCACTTTAACATACCTGCCGGAAGATACATGGCAGCATCTGTCCCCAAAACTCAGCTGTCCCCATAAAGTGAAGTCTATATCTTACAGGATCACAAAAGATCCTTCAGCAGGAAAAAATCCTAAAGGAGGATATAGGGTAAAGCTCCTGGGTTCAGACACAGGAAGCTTTACTCGGTTTTATTTTTACCATTTCCTCATAATACAGCATCTATAATATTTACAGAGCAGTTGGCTTCCAGGAGACATTTGTCAAATCCCATTTAGAAGTGATAATGTCTAAAACATCTGCAGTTGGTTATAGTACATCTGGAAAATAAAGTTGTCTGGCCCTAATGTTGCCAGTGTTTGAAGAGGAAAATCAAAAGCATATGCCTGATCTTAGCTTAGTCTCAAGTGATCTACACTTTAAAAATTTAACAAGTTACCTTATAAAGTCCCATGAATTGGATTCTACTAATTGGACTTCATGGGCTTTTCAGTGTGACTTTTTTTTTAAATTCCCTACTCCAACAAGCCTTGCTAGTTTTATTCTGTATTACGACAGCATTGAAGCATCTTCCAATAAGTTTTAAAAACCATATGCTATACACAATATAGCTTCCACTCCAAAATTCAGTTTCCCATAAATGGGAATATTGTTTTCCATGGGGGCTCAACACCAATATGAGTGAGTATCTTCCCCTTGCAGGAGGTATTTTCCTACTAGTACCCTCTTCTCTTTCACAGGCTGGTAGAGTCTTCCCAGTGAAAACATCCAAAACTGGAGGAAAACAATTGACACTAGGGTGACCAGATAGCAAGTGTGAAAAATCAGGACAGGGGGTGGAGGGTAATAGGAGCTCATATTAAAAAAAACCCCAAATATCAGGACTGTCCCTATAAAATCGGGACATCTGCTCACCCTAATTGACACTTAGCCCAGGTCTACACTAACCCCCCCCTGTCGAACTAAGATACGCAACTTCAGCTACGTTAATAACGTAGCTGAAGTCGAAGTACCTTAGTTTGAATTTACCTGTGGTCCAGACGTGGCGCGCAGGCTCCCCCGTCGACTCCGCCTACTCCACTCGTCGAGCTGGATTACCAGCGTCGACGAGGGAGCACTTCCTGGTTCGATTTATCGCGTCTTGACAAGACGCGATAAATCGAACCCAGAACATCGATCCCGCGCCTCCGACGCGACGGGTAAGTATAGACATACCCTTACACTACACTGGTCTACTCGAGGCACTTGGAGAGTTTGGATTGGTTTTCTACAATGTAGCAACTAGGGATTTTTTTTTTTTTAAAGTTTAAAAGTGTTTTTAAAATAGTAATAGAGACCACGCAAAAGAGTCAGCAGGTGGATTTGTGGGCTGACATATCTGAAACTAGTCTTTTTGAAACATTGTAGTTCAAGGTGATAGCCTCCCTTTAATTTTTTTTGTGGCTCATAGCTTATATATGCTATGAGCACAGTGCTAAATAGGAATTTTTCACAGAACAATATGCCAATGTTTCCTTTTGAATGTGTGTACAGTTTGCAAATAAGTTCACAAGACTTGTGACTAAGATTCTTTGGGGTGTGTACAAGTTGAGCCGTTACCCCTCCGAGTTACAGTACAAACTAGTTGAATTACTGTACAAATCTCATCCCCCCCCCGCTGCCCACCAACTTTACAGTTAAATCAAATCAAACCTCAGTTTAGAGCTTCCTTACCAAGCCTGGTTGTTCCTAAGGTTTCCCTATCTGACATCCTCTGTCCTGGCTCTCTAGTTTCCTCTGGCCTAAAGAAACACACCCAACCCATTTATATATGGGTGGGAGCCAAAATGAACCCACCTGCCAGCATGACTCTGATTAACCTGAATGTTAATCCAGAGGTTCAGCACTAGACTATGGCATATCAACAGAAGAACTCCTCTTTCTTATTGTCTTAGCCTATCATCCTGTTTTGCGGTGAGAAACGGAGAATAATGCCTGCTACAAATTGTCCTCAAAGTAAAATTTTAAATGTTGGCTCAATGTTGCAGTCAAAATGAACTGAGACATTAAGTCTGATCCATTTCTCCTACCCAAGAAAGCTTCCATCAGCATTTGGTCACCTATTGATCAGAAGGAAGTGACAGTTAAAAATAAGAAAAGCTGTACAAGGCAGGCTTAGGCCAGCTCTCTTCATAAGAAGAGCCATACTGGATCAGACCAAAGGTCCATCTAGCCCAGTGTCCTGTCTTCTGACAGTGGCCAATGTCAGGTTCCCCAGAGGGAATGAACAGAACAGGTAATCATCAAGTGATCCATCCCGTCGCCCATTCCCAGCTTCTGACAGAGGCTAGGGACACCATCCCTGCCCATCCTGGCTAATAACTTCATGGAGGATCGGTCCATCAATGGCTATCTAGTTCTTTTTTTTCCCCCACTCAGTAATCAGAACACACTGCTGCTTTGGAGAGACAATCTTCTAGAAATTAAAGCAATTCATTAAAAACCTTCTTGGGCTTATACTGAACACAGAGGTAAAGTGAATCAGCAGGGGAGACTGACTAAAACTAGAAAACTGACTTCATCTCCAGGGGAGGAGTTTTATAATGAGATGCTATCAAAGAAAGTGTCAGAAGAGGTCAAACACATGCCATGGTATTCCCTGTGAAATTTAGGAAGGTTTAACTAAGTCTCCTTTATTTCCCGCCCCCCCCCCTTCTAAAAAGATGAACTTTTAAGCAGTTGCATGTAGATAACAGCAGTGACTTAATTACCTTTAAACAATGACATGACGGAAGTCTTTAATCTCAATTAAAAATTCTGGCTAGCACGCTTAGATATACAACAGAGCTACCTCCCATACTGGTTCTAGGACTGGTTGTAAATTTGAAGATTCATTATTAATTTTAAAAACGTGAGATAACCAACTAGTCCTAACCTTGCCTGCAACACTTTCTTTCATTGCCTGACCACTTAGCAGTCTCTCCTATGCGTAACAGTAATTGCATGGCAAGCAGATGAGAATGAAAGAGTAATAAGGGCAGATTATTAAAAGGGTAAAATATTATGCTATTGATACGTTAATTTAGTTTTTTTCTTAGCATTTTGTATCTAATAACTATCAATGATTTACATTTAATGAACTATACAGATTTGGCTTATCTAAGTGGTCTAACAGCACCACAATGTCCTGCCAAGTAGATATAACAATTCCCAGTCTCTGGACTGGAGAGCTGGGATCTATTCTAACCTGTCCCTGTGACTACTCATAGCTTTTCCAGAATAAAGCAGACCCGATTCTTGGCAGTTTCACAAAAGATTCTGATTGGCAGCAGTGAAAACTGACAAGACTTTAGTCAATTTTTACTTTCATCTCTGAGGAAGTCTATCTACAAACTAAGGAATACAGAATTTCATTGACTTAACTTTCCAAACATGAGACCAAACGTATCTTCATAGCCACATGGGCTAAAACCACTAACAAAAGATGGAAGCTTAGGTTCTGTAGAAATTTGCCAGGGAAGGCAAAATGGCTTTTTCAAGCTCTGATTTTGAAGACAAATTCGGTGTCTATTTAAGCCAAAAAAATCCAGTTTGGGAAGATTGATGCCTATCATCTCTCAAATGTAGTAATATTTTTATAGGCTAAGAATTCTGCCCAGACTCAACCCAAATTCAGCCCTCTCAACACTGGGTCTTCTCTTCATTTATTTAGAAGGAACCCAAGAAGAATGAGCTTCAGCTTTTAAGCAACTGCCACTTCCCACTCTATTCACAATAGATGGGGCAATTCTTACCCCCATAGCCATATCTGGAATCTGTCTTAAAGGGGACAGGGCTCAAAAATACGAGGCCGCCAACAGAAATGCACTCACAACCCATATAAGGCTTGCATATTTAAAAAGCAAAGTATTAGCATAAACAGGAAAATACACCAACGTTTAGATGCTGGCCTATTCCATTATTCAGGACACGTGAATGAGAAAGCAAGTTCTTTTCACAGATATTGGTATAGAAATGAAACATAGGCCAGTACAATTTGCATTTATGGTACAGCCTTCTAAGGGCTTGTTGTCCCAAATCATTTAAAGTGAATTAAATACTTGACCACAGCAACTGTGTGAGCTGCCAAGGACTTGTGACAATAGATTCTACACAAGGCAATTTTCTTTTTAAGAGTATAGAAACTGTCATGCAAAATATCAACAAAATGTTTTAAGAGTCAGTCAAAGCTGCAGAGGAAAAAAGGGTTTTAAGTGGCTCTAACTTGGACAGAGTTCCATTTTTGTCTTGAGTAGCACCATCTAAGATCAAACCTCACATCCCATGGGATTTAATCTCAAAGCTCCACATGGAATGCACTTCTAAAATATGCCTTGTATCCATTACCATCAGCAAAGAGCTACAACTGCAACATCGTAAATACCCCAAAGTGGCTGTTAATGGCTGTGTCAGTCTGCAAAATGCAAAATGTCTGCAAGAAGAGAACATTATATATTTCATTCTGACTTGACTGCTACAGCCAACTGTTCCGTGGACTGCAAAGAATCGATCTAGTTTGAAAGGGATTTACTATTGGCTTTCAATGACTACAAGAAATGATTGAAATGTATTTGAATAACTTAACGACTTAAATCTATTTTTAATTAAGACCGCATTTAAAGCCATTTTCGGAACAGTTGGGAGTCCCATAGAATGTGTTACACAGCATCCAAGGAAGCTTGCCATGTGTAAATACTCTGAGATCACACATGGCCGAGGAGGAAAGCCAACAATTCACAACGGTGTCCAGCACAGTCAGTAAAATGTATGCATAGGTCATTTGTTAACTTTTCAATTACATGGTGGAGTGGTAAAAATACATACAATGTACTTTTGTCAATGTCGTCATGCTTACTTACCCCAAGATGTGCATACAAGTTTTTTTTGCCGTATTTTTCCATAAAGTTTGCATTACCCAATCCATGGCCACAGGGGGCTTGAATTACAAGTATTAATTGCTACTTATTTGTACACTGGAAAGGTACTACTCCACACGCCAAGCACCATAAAATATATTGCATTATAATAGTACCTTTCACCTGAAAGGCAGAAAGCACTTGTTCACAAGCAGGCAGCAGTCAACAATACCTAAGTCAAGCTCACATGGTCTTTTGCCTTTGGAATAAGAAACTGTCTGGATACAGATGAACTTTTCTTTTACTATTTAGAGATGGTTTAGACTTCCCTTGAAATTGGAATTGCAAGTATTTGATAAATAGATTGAGAGACTGTTTATACTGAGTAGTAAATTATCCCCTGCTGAAGTGCTGTTTTGTAACTTCCATCAACTATAACCTTATGTGAATTAAAGCAGATATCCAACAGTATTCAGTAGCGAAAGCAGTTAGAGGCTGGGGAAAGTCCATTGTTCATCACCACTGGGATATTACTGCAACAATGGTTTTCTAACTATAGTCCATAGCAAAAGTTCGGAACAGTTGGCTGGTCACCTCTCCATGTTCCATCTCTCCATGTTTCTAGCTGCTCAATTGCATTAAAGGACAATTACACATTTACATCATCTCCTAGTTAATCTCTTCCACATAAGCAATTGCTAGAAGTGTTGCACATATGTTATGCAATTGCACATGGAAAGAGGAGAGGTGGTCCACACAATGAATGGAAGGGAAGGTGTCCACAAAAATCTGGTAAGTCATGATTCACTCTATAAAAGAATATGAAAACTATTGTATTATAACACCACTATGCTAAAGTGCCAACATAGTTAGCACTTGGAGGCGAATCTTTAGCTCAACAAAGCCCAAATAGCTGGGCTGAACTCTGGGTAGATGCACCAGTGCTATGAGGGATAAAGGGATATCCTTTTCCCATGACAGAGCTTCCGCATGGAAACTACTTCAATCCCTTGGCTGTCTTCCATGCCTCTATACAGTCCACTTGTGGGGAGGAGTCAGCAGTAGTTCTTCTGCCCATAAAAAACTAGCCAGCCCTACCTTATCCCAAACCCTTGGACAGTAAAACTACACTGATTCTGCTGCATATTTATTTTATATATTAATATTGGCCACAGAACCACAGTATCTGAGTGCATGGACTACCTCTGTAGCAGAAAGTTGAAGGTTGAATTTGTCCCTTCATGAGTGGATCTAAAAATCATAGAATATCAGGGTTGGAAGGGACCTTAGGAGGTCATCTAGTCCAACCCCCTGCTCAAAGCAGGACCAATCCCCAATTTTTGCCCCAGATCCCCAAATGGCCCCCTCAAGGATTGAACTCACAACCCTGGGTTTAGCAGGCCAATGCTCAAACCACTGAGCTATCCCTCCCCCCCAAAATGAAGAACAGTTTACGGATTAGACATACTAGTGCCTTAGCATGACATTTAGCCAATATACTTTATTTCATGTAAACATGAACAACAAAAGTTTGATTTTGCTAGACCAGGGAATGGTACAAACCTTCCTTAGACTGATTCGCTTTTGACCTACCCAATATGGTTACTTGCACACTAACACGACTTCACAGCCTGCTTTGTGCTCTCCCACAGCCAACTCATCACCTCCCAGGGAAAGGCAGCGCTGGTGAAACAGAAGCCGATGGCAAAGAACCAAGAACTTGTGGTGCTGCAGAAGTCTGATCCCAGCAATGGCGCAGCTCTACATAGAGAGGATTTAGCTAAGCCTCTGTCTTTTGACTTTAACTCCTGCTGCAAGCTAAGCCACTTCCCTCCAAAGTTCAGTGTTCTAGGAATACAAGCCAGCATTTGTGACTACTGTTCCAGCTACACTAACTCTTTCTGGAAAGCTGATTTAGAGATTTTATTTTGCTAAAGGGTATTGTTTAAGTGTTTCCACCATTTTGGCTGCAGATCAGAGTAATCTCTTGCATGCTGACTACAGGCTGTCTCGGTTGTTCTGCAGACTAATGGGAGGAAAGCTTCTAGCTTTTTAATAAAAAGCTTACAAGAACTTGTGAAGCTAGATACACAACTCCAAGCAACAAGATCTTATTGTAACCCTTGCCCTCCACCTTTCCCCCCTTTATTTTTCTTGTACTGTCTTGTTGAGATGTGTTTAAATTTTAAGATCTTTGGAGCAGAGACCTTCTGTAAGGTTTCAGTGTAGTAGCCGTGTTAGTCTGTGTCAGCAAAAAGAAAATAAGAAAAGGAATACTGGTGGTACCTTAGAGACTAACAAATTTATTTCAGCATAAGCTTTCGTGGACTACAGTCCGCTTCGTCGGATGCATAGAATGGAACATACAGTGGGAGGATATTTATACGTTCAGAGAAACATGAAAAGGTGGAAGTAACCATACCAACTGTAAAAGGCTAATTAATTGAAAGGAACTTATCAGTAGGGGAAAAACTTTTGAAGTGATAATCAACATGGGCCATTACGGACAGTTGGTGAACACTTCAACCTCTCTAATCACTCAGTGACAGACTTAAAGGTGGCAATTTTGCAACAGAAAAACTTCAAAAACAGACTCCACCGAGAAGCTGCTGAACTTTAATTAATATGCAAACTAGATACCATTACCTTAGGTTTGAATATAGACTGGGAATGGCTCGGTCATTACGTTAATTAAATCTATTTCCCCCAGTTTAATATCCTAGTTAAATACCCTTAACACCTTTGTGTCAACTGTCCGTAATGGGCCATGTTGATCATCACTTCAAAAATTTCTTTCCCCTACTGATAACAGTTCCTTTCAATTAATTAGCCTTTTACAGTTGGTATGGTTACTTCCACCTTTTCATGTTTCTCTGAATGTATAAATATCCTCCCACTGTATGTTCCATTCTATGCATCCGACGAAGCGGACTGTAGTCCACGAAAGCTTATGCTGAAATAAATTTGTTAGTCTCTAAGGTGCCACAAGTACTCCTGTTCTTATTTTCTTTTTGCTTCTTCTGTAAGGAGCTTAGCACAATTTAGGTATGAAGCAGATATATTAGGAGTCAATGTAGACTCCATGTATGAACTTGTAAACTTAAAATGCTGGAATATATTTTATGTTTAAGAGCACCCTATTGCCCAGCAGCTTTCAGGGGTCTCCTACATTAGCCATGGGATACCTGAGAAGAGGCTGCTCAAAAAGTAAAAGTTTAAGCTCTAGAAACTCTTTACCTAACCTTTTGAAAAAAGATATGCCCCCCCTTTATGCAATTCCTGTCCTTTTTAATTAACTGCCTAAAGCACAGGATTCATTACATAGTTTACATATCCAATGAACAGAGTGATGCATTATACATTGTTCTCATTTCGAAAGCTGAATCAATACTAAGTGAATAAATTCAGCAACACCGAGCATGTGTGAAAAACTAACATTGAACCATTCACTATAAGCTCGTGATTAAATTACATCTACATATAAAACAGGATAGAACAGAGAAGCAAAATATTCGCTAGTCTATTCACATAATGAGATTGCTGGAGTCTACGCACACATTTATCCTAACAATGCACCAAGTAAGTTAACTAATGAGCAAAAAACACACAAATACCTTAGCTTCATTTAATCATCACTGAAAGAGAGAGGAAGGGATGAATCAATGCTTTATTGCTACTTTTCCGATCATAGCCTTTACCTTTCTTTTAATGTCCAGGAGTGGCAACTTTTGGAGAGGCCACTTTACTGGTAATTCTGTTCAAAAATAGATTACCAGCAGGGACAACCAGAACGCCACATGAACAGTTAGCAATGAACCTAACTTCAATTAGTTCAATAATATTCGATAGCAGCCATGCTATTACTGTTAAGATGTGACATACAAATGAGGAAAGCGGATATTCCTTTTACTACTATTGTTGGTCTAAATAGGCAAACAATTACATGGAAACATTTAAAGGTCAGTTCCCTTTACAACTCTGACAGGCTAAGGAGGAATCTAGATGCAGGAATCTCATTTACGAACTGAGAAGATTTAAGCAAAAAGGAATCACAAAGCCTTAAGAGATGTTCTCTGCACATTAGATGTTTGAGAATTCCTAAGATGTTAACTAAACCCAGTGCTTAACCAGTGACAACCCAAATGTCCCTTTTCATGAAGCTGGCAGAGTATGTGTGACAATATAAAGTCAGATTACTGTGCTACCGGGAAAGTTGCTTTTTTGGTACAGGTGTCTGCAAGCAATTTAGCTCTTCAGGCACTTGCTACAGAAAGACTACAGTAACGCCACACTTAAAGTTGCCCCTGTTAACATCGTTTCGTTATTAGGTTGCTGATTTATTAGAAAACACACTAGTTTAAAGCTGTGCAATGTTTCATTATAAGGTTGTTTGGCTCGCCCCACTCCATCCGCCTGGCGCTCCTGCTGGGAAGCGGGGTCAAGGTGCGGGGGCTTGCCCCATTGCTTCAGTCCCTGTGCCCTAACCCCGCTCCACAGCAGGAGTGCTGGTCGGGCGGAACGGGGCAAGCCCCCCACGCACCAACTCTGGCAGGAGGGCCAGGCGAAGCAGGGCAAGCCCCTACGCCCCGACCCTACCTCAACTAAGCTTCACAATCATCATTGGTGAGTACAGTATTAAATTGTTTGTTTAAAATTATTTAAAATGTATAGTGAATATTTATATGTCTTTTGTCTGGCGAAAAAAATTTCCCTGGAACCTAACCCCATGTTTACATTAATTCTTATGGGGAAATTGGATTCGCTTACCATTGTTTCGCTTAGAGTAGCATTTTTCAGGAACATAACTACAACATTAAGCGAGGAGTTACCCCTTAGAAAGGGGTCTAAACTAATGCAATATTTCTAACTGGGGTTACTTTGTGAGAGAAATGTTTTCCATTTGAATACTGTACATTTTTCTCTTACAGATTTCCCCACAATTCCCATGAAATAGTTATTCCTCCCACCAAACCCCAGAAAGTTTATTTCTACATTCCTAAATACTGAGTTACTTATATGCGATCATGTTATTGGCCAGAATTGAAAGGACTCCAGCCACATGATGTACAATAAACAGATCTGAAAAAGCTTCAAAAGCTGCGAAGTGGGAAAGAGCTGTACAGAAAACTTTGTAGGTAGACAAGTCACAATGATAATGAGTACAAGACAGGAGTCATTACTACTGAATTCATAACTTAAATTTAGCTAGGAATAAGTTAGTTGCTTGCTATTGCAGTAGAGGAGGTAATTATGCCCATTTTAGCATCCACAGTAGCAAGACTAAAGAAGAAATCCCCTCTTCCAATGCTGCAAGCAGATGAGAGGATTTTTAAAAAAAAGCTTTTGAAATACATTAGTTTATCTGGACCTTGGGCTACTCCAACCCCAAGTTCCTTTCCTTTAACTTAAACTATTGTACATTAAAACTATTTTTGCCATTAAACAAGTTTCAAAGAAGCAGCAATACAAAAACAACATATTTTAATACAATATGGGGCCTGTTATGATTTAACAGAGAAATACCCTGTTTTGAGCCATTCAGTATTTGAGAGATGTACAGGCAACAGGAAGTAATGCGGTATGTTAGTGAACTAGTCTTTCACCTTTGATGGCAAGAGTTCAAGGGTAGCCTTCAGTGTCTATCTGCACATATCAGAAGGAACACTAGCTGGACATAGTTCAGCACGATTGGCAGCTTCTGGTCAAGAGAAATTCAAGGGAGGGATAAGCAAGGGTGTTACTCGAGTAGAATTAAGAGGAGAGGATGGGGGATGGGTGTGGTGGTGAAGAGAATTTTTCATGGCACCAGATCGCACTATACTTCCATCAAATCTGTAGTATCGGCTCTCTCCTTTTCCAAGGCTTTAAATGCACTGCCATGTAAACAGAAGAGGAAAGAAAGGTGCAAACAGCAGGAGCGTAAGTCATGACTTATGCAAAGGGTAAAACAAGTTCAGCAGAAAAGGTGGGGTTTTTATAAAAAGGGAAATATATACAACATACAGAGAAATCTACAGGAAAACTAAGGGGATGTTGTGTCTCAGGGTATGTCTATACTTACCTCCGGGTTCGGCAGCAAGCAATTGATCTTCTGGGATCTATTTATCGTGTCTTGTCTAGACGCAATAAATCGATCCCAGAAGTGCTCGCCATCGACACCGGTACTCCTGCTCCGCAAGAGGGGTACGCAGAGTCGACGGGGGAGCCTGCCTGCCGCGTCTGGACCCGCGGTAAGTACCTTTTAGTTTGAACTAAGATACTTCGACTTCAGCTACGTTATTCACGTAGCTAAAGGTGCATATCTTAGTTCAAACCGGGGGGTTAGTGTGGACCAGCCCTCAGAAAGTTAAACCTGAAATGACTTACAAGAGACATACCATTTCAAAGACAGAACCTTAAATATATTTTTACATTATTCCTTTCATATTTTAAAGCCATTTCAAAAGCCACTACATTCCTTGTTCTATATTTTGCCCATTCAGCTTTTCCGCACAGCGCCACGTTTCTCCTTCTATTTTATCCTGCAGTGCTGGTCTCACTAATCATTAACATATGTTCCAGCATGGAGCATTTCCTTCGGTATGCTTTAAAAAGAAGTGGTGTCACAAAGTAATAAGCACTGGCAAATATGGCTCGTCAATTTCATTTCAACAACTATAAAAACAGCAGAAGTGTGCTGGGCCCTTAACTCAA
Source organism: Macrochelys suwanniensis (assembly GCA_033296515.1). Taxonomy (NCBI): domain Eukaryota; kingdom Metazoa; phylum Chordata; order Testudines; family Chelydridae; genus Macrochelys; species Macrochelys suwanniensis. Next base: position 103,664,231 of record CM065782.1, on the reverse strand, counting down.
AAGTTGACGGATCGTAATCATCCTCTGCTAGCACCTTCTTTGGGCTAGATGACTGACTGATTTCAGTCCTACGCTTGTATGACTTCACTGCATTAGGCAGGATAATACATAATACAACCAGCTCTGTGGATATGGGGGAAGAGGTGGACGGGATATATCCTGACTTTAGCAAAGCTTTTGATACGGTCTCACACAGTATTCTTGCCAGCAAGTTAAAAACTTATAGATTGGATGAATGGACTGTAAGGTGGATAGAAAGCTGGCTAGATTGTCAGGCTCAATGGGTAGTGATGCCTAGTTGGCAGCCGGTAACAAGTGGCGTGCCCCAGGGGTCGGTCCTGGTGCCTGGTTTGTTCAATATCTTTATTAATGATCTGGATGATGGGATTGATTGCACCCTCAGCAAGTTCGCAGATGACACTAAGCTGGGGGGAGAGGTAGATATGCTAGAAGGTAGGGATAGGGTCCAGAGTGACCTAGACAAATTGGAAAATTGGGCCAAAAGAAATCTGATGAGGTTCAGCAAGGACAGTGCAGAGTCCTGCACTTAGGATGGAAGAATCCCATGCACTGCTAAAGGTTGGGGACCGACTGGCTAAGTGGCAGTTCTGCAGAAAAGCATGCCCAAACAGTGAGCACAACAGTTTCCAGCTCCCTCTTAGCTGCAACAGATCTGTCATAACAGGAACAAAAAGCAATGGAAAGGTGATTGCTGTCACTGAAGTCATCAGATCTGCTCCCAGTTAGTGTGTTCAAAATTAGCTATGCTGAGTAAATACAGTAGGTATCATTTTTACACAGTTATTATTCAGAGTAAAACCTACTACTGGTACACGTAATCCAATACAACCTGCTATGGGTTGAGTCCCCTGTATGACCTTCATAGATCTTACAAAGGCTTTGGACCTAGTAAGCAGAAAGGGCCTTGTTCAATTGCTACACAGAATTTGCCGCCCCTCACTTCTCCTCTATTTGATTTGACCATTTCATAATGGCATGAAGGCTACAGCTCAGTATGATGATCAATATGTTAGCTTTGAAATCCAGAAGCAATATCAAACAGCAATGTGTTTTAGCACCAAAACTCTTCAGTATGTGTTTCTCTTTGCAGATTTGTCGTGCTCCTTCATCTAGCACCCAGGGTTTACATCTCCATACAAGAGCAGATGGAAAACTCAACTATGCAGATCTAAGAGAAAAAAGCAAGGTTCAACATCTGTTGATAAAAGAGCTTCTTTTCACCAACAGTGCTCTTCACATATAGTGAAGAGGAGCTCCAGAAACTTTCCAACAGGTTTGCATTAGCTTGTGATGAATTTGGACTAGCCATCAATCTGAAGACAACAAGGATTATGATACAAGATGTGTTTACTGCACCAGAAGTTTTAATAGCTAGCACAAGGCTAGAAGTTGTGCGCAAGTTCTGCTACTTAGCATTAGCTGTATCAGATGAGCTCATCATCTAGAAATAGGTTCATTCTTGCAATGGACAGGCAGCCACCACATTTGATCAACCATACATGGAGTAACAGAAAACTGACACTGAACACCAATATGAGGGGTTTAGCAGACATGCATCCTGAGCACATTGTGCATGGTTGCAAGACCTGGCCCACCTACAGCAGGCATGAGAGAATGCTAAACAGCTTCCACACTCACTGTCTGCGTTGTATTTTAAATATCGAATGGGAAACCAAGCTTCCTGATACCAAAGTACTTGAGAAAGCAAAATTGCCAAACCTAATCACTATTCTTAAACAAAGACATTTTCGTTGGCTGTCATATGTACTGGATAGATGAATTCCCAAGTACCTCCTGTATGCAGAACTTACGGATGCTGCTCCAGAGCACTGGACCAACATAGGTTCAGGTTCAAGGACGTTTGCAAGAAGGATTTGGAAACTTTCAACACTGACACTGCAAGTCGGGAAGAGGCATCTAGGAACAGGCTACACACTGGACGGCTGTGCTGCACCAGGAAGTCACAGAAGTTGAAAAGAGGTGGTTGAGAGAGAGAAAAGCGAAGAGAGCTAAGAGGAAAACACAGAAGGCCTCAAGCACCACAAATGCACTACTTCCACCTTCTGGCCCCGGGCCCTATGTCTGCACTATGTGTGGCAAGTACTGCTGCTCAAGAATTGGACATTTTAGCCACGCACGACTCTGCAGCATGACACAGTAACTGAACTGCTTTGGTGCTTACACAATCATCTTTTGAGATGGACAGTTGCAATCCATTCACAGGAGAGTATAAATTTAAGTGCCATTACAATGCTCAATGATGTTATTGTTATGTACTCTGTGTAAATAAGGTCATTGCCTTCATTTCTTATGTAACACTACAAGAGGTGATTAGGTGGAGGAGCAAAAAAATCAGCGATTAAGGAGAACATGAGATTTAAAAAAAAAAAAAAGTTTCAGAAATGGCTCACATAAGCCCATGAAAATTGTCAGTTTACAAAAGAAAGACTTATTATTTAGAAGAAAGCTGTACGTCTGACAAACCCGAGTAGTTCTTTTACACATATCCACAGAGACCTTATTACATCATCACAAAAATGTTTATTACTCTATGAAGAAATTAATTGCTAAGATGTATGAAAACTGGTAGGTTAAGATTGATTTGCAATACAATTTGTTTTGCATCCTCTTCATTATAAACTAGGAGAGTGACTTTGAACTCTGTAGTTCTATTTGATTTCTACTTTCACATGTCATTCTCATTAAGTTCCTACCACTTTCATCAAAATCGACAGTAGCTAATTGCATACCTGCAGGGTGGTAATTTAATACCATACAAGCTAGTAAATGAGGTGTCCGCTTCTCATTCCTGAGAAGGTTCTGAACCTAGAAAGTTACACCAAGTTTATTAACTGGTTTCCACCTGTTTTGCTATGGAAGAATTCCATCCATTTTCTGAGAAAAACAATCCAGAAGAAATGTAACAATCAAATTAGATAACACCTAAATAAATATGTACTATTAAGAAATTTTATATGCACAGACTTTATGGAAACCACCAACTCTGTTCCCCTTGCACATAATATTGTATACTAATTATGTTAACTGCCAGTAACAGTTATGTGATTTAAGACTGTCAGAATGCACTACACAGAGCTACTAGCTGCTTTTCTGTTACTCCACATGCACGCTGCCAGTCTCAAGTGATCTGTAGGGGTAAAACCCTACAGCTGAGTTTTAATACTCACAGTGTCAAATAGAGACGAGCAATATCTGGGAATGACTTGGAGGGCTTAAGGACAGTATGAAGCAGTGCAGCCCACATGCTGAGCCATAGGCATGTCTGGATTATGCCACTTATATTCAACCACAGTGCTGTAATAAAAGCAAGTTTTTTAGGAAAGCATTAGCAATTCATTTGGCAGAGTCAAAATAAGAATCCGTAAGGATAATTTCCAACTGCTCCTAGGCCTTGTCTACAAGTTTCCCACCAATGGTGCAGCTGCATCAAAGGGAGCAGTAGCTTAAATACAAGTATAGAGAGGGCCTAGCTCTTTCACATGTTGTTAAAGAATACTTGAGTCCTGTCTACATTAGCATCTATGCCACCTTGGTGCAGCTGCACTGTTACTGAAAAACAAGTACAGAATATTTGCACGCCTACAAATGGGAGCTCTGCATTAAGGAAGGGGGTGATGGGAAAGTATCAAATTAGCTCCACGGCTGTTTTTCATAGATATGTTGGTATAGAGCCAAATTGTTTTTACTATCTTTAAGCAATGTACTGAATCAGACAGAACCCTACGCAGCACATAATTCTAGTGACATATCAGGCACAGTGTTATTGTGCAACATCTCTGGCTAAGATCTGACTTTTCAGAAAGGACTTGAAGGCTACCCATCTACTCCACCTGTACAAGTTATAGAGGAAGATTATGCACAAACAAGACAGGAATAGAGAACACTTGTGCTTAGACTGCTATTCAAGTAGTAACACCAACTTCCTCAGTTTTTAGGTCAAACAGGATCTGCTCATACATGAAATGTCCAAAGTTTCTTTTGCCTGCAAAGGTTGAGTCATGACATTTATATGTACAAGTGTCCTGATAACATCCACTGCTGCTGGTTATACTTTCATCATAACATAATTATATTTAACTGTCAGGGAAGAGGAAGGTAATAAAGAATTTGTAGTTACAAGTCTTGAAGGAAACATCTGGGATCAACTTCATCATATTCTATGCAGGTTCAGTAGATACAACATTTAAGAATTGCCATTGATGGTAAGCTGCCACCAACTGCTCATTCACCTAAAAGTGTTGATAAACTATCTAGGAAGTGAATTTGTAACTAATTTTGGTTGTACATAAATCCTGACTGTCAACATATGATCTATATTCATAGCAAAAACAGACAACTACATGATACGGTGTTCAGTGACATGATGTAAAAAGCAGATGTTTCAAGCCAGAACAGTTTTACAAACTGTCTCCTTAATTTTTTTTAAAAAAAAGTCTTCCATCAGTGAAGAGAAGAGAGAAAGCCCTTGCAGTTGTTTTTTTAAGCAGCACACAGAGTCAATTTAAAGTGACTAAAGACTGAGCCAGAAACTCTAATAAAAGGGAAGGGACCTCAAAGCACAAACAGAAGGAAGAGTAATCATTTTAAACTCATGCAACATAAGATGCCTGGAATACAAGCCACCTGTTCCCTTATCTCTACATGGCTGTTTCAGCTAAGAAGAGCCATCTGACATGTCAAAACTAGAAAGAAGAAATCCCAAAAAGTACAATTTTCCACTCCCTTGTCTCAGTCAAAAATTCTATTTTGGTTCCACGCTTCTGTTCCATTGGATGTTCCAAACCCTCCTGTAGCTTCATCAGTAGCAACAACTGTGGAAAGTTAGCCTTGTAGCTACAACCTAAAGCTCATTTTATTAAGCGTCATAAAGCATCTGTGCTGCTTAAAAAGTCCAGTCCCAGAACAATCTCCCCGTTGCACAATTACACTGAAATAAGGGATCCTTGCTGATCAACATACTGAAAATAAGAGTCATTCTCAGAACAGGTTTGCTTAGTTGTAGCACTTGCTTAGTTGGACTTCAGTCCCCATGAGCATGATGTAAAAATACTTGGCTACAAAAGTAAAACTTTTCAAATCCTGCTTTATCAGGTACTGGGCTAGCCAAAGGTACAGTAGACAGTGATGGAATCTCAACAAGGTTTAAGACAACTCCCAGTAGTTGGGAAGGGTGCTGGATTCTATCAAGGCACTGCTCCAGACCCTGCTCGAAGGTCTTTCATATCAAGCTTTGGTTAGTAAGTATCTGATCAATTTGAAGTTCCATTTCCCATCAGCTGCCAGAAAGGAGAAAGTTATCTTCTCTCCTCTAGACCCAGCTGTTGTTGTTATGGAGCAGGATGTCAGCTATTCCTTCCCATCACCCAGCTACCTTTGCTTTGGTCCTCCACCCCTGTGAATAGCTCCACTGCTACTGCTCATGGCCTTCCCCAGCAGCAGCATGAAATTGACAATTCTTGACAGTTTCACAGCTGCTCGGGATTTGGAATAGTAGGGTCACTTTAATGTTACTGTGTGGTTTCTTGACAGACATCAGCAACAGTAGCAGCACCATAGTTTGGCTACAGTCACAGGAAGACATCTCATCACTTCATTTTCAGTTCACAATTGGAAGGTCATCTTTGCAACCATAGGAAACCTTTTAAAGTCAAACCTTAAATTTTGCTAACATGTATAGTTTAGTCTCCCAAACTCACTAGGGAAAGCTTTTTACTTAACTAGATTTTTCAATTATAAACAAGTTTCCAATAAACTTATTTATGAAAATAGTCAAACTATCAGAAGGTGGATGGGCTTTGCCTTACTCTTTTGTATTAACAGTGGAGGGCAAACTGAATAATCAATGTGATTTATATAGTTCCATCACACATACAAGTGAATTTAGAGAGTAAATATTATTGCTACAACCAGCTAAAGGGTTGCTCTGTAAAGCACCCACACTATTTGATAACAAAAGCTGCACAGACATCATAGTAGCTACTTCATAATAATACTGTTATTGTTTGGAAAATTCTGAGTAATACATAAAAAGCAAGTTTATGTCCGCTGAAAATTTCCCCTGAAGATTACTTACACAAATTACAGGGAAAAAGAGTCAGCGTTTTAAAAACCCTATACTCCCTTATGATACACTCTGCAGACAGGAGAAATCTGGTGACTGTTACCAAAGAGGTATAATGATGAACTACAATTTAGACCATTAGAAGACTGGTTCTATGCAAGTATTTACCTAGCATGAATCAGCAGCACACAAAGCCATGTGGATAATAGTCAGTGCTCACAGTACACTGGTGTTGCATGCAACAGAAGTATTTCAGCTAGCCTAACCTTCCTCAAACACCACCAGCAGAATCTCCATTCCCCAACAGTGAAGGAGAAACCCATTGTAGACTGCCAGATTTTAAGTTTTGGCAAGTATGTCAAGTTTTTTAGAAGCAATGAGACAACATCTAACAAATATACGGAAGAACCTCAATAAGCTGCACTAGCAGGACCACCACCAATGTGGAGTGGTAATGTCTGCAAACTAGAAAGTGACGGGGAAAGACTTCAAGGCATTATTGAGAAGATAGGAAGCTGGTACATCAAGAAACTCTCACTCGCCCTGTTCCCAGCACAACAGTGAAATCTCATTTTTCTGTGCTAGAATAAAAACCAAATCCAAGAGACCATTTTAAATGTGGATTTGTGGGGTTCAGCTATGCTTTGTTTTTAGCAGGTGTAGGTTACCTTATTTTCCTAGTTGCATCCCTATTTTTCTAATCTAAGCGACAGTTATGACAAGAGCTCATGACTGGGAAATCTTTTTGTTTGTAACACACACTATTTGACCTACCACACATTTGCTTAAGCGAGAAAAAAAGATGAATACATGGTAAGAGTTACAAAAACTTTATTACCTGAGCATCCTGAGATTTGCATACCAGTTCAGTTATAAAATTTGAGGCTGGAATGCAAAACCTACTGAACTAGTAGCCTTGTTGGTTGTCAACAGAACACCCGTAGGTTATATAGTCCCCACTTGATGTTCCTATGTTAAAAGCCCTCCACTAGCACAGTTACATATAACAAGGAATAGAGAAGCAATAGACTTCTTAGTTTATCGTTTCTGATTAGCAGTTATACCAATATAATATGGTATAATGATGCTTCTGAACAGGCAATTGTTGCAGATACTAATGTAATGAGTTATACTTTACATCTGGCAAAGCCAGTGACTTCTTGTGGCCCTGTACTCTGACACCAGAATAAAAACCTACATTAAGCGCTCCAAAACAAATCCAGTGGAAAAAATAATGAATGCCAGTAGAACTAATCTGTTTTATTACATCAATATTCTTTTCAGCCAGCATCATGTTTCACCTGAGCATGCAAATATGTAAGTGATTAGGTGTCTACTCATTTATGTGGAAACAATTTAGCATAATCTTTCCTAGAATATATTTACATGGTTCTGAAATACTTAATTTTCTGATACATTTATCAGCCACTAGTAAGATTAAACAAGGTAAAATCCCTTGTATTGATTTGTTGCCATGCTAAAGGTAACAGGCAGCACATGGAAGACAACCAGACAGATCCCTAGTAGTTTAGAATTTAAGTCACTGATACTGCATCTTTGTATTCCCGGAACTGCTTTTTATATTTTAATACAAGTGTTACTTTGAATGTTTGTTCTGTGCAGTTATTCTGAAGAAAAAAAAAATCAAGTGACAGCAGTAAACATTATATCCTACCTAAAAGGGAATAAGACAGGCAGGTTTTATTGAATAGCTCAATTTAATGCAACATTAAAGGCATTTCATATTCCACTAAGCCTTCTTATAAAATGGGACTATATGAAAAGCCAAAATTAAAGATAAAAACAGGCAAATATTTTTCCCCTGTTCTGCCTACAGCTTTTTGGGGAGCACAGTCTTCTACAAAGTTACAAGTTTTGCTGTTAACAAATCAGTTCTCAGATCTGGCTCCATCACAGACAACAGTGCTGGAGAATACCATATAAATTATCTGATTTACAAACTGGAAGCTGATAAATAAAGACGACAAAACCATTAATACTTATCAGCACTGGGGAGGAGAGGCCAAAAGAGAAATCTGATGAGACATCCTTGTATCCAATAAAACTTCTTAATCGGTTAGAGGCTAAATCTCTGGCAACAACAAAACACTGTTTTTGCCTTCATTTAATTGCATCTGAAGTTATTTGTGCCAACATAACCAACTTCCTCCTCCAGGATAATTTCTTTCAGTGATAACAGGAGCTATTATCTTAGGGCTTAATCCTGCAAAGTTTGCACAACCGCATAATTTTACTCATTCTTGCTGTAAAAACCCTATAATTCTATGATTTGATTTAAACAGCTGCAGAGATTATTTAGGTAAAAGGTTATTTTGCACTGTAAGGAGATTAAGCAGACTTTTACTCAACATGTTTAGTATCTTTCCTTTTATTTTCCTATATTAAAAATAGGATTTTAGATTAGTTATATTTTTAGTGTCTGGAACAAACCCAGTATGAATTATTAAGACTGTGAGCTCCTTAAGACAGGGATAATACCTTTTTTTCCATTAAAGCAACAAGCACATTGTGGGTGCTACTGGAAGTTAATCAGTAGTAATATTTCAATAGCAACCAAGATATCCTAGGGACTTTCCACACACACAGTAGGATATAGTTTCTGCCGTGTATAGTTTACAGTCAAAACCAAAGACAGGTCAAAATGTGGTGACATTTTTACCATGCATCAAATAGGTGTTAAAATATTAACATTAATAAGATACAGAATATGAACTCCACTGTTCAATAAGGGCAACATGCGAGTCTTACATATGGAAAACTCAAAGATAAAGGGGGGAGGGGAGGGAGTAGTGTCAGACCACCTCAAAGGAGCTTCACAGGCTCATTGCTAATCCAAGATTAAGGCAATTCCATAGTGATGATTCTGAAAGATCAAAATAAAAAAGCAATTTAGGATAATTCTCACCATATTTTCAGCCTTTAAAAACTTAGCTAGAAATAACTATTTTATGTCCCAATCAGAAATTACAGACTTTTTTTGGATAAAAGCCAGCTTCCTTTTCCTCCCACACATTCTCCAACAGGTCACGTGATTTTACATCTCTTCCCTCTTGATAGAATAGCAAATTATGTGAAGTCATAGAGCAATGGCCAGTTTAACCTGGCTTTTAGCATCAAAGAGCTCTACAAAAAGAGTCAGTGCATGTAACTGAAGTGCAGGCATAAGGCAGCAGCAGCAGGAACTCCAAGCATTTAATATTCACTATGCATATTTCTTAAAAACTCTGCAGATTTCAGAAGTCACAGCACATACATGCATCAGGGTATGTTTTATATAAACTGACATGGAGAGGTCCCCTTCGTTATCAGCTAAGAATACCACAAAGAGATGACTATAACCATGCCTGTATCAATATATTGTATTGTAAAAGCTTCTACCAAGTACTTGAATCTGAAAAATTATTTCTTTTTGGGAGGGAACAGCAAATCTCCAGTTTGAGTCTCCCTCAGAGAGCTCTCTCTCTTCCTCACTAAGGAGCAGCTACAATTCCAAGTTTCTACACCTTCATGGCACAGTTGCAATGACAAGTCTCCAAGGTAAAGATAGACAACTAAGAGCATAAGTGATTCCGAACAAAGACAGCCTTGCAATGGAGAAGCTGAACTGATTTGATATTTCATGCTCCTTAAGCCCCAGTCCTTCTTAATGACACAAAAACAAACCAAGAATGGGACAAAGAAGGGAACTCAGATGACTACAATCAAGAAGTGAGGGAGCTTCACTCAAGCCAGATAAAGCTACTTTGACACTGAAGGGTCAGGTACCCAAGACACCCTCCATTAAACAAAATGGCACGAAGAACAAAGGAGTACCTGCCCCCCATCACTACCACCTCCTTGGAAAGGTGAACGTGGCCCCTATCTCCCTCTCCTTCCCAAAGGAGGAGCCTCCCCCATCTCTAACCCTTTCAGAGATATGGGGACGGGGGCACCAGGAGTCCACTGCTAGCCCCCCCACCAAACCCCACCTTTCTAGGAGGACTAGAGAGAGGGAAGGTGGGGCACGAGGCCCAAGGACATTACCCTCACCCCATAAGGGAGGGAGAAATGAGGGGCAGGGAGTAGGGAAGGATGGGGGCAGCCTCATCATCCCCACCACCCATAGGGAGAATCAAGGAAGAGGAGCGTCCCTCTTCTGCCCTTTTCCGGATCCAGCCCAGGGTCAGCCGGACCACCTCCTCCTCAACCCATATATCGTATAAAGGAACCTCCCCCTATAAGGGCAGCAGCTTCCCCACCCCATAGGAGGCCAGCTGCTCGCTTTTGCTCAGTATAGGAACAAGCTGCTCCCCCTCAGCTATTCCCCTCCCCCTTAGGCAACTGTCCCCCCAGCCCCCATGGAAGGAGCCGCTGTCCCACAGACCCCTATAGGCGACTCCCCCCACCCCTTATGGAGAGACCTACTTCCCCCACACACTTCTATAGGCGACTCCTCCCCCATGGAGCCCCTGCCCCCCCACTCCTCTATAGGCAACTGCCCACACACACGGCGCCCCTGCCCCCCACTGCCCTATAGGCGACTCCCACCCACCCACACATGGAGCCCCTGCCCCCCACTCCCATAGGCGACTCTCCCCCCAACCCCCATGGAAGGAGCCGCTGCCCCCCACTCCCCTATAGCCACACCCCACTCCCCTATAGGCGACTCCCCCCCGCCCATGGAGCCGCTGCCCCCCACTCCCCTATAGCCACACCCCACTCCCCTATAGGCGACTCCCCCCCGCCCATGGAGCCGCTGCCCCCCCACTCCCCTATAGGCAACTCCCCCCGCCCATGGAGCCCCTGCCCCCCCACTCCTCTATAGGCAACTGCCCACACACACGGCGCCCCTGCCCCCCACTGCCCTATAGGCGACTCCCACCCACCCACACATGGAGCCCCTGCCCCCCACTCCCATAGGCGACTCTCCCCCCAACCCCCATGGAAGGAGCCGCTGCCCCCCACTCCCCTATAGGCGACTCCCCCGTCCATGGAGCCGCTGCCCCCACTCCCCTATAGCCACACCCCACTCCCCTATAGCCGACTCCCCCGCGCCCATGGAGCCGCTGCCCCCCACTCCCCTATAGCCACACCCCACTCCCCTATAGGCGACTCCCCCCCGCCCATGGAGCCGCTGCCCCCCCACTCCCCTATAGGCAACTCCCCCCGCCCATGGAGCCGCTGCCCCCCCACTCCCCTATAGCCGACTCCCCCCCGCCCATGGAGCCGCTGCCCCCCACTCCCCTATAGCCGACTCCCCCCCCCGCCCATGGAGCCGCTGCCCCCCCACTCCCCTATAGCCGACTCCCCCCCCCGCCCATGGAGCCGCTGCCCCCCCACTCCCCTATAGCCGACTCCCCCCCCGCCCATGGAGCCGCTGCCCCCCCACTCCCCTATAGCCGACTCCCCCCCCGCCCATGGAGCCGTTGCCCCCCCACTCCCCTATAGCCGACTCCCCCCCACCCATGGAGCCGCTGCCCCCCCACTCCCCTATAGCCGACTCCCCCCCCCGGGGTCCGGGGCTGCCGCTCACCTGCGCCTCCCCTCCGGCCGCCCCCCCCTCCAGCTGCCGCTCCCGGTAGAGCGACCAGAGCCCCACGTTGGGCAGGAAGACGAGGGCGGCCAGCGCCAGCCCCACCGCCTGCAGCAGCCGCTTCTGCTTCCGCCGCATCGGAGCCGCCGCCGCCGAGCTCGAGCTCGAGCCCGACCCGCCGCCCAACTTTCCCCGCGCGCCGGCAGCGCCCGAGAGCCCGGGCGAGCCGATACTCCGGCACTTCCGCTCCGGGGGGCGGGCGCTACCACTCCCACCGCGGGGGCGGGGGCAGGGGGGGAAGCGCCCCGCCCCCCGCCGCCGGCCACACCCACCGCACCGGGCTCCCCTGGCCGGCGCCAACGTCCGCGCCTCCCCCCCCCCCCCTCTCCCGGCAGTGAATGGTACCGACCGGCACGTTCGGAGTCTAGCGCTGCCGGCCTGGGGTGCATCAGACTAGCACACGGTGGGAGGGGAGGCGCCAGGGGGCAGCAGTGCGAAGGTCGCCAGGAGTGCAATAAAGCGAAAGGCTGGGGGTGCAGCGGAGCGCAGGAGTAAAGGAGTCCCTCATGCAGAGCGTTGGAGGTTCAAGATGGGACCTGGTGCGAAAGGTTGGGGTGCGAGGGATCCAGGGATGCAAATGGTTCAAAAGGCTGGGGGTACCTTCAAAAGGGTGATGAAGCTGCAGTGGCATAAAGGTCCAATACAAGAGTCAATAGCCTGATCTTCAAAGGTGCTGATCCCCCCCCCCCCCCCACCACCACCAAAAGCAACTGGAATTGAAGTTAGTGGCGGACAGAGGTGTTCACTGCCTCCAGAGATCAGGTCCTAAATGGACAAAGGTGCAACAAAACGGAGTTAGATGTACAGTGTTGCAATGAACCACGTTGGCACTGGTGGAAAAGTGCGGATACATCAAGAGTTAAATGTACAACAGTGCAGTGAAATAGACCAAAAGGGCAGATGTGCAGTGGAGCAAAGGGTTGGATGTGCTGTCTTTTCACCTTTAGCTCCTTGCACAATTACTGGATTAATTGTGCCTGTGGTGCAGAGACTCATTTTGTTTGCCAACAGCAGGGTTTTTTTATTCAGTTTGCCTGCTAGAGTTTAACAGCTGAACATTCTTATTTTGTCTTTATAGACTAGTTAGTACTTATAGGCATATTGAGGGGTTTAATACTTCTTTCTCATACCCACTGGGAAATGTAAATAACCTTCATTACCATAGAAGTTATAATGTAAAACTAGTTTGGGAGGCAGCTTTAATTTTTTTCTGTGAATCTGAAGACAAAATACGTTGTTAACATCATAATTAGGATTCTGGGTTCAATCCCTAAAGCAAAGAAATTCAAAGTTTACACTTTATTCATGTGTGCTGTAATATCTAGACACAGCAAAGGTGAATTTAAGGTAGAGCTAAAAACCTTAACTGCTTGCTTTTATTAATTTATCCATTTCTGAACATGTGACTTCTTTTGTGATTGCTGTACATGGTTTGTTTTTGCTTCAGCGGTTGTGGCAATTCATACCGTACAAAGTTGCACACAATAATATTCCCTATGCACCTGCAGATCACTTAGCATATAAACGCCAAATTCTGCGCTCCTTGCCCTCTTCCCCTGCTGCATCACTTCTTGAAGTCAGTGGGAATTGCATGTGTGTAGATAAATGAAGACAAATGGATACTCAAAAAACACCTTAAAGTTATACCTGCACTATACCCCTGCTCCTTCGACTGGTTCTGCCTGGGCAGAGAGGATACGCATATACCAATTGTAGGATCAGGCACTCTTTTCTTATTACATTAAAAAATATTACCCATGCAATTGTAACGAACTAACTAGCATCAGTGCATACCGCTGCTTATCACTGGATGGAATCAGAACTGCTTAGCTGCATATCGTAAGACTTATATTGCAGACAGCTAATGGACATTCTTCTTTAGCTCAAAGTGTACAGATCTGTGCTTGTGGATACAGGCAGATCTCAGTTCTCTGCCTGCTGTTGCCGTTAAATCCTGAGTGGCCATGGTGTGTAGCATGGTGTCAAATGTGAGGTTTTTAGGTGGCCCTGAGTTTACATCAGTTTTAGTATTCAATGGCATTTCAGCTGAGCAGTTTGCAGCATTTGTTTTAACTTTGAAGCAGATTCAAATGACTAAGGATCACAAACAAACAAAATCAATGGGCTGCAGGGTGACATCCCACACCGAATTTCATCACAGAGCAAATGTGTATGATAAAACTAAACTGTGTGAAGACAGGGAACATAGTAGAAATGGCTACATGACTTTCAAGTATAGCGGTGTGGCCAAAGACAGCTATAACCAATATGACTTGGTGGGGAAAGCTGATATATTAATTGCTTATGAAAGATAGGATAGAATCCTTTAAATTAATACCTCGGTGGAAGTAAACATACCAATGAAGTGATGGTCCCAAATGTGGAAACTCATAGGAATACACTGTAAGTAAACATTCACTTACTTGTAATGCATGTCCTTAAAAATAAGCAATTTACAAAGCATGAAGCACATTACAGTATTTAAGATATATTTGTCTGACAGCAATAATACAGCAGCGGGGGGAAACAAAAAGTGAGAATCATCCCTAGGGCTTAAATGGTGCCTAGGGTGCTGTGCTGGGTTTTTTGCATTGGAGTAAATTGCACCCAAAGTGAATTAAGCTCACCCACCAAACAGAATCACAATTAATATCAACTTACTGTAAACAGGTTTAGAGGAAACATTACGTGTGCCATTTTAACAGACATCCACAACTTACTGTGCCATTAATCCATAGGCTGATCTGATGTTATTGACATGCATGATTGCCTCAAATCAGTTCTCTGGCAAGAGTCCCAATTAAGAAAGAATTCTCTTTATCAGAGAACCAATTAAGTGGATTCCACTGTACCATAATCTAAATGATTTATAATCATAAAACAGCATTCTAAAAAATGCAATAGAACTTCCCCAAAACAGTAAGTTGATTCATTTCTTAAATTAAGAGCAAACAACCCACATAATTATGAAGCTGCACTGTAAGCATAACAGCAGTAAAGCTAGGCTAATGCAAATATCAGATCTATGGCAATACAATGTCCTGCTGAGGTTACAGCTAAAGTAAATATCAGATCTCTTGCAACTAAAGCTCTGAGGCTACTATATTTTATTTCCTACTATAACACAAAAATCTATACAAAACAAAAACGAAAAACAGTTTTCTTCACCCATCCTTCCCCTCGTGAAAGGATTTAAACATACATTTATTGTATAATCCACTAGGTGGCACCTTCAAGCAGACTTCAGCTTCATTATGTGGCAGCCAAATTACCAAGGAAAACATTTAATTTAGAGAGCCAGGTTACAGCTCCTGAGTCTAAATATGTAGTAAGGCAGCTTGTACTTTCATTTTAATTTGCTCTCAGAATTTGTCACTGGGTTATTATTTTTTTTTTTTTTAGAAATGCTGATGTTTCCATTAAAGAGACAAGGTGGGGATGAGGTAATATCTTTTCTTAGCCCTCACCCACCTTGTCTCTCTAATATTGTGGGACCAACATGGCTACAACAACACAGCATAGCATGCAATATTTCCAATTGTCCCTTTGTATATTAAAAGGACACAAACCCAGGAATTCACTTTTCTTTGGTCTTTTCAGCTATATGTATGCTCTTTATCATCACTGAATCCCTTGCTGAATAATGCATAGTTACTAAAATTGTGCAACAATAGAGAAAGATGTACGTGGCACTTTCTGCCTGAGGATTTGGGTTATGAAACTTACAGTGCCTCTCACAGAAGACTGCGGTACTATTAATTGGCTTGTGCTTCCATATGCACTCTTATAACTGCATGCACATGCTTTGACTTCTGCAAAAACTCCTTTAAAGTGGTTGTGGCACAACATATTGTCTTGCAGGTACATACATAGGACTAAGTTCTGTCTTTGGCAGAATATCCTCCTTTGTGTAAAGATATGACAATGACAAAGTTTGACTTAATTAAAGCAAAAATATATGCTCTGCTATATAGATTTAGGAACAGTAGCCTGCATGTTAAATTAAATGTTTGCCTCATAAATGGATTTCAGTGGCGTTACACTGGTTTTAGCAGACCGCAGAATTTGTCCCATGCTGTATGTAGATCAATATTTGGTACGTGAGTGTCTTGCTTTCCAAATTACTAAATCAGCTAAGAAATCGTGATGAAAATGAAGTCTGTCAGTTTGTAAACACTCTGGAAATGAACACTCATTTTAGAATAAAATCCAACTCCAACGCCTCGGGTTGTCTATTCTTATTGCGCCCCTGTGAAGTCAATGGAGTTATTCAGGTGTAAATGAGAACAGATTTTAGCTGTCATGGCTATTTGTGTACACCAAGCAGAAGAACTATTTTACATTAGCATTAGTTAGATAGTGGTGATTCATACATGTGATACAAAGTGTGCAAGAAAATGTGTGTATAGATGTTGAGTTCCATAAAGCAATCAGTACTATTCCTCTTCTGTTAAACCGCACACAACACAAAATGCAAAAAGCTCAGGTCCCCCGGGTGTAAATCAGTGTAGCTCCAACTTAGCATCTGGCCCCAAAATCTACAAAGTGAGAAAAGAATGTCCTAGATCTTATGTCTGAGCAAAGTCCCCTCTGCCCCCCGAAAGACTAAACTGAGCATCTTTGAGCTCTGCTAGTGTCATTCCTGATTGGCCAACAGCCCACTGCAGAGTATGGTACAAATTTAATACTAAGGCTGTGTTTTGCCCTCATCATGTTTCAGCACTCCAGACAGCTCCTAGGTCACATGGCTACCTCTGGGTTTCACATGGGTCAGTTTCTTGTTCCAGGTCACTGCTTTGAACCCTTTTCCTCCCTGCGCGATCACATCCCAGTCCACATCTGATCGCTGAAATCAAATCAGATCAGAAGTCTTTCCTTGGAACTAAAATCTATTTAACTACCCAAGAGAGCCAAACGTTGGGCTTTTCCAGAGAGCTTACAAGACATGGCCCCAATCAAGCCACTGTCTCTGCAGGGTTAGATCCCTGCTTCTGCATAGAGCTAGGGTCTGATACCTAATCAGCAAACGCTGGTATAGAAAAGGGACCTGTCCAAGTTGCTCCCTGATTGCTGTGTGTCATTATTTCCCTGGGCACCTGCGTCCCCATATCCTTGCCGACGGTGGAGACACAACTTCTTTAAGACCAGTTTGTTCTAGTATAGAGTGGCCAATTCTTATTTTGCAGACCCAGTTCTGCCATTGATTCACTAGAGGTCACAAAAATAAAGTACTGTCCCATTCTTTAGCGTAGCATCCCCATGCCCTTGTCCTGGGTGTTGGGGGCTGGATCTCAGCTCCCAGACCACTCTGTACTCCACTTACATAAAGCTGGAATACTCAGGCTCTATGCAAGTGGAGTGCATTGCTCTGAGAATAAGGGAACTTGTTTTATGGAATAAAGCTTGTTTGGCATGGCAGATAGAACTCCCCCAGAGGAGGACACGCTTATTGTTTTATTCCCCCCCAACTGAGTTTAATGGCAGTTTTGGAAGCAATAGAGCTCAAGTTTTTGACCCTCTGCATGTAGCATGTTAGGGATTCATTCGTGACATGTGAAATGTCCATGGCTTTCTATGCCTGTAAGAACAAAGAATACAGGTGTTCAGTCCATAGCTGGAAATTGAAATTGTGTATCTAGCTGAGACAAATCAAACACCATTTGCAGCTCTTTTTGCTCCTTCAGTGTCACCTTCCCTCTGGCGGATTTTACAAGATGGTGCCCTGAGCTCCTCCAATGGAAAGTGCTGTAGAAAGACAATGTTTTGTTATGCTACATCAAACCGGTGATGCTGTGCCTGAGGCCAGAGGGAGTTAGAGAATATTGTTCAGTAGCCACGAGACAAGGCCGGAAGAGCACTGCAAACACACAAGTTGGATTACATGCCATACCCAGGGATGGCACGATGCCATGGAAACTAGAGGTGGCAGACACCTAGGATGTCATCATTCTCCCATCCTCCGTCTGTCTAGTCTATTTCCCTACAGGGCAAGGACTGTCTCATAGTATGGACCAGATCATGATCTTGGCTATGCTCCTGCAGAGGTGAATAAGGAATGTAAGGAGACCTGTCACGCCCCTGCACAGGTCAGCCATATTGCCGGTAGCAAGCGCTGTGTGGGAGAACAGTCACGGCTAGGCTGCTGCTTCCTGTCCTGTGCAGAAGGAATGGGAGTTGGCAAAACCTGGGCACCCTGCCTGTCCCAACTAGTCATCCAAGTCATCCAACTAACCTTGCTATTTTAATTTAAAAAAAACCCAACCCAACCTGAAGCCACTTGTTGCAGTCCTTCAGATCAGAATAGCTAATAATCCTTGTCTGCCTGCTCTGCGTTCAGAGATGCTGCCTTACCTGGAATGAATCCGACTGATTCCAAAACAGGCAGAGCCAGCTAGCCAGAAGGCTGTAAAGTCACCCCAGAAAAACTGTAGCTCTTGCAATAATGCACTTACCATTCAATCTTTTAGGCTACTATTTTCAAAGTTGCCTAAGGGGTTTGGAAGCCCACGTTCAAATCTCCAGGGCATCCTTGAAAGCGTCAGTCTTAATTCTTACAATCTTGGCCCTTTCCAACCACTTTCCAATCCCTTCACTCGTGCATGAAACCTTTAAAGTCTTTCAAACTGTGCTTGTCAGTAGGCTCACACATTTTTAATAGAGGTGAGCCTAGGTCTTAAAACCCAGAAATTTGCACCTGCTTAGACGTGAATATCCAAGCGGATTTGTGGCTTTTCTTTGAACAAATGTTTGCAAATATCTTGTGCAGCATTTACCCATTTTGAAAGGGAAATTGCAGGAGATGTCTACTGTTCTTCCAACTGTTTGAATAGAGACTTGTAGGTTAGTGGCACTGGTTCAACCATGAACTCTTCTTCAAGATTGATTTGTAATGGAAAAAGCATAGTTAGGTGATCAAGTTCTCCATCCGGACACTATTTGCATAGTGTGATGAACACCGATTGCCCCATTAAAAAAAAAATCTCTGAAAGGCGAAAGAGAAGGACAATGAAGTCTAACCCAGCACTAAAATATTATATAAGGATGAAGCAAGCTAGGGGAGGGAGAGGGGAAAAAAGAGCTGGTTGTGAGAAAATTTAAGAGAAGTGAATAAAATCTTAAATGATATAGACAATGTCATCTTGAATTACTATGCTCAGCCCCACCGAGGGAAGAGAACTACGAGCTATAAAATGGAAATTGAGGAGAATCAAATTCAGAACAGATGTCAGGAAGTACTTTCCCAAGCGGGGGCATCATAATGCATGGAATGACCTACTAGACAAGGTTGTTGATGCTAAAACACCTGGGCCTTTCAAGAAGCAATCAGATGGCATCAAGGGAGACTAGATATGGTTATAAGTAGGATATAAGCTTTGATGCTCCAAATGGCCCCTCTAGAATCTGTTTGCTTTGCTTTTGTTGCTTACACTTCCTTTAAAAAAAATTCAGTTACATTGATACATTTGGGAAAAATCACCATTAGCCTGTGTTGTCTCAGAAGTCTCCAAGCAGATCTGGTAGAACTCCCTTTAAGCAGAATATTCTGACTTTTAGGGTCTGTTAGTTCAAGGCGTCAGTGTCCCCACAACGTGACCTGAACACAGGTTTTTTTCTTATTAGGGGCTAGGCAGCAGCTGCCTGCCATTATGACACATGTCCCACTTTCCCTCAGCTAATCAGCTACATCTTGTAGGTGCGCTGTCTTGCAAAATTTGATTTCTGGGTTTCTTGCCTTTTCTTGACAAGCACTTTGTTGCCGAAGTGGCTGCTAGCAGGTGTCTGAAGTATCTGACTAGATGGCACAGAGACGGCCTCTGTTGATCAGTTGCTTCAGCAGGGAGAAGGCTCCTCTTTCGTAAAATAGGTCTGCTCCACAGCCTCAGGTGTTCACGAGTCAGGGAAAGAGAGTCAGTCCCTTTACCTTTTATATTTGTCTTTAAAAAGAAAGACAAAACCTTTATTGTAGGAGAAGAAAGACAGCACAAGTGCACAGTGAAAACAAAAGACAAATATGCTTAGACGGAGAAACATCCGCAGGTGATTGTTATTGTGACTTGGTTGGATTCCAGAAGATGATGCTAAACTTTGACACTCACAAGACACACCAACGCCCACACCCTATTTGCCTAGGGCCAGATCCTCAACTGGAGCTCCCTCCTATGGAGTTATGATAATTGACCCCATCTGAGGATCTGCCCCCTAAGCTACAGCACCTCACAATCTCCTTGTCCTACTTGCTTCCCCTTATCCCCATCCAGTGTTTGCCATTTTGTCTTCCTTGTCTTAACCTAGATTGTTAGCTTTGCAGGGGAAGGACCTTCATAGCACTGGGCACACTTACAATACTATGTAAAGAAGCCACAAGAATAATAATCCTGTTAAGACAGGGGAGAGGAGGAGGGAGAAAAGAGTGGAGGAACGATTGGGTGAATGAAAAGATACAGCTGGGTAAATGGCAGAGTAGCTGTCTGAACAAAGATATAATGTTGATCCTCCCTGGTAGCTGTGACTTCTGGGCTAAGATGTGATAACTCACAGAAGCTTTCGGAAGAAAAGGGAGTATATGGAGGTCCGTTGCGTCCAACAATGATGTCATGGCACCAGGTGTGTTCTCATGTGGCTGTATAGTCCGATCTGTGAGGAGCAAGATCATGAACAGATGTCACCGAGGAAAGTACGGGCTCCCACTGAAGACTTGGCATGATGCTTGGCCCATTTTTTAATCAGTTTTTTTGTGTCTGGCTTCTTCAAAGTGATTACAATCTTTACTGTCTGTTCCTGGCTATGGCTTCAAAGTTATGCAAGGGGGAACATTCTGCTTAAGGGGGCTGAAGCATTTTCATTGACCATCCCTCCTTTACTTTTTGAATTCCAGCTTGTCACAGAAAAATTTGTTCAGGAGTCTGTTGTCACCCACTCTGAGAACATCCCCTGTCCATATAAGCTGAGCTTTGATGATCATTGCCTTGATGCTTGTTGGTTTTGCTCTTTCAAGGAGGTGAATGTTTGGCATGTTATCTCCCCAGTGGACCTTCAGACTATAGCGAAGTCAAGGCATATGAAATTTTTCAAGTTGACATTTGCAATAAACTGTCCATTTTTCATACCCCTGTCAGAGGGATGCTGTCACTGCCGCATTGTGCAGCAGTGCTGTTGACAGTTCAGTGGTGTGGTGGTTGCGTATCCTATGGCAAAGTCTTCCAAAAGTCTGGCTTGCCTTTTGTATTCTGCTTGATATTTCCTGATCCAGGGAGATGGATCACCACTGGAGATGGTGCTGCCAAGATATGTAAAATGATTGGTGCTCTTTAGTTCTATACCATCGATGATCATGTTTGGCTCAATAGGATGGTGGATGGGGCCGGTTGGAAGAGGACTTCAGTTTTTTCCAGGCTGATGGTGAGTCCAAACTGTTTAGTTGCTTCTGAAAATTTGTCAGAGATAAGCCGTAGGGCACTTTCACTATGACTTAGTAGAGCACAAGCATCCACAAAAAAGAGCTTCACGTCTGAGTTCCTCGAGGACTTTTGTCTTTGCAGTAAGGCCTTGGAGACGTGAGTATTTTCCATCAGTTCTGTACCTTATCTCGGTGCCCTTTTGAATGCTGTCCACTGCGCAGTTCAGAACGGCTGCAAAGAAGAGACCTAAAAGGAACAGTGCCAGCACACAGCCTTGTTTCACCCCATTGAATTTGTCAGGGAAATCAAAGTTTTGGGGCTTGAGCCCTACCTGGGTGACCCAGCTGAACTGTCTGGGAGGGTCCCAGGACTTGTCGTATAGTGTACGCAGAAATGTTGCCTTTTCCAACATGGATCTAACAATTTTCTACTGAGCCTGGCAGCAAGGTATACTGTGACCTTGCCTGGTGATTTTGGTTTCTGTTTTACTACAACAGTCAACAGAAAGATAAACTTTGACCTCGATCTCCGCTCTCTTGCCTCATGTGGAACCATCTTGCAAACAAGCTGGTAGATGTTATTAGTCCCCGTCAAAATCCCTTTTGCAGTCAGTACTGGTGACTGGAGGAGACTGCTCTTTAAATATGATGCAGAGGTGCCAGCTTCAAGGTACTCAAGCATTTTCAGCTTTTCAGTCTCTCTGGATCTTGGCACTTTTTTGCCTTGTTCCAGATGACGCTTTGGAATGCAAGGGATCTTTATTTCAACACCATTCACTCCCACACACGGTAACTGAACGCTGTCTGCTGGACAATATACTCATATCTGATCTATCTTGAAAAGGTTTCCTTTGCTCTGCTGATAGGTGTGTCACTGCAACTGCTGGATTCTCCAAAACAGGGCAACATTTCCTATCTGGGATCCAGTACGTACCAAGTTTGTGACTAGCCTTTCACCCCAGGAGATCAGCATTCATAGCCCAACTCAGGGTCTGATCCAAATGCATTGAAGTCAGAGTGAGTCTTTCTGCTGACTTCAGTGGGCTTTGGATCAGGCTTTAAAGACAGAAATAGGGTGGGATTTTATGACAATACAACAGGATTATTCTTGTAATTTAGCACTGGGAAATAATTGACATATATCAGAATTTTCAGGCATGACCCTCTGTGTGTTTGTAGACAGTAGCTATTTGTGTTATCAGTTACCTATGTACGCAACTCATCATATTACTAGCAATTTGTGTACCTTGAGGCGGGTATGATTCTGGCTAAAAGCAATACTGACACTGTAGCACTTGTAAAATATTAACCAGCTTTAGCACAGCCAGCAGGTACTAAAGAAAACCAGCCGGTATTGCAAGATGACTGTGCTTCCGTGTCTTGGACCCTGAGGACATGCTCAGTCATCTTCCCTTTGTGAAATGCCAAGTCCTACCCTTGGCACGGAAATTAGATGTACCCAGTGATCCTGCTAGTTTAGTTGCCTCTGAAGCATACTGCGGATGAGAGGACACATTTATACAATAAGAGGTGCCAGTTCTCTTACCTGCATGTGTAAACCTAGTGGAGTAATCACTTGGAAAAGGAGAAAGTGGAGAAGACTTCCTTTAGTTTACTGTATTCAAATAGATTTGGAGAGTGGCCACTTAGCAACCTGGGCCAAATTAACATGAACAAAATCTATTGGACTCAGTTGGTCACTGGGCTGATCTGCTATGGCAGTCCCTGTCTCTGACAATGGCCAGTACCAGCTACTTCGGGGAAGGCGCAAGAAACGCTGTAATGGACAATTATGGAAACACCTGCCCATAGGATAAGTTTCTTTCCATTCCCACATCAGCTAGAGGATGGCTTATATTCAGTAGCGTAGCCAGGGGGGGAGCGGACGCTCCCCTTGTGAGCAGAAGCGGTGCCGCTTCTTGCACTCATCCGGCGGCGCTCCGGGTCTTCGGCGGCATTTCGGCGGCGGGTACCACCGAAGACCCGGAGCAAGTGAGGACCCACCACCGAAGTGCCGCCGAAGACCCGGAGCGCTGCCAGAGGTGCCGCTGGGTGAGTACAGTGGGAGCCTGGGAAGGCGCCTTTTTACAGCGCCGCGCCCCCTGTGCTCCGGACCTGCCTACGCTACTGCTTATATCCCAAAGCCGGAGGTTCCAATCGCTTGATTTTTTTTATTCTATGTAATTTCACAGTCGTCGTTCTCATTGTTTATATTAATATCCCCAACCAGTTTTGAACCCTGTTGAGCTCTCGGCAGTAAGTGCCACAGGGTAACTGCGTGCCGTATAAATCTGTATTTCCTTTTACTGGTTTTCAGTTTGTTGCCTCTCAGTTTCATTGAACATCCCATTATTCCTTTACTATGATAGATGGTAAATCTGAGCACCACATGAGTTACCTTGTCTAGACCAGTCATTATGTTTTACAGCTGTATCATGGCCCCCTTTATTCATCTCCCCTCTGTGGTAAACAGTCCTGAGCTTTGCACTTGCTCTTCATATAGGCATCTTTTCATGCGTAAAGCATTGGGGCCTGTCTCATAGCACCCTCCTCCTCAGTAGCGCAGCCAGGTCCGGAGCGCAGGGGGAGCGGCGCTATAAAAAGGCGCCTCCCCCTGTACTCACCCGGCGGCACTCCGGGTCTTCGGTGGCACTTTGGTGGCTCACTCCGGGTCTTTGGTGGTACCCGCCGCCGAAATGCCGCCGAAGACCCGGAGCGCCGCCAGGTGAGTGTAAGAAGCGGCGCTTAAAAAGAAGCGGCGCCTTTTTTTAGTGCTGCAAAAAAAACGCGCCGCTTCCGCTGCTTCTGCTCAAGGGGGAGCGGCCGCTCCCCCTGCTCCCCTGCTCCTCCTACTGGACCAGGTTTTGCTCTTGCCAAGCCGGCTCACCCCCTGAGATCATTCTGTTTGAGCTCTCTCACAGAATCCAGGGAAGCCGTTTCCAGCAGGGCTGGTTGGTTTATTTTAAGCCGTCTTAACCAAATGAATCAAAACCTTGCAGACTCTTCCCTCAAAGTCTGTGCAAGGCGAGCAGTCCCTTCTCCAAATCTGTCTCGCACACCAGTAACTGCAGCAACCCAGACTTTCCTGGCTCTTACCTCAGAGCCTCAGTAATAAAGGACTTGACACAGTCTCCCTTCTGTCCTTTTGGTTTCTGGAGCAATTCCTTTCTGCAGTAGCGCCAGTAACAGTTCATTGGGAGCATGGCCACAGGCCCCTCAGCTTTCTGAAGAGTATTGCAGTCTCCCCACTCCATTTCCTGCTGCCCTCTTTTATAAAGTTCAGCTAATTAAGTTCCAGCTCTTTTCTCAGGTGCAGTGGGCAGAGCTAATGAGCCAGCCAGCCAGCTGCAGGTCTCTGACCCTGCAGGAATGGTATCTTCCCACCTTGGAGCTAATCATTTTCATCACCCATCTCCGGACCCCTTTCTATTTCTGCTATATATATATACATTTTTTGCAATAGGCTGAGCAGAACTGAATACAATATTCTGCCTGGGGACATGCCAGCAATTTATAGAACAGCATCAGTATTATTCTCTATCCCATTCTTTATATGTCCTAGTAATATTCGGTTTGTTGCACAGAGACCAGATGTGGCCTGCGCTTTGAGGGAGATGTGCTCTCGCCCTCTGTTTCATACTGAACATAAAATAAAATAAATAGAAGTATGGAGGCGAAAAGTGGGAACAGCTTCTTCAATTGCGGCCTGCAAAGCACACGGAAAAGAAAGTGGATGCACCTATAATCAAAAACCATTCCCGTAGCTGCTAGCTGAGCCAGTGCCGATCATAACAATGCTGAAGCAGAGTAGGGATGCTTAGCATGCTAGCTAGAAGCTTTCTCCAGCTGACCGCTAGTGACCGAGCTCTGAGAACAAGCTGAGAGGGCTGGGCACTGAGCAGACTCCCTCATTAAAACTCATGTTGGAATCAGGGCCGGCGCTTCCACTAGGCGACCCTAGGCGGTCGCCTAGGGTGGCAGGATTTGGGGGGCGGCATTTCGGCGGCAACTCCTTCCCTCTTCAGTCTGCTGCGGCATTTCAGCAGCGGTGACTCCTCTTCTCAGCGGCATTTCAGCGGCGACTCCTCCTCTTCTTGGTGGCGACGACTCCGCTGCGGTGTCAGGTTTTTCGGGTTTTTTCCCTCTTCGCCACCTAGGGCGGCAAAAAAGCTTGCGCCAGGCCTGGTTGGAATGAATGGAAAACTGCCATTCAACTTCCCTTGGGCTTTGGATTGTGAGCAACGGTAGCCAGTGCAGTTAGTGAAGGCAGCAGGCAGCTACACCCATATTTGAAGGAAGCTCCTCATTCGTGTTGGCTGCGACAGCAGGGGGAAGCGGACAGCCACGACAAGCAAAGCAATCCAAGCCTGTTACAACGGCTCCTACAAATCAAACCCAGGCCTTCTCCTTGAGGCGGCTCAGCTGACTTTTATGCCTTCCTACCTGACTTTGTTGCTTTCCATTCCGACGGCAGGTTTTGTTTATCGGCTTTTCTGTGTTTATGGCTCCCCAAGCCAAGCCGTAAGTGGAGATTTTGGGAAACATCAGTGATGTGTGAAGTTGCCCCAAATCCTTCAGCGCATCTGCTCTGATTTCCTCCGGCTCCCTATGCTCCCCTCAACCCAGTCTGAGTCCTAACAGCCCCCTTTTATCATCCTCTCCCCCACGATTCCATAAAGTCACGCATGGGCAGCAGGGGTTCCCCTGGCGGCCGGTAGCTAGTTCCAAGCTCTCCCCGCTTGCCTTGGGGTGGAGACTCCTCCTATGGCCTTTGGGAGGCAGAAATTCACTCAGAAATCACCCCATCACCTTTAGTAATAAATAACAAACCTTTATCAGTTAACAAACAGAGCCCCACTCACTGAGCAGGGGCCTCCTTCCCTTAGGGATCTGGCAGATTCTTCCAAGTGGTGCAGGCTCACATTGGCCACACAGACAGGTTGCTTCCTGGGCCAGTCCCCGGCCTTGAGCTCAGATTCTGGGCCTGCTGTGGTCCAGCAGAGCGGAGACACATGGCGAACTCTCCCAGAGCCTTCTCAAACAGCCGTGGCACCCTACACTCAGAGGAGAGGGGAGGGTTTTCCTACCAGCTCTCTAGCCAACCAGGGCTCTGGGTGGCAGGGAGGGAAAGGCCTGTATCTTCGGTCTGCTTGTACCCCAGCCGGCCAGGGCTCAGGGCCAGCCTTCACAGCTCTACAGATGATTTGTGAAGTATGGATTCCAACACTTGGAACAGGCTCTTTCTTCTTGTCTGCCTCCCACTGCTAGAGAAGTTCATAAATAACAGCACCGTCCTGAAAGCTGGGCGTGACTCTCGGCTTTTCCTAGCGTGTAGCCTCATTTGTTTCTTTCCTGCTGTGTCTGACCTATTCTTTCCAGCTGCAGCCCTTGGTTTCCGCCCCATCCCTCTGCTTAGCTGAAAAGCGGCCTTTCCTCTCATGCTCTCTCTTTCAGAGCCATGCCTTCTTGGGCACCCAAGGATCTTGCTGTGCATGGGGAATCATAGAGGACATGCTGTGACGAAATAGACCTGTCTTCATAGCCTACCCACTATTGCAATAATCTTTGTACAAAGTGTGTCTTGTAAGGGATCATTTGAAAACTGATAGTTTGCTGGTCAGTATCCTCCTGATAAAATATGTGTGGCAACATTGGTAAAGTTATAAAACTTCCCTGTATGATGTTATTAACACATGTCCCAAACCCCACAGCCCTGCCCAAACAGAGGTTGGCAAGCAGGTCTGACCTAAGCAAAGGAACACGTGCTCTGCTTAATTTTCATAGAAGCTGTTAAGAGAGTCATCAAGCAGGAAGAGAAAAAAAGAAAGGGTAAACAGGTGAGAAAAAGCCATCACGGAACATCCTTCCACATAGATTCTTTGTCTCCTGGTGCCTAGCTGGAAATGTTTTACAAGAGGGGGACTGAAACTATAAAAAGGAGGGACAAATGCCCCCCTCTCCATTTCCCCTGCATTCACTGCACCTGAAGAGGCAAAGGAAGCATTTGTTGGACTTTGCGGGAGGGCTCCTGACCTACAGAGTTTGGTCAGGAAGACTGCTGAAAGCATGTAGTGAGAAACCTTGCTTGTTATAGTTTGTTAAGCTAGGCATTAGTAAGCATTATATCTTTATTTTTCTTCTAATCATTTCTGACTTTTATGCTTCATTACTTGCACTCACGTAAAATCTCTCTTTGTAGTTAATAAACTTGTTTTTCTGTTTTATCTCATCCAGTGTGTTTAAACTGAAGTGTCCAAATAAGTATTTGAGATAATAGGATGGCATGCTATTCCCTTTAAGGAATAATGGACTTAAAATATTTTGTACTGTCCAGGAAATGGCTGGGACTGGGGGTGTCTTGGGTCACCCTGCAGTATAACCAATGTGTAACCCAAGTGTGACGGGCAGGCTGCAGTTACACACAGGGTGCTGCTTGCATGCTGGAAGGCTGTTTGTGAGCAGCCCAGGTCAGAGTTACGTCAGCAAGGCAGTGTGAGGCACCCAGGATTTCAGGGCAGGGATGACAAACGTCTTATGAGTCTGGGTTGTACCTACTGTACAGGCATTACAGTGGAACAGCTGCTGTGTTGCAACTGTGCTGCTGTGATGTAGATGCAGCCTACGTTGCCGTCATACAGAAAGGTCTAGGCTCCCACTGAGGACATGGCCTGGCACTTGGGCCTTTTTTCAGTTAATCAGGTTTTCACGTCCCTCTTCATCAAAGCATTGATAACATTTGTCTATTTTCCCCCCTCTGTTTAGCTCAGTCCTTGGCTGTGGCTTCGAAGTTATCAATATTTATACTGCACGAGGTGAGATTCTGCTTCAGGGTGTCTTTGAAGCATGTACAGTCACTGCCCTTCCTGCACTTTTTTGAGTTGTAGCTCACCCCGGGGGACTTTTTTCAGGAATCTGTCACCACCCATTCTGAGAACGTCACCGGTCCATTCAAGCTGGGCTTTGAAGATCATTGCCTTGATGCTGGTTGGTTTTGCTCTTTCAAAGAGGTGAATGTTTGAGATGTTGTTATCTCCCCAGTGGACTTTCAGAATATAGTGAAGTCAAGGCATCTGAAATGTTTCAAGTTGCCTCGTGTTTGCAGTAAACCGTTCATGTTTCACACCCCTATAAAATCACTGCTGCACTGCATATCGGTGTTGCTGACAGTTCAGTGGTGTGGTAGTCGAGTATCCTATGGCAAAGTCTTCCAAAAGTCTGGCTTGCCTTTTGTATTCTGCTTGATATTTCTTGATCCAGAGAGGCATCACTGGAGATATGCAAGAGTTCTGCCAAGATATGCAAAGTGATTGACACTCTTTAGTTCTATACCATTGATGAGGATGATGTTTGGCTCAATAGGATGGTGGATGGGGCCGGTTGGAAGAGGACTTCAGTTTTTTCCAGGCTGATGGTGCGTCCAAACTGTTTAGTTGCCTCTGAAAATTTGTCAAAGATAAGCTGTAGGCCACTTTCACTATGAATAAGTAGAGCACAAGCATCTCCAAAAAGGGCTTCATGTATGCGTTTCTGAAGGACTTTTGTCTTTGCAGTAAGGCTTCAGAGGCTGAATTATTTCCCATCAGTTCTGTACCTTATATCAGTGCCCTTTTGAATGTTGTCCATTGCGTAATTCAAAAAGGCCATGAAGAAGAGGCCGAAAGTGACCGGTGCCAACACACAGCCTTGTTTCACTGCATTAGATATGGGGAATGGTTTAGAGAGGCCACCAGCAGAGTACCTGACTGATCATGCCTTTGTGGAATTGATGTATGATATTAAATAATTTGGTGAGGCAGCCAAACTTTTCTAGAATTTTTCAGAGGCCATTTCTGCTTGCCGTATCAAATACCCTTTTTATACCAATGAATACAGCCTACAGTTCCATGTTTCATTCAACGCATTTTTCCTGAATCTGCCTCACAACAAAAATCATGTCTATGGTGCTCTGACCTTATCTGAAACCACATTGGGGGTCTCTGGTACATGCTTGTCTGATATTGTTTCAAGAAGCTGATTGAGCAAAATACAGATAAGGGTTTACCACCTACGGATAGCAGGGAGATACCCCAGTAGTTGCCACAGTCAGGTTTGTTGTCTTTATTTTAGTATAGTGTAACTATGATTGCATCTTTGAAATCCTGAGGAATTTTCTTAGTTTCCCAGATATCCTTAATAATTTCATGTAGCTAGTTGACAGTTGTAGGGCCTGCAAGTTTATAGATTTCAGCTGGTACACTGTCTTTTCCTGTTGATTTACCTGACTTTGTTTCTTTCAGAGCATTTTGCACTTCCTTTGTGGTAGGTAACTGGGCAATTTCTTCATACATGAGGTGCTGGATCAGTTCCTCTCTCACCAGTGGTTTGCCAGTGGAAAGATGGTTGAGTAGCTCAGTAAATTGCTGCACTGTCAGAGAGTCCTCTCTTGTCCTTAATTAAGGTAGAGCCATCTGAACTCTTTGAGCTGGTCCCTATCTCGATGCACCTTAGGCCATGTCTACACTACCCGCCAGATCGGCGGGTAGAGATTGATCTTTTGGGGATCGATTTATCGCATCTAGATGAGACGCGATAAATCGATCCCTGAGCACTCTCCCGTCGACTCCGGAACTCCAGCGCGGCGAGAGACACAGGCAGCGTCAACGGGGGAGCAGCAGCAGTCGACTCAGCGCCGTGAAGATGCCAAGGTAAGTCGACCTGAAGACATCGACTTCAGCTACGCTGTTTGCGTAGCTGAAGTTGCGTATGTTAGGTCGATTCCTCCCTCCCGCCCCCCGCCAGTGTAGACCAGGGCTTAGATAGCCTTTAGGGAATCATAAAACAACGTTGAGTTGTTAGTACTGGTGTTAAGCTGTATATCTTCTGCTTTCCAGGTAACACATAAAGCCAGCTTTGAGTTGTGGCTTGCAGCTACTTGAACTTGTCTTTATTTTATGTTGCTTTTTTATCATTTTGCCAAGACATAAATGCATCATTCTTTTCCTTGACGATCTTTGATTTCATCAGTGTTTTCAGCAAACCAGTCCTGGTGGCATCTTTGAGTTTTACCAAGAGTTTCTTCTGAGGCTTGAAGGATGGCCAATTTGAGTATATTCAACTTTATGATTGCATTATTGGATGATGATGTAATGCTATCAGTTGTTTCCTCCAGGTTTTCCTGATGAAATGGATGTCTTTATTCAATTGCAGTTTAATCTGTTCAGACGGTCAGACTTGGAGTGGTGTAATATAGAATAATGGAGCCAGAAACATGAAAAGCAATGGTCTCCTTAGTACAGGTGCTGAGCACCCGCTCGATATTTCTTAGGAAAGCTGACAAATTAAAAAACAACATGTTGGATGCATCTGAGATCAAAGCATTGGCACCTGACTGGCTAGGCCATTAAATGGCAAAGGGACATCAAAGACCAGAGTAATGTGAGGTGCAAACCATTGGACTGACCACAGCATGATTGGAGCCATTTTCAATGTGCATGTTGCTGCCCCTCAGCAGAGCAATGCTGAACAGTAGGTATATTTTGTATGTTTGCACATAGTTGGTAAACAACAGTCTCCTAACAATGGAACTGAAAAAAAAAATCAAGAAGGTTACATGGTGCCATTCAAAACTAGATTAATGTGTTAAATAAACTTGTTTGATGCTGTCAAATCTCCTGGCTGGAGCTGATGCAATATATTTAACTGCTTCAAAACGACAGTGATTAAAATCATCCGAGGGGCGAAGTTTGGAAAGACACCTCCTTCTGGATCCATCGCCCCTTTATCCATTGTGTTAAAAAGCAAAATAAGATGGGAAGCTTTTCCTGAAGGTTTCGATCTGCTTTGCCCAGCTACGCGCTGTGGAACATCTGGGAATTGTTAGTCTTCATTCAACGGAAATTAGAAAAAGATGTCAGCTCTGGGATTTAAGGTTTTAAATCTGGAACAGGTGCGCGTGTTTTTCCTGACAGAGAAAGCAAGCGATTTTGCTCTGCTGTTGGGCTGTCTAAAGAGGGGAAAATGCAACTATTCATCAAACTCCAAGCACTGCATTGGGCCCCAGGCATCTCCCCTTGGAGGCACACAAGTACTCGCTCCAGCCCAAAGCAGAGCCAACAAGCTGGTTTTTCATCCAGCAGGCAAGAGCCAAAGACCTCCAACCTTCGATCTCTTCTGCTCAGCTCTCGTGTGACATTACACCAGGGTAGTCAATTGGCGAACCACGGGCCAAATCTGGACCGCCAGATGCTTTTGAATGGACCGCAAAAATCTTTTTATTTACTTATTCTTCCCTTTATTGCTATTGCGACGTGAAAAATGTTTCTCTAGAGCCTGGACCTTGACAATAACTTGCCCACTTAATTTGGACCTTGACAAAAAAATAATTGACTACCCTTGTGTTACACTGATTGCAGTGCACTTAGCGGGGATTAACATGGACTGTTTCCCCAATTCTCAGTCCGCACATGGCCCAAAGAGGGGAGGGAGGGAGAGAGAATGAGTGATTGAGGCAGTGTGATCTGTCTGAAATATTGTTAGAAAGAGGAGTCAAACCAACTTGATACGGTGACTGTGTCGACAATAAGAGTAATGAATCTCTGTCATGAATTTATGTATGCAACCTGGCTGCCTTTGAGTACATCATTTCCTGGCACCCTGAAGGCAAGAGACAAATAATCAAATTAGGATAACAATCGATCATTCTGTATCCAACTGCCAAATCCCAGAATTAAGATTGGGTAGCTGTGCATTTTGAACTCACCAGCCCAGGAAGCCTTCCCTGGAAAGTTTTCCTTTTTAAGGCAGAAAGAGTCAATTCTGTTCCCTGTAGGTGCAATTTGCGCATCGTGTAACAAAATTCATCCACTTGCAGCAGCCAGTTTGCTGCAAGCCCTGGCTGGAAACACCAGCCATCGGAATAAATAAAAGGGAGAGCAACGCTGATTCAGAGCAACATGGAATAATACCTGGAATTAGCAGGGAGGAAGAAAGGAACAGAGAAGACCTCCCTAGGGGAGAAAGTGTGTATGTTATTTCTTGAAAGAAAAAATATGGTGTCCATAATTATTAATAAATTGGTTTCCCCGGGGATCTCTCAACACCATTCATCAGCTTTACTTTTAAGCTCAGCATCACTTTCACCATCTTTCTCACGGCAGAAAATTCCCTTCCTGTCCCTTGCTCAACCTGTGGGGCTCCTGCTGAGGTACGTCAGCCATGTCTACTCAGCAGGGGCCCAGCATGCTGCCTTCGCAGCACTGCTGGTTGAAAGAGCTAAAGACAGAGCTTGGAGGACAAGCCTGTCTCTCCTGAGTGGTGAGGTGTAATGCCACTCAAATGGGCTCAGCCCCAAGGCACGTTACTGTAAAAGTGAAGTGGGCTGGGATCCCTGGAGTGGCAACCCAGATTACTGAAGCTGCCAAGTCCTGCCACCGTTGTTACGAGCCACACACGAGGAGCCTTTTGCATTGCACAAAACCAACAACTTCTATTGGCCCTACAGTCTACGCCAGTGGTCCCCAAACTTTTTTGTCCACGCCCCCCCGCCCTACCTGGTCTGCGTCCCCCCCTGGGGGCCACGGTCGGGAAATGCTGCAGAAAATTGGAAAAGGTGCAAACAAGAATTTTATTTATTTTTGAGGGCCTCGGGATCTATTCCTAAAGAAGATGCCATCTCTTTGAATATGGCAGGAACTGAAGCAATTTCATTGTATAAATCATGGAATTAGGAGTTTGTCATAAAAATATTGAGGAATACTGTTTACCACAAAGAAATGAAACGTTTGAAATAGTTGAGTTTCACTGAAGAAATCAAATAGAGGAAGGGACTATTGAATCATTTTTAACAGGCCTAAAGATAAGAAGTCAGACCTGCAATTTCCAGAATCTGAGTCAATGATACGAGATCGAATTGTGATGAGTATAAGAGGTATCAGTCTAAGAAAAAGATTGTTAGAGACAAATTTAGATCTGGAAGAAAGCAGTGAAAATTTGCCGAGCTGCTGAACTTAATCAACAATGATTGCACATTTTAGAAAGAATAAATAGATTCTTCAGGGTGTGGGTTGGAGGAGGCAGCTGGTTTTAGGTTACACTGATAGATTGACCTGAGTTAAGATACTCTGTATATATGTTAACTATGCAGCTAATAAAGAATGTTGTTAAGTTACTAGCAATGTATTATTATGTCTAGTGGATTACTTGAATATAAAACAACACAGGAACATAGGGACCTGTGGGGGTGAAATAAGTAAGGTCCATCAAAATGAGGGACACTGGAAGGGTACGACGTGGAGGGCTGCACAAAGCGAATCAGGCTTGGAGAAGGTCCTGCGGAGGGTGGGAAAAGATGCAAGGAATTGAAAATCTCTGCAAGTTCAAGAGAGTAGAAGAATGAGAGCTACGTTCGGTGCTGAAGATGAAAGGAAGAGGGGCTCTGTGTGATATCCAAATTAAAGCTCTGTAGGGATCATGGAAGGCAGGGAGCTAAGGGATTTTTTGACTCTAAGAAAAACGTTTCCTGCCTGTCCCCTTACATGTAAAGCAAGCACTGATGCCTAGCACTGAATGTTGGCCTCCATTCTTTGAAGGGTGCAGAACTGCTGAGGCTTCTGCTTTCCAAACCCACTGCTACCCCGCGGAAACGCTTCCTAGCTCATAGGAGTCCCTGCAATGCTGGCACGGTCTCATCAGTTTAAGGGCAGCAGAAACCCTTATGACCATCTAGTCCGACCTCCTGCATAGCGCAGCCCATCCAATTCCTTCCAGGGATTCCTGCATCAAGCCCGTCACCTCTGGGTGAGCTAGGGCACATCGCATACAAAGATGTTCAATCCGGAATGAAAGACTTGGAGTGACGGAGAATGCACCGCCTCCCTCACGACCCCAGCCGCTCTTCCCCCGGGGCTCCTTTCCACAATGCCCTAGGACCTCCCTGCACTTTTCCTGGGGCTTGTCATTGAAAATCATACAATAGCCTGAAAACAAGGTGTAAACCCACTTCCAAGTGGCTGCCTGAGTAGGATGAAATCTCCCCAGGGGTGACCTGGCAGCTGTGACCCAGTGGCCGCATCCTAGGACATGTGATCATGAGGTAGGGATAAACACCCTGACAACAACATAGTGACGCCAGAGCGGGGAAATCAACCTATCCCGAGTCACACATTATTATTAATAGTTATTTGTATGACTGTAAGTCCTGGACCAGTCCCTTGTGTGCTAGGAGCTGTACAGGCACAGAACAAAAAGACAGCCCCTGCCCCGAAGAACTTGCATGGAGGATCCTTCCACTCCTGGAATGCCCACTTCCTGTGTGGAAGCCACATCTATGGCGCTGTCCCACAAAGACTAAATCAAAGCCCGGCCTAGATTCAGGGACCCAAACCTGAGGAGGGGCTAGGTCAGGCCACCCAAAAGCCTCATGGGACAGCTGCCAAAATGTTAATACAGCCTGAGACTGCATTAACCCCCCTTGCTGTGGGGTCCTTGGGGAAAGTTGGAGGCAGGCAAGTCCGCAACAGCATATTCCATAGGAGCTGCCCTGCCTGGGAGTGGCAACTGGTGCGGAGGGCTTCATTCTCCCACAGTCTGGTGGGGAACAGGCTCTGTTATAGGAATAATATCTTCTTTAAAAAACAAATGACCACAATTTCACTAAGCAGCGTGCACCCGCCTTTTAATAAAAAAATATAGTAAAGCTATTTAATAAATGTTTAACTCTTTTATGTCACCTTCCTTTGCGAGACATCAAAGCGGTTCACAAAAGCAGAACACCATTATTCTCATTTTAAAGGTGGGGAAAGTGAAGCACAAAGGGGTTACCAGACTTGCTCAACATTGAATAGCGAGTCAACGGCAGAATTGGGATTAGAACATGGCCGAGGGTTCCCTGTTCTAACAACTAGCCAAAAGCTGCCTTCAAATAAAAACAGTGAAACAATACCTCTGTTTTAGTGACACCTACACAAAAAACAGATCACAAAAACACTACAAACCCTACTCCCAGAGCACTTAGGCAGCTGGTGTATAAGGGAAGAGAACAAAAGGACCTGTGTCAAATTTTTTTGGCCCATGAAGTATAAGGGAAGAAAATTAACAATCGCTGCAGAGGATGTTACAAACAATGGAGAAGAAAAAATAAAACGATAAAAAAAGCACTTGACAACATCCTTTTGAGCTTTTGCAAACATAAACACGCTTGCTCCTCTCATACAGTGCCACTTCTTCCTGGGATGAATGGAGGTTTTGTCGTGTGCTCCTTCATATATTTTTTTTAAAGGAATTTGAGTCAAGCAAAATAAAAAAAACATGCTACAATAGAAAAAGAAGAAAGATAGAGGAAAACGGCAAAAAGCTGTGAGCTGCCAGTGTGTTTTGAATTGCTTTATCTTGAATCAATATTGAATTGGAGAGGAATTATAAATCTAACAGATTACAGTTGAAGTAATGCCGGGGCATCTGCTTCCAGAGAGATTTTTTTTTTTTTTTACTAGCTGCAGCAGCTGTTTTTACAAGAATCCGACGTAAAATAGTTATTAAAACAAAGGGAGGGGGAAAGAAACAATAAAAGGAAGATATATAGCAGATGAGGAACAAGAAGGACGCAAGGCTAGAAATTAAACTGTGGGGGGAGGAGGAAGACACAAAACCAACCCAACCACCATTTTATAACTTGCTTCAGACACTAAAAAGTCTGGATGAGTTTTTAAAAAGAGTGATTCAAAGCTCCAGGATTTTGTCTGGTGATTTATGATCTCTGGCAGCTGTTGCAGAGGTGGATCTAACTACAATAGGCAGGAATCATCCCTCAACT
Organism: Macrochelys suwanniensis; assembly: GCA_033296515.1. NCBI lineage: Eukaryota > Metazoa > Chordata > Testudines > Chelydridae > Macrochelys > Macrochelys suwanniensis. The sequence goes on along the minus strand of CM065782.1, from coordinate 103,628,350 downwards.
CTTGGTAGTTGTCTCCTAATATGAGGAAGTTTACTGGTAGAAAGAAGAAGGGGTAGGGTGAAGGGACTTGGGAGCAAATTCTCAGCTGGTGTAAACAGGCTCAGCTCCGTGGGCACTTTGTCTGAATTTGGGATTTCTCTTTGTTTAGACACAGATAAGAACATGGCTTGGAATATCCAGTCTACACAGCTGTCGTCAGCTAACACATCCCATCCCATTTCCAAACGACTGCTGTGTTACTCTTGAGTAGCGCAGGTTGGGGAAATTCTTTGTTTTCCTTGGCATTTTGGTTTTCAGGTTTGTTTTTTTTTTAAATGAAATTTTTTTATGAAAAACAGAATCTTCTCTTCCCCACCTTGAAATTTGCCATTTTTTGTTAAAAGCTCATTTTTCACCAAAAAGTAGTTTTGCCGGGAAGTTTTTGACCAGCTCCACATTTGAATGTTGAGGGAGCTACCTGGATTTGACATTACTTCTAGGGGTATTGCCTTTCGGAAGGTGATACATCAGCCAGTCTAGTTGTGACTTCCATGCTTGGATCTTACTCCTAGAGATGCTGCTTTTGGGACGGAACTTCTGGGACTGAGCTCATTAGAGGTGGCAGTGTTTTACCAGTTCAGAGGAAGAGGTTAGAAAGGTTGTTGGATTAGGTTGATCTGCCTGCAGGCTTCTGTTTTCAAAGCTAACTTGTATCATTTCAGCCCGCTGCCTTTACTTTGGTTTCAATTTAGGTTGCACTCATAAACTTTGACACCAAAGTCATGGGTTCAAATCCCACAATGGGATATAGATTCCTAGTCCAAATCCCTAGCACCTGTCTCTGGTAGGTACCTAGATGTATACTGAAGATGTTACTGCAGTTTTAAAAAAAGATCTGGGAATAACGGATATGGAAAGGCCTTATATAATTTGAATGTGATGAAACCAGTATGATTCTGTAGAAATGTTACAGTGTTCTATCAAAATTACTCTAAGCACACATAGAATTTAACTAATATTTGTGTGCTTTCCATAGGTTTTTCTTTCCAAACCACCCTTAAAACTCCTATAGCAGGGATGTAATTCACTAAAGAATTGTTTAAAATACCTTTAAAATTATTATATTTTACAGGGGTATTTTATAGGACTTTTCCATAGAGTCCTTCACTCAATTAAACTGTCTCTGATATTTCTGAGCTATGGCTTAGCACATTATTATATTCTGATTGCTCTGTTCTGATTGATTGAGATGGCAGCTAGTTCTGCATTCCTTAAAGCATTTGAAATACCTTAAGTATAAAAGGTGTTAACTAAATTCATATCCCATTCTGTTTCAGTATATATCGTATTTATGTAAATACTGTCTCCTTGAAATCAAGCAAAGACCCATTTTCTAAGAGTAATTTATCTCCATAAACAATTAACCAAATTCTCTTTTCAGTTACTGCAACAGAGTTGATCTTGGTGGAGTTGCATCAGTATAACTAAGAGAATTTGGTCTAATGCCATTTAAGGATTATTGTAGTCACTTGAAATCTGGAGAACATAGCTGACAGGAAATTCCATCGTGCTTAACCTCTGATAGCTAAACAGGAACTTTGGTTTTCCAGGGATCCATCCTGGCTGGGATGATTTAGTTGTGGTTGGTCCTGCTTTGAGCAGGGGGTTGGACTAGATGACCTCCTGAGGTGTCTTCCAACCCTAATCTTCTATGATTCTTTGTGGGCTGATTCTCCTTTTGTTTGCATCAGTGTAACACTACTGAATTCAGTGGAGCTACTCCAAATTCATACCAGTCTCTGTGAGAGGAACATTAACCCCAGAGACCCTTCGCTTCAGCTTCAAATGAGAATCAGATCCATTGCCCCCCGAACTTCCTGGATGTTCAGTTCCAGACCAGGATCCAAACCCCATGGCTGGGGCCCGCCCTTATTCTAGGCTGAACTGGAATGTTGAATTTGCCCCACACCAAACTCTGTGGAAGGCTGGATCCGCACTCAGCCCCAGCACAGAATGTTGTGCCCTGCCGCCATCTCACCTTCCCGGGAAGCAGCAGCATTGATTCTGCAAACACAGAAGTGACTGCAATGAGCTTGTGGCCAAGGATGGCGTTTTAGAATGGGTCTGTAACTCCTATCTCTGCACCTTCCTCCTCATAATAGTCTTGTCTGTTACATTGTGGAGCTGATTTCATTTTGCCAAGCCCCGTGGGCTCAGGAGAACAGCCAGAATTAAGAATTTATGAGGCATCTCTGCCGAGGGAGAGAAGATTCAGATAAACGACAGCCAAATCTGAGCACAAAACACTCCACTTTTCATTTCCGTGCTTTATATTACTGCAGGCTCCCTTGTCTTGTGAGTTAAAGCTGAAGTAACCCTTTTGATAACAAGGGTCTGTTTTCTCTTCCCGAAAAACGCTGCACTGCTTTCTGTGACAAAGAGGAAAGCTGCTTTCACGCCCAGAGCATCCTTTTTATGTGCCGGGAAATGCAATTTACCTATTACCAACAAGCAGCTTTCCAAGCCCAGAATAAATACTGCTGGGACAGAACTTGCCTCTGCCGGTGAGTGCTGCTGGGAAGTCTCGCGTGCAGTAAAGACAGACACATGATTTGTGGGAAGTGGCGTCATATTTGATAGGGTACCTTGTGCCTTTAGGCTTAGCAGGAGAGTGAAGTCTCTTTGGTGGCACAAACTAACAATCAAGTGGTGTTTTTGTAGTGAATGCTTTATTAAAAAAGAAAAGAAATGCTCCAGCCATTATCTTTAAGGGGGCCTATTTTTTTTCCCTGAGAAAGATACTGTGTAGGGTCGGGGTTATTGTGTTTACTTTAAAACATGATTTAACGTGGAGCCTGCCTTCTGAGGTTCAGCTTTTTCCAGGATCTGGAATGGCAGAACACCCTAAGGTATGGCGACACTTAAAATGCCACAGCAGCACAGCTGTCCCGCTGCAGCTGCCCCACTGGAGTGCTTCAGCATAGACCCGCGGTTCTCAAACTGTGGGTCGGGACCCCAAAGTGGGTCGCGACCCCATTTTAATGGGGTTGCCAGGGCTGGTGTTAGACTTGCTGGGGCCTGGGGCTTCAGCCTTGAGTAGCGGGGCTCAGGTTACAGGCTCCGTACCTGGGACTGAAGCCCTTGGGTTTTGGCTTTGGCCCCCGTGCCCGGGGCGGCGGGGCACGGTGGGCTCAGGCTTCGCCCCGCCTTTGGGGTCGTGTAGTAATTTTTGTTGTCAGAAGAGGGTCGCAGTGCAATGAAGTTTGAGAAACCCTGGCGTAGACACTACCTACGCCGACGGGAGGGGTTCTCCCACTGGCATAGATAATCCACCTCCCCAAGAGGCACTAGTTAGGTCAAAGGAAGAATTCTTCCATTCACCTAACGCTGTCTACATGGGATCTTAGGTTGGCTTAACAATGCACTGAGGGACGTGGATTTTTAATTTTCTAGTGTCCACCAGGCCCAACTGTTCGATTCACCAAAAATTCCCCCCGCCCCCAAAATTGTTTTTGGTTTGACTCAAAACAATAAAAAAAATTGGACTTGCCAGCAAACAAAAAAAATCCATCATCTGCCCAGATCTAATCGCGCAAGCCAATTATACAGAGAATGCTGAAAACCTGGGAGCTAATGACTATCCTGGAAACATGAATGTTCAGGAAAGGTTATGATTGGGAGGGACTCTTTCTCCAGTTTTCTTTTTGCTGACACAGACTAACACGGCTACTACAATGAAACATTTCTCCTACCCGTGTCCCGCCCCTATGACAGGAGGGGCTGGTGGGACTAGAGCAGGTCATGGGAAAACCAGTGTTTGTTTTTTTAAAGTACTCAAATGTACAGAGCTCCTAGGTTCACTAGGGGGATGTACATCATTCAGACCTCAGTTACACCAATGTAACGGTAGAGTAGTTACACTGAACTCAGTGGAGGTACACTGAGATCAGAAAGTGGCCCTTGGTGGCCATAGAACACCCAGTGGGCCGCTGTGTCAGGCATTTCCTGTGATCAATTTTAAATTAAATCTGTTGCCTCTCAATATCGACTATCCCCTTTTGCCAGAAGCTGGGAATGGGCGACAGGGGAGGGATCGCGTGATGATTACCTGTTCTGTTCATTACCTCTGGGGCACCTGGCACTGGCCACTACTGGAAGACAGGATACTGGGCTAGATGGACCATTGGTCTGACCCAGTATGGCCGTTCTTATGTTCTTGTTGTATTATGAGAAAGAGTAAGTGGGTGCATCTAACTTAACTTCTCTATACCCTTTATTATTTTACATCCCTATATCATGTCCCATCTTATTCATCTCCTCTCTAACCTAGGCAACCCCGATCATTTCAGTCTGTCCTTTGACAGTGTAATGGGGTGCACTCATCTCTCGCGAGCACTCTCTTGGCCGAGTGCATGTGCCTTCACTTTCTCTCTGCTTTGTGATGAATCTTCAGCGACCCTGCCCTCCGGCCGAGTCCCACGCAGTCTGTACGTGAAATAAATCAACCCCCTTCCAGGATATAAGTCCAACAGGAGACCTATCTCAGTGCCCTCTGTAAGGTCCCTTTATCTGCAGCCCTATCCCTAGGCTTGTTCCTCAATCAGTCCAGCAGGGTCTATCACAGCACCCTGGTCTGAACTGTCTCCCAGCCCCTTCTGGGCTCCTTCAAATTGTCCCTGCTCTTCAAGCAGTCCTGGCCCTGGTGTGGGGCCATGTTCCCCCAGGTCTCCTTCCCTGGAGACTCTTCGTCTCTCTGAGCCTTTCTGTCCCTGACTCTTCAGCTGGGCCACTAGAAGAGTTCAGTTCCCCTTCAAGGGTGTATCAGTGTCCAGGCTACTTTGGCTGGTGGAGGGAACCCGAGCCTGCCCTGTACGCTGGGTCCCAGAACATGAACCCTATAGATAGCAGCCATCTGCCATGTCCCTTTAACTAAGTTGCGTTGCTGCTATGATTCCCTGGGCCACTTCCCCACGGCCCCAGCTCATTCTTCGCCCTTACCTTGGGGCTTGTCCTGGTTGAGACTTAGCAGCCAGCCCAGAGCTCCTTCACATTCCCCTCGGTCTCTGGCAGTACTGCTCTGTCCGGTCTGTAGCTCCCTCAGCCAGCCAGGCACACCATCCATGCTCCTCCAGCTCCAGCAAAGAACTGATCTCATGCTGGCCCTGCAGCTCTTCTTATACTAGCCTGCTGGGCCCTGATTGGCTGCTCCCTGCAGCCCCTTTCTGATTGGCTGTATGGGACACAGCCACTGTAGTCAGTTTGGAGGACCCTCTACACTGCCCTTTTCTGGGGTGAGGTGTGGCAGGGCCTTGAGGCCTCCAGCAGGAGTGGCCAAAGTGGAGAGAGAAACTTGGTACCGCTGTGCTTCCCGCTTCCCTCTCTACCTTTTTTATCTTAAGTGTTAATCAACAAAACTGCACAATGCATGGAAAAGAAGACAGAAATATTTCCCTTTGCTGTTGTTATTATTATTAGAGGAGTGCCTACAGGTTCTGAGAAGATCGGGTCCCATCGTACAGGTCACTGAACCGAACATTGTAAGAGCCAGGCCCTGCCCAATGTAGCTCCCAGTCTGCAGCCCCTGATCCTGCAATTTGCTGCACCCCAATGCCGCTCTGTACAGGAAACTGTAGGATTTTCCAACGTGCCTAATTTGGTTAGGTACCTAACTCCCATGAGAATAAGGTGATTACCCTTTGGTGCTTTTAAGTTCCTAGCTGTATATTTAGGTGCCTAAATACCTTAGACATTCTGGCCTTTTTTCTTTCTCTGACTCAATCCCTTGTTTGTAAAATGGGGATAATAGAAATTATTTTCTCTCACCTTTTGCCTGTCTTGTCTCTTTAGATTGTAAGATCTTCAGGGCAGAGATCGTCTCTCCCTAAGGATCTGTCCCGGTGCCTACCACAGCGGAGCCCCGATCTGTGTTAAAACACCTCCAAGGTGCAATCATAATACAAATTAATAATAAAAATTTGCAGTCTGCTCTCACATATTCAATGAAGGGAAAAGAAGTAATATTCATCTAATCCATTAATTGACACACGTGGTTTGCCCAGTTCTGCTTAATGGTTAATTTCATTGGTTGGGACAAAATGGAAATAAATGATGCTGTTTACTTAATGCAAAGGAAAATAGGAACCTGCTTACGTAAGATGCATTGACCTAGTTGCAGTATCTGATGCAGCGAAGACAAGTTGTCTACACGCCTTGGTTTAATGTAGCGTGGAAATGTATTGGGTTGTATTTATGCCCACATACAATACTTAACTGGCTATTGTGTTGATTAAATATTTAATTGGCTGCCTGTGAGGGGAAATGCTCCATTAGCTAGTGGGGAATTAAATTGTTCCTTGTTTCCACTTTTAAATAAAACGGGTAATTCATTGTCACTTAAGCATAATGTTAAGGTGACATTTCCAAGGGGAATAAACATAGACTTTCTCAGGTGCTGGAATTAAGTCTGAGCCCAGGCAGAAGAGTTAGGAGGAGGGGGCTCGAGGATGTTGATGAGAATTTACCTTGTGATGATGAATCAATCCCTAAATGAAAACCACATTGATTCTGCTCAGCACCATGTTCTGGGAGCACCCAGAGAAGCAGCCTTCGGCTACCTGGAGCCTGTGACATGTTTGCTCCCGATATAATCTGCGTCTCAAACTGGCCCTTCCGAGCCTATTGGCTGGTTCTGGCCCCTATGCTGAAGGGTGGCAGGGCAGGATTTGGGACAGTGGTGGGAAACACAGGGACGGAGCCCAGTGACAGGTCACAAACAAGGGTCGAGCCGGCTGTCCTGTGACAATTTACCATCCGAAAGACAGCTGTAATAGTCATATGAGAGAGTCTGGTAGATCGGTAGAGGTGGTTGCAGGAGTCACATTTGGAAAAGTGAGAGTGTGACGGTTGTGCCCACAACACTTCCCACCCATTTGCCCACACGACTTTGATATCTAAGCACCTGCAAACACGCTGAAATGTACCTTATGGTGCCTATATATCCTAGGTACTTAAATGCTCTCCATCACCCCAGTATCTGAGACCCTCACCGTGTTTAATGTATTTATCCCCAGCACACCCTTGTAAGCAGGTCAGTGCTATTGCCCCATATTACAGACAGGGAATGGAGGCCCAGAGAGACGCAGTGGCTTGTCCCATGTCCCACGGGAAGACTAGCAGAGTAGGAAATTGCACTCAAGTCTCCCAAATTTAAATATATATGGAGATATACCTATCTCATAGAGCTGGAAGGACCTTGAAAGGTCATCGAGTCCAGTTCCCTGCCTTCACTAGCAGGACCAAGTACTGTCCCCAGACAGATTTTTTGCCCAGATCCCTAAATGGCCCCCTCAAGGATTGAATTCACAACCCTGGGTTTAGCAGGCCAATGCTCAAACCACTGAGCTCTCCCTCCCCCCAATTTGAAGTGAGCACCCTAACCATGAGCGCATGGCAGGGTGAACTTATGGCACAATCCAATTCCCATTAAAACCAATGGAAAGACTCCCACTGACTCTAATGGGCATTGGATCAGTCCTCTAAACACCACTGGAAATGTGGCATTTTAATGTTTACACAGTAAAATTATTTGTCTGATGTAGAACCACTGAAATCTAGCTACTGTAGAGGAATACTTTTGGAGCAGTGTTTTGTGGCCTACATAACTGCTAGCATTTTATCCTAAGCCTGTTTTCTTAGGCCTCAACCTTTGGCCAAGTCTGTTGCTGTGCATCTTTGCATAACCCTGTACAACAGACCAAACCAGACATAGGACGGGGATGGAAGGTCCCCAAGCAGAACAATTTGCAATAGCAGAAGCTTAAGAAATAGGTAACCACAGTTGGGCAAAAGGGTAGACAGTGAACAACAGGAAAAGCCTAATATGGAAAATGCTCATTTTGCTGGCTTTGCTTTTGACCTTTATTACATTTGCAGTGTATTCCAAATAAGGTAATTGATATGGAAGTATGTGTAATTTGTTTGTGGTTTTAAGCTTTAAAAATCTGTGTTCCTTGCTTCAGGGGGGGCAGTTCTGTCATCTGCCTTTCCCCCTACACGTTTGTATCCCTAATAAAGGAGTCTCAGCCGATGTCTGATCTAAACACAAGGTGTGGTTAATTTTTCCACAACACTACAATTTGTAGATCCATAAATTTCAAGACCCAAAGGGACCATTGTGGTCATCTAGTCTGACCTCCTGCGGAACACAGGCCATAGGACTTCCCTGAAATAATTCCTGGTTGGAGGTTTTTCTGAGAGATCTGCTCTAGTTCAATCTTGATTTAAGATTTGCCGGTGATGGAGAATCCACCACAACCCATGGGAAATTGTTGCACTGGTTCCAACCATCACTACTGGAAATTTGCACTTTTTTTCTAGTTTGAATTTGTCTCGCTTCAACTTCAGCCCTTGGATCTTGTTAAGCTTTGTCTGCTAGACTGAAGAGCCCGTTATCAAATTTTTGTTCCCTAAGTAGCTACTTATAGATTGTGAGTAAGTAACATTTAACCTTCTCTTTATTAAGCTAAATGGATTGAACTACTGAAGTCTACCACTATAAAGCATGTTTTCCAATTTTTTAATCATAAGCAGTCATCTGACTGTGAGGACACACAATAGCCTTCATGCTGACACGATCCCATGTTGTCTTTTAAGAGATGTGACTTGTTACTCATTTACTCTTTGCGTTTCTCTACCACCCTCTTGGAAGCTTGAAAATAACATTTCTATCCCTGCCGTTTTTCATCTTTTTCCATTTTATGAACATTGATTTCCCCCCCGCACATTCTTTCTCCTTTTAAAATAAAAACACACTTATAGAGCCAGATCCTGAGCTGGTGTAAATCAGCTCAACTCCATGGAAATAAAGAGAGCTACTCTGGTTTATACCATGAGGGGATCTGCCCCTTTATTTTTATTTTAATGGTTGGAAATACAAAGATTGTAGATCTCACTTTTTTGTCTTGAAAGTATAAGGTCAGGGGTGAGTAGGGTGACTAGACGTCCCGATTTTATAGGGACAGTCCCGATTTTTGGGTCTTTTTCTTATATAGGCTCCTATTACCTCCCACCCCCTGTCCTGATTTTTCACACTTGCTGTCTGGTCACCCTAGGGGTGAGCAATGCTCTGTGGAATATATGCATGACAGCAAATACTAACCGTTCTGTTTTGGGATGAATGAGAAAGTCTGGAAACCTCATTCCACAGCTGGTAATACACCAGTAGATCCTCCATCACTTCATTTGATTAATTGGTGTGGTCAAGAGGTAAGAACATATGTTTGAGGAAATGAACTTAACTGACATCAGCCAGACTCAAGAGTCCCTCATGGACAGATTCTTGTGCAGGAGGAAGGGGAGCAAGGCGCTTAATGGGTGGGAAACTGAAGCACATGTCTGTCTGTCATTATCAATGATGATTGCAATACAGCTGGGAAAAGAGCTTGATAGGTAACTTGCATTTCCTTGTGCTCTGCAAGGCTGACCATAATATACAGGAATTGCCATAACAGAACAGAAGCTGGAACCCCGCTTTTGGGATTTTCCAAATTGGAGGAAGGTGAACATATTCCTTAACGTGTACACCTGCAATGAAATCCTGGCCCCATTGAAGTCAAGGGGAGTTTTGCCATTTACTTCAGCAGAACCAGGATTTCACCCTGGGCCCATTGTGCAATGCAGTGGTATGGGATTGGGGGAAGAAGGGAAACATCGCTGTCTTCTGCAGAAAACCAGCTTATGCTCTGATGCTCTGATGCCTTCTCAGCAACTATATTTTTCTTTAAGGTTTCTTGGCAAGTGGTACATTTTAGAGCAATAATGTATTTAGAATCCAGTCGGCAATCCCCACCAGACTCGGCCAGTAGAGACGGTCCTGAACCCAACCCCCCATGTAAACAGAGCTGAGTTTTAGGGAAGCTCACGTCTGGATCTGGGATGAAGCTCACCTGTGATTTTAAGGTAAATCTAATGTAGGGCTAATGAAACACAGTTGGCCAGCTCCTGGACTGGTGTAAACCAGCAGAGCTCCATTGACTTCAAAGGTACTACACTGATTTACACCAGCTGAGGATCTAGCCTATAAGAAGTTCAAGGAGAGATGCTGAAACCTACACCTGAGGGCTTTGTGCTACCTGTAATGATAGCTACACATTAGAAAAACTACAACAGGATGCTGATAAACTAAACCGCCTTACAGCGGGCCGCTAAACCAAGAGTGTTTTGTCACTAGTGGCCATAGGGTTTTCTCTGTTCTGATCCTGTTTGGGTAATGAATATAAATGGAACAGTGTGGGCATAGAAAAGCAAAATTCTCTCCTTCCTAAGATTTGCCTCTGAGACACCACAAAGGCAGAGAAATAACTAGCATCCGAGCTCTCTTACACTTCTGTTGCTGGTAGATTGCATTATCAGGACGTGCCGAATGCCATGGAGATAAAAACAAGGAAAGTGCACTCCAATTTTTATTCCTGATTTTATAATTTAATGAAAACCCTAGACCGTGTATGTGCTTCAGAAGCTGATGTATTTTATCTAGAAGCCGCTCTGCACTTATACCATGACAAAAACATCCCCACCTACAGTTATATACACATCAAGGTATGTGTCTACACAGAATTCTTTTGTTAAAAGCTGACCTATTGCCATTTGATTCATTATGGAGCTAAAACCCAGATGCTAGCTGAATTCCAGCTCTTTCAGAAGGATACAGCTCTTTGTTATTTCTTTGTTGCTTCATCAGTTCTCGTAAATTCCCCCTCCCTTCCCTGTATATTGCTTTCAATGCACACAGGCCTGGCTTAGGACCTTTTCCTGACCATCCCTTCTGTGGTATATGTGGTGCCTGAAGCGCCCTGCCCATTGAATGGGTTCCAGTTGTACATTCCCCAGCCCACTGCACAGAAGAAAGGGACGCAGCTGTAGGATCCAGCTGTAGAACTGGCTGGGAGTCTAAAGCCCTCTCCTGCAGTGAGATGGATCCGGCCTCGAAGTTCATCTCTAATTTAGTGATGGACAGAAGCATAGGCAAACGTTGACTTCTGTATTTGGTGGTGGAGAGGGGGAGGCAGCTCTATTCAGGCCAATGGGACTGTGTGTGAGGGGGGGCAAATTCTGTGCCTGCCCGAGGCTTGCAGTTTGGGGGGGGCAACACTCCCCTTGCACCCTCCCCGCCCCAAACTACACCCAGGACAGAAGCTAAGAAGCCGCCAGTCTGGAGTAGCCAGGTAAATGGAGGACCCAGCTTCCAATGCTGCTACTGGGGTTTCGTAGTGAAGTTCAGCCACTCAAATATTCACATGCACAGACTTAAAAAAAAAAAAAGGATGAGCAAACCGTGGCAGTACGTCCTTCTGTGCGTGCAGCTCGGAGTGCTCTTTTCTCTGGTTCATGGATATCAAAGGAGCTGACAGGCTATTGGGATTCAATAGCAAAAAGTGATCTAATGAATAATGCAGCTTCATTTCCATACTTATTACAACCCAATTTGGGCTCTAAATATCTCATAAGTGCAGCTGTTGTGGTTTTGACATGCTCCCCGCATTCAAGTTACTTTCACCCTATGATTATAGGTGCGTGCTATTCCATGTGCCGTTGCCAATTGGTTTGACATGAAACCATAGTTGTCCTGTGACAGATGGTGAGGAAAGCTACAGTTAAGCTTGGGACTGATACTCTGGGGGCCCAGAGTCTAATTAGCTGATGTACCTGGACTTTTCAGAGCCTGGTCAAAGCAAACTACCATTCCCCACAGTCAGCGGGTCACATTAGGACTGCAAAAAAAAAAAAAAAGGCTTCTTGATGTCTGATTTCCAGATAAGGATACCAAAGCAGCGATGGTGCTGTGCAGCCAGTGTGCTGAGTCTGACGAAGAAAAGGACTTTTCCAGCTAATGTTTCCTCCTTCCCCGGTGGGGTCAGCAAACCTGACTCCTTGACCTTCCCCTTTTAGTGAATTGGAGCAGGGAACAAGGCCACCAAACCTGGCTCAATGTGGGAGCACTGAACAATCCACAGAGCCCAAAAGTCCAACCCCACAGGGATTGATAGTCCCCAGCAGATATTAACTGTCAAAGCAGAGCACAAGGGAACAACAGGCACTAGGTTGGACAGTCCCAGACAGATGAGGGCTTTAGACAGAGATTTTCAAGGATGCCAAAGTGAGTTAAGCACCTTTGAAGATCCCAGCCTTATGGGTTGTAACCAACACCTTGATCTGCAGATGGAAGAGAATTGCTAGCAAGTGAATAACGGGGATTCTCTGCCCCAAGGAAGAGAGGGCAGAAGAAAATGTGAGATTCTGACTGTTACTGTAATGGCAGAACTAAGGCGGGCTCTAGGCTCTGTGCTGCCCTGGGCACGTGCACTCAGCCTGTAGTCCTTGCATGCCAAAAATGTTGCTGCCCCTCATGTCATAGGCAGCCTATGGAACCCGTGACGTTATCCATTAGATCCCAGGAGGCCTTTAGTCTGGCCAAGGTGCAGAGAGAGTGCCGGAGCAGAGGCACCTCACCGTGGTAAATAAAAGTGAGTGCGAGAGATCAGTAACAGAGGTGACCTTTCGAGGCTCAGGGTAATGGATGACTGAGAGGAGACCCTCCTGGTTTCTGTCACTGCTGAGATGCCTCCTCCAGCCCTGCTCCTCTTGAATCAGTTCTTTGGCCATGCCAAGGGACTCCCGTTATAGAGATGTGTTTGTTTCTCATCACTCGCTCTGCCTAGGAAGTCATCCTGGGATGTTGCATTTGAACAAACACCGAGTGAAACCACAATGGGCCCCAAAGAAGCCGTGGCTGGGCAACAAAACGGCAGATGAAATTCAATGTTGATAAATGCAAAGTAATGCACATTGGAAAACATAATCACAAATATACATATAAAATGCTGGGGTCTAAATTAGCTGTTACCATTCAAGAAAGAGATCTCGGAGTCACTGTGGGTAGTTCTCTGAAAACATTCACTCAATGTGCAGCAGCAGTCAAAAAAGCGAACAGAATGTTGGGAATCATTAAGAAATGGATAAATAAGACAGAAAATATCATATTGCCTCTATATAAATCCATGGTACGCCCACATCTTGAATACTACATGCAGATGTGGTTGCCCCATCTCAAAAAATTGGACTTGGACAATGTTCAGAAAAGGGCAACAAAAATGATTAGGGGTATGGAACAGCTTCCGTATGAGGAGAGATTAATAAGACTGGGATTTTTCAGCTTGGAGAAGAGACGACTAAAGGGGGATATGATAGAGGTCTATAAAATCATGACTGGTGTGGAGAAAGTAAATAAGGAAGTCTTATTTACTCCTTCTCATAACACAAGAACTAGGAGTCACCATATGAAATTAATAGGCAGCAAGTTTAAAACAAACAAAAGGAAGTATTTTTTTCACACAAGGCAAAGTCAACCTGTGGAACTCCTTGCCAGAGGATGTTGTGAAGGCCAAGACTATAACAGGGTTCAAAAAAGAACTAGATAAGCTCATGAAGGATAGGTTCATCAGTGGCTATTAGCCAGGATGGGCAGAGATGATGTTCCTAGCCTCTGTTTGCCAGAAGTTGGGAATGGGCGACAGGAGATGGATCACTGGATGATTCCCTGTTCTGTTCATTCCCTCTGTGGCACCTGGCATTGGCCACTGTGGGAAGACAGGACACTGGGCTAGATGGACCTTTGGTCTGACCCAGTATGGCCGTTCTTATGGCTGTCAGGCTCCCAACTGCAATGCTGAAAACTGACCGGCCTGGATACCTAGGGTGTGTGTGTGGGGGGGGGGGGGGTGGGGGGGGGGGGGAAAGGTGTCTGCATTTGAGATGAAGACCCTGATCCTGCAGACACTTACACACGAGTGACTTCACCCAGGCAAATGGTCCCAGCGCAGGGCATCTCGTTCAGTCCCCTAGGCCTTGCATATGGAAAGCTCTTTATGATGCTGTGCAGGGCCGCCTGTTGCCAGTTACCCTCCATGCTGATGGGTTCTGGAGGTGGCTGCCCCCGGTTGGGAGCACTTTTGACATGGCCTGGGGTCATGAGAGTGTAGGGAACAAAGGGAAAACGTTAGAAGGAGTCTTGGGGCTCTGAAAAGGGCACATTCCTCCCCAGCTCCCCCAGAACAAACCCTGGACATCTGCTCTAGGAACTAACCAGCACCTCTTGCCTCCCAGCTACAAATCACGTGCATACCACTAAAGCTGAAACTCAGCACAGTCTGTACAAGCTGCAGCCAAGGCCCAAAGAAGGCAACAGCAAGAATATCTGCTCCTTTGCTAGGGAAACACAGTATCTACAAGACAACAGAGGGCTGCCATTGTCCTTTCCCTCCCCTCCTCCTCATCTGGCGGAAGGATTGCAATGCCAGAAGACACCTTGTATTGTCCTGGTTGCCTAGAAACCTGCAAGTGCACTGGTATCCTAGTATTGTCAGCTCTGTGTTGTTGCTTTGCAGGGGATACAAATCTGCCCAAGGCGACTGGAAAGAAGACAAGGTAGTGCAACTTACTGCTCTATTCAGAGGGGTAGCACCTTCCACCACCCAGACCCTGGGGATGAGCCCTGTGCCCAGGGTATGACAAGGGATTTCTCAGTGTCTCTTACGGCATGCACTGGCCTCATCCAAAGGCCATTGAAAACAATAGACGTCTTTCTACTGACAGCAATGGGTCCTGGATCAGGTGTGACGAAAGGAGCAAGCCAGGGCTGGGTTTTTTACTGTAATATAGGCCTGACTCAGGGTTCAGGAACCATTAGAAGAAAATCGGTCTGGTGGGAGATTTCTCCCTCGATGTGGCCCATTAATTAACTCCACTCACAGTTACAATTCTGCCACCTCCATCGATTCCAACTAACTTCAGTGGGGCCGGGCCGGATCAGAACTCCGGGCTTCAGTGGGGTTGCACGGGGGCAGAATTTATCCACTGCAGAGACCGAGCTGCCACAAGGGTGTGGAAAGTCAGAAAGGATGGGCCGAAACGGGAAGGACTGGAAGCAATGAGAAAGAAATGAGATGATGTGTCCTCTTGGAGAGGGTGAGCACAGTGGTACAAGCCACCTATAATCCCCTGCTCTGGGGCGTGCGGGGGAGTGGCAGAAATGGTCAAGGCAGGCCAGAAAGTGGGTGCAGACCACCAGGGTAGGTGGGCAGGGTACCTGAGAAGTGGGCTGACTCAGTGAATCTTCTGGGTAGCTTTTTCTACATGGGAGCTCCTATGGAACCCATCTGTAGATCAAAGCTGCCTGCCCTGTCAGAATCCCAACAGGTTCTGGGCTGGTACCCCTGCCCCAAACTCCTATGGGTGGAGACAGCACAGCTGGGCACCCCCTGCACTCTGTGGGGTGACTCAGGCTTTGTCTGCTGCCCCCCTCAGGACGCTGCGTATTCATACGGCTTCCTCTCCCACATGTGCGCTGGGCTTAGTTTGTTTAGAATCATAGAATCATAGAATCTCAGGGTTGGAAGGGACCTCAGGAGGTCAACTAGTTTAATGCGTTTTGCTAAATCCTGTGCTCTTAAGTGTGTGTGCAGTGAGCTTAGCACACGAGACGGGCACGACACACAGCTAAAGAAACACACCGGCGAGCCGCTGGGGCCATGCTGTAGGAAAACGGCGTCTAAAGGAAAACGGCAAAGCCAGACTGGACATGGGTGCTGACCCTGGGCTGCCTGCTCCCTCCCAAATCACTGGGAGGTTCATCGGCCGAGGCCAGGCGGGGTGACCGAAGGGACGTAATCCATTTGCTCTGCACTTGAGCACTTGGCTATCACCCCTGTATGGGTCTGTAACGGTTCTCACTTGGGGTCTGGTTGGGAAGTGTGGCCTAGTGGTCACGGCCACAAACCCGGACTGCCAAGGGCGTTGTGAGGAGGGGAGACCAGGCTCTCCCACTCCACCAGGCTCCGACCCAGGGCCCTTTGGGCTACCAGTAATCTGGCAGCCAAGCCTGCTTAAGGCTGTCCTCCCTAGGCCTCTTTCTCTCGTCACCCCCTCCCACGGGGTTAGCTTAGTCCCAGGCCTTCCCCTGGTGGGGAAATCCAAACCAAAAGAAGTCAGAGGGAGTTACCAACGTCCAAGGTCACAGGACACTTCCCTCTCTGGCTGTCTCTGGGGTGGGTCCTCCCTTCCCTTTGGGCAGCTGTGTCAGAGTCTGTAATTAGGCTCGGCTGGCTGCAGTCTGCTCACCTCCAGCTCCGCCCCCCAAATGAGTTAATTCCCCATCTTTTAATTCCTCCAGCAGACGGAGCCTTTGCTGCAGGTGGGGCAGGGCGGGGCAGGTCCGAGCCCAAAATAATCTCTTCACCCCTCGTTGCTCAGTGTGTGGTTTGTACACCCCATCTCAGGGTCTACAATATACACACGTGTGTACGTACAGTATACAGACCGGGGGGCGTTCCGGCAGTGCCCAGCATTGGCCCTGACACTGCTCCGGTTGAAATCGGTTGTAAAACTCCTGTTGAGGTCACGGTGGCCAGCTCAGCTCAGGCCACTGTGCCACTGTAGTCAAGGAAGCAAAGGTGTTAGGGTGCCTAAAGAAGGGGCTGGTGGTCCCCCAAGGATGATGCTGAGCAAGAGGGAGCTCCGAGAAGGGCAGTGAGGCCGATCATGGGCCTGGAGAAACTCTCCTAGGAGGAGGGATTGCAGTGACCTGACAGACGGGTCAGAGAGGACCTGCTAAACACCTAGAAACTCAGCAAGGGTCTAGGGAGCTTCCGTTCTCCCCGTCTCTCGCTGCTAGAGCAGGGGGACGTTCAATGAAAATGTTCTCACCTCCCACCACCTGCCCTTCCTTCCTCCCTTCTCTCTCATTGACTCCTTTCCTCCTCCATCCCTCTCCAGCAGTCATTCCCCGGCCCCTCTCCTGTCCTTCCCCGTTCCTCTCATCCTCACTCTCCAGCTCCCTCCCCCAGCCCTCTCCCTCCAACCCCCCTCGGTTTCTCCTCTCTTCTCATTCACTTGCTCCCTGCATTCATTTTAAAATGGAGGTTCTTAGCCCAATCCAGCTGGACACACAAGCTGCCCGATCCTGGGGCCTTTCCCGTCCACGGCAGCTCTGGCTTTTCCCATCAAGGCGAACAGGGTTGGGACCAGCGTGCTCTCCCTTTCCCATCCCCCTCCCCACCCCTCCACCCCCCAGCAAATTGCTGCGACTCAGCTGGCTAGTCCTCTAGAAGGAGCTTCCTGAAAACGGAACAGAAATGCCCTCGGATTATTACCAGGCCTTATCTGTGCCAGGCTGACACAGCGTCCGATTGAATCTCCAGAGTTCTCAGGCGTCAGTTCCGTTCCTTTGCTGCTATTGCAAAACAGAGTTCCTCCCTTTCCGTGCAGCCTCGTCTGTGCTGCGAACACCCCTCCCCAGTGTGCACGGTGTGTGTGTGTGTGGGGGCACCCCCATGCACTGGCATCGGAGGAGCGACCCGCTATCACACCTGCCCCCAAACTGGGACAAACGCTGCCAGAACTGGGAATTACTGGGATGAAATATCAGCCAGGATCAGCTGAGCTGATGATGTGATATCACCCAGCCCCTTACACTACCTGATGCGATACAGCCACATGGCATCTTTCTACCCTCCTGGAGCATGCTGGGTCTCTGGGGCAGGCTTGGGGGAATTCATATTTAGTCAGTCTGGTTTTTATCACTTTCACACCTCCCCATCTCTCTCTGTTTTTGAGAAATGGACTCAATACTGAATTGGGTGCGCATCAAATTGAGACGAGTGGACCTTATTAGAGCCAGAAACATAACTGGTAGGCGCTGTTCAAACTTCCACACATCTTTACCATACCAATCCACCTGGCTCTTCACCTACAATACACTCCTCTCGGCTGTTCCAATTCTGGGCTCCCACACACCTCAGCCAAAGCATCTAAACTGTGAACTACTACGCACCTTCCAAAGCAGCCTGCCAATTATCCACACGGAGAGCCCTATTTCCAGTGCAAATTAGCAGAGCTGCAATAGTAAAGGGCGAAGCACATTAAAATACAGATAAGGAACTGCAGTACAATCCAAAGATATGCTGTGCAGTATCTTTCAAACACACCGGCCACCCAACACGCTTCACAGCAGAGCTAAATAATAGCAGAGGGAGAGAGCAATGAAGGGCTGTGGGCAAAAGAGACATTTTTCAGCTGTGATTTGAAATGAGGCAGAGAGGTGATGAGCAGGGAGCTTCGGGGAGGCTGGTCCAGGTGGCAGAGAGTGGCTCTTGCTCGAACAGTGGTGTGATGTGGAGGACAGTGCTAGGTAAATGTAAGGAAGAGGGAGAGAAGGTCTAAGATGTAGGTGCAATGCCCTACCCTAGGTGGGTCACCAGGGGCACCATGGATCTTAATGTATGAGCCGCTACCGCCTAAGCTAAACCACCCAAATGTCTCAGCCCAGGCTCATCAACCTCTCTGTGTGGCCCAGCCCCCACTACAGGGGAACAGAGTGCCGCAGTGATGGGGGTGGATTACATAGGCTGGAGAAAGGAAGGCAAGTTTGACCTGGACTATGGCATGTTGCCACCTTGTAGACGCTGCATGTATCTGCCAGGCACTCCAGAGGGAGAATGGAGAGACGTGACGCAGTACAGACATGCATTCTCTGCATACCAGGCCGATTTCCCCTGTTACATGGTGGAGACAATAGTTACATGAAAGCATCTCACTGAAATCTCCGACAACCTGCTTCTTCGAGCACGTCGCAGGGATCCTATAATAAACGGATTCATTCATGGGCTTCAGGAACAGGGTCTGTGTTTGCCTAGCACCTGGCAAAATGGGGCCTGGCCCCAACTGGGGCTGCTAGGGGCCACAGGAATATCAATAACACCAGTGAATGGGGGCTGGGGAGAAGGGAGGGAGCGGTTTGAGGATGGGGCAGTGAGGCCGTGTTTCTCTGCACAAGGGAGATGGACGGCAGCAGCATACTGTGCACGCTGGAGTTTGGAGAGCAGGTATGTCAGCGGGTCACAGAGGAGGTGTCAAGGTTCCCTCCCCACTCTGAACTCTAGGGTACAGACGTGGGGACCCGCATGAAAGCCCCCTAAGCTTATTTCTACCAGCTTAGGTTAAAACTTCCCCAAGGCACAAATCATTTGTCCTTGGACAGTACGCTACCACCACCAAGTGATTTAGACAAAGAATCAGGGAAAGGACCACTTGGAGTTCCTCTTCCCCCAAAATATCCCCCCAAGCCCTACACCCCCTTCCTGGGAAGACTTGAGTATTCCATACCAACCAAATAGGTAAACCAGATTCTTAAAAAACAGAACTTTATTATAAAGAAAAAAAGTAAGAGAGGCACCTCTGTAAATTCAGAATGGAAGATAACTTTACAGGGTAATCAGATTCAAAACACAGAGGATTCCCCTCTAGGCAAAACTTTAAAGTTACAAAAAAACAGGAACAAACCTCCCTCCAGCAAAGGAAAATTCACAAGCAAAAACAAAAGATAACCTAACAAGCCTTGCCTGGCTATTACTTACAATTTTTGCAACATGAGAGACTTTTAGGATGGTTTATAGGAGAAGGAGTTTTCTGACCGTATGCTTCTCTGCTTCCCAAAAGAACATACGCAAACAAAGCCCTCCTCCTCTTCCAAGATTTGAAAGTATCTTCTTTCCCAATTGGTCCCCCTGGTCAGGTGCCAACCAGGTTACCTGAGCTTCTTAACCCCTCACAGGTAAGGAGGAATTCTAGGCTACCCTTAGTTGTATGGTTATGACAGGAGGGATTTGCAATGAGCCAGACAAGTGGCAGTCAGCACCTGGGTGAGGAATTCAGTGAAGACGCACAGGGTGACCAAATCTCATGATTCTATCATAAGTCTTGCAATATTTGCTGTTTTTCTTAAAGTCCCAGCTCCTGAAGCCCTGTGATTATGTGAGGATCTCAACTTTCATTAAAAAAAAAAGCCATTTCTAGCCCTCCTGGTTGCAGAGACAAGCTTGAAAATGTGACCCGAATGCACCCCGGAGACTCCAAAACTAGAAATCAAACAAAAAGAGCCCAAAATATATTATTTTACTTCAAATCTCATGATTTTTTAGCCAATCTTGTGATTTTGGGGCAATCTGACTCCTGAGCAGTGATCGCTTGGGGATGGTGATATGGGTGAAGCTGAGGCAGTGATGTGCAGGGGTGATGTACATAGCTCCTCAGACTTAGGAGGTATGGGAGGCGGGGGGAAGGAAAATGTATGGGCACTTATGGTGGTTTCAAACAGCAGAGGCAAATGGGAGATCTGGGTCATTAGAGAACTGGGCACAAGGAAGCCCAGGCTGAGGACGCTCTTCTGGTCCAAGAGAAGAACTTCTGGTTATGAGACAGCCGGTTGGAGGCAGGTGATTAAGGCAGCAGAAAGGGTGGGAGGCAGAGGGTAGTGAAAGATGTGACCCCCATGTGCTCTATGCCCAGAAATCCAAGCTGTCCTCTTACAGTCCAGGACGAGGAAGGGTTGGACTGCCATTAAACAGCTCCTTAGTGGTGTAAGTCAGTCCCTTCGGGGGGTCGGATACGCCATGATAGGGGAGCTCTCACTCACCAGTGCAGGAACAGGCCTGTCTCCCATTACTCTGCCCTGGATCAAATTCCTAAGCGCTGTGTTTCCAGCTCAGACCTTTGCCAAAGCATTCAGGAGCGAGGGAGGCGAGAAGGGGGTGTTAACTCAAAGCCCCAGCCGCCGATTGTGCCCTCGTTCAGCGAGTGCCAGCTATTTCTGACAGCTGAGCCGGCCTCCTAGGTACAAAGGAAACCCCCCCCCCCCCCCAGACACCCGGTACTTTAGCTTTCCTTCAGAAAATTAATTGCACTGTAATTAAAGTGAAACCTGGAGCCGGTGTGAAGGATTCAGTGGGTTATCTACAGTCATTTGTTAGCAAATATTTATCCGCGTGGGAAGGGAGAGCGTGCGTAAGAGGTTCCTGGTTCTTAGTGCTGGAGACCAAGGACATTTGCTTTTGCATTGTCCACTCTCGTCCCCCACTTAAGCAGCCTGCTCAAAACACACCGCCGTATGCCTGTGGACTCGGCACTGTCGTTCCCATCCGCTCTGGGGCAAAGTCAGGCCTGGGCCAGCGCAGAGCCCAGCAAAGGATGGCGGGAGGGGAGGGTTTGCACCCGATGGGCCTTGGGGCAGTTGGGGGATAGATGGGGGCATCCAGGCCATGCCACCTCCCACCTCCCTGCCCTCCACATGGCCTGGAATGTACCAAGGTGGGGGTTTGGGGGGAATCCCTATCTGGGGATAAAAAGTCTTCCCTGAGCATGGTGGACGTGGGGGAGGCCCCTCCACCCTCAAGTCTCCCACAGGGACTCCCCGCCATCCACCGGCCTGCTGCATCGGACTTCTCCGGCTCTTGGCGCTTTGCGTGACTGTATCTACAGGCTCCCCTCTCTCCTCAGCCAGTCTGCCGCGTGGACGTCACCCCAAAGGGATGCAAATGCACACCAGTCCAGATCTCTTCAGTGCCACCACAGCATCCTCCCACTAACCGATCTTTTCCATAGCGAAAGGTTGCTTCCCCCACCCCAATCCAAATGGGTTGGAAGCAAACAAAGGGCCGGATTTCAACAGAGGGCTGATTATTACAGCTGGGTGGAAAATGACGTCCCCTCCTCTCCCCCCCAGTGAAATATTTTGACAAAATGATTGGGTTTTTTTTTTTTTTTTGCATTTTCATTTAAGTGTCTTGGGAGTTTTCCGGGTTTCCCTTTAAGAACCCTGCAACCCGATATGCTTTCGGTTTTCGGCACTCCCGCGTTTCTAGTTTTGGGGAAGTGAAACATTTTTGGTTTTCTGGCACCCGCCCCCCTGAAAAAAGTGGGTGTGAAAACAGAATCCCCCCTCCCCCAAACAATTTCCATTTGATTCAAATGCCTTTTTGTCGAAGAAAAGGTTGAGTTGACAATTTTTCTCTGCAGCGGCTGCTTGGGGACGCGTCGCGCTGAGCTCCCTTCATAGCGACTCTCCTGGGCGGGGAAGGGCCCTTCGGCTGGAGCACGTCAGCTGTTCGCTTTGCAGCCATTGAGGGCTGGGACGCAAGGCGCTCCCCTCGCTGCCTGCGGGCTGAGTGTGTGGTCTCAGGTGCTCTGGAAGGGGCCAGGTGGGCACTGCACCCTTTGCTCCAGACTGTGCTGCTCTCGGGCTGAGTGCCAGCTTCCTCGGGAACGTTTTCCTTTCGCTCTCCCTTGCCGCCCCATTGTGCTGTCACCCAACTCCGGCCAATGGTGCAGCTGGGATATCCGTCCCCTCCCATAAGCTCTACACCTCCCACCCTCCTCTCCAGCGCCCCAGTCCCTGCACCCTGGCTGAATCAGTGGCTTTCTGAGCTGCCAGTGTGGGTCCTCCTCTCCCGAGCCTGAGGCAGTGGAGAGCTCAGCATGAGTCTGACAGGGTGGAAGGATCTGTAGGGAGTCTCTGTTTAAAGACCCTGGCAGGCCCTGTTCCTAGGAGTCTGAGCCTCTCTCCGCTTTGTGTGGAGAGTGCAGCTGCAATGGGCAATTAATTTTATCCTGCCAGTCTCAGGGCTCTCCGTGCGGATGGCATCACTCCCTTTCCGTCCTCTTCCCTCCCCTGGGTTGCTGGGTAGGGCACCGCTGTCTCCGGGGAGCTGGGGTCATGGCAGTGAGGAGGAGGATGGGGGAGGCGGCGAGATTAGCTGAAGGCTCTGAGTCATTTGAGGTTGGGGTGTGTGAGAGAGACAGGAGCAGCCCACTAAGGGAAGCATCTGTCAGGCTTGGCTGCTTTCCCCGGCTGCCGCTGTTGACCTTAACACAATTTACCCGTGACCCGGAACGGAGCAGAAGAATCCCGTGTCCCCTCAGGAGCAGATCCATGGCTGTTACTTTCCATTTGTAAACAAGCCGAAAACAAGGCCCTCCGGCTGCAAGATCCCAGCCCTTTGGATTCCGTGCCTGAGCCAATGTCACCGAGCAGTCGCCTGCTCTCAGAGGCGTCTTTCCCCCCTGTTTCCTGCCCGAATAGGCCTCTAACCTGGGCCGTGCAAAACGTGCGTCCCCCAGGACCACATGGCGAGGAGCGTGTCAGTCCACACACTCACACTGAGCACGTAGGCCGCAGCACAGCCAAGCAAGGTGCCCGCAGATGGCAGAGCTACCCTCCTGGGCGGGAGGGTCCTGCACTTACAAGAGGGAGATGGTATGTGCAATGAAAGTGTCGGGTCTCAGTACTTGAGACATATGGAATATTTCAGCTGCGCTATCAAGCAGTCCCCTTTCAGTGACTCTAATAATAATTTATTTTCGTTTTGCTGACACAGACTAACACGGCTACTACACTGAAATCTAATAATAATGAATACTTAGTGCCTTGCAGGTGGGGTTTGCAAGGGGAGTTAGATGCCCAGCTCCCAACTTCCTTAGGCTCTGTTGCAAACCCAGCCTATGGGTATGATCACCCTTGTGTTACAGAGAGGGAAACCAATCAGGAGCCAGAGGCACGGCTGTGAGGAGGCCCATCCAGTTTGCTTAATGCCAGCCCATGGCTGATCTGAGATCCCCGCTCAGGAGTTCCTGGCTCCAACTCCAGTGACGGTCACACTGACACCGGGGTCTGCTTGGAAACCTGGCAACTTGGTGTCCTGAACATTCCATCCCGCTCACAAAAATCACCGAAAGAAACTCATCGAATCATCTCATCTGTCCCCTGGCCAGTGCAGGGCTGTTCCCCCGCACAGAGTCTGGGCCATCTGCTGCTTCCTAACACTCCAGGGCTCTGTCTTGCTGGTGGTGCTTCCGCTGCAAAGATCTCGCTAGTCTTTGACAGGATGCAGGGCAACCAGCAAGCCAGGATGGCGGTGGATTGGCAGAATTGTTTGGGGCCCCGGTCACAATGGAAATCACAGCTCCCCCTGCTAGGCAGGGTTGGGGTGCACTGGCAGCACCATGGGGTGCTGAGGATGGGAATGAGAGGGGAGCTCCAAGTAGGTTTGGGGTACATTGGCAGAGCTAAAGGTGGGTAGCTTGGGACAACACCCTCCCTTGACACCTGGCTGCGGTCAGTGCTTTCTCCCCCTCACTGCCATGAGCACCCTCAGCCATGGGCATGAGTTTAGTGCATGCCTTGGGTTCCTTCAGACACAGGCCCCATGTGGCAGGGAGAGAGGATGCCCAGGATGGCGGGAGCATGTTGGAGGAGAGGTCTGACACTACGAGAGAGAGACATGCTAAATCGCCTTCAATCCGAGCTCGTCATCCAGCCGGCAGACTGGGGGTTTAGCGCTCGGATGCTTCATTAGCTAATAATAGTGAGTCACCGCACTGGCCTCGTGGGCATTGTAAATGATCCAGTGTCAGGAGACACTGGGAGGAGGTGGAATTTCAATGAGGCCGAAATGGGTCACTCCTAGAAACACGGAGAGAGAGAGTGTCACAGATGAGCCTCGATGTGGCTCAGCAACACAACAGCGACCACACAGCCAAGTGAGAGGAGCCTTTTGCCCACCGTGGCTCTCTCTGGCCAGCTTCTTCTCCTCCCCTGGTGGTGCAGAGGTCCCCGGTGTCTGGGAGCGAGGTTTTTCTCACCTTCCGGGGCTCTGCAGTGCTGTACGCCGAACGGACCCAGGCTCCATGACACCACAGCTCATTGTATGGCAGCATTTGTTTCACAGATGGTCCTTTATTTCCCTTCCCTCCAAACCCTTCACCGATGAGGTGAGTTTTATCGTTCTGGCCTACGCCCCAAGCACCTTCCCAGTCCTCACTGGGGCAACGGGGCTTACGTCTGCTCCACTTCACTTTCACAGCAGCCTGCCAGCCCTCCTTTGGCACTGAATCTGCCAGTGGTTCATTGCCATTGGCCATATTACATCTCTGCCTCCCCCTGCAAAGATGATCTATATCAGATGGCAATAGCATGCTAATATACAACACGCCAGCAATCTCTCTTTCACTTCAGCAGGGCAGCCTAATAATGCAGCGCTAGATTTATCTAGGCATTAAAAACACATTTATAAGATGCCGATGATCCTTGCAGTGACTGATCTGGAGAGCCTTCAAGCCCCATTATCATTTGTCTCCGGGAGAATCTGGGAATGCAAGCAGACGCCATTAGTCGGCTTTACCATGGGGAAGCGCCTGCACCTGAGCGATGTAACTGTTGGGGCATTAGCTTCTAATGGGGAGAGATCAATAGTCACACCGGAAATATGGATTCATTTCCGAATTAACAAATCTGTCGCGGCTGAGGAGACACGTGCCTGATGCCCAGTCCTCTGCGGTCTGACCCTTTTCCAAAATGAGGTTGGAGCCAGGACATGAAGCTGGCCTGGAAGTGCCATTTGACCAGATCTGGCACCCTACCCCGAGTGCCTTGTGGCCTGTGATGATGCATTTAGCATCTCAAATAGCCATCACAGTGGCAACAAGCCACCTGGTTGGGGAGCCAGTTGGCCTCAGGATGGAATGGTCATGCAGATAATGGCACCCAGGGCCGATGGAATTGGCACTATGTCAGCACGTTCTCCCATGGTTTGCTGTAGGCCCCTTGGCTATTTATACAGTCCATGGCAATAACATACTGGCCCGTGATGTATAATTGACGCAGTCACCTGCAGGGACAAGTCAATATCGTGCGATCAAGCCCTGTACATGTGCCAGTGTGATGATGGTTGTGTAGCCTCCTAGCTGCGTGTGTTGCTAGGGGGATGTTCTCTGAGCTCACCCAGCCCCATTTATGTGCAGGGCCAGGAAAACAACGGGGAGGGTGTGAGACTGGGGCCCTTGTTAAAAGGTGAGATTGTACGTAGTGGACACAGAGCAAATGTTCTCTCTCTTGCTGCTGCATGTTATGCCTAGAGCAGGCTGCCCCTGCAGTGCACTGCCTCCCTGACGATAAGCTGCATGGCCTGAAAACACCGCCCGAGTTATTAGAAACAGGGCGTAACTTGATCTCATTAGAAGAGCCTCATGAGACACGAATGGGAGCCCTGGGTTGGAAAATGGAAGCCTACCATTCGGCCAGAAGGGCTGGCAGGTGGAGAAACGATGCTGCACTTTTTAGAGACGCTGGATGAGATCACAAGGGGCAATGAGGTTGGGGGTTTCAGACTAATCTCTAGTAGATGAGTGTCCATAGCAAAAAGTCCATTTCGGCCAATTCATCGCAACTTACCACACTGGCTGGCTGTGCAAGAGAATGGCAGGGCTACAATAGTAGGGTGCTCTGAAAGTAGGGATCAAAGTGCATTGGCAGAGCTGTGTGGAGGACTAGGACTGGGGTAATGAGGAGCGTTAGAGGTAGTGACGGAGGTGCACTGGTAGCTTTAGACTGGAGTAGCAAGGAGCACAGCAGCTCAGGAGTGGGGGCGCAGCTGTGTGGAGGCCCAGAACTAAAACAGCTAAGGGTTTTGCATGTCAGACCTGAGTTATAGCACGACACGTGCGAAGTTTGCACAGCAATACCAGATTCTATCCAGTGCCATGAGTCAGGAGCTGGAAACAGATGGCATTTCATTAATTAATTTATGGCATGTAAGTAATTTATGGAGTGCCCATTGGCAGGCAGGCACCTGGGGGCTGTTCGTGAAAAGGTTCAATTCATTAACAAGCAGGGGTTACAAATCAAAAAAACACTTAATGCCATAAAAACTTAGAGGAACAATGCATCAAAGTACAAGTGCCGCGATCCCCCTCCATGCTCTCTGCTCTCCATCCCTCCCAGAACTACTCCTAAGCTCAGCTGGAAAGATTCCAAGTAGCAAATCAATCTCTGGAATAACAGTGTGGCTGTTGAGACCTGTCAAGTGGACATGGTGCCGGCTGCTTTGCACACACTGATCATCTCCGTGCTGAAATGTCACAGCACTTGACAGCTGGAAATATCAAAACTATCAACAGATTGATTTTCGAGCTGGCGCTTTTGATGGGGTGGTGCCTTGCCTCCCATCTCCTTGTCAAGAGCCCTTTCTCTTTCCCTCACGAAAGGCTTCAGGGAGATTCAATTCTGTCAAGAGGCGGCTCAGAGCTGGAGGTTCTGCTGCAGACTTTAGCCATGGAAACGCTGAATATGTTACAAGGCTGGAGCTGGCAAGCCTCGGTGGGGCAGCTAACAATGCTAGTGTGCCTGGCCGCATTTTTAAATCAACCTCTCTCAACGTACATTTAGCCAAGAAAGTTACGGATGGCAAACGAAGGCCTTTCTCAGGTACAATAAGCTGTAGCTAGCAAGATCTTTGGATAGTTCCGTACCGAGACCTCAGCTGTAGTGGAGAACCCAGAGTAGAGGTACATCGGGTCATTCCATTTACTGGAACACTGCTCAGTTCTACCTATGTGCCAGACATGCTAGGGGATATCTCAGGGGAGTATCCAAAACATGTTTCCTGTGGGGAAAAAGCTCTAGTCCAGGATTCACCTATGTAGAGTGTGAGCCTACAAGCCTATGTTTAGAATGGACACACAGGCTCCTTCACATATTTCAGTTCACTGGAATGGAGAGGAAGAAAACTTGACCTAGATTTCTTTGCCTACCAGGAATGGAGCTTGGACACCCAGCTTTGGTGGTTAGAAGCATTGGGAGTGGATCTCTGTGGTCACACAACCCCGGGTAGGGTGACCAGATGTCCCGATTTTATAGGGACAGTCCCAATTTTTGGGTCTTTTTCTTATATAGGTTCCTATTACCCCCCACCCCCCGTCCCGATTTTTCACATTTGCTGTCTGGTCACCCTAACCCCGGGAGATTTTCATTTCTGTGCTAAGAATGCCAAACTCATTCCACTCGGGCAGCATGTCAATTCAAACATTGGCTTCCAAGGGTGTGAAAGGTCAGGGTTGAAGTGCTTCTGAGCTCCTGGGGGTGCTGCCCGTTGGATGGAAATGATTCCTGTTCAGCGACACTGGTGGATAACTGTACGAGTTTTGCAGCCGTGTTGGTCCCGGGGTATTAGAGAGACGAGGTGGGTGAGGTAATAGCTTTTATTGGACTATCTTCTGTCCATTTGTCTTTCTCAGGAACAGAAGTTAGTCCAATAAAAAATATTGCCTCAGCCACCTTGTTGAGCTTTGAAGTGTTATTCTCATCATGAGCAAGGGAAAGCAAACACTGTGAGAACAAACAAATCATTCTCCTACCTCAGGCAGGCAGCCATAAAACTTCCCCCAGCTGCCGTCAGCTGCAGAATTAGATTTGCTTTCTATGCCAATTAAAAGATCTCCTCAGCTTGACTGACATTAAATGGATGCCCATCAGCTCCCATTTCCTGACAAACGAAGATGGAGAGTGTGTTGTCTATGTGGTTGGGGTGTGTGTTTTGCAGCTATGCGTGTGTATACATTGCCAGCTCCTTCTTCGTGTAGCCTATCCAGTCAATCTCAGTCCGGTTCCTAGCTGACAGCTGCCCCCCGTCAGAAAAACAACAACAACAAATCCACTGTCATTGGTATTCAATGGCACCGTGTTATCCGTCTCAAAAGAGAAGCCAAAGATTCAGTGGACATGGAGAACAACCTCTCCTCCAATGACAAAGAGCAGGGTCTCTCCAGACCTGGGCTGAAGCACCTCAGGGCATGGGAGTGTTAGGGGGATATCATTATTAGGAGGTATTTCAGTTATACTAGTGAGTAAGGCAATGGCCCCCAAACTTTTCTTCTTGCGCCCCCCCCCACCAGTAATAGAATGTGTCCATGCTCCCCTGGGCCAGGAACGGAGCCACAGCCAGGAGCAGGAGCCCGGAGCGGGGGTTGGGGGCCAGTGGCCAAGATTGGGAGCTGGCGACCAAAAGCAGTGGCCGGGGATGGGGCCCAAGGGCTCATTGCCTAGCCACAACCGGGGCCAGGAGCGGAGCCAGGGCCGCAGCTGCAACCGGGGTTTGGGGCCAGGGGCGGGGCTAGAACAGAGCTGGGGGCAGAGCAGGGCTGGGTGGTGCTCCGTGCCTCCCCCGGACATTCCTCTAGGGGAGTGCGCCCCACAGCTGGGGACCAATCAGGAATTGGGGTCGCATTATTCTCCACACTCATATAACAAAGAGCGGGTCCGGCCCCAAAGAGCTTACACCTCTCCAGCGTTTCCGCCCTGGACGGGCCTAAGCAAAGCCTCCCAGCCTCCAGGGCCGACAGCGCTTTTCGCCAGCCCTAAATTTGCTTGAAACCATAAAAATGGCAATAACAAAAAGATTCAACATAAAAGCCAAAGCAATGGAGGGATCATAAAGGAAACAAAAAGGGAGGGAGGAAGCCAGCAGCCCAACTGTGAGAAGAGGAGCCGAGCAGAGATCATTTAAGATCACAAAAAATCGAGAGTGACAGCAAACATAACTCCTGCTGGGCTTGACGGAAGCTGCTGGTTTGCTCTTCCATGACTGTCAACAACACAGCACCCGGACAAGGAAGCCCAGGGGGATTCTCTCTCTGGTTCAATTAGTAAGAGGGGGAAATTCACCCTGTGAGTTACAGATTTACATAAGGAATGAGTAAAACCCCAGACAAGACAGATGGGTGGTATTCAGAGTCACCTCTAGAAACTCCATAGAAGGAAGTTCATACCTGGGAAACCTCAGTTACCAAGAGTCCCAGTTAAAGACAGCGAAGGGTGCAGTCTCTGGGCTGATACTTGGGGATAACTGGGCATAGAAAGCATCTCAGAGCCCTGTATAGAAAGCAGGACCCATACGGCTCCATAGAAGCTTTACTTTATGCTGCATTTTCATGTAGTGCCGAAGGAAACATCAGTGGCTCCTATGTATACACTGTGTTTGCTCCTGGGACCAAATCGGTACGGCTCCCATTGAAGTCAGGGCTGCATTTGGCTCCAGGTGCAGAAGGATTTAATCCTTAACCGTCCCGAGCTTCATGTTCACATAGGCTCCAATTCGGCAGGTTAAACGAGCGGTTAACGTTAAGCATGCGAATAATCCCACTCCTAGCCAGCAAAGCATGCGCTTAACTTGGGGACTTAAAAGCTTTACTGATCAGGCCTTCATTCAGACTGTGTTCACTCAAAGGGCCTGGATCTGCTTCCCACAAGGGGTCCCTGCTTCCCCGGAGTGTCTCCTCCCAGTTCAATCCCCGATCTTTGCAGCCCCTCCAAGGAGGGCTCTCTTTGGGGGCCGCTAGCCCCTTTCCTAGCAGGCTAGTGGGGCTGTTGCTAAGTGATGCATTCCCAGAGTCTAAAGCCACTGCAGCCCTCCTGGTTTGAGCTAAGCCAGGGAATCAGAGGTGGGGGGGCGGGGGGGGGGGGGCGACTTTAGCATCATCAGTGCTTCTTCAAGTCACATTTTTTCCAGCTGCCCAAGCCTGTGCTTTGTTAGTACATGGCACATTAGGTAAGTAGATGTCATCGGTGTCTGATTAGCCATGTCAATGTGCAGGGCTTGTACACCGGGATGAGGAATGCTGCAGCACCAGCCGCAGGTAACTTCAGGACAGCTGTCTCCTGGGCAACAGGGCGATGCTTAAAGTCCTTTATCAGGATGACTTCAAGGTGTATTTTTCATCCAAAGCACCAAACAGGCGCTCGGTTCACACACGTGTTGAAACACAGGCCTGGTCTACAATGGGATTTTAGTAGCTGCATCTGTTCAAATCCCTAGGGTGGACACGATTTAGAGAGGGATCCGTGCGCTGCAATTTGCACCGGTGCCTGTGGCTTGGATTTCAAACTGTGCCGCATCAGTGTACGCTACGCAAGTCACAAAGTGCTGGTGTACCTTGTGTCTACACGAGGGGTTTGTTGCTGCACCACTGGTTAAAACCCCCAGCCTAGACAAGGGCTTAGTATGCCTGGCTGCAGCCTGGGGGAAATGCATGTGTACAGGACTTGATGGTTCAGGGGGCTCTCCGTCTTCGGCAAGGAAAAAGAAGACAATGCCAAGAATACGGACAGTGGAGGCAAAGGGAAAGAAGCAGTAGCCTGTCTCATGGATTTGATACCAAGTAGGAGTGAAAGCAGAAGGTGGTTGGAATACAGAGGGAAGACCTGGAGTCCACCTGCCTCCTTGTATAATGGTCACGGAAGGTTTCAAAGTGATCACCCCAACCCCACCCAGCTGGCTCCCCAGAAGGAGCTCCCATGCAGGGCCAGGCCCACCCACGATGTTACACTGTTGATCTCAATGGAGCCGTGCAAGGGACGAAACCGGATCACACAGTAAAACCTTCCAGGCGAGGTTCTGGTGTAACCTACGGGGGAGTGGCACCAGCACCCGTATCCTCTTTGAATGCTGAATCAGGGCTGTATCTGTGTTGAAAAACACAGAGGTCAGTGGAGGCGAGGACGGTGTAAGAATAGATCAAGAGAGTGGAGTGCCGTTATATATGGGTGTAGTTGGTTTTATTCCCCACCAAGGCACTTATTCCCGCCGGGGGCAAGAAGAACTCACTCTGCTGTACTACAGGGGCACACGGAGCAGAGCAGGGCATGCTGGCAGAGAGGGAACTTGGGTTTATTTCCACCAGAAAGTAGGCGACGGCTGGCTACGTGGCCTAAGCGCATGGCCACCCCAGCACAGCCAGGGAGGTACTGGGGCCCCAGCCATGCACAGGTACTAGGCATGCAGAAGGGAATGAGCGCCCGCTGCTAGCAGAACTGCTCTAGCTGGTTGTGGCTGGCAATGTCTGCACTGGCCTTGCCGCTGAATCTGGGGACAAAGTTAATGGGAGCGAAAGGCAAGCGGAACGGGGGTTTGAATGAAAAAATGGAGGGGGATTAAAACATTTTAATTGCATTACGCTCCCGTTTATTTCCACCGCCACTAAGCACTGTGTTCTGCCGATGCCCCCTTCACCCACCCGGAGCTGCGCTCCTGGCTTGTTGTGTGAGGGCAGCTGATCCGGCAAACGTAGCTTCACTATCTCCGCTGCCACGCAGCGCCCAGCTTCACCTGCCGCTGACTTTATCGCACCGGAGAGACCGACACCAGACAGCCACGTGGCCTTTGTCCCTCCAAGCAGCATGTAAGTGGTTGAAAAAACATCTGCTTGGCGATTTGCCGTGTCCCTGCCTGGGCCGAGTTTGGCAGCCTGGAGGCTTTTCTTGGGCTAGGCCAGAGGGAAGGAATCTGCAACGGCCCCACGGCCCGAGGGTAGCTCCTCTCTTGTCTGCTTCCTCCCCTGCTCTAGCTGCAGACCCGCCCTGCGCAGATCCTGCCCATCATGGCACAGGGGCTGGTCAGAAGCAGGCAGCACTAGGCCCAGCTCTACATTCAAATGGACCCCAAGCTTCGTACAGCCACCTGTAGGGTACCACGGAAGATTGTGTTACGGCATAGCAAGGGTGTTTTCGCTTTCTCATGCTCTGTCAGGGTGTTTTTGCTTTCTCACACTCTTTTAGCGGCCAGCCACTGTAGGTCATGGCCGGCCAGCTGCAATCTGTTTTGAGCTAATTAAAATAGCTTTTGCTTTGCATGGCCTTGAGCCAGGAGGCGCCGGGAGGCGGCCCCAGCTTGCTTATGTATGAGATGTTTGTATATAATTGTATGAGTCCGGCCCCGTTTTGGACTCCGTACCAGGCCCGAACTTCGGTGAGCTGGGTTCCCCGTCTCCGTGACAGCAACGCCAGGATTCCCCGTTGCGGATGTGTCACTTTGCCTTCAATAAAGCCAATAACTCACAGAGTGTGTGGGCCTCGTTCTTGCAGAGCACCCTGGGTAGGCCCGCAGCCTCCCACGAACATAACACCACCTCTGTAGGGACAACACCATGTTAAGCCTCAAGCAAATACCTGAGCGTGTGCCCTGAACGGCGGAGAGGCGAGTGTGCTAATTAAACCCCTGTGTCACCCGGGCCCAGAGTTCTTAGCCTCTGCGGCGTCACCTACTGCACACGCTCAGAGGCTATGGATTTACCTTGGTGGCATGAGAGTTCAAGGGAACCGAAGGGTGTTCCCAGGAAGACCCCATGACTGCTGCTAATGTGGCCACAGGCAGCGTCTATGGGTCCCTCATGGGGTCAATTTGCTGATCAAAGAGAAAGAAAGCTTTCCACAAACTTTGCTGCAGAGCGACAGGGGGATTCAGCCTTCAGTGAGCTCGACGTGGCTGTTCATTAAGCACAGACTCACCCTAGCAACCTGCAATAGATTAATGGATTCCCAAGGCCAGAAGAGACCATTGTGATCATCTAATCTGACCGCCCGTATAACACAGAGAACCAGAGGACGTCCCCAAAAGAAGAACATAAGAGCTACCAGGCTGGGTCGGACCATGGTCCACCTTGCTCAGCATCCTGTCTGCAACAGTGGCCCATACCGGATCCTCGGGGGGAGCGTACAGAACAGGAAAATTATGGAGCCCAAAACCAAAAGCTGACCAGTGAAATTTTGAAGTCAACACTAGCCTTTGAGTTAGCTGTTCTCTGTTCAAAACCCAGCTGGCAGTGTGGATAAAACGTTTCTCTTTCATTGTGGCAGTGAATTCTTCACCTCTCGCCCTACCACTCATATTCCGTGACTATTTAGTCCATTAAGACCCACCATTAAACTCCCATTCCCTGTGTGCCATTGTTTCCACTGGCAGGTGTTGGTTAAAATGACTATGTAGATCTTGCTGTAATCAGAAGAGTCTTCTCAAGCCCTGTCATTCAGTCCCAGAAAATCCGATTAGCATTGATTGCGTGCAGTTGAGCGAGTAGATAAAAAAACCTGTATATCAAGCCAGTATGATGGAGTGCCCGGGTACTTTAACTCCCAACACTGGGCTGAGTTCCAGTTTCCAGGACTTCCTGAATCCATCAGCAGCTTCACCAAGAGCCTGGCACTGTGGCTTTTATTTTTCAGCCCCTTGGAAGGGAATATTGCGTGCATAAGAGAGAGAAAAGCAGAGAAACAGAGGGAGAAAGAGGGAAAGGAGGTGAGGGGAGAGCAGTGGAAGAGAGAAAGAATAGGAGAGGAAGTCTAGAAATGCCAGAAGGGTGCCTGAGATTTAAAGCACTTCTTAAACTTCCTTCTCTGGCCCATGGCCCGTGGCTGGGAAGGCGTTTGGTGAGCTGGCCGCCTGCAGCAATAAGATCTGTCCCAGGGAGGCTGACTGAGAGTGGCTAGCTAAGAGACAAACAAGGTGTCCTTAGAGCAGCCAGGGAGTCCAGAATGCATCTGACTGGGAAGAGGGAGTGATGCTCCGCTCACCCTTCCTGCCCTGTGCTACCTCCGCTGACCTGGGTGACTAGTTTCTCCCAAGAGGGAATTACCACCAGTCAGACTCATGTTTCTTTGTATTGCAGTGGCATGTGATAGATCCTGTCATGGACCACCATGTGCTAGGGGCTGTACCTGTTCCACGCGGCTTTGTGACACCTCTTGTCCTGACCCTTGTGCATGACGCATGCAGATTGTGTATGCTGTGATTGGCTGTGCTTGGTAACATAACACAGCAAGCAGGTAAAAGAAATAGGCATCCCCTCCTCTGGACTCTGACTTGAACCTGGGGATGCTGCTGAAAACCTATAAGCTCCATCTTTTGCTTAAAGCCTGCTTGTACCTTGCAATCTCATCAAAGGGAGTGTCATTATCTCTGATTACAGATGGGAAACTGAGGCAGAGGGTGATCGAAGCTACTTGACCAAGGTCACACAGAGTTCGCAGCAGCACCAGGAAGAGAACCACAAACATCCCAGGCGGTGCGCTAACCACAAAACCACCCTGCCTCTCTGAGGCTGTGTCTACCCTGCACAGGTGTGATAGGGGTGTGATTCTACTGCTTGTGTACACACACTCGTGATAGCAGTGTAGCCACAGTAGCACAGGGAGTGGCAGCCGAATCACGGCTGAGCTGGGCTGAGTACAAAGCTGCCTGAAACTGGTGGGTAAGTCCTTGGGCTGGCTCAGCCCTGCCTATGCTGCGGCAAGCCGCGCTGCTGTTTAGCTCTTTGAGCTAGCGTGAGTGTATGTACACAAGCAGGGGGATCACACCCTTCGCTGCTAGCCTAGCTGTAGCCTGAGATGATGTGGCAAAGCGTATGCAATCATTGACTATGGCCTGATTACGAAACAAAGAAATCTCGAGAGAAAGGGAAGTGAGGGGATAAGGGGGAGGGGGGTCGAAAGAAGGAAGCAAAACATCACATTAAAAAGGAAAATGCCTTACCTAGTTTTAATAGCAGAAGGTGACACTGGGCCTGTCACCTCCTTTCATTGGATCTCAGAGGCCTTTCATGCAAATTCAGGCACACAATTTCCTGGTTCCCTTTTAGCACTCCAGGAGGGCCGATTTCATTTCAGGAGCAGTGGGGGACAATAATCATCTTGAAGTGCCTTCCATCCTGAGAGACACAGATAAGAGCCGCGCAGTGGACTAACAGCGCTAATTCGACGCTTTCAGCTGACAGCTTTGCACTGACAAAAATCAGGCAACATAAAAAGACTGTAAATTCTATAGTTGCTGCATAACCCCGTTCTGTGTCTCTCCCTCTCCCCCCTTCCCCAAGTGCAATATAAAATCCAAGATCCGAATGCACAGCCTGTCATTGCTGGGCAGGGGGGAGGAAGCGGGGGCTTCAGAATGATGGGTTTAGTGCTGGCAGAAGCAGGTCTGGTTTGTAGACCGGGGGATGGAAGCAGGGACCAGCGCCCAGTGACAACACTGTACAAGCAGAGAGGCAATAAATGCCTGCCACCCTTTGAAAAAGGACCAACTTGATACACAAAATCCTGAACATTGACGCCGAACCAGGAGTTGTCTCCTTTTGAAAGACCTACCTAGTCGCTTACCTCCACGGTGAGGGAAACAAAGGTTACTGTCATGCCCTGGGACATCTCTCATCAGGATTTTGGAACAACCAAAGAACGGACCAACCCCAGAGAATCCATCCCAAGTTTTTTACTGAGCCCGGTGTCTGCTGCTACAGGAATTTGGAGTTTAGCTAGGGCTGTGTGGATACCCAATGCCGTTCAGACATGAGCAATAAGGCCTGTAGTGACGGTCTTACTACCCATCTCTTTGATTTAAGGAGCTTCTAGAGACTCAGAAAAGTTATAAACTAAAAAAAGCCCCTTCTTTGAGAGTGTGATTATCAGCATCTCTCCTTGCGCATTCAAGTAAATGCAAGAGCAGTTTTTAACTTTAAAAAACAGTCAAGGAAATGAATTGTAAAAGTCCATGTTTGTGTGATGTTAGGGTTGAAATTCGAGGCCAAATTTTCAAATTGTTGGCTTACACAAACACATTTTTAATGCCCCAAGATTTTTATGCAACACTCATATTCGCATGTACATGTCAAGTCAAGCAATTTCCTGTGCACACAGGGTTCTTCATCTTCATCATCTCAAATCCCAAAGAGATGTAGCTTCCTTGCAGACCGAGCACCACCCACATCCATCTCCAGCTAGGTCTGGCTGGCAGGGTCAGCTGGGCAGGGGGCAGGGAGCAAAAGGGGCAGTTTGCCCAGGGCCCCGGAACCTGTGGAATTTGAGTGAATGGTGCTATGACCTGTATGCCAGGTTGCAACACCCAGAAGGGGGAACTGAGCCCAGCTCCATGGGACAGGAGCCACTTCTGCAGGGCAGGTGCAGAATGGGCTTGGTCTTCAAACCCCTTCCCTCAGCAGGGGGGCCACAGTTTCAGATTTTGCCCTGGTCCCCCAGAAAACCTCTGTGCGGCGCTGCTGGCAGGATACTCAGTTGATGCCCATCAAACGGGGTTGCTAGGTGTGCAAGTCCCTGGTTTTATGCTGAAGCCTGGGTTCATAAACAGGCACATCTGCAAAATGTGAAGGCACAAGTGTTTAGAGACCAGTCTGAAAATGGGTGACCCTTTCAAGACCAGATTCCCAAAGAGCTCAGGACTGGATTTTCACTTGCCCAGCACCCACCACTGGGCCCAGATTTTTGAGCACTTGGCACCCAGCAGCTCCCCGCTCTGACACAGCCAGATAGTCAGATATTCAGCACCTAACATGCTGAGCTCTGTCCATTTGCTTTGGTGCTTAAAGGGGAGCAGAGCTCTGTGGGAAAATATGGCCCTAAATTCACAAAGCCAGGTCATTCCTATGCAAGATAAGAACCTGAATAGAAAATAACTCTCTCACTGCTCCACCTAACTTGCTGTGCTGAAGGGGTTAAGTTAAATGGCTCATACCAAATCTTCCCCTTGACCTGATCAACTGGCCTTTGGCATAGCCAAGAGCCAAGGAAAGAAGGGATGGGTTAAAACCAGCCTGTTAATTGGCTTGGGAAGGGGGTGGAAGGAAGGTGTGTGGCGGGGAGGCAGAGAGATTTTCATGGCAGCATAATTTTTTCCCCTTTGGCTCTATAAATTAAATGCAAATCTCTGGAGGACGAAGAGAATGTTCCATTTAGCCTCCAAGAGAACCTGTGACTGAAATTAATCCTGCTCTCTGAGAGAAGCTATTGATAAGCCGGGCCGGTGATGCCATCCTTAAAAGCAGCGCTTCTAAGCTCTGTGGAGGATTTCATTTCCCTCAGAGGTTTTTTTCCTTTCTTTTTACCCCTAGATAAAAGACAGACTGAGAGGCACAAGAGACCAGTGGCAGGTATCAATCCACTCAGGGCTCTCTTCAAAGTTTTAATTTCCTCTGGTTTGAGGCCTTGAGAGGAATCGTTACCTGCCAAGCTGGGGTCACCGTTCTGTTTGCGCCATTACTTTCCCTTCAGATGACTGCGTCAGGTTTAATTAGCCCTGCAAGAACACGGACACTTTAATAGGGAAGTAAATGGACCATGAGGGTCACCATTAAAGTAACTCAGCTATGCCAGCCAGACTCTCCCCACCCCCCGCCACTGATAACTGGTTAAAATCCAACTGAGAAAGCATGTAAGGAGCTTTCGGCGCTGCGAGTTGGTGTCTAAAGCATGTTTCTTCTCCCGACGCTCCCCTTCCCTCCTCCATCGGCAGCAGCTTCTCGGTTAATCGTAGCTCTTCCTTTCCTGCAACGTCCAGAGGTTCAAGCCTTTGCTGCTTCCTTCTCCCCAACCCTGGGCTAGGCACTTTAGCATCTAAGGGGAGTAGCAATGAGTCAGCTTCAGGGATGGCATGGTCCGTCTGCTCCAAATGCATCCAGAGCTCAGCATTTTGGGTTTGCGAAAAGTCTCTTGCAAACCAGGTTTTGTGGAAGATTACCAGTCTGTCCAGCATTGGCCTGGGCCAGCAGTCCCCTGAGAACAGCCCTTTTCCATGGCATGTTGACACTATGGTCTCCCTGCTCAGTCAGAACAGAGAGGATCACACATACAGGAAAAATAACTGTTCTGACTGAATCAAATTTCCCCAAGGGCAGGTCTTGGTTCTGGTTCTGATCCTGTCCAAGCCAGCTTGCTCAGTCCTGGCAGGAAGCCCCTGTGTTTGTCTGCATAGATTCATAGATTCCAAGGCCCTTGTAATCATCTTGTCTGACCCCCTGCATCCTACAGGCCAGAGAACTTCTCTACAGTAATTCCTAAAGCAGATCATTTGGATAAACATTGAATCTTGATGTCAAAATTGTCCGTGATGGAGAATCCACCATAACCTCCAGTAAATTGTTCTAATGGTTAATTACCCTCACTGATAAAAACTGACACCTTGTTCCCAGTCTGAATTTGTCTAGCTTCAACTTCCAGCCATTGGAATCGTGTTAGACCTTTTTCTGATGTCAGGGCCCATTATCAAATATTTACTCCCCATGTCCATACTTACAAACTGTGATCAAGTCACCCCTTAATGTTCTCTTTGCTAAGCTAAAGGGATTGGGCTCCTTGAGGCTATCCCTCTAAGGCAGGTTTTCTACTCCTTTAATCATTCTTGTGGCTCTTCTCTGAACCCTCCCCAATTTATTGCCATCCTCCGTGAATTGCGGCCGTGAGAACTGGACACAGCATTCCAGCAGCGGCTGCACCCGTGTCAAAGACAGAGGTAAAATGCAGTTTTGCACAAGTACCCGGAGGAAGGGAAACATCCCTACCCTCTGCAATGCACAGAACCCCTCTCCCGCGACAGGATCCTTAATGGAGTCACGCCTGACACATCAGGCCAGAGCATCCGAAGGGAAAACCTGTGCAATTAAGGAGGAAGAGAAGGCAGCAGGGATGTGGATGGAGCGTTTCAACAGAACAAATTGCAGCCTCCCCTTTGCTGGGCTGTACCACAGCAGTTTGCTATCTGCCCGATTAGCATGGCCGGCCCCTTTGCGAGAGCAGCTCATTGTATGCTAGCGGCGGGTGGCTGCAACACATCCCCCCCTCCAAGACAAATGGGCAAAGGTCGAAAGCCCGCATGGCATCATGGCGCAATCTGTTTTCCTCTCGTGCAACACCGGTGACAGTTGCTGCAGCGTCGGAAAGAACAGTTCTGCCTGAGCTGCAAGGCCGGGGCACCATGTGAGCAGAGCTCCCGAGTGGGCTCCCTTACCAGGGATATCCCATGTCTCAAAGGGATGGATCAGGGATGGCAAGCGGGCCTGCTTCTTGCTTCCCCAGTAACACCGCTCGAGAGGCCAAGAACCGAGAGCATTTTAACATGTCTAGTTACTGTCCCCTCTCTGGGCTGTTTGTGTCCTTGCTATTATTTGTATGAGGGTAGCTGTCCAGGCACGGGCGGCCTACCGAGTGGGTGGAGCAGGACCTTGCCGGCTGGCTGTGGCAGCAGTTTAGAGCAAGGGCGAGTGTACATCCAGGAGTCCGGTACCAATCAGGGTCGAGATGCCAAGCCAAATGTCAGAGTCTGAGACAGAGCCAGGGCAGGGAGGCAAGGACTAGACGGGTGGGCAGGAGCAGGGCTAAGACGAGGAGTGGAAGCAAGAGCAGGGCAAGCTGGCGTGGTATGCATTGAGCAACCACTGTCCAGCGGTCACTGGAAGGCTCAGGTAGGTGGCTGCTGGCTCCCCTGCCCAGTCAGGAAGCAAGGCCATTTGGAGATGGCTGAGTGGGCCCAGCTGAGCTTGCTGGGTTGCCTAGCGACCAGGCTGGGAGCCAGCTGTGTGCCTGAGGACTAGCGGCGAAGTGCTGTACAGACACATAGTAAAAGACAGTCACTGCCCTAAGCAGTTTACAATCTAAATAAACAAGAGAGACGAAGGGTGAAAGAAAAGAAGGATTTGGCCCGTTTAACAGATGGGGAACTGAAGCAATGGGAGACTACAGCCCAGATCCTCAAAAGCATTTAGGCGCCTAACTCCCCTGGGCCACGCCGGGCGTCTGTGTCAGAAATAGAAATGAGATCTCCCGAGTCCCAGTCCAGAGTTTTGAAAGCACCCGTCTTTTTTCATAGCCCTCAGCTGGCAGAATGCGCTCCAACCAAGCCCTATCTTCAGATGAAGGTGAGCGAGTGATTTGTAGCAAATAATAATCAATCCAATGAATGTAACCTTTCCCACTCCTCTTTAATTTGCAAACAATTTGCAGTTTTTTCAAATAGCCTTCTGACCGGCACATTTGTTCAGGAGCAGTCGGTTGCCAGTATCCATTATTCACAATTGGAAAGCCAAGGTGCGTTGGTTCGTTTTGATTGGACGCATGGGTCACATGGTGTCGTTTCTGTTCCCTTCCTCGATGAACGTTCTACAATCTACTGTTCTATTCTATTCCTTATACCATAAGCTAGCTCTTCTCCACTGAATATTTAGCTCTTCCCTTATGTTTTGTGAGCTCAAAATCTCTGCTATTGCATCTGCCTTTTG
Source organism: Macrochelys suwanniensis (assembly GCA_033296515.1). Lineage (NCBI taxonomy): Eukaryota > Metazoa > Chordata > Testudines > Chelydridae > Macrochelys > Macrochelys suwanniensis. The sequence continues at coordinate 103,587,829 of CM065782.1, read as the reverse complement.
GAATTGTATACTCCACGGTTCAAAAAGGCCAGAGAGGGTATTAATGAGAACAAATTGCCAACACCCCAGTCTGCACTGCCGTGAAATGTCATGTAACGATTCTGAGGGTGATGAAATGACCTTTCTTCTCTCCCTGAGATTCTGACCCCCTCCTCCTTGCTTTTTCAGAGCACCGTTTAGTAGTATTTGGAGCTTGACATGCTGCTTGCTCGGGATAGAGGTGGCATTTGTGGTTAGCTTTTTAAAGACTCCTTGTGCGGCAGCAGAATGCTGTCATCTGGGCAGCTCTGCTATGCACCGTGCACCTCGGCAGCCCCATTGCAATATAGACAGGGACAAGAAGGTATCTGAGGAGCATCTTGAGGAAACAGGCTTCACGCTGGCACAATTCCCATTGGATCAAATGGATCTTTCCCCCTGTCCTCCTCTCTCCATCCATCACCCACCCACCTTCCAACATTCAAGATGCTTTCTACAGGGTCCCTTCTGAGACTGCCCGGTCCAGGCCAGAACTATGAGACACCGGTGTGGTGACATTAGGCCACACGTGGCTGTTTTTACAACCAGTCAGAGAGCCAGAGAGAATCTCTGTGTCCCGCAGCCTCCATACAGAATCTCATGCACCCTCTGCAACTGACCGCTGTCCCACCTCTGCTACACTCTTCGTCAAACTCAACGGCACATTCTGCTGAGCAAGGGCTGCAGGGTTTGGCCCCTGAGATGAGCTGGGGAGCCCCCCACTGACACAGAACCAAAACTAGTGCCTACGTTTTTCCATTTCTTTCAAAAATAAAGATCTCGCTCCTGTGTGATTGACACATCAAGGGGGCTCTCCTCACTCCCCCTCCAGCGGGCGTGCTTAGCAATGAGTCTCAGCTACAATGGGGGTGGGGGCATGGCAGAGAAGAGGGGGAGAAGGGGTGTTCTGTTAATGCTAAGGTGGGGTACACAAACAGCACACACTCATCGAGGGCATAACTAAGCCTGCAACAGGAATGCTTGGCTAGGCAGACAGCATGGCCTAATGGACAGCACAGTAGACTGGGGCTCAGGAGTGCTAGATTCTGTTCCTACTGTGTGACATGGGGATGCTTCCCTTTCTATCGTATTTAGACTGTAAGCATTAGGGCTGTCTCTTCCTAGGTGCTTGTACAGCCCCTAGAGCAATGGAGGCAGGTAGGTCTGGACTATTAACCCCAGAGATGTCTACAGCCAAGCCAGCCCCCAGACTTTGGGAAAGATCAGCTCTGTATCTGAAAGTTGTGCCTTATGCTTATCTCTACCAAAACATGTCTTTTGCCTGCACCCCCCTCCTGGCAGCGACGCTTCTCTGTGGCTGATAATAAACTCCGGTCCATTCAGGAAGGCTCTCTGTCTCCTTCTCCCTTCTATCCGCTCCTCCTGTCGAGCGAACTGTCTTCCCTAATGCCTGAAATGTCATCGTGCTAATATCACTTCTCCCGGCTTACAGATTGGGTTTTGGGTTAGTTCGCACTTCCTCGGCCTGGCTCAGTGCCTGCAGCAGATGCGCTGACACATGGCTGGGTGAGGTAATGGGCTTGATTGCATTTCACCAGATAGTCTAGCCGAAGAAGAGCTGCTGTACCTACTGCTAATAAAATCCCAACTTCCTGCCTCTGGCTGTCTGACATTTATCATGGCTTCTCCCAAGCAAGAAGGTAACCCAATCAGTGTGTTCCCTCCCTGCTGGTGGGCCCACACAAGACTGATATTCTAATACATGTATCTAATACAGTAATACTATATTGGCCAGACTGTTTCTGCTGGCCTCTTCTGTACTGGGGTAGGTTTCATTAGGGTGACCAGACAGCAAGTGTGAAAAATCGGGACAGTGGGTGGGGGGTAATAGGAGCCTATACAAGAAAAAGCCCCAAATATCGGGACTGTCCCCATAAAATCGAGACATCTGGTCACCCTAGGTTTCATCCACATAAATAACACCTAGCTCTCAGGTAGCATTTTTCATCTGTAGATCTCATAGCACCTTACAAAGCAAGATTCCCAGCCTACAGATGGGGAAGCTGAGGTCCGGAGAACTGATGTGACTTGCCCAAGGTCACCCAGTGGCAGAGTCAGGAATTGCATCCTGAATTACCGCGCCATTCTCTGTCCACTGGGCCACGCTGCCTGAGGCTGACGCTGCGTGCTTACTGGCATGTGGAACCTGAATCCCTGTGCTGGTGTAGATTGGACCATTTGTGAACCTGGGATTTCGCTTCCCATCTGTTCTCCCATTTGGAGCCAGGTGATCTACTGCACCTCTGGCAGCTCCCTGCAGATCCCACTCCGTTTCCCGGCACTTCACACCCACCTCGCTCCTGGAAGCCTTTTGATAACACCTGCCCACTGTCCTAGCCAAGGAGGGATGTAGCCATCACTGCTGTTTAAATGGGCCAGGAAGCCACAACTGAGCAACTTCTCAGCCTCATCTGTCCCTTGGAGCTGAGTACACAGTCTCCATGTTGCTCCAAGTCCAGAGAGACTTGGGCTGGAAGTTGGGCTTGAAGGCCAGGACGTGGCCTCATTCAGGGCCAGTGCGAGGAAGTTTTGCGCCCTAGGCGAATCTTCCTTGCACCAGCCCTGCACCGCCCCCCCCAACACGCGCCCCCCCAGCCAGCTCCCCCGCCCCTGGGAGCTCAGCCCCCCCCGCCCCCGCCCGTGGGCTGCAACAGCTGAGCGCAGAGCCGGGAGGCAGGGGGGCGGCTCGCCACAGCTGCCTCCTGCCTCCCGTCTCCAAGCTCAGTGGCTGAGCATGGAGCCGGGAGGCAGCTGCCGGCCGCCCCCCAAATCCTGGCGCTCTAGGCGACCGCCTCAGGTCGCCTAGTTATAGCGCCGGTCCTGAAGACAAGGTTTGCACGGAATAATAGCGATCAAAACAGAGGTCTGACCACCTTACAAACCAGCATGCTTCTCACAGCAGCTTTTGAGCTGATCTGATGATTGTAAGTGAAGGCTAGCATATTTGGTGATACAATGCATTATGTTTTACTGTTTCCAAGAGTAATACAGTAATTTTCACGGCCCCTACTTTATTCTCTGTGCCTTCATTGCGAGATAACGGACTTTTTAGTTACTGGTCCAAAATATCACTCTGTAAAAAAAAAAAAATGTAAAAGCTGCTTCCCATCAGCCTTCTAGGTTGTCTTAGCAACGTTGTGCAATGCATTTCCAATGCTTGAAAACCTGGCCAATTTTCTAATATGGCAAGTACAATTTTAAACTGTCATATATTTTGCAAATATGTCACGTGCATTTTACCAAATATTTGATAAACATGTGCAAAATACATGATGTCTCTCTTCCCCGTCAGACACAGTGCTTTAAAACTGGGGGTAACATCTTGCTGTCTTCAAATGGAGGGACGTTGTGTGAGCTAATCCTTGTGTCACCCTTAAACTCCCTCTAGCCCTAGGGTCCTAGCAGAGGCAAATAGAAGGGGGTCAAATAATCGCACAAAATAAAGGTGTCAAAGATTTCCCGCCCCCCTCCAACTTAGAAATCAAGTTCTTCTCAGGCAATTGAAACCCCGGGAATCTGGACATAATGCGTGTGTGGGAGGGATCGTTAAGATTTTGAACAAATGAATCACATTAACCCATTTTACATGAAATACAGTGGCACATGGGTCTTGTGCACCGTTTATTGCCATCGTTAGACTCTATAGATAAAAAATAATTCTCCAAAAGCTGCTTGCTGATCAGTGGGGTATTTTTTATTTTCAGGATGATCTGAGCCGGAGGAATGTGTTTGATTTTCCTTTATGATTTCAAAACTGGCAGGACAGAATCTCGCCTCTTTCCTTTGAGATGCCCTTGGTGACTGAACATTCCAGCTGATGGGAGGGCCAGGTGGACCCATAAACCAATTCTCCTGCCTTGGTGAAGCCTGGTTGAGCTCACCCTTTGCTTGCGAGATGGAGATTTTGCTTCTGTGCACATCAGAGATGAGGGATTCATAGCTCCACACTTGATCTGTCAATTCGAATGATCAGAACTGGGGGCTGCCCAAATCAGTTCTTATAGCAGAACGCGACTCTGCTACCAGAAGGGGTGTCTCCATTTTTAAAGGGATAGTGTCGGTGTTGCCCTGGACCAGTATGGAACCTCCCCTAAACAAGACGAGGTGTTTTTTTGGTCAGGGCAGGATAAGAACCTAGGTTTCCTAGCTCTGAGCAGCCTCCCACACTGCCTACTACAGGTAGGAGACGGGAATGAATGAAAATTGGCCTTCCATGCCCCACATCTGACCGCTGAATGTCTACATTATTATGAACTGACATCAACTTTTTTCTTATCCATTAGCTGGTTTATAGCTTTTGGCTTTGCCTCAGGTTCTTAACTCTTCCTGCTGGCTCCTCTGTGATTGTTGGAGACTCCTACATTAGTCCTTATTGCTCCAATAAAGCAGGCTTTCATGCCATTTGTACCCCATAAGGAGAGCTCTGCAGCAATCAGTTTTAACTGAAACAAACACCGCAGAAGACTTTTTAAACCGCGCAATTTTTGAAGCTTTTATTTAGCCCCAACAGCTCCTGTCTGAAAACTGCCTGGGCTGCTTTAATGACAGGCACAGAGCAATGTTCTGTGTCTCTCAGGACTACAAAAGAGATAGAGAGGGGCCAGCATAGGATGCAGAAAGAACTGAAAGTGATGATCTTGCTAGGAAAACTATAAAGGAAAACCCAGAAGGGTCCATAAATCTCACTGTCTCATTGTGCCACCGAGCAAAACCCCAAACCAAAATCTCCCAGCACAAAAAGCACCATGATATAAAACTTGTACATTACCCATCTTGGGACATAAACAATAATAAAAAGGCAGGAACATCCACGAGTCTTGGCTTTTACCCAATAATAACAAAACATCAGAGTCGTATTCCAGGCTGTGAACGTTCTGCTGCCTTCTCCCCACTGTCACTCCTGTAGTCCTATCAGCCTCGAGAAAGTGTAACCAGATCCATTCCGTAGTGGCCAGTGTCTGTGTCTGATACTGATTCACTTCCTCCTAATTCTACCTCATTAAAATTCCTGGGACAAAGCGATAATTATGTGCATTATGATATGTTTTCACTCTGCTAATATTTTAATTGCCAGCCATTCCCTGCTCAGGGTTAGGAAAGGGAATAGAAAGTTGAAAAGTCAGAATGAATCATCAGAAGCAGCAGATGGAGAGAGGATTGGATCGGCCAAGGGAATTAACACTCTACACAGACACAAGCAGGCACAACAGGACTTCTGTCTCTGCATGTAAAGAAGAAGACAGTTCAAAGGGCCGGCCCTATATTAATATCCTGTTCTCTGTAAATAAATCAATAAAGGGATATCTCCTCACTGGCTGTTCTGCCTCTGATTCAGTTGTGATCCTTATTCTTCCAAAAGTTCTCTTGAGCTAGTGACTCATGTGTGTCTCCAGCACTTTTCTTTTACAGCTCAAATTCAGCTACAAGGTCTTGTCTGGGGTTTCCAAAGGTCTTGGCTTACCCAGTGTACTGAACCAACAAGTGCTGCTGTTAATCGAAAACACCCTCACCCGTACCTCCCAGCCTGCCAAGGCCCCAATGTGGGTTGCAGTGAGGGACAGTGACTCAAAAGGAGGGATGGACAACAAAAATGATTCATACAGGGGATTCTTCCCATAACCTCGATTTCATAGTTCTTTGTCTCTGGTGCAAATGCTTTTCAAGAGTAAAAGTGATGGGAAGACACATTTGGATGGGTTACAGGGCCAGCTGAAAGGTATGATCTCACAATCCAACTGGACCAGGTGACTGAACTCATCCTAAGATGCAGAAAGGACAAAGGGACAACTGTGCTCACTTCAGTATATGCCGGTAGTGTATCTATTCCAAACACTTTATTTTGTGCCCGTTGTATGGATTGTTTGATAGAAACATTGTCAAGGTAGATAATTAAACGCATTGACCTATATGTGACATTGGAAGCCAACTGGAAGGGCTTGCTTTACAGAGTCTCCCCATTGATTTATATTATAATAAAGGGAAAATAATAATTCTCTTATAGAAATCAATGGGGCGGCCACATCTGAAATACTGTGTGCAGTACTGGTTATCCCAACTCAAAAAGGTTATTGCACCACTATTGGGGGTTCGGAGAAAGGCAGCGAGAATGATAGGGGCAGGGAAAAAATCTCATAAACAGAGATATTGGAAAGATTGGTCACCTTAGAAAGGAGACGAAAGGAAGGACAAGACAAATGAATATAAAATAATTAATGGTCAAGAGGAGGGAGACCAGGCGCTTCTGTTCTCCCTGTGTCATAACACAAGAACAAGGGGGCATTCAATGAAATCAAAAGATGAGAAATTCAAAACTCAGAAAGAGAATACACCTTCCCACACAAGGTGTGATCAGACTGTGGAACTCACTGCCACAGGAAGTCATTGATGCCAAGAATGTAGAAAGATTCACAATGGGATTGGACATCTATAAGATAATCAGCCTATCCAGAGCTACAATCATTAATACTAACACATCTGGGAAGGGATATTAAACCTTGTGCTTCAAGGTTTAAGCCAATGGCTAACTATTAGAGACCAGGATGAGAGCTAAAGTGGGAGCAGATTATCTCACATCTGCTACTGCAGAGTTCTTACACCTTCCTCTGTAGCATCTGGCACTGACCATTGTTGGAAGCTAGACTAGATGGACCTTGAGTCTGGTCCAGTCGGGCAATTGCTCAATTAATTTTTAATCTTTACTTTTGTTTGACAGTGTGACCCGGGATCTTTCCAAGGGTTAAAAAGAACGAACAGAGGCATGACCGTCTTTGGGATTCACAGTCTATCTAGCTCAGCATATGCACTAATTCCATTGATTATAGGAAGTAACCGCAAATGGCTCTGAGGCGGTTATTGGATTGAATCCCGCCAGGCTGGAAGTGCTTGTAAGCTGTGACCATCTGACTGCTGTCAGGTGACCCGGGAGAAATAAGTTGGTGGTTTCAGTCCAGCTGCTACTGGACAAGTGGCCACGTGACAACAAACACCATAATAATTATCACTGGTTGGTGCTTTTATTGGCAGTCACTTCAGAGGAACCAAGGAATAAATGTACCATAGAGACTGAAATCCCCTCTTGGTCTCACAGGTGGTCTCTTCTCAGGACAGGCTAAGGGACAAATTGGCAGAATGGTGCAGAGAAGCTCAGAATGTGCATTCTACTTGCTGTATGGATCAACAGATGGCTTCATCTAGACCAGGCTTAGTTGGAGAGAGGGAGGGGTGACTCAGTTTGGATAAAATAAGAACTGGCCTGAGTCTTTGCCCCAAACTCAACTGGAAGCCTCTTTTCTGAGGCTTGAAGGAATCTGAGCACTTCACTCCACCCCTGTTATTTTTCATGTTTGTATCTTCAGCTCCGGGTGACAGCTAATTCTGGGCGTGATGGGACCAAAACACCATGAGGAACACAGTTGCTGTGGAATCGAGAGCCCAGCCAGAAACAGGAAATGTTAGAAATATCTGCAGACAGTTCTGAGCAGCAGAGTTCAGATCTGGATCCAAACTTCCCTAAAGCTTCAGGGTGTTTGGAGCTGGGGTTTTGGTTCAGTATCACAGAGAGCCAGCCACACAATTCAGAGCCAGATTCAAACTTCCTTCAAGTCTGGGGAGTTCAGACCTGAAGTTATGGTTTGGGGCTAGCTCTAGAATTGCTGTCCAGCAGCCTGTTGTGTTAAAATTTCCAGCCCAGTTTTGTAAGGACCAAAAAGATCCAGGGTTTCGATAATGTTCACATGGAGTGTCTGGACTTTGGCGTCTCCTCCAAAAGACACTAAACCTCGGAACCTGCTGAATCATCCCTATTCATGCAAAGAGATGCATCTTCATTCTGCCCCTGCAAACAGTACGACTCCCACCAGCCTCCAACCTCCTGTGTGCAGGCAGAGAGCCGGATGGCTTGGAGAGCGTTTTCAGTTCTTCGTCAGAGCGCACAAAGGAAAAGAAAGCGGGGCTGATTTCTGTGGATTTACAACTCCTCACTGCTCCCGTCCACACGTCTCTCCCCGAGGATCTCATTAGATTATCCTCCTATGGGGAGAGTGTGGGCAGAGCTATGCTTCCCTCAGCTGACACAGTAGCACTTGTGCTGGTTCTCCAGAGCCTAATGCTGTCTGAAGACTTGAGGGTACCCGTCTCTGAGCTCGTAAAGGAGAGCTCTGGAGAGTGAGTAGCTGAGTTTGAACGGACCATATCATCACATGCAGCTTGTTATCACAGATGGGCTAGTTGCAGTAATGTAGGCCGTGTATTCCCCTGGGCACATCCTTGCATGGTTGTTGTGTGTGCACATACATGTTGCAAGAGTTCCCAAGATACGGAGGATTCCATAATGTGTTCATGGCTACACGTGCCTAACAACAGAACACTATGCCCACACGGCAGTGTGACATTGCAGAAAAATGCAAATGGAGGGGCTATTGGTGGGAGCAAAGGGGACCGGCCCCGTTGATGGCAGTGGGAGTTTTGTGGGTTCCATTCTCGGCTCTGACACTGACACGCTGTGTGACTTCAGACAAGTCACTTCATTTCTTTGTAAGAAGTTCATTCATTAATTTTTTCTAAGTGCTTCAATATCCCCCGTGCTTTAGAAGTGGGAAGTATCGATACAGAAACCCTCAAATAATAATAGAAATAAATAGTCCTAAAGATCTGTGTGTTAATCCAAAGAAGGACGATGTTTGACAAACAACACGTGGCAAAGAGCAATTGCAGTCATCAGCTGCACGTTGAATCTTCTTTTTCTGTCTCCAGTTGCTTGTAAATTTCAAGGGAACATGGACAGGAAACCCAAAATTTGACCTTCCTTTTCTCTATATGTATTTGCAAAATCCTTGTTATTCTCTCTGCGTGTCTTGTCATTTTTTCAACAGCTTATATTTTGCGGAGGGAATTTGACATAAAAGACACGGGTCCCGAAAGAAAAATGCCCCATGCCGTGAGATGCTATGTAATGCATCCGTGGGTGTACACTGTCAGATACCACAGTCACACAAGAAGTTCAGGTGAATCGATATACAGTACGTGCTGCTTTTTAAACAAACACATCGCCACACTTTTTTTCTGACTAAGAAAAGCAATACTAGCATCTCCAACCCTCCCGAGGAGCCCTACAGTAACAAACCGGTGTGGGCTGCCCTTCGCATGACCCTCCAATAACAAACCAGTGTGTGCTGCCCTGAGCTCATGAGCAAAACAGGATGCGCAGCCAATCACTCTTGAGCAAACCTGCAAAAGCAAACTAATTTGTGCATCCAGACCCTCATGAACAGAATAACCCTATGCTAAGAGACCAGTGCACCTGAGGAGGAAAACAAAGATGTGCAGAGCTACGAATATTACCACAAAGAGCAGGGAGAAAATAATAACTGAAAACACCATGAACAAGCCCTTGAACTAGACCATTTAGTAAACACCTGAAAACAAACCAGCTGATCACAGTTTGCTTGGAAGTGGTCTCATCAGTCCTTACGGATGAGTAGGGACCGTCCTAATGACAGCTTCACCCTGGGAAGATGATTATAACACACAAAATTCCAGCCAGGGCCGGCTCTAGGCACCAGCGCTCCAAGCATCTGCTTGGGGCGGCACTTGTCTAGGGGCGGCACTCTGGCCCTTTTTTTTTTTTAAAGGCCCGGGGCTCCGCAGCGCTTTAAAAAGCCTACGGCTCCCCACCGCGGCAGGAGCCCCGGGACTTTTAAAGCACTGCCCAAGCCCGGCTCCGGCAGCGGGGCTCGGGTGGCGCTTTAAAAGTCCCGCGGCTCCCCACGGGGGCAGGAGCAGCGGGGCGCGGGGGTAGACTGCCCCGGTGGGCAGCAGATGCAGGGGGGGGCGGCACTCGGTTGGTTTTTTTGTTGTTGCTTGGGGCGGCAAAAAAGTTAGATGTACAACTTTTAAAAAGTTAGAGGTACATGGTACAATGCAGAAGAATTGTATTGCCAAAGGTTAACTCTGTTGGCCTGTGCAGTCTTGTACTGACATCCTTATAATGAAGTCCATGCAAAAATAACTGGCTTTCCAGATCTTCTTTTTCATGTCTCAGTTTGTAGCATTTCTCTGGATGTCAGCCTTTGGAATTTTAAACCAAAGATACGGTTTAGCTGTTCTTTGAGATGAATATCTAAGGAAATTATGCTGGAGTGGCTGGTAATTCCCATTACTTTCCTGTGACTTCATTACAGACAACATGTCTCTATAGATATCCCTGCCCTTGTTGCCCACATATTTGCCAGAAAAAAATGTGCTCCATCATTTTTCAAATCTAGGTTTTAACTTCCAATTAGAAGGTGATGGAAGGGGAATTGTGTCTTGATGTGACAGGAAAATCAATAACACGTTTCAAAGTGATCCCTTTTGAAAGGGCTGATAGTATGTCAGTGAAAGCCCTTTTCTGGATGGGAAAAGAGAAATTCACGTGCCAAAATGAACAGAATCTAATAAAAAAATGCAAACATTTGTTGCCCATTTGTGCTGGTTTTCCTCAGATGGACCCTGAGAGAAATCCTATTTGTCCCCTGAGAGAAAGCTCTCCTGCCACCTAGTTCTTATGAGGCTCAGCCTCAGCCCCAGGACTCAGAGGCAGGAATACAGAAGCTGGCCACATACTCTACACGAGATGATCACTTGGACTCTTTGTTGTAATGAGACATGATCGCACCATGGAGGCTGGCCACAAAGGTGGCTGTTTTGTAAATAATAATAATACCTAGCTCTTTTCATCCATAGAGTTCAAAGTGCTTTTCCGCTCATCATCCCCATTTTACAGATGGGGAAACGGAGGCACAGATTAAGTGACTTGCTCAAGGTCACCCAGCAGACCAGTTGCTGAGCCAGGAATAGAAACCAGGTCTCATGAGTCCCAGGCCAGTGCTGTGTCCATAGGGCCCTTCATTTTTTATTGTATTTAATTTTTCCCAGGAATGTATCAGTGTTTATTACTACAACAACTAAAACAGGTGAAAATCAGTGGAAAAAATTATTAATAATTTTTCTGGGCAAATATCAGGGGTTTATTTTGGTGGATGGAAGGACAGGGGAAAAAAGTATTCAGTAGATTCATGCTTTGAATTCCGTTCATCAATGCAGTTTGCTGCAGAACTAAAACAGAACTCAGAACACAGTGCCACCTCTGAGTTTAAACTATATAGCTCTAATTCCTAAATAAAGCTTTTCATTTGAACAGTCAGTTTACTGTTGTAGACTTAGAACTATTAGCCTATAAATATTTACATTTAGTAATTGGGCCACACCATTTCTCTTCTCCTGTTTTTGTTTTTTTTATAAAACTTTGGAATACTTCCTTGTGTTCTGAAATGTATTCTGATACAGATTTTCATTTTCTTCAGTATGTCAGGTCTTTAAACCATTATCTGCTAACGGCTTGAAATGTGCACGTGATGGGAGTGAGATTCATCAGTACGTTCGGATGCGTACACACTTCAGAGTTTGCGTGCATGCCTGTGTGTTTATTGTGTGTATCTTCTAGATTAATACACAGCCTTACTTAAACAGGCCGCTTTGCATATACACCCAGACTAAGGTGTTATCGTAATACATCTATCTCATGCAATGTATTGTATTTTCCTAATAAACCAAGCTATTTTTATATGTTTGAGTGATACAAAAGTAGGGTGAAAATTGAAAAAAACCTGAATAATACTTGTAAAACCCGGGACCTTTTTGGTAAAAATCAGTTTAAACTGAAAAAGAAGGGGCTTATGTGTCCACTACACCTCACTGCCTCCAAAGGAGAGTGACCTGATCAACATTGCAGTGGAGAGTCACAAGGCCCTCTGTAGTGCCTGCTGGCCAGTAACTCGGCCGAGAAAAGGGGCCAGATCGGGAAGAATGAATGGTGGCACTCCAGACCTGCAGCTTGTCATCCCATTATCATCCTTTGTCTTTCCTGTGTGTTTTGATGGGCAGTGAAACAGGTAAGAAGACTGATCATGAAATGCCCATCCCTGCTTCCGGAAGCTCTCGCAGAGAACGATGAAATCTGCTTCTCTGGAGACCCACGCAAACAGGACTGCGTTGCTTTACATCGGTGTCACTTTAAGAGATTCTTCACCACTGTCGCGGCTTGAAACATCTTCTTCTTTTTTTTTTTAAATGAAGGTTTAGAATCTGAAGCACAAGATGCAGCCACCAAGGAAACAGGGCCGGCTTGTCCAGCCGCCAGGAGCCACCTGTGCTGGGAGACATTCAGACAGGCTGCTGTGCTAAAAGTCTGGTGCCCGACTCACAATCAATGGCCAGTAGAGATGTTCAGGACACCTGTTCTGAAAAGTGAGGCATCGGGGAATGGGATTCTTTCGACTTCTAGTTACAAACATGGAAACAGGCCCATTTTGCCAAAAGTTCACCGGGTGTCACAGATTCTCTCTATAGGACGATGGGATCCCCTGGCATGACACCGAGCCTGTTTCGGGAGGAAACTAGCCATTTCTCAGCCGGTGGCCTCTTTGGAATCTGAAATGGGAATGTTTCTCTTATTTTCAAGGAGAAACAAACAAGCAGCCAAGCAGAAGCAAAATGGGAAGGGGTGGGTGGGGTGGGGCCGCTGGCCTCGTTTCACTCAGATATCCCCGGAGCCAGAATAACCACCCAAGAGACAAAGAAGCGGCTGTTTTGGGAAGTCACATGATTCACCATCTAGTGTTCCTGTGCCCAGTTCGTCTTTCTGGAGCCCAACAGGAAACGAGTAACTGCCATTGACTTCAGTGGGAGCGAATGTACCCAGCGGTGGGGAAGCAGGTGCTCTGTGTCTGTAAATGCCATGTGGTTCAGTGAACAAGGCATGGAGCAGCCGATGTTCTTGACACTTTGTGCCATGCTGCAGCAAGCGGTAGCTGCCGGCTGCACCAGCAAATGCAAACTGCTCTGCGGTGTGGAAATCAGGAGCAGCTGCCTGTCACCTCTAAGTCGCTGGATCTAAACGACTTCATGGTCAACTGAGACCCCTTGCTACCCGACTATACAAAATGAGCCGGTGTCTGAAATCCAATTTCTAGTGGACAGGAGTGTGGTGTAATGAGGACTGTGTTGGAATTGTGAGCTATCGCTTTAACAGCAGGGAGGGTTTCTGGGTCCTGCTTGCAGGCTAGAAGCTGGGCTCTGTTGCAAATGTGCAATCTGGGCCTACTTAGCAGAGTCAGGATGCAAAAAAGTCAGCTTAAAACAAGGTAGGGGAGTTGTACCTTTCTGTTTTAGGGAGCAGCCTGCTTCGTCTCTCTCTGTTTTGGGATTCTTATGTGGTCGGGATTCTAAGAAATAAAGTAGTGTTATGTGGCAACCTTCCAGTAAGAATAGTTTATCCTTTATCTATTTTTTCTGTTTGTAGGCTGTGAACATAACAAGGAGCTCCCATCTCACAAAGAGCGAGGCCATGAATTGAAGAGGTTCTCTCTCTAGGTCAGGGCTGAGACAGAATGGGGAAGCTGAGACAGCTGCCACCTGGGCTGTGTATCTCCTCTGTGGATAAAGAGAGGACTTTAGTTTCCAAAGCTCTTACTTCAATGCCTTTCACTAGCGCTCAGTTCACTTGAAGCTCTCAGTGCAGAGAACCGTTTAGTATTGATGTCATGATACAGATTCAATCTTTCCCTTGCAGTCTCATATCACTCAGAGGCTGCTATTACTACAGAAGCTTTTGGATTTTAGTGAGCTGTTGCTTCCTTAGGCTTCACTTCCTCCTGTGGGGATATTCTAATTGCTGCAGTAAATTGCTGGAACAGAACATAGCAATTGTCACACAGAAAGAGATCAATGGTCCCTCTATTCCAGTACTCTGTCTCCAACAGCAGCCAATACTGAAGCAATAAAATCCTTTAATGCACCTAATTGTGCAATGCTATGCCAAAGGAGACATTTCTTCCTGATGCCGGCTGATGATCACCTTATGCCCTGGAACACGAGGAGTGAAAGCCCCTCTAATAATTGTCCTACATAGCGTATCTGCAAAATCTTTTCTTGCTCAGGCTTTCAAAAACGGAGCCTCACATTTTGCTCACAAATCACACGCCCAGCTCTTGCGACTGAGCCTGCTAATTAAGGAACAGCGGGAGCCAATGAGCCTTAGGTAGCTTTTTGTATGTGCAATTCCCTGACTATCTGGTGCTATGGCAGTAATTGTGCCTGCAACTATGGAGAGTATACTTTTGCATGGGTGCTTTTCTTTTTTCATAGATCTAGGTGTCTAAATGTCTAACATAAAAGAAAAAAGAAAAAACTTACTAGACTATTTGCCTTTGTAACATCTTCCAGCACTGAGTTCCACTGCTTAACTCTTTGTTGCATTAAAAAATTATTATCCATTATGAATCCGATGCAAAGCCTGCTGAAGAGAATGGAAAGCCTCCCACTGAGCTTTGGGTCAGGCACTATCTGAATAAACAAGTTGTCTATTCTATTCTATTCTATTCTATTTATACTGTCCTCATCACTGAAGTACCTGAGCTCCTCCCAGTTGTGCATTAAGTCATGTGACTAACATTTGTCAAGTGTAGTTCATTCACAGGGGGAGAATAATGTGTGCAAGGGAGGTGTTTGGTTTGGTAGAGGATTTTGTGGTGGTGATGGATTTTTCCTTTTAAGTATGTCCGGGCTTTTCTGGGTGTCTAGTACAGAAGGCAAAGTCCTTGCACTGGGAGTGGAAGGTGGTGAGGGTTTTTGATGGTCCTGAATTCCTATAGCGGTTTGTTCCACAGTCTCAGACCAGCCCCCAGGAAATCTCATCACTTTCCTGGAGCACCTGCCTGCGTTCATAGTATGGAAAATGATAACTAAAAGCACTGGACTGGCTTCTCTACACCTTTCACTTTTCTAATAACCTCTGTTGTATCTTCTCCTACTCATCTTCTTGCCAAAGTAATAATGTTGAAGTTCTCTTTGGATGGAAACTCCTCCTTGTCCCCTGCCCCTCCCAAGGCTGCTAAGCATCTTTTTTTTTAGCCTTTTCCTCTCAGTGACCGTAGGACACTTTTGAAATGAAGTGACCACAAGTGAAAGTAGTTTTCATGGGGAGGAGGTACCACTAGTTTGCACAAGGGCACTATAATATTTTCCATTATATTTTCTCAAGCCAGCCTAACATCTCCTTGAGGTCATTAATAAATCTGTTACACAACAGTGATCTTAATACTTGTCTATAAGGCAAACTGTACTGGCTTCTTTCCATGCTGAGAACTGGCTCTTTATTCCTGCTCCCGGGTTTCTCCAGTTAGCGCTGAACGAAGCTTTTAATGCATGACAGGACTTTACCTCTCATCTCATACTTACCAAATTTCCTTAATAGTCTCTGGTGAAGGACATTATCAAAAGCCTTTTTGAAAATATAAATAAATTATATTCTCCAGTTCTCTTTTATCCTCTAGTTTGCGAATACTTGCAGAGAAATCTCACAGGTTGGAGAGCCAGGAGTGATCTTTAGCAGATCTTTGTCCCTATCATATTGTTCTCATCAATAGCAACATTCAGAATCATAATGCCATCACAGCTGACCAAACTGACCAAACTACAGTACACAAAGTGGGCGCATGCAAATAACTCTCCCTCTCTCTTTATGTAGCTAGGGAGACATGGTTCCTATGGGTACATCATTTACTTCAGCAAGATATTGATGACCTCATAACTCATGACTGGTGGAGCACAGTAGAGTCCTCAGCATGTTACGAGGTAATCAATAATGAGTGGAAATTAATGCAGTGGAAATGATGTGTTCAGAGTGTGCTCTGTATATACAGCCCAGGTTTAGTTTGTCTGCCACTGATGGGGCTGCTTTGTGTGCTGGAGCAACATCCGTCTCAGGCCGTAGTGTCCCACTGGGCTGCTCCCAAGCCCCCCGGTAAGGGAGAGGAAGGAAGACCACCTCCAAGGTCCGCCGGCTAGTACAATAAGTGCAATCCCATCCTGCGATTGCCCTGGGTGTGGGTGGGAGGAGAAGTTTCCCATCCTACAACTGGCTCTAATTATGCTTTTAATAATCAAATGGCATCTCGTTCACATTAAAACCAAGCCCCGTTAAATGCTTCCTGTGGCCACAAACCAAAGCACATCCACTCCCACCTCTGTTGTTTTCTGCTTTAGCTGCTCGTTTTATGGCCTAATAAACAGCCTCTGATGCAATTTCCCAATCAACCTGCAAGACCATGGCATTGCCTGCGGCAGTCTCCAACCCGGGGGGACCCCGTTTTCCTTGATTTCAGCGGCACTCCAGGGAGGGTGGTCGCCTCCTTGACCTCTACACAGCGGTCTTGCAGGTAGAGCCATGAGACGACACCTGTCTTTGCAGTGGCAAACAGAGGATTCGCTCAGAGGACTCCTCCTCTGGCCTGACTGAGCTGAGGGATTCCAAGGAGCGACTTCTTTTATCAGCCAGGCTGTAGCCATTTCAGAGATGTTTTCCCCTTCCCCTCCTTCTGGCTGCGCAGGAGCCAGGGCTGACATCATTAAAATTCTTCTTGAGCAGGGGAAACGAACGGCGTGCTGGGCTGTGTGTGTGAGGAGTGAGAGGCCCTCAGAACGCAGCGTACGTTCAGCCCCACAGCCCCACAGCCCCTGGCTTCAGAAGGGGCCGGTCTGGGGGGCAGGAGGTCCCTGTGGGGCCAGTTCGGTTTCCTGCTCCTGCCACTTCATGGGCTCGGGGGATTTACTCCAGCACAAGTGAGAGGAATGTCAGGCCCAGTGACGTCGCTGGAGCTGCGCCTGATTCACGCCTGTCTATGGTCCTTTCCTGACCCCTATCGCCATGGCAACTCTTTAATGGCGTTACCCTCACAGTGCTCCTGGGAGGCAGGTATTAGCCCCCTTGTGCAGATGGGGAACCAAAGCAGAGAGAGGCCAAGTGACTCACATAGGATATAATGCTGACGTTGGCAATTGCGCCTTGGTTGCCAAGGCTGAGGTTAGCCGTGAGCAAGAAATTGCCTCACCCTTCTTCACCGCCTTGGTTGTCTCCTGAGGTTCCCACGTCCGCCACCGAGCAAAAGAGCTGAGCCTTCCTACATACGACCAGCTGCCCTCACGTCGAACTGTAGCTTGGGCAATGGCTCCCGTGCAACCAATGGCTCTGGTGTTAGCTCCCTTGATTATGTGAACGAAGAGAGCCCCGCCACGTTGGGCCTGGCGCCCCATTGCCTTGCCTAGCCATTTCCACATGATGCCATCGCCTTCCAACACCATGTCACGTTGCATCATAGCTAGAGGAGGCTGCATTTACTGAAGTAATCTTTTTTGGGGGAAACTTGTATCCATTTCTTTATTTCTGTACCATTGTAAAAGTGCCCATCCTGGGCTCTGTTCCTGCCTCTCAAAACTGAGAAAACCGGAACCTCAATTAACTGTTTAAACAAGTAGAGAAGAATGTGTTCCAGCAAATTGTCCTCGTGCTCTGCTGAGCTGGGGTAAGTGCGAGGAGTTCTTTGGACGGCCTTGTAACATATCGCAGGAACTCAGTAGAGAGCCAAAGAACTATAAATCCAACATGGTAGGACTTGGAATTTCTTCCTCTATAGGTATTTCTACGGTCCCCACCCTTGCAGTATCTGAGCAACTCACATATATTAGACAATTAATCCTCACAATACCCAGGCAAGGTAGGGAAGCATTGTCACCCCATTTCACAGATGGGGAACTGTAACAGAGAGAGAGAGAGAAAGCGACTTGCCCAGTGAATCTATGGCAGAGCCAGGAGCTGAATCTAGATCGCCTGAGTTCCAGTCCAGAATCATAACCATAAGGCCAACCCTCTTTTACCTCTGTGTACTGCACTGTGAAATTGGCCAGATGCATTATGGGGTTTCCCCTTCTCCACCTGTATCTGAAGCATGAGGTGTTTGATTTGATGTCTATCTCCCTACCTACCCTAAGGTTTTCCATGTAAACACTTCTCAAGTGCATAGGTCTGTGTAGAAACTGGGACTAGACAATGGGATGGATCACTTGAAATTATCCTGTTCTGTTCATTCCCTCTGAAGCATCTGGCCCTGGCTACTGGCAGACAGGATACTGGGCTTGATGGACCATTGGTATGACCCAATATGACCGTTCTTATGTTCATAGCAAGGTCCCTAGCTGACTCACATGGAATGCTCTGTTCTTCTCCATTTCCTAAGTGCAGCCAAAGCAACAAGAGCTTTTGTCTGCACCCTCTTCCCCCCTTCCCTCCCGGCCATTCACTGCCAGGAACAAGCTACATACCGATATCGTTCATGATTCTGATAGAAACATATTTTCACCAGCAGGGTAAGCCTGTCCTCATGGCCCTAACTGTGATCTTATAAACAGGAGATCATAGTGGGGTCAAGTAGAGGGAAGAGTTGGGCTGGAAAGGAGAAAACCCTGACTCACAAATGCCTCTACTTATATCAATGTGACCAAGGAAACAGCTTCTTGCATCATTCCCTTTTAAATATTCTCTGTTGCTCTCTGGTACCAAAGTCCTTTTTAAAAGAAATGGAGAGGAATTTATTTATTTTATTTTATTTTAACGTGTTGATCCCGGTCACTTTCTATCACTAGATAGATTTGTCCCTTGGTTGTAGCCTGAAATGTCATGTCAGCCCCATCTTTGGCATAACTAGTGAGCTAAACCATGGGTTTCGTTGCCTGCCCAGATCCCTCCTGAGATTTTCCCGGCGTGGGATGTTTGTGCACAATGTTTGTTCATGGCAAGGTTCCCCAGAACACTTTTAGTGCACAATAGGCCTGGTTCAATAACCCCATTACAGTCTGCCTTCAGGATGCCAGGACTAATTGGCAGGCACCGGGACCTTCTACCTCAGCTGGAATTTTACTGCTTGTCACCATTAACCATGATGCTAAAGTCTCTCAGATGCACTGATTCCATTAGCTTATTCTGGAGTTCCACAATGTTTGGCTCCAGATCCTTAATACACCCGGGTCCCCGGTCTGCTGACATTCGAATGCATGGTCATTGCCAGAGCTGATGCACAGTTTGCAGCTAACAGGATTTGTTTCCAGCAAGTTCAGCTGGGGGTTCTTAACCCACGAAACGCCCTTCCTCAGACCCATGGACGTGAAAGGAGCCGTGGAGGGTGTATGGAGCAGACGGGGAGTTGAGACGCTGAAATCATTGTACTGGCCCTGGTTCTAGGGGCAGGCAAACAGGGCGGTTGTGGTGGGCACCAGCTTCCAGGGGATGCCGTACTACCCAGCTGTTTTTGCTCCACCGATTTGCTGGCTTTTTTTCCTCCTCTCCACTGATTGGCTGGCTGCTTTTTGATTTTTTTTTCTGCGGAGCTGCTGCAGGAGGGGAGGCTGCAGTGAAAGCATTTCCCACGCTGGCCAGCAAATCGGGTCATTGTAGCTGTTCGTTTTCAATTGTTCTGGGAGTGGTGCCATTTTCCATGTTCGTGGGAGGAGTGGAGGGTGGGGACTGGTTTCCTTCAGCACAGCTAAGAAGACATCTTATTCCTCGCTATGCAATTTTGATTTAAGGTTTTCTGCCCCCCAAATATCAGCTTGTAAAGATGTGGGGTCAAATTTTCCTAAGGGCCAAAGTGATTTAGGCACACATCCCATTTAAAAAAGACGCAGATATTTAGAAGTCTTAATCTCGTTGAAAGTCAACGGGACATAAGTGCCTAAGTCACTTGGGCACTTTTGAAAATTTTACCACTCCTTTTCCTCCTCTGCCCCTCTCCATCTAATGTATAAATGACTCTTCCCTAGAGGAAAGACCTCTTCTATCCCACTATGTCTGGGTGACCACAAATGCTGGCATTGATCTGGTGTGATTATAGTGTAAGATATTGAACCCTGTAAGTTATTTGTGACTCTGCTTCTGATGTTGGAGGGCACTGCTGGTCACGCTGGGGGCTCAGCGCTGGTGCTCACCCCTCTTCTTCCATTTGCTTCTGGAATAAAGGTTGTTTTTTTTTAAAGTCACATGGCATTGTTTGGCGTAAAAGTAGAAATTGACAGATATTGCCTTAGCCGGGATCTATTTCAGGGGGCCTAATTCAATTTTTGCTTCATTTGGTCCCAGAGAATATGTTCCTTTAGCAGGTGTGTCCCTCCATCCTTGGGACAAAATCACCCTTGGAAGGCAAAGATTTTGAGCATCAGGAAGAGGTGCCAGGAACAAGGGTCCTCAGTGCAGCTGGGAGTTCAGCGCCAGTAAATTTATAGGAGAGAATCTGCATAAATAAGATTCTAGCTGGAAGAAGGCAACGTTTGCCTGTTTTATTCATGGAGCGCTTGTTGAGCTCAGAAGCAAGACATGCAGGAGGAGATCTACCCTGCTTTCCCCAACTGGTCCTGGGTTAGCCAAAGGGAATAAAAAAAAAAGCATGACCATCTGGAAAAAGCACATTGCCTGATCTAAGCAGGATGAAAACCTAGCAAGGGCCAGCCATCGGATTGCAGAACCATACGCCAGGTGTTTGCAGGTGTTTGGTGAGTCAGCCGCAGTTGAAAAAAATTAGCCACTCTAGTGATGAAATTTGTATTGAATGCAGGCAATAGAATCAGATATCCGAGCTGTAACACACTAAACGAGGTGTCGCTCCTCCGTCGATTTACTTTAGCTGCTCTTTATGCTGAATGAACACCTGTTTTAGTCCATTTCTTCCAGCTGTAGCCGTTTATTAAACTAAAACCCTCCCCTGAATTTTTTCGTGCTCTGGTTGTTTCTGAACCTATTTGCTAATTGGGTATCTTTTGGTTAAGACAGATCATTTCTAACGGCATATGCAAGTTTAACCCGCTGGTGAGTGTATTTTACAGGTTCCCCTCTGTGTCTGATGCACAGAGGCCATGAGTCTATTACAGTCCCATCTCAGCAGTTTTAGCTCAAGCTTTTAGCTCTGGAGGTCCCTAAGGTCTTTCAGAAGACCAGATCACCGGTGTTTTGATGACACCCAAACACAGGCCTTTCTGGTTCATAATTTTCCCCCTGGGAACCAAGAACTGTGATGATTTATAACTAGAGCCCTTCTAAATGCACGGCCATGAAATCCGGCCTCCCCCCTGTGAAATCTGTGTGGCTTTTACCTTACACTATACTGATTTCACGGGGGAGACCATTGTTTCTCAAACTGGGGGTCCTGATCCCAGAGGGAGTTGCGAGGGGGTCGGAAGGTTATTTTAGTGGGGGTCACGGTATTGCCACCCTTACTTCTGTGCTGCCTTCAGAGCCGGGCACCCAGGCCTGACGGCAGCGCCCCGGCAGCAGCAGCACAGAAGTAAGGGTGGCAATACCATACTATGGCATCCTTACTTCTGTGCTGCTGGTGGTGGCGGCTCTGCCTTCAGAGCTGGGCTCCTGGCCAGCAGCCGCCGCTCTCCAGCTGCCCAGCTCTGAAGGCAACAGCACCGCCAGCAGCAGCTCAGAAGTAAGGGTAGTAGTACCACAACCTGTCCCCCCCCCAATAACCTTATGACCTTCCCCCCCCCCCCAACTCCTTTTTGGGTCAGGATCCCAGCAAATTACAACACTGTGAAATAGCTGAAATCATGAAATTTACGATTTTAAAAATACGATGACCATGACATTGACCAAAATGGATCCTGAATTTGGTAGGGCCCTATTTATAACCCCTGGGCTCCAAAATGCCGGCTTCTCCGCTCTGTGACTCTACGGTGTAGTCAGCCACCATCGCACCTTCCTCAGGAGGAAGGATGTTCCCACCTATATAACTCAGCACGGTTGCTGATCACGCGCTCAGTTTGAGGCCTCAGCAGATAATGCACCTTTCTCTGAGCTCCTCCGCTGTTTTGGAGACTTTGATTCCAGTGTGGAGTGTCGGGTCGGGGCAGTATTTCATTGTTGCTGGTATTGGCTGATAAACTCTTGATTTTTGCTTCTGGGAATAATGAATTATATTCCCAAGAATAACTGTAATAGCATAAAACTGCAAATAGACGAAAACTGTAAATCAGTCATCCCTCATAATGGGCTTACTTTGTCTGAATCACCCTCCCTGGGCAGCTTATCAATTTTATTTGGCTTTTCCATCCTAAACTTTTATTAAGTGGGGTGCCTCATGCGGAAAGATAGAAGAGAAGCCATATGTTCCAGGGATTTGTTATCTGTTTATTTTCCCTGCCTTCTCCCTCTGTGTATGTGTGCGCAATAGTTCTCTGGAACTGCAGGCTGCTGACATCTTACCATAAAAGGCACATGTCCCGGGTGACAGCTCACCTTTCTTTGCTAAAAATAAAAGCTGCCTCCGCAGCACAGTTAATGATTTGCTTTGGGCCTCGCAGAATTACGCCGATGCCTCAGCACATTTAGACGTTCCTGTAATTAAAATGAAAACCAATTAGCATCTCTCAAGAAGCTTCACCTTTTAAACAGAGCGGGGCCAGATCCTTGGCCCAGATTTGCACTGTGCGCACAGTGCGAAGCAGCTGTTGTGCCCGTTTAACTGGTTGGTGGAGGATTCTGTCTCGACTGGTGAATCCCCGGGGTAGGAGAGCCAGTACACCGTTCTCACCTCCCAGCGACCAGCGTAAGTGCGGGTGGCCAGAGAAAAGGAGTGTGCCTGGGGCATGCCTATGCCCAAGTGCTCTCTAGTGGCTAGAAAGGCCCCTCAGCATCATGGGCTGCTGTGAGTGAGTTAGAGCAGACCTGGGGCTGCTCTAATTTATGCCAGGTCCTCAACCGGCCCCAAGCATGATGGGAAGTAAAAGTGGTGCAAAGCCTCCCCTGCCTTTCTGCACCAAGCCCCGTGTGGCTGCAGGCCAGGATCAGAGCCAGAGCGTTGTACAATTTGAAAATGTGATACCATATAAAAACCCACTGCATGAATAAGAGTTAGCATGATTTGCACTGGGTTACACACCAGGGCGCTTTCTGCCATGCTTTGGCTATACTGTGTGCACTCTCCCCTTAAAACAACAATTGGGTGAAGTCATAAAGTGGCACCCAGTGGCCACCGTTATAAAGTAAGCATCTGCCGAGACTTTCTACCCAGTGGCGTCTGGGATGCCAGACTTCTCTAAATCTAGTGAAACATTGTGGTAACGTTTGGCAAGCCGTGGCCTTTTAATTACAGCCGCTGTATTTCCAGAAAAGGCCATTGTGCTTCTTTAACAAACACAGGGCCTGATTCACCGCACCACTGCCCCAGTTTTATACCAGTTTAACACCACTCATTTCACTTGTGTTGCCCCATTGTAAAATGGGGGAAAGAGTGGGGGAATCAGGCTCATGGTGTGAAAGGAACTAATGCCAAAAAAATAATAATTGCGTAATCACAAGGCACAAATTATGCTAAACCAAAATGCAACTGTTGGGTTCAATTATCTTTTCAAAAAGCTGAACAGCAAACCGAAGAGTGACGTTTGCTTCAGCTAGACTCAAACTTGCCAGATCCAGCGTGGATTTTATTTAGTTTTTGGAAACACAGCCTGCAATTTTCCATTGTAACTCAGCAGGAAAAAGAGAAACCCACAGCGCTGATTATTTACAAGCAGCTTCTCTTAGAAACCTTCCATTGAGCCGTCTGAAATTACTACACCACAAAGAAACCCAGAATAATTGCTCCAAACATGTTTGTTTTCTTCGTTGTTCTTCATGTTCTCTCTGCTTTCTTCTCTCCTGCATATCCATGGAATGTGCTGATCGCTGTTGAAGAAGTCTTGCTACTTTCCCGCTGTAAGAAACTTCTGGAGGAAGGAGACAGGTATCACTTAGGATGTCTAGATATCAGTTCCTTACACAGGGGAAGCGCCTTATAAATGATCCGCAGCAGGGGGAAAATAGATAGCAGCTTTCAGCTTGGGAATAATGATGCCATCAATTCACTGTGCCTGAACCTGTCCTTCAGATCTTGATTCCAATTCAATCCATTCAATCTGTATTGAAGTGGTAGTTTCAGGGTACACTCTTTCCGGTGTAGGTACCTTATCTCTGTCGTTGTAGGTGACAATCAAGGAACGCTTTCATGTGTCTGTCATGCCTCAAAAGCTTTTTCTTTAAGATCCAGATTTCCAGTTGTGTAAACGGGGGGAACTCCACTGAAGGCAAGTAGAGGTGCACTGTTATACACAGGGATCACGTCCCCAAGACTGTACTTGATGGTATGTCCCCTGGGTTACTGCTGCACTCAGTTTATAAGTTTCGTAGAGCCAGAAATACATATCTGCGCCAGATTGGGTTATAGGAGAGGAAACTTTTCTGATCTGGCAGGTAACTTATTTCAGTCCCCTGTTCTATTTCCCCAGAGACATCACCTGAGTGCTAGCAGAGTTCATCTGTTCTGTGTGCGTGGGTGAGTCGGGGAGGGGTTAGTGGAAGACGTGTTATCCTTGCATGATCTTTCTACCGGCTGGGCTTCATTTCACAAGTCAGCCCTATCATTACAAAAATTAAAATTGCCTGCTCTTTCATCTGTGCGGCGCCAGAGTTTACTGGACGTGATTTTGGGAGGCATGCATTACTGCTCCTGAGAATCAGTAGTGTAGCCGGGGGGAGCAGCCGCTCCCCCACTGAGCAGAAGCGGCGCCGTTTTTGTGCTCCAACGCCTTTTGCTCCTGCGCTGCAGCCAGAGCGGAGCATTTTTTTTGGCTCCCGGCGCCTTTTTTTGCTCCCAACGCCTTTTTTGAGCTCTGCTCCCCTGTGCTCTAAACCTGGCTACGCCACTGCTGAGAATGTCTGGTCTTCGGCCACTCTTGTAAATTGATCTTTCGCACTCTCGATACAGGAGAGCTATAAAAGCATATCTGAGCGTGGTGAAGCCTGGAGGTGTCAGCCACTCCTGGCTACAGATGAAAACTGTGCTTTGCAGAGAGTTTTGCTTTTCTGAGCCCTGAGAGCTATCCGGCAAGTCAACCCTTTGAAGTACGCATTATCTCCGCTTTCAAGTGCGAGGACTCTACATGCTGGCTATCGATTCTGTTGTCCTGTGTATTTTTACAGATGGCAAAGGTGGTGGGAGTTTTGGAGGAGCACATTTCCAATTAACTGGAATATGCACTGCACGTGCTTGGAACGAGGAAGGCTGCAGATTGATATCAGAGCACAGAGAGAGCCCTGATGAGGCAATTTCAGCAGGGAGATAAAGATTCATGTGGATATGCTGTGTTGGAACGTGAATGTCTAAAGCTATAACTGCAAAGAAGAAAAGCAAACAAATTGATTTGAAACATCTCCAAATGCCATCAGCTGTAGATGGCTCATCTAAAAAGTATCTTTGATCCCTGACTCATGTTTTGCAAGTGGAAAGGCATAAGAAATCAAATGTTCAGCCTTTATTTGCCTGTGTCAAAATGTCTTACGAAGCTTGACAAATACGTATCTGTTTACACTGTATCCTTCCCCCAAGCATAGCCCAGGAATGGTTCTGAAAAGGAGATTAGCTCCTTTATTTCATCGCTGGGCAAGTGCTTAAAACCAGATGAATCACAAGGCAAACTTTTAAAACAAGGCATTGTTAATGCCCAGGGCAGTCAGACAATTAAACAGATTGGCAGTGGCTCACTCATCATCAAGGCTACGTTAAGCATGAGCTCCTTCTGGTTGGCTTAGCTCAGCTGCTACACTCTATGTTTCATGAAATGTGGAGAGCAGGAGAAAAGCACCCAACATTTTCAGGCCACTACCAGATTACCGTATGGAGAGCTCTGTGCAGCACCTACCGCCAATTGAGAGCCGTGCAAGATCTAACTCGGATGCTGGGACTTGGGAAAGAGAAGCTTCATGGTGGTAAAAGTGCACAGAGCTGTATGGGGTGGCTGGAAATGTGTATAAAGTGGGATCCAGCTTGACCAAGGGATTCTGATAGTATAAACCCTGAGAGCAGCCGCTGAGGTTGTTTGCAATTTCTCAAGGACTTGGAGATGGAATAGAGTCAGACCTAGAAAAGAAAAAAAAAGCCCAAACGTCTACATTTTAAAGACAAGCCCGAATTCCCAAAGTAGCTGGAAGTTGAGCAGAACGCCGCTCGTTGCAGCCAATTAGCAATGCTAGAAACACAGCAGGAGCTCCTAGTATTTTGACTGATAAAAAGGCGTTGAAATGAAACAGTCGGAACTGAACATTGCAAGTTGTCACTCCGACACACACCTCAGCCGTCTGACGTGGGCTCCTTTGCATTATGACACATCAATGGAATGCAGCACAGAGTTTGAATAAGAGCTGGGCAAATACAAAAAATCCAGCATCCCTTAACATAGGCATCGTTTCCCCATGACCAGCTGTGGTTGTCTTCATCAGCCTG
Organism: Macrochelys suwanniensis; assembly: GCA_033296515.1. Lineage (NCBI taxonomy): Eukaryota > Metazoa > Chordata > Testudines > Chelydridae > Macrochelys > Macrochelys suwanniensis. The sequence goes on along the minus strand of CM065782.1, from coordinate 103,561,607 downwards.
AGGTCAGTTCCTTTTTGTAAAGGCCCTTTGTTCCCGCTAGAACCTGGTCTGGCAATTTTGTGAGCAGCGTTCTGTGATTTTTTAACCTTTGGGCCAATCTTTGTCTCCCTGGAGAGGACAGGCCTGGTGGAACTTAGAGACTCAGGAATGTGTTTGCCTTGTTTGTGAAAGTAGGGCCTGAGGGCTGAGTTTAAGGCGGAGGCCAACTTCAGAGACGATGGTGCTGACATCTTGCACACTGTTCTCATCTGCTTTTGGCCTCCGTTGGTGGAATGTGCTGGAGGATTTGGGCTGGACCTAGACGAGAACTGGAAGACAGAACCAAAACCATCGGGGGACAGGTTGAAATTCAGGGATTTGAATGTGAAACCCCCGGAAATTCAGAGGGATTCTGAGCTGAGGGTCTGGTTTTGGCCCATTTCTGTTCGACACCAAGGACCGTCATTGCTGCCCTGCTCTGGCTGCTTTGTGCTGCTCTGGCTACACAAAGCAGCCATTAAACAGCAGGTTAAATTGGGTGTAAGCTGGTTTGCTTTCCCAGAGGGCAGCGGATTGGTGAACCTAGCCCCAAGTTTCACTTAAAGGCCCCATTCACTTACAGGTCCAGCCTTTTGCTTCCCATGCTGGCCAGTTGATGGAGGACCATACTGTTGCTCAGCAAAAACAACTCCAGCCAATGAACAGCCAGTCCTAAAGACAGGCCTGTCTGGCTGCCCTGGGGGGGAGGGCCAAGGTGTGGGCTGGTGTAAAGTGGGGTCAAACTAGGAGAGAACCTTAGGAGACAGCGGAACAAAAGTTACGTCCATTGCCCGCCCTCCAGCCCAGGAGAAAGGATTCCACATTCTCAGCATAGCTTCCGTTTGATCATTTCCCACGGGACACCAACAAATGGACCATTAGAGCCCTGGAATATTCCACCTCTCGGGAAAGTGGAGGCTCGCCAGCGAAACGGATGTTGTCGTCTCTCCCTCGCTGAGCCGCGAACAAGGACAGACTTGGTGGCTGGCCTGTATTGCTCACACGCTGGCCTGAGTGATGAAAACGGGCCGGGAGATGGTGCTTTTGAGCCAGAGCCTCTGGAGATTCCTTCCAAAAGCCAGTTGAATATGCCTTTGATGTGCGGGTGACAGGTACCAGGCTGGCCCAGCCAGTAATGGAAACCTACTCTGTACACCCAGCGGCCCCACGAACCAGTATGGAGAGATGGTTTCTAACGGGGAGGCGGTGTGCCCATCCCTATGCATGTGGGTTCTCAGGCCTTCCTACAAAGGTGCCTATTTCCCTGGTGCATTTTATCAGGTGGATTCTTGTCCACTACCAACTGCACTGGGGCCACGGACTCATATCCTGCGTGGCCATCACGTGGCCACAACTTTCAGGGCCAAATGCTCCTCTGGGCTAGGATTGGTGCATGGACTTGGCCCGGCCAGGTGGGTACCTGCTGCAGGAAAGGAGTGTTTGGAGTCTGCTGACTGTGCCCCCCCCCCCCCCCCCCCCCCCCCCCCCCCCGCCCAACGTGGTACCTGTACCTGCACCGATGGCTGGTGATAGTGCCTGTCCCGGCTTCTCCAAAAACCGCTGCTAGGGGAGGGGGCGTGTGCATATGGCAGCGGGACACTGGAACTGGCTGACGGGCGAAGGAGGGGGAAGAGAATCTAGCTGACCAGGCTCCAGGGTGGGGGAAATGCAGATGGGTGGGAGCTGGGAACCATGTGGTCGGAGCGAGGAGCAGAAGAAGTGTGGGGTGCAGGGGCAGAAAGAATACAGATCAGCAGGTCACTTGCAGCAGGGCGAGGGGAGAGGCTACTCAGGAGCAGGGTGAACTGACAGAGAGGAGCAGAGCTAGGCTGGGCTGATGGGGAGGGGAAGAGGAGCAGGAGGGCTGCCAGGCATTGACATGAGGGGGTGCTCCAGGTTGCCCATGCAAAAGAGTGCATTGTGTCACGTCCCCGTGCTTTCCCCTAGCCACAGCCCCCATGTCCCCTGCTTGCTCAGCCACGTGGGAAGCAACTGGACAGCCGGGGTTAATCTGCAGAGGGGGAGCAGTGCGGGGCTGGGAATCAGAATCAGCAGCACAGGCCTCCTCACAGTGGTTTTCTGCTGTTTAGCAGCTGATCCCACAGCAGAGGGGTCAGGAGCATCGTGGCTTGTCGGCGGATTGAGACTGAAGAGTCTTTAGATCGGCTTTCCAATCTCTGACACGAGCGGTTCTCAGCCTGGAGCCCACCCGCATCCCTGCCAGGAGCCCCATCCTGTTCAGCAATGCTGAGTCCCTGACACTTACTCGCAACCCCCAGACTGAGAAATCAGCAGCTTCTGCCTTCCTAGGGGGAGCAGGAGGTTTCCCCTAATGGGTCTGGTGAACACTGTGGGACAGGCAAAGGGCTTCAGCACGGCCAAGCCAGGAGATTAGGAAACGGACTAAAAATGCAATCCCGACTCCTTGAACAAGAACATGCCAGCAGAACGCTGTTCTGAACAAGGCAGGACCCTGCCTTTACAGATCCCTGTGCAGGTCTGGGTGTGGTCATGGCTAATGCCTTCAAAACCACGAGCGGAAGATTGCAGAAGGGAGACGCTAGCGGAATAGCTCCTCGGATCATTTCAGTCCCTTGACTCCCATCTCTGAGCCATGCTCTGTGATCAACTTAACGAGGAGAAGCCCCTCGGTGCTGCACAAAGAGCTATCAGACCCAACAAAAGCAGCACGGGGGAGAAAGCAATAAGCGAGTGAGGCTCCTCAGTGATTCACGGCCTGCGTCGTCTTCACAAGAGTTGTTTGGCTGGAGGTGCAACACTGTGGGGGGAGGGGAAGAACCAACAACCCCCCCGCCCCCCGGTGACTTGGCGTAGCACATTGTAATGAGCCGGTTGTGAGGAGGATGTGTACAGTGGGCGGCTGTGCTTGGCAAATTGTTTGGTTTAATTGTTCAAATATTATTATGCATTGTTTATTCCTTTAAGGCGCCCGTAAGCTTAGGCCCTGGCCACCTTGCCTCTGCTACTGTGGCACCGCGACAGAAAAGGGCTTTTCCGTTGATGTAGTTTATCCTCCTCTTTGAGAGATGGACGCTAGGTCAACGGAAGGATCCTTCCCTCCATCGAGCTAGCCGTGTCTACACCCGGGGTTAGATTGACCTACCACAGGGTGCAACATTTTTCATAGCCCTGAGCAACGTAGCTAGTTCGATCTAATTTTTAGGTGTGGACCAGGCCTGAGTCTCGGCCAGTTGCAAAAAGAACGAAGCAGTGCTGGAAACTCAGCTGCGGTGAGCCCTGGTACCGTCAGTGAGGGAAAGCCAGGCTAAATGAAACACCCTTGGCAGTTCAAGAAGCAGGCCCTCTTAGGCAGGGAGGTAAGGACCAAATGAAGGAAGACTTGGGTAGCTGCATCCCAGCATTAAATGGACGGGCAAGCCCTGCAGCTCCTTAACTCTCCCATGTCATTGTAAGGCAGATGTCCAGCTAATATATTTTGGAGGTACCAGGAGGGGACACATATGTTGCAGGTATGTGCCTGGAGAGCTTGCGTGTGCATGCGTGAGCGAGAGGTAGCTGGACTAGATGACCTCCAGAGGTCTCTTCCAACCCTAATCTACGATCGGTTTGTGGGTGCATTGCTCTCCTCGACAGGTTGCGCTTCGGGAGCAGAAGGTCAAGCCACGTATATGGGGTTAGCTGGCAGCTGTGGTATCTCCATTTGTAGCCACAAAGGAACAAATAAAAGGAGGAGAACTACAGTCTCTGGTATCCGAGTTAGATAAATAACCACAAGGAAGTGTTTTCCCCTTGTAATTAAGTTACTCTAATCACTAAACTCCTCAGTCAAAGCCACATCTGTTAATCGACAGCAAAAGAAGGGCAAATAGAATCCTCACTTATCTGCTACCCTTCCCCTTGCAGTGTGATTAATAGGCTCTTTGTAATGAGGCTGGCACGGAGATACGCCCACATGTCTCTGTGGTTTGGAAAGGACAGGTTTCAAGCAGGCTGGGGACGTGGTAGGAACCGGATGGGGTGGGGATGACTGCCATTACATTAACTGTGGCTCCCATTTCAGTCCAACGGCCTACACACCCCCAGTAGAACGCAGCCGCAGAGTTGATTTCATGCTCCGAGGCCATCAGTCCCTGTCCGCTCAGCGATGAAGCCGGTTCAATCTGAGCGGTGCAGTTCACTGCCTTGCGGTGTGAGTCAGGAGGAGCTGGAACCGTTTGGAAAGATGCTTTTGGGGACGGGGAGGGATGTTTGCAATGTGGGGGAAGAAAATAACTGATTGACAGCTGAGCAGCTGTCTGGGTAGCGGCATCATCGGCTTCACCTGCATGAGTCACTGCACAGCGCCCCCAGGTGTGACGCAGAGGCAGTGCCCGGGGTACGAGTGGGAGAAGAAGGGAAATCGGTGGCGCGCTGGGACAGGGAGAAAGCAGGCTTCACTCGATGAAGGCACTGACCCCCTCCTTTCTCGGCGCTTGAGCAAAGCCTTGCAGCAATGTACTCCGCTTTCACTCAAACTCCCGCCGAGCCCCAGGAACGTTTTGCCTGAGCGAAGTGACTGAGTGGACCCGGCGGCTCTTGCAGAGACAGGCTGCGTGGCCACGTTTGGAGGCAGGGTTTCCGTTCGGGCCCACCTGTCATTTATGGAAAAGGCAAACCCAAATGGATCCCTCAATGGGTTAGCGCCGGGTGTTGGCGGGTGGCTAGATCTGTGCGTTCCCTGGGTATGTCTGCCTGCAGGGAAGCCGGCATACCTGGGAGCGTTCACACGCTCGGTCTAGGGCCCAGCGCTGATCTCTCTGCTTAGCCTTGTCTACACTAGCACATTGCGCTGCTGAACCGTACCCTCGGGCGATTGAACCGGTAGACGTTGCACAGATGCAGCGTGTTCACACTAGGCCTCCTGCCTTGGGTCCACGCCCAGCACTGCCTGCAAACCTATCAGCCACACCACGCTGTGGGCGCTTCGTAGCCTGCTTCCTGAAGCAGAGGTACTGCTGGCAGTGCAGTAATGACACTGCAAAGTGCAGTGATAATGTACACTGGATGGGATCAGGTTTGATCCTGGGAGCTGCGATACACTGCCAGGCTCGCAGGCAGGCAGGGGTGGGAGGAACGGACAGTGCTGCCTCTCCCATTTCTCCTCCAGGAGCAGTGAGGTAGCCCCTGCGAATGCACGCACAGAACCTCAGCCAGCTCCGGTGGCCAGGAGATGCTTCTCCATCAGCTGCCCAGGTAAGGCCCCAGCAAGGCAAGGACGTTCTTATTGTAGAGAGAAAGGCTGGTTAAGGCATCGGGCTGGGACTCGGGAGATCTGGGCTCAGTTCTCAGCTCTACCACAAACTCCCTATGTGATCTTGGCAACCCATTGGGGATAACGAGCCTTCCTCTGCCTCACTTATTTAGATTGTAAAATCTTCCGGGCAGGGACTGTCTCTTCCCACATGTTTGTACAGCGCTTAGCACACTGGGGCCCTGATAGCAGCTGGGGGCTCTAGGCATCACAGCAAGAGGGGCGTGCACTTCCTGTGCACTAGTGTAAGATTTGCACGGGGACATGAGGTGTGTTACAAGAGCAGCGGGGACTTGCAACGCCAGCTGCTGTAGTGGAGATGAGTCTCCCCTGATCACAGCTTTTCTCCTAGCCAGGGATGCTGGGAAGAGAGGTTTGAATCCTCCCTCTCAGTTTGGGGCCTGGAGCAGCAACTCTCCCTCCCCTGCATTTTCACTGCTCCAGATTGGGACTTGCCTCATCTAATTGCTGAGCAGCAAACTTTGCTGCTGCCCTGGCTGTGCTCTGAAAAGGCTCCCTGGAATGAAAGCGATTCCCCCTTAGGAGTGGGCCCACGCCGGAACTCCAGTTAAACGCCCTCTGGGCCCCGGGGGATGTTGTGGGGTTTGCTCTTCCTCTCAGCACACTCCCAGAACAGAACAGAAGACCTAATCCCTCCCCAAGGCGCATACACGGACCACATACCATTGGCCCAGCAGAGAGACAAATCCCATGTCTACCCATCCCTCCCCAACATCTGGCTGCTACGGCCCTCCTTCCTTCTGCCTTTTATACAGGTCAGCTGGGCCTGGCAGCTTCATGAGCCACAGCTGTATCAGCTGCAAAGCCACTTAACCCCTTCCTGCTCAGATCCAAGCCCAACAGGGATCCCAGCCAAACTTGCAGGGCTCAGATGAGCAGTGCGGCCCATTCAAGAGAAAGCTCACAGCCCCATCGGAACTCGGGGGCTCCGGCTCATCTCGGTGTCGTGTTCTTTTCTGCATTTGATGGAAAACCTCATGTAAGACTGGGCACAGCTGATTCCTTGTGCCAGTCAAGTTTTGGTTTAGAAAGAGCACGTGCTCCGAGCTCCCAGAGGAGCACTTTCTACTTCTCTGCAGGCAACCCTTGCCCACAGAGATTATGATTGCCAGCGGCTCCTCCGCCACGCCTGGCAACAATCAGCCTGCGCTAACGCCGCGTGTTGAATTGCAATTTAGTGTCTCTTCCATGTTCAACCCAAGAGCTGCCTCTAGCGTCGGCTGGACATAACAACAGGTTCACATCTCAGCGCTTGCACTGGGGTGGGGGAAACTGCTTCCAGTGTGCGTTGGCTGGGCTGTGTGACACCAATACAGAAACATTAGGCTGCAGCTAATCACATCTTTACTGCACCTACCTGGTGCAGCCTCCCCTTCTGACAGTTACAGAGGCAAATTGGCTTCCATCGGTCCATACAGTTACACAGGCTGCTGTGCTGTATACATGGGCAGGTAGCTCCCTCTCTCTTCTCCTAACAGCTCTTGGCTGACTGTGGTCCTTGGGGGAAGCTCGGTATCTTTTGTAGTTTTCCTCACTGTCATGCCAGCGTTAATCACAGCTTCAGACTGGCTAAAACCCGAACTCCAAACACCGCTGTGAAGTTTGGAACCAGGTTTCAGCATTTAAACTGGGGCTCGGGCTGATGGTTCATGACAACACGCTGCATAGGACCAGCAGCCTGGTATGATTAGACTAGAAACAGACACCTGGCCGGCTCCTTGTTTAACCAGTTCAGGGCATTTGGATTGGAAGCAAAACTATGGCACGCCAATGCGGCAAATCAGGTGGGGCTCACGGGCAATGAGTTGGCTGCTCCAGCTACACTTTGCCTCTCTCTGGAGCTGCACTGTAAGTGTCTGTGCCTGTCCACTTTATATCAGCGTGTGAAAGTGAAGACAATACTATAATGATCCTTTGGACTGGAGTTTCTAAAGGGCACCCTGAAAGCAATTGCCCACCTCTGATCTGGAGCACAGAATAATCACAGATTATCAGGGTGGGAAGGGACCTCAGGAGTTCATCTAGTCCAACCCCCTGCTCAAAGCAGGACCAATCCCCATCTTTTCCCCCAGATTCCTAAATGGCCCCCTCAAGGATTGAACTCACAACCCTGGGTTTAGCTGGCTAATGCTCAAACCACTGAGCTACCCCTCCCACCGTAGAACCCAGGGAAACCTGCATGCAGTTAAGATCCACGCATCACTGAAAATGTGGCGGCATCATATTCCCTCGTCCTGAGTACAGGGCCCAATTTGGGGCCCCACTGCTGCAAACAGCTGTGCACGTGCTTAACTTTAAGCTCGTGAGTAGATCCATTGACTGCAAGGGGACTAATTATGTGCTTGAAGCGAAGCAGAGCCACACCTGTCTGAAGGACAGGGCCTGGGGGTCGTCTCACTTTTAAAGAGGCACAGCGCAGATTGAAAAGCTTCAGAAAAGGGCAAAAGACGTGGACGTCTATGACAAGACACCGTGACGACCCAGCTTGGGAATGAGACTTGACTGAAGCAGAGTGGAAACATTTCCCACGTCTCCACGTGCAAGCGCACAATGAACCGAAAGGGCAGTGAAAGAACTCGATTGATAGCGTACCTGCCATTAGAGATTACAGCCAGATTGCGGGGGCCTTTTTTCTCGTACGGAATTGATCTTTTTATGCCCACTAATGACATTTGCAGCGCGGCGCTTTAAGACAGTGATAAGGGTAATCAAGCTGTCACGCTTTAATACAGATGAGGGGCCTGCAGGAGTCAGGCAGGGCTTCCTCTTCGCCTTGTGCTGTATATTAATATTTATTCTATCACAGCAGCACCTAAGCCCCCCAATCCAGAAGCAGGGCCTCATTGTGCTAGGCGCTGTACAGAGAAGGAAACTTTTTAGTCACGCAGAGGCTACAAAATATGAATAGAGATTAAAAAAGAAGCCGATCAACCAAAGGGGAGGGACTGTAGCTGGCCCTGGGGGGGGGGTTTACGGGCAGATCTCTTAATGGGGCGAGGGGAGGGTGTAAACGCTATCCCTGCCCCTCCCCCCAAAAGCAGAGACGTCAGAGCACCGAGCGGAAGCCTGTACAATTCATCTCACAGCTCGAGGGCAGCCACGGGACTGCAGCTCAGCCTCTCTCTGGCTGCCCACCTCACAGCTGGAATGGCGGGCGCTGCTTGTCCGCACCCTACCCATGAGGGGTCCAGTTTCCTGGGCCCCCGAGCTACGGAGTTCACGCCTCCGGCCTCCCTCTGGGCACGGACCTGCTGGAGGCAGCTGAGAGTTGCTCTCCTGGCTGGGCTTTGCCTGAGGTGCTCCTTGCCACTGGTGCAAACAGCTGGGCTGATGCTCTCCATGGCAAGGTGAGCGTCCCGCGGTGTGATTGACTGTATGGCGCAGACTGCGAAATGCAGCCACTGCGAACCTGAGTTAGACAAGCGTTTAGAGGGACTAATTACAGGCTACAGATGCTGGACAGCTGGGTGGATAGGCCCAGCTGGCCTCCTGCCTTTTCGGAAGGGCAGAGGCGACGCAAGGAGAATGCTTTTGAGTCAAGGAGGCACGCGGTTCCTGCTTTTAAACAAAAATAATTGACAAGCAGGAGCATGGGAGTTAGGCACCGAAATACCTTTGAGGGTCTGGGCCTTCTGGGCACATCTCCTCTGCAGCTGGTCGGGCGCTTCCCCGCATGGGTAGACAGACACGTGCTCGCTCGCCTCGAGCGTGCGCGCTACAAACAGCAGCGTGCCCGCGACAGCCTGGCTGGGAGCTTGGGCCAGCTGCCTGAGAACAAACCCGCCCGACACTCCGGGTACGTACGCGAGTGGCTAGCCTGAGCCGCTGCAGCCACACTGCTATTTTTAGCAGGCTAGCTCGAGCACAGATAGCGCGCGTCCGTCTTCTCACACTGGGAAGCACCTGACACCCTGCCGTGTAGTGCACCCCTTGTGCCCTAGCCCCCATCTGTTCAGCACTGCCCAGCCCTGCCCTATCCATGGTTAAGGTTGTGAGATGCTCAGGTAATGTGGTAATGGGGGGCATACTGGAAGCTTTTAAGAACAGTATATGTGGTCCTGCCTCAGTGCAGGGGATGCACTTGCTAACGTCTCAAGCCCTACGTTTCTGTGACACTGTGGTATAGGATCATGGTAACTCCGTGCTTACGATCCATAATTCAGGGATTATTTTCCCCAGTGTGCTAGGCGCTGTACAAACACAGAATGAAAAAGATAGTCCCTGCCCCAAAGAACTTCCAAATGATTTGCACCAGCTCCTCTCCAGCCCATTGCTTCATCATGACTCCTGGGTCTCCCTCTCCTTCATAGAATATCAGGGTTGGAAGGGACCTTAGAAGGTCATCTAGTCCAACCCCCTGCTCAGAGCAGGACCAATCCCCAATTTTTGCCCCAGATCCCTAAATGGCCCCCTCAAGGATTGAACTCACAACCCTGGGTTTAGCAGGCTAATGCTCAAACCACTGAGCTATCCCTCCCCCCACCTGCTCCCCTTTCTCCTGCTGTCTGCTCCCCACCTGTGAGGTGCACGTAGGGTGACCAGATGTCCTGATAAAATCGGGACCGTCCTGATTTTTCTTCTTTTGTCCCGCATCCCAACCGATGCATGGTTGGGACGCCATTTGTCCCGATATCCAGGCCTCTTCCATTCTCCGGTTGTTGTTTTTTGCTCAACAAGTCCGGCGGTGGGAAAGGGGTCTTTTTTTTTGCTCAGCAAGTCCGGTGGGAGGGGTTCCCCCTGGACAAGTCCCGATTTTCGGGTCCTCGCATCTGGTCACCCTAGGTGCACGGCCCAGCTAACCTGCTGTGTCTGCCCTCAGCCTTGTTTTCTTGGTGATGCAAGGTCACTTCAACCCCACCCTGTCTCTTTGTCCACAACCAAACCCTTTATTACAACCAATAGCCCACTGATGCTATTTCTTTAGCTTTGAATAACAATAAAATCTCACTCATAAAAAAAAAAGCTCTAAGGGATCTGACCATTAATTAGGTTTATGATCAAAGAGCCACTATCCAGCAGCAAAAGAGAATCATGTGCAAATATGATGGTGGGAGGGATAGCTCAGTGGTTTGAGCATTGGCCTGCTAAACCCAGGGTTGTGAGCTCAGTCCTTGAGGGGGCCATTTAGGGATCTGGGGCAAAAATTGGGGATGGTCCTGCTTTGAGCAGGGGGTTGGACTGGATGACCTTCTAAGGTCCCTTCCAACCCTGATATTCTACGAAATAATGAATTAACTCAGCTAGCCAAGAAATCCAAGCAGAAAAACGGCTTCTTTAACCTGCAGGACCATCCTTTCCCCAAGCCCTGGTTAAATAAATGGCTTTTGCAGCATGTCTGAAAGGTCATCAAATAATAAAGCAATTCAAATCTAGTAAGGGAACTACACTGGCCCCACGCTGTGAAAGACTGGCTGTCAAAACCAACCATCAGTAAAAGGGAGGTGATGCGTGCAGAGTTCCCATAAGAAACCCATGTTCTAATCTAAGATGGCTGAATGAAATATTTCCAGCTCTTCTTGCCAACCCCTCTTCGCCCCCATTTATCACCCTTGAAAGTTAAATTGTCAAAAAATGAACATAGGAAATTTTACATTGTGCCACAAAGGCGCTGATGAGCCCAAAACCTTTAAAAATGCAGATAATGTATGCAGATGTGGGCACCGTGGATGGCAAATATGTGGTGAAATATTAAATGGTTCTAGAGAATGCAGCAGAACCCTCAAGTGGATGTCTATCACCCCCTTGAGAGGAATTTCAGACAGAGAAGACAACTTTGCCCGAGGAATGCTGCGGCCTGAGGAGCTGCAGAACCCGCTGTTATTGGAGCTGGAGGAGACGTTATCCACAGAGGGATAGGGACGGACTAAACCTGCTGCCTGCTTAGCACTGGTGCCAGCAGCAGCTGCAAGGCCCAGCATGGCAGCTCAGCCGGGGATAAGCTGCTGGGGAAGGAGAGAACATCTCCGAACAAGCAGGGAGGGATAGCTCAGTGGTTTGAGCATCGGCCTGCTAAACCCAGGGTTGTGAGTTCAATCCTTGAGGGGGCCATTTGGGGATCTGGGGCAAAAATTGGGGATTGGTCCTGCTTTGAGCAGGGGGTTGGACTAGATGACCTACTAAGGTCCCTTCCAACCCTGAGATTCTATGAGTCTAAGCAGCTGTGAAGCAATTCATCACACTTACCCAGCGTACCGGGGGCGGGACTGAAAGGTCAGAGGCGCAAATGCACAGAAGCAGGAGGAGAGAGACCTAAGCACTGTTAAATGACCGAAGGTGTCCCCAGGATGTGGAATTACTGTGCCCACTAAGCATTAGACATTATCGTTAAGTACCAAAGGGCTTAAATAGGTTCCCTGGAAGATGTTTTCCCTGTTCAGCTAGGCTAGTTAGGCGAGGGACACGGCAGATTCTCAACAAAAAGAGGCTGAGTTTCAAACAAGTTAGGTGGACAAATGCACGCTTCGTTTGCACACCGAATGACTGCGATCAGATAAGTATATACACAAGTGGCCAAATATGGCCATTGGCATGTGCAGTTGCCCCATTTACCGGTATGATTGCCAGAGCCGGTGCTTGGCATAAGCAGACTAAGCAATTACTTAGGTCCCAAGCAGCTCAAGGGGGGACCCTATTACTTATTAGTATGTGTGGTGGGGGCGGGGAGTAAGGGGAGAAAATATTCCTGCATAAGGCCTGCAATGGGCTAGCGCCACCTCTGATGATCAGTTACTCCATTGACAGTTAAAGCAGCAGGAGGCCTGTTTTGACTTTGCTCGCCGATGTAAAGTCCGTAACAGAGCTTACACCAGAGGAGGATCAGGCATAGCAGAATAAGGAGAGTTCCCCCACTGGCTGTTTCTGTTCTAAAGCCAGCTCACGTGTTGCAAAGCATCCTTAGAGGACCAGAGAGTGCAGCCCGATATAGGTGAGGCGAACTTGTTTAAAAATCAGGTCCAAAGTGTGAAAACCATTTTCAAACGTGGGGCTAAATCTCTCCCATCAGATCCCACTTAAATGGCTGTCTGACAGGCTGGACTTCACAGGCATGACTTACATGTATATGTTAATTACTTAATATTATGGTACCAAGCAGAAGTGCTAATCAGGCTGTAGCCTATAAAAACATGGTGGTAGACATAGTCCCTGCCATGAAGAGCAGAAACATTGGCTCTGATGGACACTTCTATCCTTAGAAGCGACAAAAAGTCCTGTGGCACCTTATAGACTAACAGACGTATTGGAGCATAAGCTTTCGTGGGTGAATATTCGTGGGTGAATATTCACCCACGAAAGCTTATGCTCCAATACGTCTGTTAGTCTATAAGGTGCCACAGGACTCTTTGTCGCTTCTACAGATCCAGACTAACACGGCTACCCCTCTGATACTTGACTTCTATCCTTGGAATACTGATTAATGCTGTACTTGATTTTGATCTACTTAGACTGCAAACTCTTTGGGGTTGGAACATTTCTTCGTTACATGTTTGTAAGCTGCCCAGTACAACACAGTCCTGGCCTCTAAGTGCTACTACAATACAGTACTACTACAATACAGTTGCAGTGTACCTCCGTGCCGAGGCAAACTGATTTCCAAACGGAGGTATCCATCCTTCTTTCAGATCCTGACAGCAGGTGACATACATACCAGTGTGAGTGAAAAAAGAATTCCAACCCATTGAAATTGAGAAGGATCCTGTCTGGAACCTCTGGGCAGATGGATGCACAAATGTATTATCTGCTGAGGTAAGTGTCCCAATGGAAGCATGAGCACTCAGGTGCATGAATTTGGGACACTGGAGAATTTTTAGTTCCATAAAAAAAATAAAAGTTAGTATCTTGAGGTAAGCATAATCCTACACATTTTAGTTAGGCTAATTAGTTGTTTGCACAGGGTTTTGAAAAGGGAAAGGGCTGCATCATTGCTCGGTATTATGATGAGCGTCGTCAGACCAGAATCAGCAAAGCACAGGCAGCTCCTATCTGGCATAAACCAAACGGTGAGTTATACTGTTTTTGAGCACGAATGAAGACATTGTTCATGTTGTGATGTGTGGGAGTGAGATGCCACATCACAGCAGAAAATCAAGGGCAGATTCTCAGCTGGTGTCAATTGTCATAGCTTAATTGAAGTAAATGGACTTCTTTTGGTCCTACCTTCATCTGGAACTCTGCTGAAGATCTAGTTCAGGCGATAGGTGACTTTGTATGATGCATAACTTTTAAAAAAAGAAAACATTGGGATAATCCACCATGGAACAATCTTTTGTTTTCAATTCCCTATTGTTACCTTGTTCATCCAGCAAAAACAGACATTTGTTTCAAATAGATATAAAACCATGAATATGTTAGCCCCACTTAGGATCTCTGCTTCTTATACTCTGCATAGATCCAGATTTAACAAAAATATTTTGTGTTTGACTGCTAGTAGTGTGTCTTGAACCAGCAACATACATTGAAATGTAGCCCCAAATACAGGGCCAGAAGTCAGTTATTGGCCGAACACTGACTCCAGCCCCGATTAGTGTGGATTTGTTACTCTTTCAGCTGCCAGATCCACACAGTAAAATCCACACTGCAGGTGGAGAAGGATTTGGATTGAATTCCACTGTTCTACACATGCAGAAATTGACAAGTGGAACCTAACTTTTAGAACTTTGCGATCAAAACAGATGGTCAAATTCTGCTTTCATGTACACTTGCGTAACCTCACTGACTTTAATAAGGTTGCCCCCGGTGTCCGTGAGAGTGGGATTTGCTCTACAGATTGCATTTAAAACTTTGATGATAGATCAGCACTGAGTAGAAGTGCAGTCAGGATTGTACAGTTCACGCTACACTACCCCGCAAGGAGCACCAAAAACCTCAGGGCATGCAGAAACTGTGCATGCTGCTACACCACTTTATGGATGCAGCTAACTTCCCACCCTGCACCTGGCCTGCAAATAAGGAGGGTGGAGTCATAATCCCGCTTCCTCTCCGTCTCAAGAAATGTAGGGAGGAAGCAGCCCCTGCACTTCTCAGTGCAGGAACTGGGAGTCTGCCAGGCCCTATGTGAGCTGAGTGAGTGGAAGACTTTTTATGCACCCCCACTGCGCACCGGCATGGCGAGGCTGAATCTGTCCCCTGACTTTTTAATTACTCCAGCCGTAGATTTGTGTTGTATTAGTTACGTGTCTCCTTCTGTGGAAGGGAAGCTGTGTCAAACCACAGGAAAAGGCCTCCCAAAATGTAAGCAGATCAGAATAAAGGCAGGAGAACACCACAATTGTCTCTATAGGTGTGGGTCAGCAAATATAGGTTTGAGGAGGCAAGGACTGCCATTTGTAACCACTGTTTTAGCTTGCTATAAGAAGCAATAAAGAAACCAAAGACCCTACTGAAATCATGTCAGGGCTGCTGTTCTGTAGCCATCTGTTTACGCAGCTGGTAAGAATCGTTACAGATGGCCATGGGGACTCTAGGACATTATAAAATGACAAATCAAAGATGTTATGGCACAAATTGTCTTGCAGATAATCAGATACACAGGCAACCTTTACCAGTTTGCCTAACAGTTTTGCTGGCATTAGCTAAAAACAGCTGTTTATTAACCCTTTGTGGAGAGCCCTTCTTTCCCCCTTTCTGTTGCAAGAGAATTTAAATAGAACTCAAAACTCATGGGTTTTTTTTGCTAAATTTATTCTGCCAATCTACCAATTAATTTTATGAAAGTATGACTCATATGTTGTTACATAACACAGTCACATTACACTCTATAAAATACAAATAACCAAGACAAAGTTACTTTTAGCTACAATCGTGGCTAATAAGTAGAGTTTACAGTAGAAAAAAAAATATCTGAGGTTAGGAAGAAAAGATAAAACAGCTGTGTGATTGTCAGAGACATTAGTTGAAGCCAAGAAAAAGCGTGCATCTTTTACAAGGAGTTTAATCCCGCCTCCCCTTCCACGTATGATGTTTGAGTCATCTTTCAAAAATAAATTGTAGTTAGATGTATCAAAAAAATTCAAGCAGTAACAGATATCACTAACATGGGAGTAAGAGGTCAACCTGTTTGGAAACCACTATGTTAGGGTTTATTATTTGGAAATTATGGGTTCTATACAACATCATCATCATCATCCTGGCTCCCAGTGTCAGAGGAATCTGTTCAATACACTCGATGTCATATTAGGGTTCCAACCCTGCTCTGATTAAGTTCAGTGGAAACAAAATTGGCCCCAACACTTCATAAATGCTACTGATGTACTGAAAATCCTACAAAACAGCCTCTCTCCCAGAAGTGAAATGACTTATTACTATGGCAAACTGGCCACTTGATTTTGTAATTTAAAAAAACAACTATCCAGCACATCACATCACATCATTTCTGTATTTTCTGGCCTCTCTCTCTGCTACTCAGACACCCGATGAAACAGACAGATAGGCAAACACAGACTTGGTTTAGTAAGAACGCAGTTTTATCTACATAAACTATACAAATTAAAGAACAGATTCAGTTAAATCGGGAGATCTCACATAGCTCCAGTGTCATTTCGTTGTATGCAAGCTGCCATTTTTGATGAGACATCTGTCAATCATTATTGCATGTCTGCTGTTTGGAAGTATTTAAAAGGAGTCTTGATTTTACGGTTCCATCTCAAAATTGCATTTATAACATGGGGACAAAAACATCAAGGATGCTGCTACCATATGCAGTGTGACAGTTTGACAGAGGGGCGCAGCCAGCTTCTCTGAAAGATAGGCATGGCGAAGTGGAAACCCTATGGCCTGGGGAACATACAAGGTCAGACTACACGATCATCCCTTCTGGCCTTATCGTCTTTGAGCTAGGACATTCAAAGTCGATCAAAGGAAATTCTTTTCACCAGAATGCATAGCTAGCCTGCAGAATCACTGCCACCAGGAATCACTGAGGCCAGCGGCTTAGCAGGATTCAAAAAAGGATTGGCCATTTATCTGAATAACAAGAATATCCAGAGTTATAACCATGACTATTAAAGAATAAATAAAGAGCCAAGAAGGGAATATAAACCCTTAAGATGAAGAGAAGCATAAACAACCTCTAGCTATATGAGGGCGAGGAAGAATCTATCACTAAAGGCAGGTTATTCCAGATCTATTCCTCTGAAGCACAGCCCACTGTCAGAAACAGGAGACTGGAATAGATGGATTAGTGGGCTGACCCAGTCAGCAATTCCTATGTTCCTGATAAACAAAGGCCTCTCAGTCAAGACAAGCTCTGCTAGACCTGCATTGCTTGTGTTTGGCTTCAGAAGCTTCTAGGGAAAGAACTTAAAAATGCTTCAACCTCTAGTTCCCTAATATTGACACATAAATATGATTTAGTCATGCCATTTATTACAAGGATGTATTACCGCAGATGACCCCGTTTTGTAGAATGGCACTCCTATATCTGTTTGTCATCCACCTCCACTCCTGTAAACGTAACCTTAAAACCTCTGAAGAATCTTGAACGTTCCCTGCGGAAACCACTAGTTCAAGTCACCTTTCAAAAATAGGAAGCAAAGAAAGAGATGTGGGAAGATAAACAGTGCTCCTGTTGCCAAGTTGTTAAAATACTATGGCAATATGCTTCCAGCAGTTGTAAGAAATTAATTTGTGGAGTGCTTACAAGCCTTACATATATTTAAATCTCAACTGGAAATAAAATACGATTTAAGTGATACACTTGTCAATGTTAAATTAAAAAAAAAAGGAAAAGATCAGCACCAAAAAGTGAAACTAGGCGTCAGATTCTCTTTTACATTCCAGTTCCTAGGGATCGGATCTCCCCATCTGAGGAATCTCCTGGCACAGGAGGGTCCCTAACTAACACAGGGTAAGTATGGTCAGCTCCCGTGCTACATCTCCTTGCAGCTCTTACCATGGGGCTTGCTAGAAATGGAAGGGGCATGGGCAGAGGATACTGCACTCCAGTGACCTGTGACTGGCAGATAGCAGAATGAGGGAGCCATAACTAGCCATAACTATCCACAGCTAAGAATTTGGCCCTAAGTTCCCCCCACTTTTCTTGTTAATGTTGTTTAGAAACAACTGCCTGAGACATTTGATCTGTAAGTTTTTTGGGGGTTTTTAGGACAACCAACTACCAACTCGTCATCCCTTGCTCATGGCAATGTCAAATACACCACAATCCTTTGGATTTTCTGCAGTGAGTAAAGACAATAAAGTTCAGGGACAGATAATACCAGCAGTGCTACCTTCCTGTCCTGCCATGTAAAACAGTCACAGGGTAAGGCATTCGGCAATACTGGTCATTTAACCATGGTGCTCATTATGTCAAAATCAAGATTTAATTTTCCATATGCTACAACGGCATTTTGGTAAGTTTCTGCAGAATCATCAAAACCCGAGAGCCCTGGTTATTCCATAAACTGCTTTGAAACTATGACAATTAATTTAATCCAGATGCCCAGTCTGGCACTATTCCTTATTCTAAGTACAGTACGTTTTGAAGGCAACACAGAAGCAAAATACACAAAGCAGATTTGCCGAAGCCCACAGTTCTGATGGGCTGCACACATCAAGAGGCAATTCAAAAAGAACACACCTCTCAAATCGTCATGACAATAATGCAGGCAGACCTGAATCTGAAAGAATTCAGATTTCTTTGTGTATATAAAGAAACAGTTCACAAAGGAAAGGATCCTATGGCAGGTGTTTAGCTCAATTTAGCCACCTCTGATACTGTAACTGAGGCAACCAAGAAACTGAGTGTGAATCATCCCCTTTGTGAAATGCTTCCAGTGGAATATGTTTGCTTTACAAAATTGTTGTGAAGGAGTATTTCAAATGGCCTAATCTAAACAGGCTTTAAAACTATAGATCAAAACTGAGAAACATAGATGAGGAAACACACAGATTTAGGTAACAGTTTTGGCACCTCATATTCTGGAAAAAGTTCATTATTTCTTGAGCACATTTGACTATGGTTCCTTTTCTCTCGACGCCCTACAGAAATCAGATGCAGCTTTAACAATCCCACCTCGCTGGATTCAGCAGACCTCTTCTTCGGAAGGTACAGAATGGCAGCTGTCATGGGAAACAGTGTCAATGCTTTGTATTTCCAACTGAAGGTGGACTGATACCTGGACTGCTATTTCTTGGCCCTGCTCATTCATGGAACCATCATCCGAGTCCCCTGCTGGGGAATTACTGCGCTTGAGCTCTGGGTTGATGGGATAGATTGCATCTTGGGCAGTAAGGGCCTGGGTTTGTTTGGTTTCCTCGCCAACTTCATCAGGATCATCAATTCGCACTGCTTCGAAGATCTCCTCCATGAATGCCCTACAGTTCAGGATCAGAGGTGGGAGGGGGATGCTTCTAGCAAGCTCTTCAATGTATCGAGCAAACTCCATGGTCTTAAACTGGGTGACTTTGGCCAGCTCTAAGGTTTTGGCAGATGTGATGATAGGAATGCGCTTGGCGATCTCAAAGGCTTTCTGAAGCTTCTCAGCCCCTTCCGTCCTGAAGAACTCATTGATGGCCTTCTCTGTCTTGCGAAGGTGGCTGCTCATCATACACAGACGGGTGATGTTTAAAATGAGGATGATTGTAAAGGCAACCAGACACACAATCATGTAGTAGATGCTCATGTCCCCTGATGTGAAGATAACCCTAAGGGTGACGGTGTAGTAGAAGGTACCATTACGATTAGTGGCTGCACAGGTGTACCGCCCGCGGTCACCAAAAGTTACACTGGTAATGTTAAGGATTTGGTCAGTGATTAGCCATCTTCCACCTAAAGATCCAAAAGAAACAAGTACAGTAATGAGACAAAGAGAATTAAGAAAATGTAACAAATGATGCTTACTCCTTTCTCGAGATACAGGCCTTGGCACTAAGTACTGCATCTCTAACATAATACAAAGATTCCTCAATAATCATACCTAATGTGGTGGAGATTTTGTTCTGTAGCTTGTTTAGCCAGAATTTACAACTCAAGTCCTACATGTACTTTTCTACCATAAGATTTTGCTCGCATCCCACTCTTTATTCCATTTTGTATTGTTCCGTACTGTGCAGCTGTGCCTTTAGACTGACACCTCTTTGGGGCATGGATTCCAGTATTTGTTTAGCACCTTTTACCCACTCTACAGTGCTGTTTATTTGTGGGCTGACTAAGGCAAAAGTTAAGTGAGCCGTGGGAAAAGTCCAATAGTCAGTAAGGGTACATCTATACACTGCACACTAAGCCCAGGTCTGTGGGACCCGGGCTTGTGGACTCAGTGTTTCCAAGCCCATGCTTGAGCATTCACGCTGCATTGTAAATGGGTTAACAATTACTGGCCTGTCTCTCCCAGCCATACTAACACCTCCATACTGCACTGCGCAGACCTTCAGACTTGGGTCTGTGACTTGACCTGCATCCACACTGCAAAATGACAGGCCTTGGATCCAAGTCACAGCGGGGCTTGTACTTGGGCTCCGACTCCCCGCATCCCCAGCAAGGTCCTAGCACCTGGGTCCTGAGTACTTGCTGACCAGAGACAGACTGAATTGCATGTGGACAGGAGAGTGGCTTGGGCTCAAACCTGAGTCAGAGCCTGTGTTTAGTGTGCAGTGTAGACACACCGTAAGTAGCTCAGGTGGTGTTAAAACCCATCCCTGGCTTTAACCACTACACGACTGTGTTTCCTTCTACCGACTGACAAAACTCTTGGTAAAAAAATAAATTAAAATAATAATAATGCTGGCTTCACAGGCTATTTCCTACATATTTACTAAATCGGGGAGGACACATTTGTTTTCATAACTCATTCTCTTCATTTACTCTGCTTTCAATTAAATGTACAGATGGCATCTAAAGATTATTTTAGCTGCATGTAAGCTGGATAATACCCCAAATTAATATGCATAGCATTAAGAGGATACAGTCAGGTAGCTCAGGTTCACAATTTGACCTAACTTAAAACTTGTTATCGAATGAAGACTGTTCCCCAGATTCTACAAACGGTGTTACTTTTTTCTTTTTTTAAATTAAACACTTAATGGCTAAGAAAGTGCATCTCCCTCCATAGCAATGGTTAACTAGCAAAACCATTCCTTGAGCAGGTAAACATCCTGTTGATTTCCATCGAGTTGCTGGCACATAAACAAGGAAGTAAATGTAATCAAATAATCTCTCTCCTTTAGAAAGGCTGAGAAGACATGAGAATAGTTTGCCAGCTAGAAAAGGCCGCAATTTGAGGAAATTTTATTTTTTAATTTATGCTTCCAAGATGTAAAGAGGAGGACAAAATAAAAAAATCAGTTATGGAGCGGCAACTATGGATCTTTAATTATGTACATTTGAAGCAAAACAGTTCAGCTCTACAAGACTAAGCATCACAGCAGAAAGGGTGGGCCAGTGGGTAGGGCACTAGCCTGGGATTTGGGTTCAGTTCCCTGCTCTGCCACAGGTTTCCTGTGTGACCTTGGGCAAAACACTTAAGTCTCTCTGTGCCTCAGTTCACGAGGGTTGTGAAGACAAATATGTTAACGATGGTGAAGTGTTCAGATACTACCTAAGACAGCAGCAGAGCTTACCTTCATCTCTTTCACTGAGCAGCTGTGCTTTTGAATTGTACCAAAGGATAGATTCATACTGGCTGATGTTCAGTTTACATTCAATTAAAGCACTGGTCCCCTCCTTTGCTATGATATCATTATGTGCTGGAGAATTTGCCACGACTCGGAAGACTGGATGAAGCGAAGCAGTCAGAGAAATGGATCTTGACCCAGGTGTAATTGTCCTGTTAGAAGCTACATTTTCCAGTGCAAAAGCAGCAGGCAGACCAGCACTAACAATCAAAGCTAACAGGCAACAACTGAGCTTCATGGAAGATTAGAGAAAATTGTTTTTTCATTTAACTTGGAGTAAGGAGCAGGATGCGTAATATCAAGATGTCTGCATTAAACCGAGATCAGTGAGGAGGGTCTTGAGTTGTTCATTGACAGAGAGTTTCTTGGAAATATCTGAATCCTAGTGCACTTTCGAGACCATTGACATTAATAGTGGAAATGGGAAATCCAACTGGAAAAAAAAAAGAGAATTACATTTATTAATAATACCAAGCTTATGTGGTTTTCAAATCTCATTTCCAGTAAACAGATTTCAGACTAAAATAATTTAAACTGTCAGCCGAGAGGTTTGGCATCAGAGATGAGCTCAGGGCATGCCAAAGGGATGAGGGTAAGAAGGTATTAGCATGATCAGTACTCCAGTCACTTCAGATGTACACTTGTCCTCCCATCCAAAATAAGACATCTCAGGGAGGCTAGGCGTTAGGGGCAAAAAGAGTGTAAGAAAAGGGCCAAAGTTAACAGATTGGAAATGTGTAGCTCCCACTGGGATCAAAATGTGGATTGTGTGTATGGCAGACAAAGTAAAACAGTTTTCACAACAGGGGGAAGACGAAGGATGAAAATGTAATTAAAAAAAAAAGTGATTTCAAGTCCAGATTTTCCAAAGGATATCCACTCAGCCTCTTGTTCTGTATCTACAGATAACTGTGGGTGCATTTTATAGCCCTGAGACAACTAATTACCTGATTTTCAGGTACAATCAGTAGTTAGATGCCTAAGTGCTATAAAATGCACTCACAAGTATTTGTGCCTGGAAAACTGTATCTGCAATTATTTGTGGGCATAAAATGGAGAGTCACTTCTGAAATCTGGCTCTTAATGTCTAAATCTTCTTCCTCATGTCAACGTTTCTTGCTGCTACATTATCAGACTCCACATTTTTACTGTAATCTGATGCTGAAAATATTACACTAATGGGTACTACTATTTAGCACTTACGGTATGTTTTTCATCTTCAAAGTGCTTTAAAAGCTACAAGTGCCAAATTCTGCTTTGCATCTCCTAGTGATGTCAGGGGGTATTTTGACTAAGGACAGGACCCACAATTTTTAAAATGAAGGTGTGCACAAGATAACAGATGGCATTAGAATAAAAGACCAATAGCAGTGCTTCTGGTATATATCAGGTTTTTTCCACGGACAACCAAGAAGCAAAACATTTCAGTAAATACATTGAACTCCAAGAATGAGTTGGCATGAGGAAGGTTTACATTTGTATATAAATTTTCATAAAACCTAACCAGAGAATATTTCTGATCTAGTAAATGTTCCTTGGACTCATCATTCCTTCTAGACTGTCCCATGGCAATGAAAACCAATTTATGATGGGCAAAACACAAACTAAAACACCCTGGTATCTTAGTGCATACCTTACTTCATCCTGTTGAATATCTGACTTCAATCTTTATCATCTGTTCTTCTACCAATAACAAATAGCAGTAGGGTTGTATTTCAAAACTAGGACAGTACAAAGGATTAAGTGATTCATCTATATGCTTTTTATAAATAAGGCAGCAGGCACTTGATACATTTTTCTCATCATTTTGACATTATCAGTTAACACTGCTTATAGTACTTTAACATACCACAGAGGAATAGGATCACTGCACAAAGGATTACTCTACAAATGAATGCACCTATTTTTTTCTCTTTAACTCCTTTATAAGATTGATTAATCAATCACATCCAGGAATTAGGAAATTCATTTACCATACACAGTACTATGCAGGCTAAGAATTTTTTATAAAAGGTTATTTGCCCAAGGACAATCCGGATTTCGAATTTGACAAGATAACTTTGTCCCATTATTGGTTGCTGTTGCTGTCAAAAATCAGTTAATTAGAAAAAACAGTATTGTTGTTTGACTCTCCTTCAAGATTCAACTGACTGGCATGTCTAAACCTGAGGAGGAATTAGAGTAGGCCCCAACCGTTGTTTCTGTGTAAACCCACTGAATAGCACTGAGCCTGTCTCTCCTCCTCATTCTTTTTTCTGCGTGTCTCATTTCTTGTTTCTTCCTTTAGTATGAGGCCAGCAGCTGTGGAAGGAACTCAATTAGTGCCACGCTACCGAGCAGAACCCATTTCCCACAGGCAAGCTGACAAGGGATAGAGCTTCCTAGTTAGCTGCATTCCACCCGTGGCATCTCTGGGAAAGCACTTATGCAAAGAAACTGGTACTGATCCAGGTCTGCTGGAGCTAGAGCAGGCTGTCCAGGGAGATATTCTGGGAACTTTACTCAGCCCCGAAGGCACATTGTCACACATGTCACATCTATGAAGCTGTAATACCTTGGATCCCTCTTTCATCTCCCTTTTCATTCCCCCCTACTCTCTTTCTTGCTCCCGATGCTTTCCCCAATCATCTTGCCTTGCTCTCCTTTTCTTCCTCTTGCCTTTGTGCTTTCTCTCACCGCCCCTTACCCATGGCACATCTATCTGCCCCCATTTGCCAGGTGCCCACTCTGTTCCTTCAAATCCTCCTTGTTCAGCTATTCATTTTCCTCTTTACTCCTAATCAATAACTCCACAAACTTCATTTCCCTTACCATGGTCCTGAGTTTATCTGGTGTTATTTTGCTGGTAAGCTATGTGGGAAAAGGCACATGTCCTATTTATTTATGTCTCTGAAGCACCAAGTAACTTTACCACCCTCTCACCTTTATAATGAAATAAACAAACAGTATTGTCAGCACTACAGTTAAAAATCTTGTTTCTCGCTGGTCTATATGTCAGCTGAGAAAACACATTCAGGGCTGAAACTTGGCATCTAAACATCTTAGTGGTAAATTACTGCTTTTAAATTTCTGAGGTTACATAACTAAAAATATATAAATAAAAATGTTAGAAGTTGATGAATTTAAGATTTATTTGTGTGTGCTTGTATAAACTGCAAAACTACTTTGATTTAAAAAATATTTTGGCAAGTAACTAATCACTATTGGTATAATTTAAAAAAAAAAAAAAGTTGACTACGTACAAAACAAATGCAAAGTTTCAGAAGAATATTTTCCACACAGACTTAATCAAGTGAAATGACGTCTGTTCTCGTTTCTTGTATATATATGAGAGACACTATTTTACAACACAGAGGTTCTGCTTTTTCTTTAAACTTACCCCTAACCCACAGGAAATAAAATGCAATAAACAGTTCTGTATAAAGGAAACAACAAAGAGCAAGGAGATTCAAAGTTTATACTGACACACAATCTTTCACTCATTTTTTTTTATAGGGTGAAGACAGACAATAGTATGAATTAAGGCCAAAGTGTTAACCTACCCTTTGTCTTTCATGTCACAATTTAAATTTTATTTCAGCTTAGGGGTTGCAGCCTACAAACCCTTACTCAGATGAGTAGGATGCTCTCACGAGTAAGCATTACTCATGTGATTAAAGTTTTACAGCATTGGTCCTAGTTTTGTCATATGAGATCTGATTCAATAAAAGTTGTGGAAACCTAGTTAATTTAAAAAAAGGTGTTAAACAAAGTTTCAGATACTACATGTGTTACCACATGTCCCCACTGCCAATTTTTGTGGTATCATCTTATTTTTTCTATTTTTTAAAAAAGAGTTGCCACTTTTTCTTATTGTTGTGTGAAAGACCATTCTGACAGGGTAAAAAAAACTGACAATACAGGGGAAACAGTGAAATTCATAGAATATCAGGGTTGGAAGGGAACTTAGGAGGTCATCTAGTCCAACCCCCTGCTCAAAGCAGGACCAATCCCCAATTTTTGCCCCAGATCCCTAAATGGCCCCCTCAAGGATTGAACTCACAACCCTGGGTTTAGTGGGCCACTGCTCAAACCACTGAGCTATCCCTCTCCCCCAAAGGAGGGATAAATTGACTATAAACAAAGTGCTGTAAAATGCTCAAAGTAAACACAGTGAAAAAAAATATATTTTTTTTCTTTCCTCTCTTTCAATTACAGTAAATTTAGGAGTGGCTTATAAAAATTATAGATAGAGCAGTTTCAGATAAAAATGCTCCAGGGGTGAATGTTTTTGGAAAGTATGAGCAAAATCCAGACACATATTTTTCTGTTAGGAACAAAATATTTCTATTTTAAAAGATTTTAAGATCTGTGTTCTATGCAAGTATAATTCAAAAATATCCGAACACTACAAGTGGTGTGTTCTCCTTCCTGAAAAATTGTAACTAGGGCCCTGGTCCTGCACAGACTTACACGTGTTTATCTTTACACACTGTAGACCAGATTCTGTGTCACTAATGTCAGTGAGAGTTTTGACATTGACTTAAATAGGGGCAGGATGGGACCCTGTGAGCAATCCCACTGACTTTAACAGAATTACTCACAGTGCATGAAGTTAAACATGTGCTGCTTAAACTTTTGTATGACCGAAGCCCAGAAAGAAAAATGAAAGATATGAAATGAAAAAACAAACAAGCAAACAAAAGGGTGTGTGTGTTGGAAAATGAATAGTACAAAATATTCTCATTAAGTTTTCAGTGGATATTATTTATGTGACTATGTAATCACATAATAAATATAAACATCAATTTGAACTCCATATATGTGGTTTTTCAGCTGCTATTTCTATGACTAAGTGCTTGGCTATGAAACTGAAAATACACAGCACAAGCTGTTGAGTGATTAATGTTTTACTGTTCAGTGATTGTTAGTTATGCTGTTAAATGTAACCTTAATATACAATGGGCACAAATCTGCCATCAGATATATACACAAAGCACCACTTGACTTCAAGGGGAGATACAAAGGTGACTCTGAGGGCAATTTTGGTTCTGATAGGTGCAAAGGGAGCATGTTGCAATTACTACATGACAATCAAGTTCTACATTTCCTCAGTTAGGAGTGTTTCAGGTCCCAATCCTACAACTGCATGTGGAGGTGGACACCCCTATGCCTGAAGGATCAAAGTCTGAAATGCTAATCTTAATGCAACATTAATATACATTTCTGCAGTCTGTACAATATATTCAGATTTTTAGGGTATATCTTCACTCCAGAGTTAACTTGAGTGATTGAGTTAACGCCTCTTAAATTAGCCCAGCTCCAGTGAGAGCAGTCGCATTGCGAAATAACATTGGAGCTGCACAGAGGGGTTGTGTCAGCAGCTGATGAGTTGTGCTAATTTGGGCTGTAGTCTAAACCCACTCAAGATAAAAGCATCAGCACAGTTGGATTAACGATTTTATGTGGTTGGGATTTGAGTTAAGGACAACACGCAAGTTAACTCTGCAGTGAAAACAAGTCCTTATTGAATCAGACACAAAGAGGAGCTTATTATATTGAATCACTGTAATCTCCTGACTAATGATGTTTTAGAGTCAGTGGAGATCATTCCAATATTTCCAGTGGTTTTCTTGTGATAATTTCTTCATTTTGAATTATTAAATTTAAATTATTAGATTTTTAAGTTTTTTTAACTCTATTTCTAACTGACATTAGAAACCTAAGTCAATTATTTCAACGCCGGAAATATCTAGCAACATTTTCCCTCAGAAGAGTGAGCTAATTATCTTCAGTAATTGCATATGCTAACCCCTATACGTGCAATTACTTTGCATAATGCATAAAACATCAGGAGTGATGGGTCATTGAATTTTACCATTAAATTCTTCAAGGTCTGATTTATTATAAATAGTTTTTCACATTTCACTTTTTGCAAACCCATTATTGTTAAGCAGACAATGATCTTTCATTGTCAACTGCTGGAAGAGAATGTTTTGCTAAATCCATATTACTCAGCCATCACATCACATCAAAACAGCTGCTGAAGCTGATAATGTAGTCAAAAAGAGGTTAAAACATGAGAAGTGCAAACATCACAAATTCTTCAAGAAAGTATTAAAACCAAGGCAAGAGGAAGCATCCACAGTAGTAATTGGAATTGTTTATGTCTGAACCTGAACTTAAGCTCAACATATTTAATCTTTATTGAGCCATAAGAACAGCCATACTGGGTCAGACCAAAGATCCATCTAGCCCAGTATCCTGTCTTCCAACAGTGGCCAATTTCAGGTGCCCCAGAGGGAATGAACAGAAGAGGTAATCATCAAGTGATCCATCCCCTATTGCCCATTCCCAGCTTCTGGCCATACTTAACAACAAAGAGTTGTGGAGGGATAAATATTCAGGACGCATGCAGTTATATGAGTCAAGTCTTTGGCTATCATCCTGTGAAACTCACATATGTTTAACTTTAACTGTTAATGAGACTACTCATAGTACTTAAAGTTACACACATGCATAAGTCTTTGTAAGATTGGGGCCTGAGAGATAGTAAGTTATATAGCTCTACATCATTGGGTGTAACATCATTTCATATACCTAGATAATCCAGAATCAAAAAATCAAGATCCACTTCCCAATCCCTAGACTGCTAACTAATTGGTGATTCTGGCAAATGATTGGTGTGTGTATCAGTTTTAAAATATGCCAACTCCATAAATAACCAGCACTGGAACTATCAGACCGTGGCCTTGAACTCTAAATTTTCCTGTCTTTAAAGATCCTTCTACAATCATCTACAACAACAAATATTTAGTTTTCACTTACATCACAAACCTACTTTTTCATGACTAGACAATATTCTCTTACTGTATATATCATCTTTGTGTAGCCTGTCAAGTAGTTTGTTACAATACACATTTGAAAAAAATAAAGTTGAAATTAATGTATGACAATAGACTTTTTTTCCCACATGATAAATGCGATAATATATTAGAATCTATAAGGGATTTCAAAATAAATTTTAAGTAAACTGAAAATTGAGTCTTTCAAAGGACCCACACCTGCATGTATTTATGCATTTGCTTAATTCTACTCATGTGAGTAGTCCTAGTGAAATCAGTGAGACTTCTCACATCAATATGTTTAGTTTCAAGTATAAAATTTTGATCAGTAGGCCCACTGATTTCAATGTGCTTTGAATAAGACCTTCAGTACCTAAATCCCTGATTCAGAAAAGCCCTTAAATACATTCTTAAATCCATCTCAGTTCAGGGAAGCACTTAAATCATACTTAATTTTAAGCATGTGTTTGGTTGCTTTCCTGAATCAAAGATTAAGGCTTCAATTGAGCGTGCTGGTTCATGTGGGCAGACCCTTCCATCCACGGTGGAGCTGTACTGATGGAAATGAGGCTCTGCAGGATGACAAGGGCCAGTTTGCACAGATGAGTTTACAGGATTGAGGCCTAAGATTTAACCATTATATTTCTCCCCTTGCACATTTTATAAGAGGGGCAGATGGCTCTAGAGACCGTATGCTGTCCTGATGCCCAGGTCACCGATAACAACCATAGCAGTAGAGTGTGAAATAAAGATACATTTCATGCATTTTTTTTTAAATATTGCAATTTAAAACAAATCTGATAGCGGCTGCAATTCTCTCTCGCTCTGCTTTAAAAGCGCACCAACGGCTCAAATGACATTTAAAAATGTAATAAAAATGAAAACGAAACCCAAACAGTTAATCAAACCAAAACATCACGGCCAGGGCATCCCAAAGCATCTGGAGTGCCCTCCCAGAGCACTGCGCGGCCGGGTACCGATGGCTCGCCAGGCTGAAGCGCCGTGATCATAGAATCATAGAATCTCAGGGTTGGAAGGGACCTCAGGAGGTCATCTAGTCCAACCCCCTGCTCAAAGCAGGGCCAATCCCCAATTTTTGCCCCAGATCCCCAAATGGCCCCCTCAAGGATTGAACTCACAACCCTGGGTTTAGCAGGCCAATGCTCAAGCCACTGAGCTATCCCTCCCCCCCCCCAATCGTGATGTCACGACAGAGCTCTGCATCGCGTCACTGTGACACAGAGCCCAGGGGAGGGGGGACGGTTGGGATCCTAGACCGACCCCCTGCAGGACACCCGCCATAGGGCTTCCCCGAATTAACCCCCCCCCGCAGATCTCTAGGGGAACACGAGGCAGTGCCCGTCCTGCAGCGTCACCACAGAGCACACATCAGCGCGGTGACGTCATGGCGGCCCGCCTGGAGGCAGCATGACGTCAGGCTGGAGCCCCGGGCCGCTGCGGCCCCCCCCCGGGGACTTAAGGCTTCGCCGAGGTGCCCCCTGACATCACGGCGACGTCACCGCGGTGACACGCTGTGTCGTCACGGCACGGCCACTTACCGATAGGTTGAAGCTGGTGGGAGGCGGGTTTGGCCGGAGCCCCGGGAGCGCTCACACCCTTACGGTGTAGAGAAGCCAACGGACCTGGCCGCCCCACTGCTAACCCGGAAGTGCCTCTGCGGCAGGGAGAGGCGGCTTCCGGGTCAGAGTGCCCTTCCGGGGTCAGCGGGGGGGGGCGCCCGTTTGCCCTGCAGTCTCTATGGTGCTGGTCCTCCAGCGGTGTGTGGCCGTGGAGGGCGTGAGGGGGCCCGGCTGAGACGTGGCGGGGACTGTGCCTGACAGAGGCGGAGGAGGCCGGGCCGGGGCCTGCCCTGCAGGTGAGGGCCGGGGGTGGGAGGGGCGGGGGTGATCCTGGGGGGCAGGGGCGGGGTGCTAGGGGAGACCCGGGGGGCGGGGGTGATCCTGGGGGGCGGGGTGCTAGGGGAGACCCGGGGGGCGGGGGTGATCCTGGGGGGCGGGGTGCTAGGGGAGACCCAGGGGGGGTGATCCTGGGGGGCGGGGTGCTAGGGGAGACCCGGGGGCGGGGGTGATCCTGGGGGGCGGGGTGCTAGGGGAGACCCGGGGGGCGGGGGTGATCCCGGGGGGGGGTGATCCTGGGGGGCGGGGTGCTAGGGGAGACCCGGGGGGGGGTGATCCTGGGGGGCGGGGTGCTAGGGGAGACCCGGGGTGCGGGGGTGATCCCGGGGGGGGCGGTGATCCTGGGGGGCGGGGTGCTAGGGGAGACCCGGGGGGGGTGATCCTGGGGGGCAGGGGCGGGGAGTGTTAGGGGAGACCCGGGGGGGGTGATCCTGGGGGGCGGGGTGCTAGGGGAGACCCGGGGGGCGGGGGTGATCCCGGGGGGGGGTGATCCTGGGGGGCGGGGTGCTAGGGGAGACCCGGGGGGGGGGTGATCCTGGGGGGCGGGGTGCTAGGGGAGACCCGGGGGGGGGGTGATCCTGGGGGGCAGGGGCGGGGAGTGTTAGGGGAGACCCGGGGGGGGGTGATCCTGGGGGGCGGGGTGCTAGGGGAGACCCGGGGGGCGGGGGTGATCCTGGGGGGTGGGGTGCTAGGGGAGACCCGGGGGGCGGGGGTGATCCTGGGGGGCAGGGGTGGGGAGTGCTAGGGAAGATTTTGGAGGGGGACAGGAAGAGGGGTGCTCGGGGTGATCCTGGGGGGCAGGGGTGGGGAGTGCTAGGGGAGATCTTGGAGGGGGACAGAGGGAGAGGGGTGCTCAGGGTGATCCTGGGGGCAGGGGTGGGGAGTGCTAGGGAAGACCCTGGAAGAGGGGATCAGGGCAGAGATGCTAGGGGGGATCTGGAGGAGGAGGGTTAGGAGGCCGGGGTGGGGTGTATTAGGGAGGGCCGAGGGCAGGAAGCCCTGTTTGAGAAGATAGCTAACAATGAACGTGATCTCTCAAACTAGTCCGTGTTCTAGTCACTTTGGGTTCATGCACCTTCATCTGGGCCGGGTGGGTGACTAACTGCTTGAACATTGAACCTTGGGAGGGAGTTGAAGCCCTATTGCACTTGTCAATTTTTATATCCTGTGTGTGATGGAGAACGTGTGTCTAAATCCCATGGGCAAGGGCTTGAGGCTGCGCATGGGTTTGTAAAATACCAGGAGCGTAGAAATGTCTCTGGGACGTGTAGGTGGGGGATGAGGAGACAAAGGGGGAAATGGGTCTACATGCACCTAGGATTTTGGAAATGTCATCTTAAATTGACAGAGTAGTGGTTCGTCTCTTCTATTTTACTAAGAGAAAGGTGACCAGTGCATTGCACTGTAACAAGCTGATCTGATTGCATCACCAGCAGACTTTCTGGGACTTATAAATCAATGTAAAATGGAATGTTGCCGTATTGATTTACCAGAGATATTTTAATACACCAAAGTCAGGCTATTTAAAGTCTGATTCCCATAGCAGCCATAAGTTGGTATCCTTTTGCACATATAACGAGCTTCATTACAATGTCTGGTGTTGCATTAACATCTAACTTTTAATTATTAACTGACTTGAGAAACAAGTTAATGAAATTATCCAGCAGTTGGATTTGTGTGGCAGCCTATGACTTCAAATGCAACTTGTCGGTTATGATGAATTTCCAAATTGTTTGTACACTTTAAAAAAACTCTGCCATAAATGCACAACGCTCAAATAAACATGCTGCAACTTACTCAACTGCCCAAGTTCTAATAATGCTATTAGTTCACATTTGGCAAACGCTTTTCAAAAACAGTCCACCAAAGCTGTCTGGGTTAGCGAGACAAGACATAGATTAAATTATCTGCACACCCTTTGGACTTGTAGTGCAGCACTTACAGATATTGCTCAGTTCCTTTCCTACTGGGAGGGTATAGCGCTTAGATCGAGTGACCCGTTGTATTTGGAAGTTTAAAGTCCTGTCATACTGTTTCCTGTCAGTCATGCATAGTTCAGACTGACTGAGAAAGAATTCTGCTTCCTTCCCCAGACCTGAAGAAGAGCTCGGTGTAGCTTGAAAGCTTGTCCCTTCCACCAACAGAAGCTGGTCTGATAAAAGATCTTACCTCACCTACCTTGTTTCTCAAAAAAACATCTAGAAGGCGAGTGGGAGTCATTGGCTTCAATGGACTTTGGATGTGGCTTTTACTGCCATCCCTGAAACCATCTGTTTCATACATATTGGGAGAGGAAGAGAATAACAGTGTCTTCTCTCTTAGCTATTCAGGAGAGCACTGTAGCATTTTAAAGGAATGTCAAAAATATCCTAGTGGGTTGCTGTTATTTTTGGAATCACTTTGTTTTCTAGGAGATGTTCCAGTCATGTCTGAAAAAGATGGCAGTGAAAGTCTGAAAGCAGGTGCCTCCCAGAGGGATGAGAATGGACAGAAAGCGGAGGACGCTGGGTCCATTGAGAGCAGTGGTAGGGAAGAGGATGAGCCTGAACTTGTGGCGCTGACTCGGAAAAGACCCGAAGCCAAACCCTCCAGCAAGCCTATTGCTGCAGAAGAGCCAGTGGATCAAGCCCCGGAAGTATGTTTCTGCGCTGCCTCTTTGAACATGCAGATTGGTAAATTGCACAAACTTCGAACACAGCAGAATCCTGGTTGTGTTGGAAACAATGATGAAGCCCTTTCCCATAGAGGTGTGGCAGAATAGAGAGTTTTGCACGGAGCAATGCTGAAAAGGCATTATTTTAAATGTCATTGGTTTGAACGGGTATTGCATCAAACCTGGCAATTGGGTCTCTGAATGTACCCTGACTTCTCCCCAGTAGTGGCAGAAAGTCATGGATGTTATATTAGAACTGCACAGATAGGATAGCTAAGAACTGGCTTCTTCCCATGAGAGGTTAGATAAGAGTGGAACAAATGACATTAGAACACTGACTGTACTAGAAAGGTACGGGGGCGGGTGGGGGCGGCGTGGGGAATGAACTATGAACCTTTTAAAAAAAACAACTTCCTCTTTCCTACCTTCCTTGCTGCTTCCATACCCCAACGTTCCTGCATTTTGCAACCCCATTTCGTTTTCCTTAAAGTAAAGTGAAGTTACTTTATGGTCAAATACACATCGGATAGCTCACCATTAAACTTTGGTAGTGCACATCATTCCTGAGAAAGGGTTGCACGCAGAAGAGGAAGGTTAAAGGGTACCAGAATTAATGCTTCTGCTTTTCATTCCTGCTCTCCCTTTTTCTTCCTCCATTTTTATCGCTAGTACAGTCATGTCCAAATTCCTTCCCTCCCAACTCTGAAATAATGCCCCACCTAAATTCCATTTAGGGTTTAGGAAGAGACCTTCATTGGAAAGGGGAGAAGACTGCCCCACATTTGCACCTTCCTCCAAAGCATCTGGTGCTGGCCACTGTCTGAGACAGGAAGCTGGACAAGATGGACCACGAGTCTGATACAATGTAGCCATTGCTCTGTTCACTTATTCTGGCCTTGTTGCAGGAGGATGAACTTAACCCTAACTGAGTAATTGTATGATACTTATTGAAGATCAAGGAGGTTGTCACAGATTGAAATGCAATATGTGTTCATGTTGGCTGAAGTTCACTCTTGTTACTACTGTTACAAAAGAGGCTCTCAAAGATACAGTTCAGAGATCAGTCAGTCACTTTGCTGTCTTTCATCTCTATTTCTCTAAATAAAGGTCTCTGATTCCACTGATGCATCTCAGACAGGATGGGGATACTGGGGGAGCTGGGGAAAGTCACTTCTCTCCACTGCCTCGGCCACAGTAGCTACAGTAGGTAAGGGCTGCTGGCATTTTGCTAATTCGATATAATTGGATCAGTTGATCATGACCTGTTCTGTTCATTCCCTCTGGGGCACCTGGCGTTGGCCACTGTCGGAGGACTAGATAGACCATTGGTCTGACCTAGTATGGCCGTTCTTATATTAACTCTTTTTGCAGTCTAAAATCAGGCTTCAGTTTTCATAAATGTCTCCAGCTTGTGCTGTCTTGCTTGCCTATAAAGTACAAGATTTCAAATTCAGAAGCAAGAGTTGGCAAAAGTCACGCACTCTGTTCAAAATACAGTGGGGAAAAAGCAAAATGAGAAGTAGGGAGACATGTAACAGCAGAATAACTTTCAGGTTTTTAAGGAGCTGGCACAAACAATGTCCAGCTCAAATATTAAAAGAGGTGACAAATTTCTGAGACTTTCCCATCAGTGGGATACAGCATAAAGGCTGCAATGTAAGATTAATTCTTTATGCTGGTCAGTAAGCAAGCCAGACTGCAATTGCTTTTAGTATTGACTGGGTAACACGTTTTGTGTGTGTGTGGTTAGTGGTTATATTTATATCTGTATCTCCAGTGTACAGCCCCTGGTGATTCTGATTCAATCACTGCCTTCTTGGTGGCTAAAGCGAATGCAGTTTTGTTTTAGAGTTGAAGTAACAGCATTGCCTTCCCTAGGACAAGGTATTTCGAATGTCATCGAAAAAGCAGAGACATCCCTTGGGATCCCCAGCCCTAGCGAAATCTCATCAGAGGCCAAAGTTGTTACAGGAGGTCAGTTTTTATTATTAAAAATAAGAAATGCAATTTTTGAATTTCTCCAAGTGTGGTCTAAAAATAGCACCATCTTACCCTCAACAGATCTGCTCTGTGTGTATTGAGATTGACATCTGTTTACTACAATAATGTTCCAGTGCTTATTTCTGTTCGCTCTGCAAAGTCTTAGAGTTATAGCAGAGTGATCTTACCTCATTCTGTCTCACATGCTGCAGCCCTCTCTTCTGTCTGAGATTTGTGCATTTGCCTGCCTGAAATGGACGATATCTATTTACGATCTTAGCTTTTTTGTTGTAGTTTGTGAGTTTTGAAAAATAAAACACCTTTCCCGCCCCCCCCCCTCGCCGGATGCAGGAAGCCAGAGTTCTGAAGCAAGCAGTACAGGCGGAGTCGATGACAGCCGTTCCTCGCCCATCAGTGGAGCTTTCGGAGTTTTATCCACTCTGTCTACAGCTGTTCAAAGCACAGTGAGTGAGCGGGTGGGGAGGATGGGAAATAGGCTAAAATCACTTATTTTTCCTTGACTCTGAAGCCTCATATCAACAAAGCTTGATTCTACTCTGTACTTTATCTGGCTTTATGAAAGTCTGAACAGGTTATCCTGGCCTTCAGATCTGCAGCATAGAGTGTGTCACCCCGATGCTCTGCTGTCTTTTCTGGTTCCCTGTAGAATAACGGGCCAAATTCAAGGGCAGATTCACTTCTGGAGTAACTCCACTAACTTCAGTGTAGTTTCTAGGAATGACTCCAGCCCTCCTCTTCATAGTCATCTGTGGGATTGACCCAAATTACTTGGGGTCGGGGGCAACTTGTCCTACTGACCATAGCTAGTTCCAATGGGACTCTTTACCCTCAAGTGTAAAACTCTGGAGTGCGGAAGGCAGAGCTTTCCTGGCGACTGGCCCATGACTCTGGAAGAGAAGCCTCACTACCAGCAGAGCAAAATGCAAAGCTCACTTCCTTTTTTTTAGTTTTCGGCAACTGTCGAGCAGCATATTTTAAAATGGATAAATGAACATCGCTGAGTTTCTTCTGACTGAAGGGAAGAGAGAGAAGGATTTTAATGTGTGCATTTTATAAATTCAGGATGGCTGTTACAACTGTGATGGAGGGCCATATACACCAGCTGAGCACTCCCATTAAAACATTGGCTGCTAGTGTCTCTTCCTTGTTTCTCATGCTCTTTACTGTACACAGGGGTGTCCAAATTTGGGCTTGAAACACGAGCATTTGGTCCACATCACTTCTGGTATAAATCATATTTTAATAAGAAATGTAAACTAACTGTAGCTAGACAAACAGAAGTATTATTTACATGCATTCTGTCTATTTGCAAATCTGCTTTCTAGGGGAAGAGTGTTATTAGTGGAGGTTTGGATGCCTTGGAGTTCATTGGGAAGAAGACAATGGACGTGATAGCTGAAGGAGACCCTGGATTCAAGAAAACAAAGGGCTTAATGAACAGGAATTCCACACTGTCACAGGTATTTGTTTCTCTCAAACCCCGACAGTGAGACTCTCAGCAGTTTCTCTCTTTTATTTTTTTCTTCCCGATGTTTTCCTTTTAAGGAACCTTCAGTATTAGCATCAAGTGGACGCTTCCTAAAATTGTTTACTGGGGCCTTCGCCTCCCTTATCCAATTTCTCTATGCGCTGGTTTGATGCCTCTGCTTTTCCTTTTTAGGTCTTGCGAGAGGCAAAGGAGAAAGAAGAGCAGCGGACAGCTACCGAGGTTACCGTGGCTACCGAGAAAAAAGCCCATTATGGGTTACTCTTTGATGAGTTTCAGGGTCTTTCACATCTGGAAGCCTTGGAGATGCTTTCCAGAGAGAGTGATTCAAAGGTAATGGCTTTGAGCAGTTTCCTTTATTTCATACGTGCGGCCGAGGAGGAAAAAGATTATATTTATGCACAAAACCCTGTCTAAAGAACATTATTATGATTGCAATGTCAAGCACTCAAAATTTGGGAAATGCCAGAATTAAGGTTGCCTGTGCAACCCTAATTTGGCCCCCTTGTGTGTATGCAGTATGATATTGTCTGATTGCATGATCACACATAATTAACTCCATCTCCTCTCTCTCTCCTCACCTCCTTTCACTCCCCCCGGCTCCCAGACACTCTGTGCTTGC
The DNA here is from genome assembly GCA_033296515.1 of Macrochelys suwanniensis. Classification (NCBI taxonomy): domain Eukaryota; kingdom Metazoa; phylum Chordata; order Testudines; family Chelydridae; genus Macrochelys; species Macrochelys suwanniensis. Next base: position 103,525,188 of record CM065782.1, on the reverse strand, counting down.
GCAGCCAGTACCAGTTTTTGCACCTTTCGGACTCCTTGTCCCAAATTACTCTGTCTCCCCACTTGCCCTGAGAGCACAGGAGAGAGAGTCTTCCTCCTCTCAGTGCACATGCCCAGATCCAGCCCAGCCCAGAGCTGCAATTGCAGGGAAAGTCCTGCTCAGCCTTGGGGCTAGAGCATGCTTTTGTAGATGCAATCTTCAGCTAGAATTGAGCTGCTAATATCCAAGAAGTCTCCAGTGAGCATTAGCAAAGTGCAATAAAAAAATAAAGGCTTATTATTGTCCAAATTGGGGTGGATTTTCACAGGGGTGGCAGGAGGCACACTCTGGACACCAGGGATACCCCTACCCACTGCCAAATTTCAAGGCTCTGCTCCAAAGAATTGGGGTGCTAGAGCATTTAAAAAAAAAGATCACCAGATATTAGTGAACATGGGCAGAATGTATTTTTCTCTAGAATGGCTGAACCATTCTAGCTGAAATCTTCCTAGAAAAAGTCATCCTGAGGCCGACAACTTGGCATGGAAAACTTCAGCCCAAGTGGCTAAGCAGCTGAAAACAGGGTCTTCTTATGGGAAGCGTTAGGCAATCTTAATAATAGTGCCACGAGCCTCATCTACATTATATATGTTACATAAAAAATCAGTCTGATGACTGGTGCCTTCAGGCTGAGCAGAATGCATGGACTGGAAATGGAAAATGATAAGCACTAAGCCAAGTATAGTATGTTGTAGTTTAGCCTGTACCAAAGGAGCCACTCTTTGGTTTTTGTTTTCTTTAAATATGAATTTTCCCCGGCTGTCATTTGTCCTCTGGCCAACAAGCCGATGCTTCTTCATTCGCAGCAAACGCCTGTGCTCAAGTATTTAGCGGCAGGTACAGCTCTCTAGTATCGCTTCGACCCCTGATTCCATAAACCTGACGCTTGATTGGCTACTGGGTCACACAATCTCTTCCTTGGACACACAGTTCAATTCTTCCTAGCTTTCCTGATGTGTGGGTACTGTGATATTTTTCAACCTTGGTGATCCTACTAGGTTAACACACATTGTATCCCAGCTATTCAATTTTTGGCAAATATCAATTGAAACATGAAACATCAGGAAGCCTGGTAAAGAATCAATTACTCCTTAATGGGGCCTGGCAGAGAACTCTGTCCTAAAGGGACAGCTGCCTTTGGTATCAGCATGTCATTAATACTGCTGCACTGTATCATTTCCATCTTGTTTCTCTTTCCTGTTGCATTTATGACTCTGTTTATGGCTGTCTCGCTCTTCATTAGGTGAAGTCGGTTATAAACGCCCTCTCTGGAGAAGAGTTAGACATGTTAAAAGTGGAGTTGGAGCAGCTCAAAGAAGCATTTTCATTAGCTGAATTTTATGACGATGAAGAGGAAGAGAAGAAGGGTAATTAAGGGGATCCGCGTTTACAGGCGGGGAGGCTGGTTTTTAAACTCCAATTTAAAACCTTCCACAGCAATGTGTGAAAGTCCCAGGGTCGGTTATTATTCAACTGATCCTCAGCCTATCAGCAGTTGGGAGCACTGTTGAAAGGCAGTGCCCTTAATCTCTGGCAGGCTGGGGAGAACACCTCCTCTGCAGGGACCCATTGACAGTGCAGGAGTGGAACTGATTGGCTCATCCAGCGCACCTTGGGCAGAAGAAAGGAGGTCCCTTTGATCCAGGATCTTATGAGAGAGAAGAAAATGAGGGGTGGACTTGGGGGAGGAGGGAGTGAAGGGAGACACTATGTAGGAAATCCCAAGAGAATAACTTCTTCCCAACCGCCTCCTTTCCTGGAGCTAAGGGAAACCTATTAGTAGCATTATTTGACTTTAGAAAAGGCACTTTTTTTTAAAGGTAAAAGTTTCTACGAGTGTTGGCCACACAGTTTGGAGGGACATCGTAAAGCTCTGAAACAACCTGCACAGCAGGGAGCATCCAGTTGTTGAAGCTTTCACTAATTTGAACATAAACAACGTTCTTGTTTCGATTTTACCCAAGTGGCCGAGCAAAGATGGCTGGCGCATTCAGCGTTAGGCACTCTTGAGCCTTATTTATCATTTTTATCTTTGTACATGATGGATCCAACAGCTTTTTTCCTGTTTTGTCAGCATCTGGCCCTGCATATATAATAGGAAAACCATTGGCTTTAAATGGCCTTAAAAATTCTCTAAGGTGCTGTGCAAGCAGATGTCTTCTGAAATGCAGAATTTATGTTGTTTGTGGTTGGATGTGAGCTGTAAAAATAGAATTATCTTGGCCAAAGGCTAGTTAGCCCTAGTGACATATCTGTCGGCCCTCAAAACCAAATAATGCCCAATAAATTGCATCAAGAAAGAACATGTCTGAGGGGTTTGAATCCTTTGTTGAATATGTGATTTAAAAAATGAATTAGATGCAGCCATTGGTTGTCAGCAGCAGCTGAACCCTTGAGGCATGTGTGCAGATACAAGCTGCATGGTTATACACTGTATATTTCCTGATTATCGCTTATTTGTGTGGTACAGACTGTCTTACTCTACCGAGTCTTGCCAACCTCCTTTGTTTCCTTCAGGAGATGAAGATTTCACAAAGGAAATAACTGCGCTTTTCTTCGAACTGCACGTCTCGACCAAGCCGGACAAATTAGCCACGGTGAGAAAGCTTTGTGTCCTCTGATGGCGGGTGGGTATATCTCAGGAGACCAGGTCCTGAACTCCCGGTGAAGGTGTTAAAAGTATGAAGCATTGTTCTTCCCTCCTGTGGATTACAAAACGATAAGGCGCATTTAAATGTTGGAGCCCTTGATAAGATGAGCTTTCTTGGTCTCATAAGAACAGCCATACTAGGTCAGGTCCATGGTCCATCTGGTCCAGTATCTTGTCTTCCAATGGTGGCCAATGAACAGAGCTTGTGATCATCAAGTGATCCATCCCCTGTTGCCCATTCGCAACATCTGGCTTTAAAATCATCTCCTATCTTTAAAAGTGTGCCTTCCTCAGAAGATTATATCTGTAACAATGGCCCATTCTGTTGAAGCTACGGAAAAGCAGCAAGGGCTGTCTTGATATATAAAATTACAAATGTTCCTTATATGTTCTCGAATAGTTCATACACGTCTCCAGGGTTCCCAGTACTGGAATTAACAAGTATTTTACTTACAGTTCATGCACTGGATTATTACTGATCAGTTTCATGATCCCATAACCCAGTGTCTAAATTTCTCTTTAGGCAACTTCCTCTCCATCAGACCAGTTAATAAATTTAAAGGAATATCTCCTTTTCTTACCCTCTTACAATACCATTGTGGTCCACTGAGTGGCACTAACGTCTATTGGAAACCCTAAAAAAGCCTCTTGATCACAGTCGTGCTGTTAAAGCAGCACATGTCACGGTACATCTTGTAAGAAAGAAAAAAATGGGTGCACAGTAGCCAGTTCCTTTATATTTCACTTGACCCGCTGCAAAGTTCAGCAGGTAACTGACTTGCTTGTCCCCTTTCTTTCCACCAGTGCAGGGGTAGTAACCGTTTCTTACAGAGAGATCCAGTCTTCCACCTTCTGCAGAATGCAGGAGGATCTCATCCCAATCATTAAGTGCCCTGCTGATGTGTCTGTGCCTCCTATTACACAGGCAAGGAAGTCTGCTCATGAATGGATTGAAAGACTCAGCATGGAAGCTCCAAAAGAGGGGAAAACGAGCGAAGAAAACCAACAGCTGGATTCAGGGGATGCTGACCCAGATGTTAAAACATCGGTAGAGGTAAGTGGGCAAAGGAGAGAGAGAAAATGAAATCTACCTGTGGAGGGGCTGGCACTTTATCCCATATTGACAACTGGCTGCTTATGGCTTTCAACCCACAGTTAGAATCTTTACATTAACTCCTAGAGATGGAGGGTGGGGGGAGCTGAGTGGAGAGAAGTCTTATTTTAAAATAATAGCCACCCTATTGGAATGAGCTCTTTGTAACTCCTGCAGGATATTCATGCATTTGCCATGAGAAGTCTGGCTGAACTGACAGCCTACTCCATTGAAATGTTCCACAAAACTGCAGCATTGGTCCTACATGGCCAGAAGCAAGAGGTGTCCGCCACAGGCCGAGCCAAAGCCCTTTCACAGTAAGTCCTTTGAATTATGCTATAGTACCTGGTTAGGTTTGCATCCTGCTGTTGGTGTAGGCATTACGGTGCGGCTTCTCTCCACAGTTCTCAGCCAGTAGTTTATGTCTGATTGCGTTTATGTTAGAAATTGCTAAGGGCGGTATCTTCACTAAACAGAACCTGACTGTCTTTTGTACATACAGAAATTGCTCGACAGGAACACATGGAGAAAGGAAAATATTATGTGACAGCTTTCATGCAGCTCTGAGAAGGGAATTTAGCCCTAAACTTGTGCTAGTTTAGTAGACAGGCATTTAAAAAGAAAAAAATGGAGCCCACAAAATACTCTGTTTAAAGCAGTGTAAAGAGAGCCATTCTCTTTGTGTAAAATGATTATTCCGTACCGTTTTGCCAGCCTGTTGGCACATTAGATGCCTAATATTAAAATCATCCTGAGCAGACTTATCTCACCGATACTGCTTAAGACAAGCAGGGACTTGTTTTATTAAGAGACAGTTGGTGTGCATGTAGAAGGACTATTTTTCTCTTACAAACAAGATGACACTTCCTGCTTGTAACTAAAAAAGCAAGTTAGTAGTGTTCCCTTTGGACCAGGCATTCCTGTTCTCTGAAATCTGCTTCCAACTGTCAGCTTTGTTCTCTTTTCAGATATTATTTGGAACTTCTCATTCTTCATACGCTATGTTGTTGGACCCTTAAACATTTATATCTATCTTTTTGTTTTTAAAGATAAATTTACATATGGAGGTGGGTGATTTTATTTTACAGATGACAATAGCGAAGTAAAGAGGATTTTTTTTAAAGTGCTTTACTACATAATTTTCCTTTTTCCTTTTCCAGAATGACTATTGTGCTGTGTAAAGAATTGTCTTCTCTATCTAAAGAGTTCACTACATGCTTAACAACTGCAGGGGTAAGACCTACTTCTTGTTTAACAGGAATGAGATTGGTTGGTCCCGCTCAGCCTCATGCTGCATTCAGAACAGACTCTAGTGTCCCTGAAATGCTCTCACGCCCCTTTGTTCCACTGCACAGCTTCTCATGCTGCCTCAGCTTCTGTATTTTAAAAACACACAGGTGTGTTATCGGGGAGCTTCGCTGCATCCTAATTCATGACGACCTTCAGATTTTTCACATTATTAGCCCGTAAAGCTAGTAACTTTTCAGTCTGAATTGGAGTTCAAAGTGAATTTGACTGAAGTAAAGCCATTCAGCTCAGACCACTCTTTGCATGCTTCGAGGAGACTAAGTAGCTAATCTGTGCGATGATGAAGGTGTAATTGTTGTAGGGTATTATGTACCCCCTCACACGTTGCTTGCAGAAATGGTGGGGAAATTCTGTTTTATGTGCCTTTGGCTTCTGGCCGACCTCTCAGGGATACCTTCATGATGGTCTCCTCTGCAGAGACGGAGAGCGGTCTCTGAAAGGAACCCACTGTTTGCATATATGCCCAGTGCTCAACTCACACACCAGACCCTTCCATTGTCCTAGACCTAGTTCCTACCAGCCTGCAGTTGCTTTTGTTATAAATATGGCACATTAGCTTGCTTTAATTCTCCCCAGTCCATCTGGAAGTTCAGTGCACATCATTGTATAGAGCATGCTTTTGGTATAGGCTGGGACTTGTGCAAGTCTATATTTTCACACTATGGTCCACATCCTCTACGGGTGTAAATCAGTGCAGCTTCACTGACGGTGAGAGGGCTATGCTGATTTCCAAAGTAGCTGAGGATCTGGCCCTGTGTTTTGCTTAAAGGAAATGCAATCAGATTGTCAAGCATGATGATATATCTCTACTCTTTTCAGGTCAAAGAGAAGGCAGATGTCCTTAACCCATTAATCACTGGAGTGTTTTTGGAGGTCAGTTGTGATATACTTACAGCGACTAATGTTGGAATATGGACAGACTAGTCAAGCCCCACTTCATTATCCCTATTCATGCCCAGTTTTCTAAACCATGGCTTAAGACTGCTTCCCCAACTGGTCATTTACAAGTCTTAATAGATATCTGAGGGAGCATTGCTACTATAATCTGTGCCAGATGTGCAACGTATTTGGTAAAGTATAAACATGATCCCTTCAGAACAGTGTGGAGAAGATGCAGCAGAAGGGAATGTCATTTTGTAAAATGTCTGCCTTTCCTGTCAGCTAATTGGCAAGTCTCCTTCATACAACTCCCAAGTTTCAGCTGGTAAACATAAGAAATTCTACAGATTCAGACAAAACAAATTAACTTGTCTTTCTAAACATTGTAATTTAATAAGATTTTCAGTGGTAGTCTTGCCAAGAAAACTTGATTCTTACGGATTTTTTTCAACATGCCTCTTTCCTTCAGTTAAATAAACAGTAACCATTTCTCACATAGAAGCAAGGTAGAATTGGAATATTTGCAAACTACCAATAAACAAACAAAGGTGCTAAAATATTATAACCAGTCCTTACATGTTAATCCTGGCCTACTAATGAGACTGAACTGAAACTTTTCATAGGGCTCATACTATTTTGTTTAATCTTTCGAGAAAGAACTCGTTCTAAATTGTTGTGATGAAAAATCCATGTCCATTGTGTGGATGGGCAAAGAGCTACAGCTTTCAGATCGTCACATGTGGTGTGAAATGTTGCATTAGAAATTTCAAACTTCCCCGCTGGAAGTTTAGTTCTGAATAGCCATCCCCATTTGCCTGGAGTACCCGACTAGGGGTTCTTATGCTTGAAAGCAAAGGATTTATTATTAGCTGGTTTCTGTTTTTGCAGCTCGCTTTTCCCTCGATCTGAAGCTGTTCACGCGTTTAGGGGTATCGCCTGAATGCACAGCAGATTTCACAGTCCAAGAAACTGTGGCACTCTAGGAATTGCTAGAGCTGCGCAGACCTTCCAATAGGAAACTCATCCTGTTTTTCGTTAGAAACTCAGCCTAAGTCTGTTGAAAGCCTGTAAAGCTTCCAACTGGACCATGGATGACTTGTGTGATTTGGCATGAAACTTTGTTTCAGTTGATGATTGATAGCTTTGAGTGCGAGCTTCCAACCGGAAATGTTTTGTGAACCCCTGCGGCTCAAAAGGGTAGACTTTGCCACAGCTCTAGCGATTACGGCAATGGGCTAGAAACCGCTGTGTTCAGACCTGGGACAAGTCACGTCATTCAGTGTGTGACGATCCATACGCTTCCTAACTAAACTGATTCCCAAAGTGGGTAACTTCTAATTGAGGGGGGTAGGAAGAAATGTTCCCTGTTGGTGTGTGCTTCCTTTCTACAGCAGGGTTTCTTATGCCTTCCCCTGGAGCAGCTGGTACTGAGTATTCTCAGAGACAGGATACTGAACATGATGGATCAGCTCTGAAATGATATGGCAATTCTCAGGAGTCAGTTGCCCACCTTTTGCCCAGTGGGATAAACTGGAGTTTAAAAAGTAGACTTAACTGAAAAGAAGTTGCTGCATCTGAGAGTAGTAGCCTGATATTGCTTATTAATAACCAGTGACCATATAGTATATACACGCCAAGCAGTAATGAAGACTGGTAGCATGAATGTCTCTAATGGAATTTGTTTTGTTTTGTAGGCTTCAAACAGTGCTTCGTATATCCAAGATGCTTTCCAACTACTCCTGCCTGTGCTACAGATCTCTCTTATCCAGACCGGAACTGAATTATCACAGCAGTGAATTAATCCTGCTAGTCGAGCAGAAACCACATCTGCCCACTTGATCATTCCCTTGCCTGGGAATGGGGTAGGGACAGAAAATAAATGAAGCTTTAATCACTGGTACTACAGTGGTGATAAAATGCCGACTGGCCAGGTGCTAGCTGTACAATTTGTCGAGAGACATGAGGGATGCAGTTAGCATAGTCTAGGCATCTGGGCAATCTGGCAGGTTAAAAGTGCAGGTTGTTTCTTAGGGTATGGCTACACTTAAACCGCTACAGCAGTGCACCTGTGCCTCTGTAGTACTTGAGTGTAGACACTACCTACGCTGACCGAAGGGGTTCTCCCATCGGTGTAGATAATCCACCTCCCAAGAGGCAGTAGCTAGGTCGATGAGAATTCTTCCGTCGACCTACCTGTGTCTCTCGGGTGTGGATTTTTCACACCCCTGAGAAATGTAGCTGTGGCGATGTAAATTCCCAGTGTAGTCCAGTCCTTAGTTTTGGCTGACTGTTTATCACTCTTCTCTCTGCACTCCCATAGCTGAGTATGTTAACGAGCTCTTTCAGGACAGACTATTCTGAGGAGGACTGAGGCTAAATCACTCTAGAGGAAAGACTAGGGTAACTGGTTAATGAGTATTTAACCAAACTCTCCAGCTGAGTTTGAATTTCGAGGCACATACTTCTGTTCCTGCTAAGTGTGGGCTGGATACAAGATAGGGCAAGGTTCAGGGTCTCAGGAATGATTTCAGCTTTGAAAGAACAGATTCTAAGGTCCCCGATGCTCTCTGTATATACAAAAGCCGCAGCTTGCTGAAGGGTGTTGATCTCTTACATACGTACTGAAGTCTTCGATGGGGCTTGGGGATTTTGACGTGTTTCTCTTTCCTGCAAGATGTTTGCTTCAAGAAGACAAGTGTTGCACACAGGGTTACACGTGAGTGAGAAGAAAGCTGTAACGGGGCTGATTTGTCCAGCATAACAGGGTGCGTGGCCCTGTAGCAATAAATGAAAAACAACCGGAAGGGATGGGTTCCTGTTCAAGTGATTAAGGCAGCAGAGCAGAGAATTTCTCATTACCTTTCAGTACAACTTGACCCATCAGTCACCATCTGTGTGTACAGATGTTCGTCACATGCCACTGAAGGACTTCCTTAGGCTCCTGTATAAAGATGACGCGCTGCACTACTTCATGTCTCAGTAAGAGGCGATTAGAATATGTCGGAGAGGAAACAGCTTGACAGTGGCACTGGGACTCCTCTTCTGCTCCACAAGCTGCTGTTCCACACAGGCTGTCTTGTTCATTGTGCTTTAAAAACGTCCTTATTTTTGTTCCTTTTGGCACGCCGTAGCTTTTGAGCTTCTTCACTGGAAGGGAACAGCCTCTGCAGCACCAACAGGGAAAGAAAGAGGGGGCTTCAATGGAATAAAAAGGGAGTCCCGGCAGCTGATGAGAGTAGACGGTCAGACCTCAGCATTGGCTCATCAGTAATGATGAATCTCTAGTCCCGGCCTTAGCCCTCTCCAGGTTTTAGCAGGTCTTGCAAATCTCTGCTCCTGGGTTTCGTGCTTCCCTGTGCTCTGGTCCATTGATGCAGCTTGTTGCCAAGCAGAGCTGGTTTTTTACTATAGAAATACCTTTTTGCTAATCGCTTCTCCTATTTTGTATAGCTGGAAAAATCCTTGCTTCAGTTTTGGTTGAATGATCAAATCTGTGGATGGACTGACTTTTGTAATAATAAAACCATACCTGGACTACGTGTTCAGTCATTGCCCTGAGAATCCTGCATCATATTTGGGGAGAGGTGGAGGGGAGGGCCAAAGGGACGGGGAGGAAAGAACACCCCCCCACCCCACCCCCCCACCCGGCCACACACACACATACTCTATGTTCTCCTCTTTCACAAGGCCATTCTATTCTGTACAGGTTCTTATACTGCACTCATCACCATAGTGTCTGAATACCCATGGGTCATTTGTTCTGTGGCCAGGAGCTGAGTTAAAATGCTGTTTCATGTATCATGAACTGGCAATAACTAATCTGGCAGTATTGCTCTGCAGTTGCAGCCTCACTCTATCTTCCTTCTCCCCTGCCCTATGGCCAAGCAGCATTTTTATATAGAAGAGAGGCCAGAGCTCCATTCTCAACCTGGGGCGACAGTTGCCACAGACGCTATCAAGGAAAGTGCATTGGTGCTTAAAGGATGCATTGTTTTATATTGAGCTCCCTTTCCCAGCCTCTGGCTGTGGTTTTCAGCCCCATATTTACCAGGTCTTACAGGGCCCCATATTTGAGCCCCATATTTACCAGGTCTAACGGGTGTTTTATCCCCCACAGTTAGCCAGATAGAGACAGGCTCCTTGGTGGATGTTGTAAATTCTCTGAGATGTGCTACTGTTTCAATGATGTAGACTTTATAAGTTCACGATTAAAAGGAAGTTTCTGCACTAACGGACTGAACACTATTTTTGTTCTGATGTCACTGTTCCAAAACCACCAAACACTGACCCAGAATCTGGCTTAGTACCATGACACTGATTGAGTAGTTCCTACAACAATAAGAGAAATGCAAGAAGACAGTCAGAATTAGATGTGTCTGTCTTCACTTCCCTCTTCGACTGCTGCCACTGGTCAGATTTAGCTACCCCTGTTCACAGGGTATGGGATTTTAGCAAGTAGTCTGCATGTTTAGTGCCTTTTTCCACAGGCAATCCCGTTGAAATCAATCTCTGTATAGAAGCAGGATTAGCTGAACTCAGGCTGCGAGTACCAGCGTAATTGTGTGGGATCGTCTAAATCCAGGACGTCAAGTGGGAAATAAGCAATGATAGCAAACGAGCTATTTAGAAACAATCCTTGAGTCTTTGCAAAATGCCAACCTCACTGATAAAGCCTGCAGGTTGAGAAATACTGAACATGATAGATGAGCCGATTGAATTAAGGAGAATGGGTTTTGATGAGGCAGCAGCAGCTTTTCAAATACATACAGCATTCTAGTCAGAAACACCCCAAACAGCTACATTTCTTTAAGGAATAAGATGGCGGGACTGTCAGGCTAGATATTCAACAGGAATGCACTACAGTAACAAACCGCCAGTGCTAGAATAGCCTCATTCTTGCTCATACAAGGAGTCAATCTAGTTTACCAAAGAAAACAGCTATTGAGTCAATGTGAGTGCTTACGCAAAGGCTTTGTCTGACTGCACTGTTTTCAAATGAGAGATCTTATTACTCAACCTTGGCTGGTGCCTGAACTTGAGGAGAGCTGGAAGTAATGTGAGAGCTCCTGGTGCTTGTTCTTTGAGGAGGTGAGAGGCTTTCGAGACTAGATAAAGGTCAGATAAGATGGAGGCAATGAAGTGTGCCGTGGGAAAAATGTAATTATTTTCTTTCATTCAATGAGATTCTGTTGCACCTGGACTTAGAAAACAGCCTTCCACCAGCTGCTGTGCTAATGGAAAAAAAAGTCTATATTCTGTACTGGATGGAATTATTATTAAGATACAAATGTGGATCATCAGAAAAATGTTTGCCGCGCCTGGGGAGCGCAGTCAATTTCCAGCTGGCTTGCAAAGGAAGAAACGAAGTTCTGCTATCAGCAAAGGGTGGCAGCAGGATTGCCAAACAGGAGACCAAAACCTCAAGTGAGTGAGGAGCTGGGCTGGCCCGAGTGGCTCAGATAAACAATTAAATGGCATGACTCGGAACTAAAGAGAGAAGATCAACCAGCAGATGTGGGGGATAGTGAGGCTGAAATCTTTCTCAAAGGTGCCCGAGTGCTAAATAAACCAGCTTGTCTACACAACACGGCAATGTCTTGAGTTTGGCAATAGCGTTGTCCATGGAAGGATGGGCTCAAGAGTGAACAACTGTACGCTGTTTATGGACGTGACTCAAAACAGTCTCTCAGATCTTGTCTACATGGGAAAAGTTTTTGTTTGGAATAAATTTAGGATTTTTTTACGGGGGAGGGGGGTGAAAACTACCTTGAATCCACACACTAAAAGTTCCGTTTTTGAACACTCTGGCATCTTACTCTGCGTTAATTAATCCCCTTTGGAAATGTTAACAGACTGCTGTAATCAACACGTCCATGCTCCATCTTCTCCTGGCAGAGGCTCAATGCCACGGACTGTAACAAGGTGCACCTGTCATTTGGGAGCTGGCCAGCTGTTTGTACACATCACTGCTTCAAGTCAACAATCACAGTCTCCCAGGAGGAAAGGTGGGTAGTTGCGTGCAGGTTAATAGCCAGACTAGACATTCCGCCTGGCTGAAATGTCTCAAAACTAACTTTATGGGCGATATTTTACGCTTGCTAGGGATAAGTACGTTGGCTGCGTGACTACCTTCCCCTCCTGCTTTGCTTGGTCTTCCGTGCTCCGTTAAGTTCAGCACACGTGAAAGTGATGAGTATCACGCTGAGCAGAGTCAAGCAGAGTTCAGCCCTGGGAGCAAACCAACAAGAAAGTGTTTCAGCCAACTGTACTGCTACAGTCTGGTCTAGATCGAGAGGCAGTCTCTGACACAGTCAGCGTTTACGGCTTCCTGGGCAATCACTTGTCACATTAAATTATATCCAGATGATGTGAGAAATGTTATGGGCTCATGTTGACCCACGAGGTTTAAACAGCAGTGACTGATAATTCTGCACTAGCTGAAGCTTCTGAGTGGACCTCAAGTGTAACCCCAAGTTGAACAGTTTTAGAGTCCAGCCTGGAGCTGGGGAAGGCATGGATCACCATGATGAGGTCACCAGCAGAAAGGAGAAGCCGCGATCTCTACGCCAGAATGCATGTCCAGCCACTGCTGTCACCTGGGAATTGCAGTGAACGGGGTTGGATCCCGCTGGATGCTGAGATTGCAGACTGAGTCCCCAGGCTCTCTTCTTTCAGCTGAGAAATTTTACGTGCCCCTCTGGAACCCACCAACTCCATGCCATAAATGCTCACAGCAGATCACTTAATTCCCCTGTAGCCTTCTTTCTCCTCTTCTAGAGATCCATGTTTGTTGTGCTTACAACACTCCAAGCTCCCTGGGCCCGGGTCTTGGATTCAAACCTGGTCTTGTGCCGTAGCAGTATGGGCTTTTTTGTATATTTCATATCTAAACTGTACTGGTAGTTGCAAGAGATGTTCCGGGTCAATGGCCAGGAATAACAACATGCAAAGCAGAGTTAATTACATTATAGCGATGCCTTCTTTATGATGCCTTCAAGAGTGATTCCTGCTGAGCGGTAAGCGTTTGAGGTAGCTTGCCTGAAGGTAGACCGATTCCAGAGGCATATCTGATGTAGCTGGGCCTGATCGTTAGGAGAATAAACTTTGCAAATGAGAGCTGAGCTCTGCAGGGGCAGCCCAGCCAGCCAGCTGGGGGAATCTCCTCAGCATAAAGGCAATGCCCCTGAAGTTAAAGGCCAGCTGAATGGCTCTACTCTGCCCACCCCATGTAGGGACATGCTGGAGATGGATTGGGCTAGAGTGCCATGTGGTCTGGCTATAGGGTGTCCTGCTGCCTGCAGAATCCAGGAGGCACAAGGACACGCCCTAGCTCCCCCCGCTTCACTGCCTGCACTCAACTCCAAACTGGGGCCACAACTTGCAATGGATGATTTATTTGGTGAACCGAATCCTGTGTGTGAATTCAAGGGCAGCAGTGGGGGCAAAGAAACCTAACATTTTAAGACTGAGCTTGATGAATTTATAGAGGGGATGGTATGATGAGATTGACTACAATGGCTTATGGCCCATCTGTGATGGCTATTAGCAAATATCTCCAATAGCTGGAGTTGTGACCCTCGAGGGGAGGGCTCTGAGTCACTACAGAGAATTCTTTCCCAGTGGGTCTTGCCCATATGCGCAGGGTCTAACTGGTCGTCATATCTGGAGTCGGGAAGGAATTTTCTCCTAGGTCAGATTGGCAGAGTCCCTGGTGTTTTTTGCCTTCCTCTGCAGTGTGGGGCATGAGTCATTTGCTTGTTTGAACTAGATTAAATGGTGGATTCTCTGTAACTTGAAGTCTTTAAATCAAGATTTGAGGACTTCAGTAATTCAGCCAGCGGTTATAGGCCTATGACAGGAGTGGGTGGGTGAGGTTCTGTGGCCTGCCATGTGCAGGAGGTCAGACTAGATGATCATGATGGTCCCTTCCGGCCTTAAAGTCTATGAGTCTATGAATTTTCCTCAACCAATTTTACTCCTTCAAAACAGCAAAGGTAATTCCCACTTCCCGGGGGTGCTGCAAGGCTGAACTCATTAATTCTTGTAAAGTGCTTTGCAGTTCCACACCCCCTCAGGATCTCAAAGTATTGTCACTGTTCTTTCATTGTATCGATATTGTTGGAAAGGAAGATGTTGCTTGGAAGAGGAAAAGCAGGGAGGAGCATATCCAGGCGATGTTCAGAACTAATACTTTAACATGACTGGCTAACTATTGTCATGGGTATTTAGCTAGTTAGAACTTGGAGTGAAAGATTGCTGCAAGGGGCAGACATTAGAGGGTGCGGTACATGAAAGGGAACTGTCCACTCTAAGATATTCATCTGTCTGTTGTAGTGTCCCGTTTGTCAAGTACATAGCCTTCCTAGAGAAGCTGTCGGCCTGATGCCTGCATATGTGAGAGCGAATATGACGTAAGTAGGAGAGAGAGAGATTCCTGTCTTAATGGCTCTTCAAGCATCCTGGACGATCAGCTGCTGCCATAGCATTCCAAGGGGGTTTGGATTGAGTCTTGGAAGCCTGTTCCTGCGTCCTCTGAAGTCAATGGCTCAGCTCCCATTGCACTCAGCATGGCAGGATCAAACACTCAATGGCCATGTGGTGGGCATTTTCCAACCAACGTAGCAGCCATGACCTGCCTAGTGTGGGTCAGAAGTTCTTGAATGAATCAGTGTTAGGCAGACAGGTTACTGCGCATCTGGGCTGGGCCACTTGTGTTTCCTGGGATTGCGTGATGCCAAAGGAGGATGGCGGAACCAGTTTTTCTGCTCTGGCAGTGGAACTGGGGAGGAGACGGTACAAAATGACAAGACAGGAACTGCAGAGCTACTGCTACCAACTAGAAACTTGGGAGGCCGCTTGCCTTTTCCCCTGCCAGGTAAGGCCACTTTCTTCTCCTCCTCGGTGTCTTTCTGGGGATTTACAGCCTGGCTTTGTTACATGGGAACGCTGAGCAGTGGGGAAATGCGGGGAGTGATCTAGTAGCAGGTCCCACTCTGTTTGATTTCAGGCACTGAGACACAGACATTTTTGCTTTGAATCCTGTTCTGCCGTACTCCCGGAGGGCGGAAATTGCAGTTCAGAAAGCAGTCCACCCGAACAAAGCTATAGCAGGAGTGGCTGTTAGAATTTGTAAATTCTCTGTGCCCACGGGATATAGCTAAATACAAATTAACATATTTGCATAGTTTGCCAATTACATGCTTATTGTCGCTGTCTGCTCACCCACTGCATAATCCAATCGTCTGGCCATGTGACTGCAGCCTTCTTAAAAATTATTTTGCAGAAAGTGGGGTGAGCAAGGCTGAGAATGAGCTCTGGCTAGAACCGGCCAAACCGGATCTGGCTTTGGAAATGGGTTAGCATGTCCATTGCTTTCATCTCGGCCTCCGCCCACACAGTCAAATGCATTGCAATCGAGCATTTAAGCAAACAAGCACGGTTAAAAGACGTGACACAGATCGGATCACGTTCACCAGGGCAAGGGGGGTATGCCCCGCTCCTAGAGATCTAGCAGGACTGACCTTTCCCAAGCGAGTGGAGACTTGTGAGATGCAATATGGGTGACCCCCAGTTGTACATGCTCAGCACGGCAGGTTTTGGTCTTTCCTGTTTGATCACCCAATAGCGGTTTCCATTCTCTGCTGATACAATATGTGGCTGTACAAGAGGTGTGAGAAAGGAAGGACTCTGTGACTGGCTCATGACAGTAACTCACTGAGAGTGACACTGTAATGCGGTACCCCTTGGGGACCTTCAAACAACTAGTCTCACCCTTAACACTCAGAGACTCATTGGTTTTAAGGCCAGAAGGGACTGTTGCGATCACCTAGTCTGACACCCTGCGAAACACAGGCCAGAGAACCTCCCCAGAGTGCTAATTCTTGCATTAAGTCCATGACTGCTGGCTGGGCTGGAGCAGATCTTTTAGAAGGCCATCCAGATGCGATTTAAAGACTGTCCGTGATGGAGAATCTGCCACAGCCCTAGGTGAGTTGTTCCACTGGTTAATTTACCCTCGTTGTCGAAACAGGAACGGTCTCATTAACGCTGTATGCAGAGGGTTTCCATTAACCCAGGAAACTAACCATTCTGGAAGGTATTAAAACATTCAGGGCTCATCCTTAGCTTGCAGGTTAAAGGAAAGCAGACAGGTGAGTGTTGGGGACCATTTTAATGCTGCAAAGCTCAGATCAATACTGAAAATCACGTAGTATTGTAACTTCTCTCTTTAACCCTACCCTTGTCCGGGGATGTCTCTTTTCCAGGTGTTCTGAATCTACGGGGAGCTGCTGCAGAATGTCTTCAATCTTAAAAAGTGAGTGGCTTTGCCGCCGGGCAGGGAAACCACAGCAGAATTGAGTCGTGAGCATGATGTGGGATAAAGGGGGGTGTGGTGGAAGCGAACTCTCTCTCTCCATCCTACCTGCTTCAGGCCCAGAGTCCCATCAGTCCTCACAATCACACGGTGCTAGTCACTCGTCACAACCCTATAAGGGGGCAGCTAGGTGTCTATCTGAAATCTCATTTGGGAAGACCCACTGCTAGTTCCTCTTTCCACCCCCCAAGCTCTCCCCTTGTCCTTCACTCTCCTCCCTGTTGCCCAGGCTTGGAACATTTCACCCACATCTCTACTCTCATGCTGGCCTCCTACTCCCTATGCTCTTCCCGAGGGCGAGAGGAAAGTCTTGCTCCTCTGAGGGCTTGCGCACTGCAGAGGGGATCATGTTCTGGTGAAAATGGAGGTGTTTCGGAAGGAAGCTCAAGTGCTAGGCACTGGCCTCTGCGGTGAATGGCTACAAGACTCCATTCTCTGCTTGCCCTCTCCCTCCTTTGTGAATATGTTAGGTGGGGAAGGGGAGGGTGTCCACAGAGAAGGGGCATGTGTGAGGAGGTTGGGATGGTGGGGGGCAGTGCTCACTTCCAGTGTATGTCTTATGGTCCTAAACACTCATGCTTCTGGGTTTCAGCCAGCCACTGCAGGGGTCAGGAAGGGATTTTTTTTAACCTCTTTGTTTTATTCTGGAAGGGTTGGGGGTTTTTTTGTTTGTTTTTTAATCTTCTTCTTCTGAAGCAGCAGGGCCGGCCATGGCTCGAGATGGGACATTGGTGGGGTGGGCCAAGGCTCTAAGGTGGTACCAGGCATTCTCTCTCGGGCGCTTGGCTGGCTGG
The DNA here is from genome assembly GCA_033296515.1 of Macrochelys suwanniensis. Lineage (NCBI taxonomy): Eukaryota > Metazoa > Chordata > Testudines > Chelydridae > Macrochelys > Macrochelys suwanniensis. The sequence continues at coordinate 103,508,050 of CM065782.1, read as the reverse complement.
TTCTTGCTCACATACCCAGGGTCTAACTGATTGCCATGTGTGGGCTCGGGAAGGAATTTTCCCCCAGGTCAGATCGTCCATGACCTTGGAGGGTGTTTCACCTTCCTCTGCAGCGTGTGGGTGGGGGGTCACTTGCCAAGATTATCTGGGTTTATCTCACTTAATCATTTCCCTGCCATTGCAGAGGCCTTGCGCACTGGTGGGCCTCGATCCCTCCTGTTCTCTGCCTGTGGCCCATCATAGTCTAGTCGCCTGCTGGCTGTAATACTATGGCCTCATTCTGGTTGTTGGGTTTAGTGTGAGGGTGCCGGGTCATGTTGGTGGCCTGTGCTGTACTGAACAACTCGATGGCATTTAAACACAGTCCCTCCTCGTGGTAATGAGGGTTGCTGGGCTGGAGTCACATGGAAGCCAGGCATCATGTTGTCAGTGCTGCAGGATTGGGGGTCCCATGCGCTCCTTGTCCTTTCACCCCTTTCTACCTTGTGCTTCCATGTGTAACACTTGGCACGCAGTCTGCGTGGGATGAGCTCCCTTTAGTGCCGGTGGGGAGTGCCAACCGATCTGTCCATTCATTCTCCTCCTCAGTGTTTGGAAGAGAAGACAAGAAGGATCAGGGAAAAGAGAAGGAGAAAGACAAGAAGGAAGAGAAGGAGAAAGACAAGAAAGATGGAGACAAGAAAGACAAGAAGAAGAAAGAGAAAAAGGTGAGGAACTAGTGGAGAATTCCCACTGTCCGTGTGTTGTCTGGGCATTTTGGATTCATTGAACCATTGGATGCTGTGATAGTCCCGGGTGCAATTCTATGAGCAGACTGTGTGGTCATAAGAGTCCCTTTGGGCCTTATGTGCTCTGCATCTCTGTGCATGTTTGATTTCCCACCTCCTAGGAGGGTGGCACAATGTGTGTTACAGCTGGCCCTGAGCATGAAAGCCATTTCTCGGGGAGAGTCAGACAGGCTGTCTGATCATTGCCCCATCTCCTCCCTGCTGAGGTGCTCCCCGGGAACGGAGGAAGGGGGAGTTACCATTGGCCTATGTTGTAAAAGCAACCAAACAAAATGCAAGTGATCTCTCTTCCTCCACCCAACCTACCAGCAGGAGATGAGCCAGGCTGCCTCTGGATAGACATTGACCCCGGCTGGGAAGCTTTGTTCCCAGTGCAATGGTGCTGTCACCATTGTAGCCGTGACCCCTTTCTTCTGTGCCCCTTAGGGAGAGGGAGATGACAGCAGCAGCAGCAGCAGCTCCAACAGTGATTCTGAAGAGGTACCAGAAACTGCTCAGTGCCTAGCAGATCTACTGGGCGGGTTTGTTTTCCCCTTGCTTTAGAGTAGAACATCCTTGTCCAGCCTGGGTCCTGTCACTCCTGTGGCAGTGTAAATTCTTTCCTTCTCTCCTCGCTCCTTCTGAGAGACCAGCATCGCCAGTCCAGGGAAGGAGTGACAAAATCACATGGGCGGCACCGTAAGGAAGCCCTGCGGCTACCATGTTAGTGCTACAGCAGGAGTTTGCAGGTGGTTCTGGGGACTTTTCTTCTTCCCTTTCCCGGAGGTGCGATATAGAATCATGGAATCATAGAATATCAGGGTTGGAAGGGACCTCAGAAGGTCATCTAGTCCAACCCCCTGCTCAAAGCAGGACTAATCCATGGGGTTTGGCCACTATGCAGGGGTTGGCCACTAAAGGGCATGAGCAGAGTTCAGAGTGGGGTGACTTTGAAAATACCCACCTGGGGTAAGTCAGATCTGCTACAGGAGCTGCTGAGAACCAGCTCAGAGCGCAAGCCTAGAGCTTGCAAGCCCCATTCTGCCTCTGGTACCCAGTGTGAATGCTCACAACACAGCCGCAATCTCGGAATCTTGTGAGCCGCTGGAAAAGAGGCTCTGCCCCTGAGGTTTCCTGACTGGCTGCCAGGTCGGTGATCCACTTCCCCCACAATGCCCCAGACACTCTCCTGAACTGTGTAATGTTTTTGCTCCTTAAAAGCCCTGGGGAATGGCATCCCCAAAAGCCTCAGGTTAGAAAGGATGCCTGAGTGACAGCTAGCCATGTCATGTAAACAGCTATCCACTGGTCTCAGAAGCCCATCTGCCCTCACAGGAAACCTTGTGGTCTGGGTAATACAGCCATCAAAAGACGATGTGCCACAATCACTCTTCCTGTCATAACAGAGGGTTCATTTCTGCCATTGGACTCATCCAGGCTACTCCCATCGAATTTGCGTGTCCATGGGAGTTGTGTGTCTGTATCAGGGTAAAATTTGGCTAGTGGGTGATGCAAGCCCGTTGATTCTAGCCGAGGATGACTGTAGTTCAGTGTTTAGCCATGCAGATACCATGAGAGTGAGCAAGAGAGAGGGACGTGGAAAAACACATCAGCTGCCCAGGCTCTGACACACCCTCTTGTTTCTCTTTGACTCATCCCCTAGGGTCACCATGGCGACAAGAAGAAAAAGGAGAAGGATAAAGAATAATTTCTGAGGAGCCAATGTGGGCCACATTTGTGTTTCCTGCCTTGGCCCAGGTCCTGGGTAGAGTGAAGGAGAAGGGGATCAATTGTGAAAAAATGCACCTGGCGCTGAGGTTGTTTCATCCAAATAAAGTTGTTTTAGTACTAAAAAGACAGACTCTGTTTATTGACCAGTCAACCCCCCCAACCCCCACCATCTGTACTGAACTGTCACTTCCCTCCTTGTACTAATAATTAGCTGGTAACATTTTCAAAGCTATGTACTAATAGTGGAGCAAATTTAATGTGGGCCATTGGAATGGGCACTGGACCAGGAGCCAGGTGATCTGTGTCCTGTCCCTGGCTCTGACCTACTGTGTGTCCTTGGTCATGTCACCTCACCTCCCTGCGCCTCTGGTTTCCCTGCCACCCTTTGTCTGCTTGTTAGCGCTTCAGGGCTGCGATTGTCTATTGCTATGTGCACGTACAGCACCTCGCACAATCGGGCCCTGGTCTCAGCCAGGGCCTCTACCATAATACAAATAATAATGGCGTAAGCTCCATCAGAGCCAAGGGAGGTATCACCAATTACACCAAGACTGAATTTAGCCCATGGACTTCTGCAGCACAGACCTTCCCTGGCTTCCTATGCAAATGGAGTGACTGTGCACTGTCCCTGAAAGGTTGTGGGGCGGGGAAATATTGTTATCCCCAGTTTATAGCTGGGTGCTCGCCTCAGACCATGGATGGATCCAGGGATTCACCCAAGTGATCCTGCTGCCCAGTGCTGTGCTTAGTCCACTGGATTAGGCAGCCTTTGACTTTGCATGTGTTCCCTTTCCCCTGTTCAGTTACTGGTTCCTCACCCTTCTGGCACTCACACAGCTCCTAAGGAAACAGCCAGCATGGGCAGCTCCTTTGGAAATCCAGACATCGTGGTCTGTTACGGATCTGTCAGGCAGAGACGCTGAAGCACAAGCCAGATCTTTCAAAAGGGCTCAGAACGTTCAAGGCTACCAGGCTGTTAAAACCAAATCTGCTTTGAAATTTGCTCTTTTATTTTAAAGTGAAAAACGGGTAAATTTTGAATGTTTTGTTCTTCGAAAACTTAAACATGGGCTCAGCACCGAGGGGATTATCCAGATTACAGGGCGCTCTTCAGACCAAGGTGACACACACAGCTGACAGCTAACCCGCCCCGCCGCCTGACAGCATTGGATTTCTTGATGGCAATCCAGCCAGATTCTTCTAACCACCACCCAAGGTGAGGGAGCTGCCATTAAAAATAAGGCATCACCTCCATCTACTGGTGAAGTGTGTTTCTTGCAGCTAATCCAAATGTTCCATAACCATGACCCCAGGGCTGTTTTGTAAGGCTTCCCTGGCAAGCTGCAGGGCCGCACCGTCTCTGAGACGATCAAAAACCATTAAAGAGGCCGAGCAGGCTGCTGGCGCGTGTTAAGTTTTTTCTGTGCTCTAATTGTTTACAGTTTGATAGTGTATCTCCGTGCAGTTAGTACATTCTATATGTACGCATGTCTGTAGTTGGTACCTTATATAAATACTGTCTAATACGCGGTATGAGATACTGCAAAGATCTTACCTAACACACCACAGACCATTTCAAAGGGGGAACGCTGGCACAGATCTCTGCTGGCTTTGCAGTTTGGCAGCTGGCACGTTTAAACATCACCAGCGGCAGGAGCAAGTTTGTTCAGCAGGAGCAGCCTGAGCTAGGCCCCTTCCTTCCCCGCCCCCCCATATATATTAAGGCCCTGATACTACAAAGTATATGCACCTGCTTCAGTTACACTGCACTGACTACAGGCTTGGCTACCTGGAGAAATTGACCGGAAAGCTACTGTGGAATAAACTGTTCTACCAGAGCTATTGCAGAATGAGTCCACATGGAGAGCTAACCCCGAATAGCCACTGCACTTTAACTTCACAACCTACCCGTCTTCCTTGTGTAGATAAGCCCTTACTTTAGGGCTGGCCACAGCCCCTTATAGGTGGTGGGCATCCAAGCCGCTGGGTTGTCAAATTTGCCAGATCCCCTCCTCCTTCCCCCTTTCCATTCCCTGTACAGTCCTATCCAGTGTAGCACCATTGTGCCGTTGCTGTACCAGGCAGGGATATTTTCCACAAGGAGCCTTTCCTGTGTTGTAAAGAGGCCCTAGAGTAAGAGAAGTAGGTCCTAGGTTTTAATACCGATTGCAGTTTTTAGACTTGTAAAGGCTTAAGGGAAGAGATCATATTTTTGTCATGCATTTGTACAGCTGCTAGCACAATGGGGTCCTGATTCATTATCCGTGTCCCTAGGCAGGCCTGCAGTACAAATAAATAGTACTAATAACCATGAATTGAAGAAACTTTTTTACAAACTAAAGCAAGCGCGCTCCAAATCTGGAATATCAGTTTGCTTGTTTTACAACAAAAAGTATATTTTACATTTACTTTGCTCAGCAAAGGGGGAAAAAGGAATTTGTGGCTAACCTGGATGTCAGACAAACAAGTGTTTAAAAGCCAGGTTCACTGAGGTTTTATTTAAACCAAAGACCACAGCTTCAAATATTGTTTCCATGTAACATATACAGCAGGATCTGAAACAGTCACCACAAACAGCAGGAAATAAGTTACAAAATACTGCACTAATTATAGACTTTGGTGAAAAAAAGAACAATATTATAGAACGGGTGGGTGGGGGGAGGAAGGGAAGGATCTGAATTGCTTTCTCAATGCAGTGCAAGTAGTTGTGGTTTACTAAGCAAACACCAAGTCGAAACTTTGTGCTTTAGTTATATTTAGGCTTGGATGGATTCGATTTCTAGTTGGTAAATGTCAATTTCACCATACACACACAAATGGACGGAAAAATATTTTCATTGATGATAATGAAAACACACCCAGAGGCAAAGTAAGTAAAATGTAAGGACTCTTATGTTGTATATTTTGACAGGTGATGCTGACAATTTGTGGTTTACTGGTTATAAAACTTTAATGTTCTGACCTGCAGCAGCTAGCATCATTAAATGATCATTGTGTGTCCCTCCCGCTGTCTGATCCTTCCATAATTCTGCACAACTGTGAACATGTAAATCGATAAAAACCAAAACACACGCTGAAAAATAAACTGATGTTGGTTGTCAGTATTATTACGAAAACGACCGCCTTCCCCCAAGCCTAGTTATATTTTTTCAGCTTAACATGAAGCCCTCAATAGAAAAGACCGTTATTCAGCTTTCTCTGCTTCCACTTCAGCTTTCACTTCTAACGCGCATGACGCATGGCAGAGGTCTGGCATTAAAGCCAAATATTTGATACATCAGAGCATTTTCTGCTCCACCGAGGCCTTACTCAAGGTCAATTGGCTTCTGCGGGAATACTTTCTGTGCAGCCTAAAAAATTAAGGGTGTCTGTGTGCCTTTGCTTCATGCAGCCGTGAGGATGCCCCTTCCCCACGGGTGATGGATTCTCCAGAATCACAGACCCTGTGTTCCAGAGAGGGCAGGGACTGGTCCTCTGATAAGTCCCTCTGGGGACCACAGCGCTGCAGCCCCATCTCCCAGCCAGCAGTGGGCCCAGCTGCAAATTATTCTCCCTTGCCCCACGGTGCAACGTGGGTAAGGACGAAGGAGGCAGAGTCTCCCTTCCCCACTGCCCTTGGGGCTGTGCAGCTTCTGTGCCCCACCCCCTTAATTCCAGCTGTGCCTAAATTCTGCCAACATCCACTGTTACATGTGTACAAACATCCCTGTTGTGGGGAAAGCAGGGCCGGGCGCTTAATTTGTTTTGCTTTGACAAACCCAGCCCATTTCAAAGGCCGCTAATGCTCGGCACGCTATAAAATTTCTACTTCTAACGGCTTTTGCTCTGGCGAGCAGTGTAAGGTTCTCTGGACCGAGGCACTGTCGTGTGAGTGATGAGTTTCTCCAGGAGCCATTGCTGTTCATGTGCGTCTTCCTCCAGAGCTGAACCTGTCCCAAATCCCCAGCACTCCGATGGCTTTGGCTAGATCATGGCAAGTGCAGAATACCGTCCACATTGTATTGCCATTCATTATTTATTTGCACCTTGGCGCCCCTGTTACAGACCAAAGCCCCATTGCGGTAAGTGCTGTACAGACACGGTATTATCACTGCATAAGGAAGGAGCAAAATCATTCAGTAGCTTTGCTTTCATTCAGAAAAATTCTCTACAATGAATGACAGATTCCCTCTCCCCCCATAGTCCAAGGATTATTGTGGAAGTAGCCAGTTCCATTATTTCCATGCCCCTGGATTATTGGGACATGACTCATGCGTTTGGTTCAAATCAGAATGATTCCTTCAGGGATTTGCAAACAAGAGGGATAATATTTAAAATCAATCGACGTCCCAGTTCACCCATGCGAATAAACCCATGCTGGAATCCAGCTGAAGCCAATGGGATTTAAACACTTTCTTGGAGTTAACGATGCTCATCAGAGTTTTGCTGGATAAAGAGGCTTAACTGAATTGGGGCCCGAATACGCAAAAACCATGCAAACATTTTGCTCTTGCAAAACCTCACTTGCCTCGATGATTTTGTGACCCGTACCGAGTCTTGCATGCAGACTGCCGTGCGTGGATCACCCCCCCAACCATTTGGTAAACTCAGCTAATGCCTTGTAGATCTCTGATCAAGAAAGGGTAGCCTTTTAGTAAGGCCCTCATTTAACACCCAGCTCTTATACAGTGTTTTGCAAAGAAGATCAGTATCATTATCCCCTTTTTACAGATGAGGAAACTGAGGCAGAGAGAAGAAAGTGGCTCTCCCAGCAGACCAGGGAATTGAACCCACGACTCCTGAGTCCCAATCCAGGGCTCCATCCACTAGGCAACACTGCCTCATTCATCAGTGCGCTTGATCAGGTGTTGACGTGCCTGAGTGGTCTCCCTGGGATGCCTCGAAGTGCTCTGCTGAATCCAGCTGTACAGAGAAGGAACGTTGTGAAAAAGAATGACGATAGCAGCCAAAAAAGCCACGTTACGTAAGGCTCCTGGGTGGGGTGTAGGCAGGAGAACAACAAGAGAAACTGGCAGAGCCGTAGTTACTTAAGTTGTTTACATATGTTTACTGACATTTATATAACGCCAGTGTTATCGCACTAGGCTCTCCTTAGGAGTGAGACGTGGGATATGGTCCTGCCACCGGGCTAGGCCTGGATGCACGCGCAGCTACACCCAGGCTCAGCCAAGGAGGATTCTCTCGTTAACCAAGGTCCTCGGCCCCAGGCTTCACAGCCGCCCCTCCCAGTCCCCGGGATCTCGGGCACGCCTGCTCCTGGCAGCTCTCCAGAGCCCCAGCGCCAGGGACTCACCACAGGAGCTAGTTCCATCCCAGCAGGGCTTCCCCTCCCCAGGGCCCAGCCTGTCTCAGTCCTTCCTCCTCCAGTTGTCCACCAGCAGCCGTTTACAGGCCCAGGGATAGCCCTAGCCGGATTGGGCTGACCTGGCTCGGTCCAGGGGCACTGGGCTCAGTCTATCCACAGGCAGCCGCTTCCCTGTGACATGTCTCCAGCCGGGAAGTCCTAGAGGGCTCCTGGGTGCCGCCGGATAGCGTCATGTCTTGACGTACAAATCCCCCTGTACAGTCCAAGTATTCTTATTCTTGTACTAGACTGTGTGTAGAGAGGAACCATTGTCTAATTTAACTGAGCAATCTCCCGTTCTCTGCTTCTCATCTATCTCTCTAGGGTACTTCTACGGGCCATTACTGGAGTACATGAGCACCTCACAGCCTCTAGTGGATTTCTCCTCAAAACACCCCTCTGCAAGGGGCAGGGCTATTATCTCCATATTATAGCTGGGGAACCGAGGCCTAGGGACGCTAAGAGACTTGACCAAGGTCACAGGAAGTCTGTGGCAGAGCTCTCCCATATCATTGCAAAGACCTGTGCTCTAATCCCTGAGCTATGGAGCCAGGTGCCCTCAGCATGCGGTGGAGGCTGGTTCCAGCCGATGAGCAACAAGCGAGCGCTTGCAACGGCCTGGCTGTGAAAGCGGATATGGGATTGGGGCTTCAGAATCCAGTGCTGGCCATAGTCACATCTGAAGGTTGCTAGAGAAGCAGAGCTTGGAGTCGGAGAGAGGCTGTGTGTCCCCTGACCTTCTCTGGCAGCTGATTTTAAGAGTTCTTTTCTATGTGGACTAACCCGCGACAGGCAGGGAAGCCTTTGGTCTTTTTGCTAAACACAGTAAAGACTCAGCCACTGCAGGTATTTGCATCCGTGAACGTAAAGCACATGTTAGTTCACCTCAGCCACCGCACACACAGCCCTTGAGTTTTACAAGGGAGAGGCGAGAGATGCCACCGAATCTGCCAGCTCGGTGAGAAAAGACAGCTGGGCATCTCTGGCTAGGATGCGGATGATGGAGTCTTCTCCAGCTACAGGATAAAACCGAGTTGGGGGGCACTGACTGCGGCAGGACCTGTGGATGGTGGATCAAGGAGCAAGGTGGGGGGATTTCCCGGGACATGGATAATGTAGGATGAGCAGCTAAACTTTGGAATGTTTATCGGAGCCACATTTCAACCCTGCAAGCCTTTCCCACATTACCGCCGTCCTAGTGCGACGTGTGCTTCAGGAGCATTTGCTGTGAGGTTTGACTGCTCGGTGTTGACGAGGAGGGGGCAGTGTCCTCTCCATAGCGTTGCAAGGCCAGCGCTGCGGGTTGGATACATCTTACGGCCCTTGCAATTCTAGAAGCAGAGGTAGGATTATTTCCAGGGGGAAAGGAGAGCTCAGCCTGGGAGTCCCGATCTTTGAAGGTGTGAAATACATCATATTAACTCAACAGCAAAAGCACCTGGCCTGGCTCCCTGCTCCAGATTTTATCCAGAACAACCGCTGAGTTCAGCTCCCTCTTTCTATACACAAACCATCTTTGCTTGGGTGGCCGAGAGCGAGGTCATTTTGCTTTAGTGTTCCCATTTCTCGCACACTTCAACGGCACCACTGAAACCGGCTTTATTCTGGGACGCAGCCCGGGCAGCTGTTGCTCAACTGCCTGATTTAACTCTCATTCACTCATCGCCAGCATGCTGGCGGCTCTCCGCTTGCAGTGACTGGCCAGCGCAAGGTTCCATTCAGGGATGCTTTGGCCGTGCACTGGAAACATCGAGAAGGGAGGTCTGTCTAAGTCTGCCCCCTACATCACCGGTGCGTGAACCTTCCAGCACCTTTTCTGGTGTCCCTCTCTGCTTGATAGAACCCAGGACTAGGCACCCAGGTGTGGAGTGCAAGGGAGGGTCTGCCTCACGGTATTCAAATTTGAAGATTTGGTATTATTGAGGGTCTCCCAGCTCAAGGTTCATCCTTTCTAGCGTCACTGATGGCAGCTGATCCTCCTCTACTGCAAGGGTATCACAAAGCCTCAAAGCAAGCCCCCCATGTGGCTAAATACTTCCAGTGCCATCAGAACGGTTACAGTCACCTTGTAGCAGCACATGACAAAGATCGGCCAATGAGTAAGGTCTCCCAACGAAAAGGTACATTGCAGTTTGGCAAAAATAAACATCCATTTTTTCTGCTCTCTCTAAAGCAGTGGTTTTCAACCTTTATTCATTTGCAAACCGGTAAAAAAATTCACTGGAGGTGCCAGACCCCTTTGGAAATCTTAGACAGTCTGCAGACCCCCCGGGGGCCAAGGTCCACAGGTTGAAAAATCACTGTTCTAAAGTAATTCTTAACGGAGGCAGAAAACGATCCCTGTTATCATCAGAATTCTTTTCTGTGAGAGTCCCAACCTCTGTTTTATTACCCACTATAAACTCTGGTGTTTCATAGCAAGAGGGAACAAATGACCTATCTAATTAAACAAAATCTTTTTTATTGTCTGAGCTAAACAATAAGAGAAAACAGAACTCACTTCTTGTAGCTGAAGAACCTGACATTTCTGCTGCCTTTTTAGGTTGCCTGAATGTCAATCACACCTTGCGGTGCTCTCCCGTCCCCCGTCCCCCCCAAATATATCTTTTTAAGGTTTTTGCATGTGGTTATAACAAGAATCCCTAAATTACACTCTTTTTTGGTTAAACTCCAACTATAATATGCCCCCTAGTTTTTCTCCACTAAACCATGTCAACTTTCTAGGAGAATCTGATATACTGTTTAACAAATTGTCTTTCCCCTGCAGTTCTTTATTTGATTCCCGAATCTGGTCTTTCGGAAGAATGGGGACGTCTCATGATTTCTAAAGCTGAACACCACATTTTTAAAACCCACCCAGGAATGACGGCAGGTGTGTCCCCTTTGCTGAAATATCCAGGAAGGTTCGGGTTCTGGTGCAGGGGATTTGCTGGGAGAGGTTTCACTATGACAAGATCCTGATGGAGTCACCTCAGTGGAAAAAAAACAACCAGGTCCCCTTTAAAAGGCAACTCTTTGGTGCGTTATGAAAGCCATGAGTCACTTACACAAGCATGATTCACCTGAAGTCTAAAGTACAGGAAGAGGAAGATGCAAATAAAATGGGCAAAAAAGCAAAACCACAAAGGAAAAGGAACCAGAACCAAGGGCTGCAGAAGCTGCAAAGTGCTGCTAATGCACATCCAGGCTTCAGAAGTCTGAGGACTCTTCACTGGCCACCTCCAACATTCCTAGCCACAGACAGGTGGGTATTTATGGTTTGAGCAGGGACAAAGAGGCAGCCTGGCTTGTCCACACAGGGGATTCTGGACCTCAAGTGAGGTCTGATGTAGTTCACCAAGTCCGTTGACTTGAATAAGCTACTGCAGATTTACACCTGAGTGAACTAAGAGCCACATTTGGCCCATTATATATACATATGTCTGACCACACACATATATTTGGCATGTGATGGAGACGAATGGGATGCTCCACCTTATGCTGGGGACCAGACTGCTCCTGGCGCAGGGGCTCACAGAGGTGGCTTAAGGATGCTTTGCTCCCCCACCCCCTCCTGCCCTGTGCATAGCACCGGCCCTTTGTATTTAACGAGCCGTTCCTTGGCAATCGAAGCAGGCTGTTCAGTCTCCCAGCGACACGGTCCACCCACCCACCGGTCACAATTTCCCTACACAAAGCCAAAGGTGGGTGGGGAGGGAGCCCATGGGCTAGCTGCTGACACGTACCCGGTTGGGAATCACGAGGCCTCTGACGGGTGAGTGGGAGCCCAGCAGAAACAGCCAGCACAGCCCCAGCAGCCTCGCCCCTCACCCCATCTCCTGATCCCGCAGCACCTAAGAACCGCTCCGGCTTTTTTTCACATGCCGAAGCCCCGCGGTGTTTTCCAGCTGAGGAGTGTGGGTTCTGTAGGGTGGGGGAATGACTTTGTTGACCATATGCTGAGTCACGGACCAAAGACATTAAGAATCACTGGATTCGATGCTAAGGCAGCCCTCTGTTTATTCAGTCAGCTGTGGTGAGATTGTCATCCAGCCAAACCCAAGCCTAGCATACGAGTGCTACACAAGAGGCATTGCTGGGCGTCTGTGTTCAGCACACACCCTTCCCCTGGACTTCCCACGCAGATTAGTCCCGCTAGAGCAATCGGCGCAGGTAGGGGTGTCGTTGCCTTTGCTAGCCCTGGGGGCATATATGTGCAACCAGATTGACCTCGGCCTGGTCCCCAGGGCCTCCCCTGGGATGCTCCATAATCTCTCTGGGTTCTTACACAGATCCCACGACTGCAGCGTCTCTGAATGGAGATAGCCCTTCAACAGCCCTGCAAGGCAGCGAAGTGCTATCCCCCCCAATTTACAGGTAGGAAACTGAGGCACGCAGGGAGAGATTAAGCGATGTGCCTGATTCTGTTGTCACACTGGTGTAAATCAGGAGTAGCTGCTCCAAAATCATAGAAGCATAGAATCATAGAATCAAATCAATGGCGTCCCACCGGTGTGGAAGTGGGGGAGAGGAGGGGGAGCAGAAGGGGGCCCTTGTCTTAATACTTCGTTTGTGATTTGCTGGAGCGTAGGCTGTCTTGCTTAACCAGGACTTTTGTTCACAACACTGAACACTTGCTCACGGGTGCTGATCCTGCTAGGATGAGGGGTGCAGAGTTGGACCATCCATAGGCCTCCCTGATCCCACTGGGTTGTGCTGCCGTGGCACAGTGACACGCTCTGAATGATCTCTCAGCTAAAATCATCCTCCAAATATTGCAGGAGCTCAACATTTGGGGGGCTGGAGAGCCACTCTCACCACCTGTCTTCCAGAGTCCCGTGGCTATGTATCAAGCCAAACTGGTCCAGAAACACAGTGAAGCGACGGTAAAACACCCACTCAGCCTAGCTCTGTGCAGACAGGAAAATACAACTGAGATTCATGGTCCTGAGCCTCAGCAGCTGACTTCAGTGGAGCCACATTGATTTATATCAGGCCCCTTTACTGCAGCTGGAACAGGAGCTGAGGAATTGTCTCTGATTATCTGTATGTACAGCCCCTGGCACCGTGGGCCCCGATCAGAGCTAGGCCCGCTCGGCCCTACGATACAAACCAGAGTGATTATGGGATGACGAATGAACCGGGCTTCACTGCGTAAAAGAGAACCTCCAACGACATACACAAGATACTCTAATCCAGGGCTTCTCACAACAAATGTTTTGGTGTCCGCAGAGTTCGGCCACTGACTCTCGCTGGCGGCCGCTCTGACAATTTTTCCTAAAATACTTAATTAACATTAGGAAAAACAAATAAATATGCACAGACACATGCCCAAATCATTGTAAATGATCTATGTAGGGTTGGGTTTTTTTTTGCAGACTCAATAATAAAAATAATGTACAGTTGTCTCTATTCTTTACTGGACCCGAACAGAATAGAAACACAAATAAGGTGCTTTGAACGTTCTTGTCTTTTTTCTTGTTTCTTTTTTTCCTTTTTTTAAAGACTTGCTAGCTATAAGTAAGTCTGCTGCGAAAAGTGATATTTATATGTTTGTTAATATCACTTTCCACAGCGGACTTACTCAGCCCTGGCAAGCTCAGGGACAAATTAAGCCCTGGATGGGGAGGTGGGTAAGGAGGTGGTGGGGGCATGGGCGATGGGGCACTGGGGGAGACAGCGGGGACCAGAGGTGATGGTGGGAGTGAGCTCGGGCCAGAGCCTGCCACTGAGCAGCCAGGGAACAGAGCCCAAAGCCCCACGCCCCGGGGACAGAGCCTGAAGCCCCATGGCTGGAGCCTACCACCTGCCATCCCAGGGCTGAAGTCCAATCCCACTGCCCCCAGCAAGGTGGGGAACTCACTGACCGCCTGCTCCTGCAGCTTGTGTCTCCCCAGAGGAGGGTGGGGCCCAACCACTCTGGTGGCCCCCGGGGAGGGGGCCGCTGCTTTGACCCCCCCATCACTGCCCAGGAAGCTGTGGCGGCAAGAAAAGCTCCTGGTGGCTGCATACAGCCACAGTGGCTGCATTTGAGAAATGCGGCTCTAATCACTGTATCCTATTACAAAGACGAAAGAAGCACGAGAAGCATTTGAAGTGTCTGCGTGTGTCAGAGCAGGGCAAATACATTTCATAACAATCTCCCTGAACTGACTAATGAGTCCGCTGTGGCCATGCCTGTAGCCTGCTGTGTTCACTTTCCAGGAACTCTTGAGAGGTCACATTTTTATTCACATGAATGCCCACGGAGAGCGTGCGCTAAGCTTGCAAGCTGGAGTATTGACACCCAGAGAGGTATGTTTAATAATAGATGGGACGCGGCTTCAAAGAGCAGGGGGATGGAATTCCTTCAAGCCCTTCGCCAGATCCCTGGCACAGAGGCAGCTAAAGGAGCCAGATGTGGATCTGAGCCATGTTCCCCAGAGCCAGGACCTCGGATGAATGCACAGTTTCTCTGTGTGGCTGGGAGGAGACGGAATTAAATTTAAGCTTGGGTCGGCCACCAATAAATCTGATGGTTTTTCTAAGAACGATGTCACTTCAGACAAAGTCCGTGTGATTTAGCAAGGAAAAAGATTAACATTTTCTTTAATTCCCTACTCCTGTTTATCCGACCCCTCTTACTGAGAAGGTCAGAGCTGCAGTGGTTTCTTTGAGGTCTTCTCCAGATGATAAGACATTCAGAGACTTGAAACAATACCACTGAACATACGTGACTATTCACAGCTAATCAACAGCTCAAATTTGGAATATCAAATACCAAACACTTGCAGCAAACGGTCTGTGATCAGCCCAAGAGAGAATAACATTCACATCAAAATTCAAGTGTTTTCAAATTGTCATGATACGTGGAATGCCAGCCCGTCACAAAGAGGAGGCATTTATGAAAGAAAACTGCTGCAACTATAGACACAAGCAAACAGGCTTCCACACAGCTGGTCTTTGTTTACCAGGGCTTGTCTAGATCTCTACATGGCAAGCAGAGAAATCTAGTGGTTGAATTATGCACTGCAAGTAAATGTATCATTACACAAAGAACAAATACATCCCAGGGACATACGATCCACTTGCAGACACCCTGGCAGTGGAGAAAAGGGCTAAATGAATCAGGCCAATTATTTGCTGCCAATTATTTGCATGTATTGGGATTAAAATAATTGGTTACGTCAACTGTTAAATTAATCCTTAAAAACAATGGTTACAGAAACGGAAGTTTTCTGATTTCCAGTGCCTTCAATATGGGGAAGACAATTCTTTCCATTGCTGCACCATATCTTCAATCCAGCTTACTCCCAGGAATTGTAATAGACAAAATAGATGCCATGAGATACTCGGATATCTTGTGTGACCCTCATCACTAGCATAAGTAGATTGATAGTGGTGTGTGGGGATAGCTAGATATTTAGGTAGATAGGTAGGGGTGTGTGTGTGTGTGTGTGTATAGATAGATAGATAGATAGATCCTATAGCTTATTTGCTGAATAGAGATACAGAAATAGGTAACCGCTTTCCTAAAAAGTGACTGAACATTTATTTCTTATATTATCTATTCCAGTTTAGTATATACCTATTTAGCTGTCCAAGGTGCTCACTGAAGACTTCCTATGACATCTACCTTCACAAGCAGTGCCTTTAGCTTTGTGCTGTTAAATTCACTCTGCCCTCATTCCTCTTAATCATGAGCTTGTTAAATATCTACAGCCAGTTGTGATACCAGATTTCATGTACACGCATAAGGGCCAGATTCATCCCTGGTGTCACTCCGTAGACTCCAAGGCTGCACCAGAGAACAATCTGGACTATGTTATCTAGGATAATAGCATGCACACACACTTATTGTGTAGACAACATCTGGGGAGAAAGGAGTCAGTTTAGATGGTAATGATTACGCAGAGTTCTCTACCCTAAACTGGCTCTGGACTGTGCCCCATATTAAAATTCCTACTGTGCTTTGCAAGAATCACCTAGTAAATCAATGTAATTTGTATTGTGTAACCCACTGTGCAAAACAGGACGTCCTCACTCAGTTGGTTAAAGACAGCATGGTCACTGCTGGGTATTTAAGGTGGTTTTTAAACTTACACTGAGTCAGGCCAAAAAAGTTAGAGAAAGGAACAGGAATTTGGTGTCAGGAAAGTGGCTTCATTTGGCTTTCTATGGTATGAAGAAAAAACCATCCAATGTGGGGTTAGGGGAAACAGAAACAAAACTTCTCAGCAGTAACGAATGGTCCGAGTACTGGCTGATTGCCCTGCCGTCCAATCCGCAACCAGGAGGAAGAAATCAGCTGTGAAGGAGACTGGGCCAGAGATCCAGAAATTTTTAAAGGGACCCTTTGCAAATGGAGAAGGTCTCCCTGAGAGAGGATGTATTACTGACCACACAGGGTACAAGCCAAGCATGACGGGTTCAGCTAATCTATGGTTTTGGTGGCTTTTATGCATATGACCCTCTTTATTAGGTTGTAACCAACAGCAAAAATTAGTCCAAACCAACCTGCAGGTCTGCTTCAAAGCCATGACTAGGCCCACACCTATGGCTGCGCTCAAGGTTGAATGACAAACAGTTAACCAAAGGGGCTCCCCTTCCCTCTTTCTCCAGTCCATCACTAATTATTTCAGCAATGGGCACAGTATTCCCATACCCCATAGATCCCTCTCAATTCAACCCAAACCTGGAGCATGTGTTGAGAACTACTGAACTAAGGTGCCTCTTGCTAAATGAAGGAGTGAGCAGAAGGGAAGGTTCTTTAGTAACAGATCTTCCATTCAAACCCTGGGCACAGCCTTAGATGTGGGGCTATTGATGACATCGCCAGCAACAGCAGTGTCATGAGAGAAGGGGCTACGTAGCCCCGGATCCAGAGAACAGGACCTGCCACTTTTGGCAACCACACGGTGATCCGGGATATATTTCCTTATGCATTCAAAGGCATGGACTATTGACCAGGGGCAGGTCAATATTAGGGAAGACAGTTCCTTTGTTCTGCATGAATTTACTACCCCACATGCAGCCCCCAAACATGCCTAGCGGGAGGAACAAATGCAGCTGAAAAAATATCTTGGGATTAAGCTTGTTATATTCTCAGTAGTTACCCCTGCTCTTAGGGCTAGCTGATAAACGGAACAGCATGGGTAGCAGATACCTAATATCGGACCTTTACATAAAGGCTTTGATTTTCTAGTGCTGCTTGCTGTTCTAGCCCTGGATCTGCATAAAGAATCAGTGTGTTGGTGTCTGTTGCCATGGTGACTGAATATTGTCCCCATTCTTCTGGTTGAAATGATAACCACGTCTACTAGCTCCTTTGTGCTCCACGCTAAGTGTAACTTTAAATGCCAAAGGGCACAGTCCACCCAGTTATAAAACACTTGCATTGCATACACCCAGAGATGAGATCTGGCGAGCAAATTCCAGGCACTCGCAACCTATCACACAGTTGCTCTGCCGTCTGGTCTGATTTACAATGGCTATTTCTAATTAATCTCCAATCCCCTTTTCTGCGTTTGGAATAGCTGGGAACAGGTGGAGGTTTCCGCACATTTAGTCATTGTTTCTATTTATTTGATTAATCTTTTTTTGATTTTTTTTTAAACTCAGGGAGCCCACAAGAGACAAACCTCCTCCTCCTAGCAGGTTGAATCTGCAAAAAATACTTTATATAATGTACAATTTGCTGAGCCGCAGAGAGGACAATAAAGTTAATATGGTGCTGTCATTTCCTCAGGAATGCATTATATAAAACTGCCTTTGCCACATAATTATACTATAGAATGACAGGAGACTAGATTAATAGTTCTTCAGGTTTGACAGAATACCATCATGCCCCACACAGAGACACATGAATATGTATGAGAAAAATGTAATTTGGCTATGTATCTGTACATTTCTAATACTATTCTGGTGGAGGGATAGGATGGCTTTAGGATTACAGAACAGGACTGGTACGATCTGGATTCAATTCCCAGCTGTGGTCTAGACTCGTGTGTGGCCCTGGAGGAAACCTCACTCTCTCCCTGTGTGTCAGTTTCCCATCTGGATAACAGGGATCATATAATGCTCCTTTTCTCCCACCCTCTGTCTGGCTTGTCTCTTTAAGCTGCAAACTTGGGAACAGGGATGCTCTCCCACCATAGGTTTCAGAGTACCCGTCTCCTACCCTAGTAAGTCTTTACAGGCGCTGGCATCAGGAGACTGCTTTCAGCTCCAGGGGCTCCTGTGAGGCAAACAAGAATCTGCAAAGCGCCCGTGTAACATGAGGACTAAATGCGCACACATCCTTATTTCACAGAGTGATTGTCCTGCGCGCTCTGAGTCTCGGTACACGCTGTACACCCCTCAGCCCGCAGGTACATACGTCTCTTCAGCTCTCGTGAGCCCCCCGAAGGGAGCCAAGCCCCGATCCAGGGGGCAGCACCTTGCAACTGCAAACGAGCCGCGTGACCTGGGCGGCAGCCCGGTCGCTTCATAGAATCATAGAATCTCAAGGTTGGAAGGGACCTCAAGAGGTCATCTAGACCAACCCCCTGCTCAAAGCAGGACCAACCCCAACTAAATCATCCCAGCCAGGGCTTTGTCAAGCCTGACCTTAAAAACCTCTAAGGAAGGAGATTCCACCACCTCCGTAGGTAACCCATTCCAGTGCTTCACCACCCTACTAGTGAAAAAGTTTTTCCTAATATCCAACCTAAACCTCCCCCTCTGCAACTTGAGACCATTACTCCTTGTTCTGTCATCTTCTACCACTGAGAACAGTCTAGATCCATCCTCTTTGGAACCCCCTTTCAGGTAGTTGAAAGCAGCTATCAAATCCCCCCTCATTCTTCTCTTCTGCAGGCTAAACAATCCCAGTTCCCTCAGCCTCTCCTCATAAGTCATGTGCTCCAGCCTCCTGATCATTTTTGTTGCCCTCCGTTGGACTCTTTCCAATTTATCCACATCCTTCTTGTAGTGTGGGGCCCAAAACTGGACACAGTACTCCAAATGAGGCCTCACCAGTGCCGAATAGAGGGGAATGATCACGTCCCTCGATCTGCTGGAAATGCCCCTACTTATACAGGGGGGTCTGCCTGCTAGGAACCCGCACAAGCAGCCGGAGCCGCCGCTAGGGGGATGCTGCGGGCGGGGGTCCGTGTCTCCTTTCCCGCAGACCCTCCCCTTCGATGCAGCGAGCTAAGCCCCCACCCGGCTCCCTCCAGCCCCGCTCCGGCCCCGCGGTTACGAAACGCAGCCGGCAAGGGCTGTTTCGCAACAGGGGCGGGCCGGAGCCCCGTCACATGGGGGCTGCTCTAGATTTTACGTAAGGCCGTTTTGTGCAAGAAGCAACAAACGCGTGTGCAAGCCGGAGAGGGGGGCGGGGTGACCCCCCCCCCTTGCCCCCGGCAAATCGCTCCTCGGGGATGGGGGGGGGTGACTGCACCCACCTGTCCCCCCCCCCCCCCGGGAAGAGGAGGGTGGGAGGAGCCGGGATGCGAAAGGGGAGAGCCGGGGAAACCTGCCGCGGCTCGGGACAGAGCCGGTGACCCCGCGCGGCAGGCAGGGGGAAGGAAAAGCGCCCGGGCGAGCCCCGCTGCCCCCCACCCCGGGGGATGCAAGCCGGGATGGGGTGAGGGGCGCTTCGCCCCGGTGCGTCCGGGAGGGTCCCGCAGCAGCAGCCGCCCCGGCCCCCCGGCGAGGAGGGAAGCGCCGGGGGCAGCAGACGGGGGCCACGCCGGGTCCCGGGCAGCCCGGACGGACCCGCGCCCGCTGCGCTGTCACTCAGCCCCCCCCGGTCCCTGTCACCGCGGGGGCCGGGAATCCAGCCCGCCCCCTCCCGCCGGCCCGGCCCTGCCCCAGGGGCGCGGTAGCTGGCCGGGGGCGATGGACGCTTTCCTCTGCCCCGCGTGCCGCTGTGTCCTGGGGGACCCGGTGACCGTCTCCTGCGGCCATTCCTTCTGCACGCGCTGCCTGGGCGGCTCGCTGCCCCCACGCTGCCTCGTGTGCCGGGCCCGGCTGAAGCTGCCGGGCTTGAGAGCCGTTCGCTGCAACGTCCTGCTGGGCAGCCTGCTGGAGAAGTGCTTGGGCCGGGAGACCAAGCTGGCCCGGCTGCAGAGCCGCCTGCCGGACCTGCTCCGGAGCCGGGACTACCGGGCCGCCCTGAGGACAGCCCAGCAAGGGCTGGAACTGGGTAAGCCAGGGGGGGAGCAGACAGCAAGTGTGAAAAATCGGGACAGGGGATGAGAAAAAGCCCCAAAGATCAGGGCTGCCCCTATAACGTCGGGACTGTAGGGTCTGGGGTGGTGGGGAGGGCCGCTGGTCAGTTGCTTGACCCACGCCTCCAAACGAAGCAAACCCCACCAGTTCCTGGTTATGTAACTTCTCTCCAGCTCGCAGCCTGTCCTGTATAAGCCGCCAGGCGCGACTGCTTCTGAGGCTGCACCGGCTCCTTGTTAGTTTCCCCTGAATAAAGAGCCGCTTTATCAGCTGAGCTGGGAACCCCACCACCAAAGCGCTGGTGAATGGAGCTGTGACTTCACATGGTGTCACTAAGGGATGCAGTTCAAGCCAGCCTCATTTTCCACCCGGCTTGCACAGATGAAGGGGTTAATTCCTCCAACCTCCTCCTCCCCCCCCCCCCGGACTTTTAAAAGAGCACTTTGATTATCATCTGCACCAAAGCTCAGATAGTAACAGCCCTCTTGCTTTTAATGCACTTGCCGATGTTTTCTTTTGCAAGCCCTGCGCACTGTTTAAATTATTCACCTGCCCATATATAACTTCCCTCCATGCATAGGAGCAGTCATATAGTTGCTGGGCCAAATTCTGCTGTCAGCCACTAATCCAAAGGGTTTCAGGTGTGCAAGAGGCAGCAGAATTCGAGCCATTATTTGCAGGAGGGGCTGTGTGTTTATGAGAGGAGGGGAGGGGAATAGCTGTTTTAGAAGTTGGAAGAGCGGTAGCACAGAGTGCTCACATCCAGCGATGTTTCCGTCCCGGAGGAAGTTCTTTGCCCAGCTTTGCTGGTCACAGGGGCAGTGCCACTGTGGAAAGGGCTATGAAGATGGAAAATAATCAACAGGGTTGTGAAATCGTCACAGTGTCTCCACCCACGGTTACACCTGTCTCTGCCTCTTGGGAGAATGCAGCCCTGGCAAAGGACTCTTAGCCAGGTGTTGACTAATTCTCTACTCCTGGATCCTGCAGTCTTGTTTCAGGATTGACCTCCAGGGGAAACTAGCCGGCAGGATCAGGCCCTGGATTTTCTGAACATAGGAGGGAATGTGGATTGCTCCTAGGACAGCAACAATACTGAGTACCACTTAGCGCTTTGCTAGAGATTTGCATTTCCAATGCATGGCACAAGCATTAATTCATTAGTCACCATAGTATCAGAGCCTGGGAATGGGGTGTATCTATGTAACTGATTTGCTGATGGCTAATAAATCCTCATTGTGTCCTGAGCAGATCCTTTTATCTAACATATTAACGTAAGACATGCACCACTTTTCAGCATCACGATTGATTGATCAGCAGTCTTGAAGCAAATGTATGCATGTGTTTATTAACATTTTCATTCCTGTTTTATTTTACATCATGGGATTTCTGTAAAAGAAATACTAAAAAAAATGTTCAGAGTTCCAAATCCTTGTTACACTATATATGCACTCCAAAAGTTCTTGGTTCTATGCTCACCATCTCCCCAACTTGTCTTTATTCTTATTATCATCTGGATTGCTGTTGCGCCAGTCTCCTGGCGCAAGGCGCTGTACAAACACATAGCAAATCCCTGCCCAGAAGAACTTCCCATCTTGGCTATGGATACTGCCTGTCTATAAACAAAGTTTTAATTTTTTTTATTATTTTCAAGGAAAATACAAAAGCACTTTGCAGTTAACCAAAGGCAGTGCTTTGTCCATCCATCAGTTGCCTTATATCACTTCTGCCAATGAGCTGGGGTATCAGTGAGAATCATGGACCTCTCCTTAACTTATAGTGGCAATCAAGATTACAAAATACCATTAGGCAACAGCCACAGACTTAAAAGAAAACACAGAGCAGTCACAAAAAGAACATCTAGCCAGATCTTGAACTTGGGGTGTCGTATCTTGCCTTCCCTCACAAGCTCAAGTTTGTGTGTGTGTCTGTGCATGTGGTAAATAATCCTGATCCGTAGGCTCGTTAAACCTGTGAATACTAATGGCCATGGCATTTTATCTTTACACACACATGAAGGGGACAGGTGAAGTAGTGCAAAGTAGTCACACCCTCGTTCTTCCCCTCTGGACTCTGAGCTCGGCTCAGGCCCCAATGAAAAATGAGTTGTGATTTCACTGTGGTTTCCATTTCTCCTCTTAACAAAACGCACCACAGCTCAGTTTGGTTGGCAGTCCTCGCTCAAAGACTAGCATTGGGAGAAGAGGCTGCAGCTCCTTCTATCTAATCTATCTATCTATCTCTCCTCTATCTATCTATCTAATATATATATATATATATATATATATATATATATATATATATAGCAGTAGCACCTGGGAGTCAGAGCCCCATGGTGCTAGGCACCGTGCAGATAAGTAAAGGAAAAGCAACTGCTACTCCAGAGAGCTCATTCTCCAGGATTATGACAAGACACAACAGGTGGATAAAGAGACACATGGGGATGTGGGCAAGGTTACAGTAAAGACAGGTATGTTTGCGGGAATAAATACTCTCATTGGCCATCATAGTCACAGCTGTCTGCCCGCCTGGACTGCGGCTTCTTGGCAGAAGTGCATCAGAGCCTAGGTCTGGAACCGCAGAGGATTCAGGTGCACTGGCCGTGTTATATGTGTGGGAAATTTACATAGCAAACCAAGCCCAAATCCTCTGAACACCCTCAGGCTTACATCGAGCAATACACCACAGCATATGTTCAGAGCACTTACGATTGTTTTATTATGGAGAAGAGAGCGTCAGCAGCGTGCCTTCTTCAGAGCGGCCTTGTTAGAATCTCTTATCTGTAGTTAAATAGCTATAAGTACTTGGAAAGCGTTTCTAGTTTGTTGCTCAATTTTAGCCCAAGGCCCTTTTTCCCTTTGGCTACAGAGCAGCCCTTGGCTGAGTTTTCTTAGGGCTGCGTAGGTGTTTAGCACACACATCAAGCAGCAGATTTTTGCCCCCCTTAGTCATAAAATCATAGAATCATCGAAATGTAGGACTGGAAGAGACCTCGAGAAGTCGTCAAGTCCAGCCTCCTGTGCTAAGGCAGGACCAAATAAATCCAGACCATCCCTCGTCTAACCTATTCTTCAAAAACTTGCCGTGAGGGGGATTTCACAACCTCTCTTGGAGTCTATTCTAGAACTTAAATACCTTTATAGTTAGAAAGTTTTCCTAATACCTAACCTGACGCTGCAGATTAACATTACTTCTTATCCCGCCTTCCGTGGACATGGAGAACAACTGATCACCGTCCTCCTTAGAACAGCCCTTCACACGTTTGAAGACTGCCACCAGTTCCCCCCTCGGTCTTCTTTTCTCAAGACTATTCTTAGCCTGCAAATGAATATCCAGAGGTGGAGGCCTGGCCACTGTGTTTATGTTCATTCCGAAGGATGGCACTGCGCCTGCCCTTGTGATAGCTTGGTTCTGGGGCGCGGCTGTTCATTTCTCACTTTAACACATCAGTGCAGCCCAAACGAAACCCATCTGAGTAAATCCCCTGCAGGGTGACAGCTTCCCCAGCACAAACACGGAGGTGATGTTATCCAGCCGGCCTTTCCTCACATTCCGAAGTTAGAACCTGGAATTGACGGGGAGATGAGCCTTCCTGGGAGTGCCGGAGAGCCCGCAGTGTAGTTAGCGCAGGAGTAGTTTCTTTCTCTCACCTCCTGCTGTGCGTCACCAGCTGTGGATTGCCTGAGGGTTCACAGCCAGGCTCTCTCATTGATTAAGCTTGTACCCGTCAGTAGTCATGTAACATTCTCACGAGGAGCTTATCCGGTAACCTCTATGAAATCAGAATTGGGGGTGTTAGTGAACAAGTGGCCATGTGACAGCCGCAATACCCCTGGCACCCACAACGGAAGTGCTGGAAGAAAGGCAAACCTTAGAGGTGACCCCACATGGTCAGTGGATGAGGCCCAGGGTAAGGGAATGTTCTGCAGTGCTGTCTGTCCAGGAGCTAGCAGAGGTCTGTAGAACTGGTATTACGGCACCTTTTGTTGGTACTGAAGCGGGGAACTGCAAAGGTGCCCAACTGCTATTAATATGTCAATGAGAATTGAATTCCTCACTCCCGTCGGTAGCTTTGGGGAATCTCAGTCTAAATTTATACTTGAAAACTTAGAGTCAGATCCTCAGCAGGTGTAAATTGGTGTAAATGCATTGAAATTATGCTGATTTACACCAGCTGGGAATCTGGCCAATAAGGGAGACCGCTTCCCTCTCTTTGCTCCATATCCCTCCTCCATCCATCTTCCTTGACACGGAGATCGCAAACACTTGGCCAGATGGACTGAGAGGCTGTCTAGTGTCACTGCAGCCTATGGGTCCTCAGCGGAAAGGTTGTTTTGTAATGTCTCACGGCAGCATCACTCAGTGACTCACAGCAGACGCCCCTGGGACTCCTACGGCAACAGCACACCACGGGAACTATTTTTATTCTTTCTCCGGCCGCAGAAGCACAACTGTGTCCCAAAAGACTGTGCTTCTGGATGTCTGGAGAACAGCCCCTCCAACCTTCGGACCAATAGGTCCTGTTCTTGAAAGGCAACTCCAATGTGCATTGTCACATTCCACTCAGCTGAGGTCTTGCTAAGAGACGAGTACATCAGGATAAATTGGAATGAAGGGAAATTTAAGTCTGGATATTTGGGGTGAGGGGGAGAGGGGAATCCCTAGGTTTCTTAGATTGTTGAATAGTCTCTGAAGGGATGCTTCTGTGATTCAGCCTTATTACGCCAAGCACCTGAGATTAAAAAGTAGGGAGCCGTTCAGCATGAGCAAGGAAATGGGACTAGATGAAATGGAAGCTCTGATTTCCCGTCTCTAAGCAGTGTGATTTGTAACTGATCGCTCTACTTGTTATTCTGTCCTTTTCCCGTAGCCTGTGTCTGGCTCATCTCTTTAGATCATACGCTTTTTGGGACGGAGATTGTCTCTTACTCTGTGTTTGTACAGCACCGAGTACAATGGGCCCTGATCTTTGCTGGTCCTTAGGCACTACCATAATAAACATGATTCATTATTATAAGGGTGGGTAGTTTACCTGAGATACCCCTAGTGACTGGTTTTAAGTAGAACTGGTCAAAATTTTTCAGTTGAAAAACAGTTTTCTTCATGCTTTATGTACCATTTTCATTTTTTACTTATCAGTTTTCAGTTTGTTTTCTTTTTTGTTTTGTTTTGACGATTGTACCACTTTGGGTCGGACCAATTCACCATGCGCCAGGCTTCTACAAAAATCAGAAGTGCACCCTAAATGAAAAGCGTCTATTTCAAAGTTGAAAAAATTGAGAAATTTCCAAAACACGTGAATACAGTAATGCAGATAAAATAATTCCTTGCAAATATTTGAGGATCAAAAGTGAAAAACCGGGCCCATTTTCAAACCCAGCAGAATGAAATCAGCTTTGAAAATGTCAGTTTTCTCATGAGTTAAGGTCTGGAATTATGGAGTCTTTAGCTTTGTTGACCAACTCTAGTTTAATCCAAGCTTGCTTTTGCATTACCAGCTCCCGTTATAAAATATTGACATCTGTGACTAGTGTCAGACTGGATCGCCTACTTAGCTGAATAAGATCTCTTAGTCATGTATCTGATGTGGATATTCTACTGTGAGAGTGCTAACCTGCATATTCATTGCCTTACGGACTCTTCTGCATCCTGGCCTGAAATTAAGTCATTAACGAAAAATAATTAGTGCCAACAGTGTGAATTTAGTGGTGACAAAATCATGGCGTAAGTTGATCAGAATGAAAACACGAGTGTATGTGATATAATAGTGCAAGTCTCACTGATTTGGCATCCAATGAGTGTGCAAAACAATTGTCGCAACGGTTGTATCCTATTAGCTGGCTTTCCTTCTACACCCTCTCCTCCGTGCTTTTGCTGTGCAAGCGATGTTTATTTTGCCTTGTCCATCCAGTGCCAAGTCAGTGCAAGTTACACTACTTGACCCCTGTTTTCTGATGTTGTACCCCTCCCCAAGCTGAATCTGTCCAGGAGATTTCCATAGGACTTGCACCTGTTTGCGCTAGGTCAGAATGTCGTTTGCCACGTATAGGAGATATTGAGTGTAGACCTTGTATTAATGGCACCGAGGGCTTCTGCCTGCAGCTCCTGATGATGTTTCGCTGAGACTGTGCCGGTCAGAGGTCTATGTGGCCCTGCAGCAGTATTCAGACGCGCTGGAGGATTTGGAGGTGGTGTGCCGGAGTGAGCCAGAAGAGTACGAGGTGAGTCAGTGCATGGCTGGTGGGTTTGTTCTGCTGCAAGAAGGTGGACGGGGCACCTGCTGTGGGCGCCTTGAAAGGAAACGTGATGCAGAATGTCGAGCTTGAGCTGTGGGACTGCAGCCGTCTGCTCACAGGGACGGGGATTTTCTTCCTGGGACTGTTAGAAATCGAAATGGGGCATTAAAAATGCTGGCGGGCTCTTCCTCCCCGCTTCTCCCAGAGGGCTTCATTTGGCCCCAGGAATCTCCCTTTTCCACACTTAATAACAATAATAATTGAGATATGCCTATCTCATAGAGCTGGAAGGACCTTGAAAGGTCATCGAGTCCAGTCCCCTGCCTTCACTAGCAGGACCAAGTACTGTCCCCTGACAGACCTCCCCCATCCCATCCCATCCCATCCCTAAATGGCTCCGTCAAGGATTGAACTCACAACCCTGGGTTTAGCAGGCCAGTGCTCAAACCACTGAGCTATCCCTCCCCACTTCTGCGAACCCCTGTCTGAAGGAGATGGGGAGGGGGGTCCTACAAATATTTAAGAGCAAAATTTGAATCTGTTAGCAAACATAAAACACTCCAGGAGTGAACAGAACACACCTAGCAACTTATCTGCTGATGCACTAGGATTCATCGAATATCAGGGTTGGAAGGGACCTTAGGAGGTCATCTAGTCCAACCTCCTGCTCAAAGCAGGACCAATCCCCAATTTTTGCCCCAGATCCCTAAATGGCCCCCTCAAGGATTGAACTCACAATCCTGGGTTTAGCAGGCCAGTGCTCAAACCACTGAACTATCCCTTCTCCCCCTGGACTCAGAACCAACTCAGATTTCAGCTGTTGCAGTTTTAGAGGGTCTTCTCCATGAAGCCTGCAGCTCCAGGGTGCTTTGCCTTTTGGCCACTCTTCCTGAAATTCGTGGGCAGGTCAGCATCCCATGAGTCTTAGGGTCTGATCCAATGCCTGTTAAAATAATGGAGAATCTTTCCAATGACTCTAATGGGCATTGGATCAGGCTTTAACTTGCTAGACCATCAAGCACATGGGATTTGTTTTGTGCATTGCAATGCTCCATCACGATGTGACGGACGACTCTGTGTCATCCTGCAGCGAGGCAGCATTGTCATGTGACGCTGTAAATTATCGAGGACAAACGCTCATAGGTGGGAACCCTTCCTTCATCCCTTCTCCTGGGAAATCAGATGGCGTTTTCCAAGGTGCATTTGGCAGGAAGTTCATCCCTTATATAGTTCGTGTTGCAAAGGCATAAGGGGTCCAGGCCGTTTTTTGTGACCGCTGGCTCAGCTGTTGTTCCTTTGTATGTTGCCATGCAAAATAGAGTGGTTTTCTCTATGGGGAGATCTCCTGAGGCTCAGTGCTGGAAGTAGGTGCTTTCTTCTTGACTTTCCCCCCCACCCCACAGGCCAGGTACAACTGGGCATTTGCTAGGCAAGCCCAGTATAAAAGGAGCTGTATGCATGACTCCCTCCCACACCCGGCGCCCTGCTAGAGATTTCAGGCCAGACTTTGACGGGGAAAGGGAGCTTGGTCTCCAGCCTGCGTGCTTAAACCGAGCTGTCTGATTATGCCAGACTATGGGCCCATGTTTTCTTTATGACACAGGCTCCTGTTCACCATGGGTGGAGCTGACCTCGTTTTCTTTGGACCTCGTTCAGCGTCTGAGCAAGGGAGTAGCATTGCAGTTTGGATAATATGACAGTGACAAATGCTAATGCTGTTTGATTTTTCTGAGCTCACTTGCCCAGGTTTTGGAGCGATCTGGTTTCTCTGTGTGTGTTTGCACAGTGTGGGCTGGATTCTCTGTGGCATTGTGGCCCCTTTCTACTTCCCCAGCTACACAAACGCAGTCAGATCTCCCCATGAGGGAGGACTCTCAGCTTCACTGGGTCCCCAGGGGGAGAGCGGACATGGCTGGCTCTGGGCTGTCTTCCCTTGCAGCCCCCTGTGTACCAGGGGCACATCGAGGAAAAGAGAGAGCGTGGCTGGAGTGAACTGGAGGTTAGGGGGCTGTGGGCAGCGGGGTGCAAATTACAGCAGCCTTGAGATTGCTCTAATTTACACCGGTGACTGAGCACAAAGGTGTCTTTGTCCCCTCCTCATTTCCTGCACTGAGCATTGCTTGGCTGGAGTGCCCCATGCGGCATTATGCCTTTAATGGCTGCTCTAATACAAATTATACAGAAAGATGAGAGGATTTTTCTTTTCAGTGTTATAGAGTCTCTTCAGAATCCAAAACTGCCAAATTTCCTCCAAATGCAAATTTCTTACCCTCAGCTTAGCTCAATTTGGAGACAGGTCCCGGCAGTGCAGGGGAAATGCAGTAGCCACTAAGGGGTTTCTCCTTGCCTTCCTTGGCCTATAGTTTGGAAAACTTGCATGGTGGCCCTTACCTGTGTCCCTGGGGGATGTCTGGGAAAGGGACAGCTTGCAGAGGGCGGCAAGAGTTTTAGATCCAGAGAGTGGATGGGAAAATGTGCTCATTGTACAGAGGATCCAACCTTTGAATGTCACCACCTTGCCAGCAGGCCTGGTGCAGCTGGTTACCAAGTCGGGATCACGGTCCATTGTTTATAATTCTGAACTCACGCACTTGCTCTCTGCACAGTCATCGGGTGTGTCTTCCTTGGAAACATGCTAACCAAATTAAGTGGTAAGTTGCAAATATAGAAGGTAAACCCTCCATTATGCTAATCGGGCCATCTGTCATATCTCATTAAGCCCAGCGCACCTAGATAACTCTATTGGGTTAAAAAAAAAACCCAAAGTGAGGCAATCCCAGAGTGTCTGGCATCCTGTCAAAGGTAATCTTCATTCAAGCAAACTCATTGCTTGCATAGAACCAAGTTAATGAAGGCAGAGTTCCAGCAGAGTGGAAGGGAGAGGTTGATTCCTGCTGGACCGGTGCATGGATCACAGGTGGGCTAGCGGTGGACTGCAGGCACAGGGGTTTTCAGTATGACTGTTATTTATTTGGATGACTGTAGCCCCTCGGAGCTCCAGTCGCGGGCTTGGACCTCATTGTGTTTGGCGCTGTACGAACACAGAGATGGTCCCTGTCCCAGAGAGCTTACAATTGAAGTATAAGTCAAGAGACGCCGGATGGATAGAGACAGATGCGGAAGTACAAGGAAACAATGAGGCCACATTGGTCAGCACGACAGGCAGTGGTCTCAGCATGCCAGGGGCCTAACTGTTGGCAAGTTTTTTTTGTAGGCATCTTGGAAAAGGCAAGTTTGAAGGAGGGATTGGAAGGATAACAGTGAAGCGGCTTTGTGGATGTGCCTGGGGAGCTTCTCCCAAGCATGAGGGGCAGCACGAGAGAAAGCATGGAGGTGCTTGTTTGAAAATGTCACAAGTGGGCGATGGAGGCTGGCATCCGGGACCGGATGGGGGCGGGAGTTGATGTTTCAGTACTGAATGAGAGAGAATGGGTACAGTGGGGCTAGACCATGAAGGGCCTTGAAAGTGAAGCCAGGCAGCTTAGGTTTGGTGCAACAGAGGAGGGGAGCCAGTGGAAGGATGCAAAGAGAGGGGTGAGGCGCTCAAAGGGATGGGCAAGGAGGAAAATGCTCTTTGTGGCAGCATTCTGCATAGATCTGAACAGGGCAAGGTTGCATTTGTCAGGGCCAGGGAGAAGGATAGTGCAGGACTGAGATGCAAGAGGAGGAGAGCTGCGTGACAGTTTCAGGTGTGTGGATGGGTAGCAAAGGCTGGATCTTAGAGATATGTCAGCGCAGTCTGTTCCTTAATGGAAGGAATGGGAAATTGGGAAGACTTATTGCTGCTTTGTCAAGGATTTTCCAGTTTCTCAGCATACAGTTTAATTTGATTTGCTTTTGCTGTGTTGCATTTTGGAATAAAAGCCCCTTCTGTGCCTTTATGGACATCTGTTTCCTTTGTTGGCGTGTCCGCTGATAAAGCACAGGAAGGGTAAGCAGGGGGAGCAGGGTAAATAGATCAAGATGTGAGTTATGAGTCTGCAGGGTTCGAAACTGGATCCTTTAGCACCACAGAACAAACACTAGCACATGAGCTTAAGGAGTAAAGTTATGAGTCGGCAGCAGTAGTAGGTTGCTATCCTATAGAAAACCAGCCACGTCACAATACCCATTTTGGCAGTGTGTTAAAAACACAGCCTCAAAAATGTTCCGTACTGTTCAGCAGGTCCAGCCGCCTTCTTGTCTTGTCCATTTCTAATTTCTGGGCTTCTCCGAGACAGCAGCAGCGCAGAGTTCACTCTCTCTGACATTCATGGGATTCATAGCTCAGTTCATGGGGCTTCTCAGAGGGAAGCCTAGGCGGCCATTTGGGGTTTGTTTTTTTTAGGGGGTTTCGCAAGGTCTGAGTTGGTGGGGAAACTTTTATTCGTGCTGCCTGATACAATGAGGATTTGGGTTTCTAGGGCTGTCCAGCCAGCGCCTCTCAGGGGCATGAGGTTCCCTTTAAAAGAAAACAACCAGTGGGTGACTAATCCGGCTGGCTCTGTCCTATTTGCTTTGCTCCTCTGCAGGGTTATTTCAGGAAAGGAAAGGTGCTGCTGGAGATGGGACAGAAGTCCGAAGCCTTGCTGCAGTTCCACCATTGCCTCGCACTGAATCCCAGCTTTCCTGCCGCGCAGCACGAGATGGAAAAGGTGAACATGCCCCAGGGGCCTTCCAGCCAAGAGCCAGGCTCCACCTTAAACCTGTTAATTTCCCCAGGAGGTAGAAATCTGGGGCTGGATTTCGGTGCCCTTGAATTAGGCAGTAAAAGAAAGCAATGAGACACTCCTTTCCCCCTGGAGACTGGGCATGCTGCTCCACTGAGTTGCTAACCCTGCCAGCGTGGGAATGAGGAATAGCTTCTTCCTGAGTGCGGCTATTAACAGGCTTCCTTCCCCTTCCCCTTCCCCCACCTTCCCCTTGCAGTTTTCCTGGCCAGAAAACTGCCTCTCGAGCTGCATGCTTAGCTGAGGCTGGTTAAGAAAGGGCGGTCTAGCCAGCTCGGCGTGAGGGGGATCTCCGTGCAGATACTGTTTGGCCGGGGTCCCTCCCATTACAGAAATCACCGTGACCTCCAGCACCGCTTGCTACCCCGGGCCGCCTCCATGGGCGCAGAGATGTTTCCTCCGTCCGAGTCCGGAGTGAGGGACATGGTTCCGGGTGGGGCGGTTTTTGCACGGCGCCTGCCCGTGTGGCATCCGTTCTGTTGGCAAAGCCCCCCCGGTTGTTAATCACCACCGCCATATTCGCTCTCTTCTACCACCCGTTCTTCCCAGCTCTCTGCACTGCCCGGGTAATAATGTGGCAAAGGGGAGAACAGGTGTGTCACTGCAGCAGGAACCCGGGGTTCTGCCCAGAGGCTTTGAAGAAGAGTAATTGGGCTGGGATCTTCATCTCTACCCTGTCCTACAGCCATCAGGCATGGCTGGAGTTTGGTCCTGCCTAGCTTCTAGACTACATAGGGTTGGGGCAAGGGAAGCAGAGGGTGTTGAGGGCTTAGACTCTTCCACCCCTCATCTAGAAGCCACATTCCACTTTACGGTTTGCTTTCCCTGCACCAAAAATGTGGCGCGTCTCCTCTGCCTGCAGATCCTCACACAGGATGACTCCCCGCTGCCGGGCACTGTCATGGAGCTAGTGAGTGCTGCCAGCCTGGACTTTAAAAGCTCCAACTCAGGGAAGGAAGGAGCAGGCCCTCTGCCAAGGCCCTCTGCGGGAGGAGAGTATGGGCAGGTGAGGGAGCCTGCTGTGGTTTATGCGTGCAGGAGCAAAGATCAGGTGAAGATTGTCACAGAGGGTGTGTGTGTGTGTGTGTGTGTAACCAAGAGTGCTGTCATGCACAATGTCTTTCTCTGGGCTTGGGAAAGGGGTGAAAGAAAGCCTGAGGGAGTCGCAGCTAGCAGAGATTCAGCGCCGCAAAGGAGCGAACAGAGCGGGTTGGACGCCGGTAAAGCGATACACCCCCCCCCCCCAGCTTGTGAAGGGATTGGGCAGGGATCAGAACTCGCCCCTTTTCCATATTTTTTCCCCCTGCCGTGTTTTTTGGTCAGCAAAATATTTCCAAACTGATTTCAGGCAACAAAAGATGTGCCAGCAAATTTGGGTCGTGTCAGCAATTCCCACTCCCCGAGTTTTGTTTTTTTGAGGGGAAAAAAAGGGGGGTGGGTGGGATTTTTCGATGAAAAGCTTTACGTGAGGAAAAATTCAGGCCAGCTCCTCTCTGGGACATCCCACCAGTTGAGGAGGGACGAGGAGATGGGGGAGTGTGGGTTCACACACATGCAACGAGTGGGCGGAGCTTGGAGAGAGTCGGCCCATGTTTTGAGCACAACACTGGCCGTCCTCTGCATGCACGATAGGTGCCCAGGTTGGATAACAAGGGGACAGCATCTTTGTTCTCCTCTGTAGTGCATGTGTGCGCACACGCGTGTGTGGAAAATCCTTCCCTTGGAGCTCCCATGCTCAGCGTGTGTGGAAAATCCTTCCCCTTGTGACTCAGGAGCGCAGACGTGTCTATGGGGAATGCAGGGGAGGCAGGGATATCAGGCTTGACTTTTTTCTTTTTTTTTTTGTGATGTAGGATCCAGAGAGAGCGACGGAGGATGGGAAGGGGGAAGCTTTGTCTGAGCGTAGCCAGTTGGAGCCTCGAATTCCCCAGCAGCCTGCCTGGTGGCCGAGGAGAAGAAAAGGCTCAGGGAGTTCAGCAGAGAGGCAAGAGGGGAGATCATTAGGTAGGTGGCCTCGCAGGCACCTGGAAGCCCATCTAAATGCCGCTTGTGTGTGTGTGTGTGTCTGCCCGTCCTCCATTGCTGGGGAAGTTTGCAGCCTCTCTCTTGGTGTCAGTGGATGAGGCTTAATATTCATGGAGAACAGAAGCATCTCAGTGGTTGTGGGAACCCAACATTTCTTAATGAGGCTTTGTCAGTCTCCTCTAGAGTGTGTCCCCTCACCAAGCCGTGGAGAGGAGTCTACTCCAGGGATTTCTGTGGTCAAATTCCACCCTAGAGTCACATGCTGCAATCCCCTCTCAAACTCCTCATCATAGGAAGTACAGAGGAGAATGCCATGACCTGAACTGGACAGTGTCTATCCGCCTCACCTGGTCTCATAGGCTATGGGGGGCAGGAGGGGGACTGGCTGGTATTTGGTTTCAGGTTGGAGTTGTATTTGGAAGTACAGCATCATGTGGTTGTGAATTCCATCCCATCCCATCCCATTTGTACTGTGAATTCCCCTCTTCTAGCGCATGTGCTTGCGCCCCCCTGCCCCCCCCCCCCCCCGACACCTAACATTCTGCAGGGTGATTTCCCTGTGCATGTTCTCACTTAGAAAGGCGGCTGTTAACCGGCTCCCATTACAGTGTGTCCTCCACATAGACAGGCTTAAAAGACAAGTGCAGTTACGTTGCTCTCAAGCCAGAAGCCTGGGGAAATATTCCCAATATCTTCCAGGGGCTTTGGACCAGGCCCGGAGTGAGAAACACTTCCTGTCCCACACACACCCGGGGAAAATGTTTTTCCAAAGTATGAACTTGGCCTCAGCATTTGGCATGACGGCTCCCGTGATACGCACACACAATTAGACAACGCTTCCTAGCACTTCGGCTTTTCCTCTTCAAAGCATTGTCCTGGTAGTAACGGACTCATACCTCACACCACCCGTGTTTCATTCTCCCAATGGGCAAACAGACCTAGAGGGATGAAACGACTCACTCAGGTCGTGCAGTGACTCAGCGGCAGGGCGGAAATTATTGCTCCCGGTCTTACGCTTGCTTCACTAGGCTTGAGATCCAGGCCACGCTGCCTGCTAAAACGTTCCATTTGAAATCCACCCGGCTGAAACCCTGTGGCCGTATCGGATGAGGTGATCACCGAGGTTCCGTCTGTCCTTAAATCTATGAAAACTCCCAAGGTGTTTCTCAGAGGGCATCACTCATTCCTCTGCTCCGTCTGCTCCTAGGTATTGGGGAGGAAACAGCCGCAGACACAGCAGCAGCAAAATCTAGCCATCGCCTCGAGCCAGAGCTTAGGGACCTACTGAGCGTGTCTGACCTGGAGTGCTCCCTCTGCATACGGTGAGTGACCAAAGGGCTTTTGCGGTGCCGGATAAACACCGAGCGGGGGCCCAGTTTGCTGGCCCCGATCCTGTGCTCACATCTGGCTGCTAAACGTTGCATGCCGAAGCGCAGGCAAAGTTAAATGAGGGACGCACGATAAAGCGCGCAGGACACGGATAACAGTGTGTGGTTGGTCCCTTTGATGTTGATAACAGAGTCTGTTACCACCGGCTCATGAGTCAGCATTCCTAGTGCCCTCTGTGTAATTCACTGTAATGAAAACGCTAGGCTCCTGACGGCTGAGGCTCTGACGTGAGGGGTGCCTTCTTTAACTGGGGGCCACTGGAGAGAAACTCCAGGACTGGAATAGCAGGGGGCAATGCAAGTCTAACCAGAGGTGCATTGACAGAGCTGTGTGTGCAGAGGGGAGGAAACTGGTGCAGAAGACAGCACGCAACCAGACTGGCTTGTTGGATCGTATAGAGCAGGGGACGGGCTGGGGCCACGTGACTGAGTGAGCTGATAGTAAAACCCAGTGAAACTTGCCAACGGGTGTGTTAAAATTAACTTCATTATCCACTTAATTCTTCGAGTACCTAGAACCCTTACGCAGCCGTCCTCCTCCCCTCCCCTGAAGGGTGGTGCTGGGTTTCGCTAGCTCACGTGCGCGCCACAAGAAGACAAAGCTCTTTGCACAATGCAGCCTGGCTCTGAGGCTGCTCCTAATCCTTTCCCTGCTCCTAGTAGCTACATGGGAGTTCAGAGCCGCGAATGGGCAGCGTGGGAAATGTACCACCCCCAGTGTAAGTGAACTGAGGGGGACAGAGTTAAATTAGGGTGAATTTGGCCCCATGTACCTGAAAATCACCAGGCGTTTAATCCCAGGTCTGGTTTTTGTGGCGGGGAACGAGGGATGTAGAAGTGTTCAGAAGCCCAAACTGTAATGAAGAGAGAAGCCCGGAGAGAAGTGTTAGCCTAATGGTTGGCGCTTCCATTGGGAAGCACCTCCTAGCCCGTTAACATCTTCTCTGGGCCCTGGTCCAGGGCTCTCTGCTCTATGTCCCTCTTTGGTCCCTACTCTCTTGCCGGCCCATGGCCTCCCTCCCTTTCCTGCACTCCTGGGTTTGTCCCAAGTAATCTGTTACTCTCTATGTCTGGCTGGACCCTCCCCTTTTCTGGGAGAAGGCTGTTGGTATTGTTTTTGTGGCTGGGGTCATTTGGTGGGTCCCTGCCGCCTGCTACGGAAAGTCACATAGGCCTGTCGTTAGCGCTCTGCCGGGTGAGGAGATCCCTGGGAACGCTCTGGTGGCAGCACGCTTGGCCTTTGTCGGTGCTGGTGGGATGGAGCTTCTTACATTGCCTAATGCTGACCGCCCCGGTTGCCTCCAGAGGAAACCCCCGCCCTGCCTCTAGGCAGGTGCAGCGACAAGACAGCGTGGGCTGGGGTCCCCAGGACTCCGGCAGGGACGGAAACAGTGCTCACACCTGGAGCAGAATGCAGTGGGGCTGACCGAGGTTTCAGTGATTTAATTCCGTCTATCAGAGCCCCGGCTGCCGATCGGGGGCGGGTGATTTATACCTCTGATTAAGCAATAAGCCAGCATCACAGACAGGCTTCCAATGGGAGCATTGAGCTAACTAAGCAGCAGGCCAAGGTCGGCGTGTTCCCTCACAAACGGCCGGCCTCTCCCAGCAGCGAGAAAGGACACCTGGGACGTGGCTCGTCCCTGCAAGAAGGAGAAGCGGTACGTGTGAGGCAGCCATGGTCACATGCGGCCTTTTCTCCGGTGACTGTGCTCTTAATGCCCACCAGCAGGGAGGGGAGGAGAACTAGGCCTTGGGCTTGGATATGTTGGCCAGCCGCAGACAGGACCTGAGCAAACCGCTCTGCCAGCGCTCCTCAGCCCTGATGTTAAACCTTCTGCTCCTCCCTCCTCGGGCCTCTGTTCAGCAGAGACCGACGGCCGCACCGGGCAACTTTTTCCCCGAGCCATGCCCCCGAGACCACCCTGGGACTTCAGATCAGCCTCTGAACCCAGGAGCGGTGGCTTGAAGCGCTAATCCCTCGGGACGCTCCAGCCCTGGGCTGCAGCTCGAGGGCTGGTGATGTTTTAAGCCTGAGTTCCCTCAATTTAAAAATAATAATGCCAACTAATCCATTAGGGCAGACGTCAGTTCAACGGGAGGAAATGGTCTGTGCGAGCCAAGACGCTGCAGGCAGCTGGGGCCTCCTGGCAGACTGACTGTCAAGTGCTGGCAAGTCCTGGGAATAACCCGTGGGCTGGCCGCTCCTGGCGAAGG
Organism: Macrochelys suwanniensis; assembly: GCA_033296515.1. Taxonomy (NCBI): domain Eukaryota; kingdom Metazoa; phylum Chordata; order Testudines; family Chelydridae; genus Macrochelys; species Macrochelys suwanniensis. The sequence goes on along the minus strand of CM065782.1, from coordinate 103,471,462 downwards.
GGAGACGGCCATAGATACGACAGCGGAGATGTTCCGTGATGTTGTTTAATGCGCGTGTGAGGCTCTGGGGCCAAGTCACGGCGCGTGATGGGGTCAGGTGTCTTCCAGGCGCTGGTCACGCTCAGCTGCACATTTCCTCTACAGTCAATTGCCCGCCAGGAGGTTTGGCTGTTAGGGGAGTGAGCACCGGGTGCAGGAGAGCTGGCTTGCATTGTCGGATGGAGGTGCTGGGCAGGTGTCAGAGGGTGAATTCTCTCTGTCAGTGATAATTCTCTGACTGGTTGACCCTCTTACAGCTATGTATCCTCCCAGCACCCCGGGGAGGGAGGGGAGGGTTGTTAGTCCTGTTTTACAGATGGGCAGCTGAGGCAGATAGACTGACTGAGTCTGTGCTGCCCCCGTTCAGCCCCCTCCTTCATGGACCCTGGAGAGAACAGGATTGTCTGCATTGCCTTCAACATGCTCACAACACGTGTGGCTCTGCAGTATGATAAAGACTGTAGTCTAATCTCATGCTTCAGGGCTTCAGCCAGTCACTTGCGGGGGTCAGGAAGGAATCCCCACCGCCAACATACACTTTGAATCTTTTTCCTCCCCCCCAACTTCCTCTGAAGCATCAGAGATGAGCCACAGCTAGAGACACAATACTGGTTGGGGTGGACCGGTGCTCTGAGCTGGTACAGAGAACCGTCTGTGTTAGATGCCTGGCTGGTGGGTCTGGCTCATATGCTCAAGGTCTAACAACTGGTCGCCAGGGTCAGGACAGAGTCTGCCCCCGCTGGCTGGCTGGGACCTTGGGAGTTTTTCACCTTCCTCTGCAACATGAGGCCTGGCTCCCCTGCTGGGATCACGAAGCTCTGTCTCACCTAATGAGTTCCCAGCCATTGCAGGGCATCGGTGGGATCTCTGTCTCGCTTGTACTTGATACCTGCGGCACACAGCCATTTAGTCTCCTGAGGACTGAAATGCTTCAGTTTAACTGAAGTCACTGGGCTCGCCATAGGGGGATTTGGGTGGAGGTTAATGGCCTGTGATACAGGGGTGGTCAGACTAAATCTAATGGTCCCTTCTGGGTTTATATGACCCTGTGACTCACCCAAGAGGTTGTAGCAGGGCAGTACTTGAACCCAGGTGTCCGCTAGTGCTCTAACCAGTGGCCAGCCTTCTTCTCTAGCTCTAAGAGCCCCTCCTCCCCCAGCAGGGAGAGTAATTCATAGAACAAACTAACGAGCTGATCCCCAGTAAAGAGCTTGTCCCCTTGTTGGCTCCAGCCTCCACCAGGCCCCCAGTAAAGCATCCTGACAGGTCGCATAGCAGGTGAGTCCTGGGCCTAGGTGCCATAGGGCACAACTGGAGCCTTTAAGAGCGTGGTGGGTCCTTCGTGAGCGGAGAAGGACCCACCGACGGAGAGCCATGTGCCAGTGGTGGCCAAGGTACGCCGCCGGCGGGTTCGTGAGCGGCACAGAACTCTATCTCTGTTCTCCAGCAGTGGCTGCCCCGCGGCCCCTCCACACCCTAGTCACGTGGCAGCTAAGGTGTGGTAACTCCACCTGCCGCGGGCTGCCAGCAAAGCAGGGCCCTCGCTTGGTGCAGACCGCAGCAGCTCAAGGTGTGCCTTCGCGAGCCGCCCACGCCTCCTTTCACTGGCTGCCCAGAGAGCGGACACGCTTTGCTGGCATAGACTGACTGGGACCCAGTTAGCTGGGTGGGGCCTGCTCGCCGCTTCTCTCCTTCCTGGGCGTTCGGCTCTTCTGAGGCCAAATCGTGGCCTGTAACTCCACGCACCCCTCCTTCCACCCTCCTTCCTTCGGTTTGCTCACCCATGTGCCTGTTGTTCTGCAGGCTGCTCTTCGAGCCAGTGACCACGCCCTGCGGCCACACGTTCTGCAAGGAGTGCCTGGAGCGCTGTCTGGACCACAGGCCCAACTGCCCACTCTGCAAACAGAGCCTGAGAGAGGTAAGAGGAAGCCTCTGGTGACTCTATGGGTTGGAGCAGAAGGGAGATCGGAGCAGGACTGGAAGGGTGTGCACCCCTCGCAATGGTGATATCGGCCAATCTAGGAGGGTATAAGACTAGGACTGGGCCCTACGTTGGCAAGCACTGTGCTCTTCCAGCTGGGGTACTGGGTCTGCGCATGTGCGTGGGATCATAGAATACTTTTTCACACAACATGCAATTGGACTGCGGAACTCATCGCCACAAGACTAGTTGAGGCCGAGAATGTAGCTAGATTCACACAGGAACTGCGCATTTATATACATCTAGGGTTATAATAGTGAAGGCTAACCCAAATGGAAAGGGGTTAAAACCTCATGCCTCAGGGATTAAGGGAATCTCTAACTAACAGGGATTAAGAGGAGACCATCATGAAGCAGATTATCTCCGGGGTTTCTTGCACCTTCCTCTGAAGCATCTGATCTTGGCCACTGTCAGAGATGGGATACTAGACTAAATGGACTGATCCAGTCTGGCAATTCCTTTCCTATAACACCTAATCCTATTACACCTATAGGAAGCCCTCCTATAGGTGGAATGGGAGGCACCCATGTCACTGGGAGAAGAAGATTGGGGGCTGTCTCCTTGCTGTTCTTTGATCTGAAATTGCCTTTGGCTCCATGGGGGATCGGGATAGCTCCCAGCTTCAGTTGGGTTCCCTGAATGTTTTTGTCCAAGGTTGTACTTTGTTCTCTTTCTCTTTCTTCCAGTATTTGAAGGCTGGGAAGTACAACCCTACCGTGCTGCTGGTGGAGATCATGGCGGCCATCTTTCCTTCGCAGCTGGCAGACAGGAAACGGGTGCATGAGGCTGAGATGGCCGAGCTCTCAAAGTAAACAGAGAATGTGTGTGGGGGAGGGGGGGGGGAGGGGGGCGGGAGAGCGAGTGTATGGGCACGTACCATAATGAGTACAGGGGAGACTTTCAGTCTCAAAGGGGCCTTCAGAGATCAGAGAGGATCTCACTGAGAAGCCGCTGCCTGGTGGGTTGGTGGGGTTCTCTCCATATCTGACCAGCTGGACTGCTTCATTAGCAGAGTTAGATCCCCCTGGATAATCTGAGGCGATGATTTACTATTCTGCGAGGCCAGAGCATGGTTTCTTCATGCATCCCTTGCCACTTGGTGGAATGGCAGTATTAAAGAGCTGGTTTGCGAGAATGGCCCGGTCCTGCTAAATATAAATTGACTCCCTGAGACCGGTGAGACTCGGTGTCCTCCGCTTTTCCGTGTGCCGCTCTTTCCACGTCCGCACAGAAAAGGGGTGACGCTTCAAAGTGGTGACTGGGAATTTCTTTCCTGCCATCCCCTTCCCTGCAGCCTGACCAAGAACATCCCCATCTTCGTGTGCACCATGTCTTTCCCGGGCATCTCGTGCCCGCTGCATGTCTTCGAACCTCGCTACCGTCTCATGATGCGGCGGTGCCAGGAGACCGGCACGAAGATGTTTGGCATGTGCATGTATGAGAATGGGAAGAGGTGAGCAACGGACCAAGGCACCAGCTGCAGCTGTGTTCTCAGCCCTCCATCTGTGACACCCTCCTCCCCCATCCACCCGTCGTCCTCTCAGACCTATCGACTGCCCCGTCTTTTGCTGTAGACATGTCAATTCCTGTGTCTTTGTCTTCCAGACTAGTAGCTGTCAGTCTAGGGGCCCTGTGATGTCCACGGGGGGCCACTGTCAATGCTGGAAGAAAGATGGGCCAGTGGTTAGGGCCAGTTGCATTAGTGTTGTGGACTCAAGGTCTGCCAGCATTTCTGTTGGAAACCCCCGTTAGGCGAATGACCCACAGTGAAGGGAGTTTGGAGGGTGGGGAAAGGAAGCCCCACAGATCCTCCAAGAGGCACCCCTCTAGTTCCTTTCAGAGCAGCGCTGACAGGCTCCAAAAGACAAAACCCCTCCTCTCTGGTGGGAACATGGTGGGTTGCCCACCTGGGTAACAAGGGTCAGAGATGCTCAGGCTCCGGCAGTGATGTGGAAGAGCCCTGAGTAAAATATATCCATAGTCACCGATAGCATAGCTTGGACATAATTTGGTGCCCTGGACATTGGAGGAATCATTCCCTTGCTTAGTGGCGGGTATTCCAGATTGACAGGGATCTTCTCAGTGTGTAGGGCCTTCACTCCGCTCTCATCCGCTCCAGTTTCGCGGACTACGGCTGCATGTTGGAGATTCAGCACATGGAGTTCTTGGCCGACGGGCGATCCCTGGTGGACACGATAGGAAGGCGTCGGTTCCGGGTGCTGAGACGGGGACACAGGGACGGCTACAACACTGCTGATATCGAGTACCTGGAGGACGAGAAGGTGAGAGCGGACCGTGGAGGGCTGCTGTGTAAATGCACAGCCGGGGCAGTAGCAGTCATTCGGCGGGGTTGAAATGGGGCAATCCCAGAACGGTGAATTCTAGCGCATGGGAACGTTCTCTCCAGGCACGTTTCTGGGGCTCAGAATGTCCGTTCGCTCCAGCCACCTGCTGCTGTCTCATCCCTTGCTGCTTTATGATCTCTGCTTCCCAGGCTTAGAGCTTGCTGGGGTTTCCAAGGACGGACTCCAGCCATTTCACCCACGTTGTTCTCCTTGCACCCAACGCCTAACTGGCTGCCCCCACCTCTGTGCCGCAGGCCAGGTTCGTCACGGAGGGCATCCCTTCCCCCCGTTGGCTGGATAGCTCGCCAGTGGCACTGGGGGTGGTGAACCAGTGCTGTGCACTGGTGAGCATGGGATCTGCCCCCTCCATGCGTGAGCTGACCCAGGCCAACTTCTGCTGGTCCGCAGCCTTTTGAGGAGCCACTAAATGGACATAGTGCTGTGGGGACGGGTGTCTGGAGCGACAGCAATGTAATGCCTGCTGCAGAGAGGAACCTCACCAGTACTCACAATGCTCCTGTGTGCACTGTTACTGCACCCATTTATCTAAAATCCCTGTATTGCTTTCTTCTCCTCTCCTGTCTTCACCACTCCTGCACTCTCGCCTTCCAACGATCTCTCACCCTCTCCCCTGTGTGCTTCCCTTCACTCTTCCTTCCGCGCTGCTTTCTTCTCCCCGCCGGCCAGGTGGAAGGGGAAGAGCTGGCCGAGCTGCAGCATCTGCACGAATGCACCTACCAGCAGGCGCAGAAGTTTTGTGAACACGGGGATGCCGCCTTGAGGCAGATTCTGATGCACCGCGGACCCCTGCCTGAGAAGGAAGAGGATATCCAGGTAATGAGGGAGTTGCTGGCTAGGCGCCTACGGGAGGGCTGCCTGCTTAGAAGTAAACACGTAGATTCCACAGATACAATGGCCAGAAAGGGTCATCGTGAATCTGAGCTCCTGCATCACCTGGAGCCCGGTGGTGGAAGTAGAGCGTACATTTAGAAAGACATCCAGTCTTGATCTCCAAGTGGAGGAGGATCTGCCATGTCCCTTGAGGAGCTGGTGCAGGGGTTAATTTCCCTCATTGTTAAAAATTTGCATCTGATTTCCAGCTTGAATGTAGCTGCCTTCAACTTGCAGCCATTGGATCCCAAGATGCCTCTGTCTGCTAGATTAAAGACCTCTCATAGCTGAGATATTCCTGTGTAGACACTTAGAGACCGCCATGAAATCGCTCCTGGGTGAGCTCCTTTAGTCTCTCATTGTGAGGTGTTCTCCCGAACTTGAATCACTCTGAATCCACTCTGATTTTTCAAAATCTAACAGGCACCAAGCAGAAGTCTGCCATTACGAAATAAAAGGCACGGGCGTCCAGGGCAGGAGCAGCAAAGGGAGCTGCAGGTTGAGAGTGAGGTGCATTGGCAGAGCAGTGTGTGGGGAGCCCAGGACTGGACCAGCAGGGCTTTCTGCAGGCCACACCATCGGACATTAGCAGAGCTGGGGGGAGCGGAGTTTACACTCCACACTACTGAGCAAACATACTTGGGTGGCTGTTTTCTGCCCAAATGTTTGTTTGCTGTCAAAGTGCCTGGAGTCCCAATTGGGGATCAAAGCCCCACTGTGCTAGGTGCTGCACACACGTAATCAAAACGCTCGTCCCTGCCCCAATTTATTACTCTCTCCTTTTTAAAACAAGAACAAGTTTGAGACTAGTGATATGGTCACAGGAGAAACTGAGGTCCTCTGCATGCCAAGATGAATTGCTTGGGGAACCTACTGTGATCCCATGGCTAAACCCTGCAAGGGGTCTGAGCTGGAGCAGGGGGTAGGTCCTTTCAGCCGATGTATCTCAATCCCAGGTGCACGACCATGAGGTTTCACAGGCACTGTGCTGGTGAATATATCAACTATAAGGCCCGTTTGCTTGGTTTTAGAGTATACGCTGCAGGACGAACTATTCCCCACAAAGCTCTTGCTGTTTGGTGGGGACCTTAGAGGTGACAAATAAGTCAAATAAGTCCTGCCTCGTCTAGTTTTTGCTCCTGTTGCTAGTTAGAGAGGATTTTCCTTGCCCAGTGCTGGTTTGTGACCCTGAGCTGTCTTACAGTTGGCCCACAGATATTTTTAAACTGTTCCTGGAATCAAAAAAAGAAGGTGCCACAAATATTTACAAGAAAATGGCATCTCTGGCTAGGGACGAGGTGGCCAAAGGGCTGGATCCGACCCGCTTGTCCCATTCTTCTGATGGATTCAGACTCTGCAGAACACAAGTTTTCCTTTTCTTAAGCAAGTCCATTTCTACTGGCTGCAAAGATTCTCTTCTGAACATGACCGGACCTTACACTGCCTTAGACAGCCTGAAGCTAGAGGCATGCCCTATCCTCATTCCCCTGGGTGGGGTGTTTTCTCTCAAAGCCGGTTACATTTTAAAGGGCGCTTTTTTCAGATTACTTAGTTGCCCAAGTGCGCACCTACATGGCATGAATAGGTGCTGCATTCAAATCCAGGAGCTGCATGTGCAGATGGCCAAACGAAAGGTCCTAAAGATACCCTGCGTAAGGCTTTCCCCACTGAGCACTGCTGTAGGCAACACTCTTCTTTCTGCAAAGCCACTGGACACAGTGCACGCTGCTATGGGGTAGCCGCAGTGCGGCTGTGTGGGTATAACAGAGGAGAGGATCTGGCCCCCTGGACAGCAAAGCAAGGAGCTATCTGAAGACCCAGAAAGTGGTGTTTTGAGTAGGGAATTGTCATGTTTGCAGCCCGTTTTCTGGCCATAACTGCACTCTGGGGCGCCGTGTGGTAGATTTGTCTGAGTCTTTCAGTTCTGGAGCCTGGATTCTGTTCTGCAATGGCCCTTGACGGGTAACTAAGATGTCCAAGCGGACACCTGACTAACAATGGTCTGACGGGGCGATCCTGTCCACCAGGGGCATAACGCTTCCTACAGGATATCCCACAGGTCCCAGGCCCTCATGTCAAGCTCCTGCCCTCCTTCTGAACCGCAGCTTTCTTCTCTCCCCCCTAGGCCTCCAAAGATGGCCCAGCTTGGTGTTGGTGGCTTATTTCCATCTTGCCCCTGGACTCATCCGACCAGCTCCGGCTCTTTGCCACCACCTCACTGCGGGCCCGCCTCACTCAGCTGAAGCACATCCTGACCGGCATCCTGCAGCGCCGCGATTCCGGCCACCAACTCGCCGACCTCCGCCCGAGAGGCAGGATCTAAAATCCGGGGCGTTGCCAGCACCTTGGCCAACTCGCCCAGCACTTTCTTTGGGGGGGGGCGGGGATGGAGACGTCACCTTTTTTATTTCTGTGCTCGGCCTCCATGTTTTTATTGTCTTTTCATCCTCACACCGACCTCAGCAACCGGCCGCGCGCAAGCCTCTCCGGCAAACAGAGCTGGAAAGGGCATGTGGTGGCAGCTAGAGTCCTTGATCCATTAGTGATACCACGCCGTCCATGCAGTCTTGATAAGCTGCTTAGGGACTTAGGAGCATCTCACTAGGTCTGAGGAAGGCAGCAAGTCTGACGGTGGGGCCAGGCTAAAGACACTGGCTTGCCTCTATGAGCCAAAGCTACGTGCCAAGCTATTTTGGTATCGAGAAATCTCTCTAGAGGGCAACCAGAAACGAATGCCAGGTGTCGCTTTGTTTTGGGCTCTTCCGCATTCAGGGTCACTAGCATTTGCTAGCTCGTCCCAGTCTCTGCACCCTAGGTGAGGAAAAGGGGTTTTAAATGATTGGAAGAGTTGTAACGGGAGGGGGAAGGTTTCAGTAGCTTCCCGTGAGTTAGAGTTGCTGCCTTTAATCGTGAGTTTGATCTGATAGTCCATAAAAAAGAGAATTAAGTTCAATTAATTAAATGAAATCTGATCTTCTCAGGTCAGCTTCTAACAGCCGCTTACAGCCAAAAGCCCCCAAAGAGAAGTTGCTATTTTAATACTCCCCGTTCAGTACGTTCCCGTCTTTCAGGTTTGCGTCCTACTCTGCTTTTTTGTTTGGGTGTCTGAATTTGCAGGAAGCTTCTGCCCCATATTCAGTCTGGCAATGCTAAGAGATGTTACGGCGTTGCTCCCGCAAGGGTCAGCCACCTGTTTCTCATGGACTCAGAGACTTTAAGGCCAGATGGGACCATTGTGATCATCTAGTCTGACCTGCACATGGCAGGCCACAGAACTTCAACTGCCCACTCCTGTCATAGACCCCTAACCTCTGGCTGAGCTAGTGATGTCCTCAAATCATGATTTAAAGACTTCAAGTTACAGAGAATCCATCATTTACATTAGGTTAAACCTGCAAGTGACCCATGCCCCATGATGCAGAGGAAGGTGAAACACCTCCCAGGGTCTCTGCCAATCTGACCCGGGGGAAAATTCTTTTCCGACCCCAATGATCAGTTAGACCCTGAGCATGTGGGTGAGACCCACCAGGAAGACACCCAGGAAAGAATTCTCTGTAGTAACTCAGAGCCCTCCCCATGTAGTTTCCATGTGCTGCAAGAGGAATGCCATGGAACAAGGAAGGCAGGGAGAGTTTGCTCAGTTTAGAGGTGTGCCAAAGAGGCCGCGGTTGGATCTGGATTGGGTTTAAGCTGGGGTTCTGCTTCTGGGCCAGCTCATTAAGCTTTGGGTTTGAAGGCACCAAAATCTCAGGCAATTTGGCCTACAAATGATTTTATGAGATTTCTGACATCCTGAGTGGTGGAAATCTTGTGAGATCAGCATTTCTCATGATATTTCTGCCATTTTGGGCTGAAATCTTTTGTCCTGAGATTTTGGCTGCACTTTGAACCGAGATCAGAAGATGAGGCCCTTCCAGTTTTGGATGCAACCTTCAAATAAAACCGGTAGAGACAGGCTTGGGTCTGGGGCTTCAACTCTAAACGTCCATAAATTCAGAGTGGTTCAGATGAGCAGATCTGGGATTCTTCTGGCTAGTGATGGGCCTGTGATGCTAAGGCTGATCTGGCTCTAAACTTCTCCGTAGCAGGAGAGCAAGAGTCTGAGGGCCTATGACTAGTTTCCCCTTGTCACTTAATACAATGGAATGAGATGAAAGGTGGAGGAAATGAGGCTTAGCTAGGACTTTGTGGCTGCTTTTCTGCAGATTATCTAGATTTGGTAGTTTTCTCTCCCAACACCACCGTTCACTCTGCTGCCTGGCCTGTTGCCCCATGATCTCTGGAGCGAGGTGGGGTTGTGGTGTTCTGCACTGGAGCAGCTCTTCCTCTCTGTTTTCTTTTTGTCTCTTTCTGCACCACATCCTCAGCTCCTCCTATTTACACCAGCAGAGTATCTGGCGTACGAGCGCCGATCTAGAATGGTTCAGGTTATCATCTCTCACTGTGTTCGGTATTATTGGTACCGTGTAGGAAAGAATTGAGAATCTCCAGCCCCTCTGCCTGCTCCCTGGTCCTGGTCCCCTCAGTTAGTTCAGTCATCTCTGCTGTCTCCCACCTCCCTTCTTCCCCCCTTTTCCCCCGTCCTCTTCAGCGTTGGAGGTTTGATTCCCTACTTCCCAACAAAGTGCCTTGCTTGGGGGGAATGACAATCCTGATTAGCAGAGGCCTGCAGTTCCTGAGAAGCTAAAGACAGAATGGGGTGGCTGGTAAGGATGGGTCAAAGCTGGATTTTTGTCTTCACCCCTGGACTTGGCCTTTCCCCCTCCTGCTTTGCACCTGTTACTACAGCTCTGGGCCCACGGTGATCCCCGAAGGCGACCGTAGTGGCGGGATGACTGGGCGTGAGTGGCTCTGGCTGCCTGGCCTGTGAGGGAGCCCCCAGAGTTTTGGGTAGGACGAGGGCAGGGGTGCCCATACAGAGGGGCCGTGGTGTATTACAGAAGGGATTGGCTGCTCCTGCTGCCGCTGCTGGGAATGGAGATATGAAGGGGGTTTGAAAGCCAATGACAAACGCACAGATTTCTCTCCACTGAACTTCGGGAAGTGCCTTTATTTGATTTGTGGCGGGCGCGATCGGTTTGCCAAGCTGATCAGAAGTCTCTTAAGCACTGGGGTGTCCGTTCGCCACCCCGGCCCCTTCCTGTGGCCTCAAGCTGCAGATTCGACTGGCCAACATGTTCACCCTACACCTTGTTCATGCCCCGGGGCCCACCCGGTTTGCTGTCATGCCTCTTCTGGCAGCACAGGTAAGACGGGGCGGGGGCAGTGTCTGGAAGTTGCTGCTAAGACTTTCTCCATTTAGCAGGAGTGATCTAGCTTAGCACTTGGCAAGCCCCAGCGAGGGGGACCACCAGGGGCACTTCTTCCACGTCCGCGTCTGGTAGAGAGGCGTCCCGATCGCTCCAGTTGGCTTGGAGTCCATTTGGATTTTTATGAGCAGGATTTTTCTCTTTGAACGAAACTTTCCATATTGTCAAAGAAATAAAGGAGGGGTTTTTTTGTGTTGTGCCTGTTTGAACCCTGACTGGGTTGGTTTGATTCCTTCCCCTGAGTCCCTCTCAACCAAAGCCTGAGCAGAAGGCCTCAGGCAGCAACTGGACCCTTGACAGACGCATGCAGCGGTAACGCCCCTGCCCTAAGACATTCACAGTCTGGGCTAGACGCAGCACAGGCAGGAGAGAGGATCAGGGTGGGAGGCTGAGCAAGGAAGAACTGGGAGGAGGATAGGAAGGGAGGTTGGCGTAATGAAGGAGGAAGTGTGAAGACTGGTACAAAGCTATAAACGCTTGGGAGCTGATTGTGTCCTGGGCTCAGTTCGGCTGCAGCTCCTCTGAGGGAGGTGGCCGCTGGGAAACACCGGGGGGCGCGTTCCACTGATTCCAACCGCGGAGCTATGAAACGCACGCAGGCTGGGCAGCCCCGTGCCCACAACATCCTCATTGCTTCCCGAGCCAGAGCTGCAGTTGCCAACAGCTCCCCCGGCTCTTGTACCACGAATGCAGGAGGGAGTGTGTGCAAGGCGCTTCCTTGCACCTTAGGCGCCCTGTGTAAGGGCCAGAGACAATGATAGTCCATGCATACGGGGGCACATGTTGCCCCAAAGAGGAGTGGGAGGGAGACGGCATCATCCCGATCCACCGGCTCACAGAACTTGGCAGTCCTACCTACACCCACCCTCTGTGCACCCTCCTGGGGAGGGCGTGAGCGCCTTCTGCGGGGTTAGGTGCCACAGCGCCCCCTACGGGACCAAGGGTCACCACCTAGCCCAGTGCGACCACTCATCGTGTGCTACAGAGCGGCTTGATAAATAGCTACCCCCCCCATGCTCCCCCTTAGTAAAGCTCCAGGAGAAATGCCATCTCCAGGGAATGCCACCCTGGCTGTTATGGCATGTGGCGGCCTGGTGCCCAAGGGCGATGGTCTTGGAATCCTTCCCCCCCACAAAATCCAATGACGAAAAAGGGAAAGAAAACCTATTTCCTGTCTTGCCTGTTGCAGAGAGCAGTGCCAGCCCAGGGCTCGCCTTCTGCTCAGCAACTGGGGAGAGCAGGAAACTGGGGTGGGCTTTTCAGTTAAAGGCTTAAAAAGAAACTCAAGAACATAGGAACGGCCCTACTGGGTCAGACCAAAGGTGCATCTAGCCCCGTATCCTGTCTTCTGACAGTGGCCAATGCCAGGTGCCCCAGAGGGAATAAACAGAATAGGTAATCATGTGATCCATCCCGTCGCCCATTCCCAGCTTCTGGGAAACAGAGGCAAGGGACACCATCCCTGCTCGTCCTGGCTAATGGCCATTGATGGACCTATCCTCCGTGAACTTATCTAGCTCTTTTTTGAACCCTTGACCTTCACAACATCCTTCTCCACAAAGGGTAGGAGAATCCACCCGGCTGCAGCAAGTTTCTAAGGAGATGTCCCCCGGGACACGTACTCCTGCCCCAAGCCTGGCCTGTGTCCGGCTCATCGCTGCAGGAGGCTCTCTGCAATCTTCATGGAAGGGCTTGAGGGCTGGAGAATCCCTTTGGGGTAGGGCAGGAGGGGCAAAGGCAGCCAACCACATGCTCGCTCAGGCCTGGCCTCAGCAAGGCCTAGCATGAGTAGCCCCCACATTGACCTTGAACCTCAGTACGTTGCTGAGTTAGGGTCTTTGGCATTAGTTAAATAATGAAATAGTCTGAGCCTTTAAATGCCCGCCTCCATGTGGTGACGGTCCTGCTGCGGGAGAGGAGTGGGGCAGTTCCCAGGAGCTGACCTCTTACTAGATGCTCTGGGCGTGCCCCAGGGCTTTCCCGTGGGAGAAGAGGAACAACAAGGTGGATGCTTTGGGAGCAGAATGCCAGGTTAGCTACACTTGGGAGCATTCCCTGCGCGGCAGAGGAAGGAGGGGAGGCCGGGTAAAGGTTGTTTGCAAGGAATTGCCGTGGAAAGGGGGCAGCCACAGTACAACGCAAAGGCAACCGGTGGGGAAGTTCTCTTCCCTGCACAAGGACGCTGTGCCTGGGAATTCCACCCGCTGGGGAAATCTAAGCACAATCGGCCCCGAGGCGGAGGTAGCACAAGTGTCTCAACCACTCTGTGTGCACCGCCACCCCTTCTCCCTCAGCCTAGGGAGGGAGGAGGGAGACTCAGCGATGGATGATTCTTACAATAATATTAAAAATTTTGCAAGCTCGCTTCTTGGTACAGCAGCATCTGTCCCTCTGCCCCCTACTGGGTGGAATGTCTGACTTGCTCACGCCCTGCTACTCTGTCGCCCTCTAGGGGCTGCAACCTCCAAAGAGGATCTATGCCCTGGTGCGTGATGATGGGGATTTTCCTTTTGCCTAAGTGGGTGGGGGCTCCATCTTTTGGAACAGGGCCTGAGTTAAAGTCTTACTCCTACATGTGGGGAGGGAGAGAGAGGGGGTGCCTGTAGTTTCATGTGCCACTTCCCCAGCTGCAGCCGGTCCTCGTTGGCATGAGTGGCTGTCCATTCCACTATGTTCTGCCTGGTTTCCCCTCAAAACCATGGCTGAAAACGTGAGTGTCAGCAAACCCGATGCAAGTTTCAGTTTCTGTTTCCCGACAGTGCTGCCCTGGTTCCACTAGGTGGCACAAGGGGGCTGAAGACAGGCCAAAGGGAAGGGTGGGAGAGAAAAGAAGTGGCACACTAAATCACTATAGTGACTGCCTGCTCCTTTCATTCTTACGGTGACCAGACAGCAAGGGTGAAAAATCGGGACGGGGCTGGAGGGTAATAGCCACCTAGATAAGACAAAGCCCTAAATATTGGGACTGTCTGTATAAAATCCGGACATCGGGTCACCCTATTTTCTGCACCTTGTCCCCTTACAACGTCAGTGCCCTCCAACCCCCAAATCAATGGTACAGTCACAGTAAGGAGTCCCCCAGATGGCTATGCATGTTCGCATCACTATATATGCAGTTCGATATATATGGGTGTATAGACATGCATGTTTATATATTTACACATCAGCTCGTTACATGTCATTAATGGTACATGCTGGCTCAATTCCTTTTGTGACCTGAAAATTAATCTCCCTGGCCCTGCCCGAGGTGTGGTACTGACCAATTGCTTCTATCAGCAAACGAAGCCGGTAGGGTTGCGAAGGCAAAGGAGGGCGGTAACAACCCGGAGCCCTGTTACCGCTCTCTATTCTGACTTGTCTCTCGGTACGTTTTGCAGTCCCTGCACCGATCAGCCCATCGGGTGCATGGAGCTCAGATGTGAGGGGGTCAGGGCGGGTACCCAGGCCGAGACTGCAGCTGAGTAATAGCATAGCAGTGAGGAAAGGGGCAACTCACATGCCAACCTCCCCATGCTGTCTATGCTTCACTAAAGCTAGCAGCAGCTATGCTTGCCCCCTGTACCAGGAGCCGTGGATCATAGGATCATAGGGTTGAAAGGGACCTCAGGAGGTCATCTAGTCCAACCCCCTGCTCAAAGCAGGACCAATCCCCAATTTTTGCCCCAGATCCCTAAATGGCCCCCTCAAGGATTGAACTCACAACCCTGGGTTTAGCAGGCCAATGCTCAAACCACTGAGCTATCCTTCCCCCTGCCGTGGCACGCACACTGCAGCACCAAGGAATTGGAGGTGTGGTCACTGGGGAGGTGGGCACAGCCACACGATCCAGCCCAGTTCAACGTGCTCCCCACACCCAGCTCCAGTGTTTCGCGAAAGGCCTAGGGGGGACATGGGCAGCACCAGCCACTTTGCCCCACAGCTCTATGCTGGCCACTGCGTATGTACCAGGCTCTTTTCAGGCACGATAAGATCCCTGCCCCAATGAGGTGACAGTGCAGATCTGGACACCCTTCGCTTTCTGCGTTAGTGACTCAGCTCAGCCATGTTATTAGTAATCATTACTAAATTAATAACAATTAATAAATTTAATAATAATTAATCAAGCTATCAAATTAAATAAGTAAATTTAATAATAATACATAAATAATTAATAATACATTTAATAAATGTAATAAGATATCAAATAACAATAAATACTTTATTAAAACAATAAATAATAAATTTAATGAATTAATATATAATTATTTATTAATAAATTATGATTATTATTATTTATTTTTATTTTATTTCTAACTTCTCCAGCCTTCTTCCGTTCTCTATGCTTCTTTCTATGTCTTGTCCTTGTGGTGATTTTAGGCTCCCCATTAATCCTCAAAACAAATAGTCCTAATTATCCCTAGCTCCTAGGTAGCACTTTTCTTCAGTAGCTCTCAAAGAGCTTCACAAAGGAGGTCAGTGTCATTCTCCCCATTTCGAGGATGGGGAAACTGAGGCACAGAAGTGCTCTACGTTGCACAGCAGGCCAGCGGCAGCGCTGATATCAGAACCCAGATCTCCTGAGTCCTTTTGCCCACCTCCGGCGCTGCACCCAATTCCTCTCCTCTAATCTTGGTTGGAGATGTTCCTTCTGCAGCCTCGTTTTACATCTGAAAAAAGTCCCCCACTGCATCGCCTTAATGCCAAACCGCATGTGAATTGCAACACCCTGGCATGCAAAACTCTGGAACACTCCCACCATGTGGCAATATGGGGGTACAACACTATTGCTATGAGAGGCCAGACCTGTAGAGGTCTCCTGCTCACTCTGGAATAACAAAGAGAAAAACCCGAAACTGGATTTTCTCCATCTCACCTAAACTGGGATTTTTATCTCTCTTCCGTCAGCTGCTTTCACGAAGAAACCCCAATAGCAGCTTCCCCAGTCTAAGAGGCTGGGCGAGAAATTAGCTAAGCAGGCAAGTAATTAATACAGCAGGTGTCTGGCTGGGCCTTGTGTTTCGTTAGTGTTTGGCGTGGCTCCCAACTAATTAGACTGGCCCGTTCTTGAGATAGAGGAAAATACACAGACAATAGTTTAGGTTAAGATCCGCAGCTTGTTAAAGACAAGCTTTTGCCTAAAGTGAACCAGCTGATTGCATTTTAAAGTTAAGAGAGGCAACCAGAGGGGAAAAACAAAAACAAACCACCACCTAGTTTCCTGTGTACTGTAGGGAAAAAACCGAGTATAACTCAGAACTGAGTGTACTACACTTGTCCCTCTGCGGTGAGATTTAGCTTGGCCTCCGGTGCTCTGAAATACCGTACGTAAGCAAGAGGAGGAAGCTTGACGAAATAACATCAACTGGACGTGTGTCTTCACTTCCAAGCAGGCCCACCCCCTGGAATAGATTCAAACCCAAGCAACCACCAGCCACGGAAAAGCCATGGCAACCCCTGCTGGAACTGTCTGGACGGAAGCTGCCAGCACCCTCTGGAGAAATGCTCCCCATTGTGTCCTCCAAATGGACTGCGCTGAAGCACTCAGTCAGTCACGGCCTTTTCCTGCACGGGGCCACTCGCAGGTCTGCGTCCGGGGGGCCTTGGTGCGGCAGTCCAGCGGGAGCGTCCCACATCACCACACAGCCCAGGCATGGAACTGAAGGGGCTCGCTGTCCTCCGGGGCTGGCGTCCCGCAGTGAGGCGTCCCTCCTCCGGCTTCTATTGGGTTTTATTAAGGTTCGCTTTGTCTCTGCCTCTGCCTTAACATTTCAAGGAGGAACCCCACGAAGCAAACACAGAGCCAGGCCTGGCCTTACCATGAGGCAAACTGAGGGGGCCGCCTCAGGTGCCAGACTGTGTGTGTGTGTGTGGGGGGGAGGCACGGCACCACTAGGACCCAGAGTGTAGAAAATTGTGTCTGCAGCTGGGGCATCTGTATTCTCTCTGCTCTAGATGCACAGAGCTGGCGGAGTGCTGGGCTGGAGGAAGGAGGGCACAAGAGACCTTTCAAAGTTTTGGCCCAAGCGAGGGGGCACGGGGGCGTCATTTGAGCTCCCCGCCTCAGGTGCCAAAATGTTGTGGGCCGGCCCTGCACAGAGCTCAGCGGAGGCCCCTGGAGAATAGCAACGACTCCCTTTTGTCCGGGGGTATTAAAATGCCGGCACTGCCTGGGTGCAACGGGGCTCACTCCCTGATCCGGATTCACCTCGCTTACACGCCCTGTCAATCAGGAGTAACTCCACTGATGGGCCCGCCAGCCAGCACAGGGCAGCAGTAACAGCTCTGGCTTTATTCTGGTGCCGAAGTCAATGAAGATGTGTGTGAGAGAGCGCAGGTGCAGGGGTGGCACACGTCAGCCTAGAGCCCCACATCATGTTCTATGGCCCGTGCGGTTTTGTATTTAAAGTCTACACACGAGCAGGGCCGGCTCTGGCTTTTTTGCCGCCCCAGGCAAAAAAGCCTCCCGCCGCCCCCCCTGCCCGCCGGCGCCAGCGGGGAGCGCGGCAGGGGAGGGCGCCGAGCCCGGCCGGCCCCGCTCTCCCCGGCCGGCCGGAGCGCCGCGGGGAGGGCGGTGAGCCTGGCAGCGGCCCCGCTCTCGCCGGCCGGCCGGAGCACCGGGGGGAGGGCGGCGAGCCCAGCCATGGCCCCACTCTCCCTGGCTGGCCGGAGCACCGGGGGGAGGGTGGTGAGCCTGGCCGCGGACCTGCTCTCGGGCCGGGGTGCCCCAACAGCCCCAGTATGTTTAAAAAAACCAAACCAACCCTGAGCGCCGCCCCCCTCCAGGTGCCGCCCCAAGCACATGCTTGGTAAGCTGGTGCCTGGAGCCGGCCCTGCACACGAGACTCAAGGTGTGAGGGCAATTCCATGCGGCAGGCTCACTGCAGCAGACCATGTCCCGGCCCAGTTCCCGCATGCGCCGGGAGTGCTTTCTGGCCAGAGGGACGCGATGCCATTGCTCGCATGGCCTCAGTGCTTCGGTTCGCACGAGGTGTCCGTACACAGCCCTCCTTTCAGATTCGAGCCGCTGCCTCCGTCGTCAAAGGCCCACGTCTTCGTGCCAGCTCGCCGACTATGGCACTTTCCTTCATGGGAGAAAGGGACAGCCGCTTGCTGGGCGAAAGCCCCGGGCAGAGAGAACATCAAAGACTGAACTCGAGGGCTGTCGCTTGGCTCTTCTGCTTCAGCTTCCCACAACTGCTTGGACAAAGCTCTCCCCTGGTCGCTGAGGTCACCACAGGCTGGAGAAAGGCTGATTAAAAACCCCGAAAACACAGGCTTGAGAAGTGCCTGGAAGAGGCATTAAAAAAAAGCCAGCCTCTCATTCCCTCCCCATATTAGAGCCAGGCAGCCGTTAATAGCATGGCACGCTTGGCTGCTTATCTATAATTACAGAGCAGCCTCCGTCTCCTCCCTGGGCTCACACTCCAATGAATTACCTAGGCTGGGCATTTCAAATGGAAAGGGAACAGCTAGGGGCTTCTGAGGTGACAGCAAAAACACGGGGAGTTGGAGAGGGTAGGAAGAGGCTCTGGATCAGGTGATTTTTCTCAGGGCGGGTGTAGAGATCATCCTGTTCCCTCCTGTTTCCTCATGTCCTGGGGCAGGGGAACGGTTCTACAAGTTGCCATGCTGGGACCCCTCAGACACACGGGTGCTAGGCACAGTATCGGAGCCTCGAACACCCGGAGCGACGTTCATGAACAATGAAGGTTTGACTAAGCTCCTTGATGCGGGCGTATGTACAGCACCTTGCACAGAGGGACTCAGATGACTGGGTCCTTCGGGTGCGATGGCAACACAAATAATAAATAGCAATAATAGCTGATTAGAAGGCTACCAATTCAGGGGGCTGCCGGCTGCGGTGTTGGAACAGGTTTTATAGTGGGGGGTGCTGAGAGCCATTGAATAAAACTGTAAACCTTGTATATGATGGAAACCACTTCAAGCCAGGGGGTGCTGCCACACCCCAGCACCCTCAGTGCCAGCCCCCCTGGCTGCCAGTGACTGGTCTAAAGGAGTAGGATGTATAAGGGTACATCTATACTTACCTACGGGTTCGGCGGTAAGCAATCGATCTTCTGGGATCGATTTATTGCGTCTTGTCTAGACGCAATAAATCGATCCCGGAAGTGCTCGCCGTCGACACCGGTACTCCTGCTCCGCGAGAGGAGTACGCGGAGTTGATGGGGGAGCCTGCCTGCCGCGTCTGGACCCGCGGTAAGTACCTTGTAGTTCGAACTAAGATACTTTGACTTCAGCTACGTTATTCACGTAGCTGAAGTTGCGTATCTTAGTTCGAACTGGCGGGGTTAGTGTGGACCAACCCTAAGAGAGGAATTCCTGGTCCTCTCAACTAGTTCACTCTCTGCTCGTGCATCATGGTGCCTTCCAGTGAGAGGACGCATTTTTCTCGTGATGCTTCCGTGCCTCCACACCCGTGTGCAGCAGTAAGAGGGAACCATGACCGCTAAGACGGCAATGGAAGAGTCAGCTGGCTACGTGATTCAGAACGGACCAGTCCCTGGGCATCTGAGACGGGCTAGTCCATGGGCCAGGATGCTATTGACTTACCACACACATACACACCCCTTCATTGCTCCTTGATGCTGCAGGGGCTCAGGGACAGTTGAGGCATCGGCTGCTTACATCAGGTTTTGACTGAGATAAGGGGTGCACAGAGGCAAGACAGATAGCAGAATGACATGATCTTACAGCCCAGGATCAGATAGTGCTATGGCATTCATTTCTCTCCGTGCTGGTAATTGAGAACTCATGGGCCAACTCCACAACTGGTGTAAATCTGCATAGCGTCATGCATTTACCCCAGTGGAGGGTCTGGTCCCATAACTCGAATGGTCACGGCTCCCTTGGACCAAGCCAAACTGCAGGTCATGTATTGGTGAGGAGGGAATGGCGTGAGTATTCCAGGCCCAGGCTTCGGAGGCAGGGAGCCAGACTAAAAGTCCATGATATTATGCTAATGCCATTGAATAGTAGAGTAGTGGGTACACGCAAAACATGCCAGAGAACACCAGAGGGACCCTTGGGGAGAGGACACACGAGGAAGAGCTCAGATTGCCAAAGCGTTGAGATTTCGGGGCAGCTGCTTCAATAAAGAGCCCATTTAAATCCTACCGAATGCTTCAGTGCAGACGCAGCACAGTGCAATAGCTGACAGTATTGTTATTCTGGGTATCTGAAGCGGGTAGGTGTAATAACCACCCTTCATTCACAATAAATGCAAGACATAGTTAAGCTCTTTCAGAAGTGGGATAGCTGAAACAATGAGAGCCACCACCCAAAACACATGCAAGGCCAGTCAGAAACTGAGCTACATGGGCAGAGAGGTTTCACTGGGGACTGAATGCAAATGCAGAGGGCTGTGTATTGTTTTGGAGGAGCTGCATGCATGAGGAGAGGCAGCCAAACACACCGGAGAGGCAGACAGAGAAAGCAAGCAGAAAGCCAAGGACAGCCAGAGAAGCACTTGCAGTGAGACCCTGAGAGAAAGCTAAGAGAGAGAGAGAGCTTTTTGGGCAGAGTGTTGGCTGGAAAAAGAGGCTTGGAGTATTGACCAAGGAAATGGTTTCCTGTTTGATTCACACTATGTTCAGGGAACCAGAACTTTGTGAACATTCGTTGTAGAGAAAGAGGATTTCATCAAAAAAATACCTGTTTCCGTCATCAATTTCTTCCCCTAACAGAAACAACCTGCGCAAGGCACCAAATACTACCTAGCTGCTTGGGTCAAAAGAGTATACCAAAACAATGAAAGCTTGGACTCAGGTTTCTACTGCTGGGGACTTTACCAATACCGAGCAATGAGGGTTGCTGGTCTGCACTGAAGATTCTCCAAGCACCCAGTTGGGTTTCCCTATTAATTGCAGACAAGGGTTTCGAAGAGCGAGATATCCAAGCAGTGGCGTGACCAGCAGAGAAACCACCTGGCTTCACAGCAGTAGCTCTCAAGCGGCCTTTCGGCACAGCTCTGATATCCGACACAGTGATGACAGCTGCAGGCTAGAACACTGCTTGCAACAAAGTATCAGTTCATTTGTTCATAGCCTCTTCCAGCCAAGAGGAACACAGCAGTTTACACGGAGCCCAAAAGAGGTTAGTGTCTTGCCCCAGGAAATCAGCTAGAGTAGAATCCAGGAGGGCCGATTACTAGGACTCTGCTCTAACCATTGTCTAACGCTGCCTTTTTCTGAGTCCCTAACCCGCAGCTCACATACCGTTAGGCATCCATCAGCTGTTCATTCCTTCTCCCCCAGAGCTCCCTCGCTGCCGATTTATGATTTCACTAGACTGCTCAGCTGAAGCAAAATATTTACAAGATGATTAAATGGCGAGAAAATGGGAAACTCGTTAAAAGTGGGGGACTTATATAAATATAATGTTATTAAAATCAAATGTGACTTTTAGCCAGGATAGCTCTCTAAGCTGCTCTCTGTTTACCTTAATTGTTTTCCCCCATTAATTATCATTTGAGAGGGAGACTTGTACAAATTGAGATCCACAGAAGCCAGCGCACAAAAGCCTAAATAAATTTGATTAATTTCTTTCAATTACGCCGGCATGTTTGGGGTAGTTAATTATGTTTCCTAGATTTACCTCCTCCCTTTGCAGGAGTGCTGGGAATGTGAACATGCCAGAATCAGTGACAATTAGACCGCAAAAGAGCTCTATGAACAATCATCATTTTGGGTTCCTTTCTGCAGGAATAACACACCATTGAGGGGCAATAGGAGAAGTGATGCCTTCCAATGCTGTGCCATGAAAACTAAGGAAAGGCAGTTGAGGAGCTTGTGAAAGGTATTTGATGAAGTATCTCTGCATTGCATCGAAGGGTCTGTTCCCCTCTGTGACACACACTCAGCGTCCTTCATTACCCGTTGCTTCCCCTTCTGCAACGCTGACAAGGGAAAAAGAAGCTGCCTCTTCCCTATAACGCTGCCTATGAAAAATGGGGTCCTCCAAAGTTAGTGGGGTGTGGAAGTACAGGTACAAAAAAGGGGTTTAAACCCTCATGAATATGTCTGAACCCCAGTGGGTGTCACTGTAATGCCTTATATATGGAGATATGCCTATCTCATAGAACTGGAAGGACCTTGAGTCCAGTCCCCTGCCTTCACTAGCAGGACCAAGTACAATCCCTGACAAATTTTTGCCCCAGATCCCTAAATGGCTCCCTCAAGGATTGAACTCACAACCCTGGATTTAGCAGGCCAATGCTCAAACCACTGAGCTATCCCTCCCACCTTATAAAAAGGTATAACCTGGCCGGTAGGCCATGGGAGACTCCAGACTATCACACGCTCATGAGGATGATGATGATGAAGATGATAAGGAAGACGATAACTGACACTCCGGGGTTCCCCCACAGGAGATGGGAGTGTTGCCACTCAGCGGGGTGATCCTTGTGTATTATCTCTGTATCTGCTGTTGTATTTCAGTGTTCGCAGGATTGTTTATCTGCTTAATGGATTTGTTAAGAGGGGACCTTGTGAAATTGCAATGGTTTCTTGTGTGCTCCTCGGGTCTCTCGTTCTAATAATATTGGTAATAATCTTCCTGATGCTGTAGCTGCTCAGGAGACCTGACCTTGATCGACCCACTGCAATCTAAGAGATGAATCAATAGTCAATACACTAACCCATCAGCTAGGCTACCTCCCCTTCCCTGCCTTTTTACCAGCTCCCCACCCAGGGTCAGGCCTCCCAGAACTGCCGTCTAGTCCTGCATCCTTGTTGTTATTAATAAACATTTATATTGCAGTAGTGCCTAGAGGCTGTCTCCAGTTTGGCCCCCAATGTGCTTGGCGCTGCACATAGCTAAAGAAAATGACAGTCAGTAAGTACCCTAAAGAGTTTGCAGTCTAAAATGCAGGAGATACCATAAACCAGCCGGTCAGGACTCCAGTGTCTAGCTCTCCCGAAGATACACATTTCTTTCACTGTTCCAAAGAGTACTACGTTCTCTGGAGGTTGCCTGCGTCCTGGTGACACATAAGGAAGCCTGGAGGAGGATGGGGTTTCTGCTCAGGTTGTTCGCTGGACCATAAAGGATTCCATCCTGATAATAATTGCATTGTAAATAGCACTGCACTCAGCCATGACGAGTGAGGCGTTAGAACCCCTTGCAGCCCTGAGTTTCTTCTACCTTTCTTTTTCTTCCTTACTGCTAACAAGGTGGAGGAATAGATCTGTTCAGCTTCCTACCTACAGAGAGGCATCTGTTACACTCAAATTCATCTGGGCAGGTTGCCTCCCATAAACCTCAATGTTAAAAAGAAGGAGAAAGTAACGGAAACTATTGTGTAATTACTGACAGGGAGCAGGTAGACGCTGTGATTCTGATTCAGCTGTCTCTCTCTCCATTTTCTGAGCTGCAGAGGAACAGCTGTTTCTCCTATCCAGTTCCGGACCTTCGTTATCCCTCCTGTGGACTCCACCACGCCTTTGAGATATAAACACCCATTCTCCCCAACATGCCATTGATATGGACGGCTGTACTGCAAACCCCACGCATTCAAAACTTATGAGTCAGCTTCCCCCACCCCCCAAATGAAACAATACATGGAGGGTTATTTCTATTTGCCTTCAGGTTTCTGGGCCGTTAGGGTGAACTTGGATGACTTTTGTTCCAGCAATAATAAGGCATACATTCCTAACAGTCAGAGTGATTAAGCACTGGGGCAATTTTCCCAGGGTTCTGGTGGAGTCACCATCACTGACAATTTTGAAATCAAGATTGGTTGTTTTTTTAAAAAAAGATCTGCTCTGGGAATTATTCTGGGCAGTCCTCTGGCCTGTACTGTACAGGAGGTCAGACGAGATGATCACAATGGTCCCTTCTGGCCTTGGAATCTATGAAACTGTGGGCTATAAACTTACTTATTTTTAAAATGAAAGTTGGCATCCCTGTGTATTCACAGGACTCCAGGAGCTGGGGCTGTAAGAAACAAACCAAATGTCGTGAGACTGATGATCAAATCATGAGAGTCATTCCACGGTGGCTCTACCTGGAATGCTGTATGGTCCTCCGCGCATGGTCCTCTGTGTAGACACAGACCCCATGAATCCCATTTGACACTCAGGAGAGCTTGCATGGCATTTTCAAACATGGCCCAAGGGAGTTGGACACTTGGAAAATCCCAGCCCTGGTTTTCATTTCCTGGCTCCAGTCATACGACCTGGATCAGGGTTACAAAAGAGCCCGTGTCCCACTGCGATGGCAGGGGTCAAGGTATATGGATCCAGCGGCCATGGTGATGCTTCCTGACCCCTCAGCCTAGGAAAATGACCATTACTGACAACAGGTGCAGCGGACGGGTCTCACCCCAGTTTCTGAAATGGACTTAATTGTGGTTTACCCTTGTCCTTGCCTGTAGTTAAACTCGCTCAGCACTGGTTCGTCCACCCCTCTCATTAGCAATAGGTCATTTCCTAGTGGAGACAAGGTTGCTTCCAGTACCATGGGCCCAGTTCTGTCCCCACTGAAGCCAATGGCAAAAGTCCCACTAACTTCATTAAAGACAGTTGGCACAATCCCTTTGTATCTAGCTGTGTTAAGTGCATCCCATTACATTTATTGTTCGGGCCAAGCCCTCGGGTGGTGTATTTTTAACAGCAAGAGGCAGATATGTTTGCTCAGGGGTCATCTCACGGTCAGCCAACATGGTTTGGGCCTGTGCCACCGTGGTCTATGAGGACGGGAATGTTGCCTCAGGGCCCTGAAGTCTGGAGATAGGACATTAAGGACACCCTAGAGGCTCCTTGGGGAGAGCAGCTTTCAGAAGCCGAATGATTTATTGGCTGCACGGCGTTTCGCTTTGCTAATGTGTGCAGAAAAATTGGCAGTGTGGCAAAAGCTGCCCGAATGCTTTGCAAAAAGTGAGGGTGGCCAGGAGCCTTGGGGGACTTCGGTCCCCAGCCCCATCTCTAGCCGGGGAGGCCATTGTCGGACACCCCTGACTTTCTCCTGCAGGCACCGAGCTGGGTTTAATCCTGTAGCGGAATGAGCAGAAAACCCTGCACACTTTGGTCAACTGGGGGGAAACATCCCTGGTGGGCTGCAGACACCCCCCCTCCCAATGTGATGTCCCCTTTGTGTATCAGCTCTCTGGTATATCCCCCCCAACACACAATACACCCCCCATCCAGCTGTGTGTCACCTCCACAGTTGTCCTGCTGCAGGGGGCGCTCTAGGGCTGGATTGGGGCAAAGCAGGGGTGGGCCAGCGGAGGGAAGGGCACAATGGGGTTAGAAGGCCTGGCCCAGGCAGTCTTGCACCCCTGCTATTCCCCATTGCCAAAAGTCCCTTCGGGACTATGGCAGTAGGAGTTACAAGCTAGGACTGGCCAAGCCTGTGTCTTTGCCCCCAGCAGCGGGCTAGGGGAGCCTGCCCCAGATGACTCCGACCTTATCAGGTAATGGAGTTATGCTGGTGCAAGCAAGAGGAGAGCCAATCTCAGACCTGCCCCCCCCCCCACCTCGGGGAGGCACAGAGCCAGATCCTCAGCTGGTGTAAACCGTCATAGCACTATACTGGAGATGTGACAGTTTACCCCGGCTCCGGCCCTGCTCCACAGCTGACGTTAGTCACTCCAAGCGCCTCATCTCAGGCCCACGGCCTCGGCTCTTGGGTGAACTCTTCTAGTTCTAGGGTTTCTTTGGAACGGATTCCCGGGACTGCATTGGGCAAAGGACAAGGGTGAGTTCCCGGCCAATTCTGGAATCACCCAGCTTTCCGTTTTTGAAATGCAGAAGCCGGTTATAGCTTTTTTTTTTGGTGGGGAGGGGGGATTTGCAGGTGGGTGTGAGGAGAAATCTATGCCTAAAAGTAAAAGGCGGCCGCTCCCTAGATAGTTTTTCTTTTAAAGCTTCCAAAAATAGCCCGAGGTGCCAGCCAAAGGGACTGCAGCCAAAATTTCCCCGGCAAGCATCTGCATGGAGCACGGGTGAGGGATGGCAGGGTTCAAATAACCAATGTGGGAGAAAAAGAGTCGCTGTTGCCCCAGATCAAGGGCCATCGAACTAAGGACCGAAGCAAGTGGCCAGATTTTCAGAAAAGCTAGCCTGGCGAGTGCTCCTTGGGCCTTGAGCTAAGGGCTGGCCCTTGGTGAGCTGCCTAAATGGGAGCTGAGCTCTTCGGGAAACCCGGCCTTCAATGCTGGGTGCTGGGCACCTGGAAACATGGGCCCTCATGCTGTCACTTACAGTAGTGCACATGTCTGCAGTGAGCATGACTCAGGCCCATTGTCTCAGACAGAGGAGGGGGCAGGAGGCAGCCAGTGGAGGACAATGGGGAGAGGAGACAAGAGCAGGAAGCAGGCAAGAATTGCACTGAAAAAAGTGCTGCCTGAAGACAATTTTCACAGGCATGGAGTATCACGAATGACTCGGGCGGGAGCCCTTTCATACCATTCCAGTGCCAGCAGGGACCCTTTAAATACAGATCCACAGTCAGAGCCGGTGCTGCCTCCGCTAAGGAGGGCATTGAAGAAAACAGCAGCAAACCCTACTTAAAGCAGCAGACTAGCTTCTCTCCCCTAAACGCCTTGCTATGAAGATTACTAAGCAGGCGCAAGCTTTTCAGCTCCCAAACAAATCCATAAGCTCCCACGAAGCGCTCCCTCCCACAGCCGTGCAACAAATCCAAAGGCCAAATATAGTGAGTAATTTTTTTTTGTAGGGCACTTTGATTGAAGCCAGAATATTTACCCTGTTTGAGCTTTGGATTTGCAAGTTTAAATCGTTCACAGTGCCAGGTGCACCCGAAAAGATAAGGGAGTTAGCAGGGATATTTCCATGGGTTTTTAAAAAAATGTTCAGAGATTGCTTTGAAGGAGCTTCTTAATAGTTCAATATTTATACATTATCTCCTGTTATTATTATTCCTCCTCGATCAAATTAGCTCCTGAAAATTACTTCACTTAAAACAAAAAGAACAAACACTCTCCAGTTTCCCAACTCCTCCTGCTTTTTACTCCTTATGCTTGATAAGAGCTTATATAAGAGAGGGACGCTGCTTCATAACCTTGCAGACTGAAGGTTCCTGTTAATGAACACAGTATTATAGCAGGTATAGAACAGGCAGGGTGGGAGAGGCACAAGAGATAAGTGTAACAGCCGCTTGAGAACGCTGGCTATTTAGAAAAGCTTATGATGGGGGAATGAATCATTGAAAACCAGAAAGCAGTGCACCCTGGGAATGTCCAGGAGTGATTTGTTTTGGAGGCAAGGGACAGGGGAATTGCTTTCCATTCTCCCCGCTAATAACAGATTCACAAAAATCCTAAAATTTGCTTACAGACAGGAGCTCAGCGTGTCCAAAAGGGCTGACTTCCCCCGCTCTGCTGTGCTGAGTTTTCTCATCTCTCCAGGGTGCCAAGTGAACAGGAGTCTGACTTGTTTGTGGGTAGGTCTTCAGTACAGACTTAACTCAGGTGATTGGCTCCATGTCTGGGCACTTGGGTTAGCATAGCCCGGGGATGAACACCTCCACCGCAAAGCCCTACCTAAGTTACTGTGTCCTGACTGGTCCTGGGCTCCCCCATGTGTGTTGCTAGGACTTCTAGGGGCATATCCCCTGGTTCTTTGCACTGCAGTAAGCTGAGCTGCTCTATGATGCTCGCCCAGTGAATTGTGGGAGGACTTGTCTGCACTTCTGGGCACGGGGGCTATCCACACTTGATTTAACCGGCATCCCCACTCCTAAGTGACTGGGTTACCAGCCCAAAGAGAAGTCACACTCAGGCTGTAGCTTACAGCCCCATCAAGAGAACCATGTCACATACACACCCAGATCATAAGATCTTTGGGCAGGGACCATCTCTTTATTCTGCATTAGTACAGCACCGAGCACAACGGGGCCCGGCACCATGGCATGGAACCAAACTGCCAGGCCTGTATGGGCGAGGTGAAAATGGTGACTGACTAACCCAAGACCTGTTCAAAAATCAATAACAGACATTCAGACCCAGCAATTGCTGGACACCAACGTGGTCCGCCAGAGAAGAAAGGCTAGACACTGTCTGGTTTGACAATGAAAGCTGAGATTAGCCCCGGCATCACTGTCCCGCGACCGACAACTTGATAGATGTGGATGGGGAGGATGGCTGCAGGCTTTATGGATTCCCAAGCCAGCTCTGCCCCCATGTTAGCGTGAAGAAAGGAAATGGCCAAAGGGGTTAATAAACTAGCCTCTGGGGAGGGAGGTTCAAATAAACAGCCAAAGCTCAAAGGAGAAAGAGAATCTGCTGGTCTTTCTCTTGCATCTATTTACAGATACTGCCAAAGCTTCCACTCAGTCAGCTGGTCTTTACACAGGAATAGTAGGAGGAAATGCTTCAGGTGGACCCTGAGCATCACAGGGAGAGAGGAGGCTTGCATGGCACAAGACAGTAGGCTGCCCTAGGGATAGGCAGTGTGGCCTAGTGGTTATGGCTTTGGGCTGGCAATAGCCTTGGGGTCTGGGTTCCACTCTTAATTCTACCACCATTTTGAGCAAATCCCATTGCACCATGTGTCTATTTAGGTTGTAATCTCATTGGGGCTGGTATGGTCTCTTGCTACATGGATGCCCAAAGCCCAGTACAAATGGGCCCTGGTCTCACATGAGGCCTTTAAATGCTACCGCAATAAAGAATAATAATAGTCACTCATTTTCAGCTGCATTATTGCAAGATACTGCCCACTTATACACAGTCCTGAAATGGGGTTGGATAGAATCATAGAATATCAGGGTTGGAAGGGAGCTCAGGAGGTTCTAGTCCAACCCCCTGCTCAAAGCAGGACCAATCTCCAACTAAATCATCCCAGACAGGGCTTTGTCAAGCCTGACCTTAAAAACCTCTAAGGAAGGAGATTCCACCACCTCCCTAGGTACTTCCAAGGGCTTTTTCTCAGAGAAGCCGCATCTCCTGTTGTGCTGTCTCCCAGCACCAGCGGTAGTGATGGTATTCCCTAGCAGTCACTTAGCAAATGCTGCCTACAGCACCTTTGAGCGACAAAGCAAAGTGCCAAAGAGACGCTGAGTGCTGGTCCCGCGTTCGGAACATTAGGAAGTAATTAAAATAGTTTTTGAAAAAATTAAATTCACAAGCGAGATCCCCAAAGGCATTTGTCAGGGCCCAGGAAACGAAGGCCTTAAAAGCAGTGATGAGACGGAGAACTACGCTGGGAGTTGGGGAGGATCGGCCTATATATGACTCAGAGTGAGAGTTTTGTGGTATGAGCATCGGGAGAACAAGCAATTATTAACCACGCAGGATAATCTGCCCAGTCATGGCTGCTCTTTTGGGGATAGGAGCCTTTTATTGAGTATTATTTATTATTATGTTGGTTGCTGCTAAAAGTGTCTCTGAGGAGCTGCACCCTTAACCAGGCTCTAAAATGGATGCCTCCTTGCTCACCAGTTCTGCTCCTTGTAGTACAGGTGTAGCACACTGACGTGTGTATCTGTGCAAGGACAGATATTCTGAAGAGCGGAAGAGGAAGTCCCCATGCATGGTTGGGTTGAAGGGTTCTCTGCATGTGCAGCCGACCAAGCAGGTGTACTGGAATGCGGGGGGAAAAACCTGGACTTTATTCCCAATCACATGGCAATAGTCATGACTACAAATGGTTATAGGGTATAACTTATACACCCTGTTATATTAAATGAGTCAGCATCAACAGATGGCAGCAGCTTCTCTTGGGCTCCTTTTGTACGTATTCACCCTCAGGTCTGCTGACAAACATACGTGGCTACTGCTTTTTTGCTCCTGTTAGCCCTTCAGAGCCAGCACACATGAGAATGGCTGGTCTGTCGTCTGTTCTTCCTTGTGCATCAGCAACAGAATTATGGACTAAGTTCCAACACTTGATGCCTGTGAAAGTGCTGGGGCTTTATCGGTGTCCACGAGGACAAAACCAGTCTCTGGCTGTTCATTGGTTGCTATTCCTTGCATGGTGATTGGCCACCCGAGTCACCTGGTATTATTTCTGCTCCATGACTGGATGAGCAAAACATTGCAAACAGTATCATTTGCGCATAGAAAAAGGATGGTCTCATGAAGAACTATTCCCCCGGCATCTTGAGAACAAAACCTGATGCTCATGCACATTTGTGCAGGAGCAAACCACGGCCCAGACATGGCAGCACAATGGAGTTCCACGGACGTTAAAGGAACATCCACACATACTCTTTGGCAGGGCTCACTCACCTCTGCACTGGAGTATGTTTGGCCACCTTTGCTCAAGAGATGGCCAGCCAGGGCCGGAAAGCAAGAAGCCAAGACTGAGGTGCATTGGCAGAGCTGGGAGAAGGGCCGAGGGCTAGAATAGCAGGAAGTGGTGCAGATGGGGACTGAGGGGCATCAGCAGAGACTGGGGGGGGAGGTATTTGGTAATGTTCCTTGCTGTAGCCAGTGCTGTCCATCTGTTGCTTTAGGGACCAGTAAACCACACCAGGAAACCGAATCACACCGCCTAGCTCATTTGCAGACATACCCTTAGGCTCAATGGCATGCACCGTGCTGGCTCTTAGTCAAATCCTCCTGCCCTTCAGGGAGATAGAAACGAATCAATGAAGAATATTAAATAACAAATAAACCCACAATGATTTAGCATTTCCCATAAAGGTCAGAGTCCTTTGTGTGCATATCACAGGGGCATCTCGTCGCGCTCCGCTTTGTCACTGCTCTGTGCCTCGTTCGACTGAGTTCTCTTTTGTCATTTCATTTCCTCCAAGGTCTTTGTGCTTTCTGCACCTGGGTCTTACATGGGTGGAATGCAGCCTACCGCAGAGGAAAGGCAGGCTAGCATCGCCGCTTTGGCTTCTCCGGGTCTGGCATGGATTGTCAATTGATCCTGCAGTGAAACTCAGCTGATTCACTTGGGTCGGAGGGGGTGGGGGGGACAGATTCTCAGCTGGAACTCTACTGATTTTATCCCCTTGATCCACGTAGGACTTTCTTAAGGCTCTTTGGGGCTGCACTGATGTTGTTAGGGATCCTCCCAGGTGCCTGGGGGAGAGTTTGTCTCTTACTGGTATTTACAGAATTGTCTCTGTGCCTAGACTTCCCATCTGTAAGGTGAGGATAATGATACTTAACTTCCTTTTGTAAAGCTATGGATGAGATGTGCCACAGAAGAGCCAAGTATATGAGCTGGTAGCTTTCACTGAGTGATTCCATAATCAGCCGGGCTTTATCTCCATTCTAACAACAAATCTTCTTAAATCTAACTCCTTTATTTAAAGTGCCACTGGAATTGATGACAGTTGAAAAGTCGCAGACACAATAGTGAGTCCAGCCAACCTTCCTGGGACTCCTTCATCCTGAAATTTTAACGAGCGTTCCTGGAAAGACACAGCAATTAGCACCAGAGAGAGAGAGAGAGAGAGAGAGAGAACAGAAGAAAACCTTGAAGGATGCCAAGTTGCTGAGAGGCGGATCCTGCTGGATAAGAACTCAAGAAGCAAGGGCATTTTGGATATTGCTACAAATAACTGAACTTTGCATTCCAATTATTTTTCTCAAGTGCATGGTTAACTGACAGTAGTTGGTCCCCACTGATTTTCTTGTCAAGCAATTTATTGTTAGCAAGGATGAAAAATCAGCAGGTGTTAATTCCATCAGAAGGTCTTTCCCTTCTCTCCAAAATACACCCAACGTCTCCAGCCTCTCTTCTTAACAGGATTTTGGGTACTGCTGTTGCACCTGGCTGCACATCATGGAAATGAACTGAATGTGCAAAGTTAAATGTAAGCGGGATAAAAATCAACTCTCAGTAATTACAGAAACACTTGGAACTGGTTTTTTCCTTTAATTCTCGCTCTCATACACAGCTACACGCAAAAGCCTGGAGCTCTTGGAGTCGTTTAACTCTTTCCAGTTAATGGAGAGAGAGTTTATATCGACAGTCAGGGCCGACTTTAGGAAGTGCAGGGCCCGATTCAAAGGAAGTGCCGCCGACGAAAGACCCTCCGCTGAAATGCCGCCGAACACAGCGGCAGCGATTGAGCTGCCGCCGAAGTGCCACCGAAGACACGGACATTGCGGCGCCCTCTTAGGCGCGGGGCCCGATTCGGGGGAATCGGCCTAAAGCCGGCCCTGTCAACAGCAAAGTGGGCTGACGTTAAAGTCATGGCAGCTCTGTGGCTTAATTCGAAGGCAGGCAGCCAAAACCCAGAGAGCCCCGTACATATAGAGAGGGAATGGAGCGTAATGAATGCAGAATTCTCTAATCTAACTGAATTCATTTAGGATGAAATTCGGGGCCCTTGGAGTCAGGGGCAAAACTCCCTTTGACTTCAGTGAGGCCAGGATTTCACCCTTCAGGCAGAATTACAGATGCGATTGCTTCCACTGGACTGAATTTGGCCCTTAACCTGTTCATGTCAGTGCGGCAGTTTTTGCTATAATTAGAGATCTTTGACTCTGAGAGCCAGATCCTCAGGCGATATATAGAACTTTTGTGATTCTCCTTGATGTATAGTATGGTCTCAATCTGTGTCCATGGGTGGAGTATGTGTAGATTGTCAGTCTACCCACCCGTACAATATAGCCCTACTCCTGACACATATGAGACAAAAGAAGGGGGGGGGAAGTCATACCACAAGGTAGACTGTACGCTGTTTGAGACAGGGATCATCTCTTTGTTATGTGGTTGTACAATGCCTACCGTGATATGACCCTGCTGCAATCCATGACTGGGGCCCCTAGATGCTCCTTTAATACAAATAATCAATGATAATTAATCAAAACCCGAAATTCAGCCTAAAGTCTTTATTTAGCTTAGAGCATGAGGCATTTGATGGTGGAAATTTCTGTCATCAGCTTAATCATTGTCAGAAAGTAATTGCTTGTGCATGCGTAGACCTAATTCCAAACGGTTCAGGCATATCTTTGATCGGCTTATTTATTGGTCAGTTTAAAATTCACCTGCCATGAAAGATCACTTGTGAGCCGTTAAAATTTGCTGTATGCAAGGATTTACTCAAACACAGCTGTCTCCTGGAGGCCTTCAGAAGACAAACAGGAGCACACACAAAGCCAATTCATTTTATATCCATGCGAATAGTTTTCACTAGTGCCTAGACAGTGAAACTGCAGCTCCATTCGGGTAGGCGCTGTACAAACATATTGCGAGAGACCATCCCTGCCTTAAATCTGGCCCCATTTACACAGACAAGACAAAGGGTGGGAGAAAGGAAGTATTGTTGTTGCATTTTATAGATAGGGATCTAAGATCCACTGGGATTACATGATTTCTCAAGGTCACATAGTGGGTCCATAGCAGACCCAAGAATGGGACCTAAGGTCTGGTCTACACTGGGGGCGGGGGGAATCAATCTAAGATACACAACTTCAGCTACGAGAATAGCGTAGCTGAAGTTGACGTATCTTAGATAGACTTAAAATTACTTACTTCGGGTCCACGCAGTGCAGGATCGCTCCCCTGTCGACTCTGCTTACTCCTCGCACCGAGCTGGAGTTCTGGAGTCGACGGGGAGCGCTTCTGGGATCGATTTATCGCGTCTACATGAGACGATAAATCACGTCCCCAGAAGATCGATCGCTACCCGCCGAATCGGGCGGGTAGTGTAGACAAGCCCTTAATCTCTAGAGTTCCTCCCACTAGATACACCCCCAGTGAACTACTCTTTGAGCACGGTCTTTCAAGCAGTTGTGTGTATAGTAATTTTTATCTAGATGCGTTGCCCTAATTTTCTTCTGAGAATGTCATGTGGGGCTGTGCTGAAATCCGTACTAAAATCAAGCGATATGGTTTGGAAGGTTTAAATGTTTTGTATGATGTTAGTCATAAAATCCCCCAAGTCTATTTCTGTGTGTACATTGGGCACCATTAAAAACGACTATTTTTGGCTGTTTGGCTGATGTGATACTCACAGTATTTCCTCATGCTAAGGACAGATTGGCATGGTTTTAAGGGCATCCTCAATACACGTGTGGGATGTTCAGTGACA
The DNA here is from genome assembly GCA_033296515.1 of Macrochelys suwanniensis. Taxonomy (NCBI): domain Eukaryota; kingdom Metazoa; phylum Chordata; order Testudines; family Chelydridae; genus Macrochelys; species Macrochelys suwanniensis. The sequence continues at coordinate 103,437,941 of CM065782.1, read as the reverse complement.
TGACAGCCGATTCTTTCTAGTTTTCGTGCTGAGCTTGTTTGCCCTGGGAGCATGCGGACACTGCTGCCGTGAAAGCAGGAAACACCGGAAGTGGAGTTTAAAGGCTTTACACCCACAACTCTGCCCATTCTTTCTGAAGCAATCAACTTTGAAAGGCTGAGCATTTGAGCAAGCTACGCGGATGTTTGCAGGAAAGATAAATAGAAACAAAGTTTGCATTTATTGGCGTAGGAAAGAGCCACACCAACTTTCATGTGGCCTGCAGAGTACCAACAGACCTGGCTTACCTGACCAGCCAGCTGCCACTGAACAGCGCAATTAAGTCTCATGGCTAAAATGTCACTATGTTTTCCAGATCGGGATCCTAATATCTCGGAAATCTCAGCAGGCAGCTGCCCCCTAATTTACTGCTCGTTGCCTCTGCTGATACTGGTGATCAATCTGCAGCAAACAGACTTAGTGTTCCTCTGGTCTGGGAGAGGTTTGCTTTTCAAACATCTGTGAGATCACTTGCTGAGTTAAGAAGGGAGATTGTTCTCTTTCTGCTTCTCTTTCATGGCACCAGGTACACGCTCAGCCTGGGGCCAAGATGGAGAGGAGACTTCATTCTGACCCAGGGCGGTAGGAGACAGAGAGAATCAAATCCTAGGACAACCACGTTTGCCAAACAGAGGCTCAGACAGACTTTGGGTCTCACCGTGATTGTCTAGAGAGATAAAGGTGGGAAGGAAAACAGAGGCACAGAAATGGGGTCACACAGTGGCAGGATAAGGAACAGAACTCAAGTCTCAATCCTGTATCATAGCCATTGGCTGCGCCACCTCTCAACCTGAGATATCCTAGGAAATAAAATGTACATGAAGGAAAAACGGCTCCTTCCGAACATAGGAAGCCCAGAGCATGGGGACACCCAGATTGCCCATAGAGCTGACGTTTGTGAATACAAATTGCTCCTGGGTACTTAGCTGCAAAATGACTCCAGGTGTGGATATCAGTGATCCTCTCGGTGCATGCAGGTGCCCGCATCGGCAGGCATGGCTGGCGAGGCCACCATGTAAGGTGTTGCTAATGAGACAAACTGCTTTCGTTTTTTTAGAGGACTGGCAGTAAAATATGCCTGAGCCCTAAAAACAAATCTCCCAAAGAGCTGCTTACTTTGGCATGTAATTTTTAAACAAGTCATCATTTGCTCCGCCCCAGAATTTGCTGAAAGCACTCCAAGTTTTTCTTTGCTACCGAACAAAATAATTGCACAATCAGCAATGCAGCTCACACTTCTCGCGGCGAGGGGTTTTTACCTAGAACAAGAACAGAATGTAACACTTTGTTTCTCTAAAGTGGCAAAATACTCTGGCTGGCTTTTTTAATTCTGCATTTTGCAAATACACAGGGGAGGTCCCCACAAATGTAAAGAAACAAATGGTCACAGCTTAAAAAGCAGAGCGCTCTGTTGCTGCCAAAGAATGTGCACGGCAGCTAATGAAAACAGATTCCAGGGCGGGGGTTTGTGTCTGAACATCCCCTAGCACGGTGGGGTCCTGGGCCATGGCCAGGACTCCTAGGCTCTACCACAATACAAATGATTAATTAATGATTATTATTATCAGTAGTATGACTCATAATGCGGGAGGAGAGAACGAAAGTAAATGAAGCAGAGACTGACTTTGCCTACATTTGATTTTGAATTCTAAGGAAAGGTGTGGTTCTAAAGGGGCAGTGCTGGGGTAGGTAGGACGCTGGGCTAGGACTTCGGAGACCTGGTTTTACTCCTGCCCCTGCCACGGCCTAGCTGTGCGGCTTTGGATAAGGACTCGTATTCACATACAGCATTACAGCGGTGCCACTGCGCTGCTGAAGACATGCGGACAGGAGAGCTTCTCCCATCGGTGCAGTTAATCCACCTCCCCGAGGGGCGGTAGCTATGGCAGTGGGAGAGCTCTCCTCTTGACGTGGCGCTGTCTACACCTGGGCGGGGGGTTAGGTCGGTATAACTGCATCGCTCTGGGGGGTGGATTTTTCACACCCCTGCGTGACATCGTTATCCAGATATAAATCTGTAGTGTAGACCTGGCCTTAGTCAGTTCCCTTCTCTGTGCCTCTATTTCCCCTCCCATCTGTATCTGTCTTGCCTGCCGGGATTGTGAGCTCTTTGGCACATCCACCTGCTTACAGGGTGTCTGTACAGCACCCAGCACCCTGGGGCCCTCAACTCAGCGGGGGGGTTCTGGGTGCTGCTGTGATACAAATCATAAAGAAAGAAAAATGATATTTACAAGCTTCTAAAAGGATCTTCCAAAGCAGGGAAAGTAAACAATCCATATAATCCTGCTGAGTAGTGTCTCTGTGCTGCTGTTCCTTTGACTGGTATGATGGATAATTTAATAGACCGTCAAATGGGTTTGCTGGGGCTCATGATTGGAGACAGGACAGAGCAACTGGAATGATTTCTTCCCTCTCCCCATGCCTGGGATCATACCTTCATGTGGCTGTTTAGCTGTAGCGTGCCAGGAGGGGGAGCAGGAAGGCTGTGCAGTGCTGTGGGATTCTCAGACACTGCTTGTTCCCTTCCGCAGAGCAACCTGGAACCCAGATGCTTGCAGTCGGTGGGCAGAGAACACAAAGCCGGTGTCACTGCTCTGGCTAGGGACTTGGGACAATTGCGTGTATTGTCTGCTCCCCTGACTGGACCCTGCATTAGACTCCCATAGACAGCTCAGTTACACAGGCGTCTCCATGCCAAACCAGAGGCAGGGCAAGGAATGCTTCAGGTCAGGATTGAGCTGCATCAACAGCTCAGATGTGTGTGGACCCAGGGCTGGAATAGCAGGGGGAGTGTGGGTCAGGATTGAGGTGCATCGACAGAGGTGTGTGTGTGTGTGTGTGTGTGTGTGTGTAACAGCATTGAGGTGCATCGACAGAGGGGTGTGTGTGTGTGTGTGTGTGTGTGTGTGTGTGTGTAACAGCTTAGAATGAGCCCGGATCTCACGAGCAGAAGAGCAGTCCCAGCTCTTCGCGTTTGCCTTTCACAGTGGCTGTATCACAATGGCCCAGCACAGGCAGGAGCGGAGGTTCCCAGTTGATTGTGCTTCTTTAGTTCTTTTCATGGCGCAAGACCATGGTGATGGGCCCGATGCAAATACCTGGGTAGACAGACAGCTGTAGTTGTGCAAAGCAGGACTGAGGTGCATTGGCGGACCGGGTGAAGAGAGGCGCCATTTCTCCTCCAACCATTTCTCCTCCCCCACGTCCTGCCCACACCCAATCAGGACATGCCTGGGAACCAGGAGGTGTCTCCTTTCCCTCCCACTGCCAGGCAGCACCACATGGTTGGCAACGCTCCGCTGGCAGAGAGCTCTGAGCTTTGGGAGCACCCACCACACGGGAAATCGCTCTGGGGGGCATCAGGAGGGGGAACGGAGGCGAGGTTGGACCCGTCCTGCCAAGCGGCACACGCGCCCTCCACAGCCCAGGCTGAAGGTCCTAACTCCTGCCACGGCTCGGGGCAGGGCGCATCGAGCTGAAGTATGTGGGCATATGCACATTAGTGGCACATACGCAAATTGCTTAACAAGGCAGCTAACGTTGAGGTCAAACAATTTGCATGGCGGCTGCTGGCGGGTGGATAATCCCGGTGCTGCGGCTCTGTCCCGGCACCATCGTGATGGTGGATTCTGTCTGAGTAAGTCACGCGTTTCCCCGCCCTTCTGTCTGCGCTGTGCTGGGCGCCCGCGTTTCCATGGCGCCCAGCGCGGCCTTCCGGACACGGGGCAGGAAGGCAGCTTGGCAGAGACTTACGCGGGGGCTCCTCCGTGCAGCCGGCGTGTTCGTGGCAACAGGGCCTGGCAGAAAATGGAGGCTGAGGGAGCCAGCTGGGGTCGGAGAGACGGCGACGAGATCACGGCCTCCTTGCTGCTTGTCGCTCAGCAGCAGGCAGGGGCTCTGCAGCGGAGAGAGCCGCTGAATAAATAACTAAAACAAACACATCGACCAAACCAACTTCTCTTGGCCCCTTGGCCCCGGGGCTCTAAGTCACATCTTACCCAGCACAGCTGATTAGCAGAGCCATTTCTCGGTGGCCAGGCAGCACGGGATGTGGCAGATAGCACTGCAGCACGCTGAGGCGCGGGGATTGCTTTTTGCCCAAAGCCAAATTGCCTTGGAAATTAAATGCTCCTTTGCCACAGAGGGAGCGGAGTTCTCAGGGCCCAGGCGGATCCTGTCACTGTGAGAACAAGCCTGTGGCCTATTTTAGCTCTGATAAGAAGAATCTAGCATTGACGGGTGGCGGTGGGGGGAGGATTCATGATGCCCTGGACACTGTCGTTCTTTCGTATCAGAGGACAGACCCACCACGCTTGCACCAGAGCTGGGACGCGAATCTGCTGGCTGGCTCAGATTCGTGCCCCGACTGCAGAGGGGCTCTTTGCATTAGTAGTCGCTTTAGGCAAGGCGACTTCAGCTAACGAGAGCCGCTGAAGAAATTCCAGAGCTGAAGTTAGACACCGTCCGAATCCTTCCCCCGGGTAGCCTTGGTATAACTCAGCCCCTGTAGGAGGTGAGATTGCTCACTGAGCCCCAGCAAGCTCACGGCTGAAGGAGAGCCATGTTCTGTGTGGTTTTAGTAAGGCCTGAGGTGGGAGTCAGGGGCCCTGTGGGGAGCAATACCCAAGGTGCACGCACGCGCACACACACACACACACACACACACACACACTGGATTTTGTGTCTATCAGTGCTAGTGAAAGGTGCTGGATTGTTTGATTCCTGCTTTGGCAGGTGGAGCCTCCAAAGCACCGTCTACAAATGCAATAAAGATCTTCCCCTAAGATCGAAGGGACAGACCGCAAGGATCAACTGAGTACAGGGGACAAAACAGGAAGGGGCGTGAGGCTAGGGGCCTGGGAGGGGACACCCTGGACAGCACCCACAGCTCCAAAAGGCACTAGACTATTTAAGTCCTAGGACAGGTGGGCAGAAGCCACTCATGGACTGGGAGCCTCACCCCTCGTTCTGAGGCAGGGGCCACAGAACCAGGATTTCACTCTACATGGGCGACAAGAAAAGTCAGCATACAGGGATGGGGGTGAGGGCCATAGGGTCAACATAAGGGAACCCTGAGCGGAGATCCCTGCCAGCACCCACTGTGCCAAGGAGGCGTGAAAGGCACTGGGAGCCCTTGAGATGAAAGTCTTCTCCAGCATTGCTCCACAGGGCACATACGGGGGACAGGCAGAGCGAGCGTCTCCACGCTGCAGCTGAGCAACGCACCTTAACTCTGCATGGTTTCCCCTGTAGAGTTGAGATGACAATTCCTGCCCAAGGCACTTCTAGCTTTTGCTTTTTCATTTCCCTTTATAAACTGGGCTTAGGTTTCAGAGTGGTAGCCATGTTAGTCTGTATCCGCAAAAAGAACACGGAGTCCTTATGGCACCTTAGAGACTAACACATTTATTTGGGCATAAGCTTTCATGGGCTAAAACCCACTTCATCAGATGCATTGAGTGGAACATACAGTAGGAGGATCTATCTATCTATCTATCTATATACACACACACAGAACATGAAAAGATGGGGGTTGCCACACCAACTCTAAGAGACCAATCAATTAAGGTGAGCTGTTATCAGCAGGAGAAAAAAAACCTTTTGTAGTGATAATCAGGATGGCCCATTTCAAACAGTTGACAAGAAGGTGTGAGTAACAGTAGGGGGAAACTTAGCATGGGGAAGTGGATATCAATTTGTGTAATGACCCAGCTACTCCCAGTCTCTATTCAGGCCTAATTTAATGGTATCCAGTTTGCAAATCAATTCCAGTTCAGCAGTTTCTTGTTGGAGTCTGTTTTTGAAGTTTTTTTGTTGAAGAATTGCCACTTTTAGGTCAAGAGTTCCCGCGTCTCCCACCTACCCCATCTGCACATCAGCAGCTCAGCTTTCAGAGCCCTTGTGTCTCTTGGGCACGTGTACTCCATCCTTCACGTGTACTCTTAGCAAAGTTCTTTTGGGCCAACAAACGTTATTAAAGGCAAACGTGTGTCTGAATTAAAGGTTCGCTACAATCCAATCAAATCTGTAGTCCCTGGCTGGCCATTTCTCTTCCTCTTCCAGTGCTGTTATCGCTTGGGCAGGCTTATTGGAGGACTCTTATCAGGCTTTCGAGACATTTGCACTAACGAGTTCCTGTGCATCAGCGATTTATCACTGCCAGTGTCTCACCTGGCTGTTCACAAAAACAGCTATTTCCCAGTTACGCCCCAATTCAGCCACTCGAGATTACATAGCTGAAAGAGTTGGATAATGGGAATGGAATGAAAAGGCAAATGTTGGGTCTAAGTAATAAGAGTAACAGCAGTCAGGCAATGGACAGCCAGAGATGCCAGAGTAAATCAGAACCACGAATTAGATACTTTGTGCCTTTTGTCCTCGGATCTCACAGTGCGCTACACACGCTCAGCATGAATCAAGCCCCTTACCTCTGAGAAAATATTATTATCCCCACTTGACAAGAGATGGACAAAGTGACGCTCAAAGAGATGGAAGCCATCAAGTGGCTTGTCCAAGGTCACAGAGTGAGCTGGTAGCAGAACCATGCTTTGAACCCAGATCTCTTGAGATACTCCCTATTTGATCACAAGTGAATCATATTGCCCTGGCTTAATCCTCTTCCTCTTTTCAGCAGCCTCCTCCTCTGGCTTCCCCTCCTCCCTTACTTAATTCACTTTCCTCCTGTCTTCCTTCCCCGACAGCTTTCTAACCATTTCACAAAATATTACTGACTCCGCTGCACACAATTTCCTTCCACCCAGGGATTCATGTTTCAGAAGGAAAGTACTGGTCCAAACACAGTAGGAATTGCTGGCTTCCCCACACCTTCACCCCAAGTTTGAATCGGGCCCAATTTCTCCATTTCTGAGGAGTTCTGACTTCAGGTAGCACCGGTTGGTTATTTACCCCTCCTAGGTGATAGCTCTCACTGGAAGCAACCATGCCAAAGTACCATGTGACAGGGTAACAAGCCTTGTGGATGGGGGGAAGCGGTAGATGTGGTATATCTTGGCATTAGTAAGGCTTTTGATACTGTCTTGCATGACCTCATAAACAAATTAGGGAAATACAACCTAGATGGAGCTACTATAGGTGGGTGCATAACTAGTTGGAAAACTGTTCCCAGAGAGTAGTTATCAGTGGTTCAAAGTCAAGCTGGAAGGACATATCGAGTGAGGTCCCACAGGGATTGGTCCTGGGTCCGGTTCTATTCAATATCTTCATCAGTGGTTTAGATAATGGCATAGAGAGCACACTTATAAAGTTTGTGGATGATACCAAGCTGGGAAAGGCTCCAAGTGCTTTGGAAGATAGGATTAAAATTCAAAATGATCTGGACCAACTGGAGAAATGGTCTGAAGTAAACAGGATGAAATTCAATAAGGACAAATGCAAAGTACTGCACTTAGGAAGGAACAATCAGTTGCACACATACAAAATGGGAAATGACTGCCTTGGAAGGAGTACTGCGGAAAGGGATCTGGGTGTCATGGTGGATCATAAGCTAAATATGAGTCAACAGTGTAACACTGTTGCAAAAAAAGCAAACCTCATTCTGGGATGTACTAGCAGGAGTGTTATAAGCAAGACACAAGAAGTAATTCTTCCGCTCTACTCCATGCTGATATAGCCTCAACTGGAGTATTGTATCCAATTCTGGGTGCCACATTTCAGGAAAGATGTGGACAAATTGGAGAAAGTCCAGAGCAGAGCTACAAAAATGATTCAAGGTCTAGAAAACATGACCTATGAGGAAAGATTGGAAGAATTGGGTTTGTTTAGTCTGGAGAAGAGAAGACTGAGGGGGGACATGATAATAGTTTTCAAGTACATAAAAGGTGTTATGAGGAGATAGAAAAATTGTTGTCGTTAACCTGTGAGGATAGGACAAGAAGCAATTGGCTTAAATTGCAGCAAGGGAGGTTTAGGTTGGACATTAGGAAAAACTTCCTAACGGTCAGGGTGGTTAAGCACTGGAATAAGTTGCCCAGGGAGGTTGTGGAATCTCCATCATTGGGGATTTTTAAGAGCGAGTTGGACAAACACCTGTCAGGGATGGTCTAGATAATACTTAGTCCTGCTTTGAGTGCAGGGGACTGGACTAGATGACCTCTCGAGGTCCCTTCCAGTCCTATGATTATTACTATCTATGAGTTGACAATACAGTCTGTGGAGTTAATCCCTCGCCTGCTGTCCGGTTGTTTCCAATGCTCACAATACCTCTGTGCTTGAGACGAATATGAAAACAAAATTATAGCTATAGGGTAAATAGAATTCTTTAACCTCCTTGGAAATCTGTCTAATGAAGCATGCTGTGCCCCCAATGGTAGGTCTAGTCACCCCTCTTATGCTGTCCTTCCCCACATCTCGTTATCCCACCCATGTTGCTTGGCGTGAGCTCATCTTATCGCTCCGATTCTAATGATGCTCATTCTGTTCTGCTTTTTAGTGTGGATGATGGAAAATGGCAGGGTCATTCTTTGTCTCTTACTCTTTTTAAGTATTAATCTCCCTTTTTCTCTCCCTCCCCCGCCTTCTCCCCTCCTCCCCCAGTGCTACCATCCTTTGATGGGCTGTACTTATTAAGACTGAAAGGGATTTGCCATGTGTCATTTTCAAAGGTCTAGGGTCAGGAAGATTTAATTGCTGGATTTTTCACAGAGAGTGTTAACATTTATTAAAGTCAGTTTCTCTGATTTCCTTTTAATGAGCCAACAACTGTGTGCATGAGATAACGTTAGGTTCAATCGGTGTGGGACTCGCAGAAGGCTTAAAATAATTAGACTAAGGGAAAGAAAAAAAACCCAACAAAACCACCCCAGTTCACTCCACCTCTTAAGCAATTATATAGCAGCAGCAAGAAACCACAATAATTTCCATGGGACGTGGCAACAAGGCCAGGCGTGGTGGTGGCTTTTCATTTTATTTTTAGACGCTCACATCGAGAGACATAGCTGGCAAAGGTTTTTTTTTAAAAAAAAGGCAGCAAAACTGAATGGCCAACAAAAGTGTCTTGTAGAAGGAAGGGATGGGAATGGGGCTTTATACTGAGGGAGTTCTGCTTCTTTTTTACGTTGGCGGCATTGAACGGCACAGCGAATCTAGTTTGTGATTTTCAACTTTTAGGGCCGAATTTTCACAGGAGTCGTCTGAACTGCAAACTGCCAGCATCTGTGAGTTGGCCAGTTGGTATGCCCAAAGCCCTGAATTTGGGGGTGCTAGTGTGCGGCGAGCTATCCTGTACCTGCAGCCATGGGCCTATGGATGCATGCTGGCCAATGCCACAGGGAAAATTCAGAAGGCACCTTAGACAAGTTAGCTCTGCAACTTGGGTCCTAAATAGCTTCCTAAGCTCTATGCCAGCATTTCCCAGTGTGGGGTGCACTTCTCTATGGGGGTGCAAAGGACTAGGGGAAGGGCCCAGAAGAGGTGTGTAAATGAGATGCAATGACCTCTAGCCAGAAGGGGTGGGATTGGTGGGGTTGTGACCACTGGGAGAAGGCCCGTGCTCACCTTGTGGTGCAGGGGAGGGAGTTGGGGGTGGATATCTGGGAAGGAGCAGGGCCAGACTTAGGGATTTTAGGAGGGCCACAGAGATGATTTTCCCGCCTCTGTATCATCTCCTCCCCTACCCACGAAGTACTTAATTACAGACTCCAGAGCACCCAGCTGTATTAATAGAATGAGAGGGTCTCCCCACGGCTGATCTCTAAACCTACAGAGACGCAGGGCAGTTTATTACCCACCCAAACAGACTGGAGAGCTCTTTGGGGAAGGGGCTGCCATTTACCACTTGCTTATATAGAGCCGAGAACAAAAGGAGCCTCATCTAGTGGTGGCCTCCGGGCTCGACTGCCATAATAATCAAGTGGAACACAATTACTCGAAATTCACTAAAACAAATGTGCTGTGTGTCTTCTGCTCTGTTGCCCTCCTCCTTCCACGTCTTTAGCATCTTTCCTCTCTCTTTCTAGCTCCGGCCCATTCTATCCATCTTCCTCCCCTTGTCTCGTGTCTCTCTATTGTTGTCTCTGCTGTTGATGTTATTATCCCTCCCCTGGACCATATCTCCTGGACTTCCATTGAAGAGCAGCAGCCCATCTCCCTTCATTTGCTTTGTCTCTTTGTTATTTGCCACACCATCTCTGTTGTCCAACCCTCCTCTCTCCCTCTTTTTGTGGTCTTCCCAACTCACACGCCATTAGTGGATCTCCCTGTTCCCCTCATGCCCATCCCTGGGATACTTCATTCTCTCCTTCGCTCTTCTTCCTAGCATCTTCCTCTCTCCTTTTCTTTCCGGACGTCCCCCGCGCCCTCTCTCCCTGGGTAGGTCCAGAGGGAAACACCATGAATTACCAATGGCCGTGGGAAAGAATCCCAATCCCAGACTGTCCATTCCATGCTGGCGATGGTGAAAGTTATCTAAAAAGAGCTAGAACGTTATTAGCCCTGATCTTTAAGGAGACCTAAAAATCAGGAGGAGAGGGGATATGATTCTGGGCTTTGTCGTTCTCAAAGACTCACCCTGTACACTAGTCAGATTGGCCAGAGTGGAGAGGTCACCATATTTTGGACCCAGAGTGAACTCCCCCAGAGCAGATACAGATACAGAGCAGATTGGGGGGAGGGATAGCTCAGTGGTTTGAGCATTGGACTGCTAAACCCAGGGTTGTGAGTTCAATCCTTGAGGGGGCCATTTACAGATCTGGGGCAAAAATCTGTCAGGGGACAGTACTTGGTCCTGCTAGTGAAGGCAGGGGACTGGACTAGATTACCTTTCAGGTCATTCCAGTTCTAGGAAATTGGCATATCTCCATTTATTTTTTTTATTTTACAGCCCTATTTCTCGAGGCCATTTGATTGTGCCTGACTGCTTTAGAGGTTCTCTCTCTCTTTCTCTCTCTCTCTCTCTCGCGCGCGCAATTAAGCCCCGTGCTTTCTTTCCAGCCTGCTAAATGAAGCCTAAATGATCATAATTGAGAAGTCACTGTTTCATTTGGCATTATTGCTCCACGTATGCACATTTCCAACAGCTGCTTGTTCTAACTGAAAGAGGCGGATGGCTCGCTTCCTTTGGTTTAATGGTATTTTCCTCTTCTTGAATCACTAACTGATCTGTCCCACAAAAATAGGAAGGGAGAGGAAAACATTGCAAGATCGCCGGCCACAAGGTTTGCGGGAAAGCTGGGCTTGACTCCTAAACCTTTCCACTCACTCTCCAGGGAGGTAGGGACCGGGAGAGCCCAGGAAGTAGGCCTTGAGTCACGCTGACTGGTGGTCGCCTCGTTTAGACGACAAAGAAGTGTCATTGATTGGCTTTGAAGGAGCTCTGGAACCATTGCCTCAGCCAGGAGATGGAGGGGTGAGAAGATTATTAGACCGTGAAGGTGCTGCTACCCTCCAGCACAGGAACAGCCATGCCAGCACTAGCAATGGTGTATTAGCTTAGACTGGCCGTAGGCATTTTCCGCACTGTATCGTAGAAACAATGCTGGGAACTGGCTATGGAAAGGGACCTATCATTTCTTGCACGATGAGCAGACCCAGTGAGAAAAGACAGCTGGCTGCATTCGTGAAGGGTGTCTAGGGGATCTAAGAGGTCTGACTTATATCAGCACCATGGCAGAGCTGGGCCTGCACCCTCCCTTCCAGGGTGGAGGTCAGAACTGCATTTATGAAGGGCTTGTTTTCATTGGGCAGGGAAAGGTAAGGGCACCCCCAGATTTGGATGTCAGAGCTGAAAGTAAGAGCAACCCGCTTCCTCCCTCCTTCACCCCAACACTAGTTACATCATCTCAGGTGGAAACAGCAACACTTCTGGCATCAGAGAGAAGGTGCTGGCTGAAAAAGAGTTGACCCAAGTGCTTGGAAAGGGGTGGGAATGACAGGGAAGGCCCCAGACACCCGAAAAGTTGCAGAAAGAAAAAGGACAAGAGGGATGGAGGGATGCTGGTGTCAAATGATTTTTGCATTAACATGGTTCCATCCTCTGTTTTCCACATGGCCCCCAATGCATGGCACAATCTCTCTGTGCCTTCTCCTCTGTCCACACATAAGTCCTTTTAAAGACCCACTTCTGCCATGCTGCTTGCCGTGAATCTAGCTGACTTGTATATTAACTGCCCGCTGTTCTCTTTCTCCTAGCCATGTGCTGCTCATCTGTCCTTAGACTGTGAGCTCCTCAGAGCAAGCACCATTTTTTGTGAGTGTCGGAGTGTGCCCAGCACCTCAGAGGTGCGACCGTAAACAAACCATTCATATCCGTTTGGAGGGAAAGTGTACTTTGATGGGCCCATTCCCCCTCTCCAGATCCTCCCACCCGGCCTTGTCTGGGGACTCAAAAACATCAGCGAATTCATCTTCCCTGGGGATTTCTTCTTTTGCTTGGTTGCTGCTGGCTTGCTTCCCGAAGCAGCCAGCATCTGCCTCTCCACTGGAGTTGAAACCGTGCCTTCACCCCACCTCCTTTCCCTCTTCTCTAGGCTCACATTTTGTAAATCTTTGTTTCAGAAGATGGATCTAGAGGTAGCACCGTTCCAAAGTTAGCATAGGCCTTAAATCCCTGCCACTTCCTAGACCCTCCTGGAAGGAGCTGTCCAGCTCAGGAGGGAGATGCCCTGGGAGGACGACTTGGCTTGCCTTCTGCAGCCGAGGATTTAAGACCTGATCCAAATGCCACTGGAACCAACAAGCGCTCCAACAGGTTTTGGATCGGGCCCACCCCCAGTTTCTCCCTTGGCTACTTGGGAAGGAATGGAATGTCTCCTGCATGCCGTGGGCTGTCTGTGCTTTGTGTCTCTTCTCCCCCCGGCTCCCTTTGTTCGGCGTTGCCCTTCCCCTGGACTCCACTGCCCTACTTTTGTCCTGCCTTTTCCAAGCAGATAGGGCAAACGCTGTGTTCCGTTAACGAGGTTTGATTGCTGAAAGCACTAGGAGGCAGTTCATTTAGAGCAAGCAAATTAATTGAAACCTAAATGTACATAGTCAATTTATTGCTGGGAAAGCAATTACCACAATGGTTTGGCCCTTGCTATGTAAGGAAGCAGGACACATTAAGCTGGTTTAACAGCTGCCTTTTATTTAAGTCCACAAGCAAGAAGAGTTTCTACCATCTGAATCTTTCCTTCACTTCCCATCTTCCAGCCTCTTGGTCTTCTGGCTTTGATCTTTAAAGAGACAGTACTCTGTGACTGCAGTTATAAATTAAAGCAATGAAACTTTTCCGGAGCCTTTGGCGAGGACAGTACACACAAAGAGGTCTGTCTGAAAACAGCTAATGGTCGGATGCTGAAAGAGTTTTCCCCTCCTCTATTCTTCTTTGAACGGATTGATTTGGGGTGCTTAAGGGAACATGCGGTACTCTGGGCACATGTTGTCCTGAACATGACAGGTTGTGATATTTACTACTGAATCAGAGGCTTCCCTTTTACTGTGCTTGCCGTAAAAGTATATGAGACTCCAGAGCAGAAATATCGTCTTTATTTTTTGAAGACTTATATGCAACTGGAGGAGCAAGTGGAAGAGCGGTCATTCCACGTCCGAAAAACTCCAGCCCTCCAGGGGAATTGTGTCAGGGCCAAGACCCTCCACCAGTGAGAAACAAGAGAGGAATGTGACATCAATAGAACGTATCAGAGGGGAAGCTGTGTTAGTCTGGATCTGTCGCATCAATAGAACAACGCTCAGTGACCATTCAGGCCCAGAGAGGAGGGCACCATTTTCGTTTAGCAACCACTGAACGTGGATAAGGAAGTTTTCATGGTGACCCATCTGCTGCCCCCTTTGTTTTGCCATGTCTTCCGGCATACACAGAGTGGGGAGAGTAAAGCTTTAGATCCCTCCCTCAATTTATACTGTCTCCTAGAGCAGGGGAGGAAAGCCTCAGATCTTTCCCCTACACTGGAAATCATTGAAGGTGAGTGGATTGGATGGGGAAAGATGAAGGTGGGAGAACATCAGAAAAATCTGGGGTGTGGAAATAAGCTGTAAATAAGCATCCAAGATTTCAGGTGCTTTTGAAGCCAGTTGGACTTTTTGGGGTTCACTCATTCTTAACTCCAAGGTGTGACAGGCCATTCATTGGGCACCATGGAGAACAAGACTCTGCCTTGGGATTGTTGTGCACTACAGAGTCAAGGAGTGTTCCTTTATGATACATTCAAGTCATGTGGCTAAGAGGCGCAAGTCGTGTGGACACACGGCCGCTGGGAACTGGAGTGAGACCAATTCATTTCAGAGAGGTCACTGAAGGCCGTGAATGTGCCAAAGTAGTTCAGTAGTGTAAATGCCTTGTAAATTATTAGTATGGAATTTAGCTATCAAGGCACTCTCATAAGTAACACCCTATTAACTCTTTATCACTTGAAGGAAGCCTTCACATTAAAGAGCAATAGTTCTGAGCCGGGCTCCACTGAAGAGCCGACAACCCCATTAAACAAGCTGTAATGTTTTCTCAATCACGCTTAATTGCTTCCAAGCTGATTGGTATAAAATCTCTAGGTGCCACCTTCTTGCTTTCATACAAATTAAGGGTTTTAAGCCTCCTTCCCTGCGCTCTTACCAAGAGAAGGCGCGGTCTGAAAGGAGCAAGTCTCAGCACCATATTTACAATGAGTATTGTTCTCAGCACTGAGCTTCTTCAAGCCAGGGGAGCTGGTGAGCATGCAAGTGCTAGCTTGTCTTCGAGGACCACGAACAATGGGAGCTGGAGAAGGGTGTTGCTCCAGAATTACATTATTGGCACCTCCAAAGGGAAGCTGCACACTCCGAGGAAGCAGCCAAAGCTCATTAGAATCAGAAAAACAGCACCTGCAACATCTATAAGTAGCTGCTGCTCTTTGCATTTGTTCCCCCATCTCTCTTGGCATTAGTACGATGTTCTATACGCGCCATGCGTCTTTGCTGTGTCTTGTTAAGCTGTTGGCTCTGGGGCTAGCTCCATCAAAGCTCATTATACCGTACGTGTCATCCCCGCTACTAGTTCTCACTCATCTTTTCCCCCATCCACCCGTCTCTCTTTTTCTCCCTTCTTGCTCTGGCCCTTGCCCTATTCCCAGCTCTTGCTCTTCTCCCACCTCTTTCCCACTTAGTCACACTGCAGCTTTTCTAGCCGGATGGGTGGCTCATCAAAAAGTAACACGCGTGCAAGCAGCGGAGGCGGCAGACCCAGAATTTGCACAGCCTACCCCCGGAAAGGGGAGGCCACTAGCAAAGAGAAAGTTCTCCTATCAAAGGCACAGGGCGGACCCCCTGGGGCCTTAATGGGTTTGTGTGCACCACACGTCTCATGCCTGCGCCGAGGAGGTTATGAACTCAGGCGTGGTTTGAAAGGAATACGCCTGCCATGGGTTGCCGTTTAGGTGAGACTGGGCACAGGGCGGCAGGGAGAGAGAACATAAAGGAAATCCGCTCCGAGGAAAGCGCAAACCTACTGGAATTTATACTGTAAGCTCTTCAGGGCAGGGACTGTGTCTTATCATGTGTATGTACAGCACCCAGCACAATGGGGCCCTGCTCTCAGCTGGGGCCTGGGGTGCTGCCCTAATACAAATAATAGGAGTCTCAATTTGGAATGGCTGGAAAGAGCCCCTTGTTGATAGACCCCATTACCCTGTTGCAGCAGAGAGAACCCATCCATATTTCCCTTCCACCCCAGCGCTGGGCTTTACAGCCAGAAGCACCAGCCCTCAGGAGAGCTGGGGTGAGGGGAAGGTACTGTATGCCACCGTTGTGCTCCCTGGGGCTTGTCTGACCCACGCTGGAAGTTAGAGCACCTGCAGGGCTGTTCTAATGCACCCCAGCATGCCACAGCCCCCCAGGGGCCGGTATACTGGGCACAACCCCTGGCACACTGCTCTGCTTCTAACCCCATATACCACAGTAGAGAGGGTCACAGAGCCCTCCCTGAGGAGTCCTCCATTGCCTTGTTAGGGCCCCGCTGCACCACCCGAAGAAACAGCAAAGCCATTTTTCAATGGCTATTTGCCACCCAGCTCTGCTCTGCAGGTACTTGATGGGGCACGGCTGGGTTTGGAGCACGCAGGACCTCGGCAGGTGCGAACGGCCGCGGGGTGCACCGGGATTTCCTGCAAACAAGAAACCCAGTGGGTCCTGGGGGCAGACCGGCTGGGGCAGGAAAGGAATGGCCACCCTGCAAGATGGGGGCAGAGCAGCTGAGTGCCGGGTTGTATGATAAAACAGGGGAGTAAAGGTAAAAAAATGTCTTGCCCCTTTCAGATCCCACCCCAGGAGCTCCCTCTGCCAAAGTAACAGTCAGCCCTGACAAGCTGAAGAGAAGAGAAAATCCCCATCCCCGTCCCACTCCCACTCCCGCTCCCGCTCCCGCTCCCGCTCCTGCCCCTGCCCCTGCCCCTGCCCTCCCTGACAAACTCAGCCCCTTCCTCCCCTACACCACTTCCCTTTATAATGTGTATGTTGTTTAGTTAATTTGCCACAGCTGGCCCAGCCTTGCTCCCCTGCCTTCAGGGAGGGTAATTGTGGCCCTTTCTCTAGCCACGGGGCAAGGGTTAACCCTTTGTCTGCCAGGCTCCAGGCAAGGGTCTATAAGCCCATCATAGCCAGGCAGGCCCCTTTTGTGGATGCAGGCAATCTTGGCGATGGAAGTGAACACGCTGTCCTTGTCAGTCATTTCTGCCTGCCTCCGAGGAGCAGAAGTAGCACAGCTGTTGTGATTTCTTAGCCAATGACAGGAACCAGCAGGCTGGTTTCACTGTGATAAAGGCAAAGCCACAAAGCTGGGACAGATTTCACGCCCCCCCCTTTTAACATTTTCCTGTTTCAACTTTTTAAAAAACATTTCAAGCTCTTACAGCAATTTAATAGAAGTCCCAAAGCCCAGCATCTACTCCACTTGAAGCCCAGTTGTGTAGGCACTTCCCTCCTTTATGACCTGCCTGGATTAAGTCAGGGCAGAATGTGAGGGCAAAAGGAATGTATTTAAAGTTGAAGGTTGACTCCTGGTGTGAACAAGCACGTGTCTTCCTGGAAGTACTGACTGCAGTATCCCTCCCGAGGGTTCCGGTGAACTCCCACTGCACGACTAGCTGCTCACCAATAGCGGGTCTTGTGCGAAAGACACTACAGGAGAGAGCTATGGGCGGTGGGTTCAGTTCCTGTCTCTCCCCTCAGGCAAATTCTGTAAGGTATTTCTGCCTCAGTTTCCCCATCCTAAAAGGGGGCTGATGATCCTTTCCCAGCTTGCAGGTGTGTTGTGAACCGAAATCCCCAAACAGGGGGGGATGTGTAAATACCCAGAAGGAGCGACCCTCGTCCTCACTTGCCCCGTTCCCTCTCCTTAGGCTGTTGGATTCTGTGCCTCTCCTTGGTGATACTGAGGCACCCCTGGCTTCCTTTCCCAGACGGGGCACCAGGCAGTCCATCCACAACTATTATTATCCATTGGGCTCTGCATGGTCCCCTCGCTGAGGAGCCAAGCTGGCAAGAAGCTGCCTGGAGTCTGACCCTCTTCAGTAGGGCGATTGCTGAGGGCAAGAAATGCGCCCTGAGGCCAAGGGGATAGGAGGGCTTGTGTTGGGGAAAACAGCAGGATTTGGGTGGCTAACAGGATGGGAGGCTTGTCCGCTGTTGTGTGGGGATTTGACAAACAGGAGAGGGTATTAGGTCGGGGGGGGGGGGGGGAGACTTTTCACTATGTGGGTGGCCTGTCGTCCCCTCTGGCCTTCCAGATTCCATTCCCTCAGGCCTCCTCTCACCCCCATTTTCCAGCCTCCTTTTTCTCAGCAGAGACATCTGGCACCTGCCCTCCCTTAACCGTCAAAACATTGCAGCCAAGTGCCACAAGCGGAAAGCCCCATGTTTTGTTGGCTTCACGTTGGTTATAAGAATGGTCTCACCCGAGATCCTCAGCAGCTGCTCTACACTGGCCAGGGACAGGCTGCACTTTCCTCTCCCACAGCGAGTGAGGGGGGTAGCATGGCCTACCAGATGGGGGGTTGGGCTAGGAATCAGAAGACCTGGGGTGTATTCTGGGCACTACTGGGGTATGTTGGGCAAGACCCTGCCTCAGTTTCCCTTTCTCTGTCTATTGAGCCTATAAGCTCTTTAGGCCAGGGACCACCTCTCTCTATGTGTTTTGGCAGCACCTAGCACCACGGACCCCTGATCTTAGTTGGGAGCCTCTATGGGCTACCGTAGTAAAATAATGAGAGGCTCCACAAAATGAACTCAAGGGGCTGCACCTTCCCCCACCCCAGGAGTGACTGTGCGAAGCTTTCCTCCCTGGAAATGTTCATTCGTAATTTTTTAACAGTGAGAGTAATTAACTGTTGGACCAACTTGCCAAGGGGCAGCTGGATTCTCTATCCCTGACCGTTTATAAATCAAGACTGGCTGTTTTTCTAACAAGATCTGCTCTGGGAATTATTATGGGGATGTTCTCTGGCCTGTGTTATGTGCTCACAAGGGTCCCAGCTGGCTTTGGGATCTGTGAAATTGCTCTTACAAGCCTCAGACCAGTCATTGGTGCTGAAGAGCGGGTGAGTTGGCTCAGTTTAGCAGGAGAGGAAAGCTCCCGCTATTCACAAGAGACCAGAGGAGTCAACGGGAGAAGCAGCATATTATTTTTCTTCCCCCACCCTTGGCCCTTCCAGAACTCACATGATCGCTGACTGATGTTGTACCTTAAATATTCAGAGGGCATCATGACTCACTTTAAAGCCTGAACGCGCAATGATCCTTGTGTTTGAATGACAGCCGCGTCTCTTTCTGGCCAGCTCCTCCTTCTGGGTGATCCTGCCATGAACTCATTACCAGCCATGGTTTCTTCTGATAGTCCGTTGCCATGGAAATTGAATGTGATGTCATCCATTCAGCATTTTGACTTCACACGGGAGACAGAGCCCCTGTACAGTTGGGTAATTAGCAGATGGGCTCAGAAAGATGGTGGAAGCTCTGCGAAAGGTGGATGGGTTTCTCTTGTGAGCCTGATACGTTGGAAAGGTTCCTTGAGGTGAAAACACCTCTAAATGAAACATGAGAGCCAGGGGAGCAGTTACAACAGGGTTCTCTCCAGACACTGTTAAAGCACTACCTTGTCTTGCAGTGTGGATGGGATTCTTAACCATCCCACCGAACCCTGCTAAAGCCTTGGCTAGTCCATGATGTAATTTGTAAAAGGGCATAACAGTTTCAGACATGGTTTTGGGTCCTAGGGAAGATGTGGCATGTTATTGTCAGGACCCAAGAGGTGAACCAGCTCCAAATTAGGGACAATAGTGCTCCATCCACCTGACATTCTACCACACAAGGGTTAACACCTTTCCCTTTGAGCGCTCGATAAAAGCTATTCTAATAGTTTAGCTGTTCTCCTTTGAAAAGAACAATTAACAGCACCATAGGTTGCCCTTTCATCTCGCTGTATGGATTACCACACTAAAGGGAATTGGTTACGAGGATAGAAAGGTCCTGACATTTCGGTCTTGAAGGAGCTGCTTTGTGAGTAAGTCTTTGATTTGTTGTTGTTGATATTTTATTTTTAGGTCTCTCTCTCTCTCTCTTTCTCTCTCTCTCTCTCTCACACACACACACTTTTAAATATCAATGGCTGTCCATTTTGGAAGATCTATATTTTCTGTTAAGCGTCTTATGAAATGTCAGGTGGTTTTTTTTATGTGCGTCTCATAATATATCTATATCTTTGTTCCCCAAACAAAAATACTTTGCTAGCGTAGAGCTAAGGTTGCTCAAGTGTAAATCTGACCACCACAATCATGAAAATTCAAGGAAGTTGCAATTTAACAGGGAAAAAAGTTTCCCAAACATGTCACCACTATTTTTTCCTGATTTTTCATTGAATATTGAAAAATGTCAACAAGCAGGTAGGAAAAATCCTCATGAAATTGTAAGCAATATTTTTTCCTGGGTTTTTTGTTTGCTTGTGTGTGTAAATTAGAAATTTTAATGAACTATTTTGTCAAAAAATTGAAATCTAGAAAATGTCAACCCACTTTACTAGTTAAACCAGTATTCACACCCACCAACCCATACCCACGTACCCACCCACCCACCAACAAAACTCCTACCCTTTATCCCCTGAATATGAAAAATATTCACAGACTCCCTAGCAACACAGTAAGCTCACAATTATAACACCCACAGTCACCCACAATGCATACATGGAATTCCTTGTAACCACACTGAACCACAAAATCTCAGGCAGAGCAGGGGAGGCAGGCTGGATGGATACAGTATCAGGAATACATGATGAATTCGAACAGATCCATCCACTTCTGGCAGAAGTAAAACTTGTCGTGATGAATGAGAAGGGATAACTTCCGTTCCCTTTAATTCTTTGCATTTTTGATTGGGCCTGTGGCTGACATGTGGCGTTAATGTAGAACATTGTGAAGTTTGGAGTCGATGGTGACTGAGGTTATGGACTGAGGCAAAGAACAATGTGAGTTGCTCAGGAGTATATTTACAAACGGGAAGATTTGTAATCACAGGCTACAGCTACAGTGCAATGCGAGTCTAGGGCTCGAACACATGCTCAGAACTAATCCCCTTTCTGTCTACACACAAATCATGCTAACCCAGGGCCCCAGGACCCATGGGGTGGAGAGTTTGATCCTGAATCAAGCCAGGACCAGGGTTCAAAACCTGTTGCTTTGCAGCATAGATGCAGCCCCACTAGACTCATGCTCGGGGAGTCCGCCAAAAGTATCCCACAATCCCTTGGGCCAACTTCCTTTGTCTTCTGGACAGTCAAGTTTGGTGGACAGTCACATTTTCCTACACTGCACTACAAAGGGCTAGAGCAAACATGTTTTGGGAGTATGCTAGGAAGCCTGGGATATGGGTGGTTGGATTTGGGCCTGCATAATGCAGTGTAGACAGTGGAGTCCTACATTCCTAACCTGGGGTTACAAAATGAGTGTAGACATTCAAGCCCTACATTAACACACCTAGTGTCTGCTAACTCAAGTTCGGCTAACCCTGGGCTTACATGGCAGTGTAGACACAGCCACAGAAATGTTGGTCTGGAAGGATCTCGAAAGGCCATTGAGTCCAGCCCGCTGTGCTGAAGCAGGACCAAGTAAACCTCAACCATCCCCAGACAGGTGTTCGATGGGAATGCCAGGGCTGCCTTTGGCAGACTATTCCAGAATTTAACTACCTAACCTAAATCTCCCTTGCTTCAGATTAAGCCCATTACTTCTTGTCCTACCTTCACTGGAGATGGAGAACAGTTGATCCCCATCCTCCTTAGAGCAGCCGTTAATATATTTGAAAACTATTATCAGGTCCCATCTCAGACTTCTTCTCCTCAAGGCTAAACATGCCCAGTTTTTTTTTAACCTTTTCTCATAGGTCAGGGTTTCTAAACCTTTTTATCAGTTTTGTGGCTCTTCTCTGGACTCTCTCCAATTTATCTACAGCTTTCCTAAAGCATGGCCCCCCAGAACTGGACACAGTCCTCCAGCTGAGGCCTCCCCAGTGCTGGGGAGAGCAGGACAATTATCTCCCGTGTCTTATGTATGAAACACCCCGGAACACACTCTTTTGAAAAGTTACTAGGGGTTTTAGCCAGCAAGCATTACTGAAAATTCAATTGTCTGCTAAACAGCAATAGTGGTACATGTGGAGGCGACAGCCGATAACTGAAATGTGCATCAGAAGGAGTTTAGCCCTGCTCAGTGAAGCCCGAACTATAGAGTCACTATGAACGTCTCCATGCTATCGTTTTCCACTTGCACCAGTCCCCACGTCTCAGGAAGAAGAGACAATACGAATGCATTACAAGTTCACAGTAATAATACTTAGCACTTACGCAGGGCTCAGAGGGCTGGATTGTGCCTTTTAGCACAGCCCAGAGCAAGGAATGGTGGGTATGCTGCACCTCCCCAGGGTTGGACCCAGGAAGCCCTGAGCCTACGGGGCTCCTGTTGAATTGGACACAGTTCCTTCCCTGCTTCCGCTTTGCTCTGGGGGAGTTAGTGATTTGTGGCTGGCCTTTACTGGCTGCAAATTATGCCACCCCACCCTCCATCCTAGCCCCTACCTTCCTGTGTCAGCTTGACGTGGCTACAGCTATGTAGATAAAAGCAGAGCTATTCACCCGCTGAATCTCTCCATGGGAGGGAGGGGAGAACCCCCGACTAGCATGAGTAGCTGAGCCAGCCTCCAGGGCAATGTGCATTAATAGTCTCCCGCAGGAATCGACCAGCAATAAAGGACTGCCCCTGCGGGGAGCAAGGCGGCATTGTGAGTCGGGGGCAAGTCTGTGCGTCACAGCGCCTCCTGGCGCCGCTCCAGGGACAGAGCAGCGAATGCACTCCCACCCCCTTGCTCAGGGCTGTTGCCAGCTAGCTCTCGCTGTGCAGCATCCTCACGTGTTCCTCATTGGGAAAATGCTCGAGTCTACTACAGGCCGTGCTGGAACACGGCGATGCCACCTGCGATTGCGATCAGTGGCGGCGCGAGGCTTAGGGCAGGGTGGACCCAGGTCTTCTTGCCGTGGTTCTGTTTCTTTGGAAGGGAACAAGAAAAAAAAACCTTCTTAACGCCTGGAATTTGTGCCGTGAGAGTTCTCAGCAGCGTGTCACAGAATCACCAGACAACAGCAGGGGAAAATAACCTCCAGCCGTGGTTCAATTCCTCTGGATTGCTGTGGATCACTTCGTAGCGACACTTAAAAGCAGGGCACACTTTCTTAACAAATATGAATCTAATGGATTAGGTCCCATCTAATTATGCATTCTGCATTAAGCTGCTGGGCCCACTGTCTGCTGCTGCTGGCATAATTAAACTTAATATACTTTTAACGATGTCTTCTTAACTCATGCATTCATATCTGATTAGAATCAAATGCGGACAAGCTGTCACCGGTCCGGGAGAGGGTCTTTTTGCGGGTCCTGATGGGACTCATGTTGCAATATTAATAATGCAGATTTCCAGGTTAACAACATGGGTTTCGAAGTGGGGAACGCTTGTCATGCCAACTGAGCTAATCCGAGACAACCAAACAGCAAGCCGTTCAAGTCCCGCCTCTCTCTTGTCCTGGCACCGGGAGAATGTGAGGAAGATAGTGTTTGTAAAATAAAACCCCAAAGGTAAACCAATGGCCCTGGGAGCTGCCGGCAGCAGCTGCTAAGGAAGATGCACATTGAATGCCTCGACCACTGCTCTGACTTCTGTGTGCTTTGCGGTGGTCTCTGCCTTGGAGCGCTCAGTCTTTGCTCATCTCCCCTGGGCTGGGTGCTCAGTCTGCAGGGGCGCTGGAGCAATTTATATAGCGGGGGTGCTGGGCGTCATTGACCCAAACTGTAAACCCTGGATATAATGGAAGCCACTTCAAGCCCGGGGGTTCTGCAGCAGCACCCCTCGTTCCAGCACCTATGTCAGTCTGTGCTCTGATAAGCAGAAAGTGGCTTGGTCTAGTGGCTTCGCAGTTAGAGGACTTGATTCTGGAGCTGCCACTGATTTGGGGCAAGTCCCTTTGGCCCATAGTCACAAAAGTACTTAGGTCCCTAAATCAATGGGAGTTAGGGGCCTAAATCCCTTTCTGAATCTGGGCCTTCACCTCTGCGTTTCCCCTCCCACCCTTTGTCTGCTTAAATGATAAATTCTTTGGGGCAGGGACCATCTCTTATTACGTCTCTGTGCTGCACCTAGCACAGCGGAGGCTTCTAGGTGTTACTGGGCTATCGATGACAATGATGAAACAAATGCTCTCCCAGTGCTTTCTCCTGATTAAACACCAGATTTACAATAACCCAGAAGTTGCTTATCACATTTCAGCATCTTGCAGGAAATTCCACTCCCGAGGGGTCTGTGGGGGAAGCAGCGGGTATTTCTTTAGATGCTGCCTCGGTTACAGAGTGCTGTAGCTCATTGCACAGGCGCGGGTTGTGTATGGTAAGTAATTAAAGAGGCGCAAGGAAACCTGTGTTCGCCTGGAGCCGAATTCATCTGCCCATTGCCCGGCAGCAGACCTGGCTTTTGGCTTGCAAAGATCAAGTTGTGAAATCGTCTCCAATCCTTCTGACAGGAAAGAATTGATTTATTACGCTGCAATACATACTGCGTACCACACCGTGTACCTTTCATCGAAAAAGCCAGGCCGTATAGAACACGACATGCTATTAATTCTGATGCCAGCCAGAACGGGGAAGGAATTACTGCCAAGGGGATCCACGAGAGCATGTTAAACCATCCCAGCAGAGTAATGAACATACACTGTGGCTGTTACATTATACTGTATTGATCCCCAGGAATGAAAAAGTACCCTGACAGCCATCAAAGGCTCCTGTTAATAACGCCGGGCGTGTGCTGGATATAATTAACTCATGGAGAAAGCTGTGCAAATATTCCCTAAGTAATCCTCCCACAGCGCTGACAGGGAGGATTAACCCCATTTTACAGCTGAAACACAGACCCAGAAGGACAAATTCGCCTCTCATTCACAGCCGTGCAGTGCCAGGGAGGGAGCAATTACCACGTGCACTTCCCCAGGACCACCGAGAGCCCAGGCCTGGGTTCTAACTGCTAGGCAACAATGCGGCTTCTGTATAAACCTGCACTTAGAATAATACCCCCCTCCCAAAGTGAAACCTGGGCTTACGTGCTTGGGACCAGCGCACTCAGCACTTTGCAGGGCTGAGCCCTAACATGTGAACTCGACACCCTCCTCCAGACCTCGCCCTCTGGAGCAGGACTGGATGGGACACCACCAGTGCCCCGCCGTAATGTGCCGAAGGGGGGGAGGCATCGGTAAAGGGCGTGAGGCACTCCCATCCCCCTGGAGGCTGAGCACGTACACTGTCTCTGTGGCATCGTGCAGTTCCCCCATGTGTTAGGCGCCGCCACGCTGCTCCCGAGACACACCGGCTGGTGCAGCAGGGAAAGTAACTGGCTAGGGATAGATTATTTCTGCCACCTGGAGCGAGGGGGAACCAGTGACCTTGCTGTGAGTCTCAGCGTCTCTTACAATCGGCTCCCTATGCCCTGCCCCTTACTTAGGGCTTGCCACAAGGATCACCTTAGTGGGCCCCTACACTACGGCAGCGCTTGTATTATGATTTTTTCTTTTTCTTTTCTTTCTTTCTTTCTTTTTCCACTTCCAGCACCGAAGCAGATTCTTGAGGCTCAGCAAACCAGCCCTTGGGTCACCAGCCAAGTAAAATCATTTCTGCCCTATTCATTCCAATGGGTTATTTAGCTCGCCAGGTTTTTAACGCGGGTCTTACATGGGTTGTGCATCAAGGGAAATGGAAACATTGCCTGTATTTTAAACCTAATCAGTAAATCCAGGAGCTCTGTTTGGGTGTTTTACAGCCTGATTCGGCTGGGATGCCCAGATGCCAGTAGTAACTCTGGCTTTGTTTCCCTCTTTCCATATTACTAACTAACAATTTCTTCCTACAAGACATGCTCAACCAGAAATTATGGGGTTGATGCAGGAATTACTGGTGACATTCTCTGGCCTGGGTTATGCAGCAGGTCAGACTAGATGATCGTAAGGGACTTAAAATCTATGAGACTGAGATCTGGCCTGAGCCGCTCACATATAGAAGACAGACACCTATCCATGTGTAGAGCAGTATGTGTTTGTACAGCACCAAGCACAATGGCATCCTGGTCCATATCTATGAGGTTTTTAAGTGCTACAGTAACACGTGTATATATACAGTAATAATAATATGGTAGGACCTGTTTTTATGTAATATCCTAGTATTGATCCTCTTATGTGGCTGTATGGTATAAACCAGATTAGTTCAGACCTTTTTGTACTCACAAATAGACACACAGTGTGCAGCATGAAACATAAGAACATAAGAATGGCCATACTGGGTCAGACCAATGGTCCATCTAGCCCAGCATCCTGTCTTCCGATAGTGGCCAATGCCAGGGGCTTCAGAGGAAATGAACAGAACAGGTAATCATCAAGTGATCCATCCTCTGTTGCCCACAACCAGCTTCTGGAAGACAGAGGCTAGGGGCGCCATCCCTGTCCATCCTGGCTAACCGCCATTGATGGACCTATCCTCCATGAACTTAGCTAGTTGTTTTTTGAACCCTGTTATAGTCTTGGTCTTCACAACATCTTCTGGCAAAGAGTTCCACAGACTGACTGTGTGTTGTGTGAAGTAGTACTTCCTTCTGTTTGTTTTAAACCTGCTGCCTATTAATTTCATTTGGTGACCCCTAGTTCTTGTGTTATGAGAAGGAGTAAATAACATGTCCTTATTTACTTTCGCCCCACCAGTCATGATTTTATAGACCTCGATCATATCCCCCCTTAGTTGTCTTTTTTCCCAGTCTTATTAATCTCTCCTCATTTTTGTTGCCCTTTTCTGTACCTTTCCCAATTGCAATATATCTTTTTTTGAGATGGGGCGACCGGATCTGCACACAGTGTTCAAGATGTGGGCGTGCGGTGGATTTATACAGTGGCATTATGATGTTTTCTGTCTCATTATCTATCCCTTTCCTAATGATTCCCAACATTCTGCTAGCTTTTTTGACTGCCCCTGCAGATTGAATAGATGTTGTCAGAGAACTATTCCAAATGATTCCAAGATCTCTTTCTTGAGTGGTAACAGCTAATTTAGACCCCATCATTTTATATTTATATTACAGACCTTATACAGGAGACCCCCGCTAGAATGCGCATCAACATAGTGCAAATTCGGTATTAGCGCGGGGGCAACCATGGATCCCAAAATAAATTATTTAAGTTAGGATCCATGGTAACACCTCCCCACCACTATAACGCGGTACCGTGCATGGCTCCCAAACCCCACGTTCTAGCAAGGGTGCGGTGTATTTGAAATTTGATTGAGAACATTTTATGTCCTTTTCCATTTATTTTCTCAGCTGACAAAGGCTGGTTTTGTTTGCACTGCTGTTGTAGCCATGTTAGGCCCAGGATATGAGAGACACAAGGTGGGTGAGGTAATGTCTTTTACTGGACTGACTTCTGTTGGCAGAGAGGACAAGTTTTTGAGCTACATGGAGCTCTTCCCCAGGTTTGGAGAAGGTAAAATTTGGATTTTATCCCTTGGTCAGAAGCACTGCTCACATGGAAAAACCCTATGGCTCTTTATAGGGAAGGAAGGTATAAGGACGTCTGGAAATTGAATAATGTTCTATAGAAATAACCCTAAACCCCACAGGATGTAATAGAGAATGAGAACCTTTCTACAGGATGTTTAACCCAATTGGCAGTGTTTAGTAGAGATTCCTATCCCTGCTCTAGAATTCTGCCAGTTTCTAGGACAGCTTAAAGATTCCGTAGAAAGCTCATCATTATGCATTCAATTCTATAGGCCTTTTCCATAATGGTAAGACCATCCCTTTCTCCATCTCCCTTTGTGGTGACGCTGACCGTGGCTGAGAACACGCAGTGCAGCATGCTGTGACATGTCACGATGAAGAAATGCTCCCAATATTTCTTCTCCCAGGCTGGGTGGTGGGTTGGTGGCCTCACCTTTCCCCACTGGAGAGTTGTATTCCCATCTGTACTTAGATTCCAAGTGAAGGTGACTTTATTCGTTGCTCTGAATCGATTTCCTAATGGAAGTTTACTTGCAGTACAAAGCCACTGCATGCAGTTTGATGTGACTAGTGGCTGCTCAGGACTGGAATAGCAAGGGGTGCTGCTGGGGAGAGCTTAGGGTGACCAGATGTCCCGATTTTATAGGGACAGTCCCGATATTTGGAGCTTTCTCTTATATAGGCTCCTATTACCCCCACCTCCTGTCCCGATTTTTCACACTTGCTGTCTGGTCAGCCTAGGAGAGCTGCACTGTGCTTGGCTTCCCTATTCCTGACTCTAGAGCGTCAATTTCATAAGAGCTAAATTCGTTCACACACTTCCACGCACCCCATAAACACAAGCCATCATAAAGGAAGAGCTGGAAGAGAACACAAGTCCGGCTCAGTGTCTTCAGTGAGACAGTAAAGCTGGGAGGGATTTCATCTTCATCATAAACTGGATCAATGTGAATGATTGTTTCCATGGAGCCGAACACTTTGTCTGGCACACGCTAGTGTCTCCTGATACTGGGTTTACATGTGGATCCTGCCACGGCAGGCCCTGCCCTGCTGAGGGCGGCAGCGGCAGAATGATATCACCCTGCTTCCTTTGCATGCCGCTAATTACACTGGTACCAGAGATGCAGACACGCTGGCACGTCACTCAGCGGCAGGCTGCCGGCAAACACAAACAGGGCCGGCGGCTGAAGCGATGGCAAATTGATTCATGCCGGTGAATAACAAGGATGCACCAGGGGAGTCTGTGTTCAGGGAGGTCAAGAACGACAGGAATCAGCAGAGATGACTTTTAAACGTACACAGGGTAGATCTGGTGCTTGCGGCCACGCCCACGGCAGGCAGGGACTGTGCCAGACTTGCCCGCACGGCCCCACCGCACGGCCCCACCGCAAAAGCCCGGCTATGCTAAGCCCGGAGCCACATCACTCTCTATCCTGACACACACTTCCAGGGTTTAGCAGACTGTGTAATCCAGACAGAATGTGACCTCACCCCGGATTTGCAGTGGAACCCAAATCCAGCTGGGACGCTTGCCTGGTTTCATGTTTCGGTGCAGCGCTAAGTGCAGACAGAATATGTCCCTCGACAGCTTCACTCTGGTTCCCAAGCCTTCCTAACACCTGGGCCAGGTTTTAAGTGAACCTACGACTACACTTGGAGCTAAAGGTATGATTCCTAGCTTGCGTAGACGTGCTTGTGCCGGCTGTCACTGAGTTAGCAAACTAAAAATGGTAGCATAGCCACTGTCGTTTCCACTGATTGGTTTCCACTGAGTTTTGCTTGGAGATTTTGGGTTAGTGTGAGCCCAGCTCTGGAAGCAAAACTCAGGGGGAAGCAATTGCAAACCCTGATAGATCAAAAGGGGTGAAAATAACCCCACGAACCTCGGCGATGAAGCCAAACGGCCGCGTTTTGCTCTAGCGTGAACCTGCTGGGTCACGTGGCACCCTCTGATCCGTAGAACTGACATAAACGTCAAGAAGGGTCCTTCTCCAAACATGGACAGTGTGGTGCTCCTGGGGGAACCCTCTGCCCCCACCTGACCCTGAGATCAGAAAGACAGGACGTGATCACGAGTGTCTCGTCTAAATGGGCCCGGTTTGTAGCTGTGGGGCAGAGTGGAAGTGGGAAGGTGATCAGAATATGGGCAGGACCAGTATTTCCTTTAGATACCTGCCCACTTTCTGGGCTGGGCCAACTAGTTGTTAGGCCCCTGACACTTCGCTGTGCTACAGCCCCCCCGCCCCCCGGCTTGGACATTTTTATCACAGAAGACAGAAAATGCTGGGCCATTATTTATTTGGCAGGGTGAGAAGCAGGGGCCATTCTGCCCTGGGGATCCTCCCCGCATTCAGAAAATTAACAGTTCAGTAAAATGACTGTCCCTTCCTCTCAGTTATCAGCTTAACAGCGTAGGGCTTCCTTGTTCCAGATGGAGGGTCCATGCCAGGGGACCTCGTCCTGGACTCAAAGCAGCAGATGGAGGACTTCAGGGGAGGCTCTGCATAGCGCAGCCAGGTCTGGAGCGCAGGGGGAGCGGCGCTATAAAAAGGCGCCTCCCCCTGTAGTCACCCGGCGGCGCTCCGGGTCTTCGGCAGCACTTCGGCGGCTCACTCTGGGTCTTTGGTGGTACCCCGCGCCAAAATGCCGCCGAAGACACGGAGCGCCGCCGGGTGAGTGCAAGAAGCGGCGCTTAAAAAGAAGCGGTGCTTTTTTTAGTGCTGCTAAAAAAAGGCGCCGCTTCCGCCGCTTCTGCTCAAGGGGCAGCGGCCGCTCCCCCTGCTCCCCCCCGGCTATGCTACTGAGGCTCTGCCCTTCAGTGAACAGCCCAGCGGAGGACGAGGCACGCTTTCACATGTGCGCTTAACGAATGAGCAGATGCCCAGCTGAGGAGGATTGCAATGGCCTGCTAGAAATGCCACCGCTGTGCAAAGTATTCGCTCCCAAAAACTGTCCTTGCGTCAGGGAGAGGGGTCCCTCCTCAATCAGCCAGCAGCTAAACCTTTTCACCTAGGCTAGGCCTGCATAATTCCTGCTCCTAAAGTTTGCAGCTCATGTGGCTGCCAACATAATGCTTAGCGTGTCGTGCCTTTTGGCAGCTCTCCGCAGCTCTCGTGAGAGGTGCTAGATAAGCCCTGTTAACCTGGCTGTGGAAATGGAGGCTGAGGCAGAGGGATTGGCTCGATGCAGAGTTTCCCCGGTTTAACTTGTGATTTTAAACCAATTTAAACTGGGGCCAAATGCTGTGTGAACACTTTCAGTTTGGTTTAAACCAGGCTTATTTCAGTTTAGCTCATATTGATTAGGAACAGGTTTAAACCAAAGTAAAATAAGTCACTCAAACTAAAAAACTTGTCCACACAGGCAGGGGGTTACTCTGGTTTAACTAAATCAGTGCAGATTTATGGCTACAAAGACCAGAGAGGATAAGGGCTTGTCTACAGGGGAAAGTTTTACTAGTTATACTGGTAAATCATACCAGCATAGTTAAACCGATATAGTCATACCAGCATAAACTCCTGTGTGGGAACGCTGATTCCAGTATTATTTCTTATTCTCATTTCAGTTTAGTTTAACACCTTCCAAAGTGACCCAAGCTAAACCAGATAAAGTATCAGAGGGGGAGCCGTGGTAGTCTGGATCCACAAAAACAACGAGGAGTCTGGTGGCACCTTAAAGACTAACAAATTTATTTGGGCATAAGCTTTCATGGGTAAAAACCCACTTCTTCAGATGCAGCTGAAGAAGTGGGTTTTTTTACCCACGAAAGCTTATGTCCAAATAAATCTGTTAGTCTTTAAGGTGCCACCAGACTCCTTCTTGTTTTTAAACCAGATAAAAGCACTCTAGTTCTGGAATGAGTGTGTGTCTACATGGGGAGTTATATCAGTATAACTATGGCAGTTTAAATCACAGCTTAGTTTATACCAGTATAACTATTCCAGGTAGAGAAGCCCTAAGTGACTTGCTCAAGGCCAAACGGGGAGTCATTTTTAGAGTCAGGACTGGAACAAAGGGATTCTTGACCGCCAGGCTTGTGCTCAGATCACTAGGTCAGATTTCTGTTCTGGGAAAGCTCCACCCAGTTATGCCTCTTTTCCCATTAGCGCAGTAATGTGGGCACAGTTTGCAAGAAACCAAAAGGGCTTCAGAGAAAGACCTTCCCCAAACTGAGAATTCCCTGGCACTCTAATCTGAAAAGAAACCATCCTTCATACCTCAGTCCCCTAGAGTTTTCTACATTGATTTTTAGCCACTGTTATTTTATTAGTAAGTAAATAAAACAAAAAAACCCTCATCCTGTTGCCCCCGTACATCATTGACAGTGAGATGGCTCATTAGACATTCCAGTGTACGGGAAAAATTGTTGCCTAGCAAGAGGTGTATGATATGATTGGCTGCACATACCTGGTGGGTTCAGAATGGGACCAATCGCTGTCTGTTCTGTGACTCTGAAGAGCCATGCTCCAAAAAGCTAAGCTTCCATGTGAAACAATGAATTACATTTCTAGCCCGTCTGAATGGCAGCAAAATAACCGACTGTAGACTGATGCAATGGTGTCCTCCTGAGTCTGCAGAAAGCCTGAAACAGTAGCTAGCTGTGAACTGACCTATTCACCTTAGTGGGACTCTGAAACCTAACAAGGACAATTTAAATGTTAATGTCTTACACTATTTCAGTGCTTTCTACTGTAGCAGAAACATCCATTACATGTGTTTATTCTACAACCTCAAACTGCCTGCCTCCCCTCCCAGGTGTCCCTTGTCCAGCTGCCAAGACACCCAGCTTCTTCTATCTAGCCACTTCTATAGGGTAGGGGGGCTTTTTCCAGATGAGAATCTGTGGCATATTGAAAATTCAGAGGCACAGTAAAATAAATGGAATTTAATATCAAAATAAGTCACACGAATTACTGCAACTGAGTGTATTATTTACGTCGATATTTAATTTAATATAAGCCTTCAGTTTAGAATTCCCTCAAAAGCTGCCACTGAATTTTCAGAAACCAGGGGTTCTTGTGGCAGAATTCAGTTCAGCTTGCTGACAAGACACAGGTCCTCGGTTATAGAACCATAGAAATGATGGGCTGGAAGGGACCTCGAGAAATCATCAACTCCAGCCCCTTATGCCTAGGCAGGACCATATAAACCTAGACCATTCCTGACAGGTGTTTGTCCAACCCTGTTCTTAAAAACCTCCAATGACAGGGATTCCACAGCCTCCCTTGGAAACCTATTCCAGAGCTTAACTCCCCTCATAGTTAAAAAATATTTCCTAATATCTAACCTAAATCTCCCATGTTGCAGATTAAGCCCATTACTTCTTGTTCTGCCTGCATTGGGCATGGAAAACAGTTGATCCCCATCTTCTTTATAACAGCCCTTAACATATTTGGAGACTTTTATCAGGGATCCCCACCGTCTTCTTTTCTCAAGACTAAACGTTCTCCGTGTTTTTAACCTTTCCGCATCGGTCAGGCTTTCTAAACATTTTTTTTTTTTTATCATTTGTGTTGCTCTCCTCTGGACTCTCTCCAGTTTGTCCACATCTTTTCTGATCACTATTGGAGGATACTTTTGCAGGGACATGGGCTTATTCTTCTTCCATTTCTTGCCCATCTCTAATGGCTGTACGGTGAGCCAAAACGGATTCCCTTTTGTTGTGCGGGAACACTAGATCAGACCTGTATTTTGCCTCCAAGAATGGCTGGAGGAAGATGCTTCAGAGGCAAGGAAAGTGTACAGTAGGCAGTTATGAAATAACCTGCCCATAGGAAAAGTCTCTTCCTCGCCCCAATCCGTTAATGGTCATTTGATACACTGAAGTATGAGGGTTTATATGCCCTTGCAAACGTTGGTTGTCGTCCCCCCACCACTTTCAATCCTTACTGTAACTGTAGCTGATCTCATTATCTGTGTAAATGTCCCAGCTGTTTGAATCCTGCTAACCTTTTCACCTCAACAATCTCTTGTTACAGGGAGTTCCACAGGCTAACTGCGTGAAAAAGAATGAGAACGATATGAAGTGTTCCAGCCTCTGAGAGACTGTGACATCTCTAATAAAAGCCAAGATTGGGGAGGGTTTTTGGACAAGTGCTGGTTCTGATTTGACTTGGAGCTGACAATACCTCATTGATTGCAAAAACAAACTAAAAACCTCCTATTCCGTCCCCCCCCCAAAAAACTCCAAACAAACAAGAAAGCCCTCAACCTCCCCACCCCCCTCATCCACCACAAATGATATTTTTGCCTTCACCCTTTGGGTATATATTTGATAGATTTCCAATTTGAACCTGAAGCAGTTTGACTGCTGTTTACAAGTCAGGCACAGCAAAAATCAAGGAAATCTAGTTTGATTCACGTTGGGTAAGATTGCCTCTGGAGTAACATCATTTTCATATCACACATCCAGCACTGGCACAAAATGGCATGGACAGCTATGAAAAATGGACCGTGGAATCTCAGTACTTAAATTCCAGGTGATATTTTTCATTTTTTATGTAAATAAAACCAAAATAAATTAAAAGCACCGTTTGCAAAAGAGAACACAAAACGAAACATGTTTCTGTGTTTGATCAAGCAAAATCCCTTTGCAGTTCTACCAAGAAAGAGAGTTAAAACAAAGAGAGCTGTTAAATAAAAGATCCAGGTACCAAAGAGCAAAATTTAATGAAAGCCGAAACTGTTAAATATGGATTCCTGTTGAGAAAAAATGTCAATGTCTTTAAGAGTTTTCCCATTATTCTATTTTTAAGAAAAGTGTAGTAAAAATACATATTACAAGTTAACATTTTTTCCACGCTTTTGTCTCATTCCTTTTTTCACCCCTCCATTGATCAAAAGCATTCTAAGTTTGAGTCTCCTGTCTTATTTTCACAGGCATTCAGTCCTATCACAGAAAGTTTGTTCCTACAAGGGCCATCTAACTGGCTGTTTCAATTGTTGGACAGAGCTTCTTTGATTCCCTGCCACAAAGGCAGCGGGGTCTTTGAAGGTTGATGGGGCTTATTTCCAATTCCACAGAAAAGGGTATCTCTGCAGCCTGCTCTCAGTGCAATTTTAGGTGGCGAAATAACTGGGTTTTGAAAGGTCTTGGGACAAGAAAAGAATCAGGCAGCAGACTTTCCCAGAAGAGCTCTGGGACAGAAGCAGGAAAGCACCCTCGATGCCTGCTCCATTCCTGCACGTGTACAGAACTGAAGTAAAAATAAAAATAAAGAGGTGGATAAAATAATAATAATAAGCGCAGAGATGGTGCCCTTGAAGAGTTATTCTGAGTGGCTGATGAAAGTGCAGGTCTGGATGAAAGATGGAGACTACAAGGGTTTCCACTGGCAGGGAGAGAACACACAAGGGCACAAGACATGCTGTGCCCTAGTTAGGGTCCTTGAGTTTTTGACTTGCCAGTCTCACGAGGGTGACCCTAGGAGGAGCAGAGTCAGAGACAATACATGGGTAGCAAACAGCTAAATGGTAAAGAACAGTTCAGAGCAGGTCAGTCGTTAAAGGTTGCTGCCGTACAGCACCGCACCATGAATCATGCGCTAAAGAAAACTGGTTTGCAGCCAGTCGTGCTTACGAGAAACCACGCAGGGAAATCTTCACCACAGACCTGCTCAAGTTATTTGCTTGTCACTTTCTCATCAAACTGTCTCTTCTCTACCTGTCCTCCTCACGCCCCCCATGAGCCTCTGGTGGCAGCCCCTTGTCACTCTGCAGGGTTCTCACTGGTTCTTGGAAGAAGCTTCAACCTCTTAAAAAGTCTGAAGTGACTGTTCAGACACAGGTGGTGGAAGTGTGGGGAGAGGACTGGGGTAGGAAGGGTCGCTGTTTGACAGATCTTCTCTCTCTCTAGAAAGTCCCTTTTAAATGATTTGCTTTTGGGGAGGCCCTCCCAGTCCCCAAATGAAAAGCATTCTACTGTCCATGCCGGCAGCTTCACAAAATGAACATGTTGTAGCAAAAATAAAAATAAAAATATATATTGGGGCAACATTGCCAGCAGCTGGACCCCCTGCTGCATGTCTTGCACTGTGGATGCTGCCATTTCGTTTCCAGTAGTAGCAACACTGGGTTTTGGAACATAGACAGACTTTTCTGTACCGAGCAGGGGAACCAGGCTGGCCACTTGTGAGTTCCATTTGCTTGCTGAGGATGAATGGGCCAGAATCCACTGCCGTTGGCTTTGCCACCAATGGGACTGGACAACTGCTGATCTCTGAAGCTGAATTCAACGGGGCCCAACTTCAAGGAAGTATCACAGAAGCTTGTGAAGCTCTTGAGGGATGTCTTCCCCGTTTGTTTGATTACGTGAGATCTTGGTTCTTCTCAGGAGGCCGGCTTGGCCGGTTAACCATGAAATGTCCCCTTTCATTCACAACTGGCCATAAGGGAATTTCACAGCCAAAAAGCAGGAATGTCCAGAGTGTAGCTCCACCCTTTCTAGCTCCATTTTACTTGTTAGCAAGCTGTCTGGTTGCTTTGTAGATGGTTTACTCCAGGCTCAGGGTGGTTCCGCCATCAAAGAGAGCATGTACAGAAGCAAAGCAATGAAGAAATGGGTGACAACTGTCCATTAACCCCAGATAAGTTAAGTAGGGGGGTTGGATGGATGTTATATTTGCTTTATCTCTTCCACATGCAGCAACCTGCCATGATCTTAGTCCACTGCTGACTTGTCCACTCTAGCCTGCCACGGGTGGGGTTCCCCTCTGCAGCGACTGGTATGGATTCATACCCCAAGTTCACAGCAGCTTTCCCTTGAACCACCATTAATCATCTCTGGAATAGTTATGACATTGGCCTTGGGTTATGTTGGCTCTTCCACCTCCCGTTACAACTTTCAGCCATTGTCTCCATCCAGCCACTCCCTCCCCCTTTCTCCGCCAAAGTCGATTTCTGTTGCTGTTTCAGTTATTTTCTTGTCTCTCATGTCCTTTTTTTAATAGGGAGAATGGAGAGATCCCTCCACAGTACCCCTCCATCAGTCTTGTTACAACAACGCCGCCCCCACGGTGCTGAAGCAACAGACGCAGAATTGTGATGAATCACAGGGTTATATGCTGACACTCCCAGTGAGTTAGGTTTGCCTTTTATTTTATTTTCCTTTCATTGTTAGTAGCTCAGACATTATGGTTTGCATCCCACACTAAACCTGATTAAAGGGTTGAGTGGGGAAGTGGGAGAGATGATGTCACCCTGACACCATGGGAATTGGTAAGAAAAAATATATATATTGCACACACAAAGACTTATTAACAACCAAGTTAAAACAAAATGGCACAGTCTTCCTCAGTGCTCCAGTGGTTCTGCATTCCAGGATGGTCCAGGAACTGGCTGAATCCTGTTACCCGTCTCCTTATCGCAGTACAGACTGCTATTGTTCTCCTGCCTGTGGATCTATCAGAAAACAACAAAGAAAATAGATTTGATTTCCTCAGGAAGATCCATCAAATTGTCCCTTTTGTCACCGTTGTTTTTCTTGCATTTGTTCGGTTTGGTTTTGGCACTGGAGGGGTGGGGCTGGCGAGATCCGGCTCTCACCCAGGCGATGCATTGTGGCCGATTATAATCCCGTAGCTCCCAGGGACATCCCAGTGCTGTGACTCATGCATGGAATCGCCTGCATGGATTTGGGGAAATCGTGGCTGACCACCCGTCCATTTTCTCCACTGCCTCCTGCTGTAGACGGCCTAGGAAGGGTTGCTGTCCTTATGGCTTCGTTGATTGATTGCTGTGGGATCAAACAAAAACCCTTTTTAGGAGAGACGGGGGGGTCTCCCCCTGTCCTTAGCAATGTTTGGAAAGTTACAATATGAAAAACTCTTGCTTCCTCTGTCTTTATTTTTCCTTCTTTCCCTAACTCCAGCAAGGCTCTTGCTTTTCTGCAGTTCTGTATTGCATCTATTTTACTTGCTTACACCTCTTTTCTAGGTTCCAAGTTAAACGATTCCGTAACACCTTGAGATACAGGGCACACATGTCATGTGCAGAAAGTACTCCACCAATAGACAGGGTAAGTTATTGACCATTTAAATACATGGTGATCTCTAAGGCCCTGGTCTTGCAAACACCTAAGGCATTTTAATATGAGTAAAGTTAAGCATATACCTAAGGCTTTGTCTACACTGGCAAAATGAGATGTGCTAGGAAACGTAACCTCATTTTCCCACTCTAGACAAAGTGTACGTCTACACTACCCGCCGGATTGGCGGGTAGTGATCGATCTATTGGGGATCGATTTATCGCGTCTAGTGTAGACATGATAAATCGTTCCCCGAGCTCTCTCCTCGTCAACTCCGGAACTCCACCGCCATGAGAGACAAAAGCGGAGTTGACAGAGGAGCGGCAGCGGTTGACTCGCCGCCATGAGGACACCCAGGTAAGTTGACCTAAGATACGTCAACTTCAGCTACGCTATTTGAGTAGCTGAAGTTGTGTATCTTAGGTCGACCCCCCTCCCCCAGTGTAGAGCAGGTCAAAGTCTAAGGTTGTCTACACTTAGGCCTGGTCCACACTAGTGTGGGGGGGATCGATCTAAGATATGCAACTTCAGCTACGAGAATAGTGTAGCTAAAGTCGACGTATCTTAGATTGAATTAAAATGACTTACTTCGGGTCCACGCGGCGCAGGTTCGCTCCCCCGTCGACTCCGCTTACTCCTCGCGCCGAGCTGGAGTTCCAGAGTCGACGGGGAGCGCTTCTGGGATCGATTTATCGCGTCTACATGAGACGCGATAAATCGATCCCAGAAGATCGATCTCTACCCACCGAATTGGGCGGGTAGTGTAGACGTACCCTTAGAAATTTACTGAAATAGCTATTCTGGAACAGTTATTTTGGAATAAGGTTCAATATTAGATTCAGCCATACTAGTGGCATATAAAACACAACTCCTATGCTTCCTTCACCTTTCCCCAACTCTCATTGGTTTGGGCTTATTTTAAATCTCAGTGGGGAAAGAGATATTACACATATTCGGCTGATTAAATGTGTAATCATCATTGGTGAAACATCAACACCATTGAAATAGAAACATGTAAACTGTAGAAATAATAATGTAATCAGTTTTCAAATCCGGGTACATTTTAGTGCTCATAGAAATGAGACTCTCATAGGATTAGTCAGACGTAACCTAAATGCCGTAGTGTCAAATTCTGACTGGCTTCCATGATCACTGGAGTGGTCAGGAGGAGGATATAGGAGACAGATTGTTTTTGGAGGGCACAATTAATGCCAAACTTTTATCCATCAATGGTAATCCACCCCAATTCCCTTGCTTCTCATATGAATCAAGATGAATTCATTGCACAGGCACTCTATGGTTATTAAACCTGTATACCCAGAAGTCTCTAGTTTAATTCTATCTGCTCTCTGCCATGGCACTCTGAAAGGATAACAGTACCATGCGGGAGAAAGGGCTAGTTTATGAAAAACTATGTCCCTAAGCCTCCAAATGCACATGCCCTTTAGAAGATTTGGGTGCATATCACAGTACATTTTCTGCAAAAATGGTGTTCACAGAGTTAATGGTACTCCGTTTTACCTGAGATTGTTGGATCTAGGAATTGGTCCAGCAATAAGAGAGCAAATGCTCTAAGCGGCAACCACTATTGCTTAACTATAAATAGCATTAGCACAGTAACACTTAATGGAATTACAGGGCCTGATCCACGACTGAATTACTCCATTTTTATCTTGATGCAACTCCATTTGGGGTTTTTTTTGCACGGATTTACACCAGTGTGAAACTGAAGTAAATGCAGCAGTGCACTAGCCGAACACACTACAGACTTGAAGAGCTAGTCTTTGTTTCCTTGAAGCTTGATTGTAAGGAATTGTGATACATTCCTATAGTCATTCATGCTAGGGTTTTGCTTTGTATTTGAGATCTGCATTGGCACTACACAACGGTGTAGATCTGATCTGACTGTCCAATAACTCATGTATTCGTATTAATTAGCTGTCTCCATTCATTCTCATTCTTTCCTTTCTAAACACATCAACTAGCGTATTCACATCATCATCCCTATAACATGGGTTTCCACCCCAGGTCTGGGCTGCATCCGGCTCAGGAGCCTGGGTGGTGTCAGACAGATGTAAAAGGCCTGGGAATGTGTTGCCACCTTCATCCGCTTTGTTTCACTTCTGGACTTGTAACAAAACTCGACTAAGGCAACCAGCATGGCTAGTCCGAGCCCTCCGATCAGGATATAGAAAACCCCGGCCACGTTGCTGAGACTCAGAGCGCTTGTCTTGTCCTAGAAAAGAAAGGAAAAGGGGACGGGACATGTGGGAGGGGGAACAGCCAAATGAATATGGGGTTGCTTTGTAAGAGGCACAGTACAATACAGTAACACTGGCATGTCACCATCTCCCTCTTTAAACACAGGCATGACATTTCTAAGAGCATTTTCAATGTTTGATTCAATTTCTTTTCAATCTAATGTTTCCCTCACACAAACGAATAAACATTTCTCCAGCAATACAGCTCGATGTAAAGGTTTGGGTTCTGCTTTTCAATCAGCAAACTTAAACACTTATTTACCCCAAATCCCAATTTACCCCAAGTTAAATTATTGGTTAAAAGAAAAAAAGTTCTCTGTGTTTGTGACATTTGCTTGTCCCCAATTTTGCTCCTGAAATTACCCATTGTCTTGGAAATGCTTGTTCCTTTAGTCCTAGACTGTATCCCCCGCAACTTCGGTTGCTGAGCAACACATCAAGATGCCTTTATTTTTTTTAATTATTATTATTTCTCAGTACAATATTCAGGTGACACTGGAAATGAGTAGTCCTCAGATTTGAGTTTGATTTCTATTTCAAAGGCAATTATTGCATGTGTAACTGAGATGTGTGTCTAACTTAACTGTGATTCACCATAAATAGGGTTATCGATTGCAATTACTCATATCTGACACTTGTATAGTGATGTAACAGGCAGTGTCTAATTAATCCCCATGGCAACCCTGGTTAGGAGGCAATATCATATTGCCTCGTTTTACAGATGGGAAAACCGAGTCAGCCCTGGTGCTAGCAGGTGCAACCCCACTGAAGCAAACAGAATTGCCTCCACTTGCTCCGGGGCTGAATTCAGGCTGCAGAGGTTTACCCAGGCCACATAACAAGTCCCTAGCATTGCAGAATTCCTGAGTCCCCTGCTCATTGATCTAGATCACACTCCCTCCTTCGGTTAAAAGTTAAATAGACCTTCCTGCTAAGTGCTAATTACTGCTCTGTGATATCAAATAGACACTTGTTCACTATTAAGGAATGCTGAGGGCAGGCCCAGCGGCATGGTATTTAGTGCTCCATTCTGCCATGGGGGAGGCCAGGGCTAGACTGATGGTGCTTGGTAGGTCAGGCGTCCTGGGCTGAGCGCTCAGCCGCTGGGCAGGAAGGGAGAACTATGTGTTGCTCATCAGTGATCCAGCCCGTTAAAGAGAAGCATTAACGAACTCTGGCACTAATTGCTGGGAGGAGCAGAGCTCTGCTCACATGCAGTCTCCATCGATTCGGCAGTTTCATGATGCTGAACTGAGATTCTGACAAACATGGATCCTATGAAACAAAGTATCTGTTGTATTTCATGGACTATGCAGATTTCGGGAGGATTGGTTTGCTCCCGTTCCTTGGGGCAGGTCTTACTCTAAGCAGCAGCAGCTACCAAATTCTTGAAAGGCCCCTTCAGCCGGGGAGGGGGAATCTGTGGGCAGAAAGATACAAACAGGTATTTTCGGACAAGCGTTAAAATTACGCCAGCACTAAAAAGGCTTCCAGGATTTAATAATTGGTGGCCACACAGGACTTTCCAGTCATCCACTGTCTGACTCACAGGGGCTTTAGGTAGGCACCACAACCCCCTTGCCGGTGAATAAGTGTTTATTAACTAAGGGCACCTTAGAAAGTCCCCCTAATTCTTGGAGCAGGTGGCGATTCTTGAGTCAAAACTATTTTTAGAAGAAAACCAGCCTTTTATTTCAATATGAACATTTTCCATGAGAACTTTTGTTCCTTGTGAAAGAGTCTGTTTTATTTGACAGACCGGAATAAAGAAACAAATACATTCCATTTTTAAAAAGCGAGGAAAATTTGGTTGCTGGTTGGTTTGGGCTTCAAAAAGCAGGTTTTGTTTGGTTTTGTTGAAAAACTGGAAACATTTCCATGAAAAATTTCAGGAAAAAAACAACTTTTTTTTTGTTTTTGTTTTTAAATTATTCACAGGAAATACTTACCAGGCACTGACCAGCTCTACTCGGCTGGGCAGTTCAGTAAACACGATCCCTTTTTCTAATGTCCTCTTAGAACATTACGGGGCTCCCTTTGGAACATGCATTACAGCATATACTGTGGGGCACTGACGTAACTTCCCACACCGGATTCCTTCAGCCAGAAGGTGGAAGTGCTACTCTGTTAGACTAACAGCTGCCAACTGCATATACTCTGGGGGGATGGAAAAGTCTAACTTTGATTTCTTTTCCCTCTCAATTAACACAGGTCTCAAGAGCCTTGAAAGCAGGATCACCACTGTGCAGTGTACTTTGCGGCCACATAGTATTGAGATCTACCCTGGGTGTTTAAGCATGAAGTCTACCTGCTCCAGACGCTCATTACAAGGCATGTTGCTTCCATCTCTTGCATAGTCTTTGCCACGTCAGTCAGTTTATTGTCTAGCCCATTCTATCAAGCATGCTCTCTCTAACTGAAGTTAATTTGCAGGTCCTCGTAGCGTTATGGGTGCGCAACATCTCCTCTTCCTGGAATCTGTCTCTGCAGCTGCCACATTTGCAGGAATCATTCTGTGGTCTGTCTTTACAGGTTTTCTCCCAGTCTTGACTGTGTTTGTTCTGAGATGTTTTCTTTGAAGATTACTTGGAATCAAATTTAAGAGCCACTTGATGTCTTCAAGGCGGTTTTAGCAGAGATTTGACAGGGCGGACCAGCAGCTGCCAAGATACAGGGTTAGAGCCTGTCATGTAACACACCTCTTCAAAGGCATATTCTAAAGAGGTTTCACCTGCCAGACAGAGGGACTGAGAAGACCTAAGCAGGTTCCTCAGCTTTTTGCTCTCCTTGTCATTTTGGGCTGCCATGTCTTGCCACAGTATCCTCCCATTTCCTTTCCATCTTAGTCGTCATATTCACATGGGAGGAGTCTTTCCGCTGGCTTTAATGGGAGCGGGATCTGGCAGATAGACAATCAGGCTCCTATTTACAGATTTCTCTGTCTGACTTATGCTAGCTATGAATCTTTTGGTCTGGTCTAGTCCTGATGGCATTATCCTGCCAGGCTCCAAGCAGGGCAGCCAAAGATGGCAGATCCACCACAGCCACTTTGCTGTTCAAATCTCACACAGTGTGTTACTGTTCTAGCTGCTGCTTTTTTCTCCTGCGTCATTTTACCCCTGAAAATTGAATGAACTGAAAGTCATCACTCCTTCCTCGTCCCTGACAGCTGGAGAAGTCCGGTGACTGCACCCCTCCAGCTGGGGAGAGCAGCTGCAAAGCCCAGGGGCATCTGCCTAAATTCCACTACTGCCAGCGTAGTAACATAGGCCCAAAACAATGGTACTAAGAAGCCAAGGGACAAGTCTGGCTGCAGTGGAGCCATGAGGAACACAGAAATCACACGGCGTGAGCTTATCTCAAAGCCTGTTGTCGGATCCCGGGTTAGAAATGAAATTGCTCCAAGGGTGGCTGTCAGCTTCTTTTCTTTTACTCCGTTTCTTCCCTCTGCAGGAAGGGTTGAGTTTCGGATCAGAAAGCAGTTCTATAGCATGTCTTGCAGCTGCAGTTCCTTCCCAGCGGATAAGAAGTACCCTGCTCACTGAGGGGCTGTAAGGGCTAGGAAACAATGCCTGCCTTTATCTGCTCTTTCAAAGCAGGATCCTCACTTAATAACGCTACTACGAATAAAAAGAAATGTACCCAACCTACACTCACTGCCAGCGAGAACCCAGCCCCCGCGCTGAACCGCCGGTCCTCGCCATTCGGGCTTTGTGACGCCGCTCCAGAGCAGATGCTCTCCCAAGGAGCCTGCCCGTCACAGCCAGCTTGTTAGTGGGAGTGTAAATGTCACAGCTCGTCTCCTGCAGAGGCAGAGAGGTACAGTGGGGGAAAGATTGGCAGGTGAAAGGAGAAAGAAAAGCCCGCTGTTCAGAAAGCGCGGCATCATCACCATGGCAACCAGGCACCTTCCAGTCTGTTCCTTTCAACCCGGGCAACTTGTCGTTATTTATTCTGCT
Source organism: Macrochelys suwanniensis (assembly GCA_033296515.1). Lineage (NCBI taxonomy): Eukaryota > Metazoa > Chordata > Testudines > Chelydridae > Macrochelys > Macrochelys suwanniensis. Next base: position 103,394,619 of record CM065782.1, on the reverse strand, counting down.
CTCCTGAAAGCCTTCCGGGCGCAATTTCCCTGGCTTCCCAGTGGGGCGCTCCCGCTCCCTTCACCTGCACAGCCAGATCCCATTCAGCGCAAACGGTGACCTTAAGCCAAGTAGTCAGGGCCCTCGCGGCCCACAGAGAATGTGAACTGGTCCTTTGAGCACGATGGCTGCATTAGCCACCAGGCTTCCCAGGACCCAGCAGAAGTCTGTGACCTTTACCCCAAACGCCAGTCTGCCTTCTCCCAGGAGACCTTTTAAAGCCCAGCATTGAAACACTTTGTTCTCTTCCTGTCGGCTTGGAGCACCATTGGGGGACGGTGAGGGGAGGATTTGTACGTGACGGATAGTGGACATAATTATGTGGAAAAAAGGAAACCCAGAAAAGGTTTCCTGAGGTGAAAGGCCACCATTGGCTTGAGATCCAGGCAGTTTCAAAACAATGGGGTAAAAGTGGCTTCAGCAGCTACCCCTGCCCGAGTCCCCCTATCTGTTTCGATAGTTTTGCAGTCACAGGCCCAAGCCTGGTACCTGCATGTGTGTGGACAAACCCCTGCGTCTGTGCACAGCCTCACTGTCATTGATGGAGTTCCCCGTGGGTGCAGGGAGCTGTCCATATGGGGGAACTGCCAGAGGGATCTGCACTGGCCTGCTTTTAAAATTGCTCCTGTCTTCTCGGCTGCCTTATGGAAGACTCGCCCGAACAGCAGGGCAATCTGATTGACTACATGGGCAAACGGTGAAACTATCTATACACACAGCGCTCTCAAAGGCGCAACGTAACCCAACTCTAATCTCTGTCACTTACACTAATCCTAGAGGAGAGCTGGAAAAGCAGTAGGTAAAATGTTTTCACAGAGAGTTGTGTTTTTTAAACTGACTGCCTCTTCCAAATGTTTTATCAAGGGAACACGTTGTTCCTTTGGTTACAAAAAAGAGACAGGGACTTCGGTTATATTGAGGGAGTGGGGGTTGAAGTCATAAAGTTGACCTAGAAGAGAATTTCCCCAAGTCCAGGGGCTG